>OY756211.1:11600998-13055248 GCA_963576795.1 Metopia argyrocephala
AATTTTATTTTACTGTGAAACGATTATTGTTTGGTCACATATTTAAATGATTATTCTCACACATTCAATTTAGCGAAATGTAAATTATTTAGAGAAGTTGTTCATGGCGTAATACACATTCACATATGGGTTGAGGACGCTGTCTGGCTATAGATGAAACCCATGCCCCTTTGACTTACCTATCATACCGTTCCCCCCGGGGATACAGTAATGGCTGCTGGATACTCACGCCAGTGGCCTGTTTTCTCCGGGGAATATCGGGTTCAACCTAGCTCTGAGTGGTCTGGCGCTCGATATAGGCAGAGAATGCCATTAATGGTGATTATGTGGTGCATGGCCGGAATGCCACGCGTACTAGGGGTGCTTGTCCCTTTAAGTACGTGTGGCTGGCATTTCTGGTGTTCTCAAGGACTGACCAGAGATGCCTTAATCTGGTCCTACGGGCATCAGGGGCCCCCGGTTAACCTGAGGCTCCCAGTCCTTCGGGAGGTGGGGTTACCGGCCTGATGGTTTGGGTGCGGTCCTTCGGGAAGTACACGTAGTGGCTGTGGTAGTACTAGATAGAAACCCCACAGCAAGGGGGGTATTATTACCCAGACAGTGGTGGTGCTAAATTGCCAACTCGGTGTTATGGGCTCTCTTCTGAGCGCTGTGCCTTCGGGTATGGTGAGATTAGAGGGTACCGGCATCGGGTGGCGGTGGTCGGACGCATTGAATTCGACTACCGCTCCGGCAACAGGCGGCATGTGATTAAGTCTAAGGCCAGGTGCGCACGTAAAATCAATCTACAGTTATCTATCATACCATACCGCTACACCAATAGGTTTTCAAATTACAAAATAAATCTAGTAATATCCCACATAATTTATTTTATTTAATCTAATAATGTTAAGCACTTAATAATAAAAGACCCTTTACAATGCTCCGGTAAGGATCCGTTATCCCATAACACTGGTTGCAATTATTAGATATATAAGAGTATATATAAGAAAGTGATACCGACTTGTTCTTAAAATATTGATACCAACCGTTAACGAAGTAAGCAAAAACGGACTAACCTCAATTTCAAATACCAAATGGTATCAATTTCGATGGTTTTCTACCGCTTTTATGCCTGTACAATTATAATAAAACTCACGATAACACACAATCGGCATAATAAATATTGCTTTGCTTAAGATATTTTGTAATAAAATTGGACAATATTTCAGTGGATGGACAGTAATTGTATTTTGAACCACTTTTGTTAAACATAATTCATCAGATAGAAGCTTTTGTATCGACATATTTTGTTTTTCAACTGAGTTTTCGTTTCTTTTTTTCATGTGGAGACAACTTCGGTTATCTTCGTTAATAATAGTCGGATTCTTTGTGAAACATATATGTATGGCATCCAAATAGCTTCCTTGCATGCTTCATAATGTGAAATAAATTCTGTTTCTGATAAGACAGAATGTGTTTGAGTTTTATGTGATCAAATGATGGCACTGCAATTTATTTGAACAATGTAACCAGTGCATGATTTTCCAACGACTATATTCTCAGCCCAATTTGCATCTGCATAGACTTCTATCTAAATTACAATTGTAGGTGAGCGAACCACTCCGGTGCCAGAAACCTATGGGTCTGCAGCTGGCCTACAGCGAATACAGTCTGGGAAATGCAGGGTAAGTAAAACCAGTTGTTTATAAGAATAAGTAATTCCTGTTGAATGTATAGGAAGGAGTAGCGAATCAATTTAAGTTTTTGAAACATGATTAATGTGCTATTCCTATGCTATGCTGCAGTGCTTAACAATTAATATATTTTATAATCCTTAAAAATATTTGTATGACATATTTGCTGAAACAAAGACGCACGAATTGGCTGCTTGGTAAGAATTAAAAGTGACCTGTAATATGATTTGTGTATCACTCAAGTGAAAGATGTCATTGAGTCGTCCTCGACTGATAAAAAGTTTTGTATTTGTTTTTTTCTTTTTTTATCATCAGTTTTGAATTATTTTTGTGATTGTATGGATAGAATGGCTACAAAGAATTCTAGTAAAAGCTTATCTAATATTTTCTGCTGTAAAGGAATAAAACAAAAGAATCAATTGAATTTGGAATGGGAAATTTTGTTGTAGTTTGTGCAACTGTTTGCTGGTGTTAGAATATCTATAGTTTTTACGAGAAATGATTCTTCATTTTATTTCAAATAAAATTAGAAATATTTTAATAGGAGGTCATTTTTAGTTAGACAATGTTAAACCGTATAGCCATTCGTTTAAATGACTAAAACAATAACCTTGTGTGGTAGCTAAGGGCTGTTTGTGATGAATGGCTTAAAGATAAACTAAAACTTTTTATTTTCTAAATCTGTTGTAATGAACAAAAGTTTTTGTATGATTTTTTGTAAAAAAGAGGAAAACTTTTCCTTTTTATATGCTGTTATAACTTTTTGTTTCCTATTGTGAAGTGTTATGCTTTGAATTATTAAAACCAATAAATATTTTTTGCACAGAAGTGTTGATAGTAAGAACAATAATTTTTTTTAAATATCCAATCCCCATGGTTGGGTAAGGTGGCTTGAAATGTATTTCCAATTAAATAATTGTATTGCTTTTGCTCTTAATCAATTAACAAATAAGTAGCTTCGAGCAGTGGTGGATGACTATCTTGTCGATTATATGTATGTGAATGTCAAAAGTACTTAATTTTTAATAATAAAAGTATTGTGTATAGATTTTTATTAATTTGCATACACTCGTACATAACTATTCCAATCTTTTGGCTTTGGTCTAATGGTTAGTTTGTTGGCTTATTAATACATGAGACCCGGGTTCAAATCCCAGCTCTCACATCTAAAAAAAAAAAGAAATACGAAAAAACTATTTCTTTTGGCGACTACCTCTCAGCAGTTTTCTGGCAAAAGCTCTGAGAGTAACTTATTGCCATGAACCAGCTCTCAAGTCTGTAGTTCGGACTGTACTTTAAAATGTAGATCCCGGTACTCATGGATAAAAATTAACACAAACAACATGAGTACTGCGAGACTCTAGACCGTAGCTCTAAAACAGGTTTGTAATGGCCAGTTATGTATGTAAGGCTCATTTTTCATACGTATGTTACGATTATTACAATCATTCTGGGAACACATATAGGATTTTGTTTCGTGTATAAAATAGAAAAAAAGAACAAAATATTAAATAAAATAGATTATAAGAAAATACAAGCATAAATATAACTTTTCAATAAGAAATATTGAAATAAGTAATTATTATTTCATGGAAATAATTACTGTTGCTTCTAGATGCTTTAATTTCCGTTGTAATCGAATATTTTTATACCCGAACTTAAACTATAGGCGAATTGGTTGATCTAATGTCGTTTAATTCAATTTTCAAAATATTTAATTGAGCTAATATTGTATCTCTAAAGATTATTAATAACCCACTGCACTTATATATCGATTATAGACGTGCAAGAGTATACCATAAAGTATTGCCAAAACAAATATACCATATACTTCTATGTTACTATGGATATAAATGAGAGAACGAGTGTAACCAATATTGTATGCTTTTGCTTTTCCACACTGTTTAGGGTCGAACCTAAACAGAATAAAAACACGGTTCACTTTTCTTTTGGTTCTTTAAATTTCACTATAATTTTATTTGTCTTTATATGTTTCTGTTTTTAAGTCTAAATTACAATTTGTTTTCTTTATGTAATAGTTCCACAATTTTTGTTCTATGTATATTTTTGTTTCTTAATTTGTCTTTAAATGTTTTTCTATATATTAGCTTTATAATTTTAACACTTATTTATTTTTAATTCACCGCCGCGTTCTGACTTTACTGACTTTATAAAAACGATTGATTTTACAAATTTATAATATAAAGAAGAAAGAGCAAAAAAATGGAATATGAAATGTCAACAAACAATGTTGATCACTTTAGCGTGTTTCTAAACATTCTGCCCCCTCCAAGTGTGTGTATATAAGGGTACAGCCTCTTTACGAGTCCTCTAGATGATAGCTAAAACCATTTGATTGTATTCGATTCAAGTTTAGTGATAGGATTGGCTGGATTGATGAGCGATACCTAAAACGCTGGCAGTCGGCACGAAAACGCTGGACCATGAGAAGGGGTCACTGGTATCTGTTTGAGTCATTTGAGTTTCAGTCTGTAAAGTTTTTTCATCCTTCTGTTGATGGTTTTTTGCAAGCTTTTTTGATTGTGCGGTGTAATTTCGGGGAGTGTTGTGTCTTCTAGTACATACATGACATCCAAATTTATTTTTACAATTCTGCACAAATTTTAAGCGTGTCAAACAATATATGCAATAATTTTGCATAAAAACAACATCGTACATCTCATCTGCATTAGCGTTGAAAAATGTGTAGCTGGTTTTGACTGCATAGTCTGTGTTGCATAGGCTGTAGGGCAACTGCCAATGAAAATACCTGAGATGAAGATTTAAAGGCATAACTGCAAATAAGTTTTGAAAATATATTAATAAAGATCTTTTAAATATGAATAATACTACAAGTTGTATAATGTATTTTAAACCATTATTCTTTCTTTTGTGGCTACGAAATTTCCATTTATATCTGCCATGTGTTTCGGCCAGATATCTATTTTTCAGTCTTTGACGAAATGATTGGTAGATGATTTTGATGCATTTCCTGCGGTTGACATGGGTCAAATTTTTATCTATTGTATTACGTTCGACTGAAACCATTTCGATATTGCTGATAAGAAAGTGTCTAGGAGTCAATGGGGTCAAATTAATAGAGTCATCGCTAGCAGGGCTTAAGGGTCTAGAATTTAAGCATATTTCAATGCAGGTGAGAATTGTATATCGTGCTTCGAATGTGGATTTCATCTTATGAAGTATTTTTTGTAGATGTCTCTTGAATGATTTGAAGCCTGTTTGACGGAAACCTGTAATGTGTTGGGTGTCAGGTGGCATAAACTTCCATTCGATGTTTATATGATTCTGCTGTTGAAAAATATGTTGCTGTAGAATTTTCAAAAATTCTAGACGTTCAGTTTTGATGAGTTCTGCTGCTCTGACGAAATTTGTCCCATTGTCCAAATGGATATAAGAGGGGTATCTACGTCTTCCAATGAAGCGTGAGAATGCTTGTGCTGTCAAATTATTTGCTGCTTTGAGAACTGTAAATAGTTTTATTATGTTTTGATGTAGTATTTTTGATGCTGAGGGGTGTGTTGATTGTACCTCTTCAGCTAATGGTAAAAGTGTTCTTATGGCTAAGAACGGTGTGCAATTGACTCCGAATGTTACGGTAAGGAGCCCATAATCCTCAATAGGATCATTTGGTGTCTTACGAAACAATATTCGTTTGTAACTGGTTTGAGATGGGTCGATGAGTATTTGGCGATACGTTTTGGTAAAGTCCGCATTGGATACATAACGGAAAAATCTCCACTTTGCTATCAGAAGAACAAGATCTTGCTGAAGAATGGGTCCTGGGTATAAAATGTCATTAAGACTATTCTTACTTGACGTCGGGCTAGAGGCGTTGAAAACTACACGAAGCTTTGTAGTGAGCCTATCCGGTTTTATTACTGCGTGATGCAGCAGGTAATAATTTGGAGCCTTATTTATAACCAAGGGTGAGATTCTTTTCATATACCTTAACTTTATATATTTAAGAATGACCTGATTGTTCTGTTGACCAATTTCAGGTTTTCTACTGAGCCTTCGCTCCACTCTTAAATATTGTGCCATCTCAATGTGTTGTGAGGAGCCTATTTTCTCTTCTTTTTTGCAGGGTAGGGTAACAATATGCCTACCTGTAGAATTTTTACGTGTTGTGGATTTGTTTTCGCATGTTGTGTCCTCATCTGACCTCAAAATCTGTTTTGTGGTTTCCTCCACCTCCCAAAAACGTGTGAAGATTTGGTCATGGGACGTTGTATTAAGTAGTGAAATCGTTGTTTTTGACTGAGTCGCCTTTGAAATTGGTCCCCCCACAATCCAGCCAAATGCTGTTTTTTGTGTCAAAAGGGATCCAATTGACCTCATCGGAGTTTTCAGACAATATATGGATGGCCCTAAGTCAAGGCCTATTAGTAGGTCGATGGGTCGGCTCTTGTGGAAGTGAGGGTCTGCTAGTTGTAATTTTGCAGCCTCATTGATAATTTCTAAATTTGATATTTGCGATGGCAAATTAGGTGGGAGAGTCTTGAGTACTGGTGCAAAGACTTCCAATTTAAAGTTAGGGTCTACGCTAGAACAAAGGTTAAACAAGCACGCGTTTATTGAAGTTTCTGAAACTGTTTGATTCAACCCACTTACATGTACTACGTTTCGTTTAGTGGGTAAGTTTAATCGTTTTTGTAGTTTATGTGAGATAAATGTTGATTGTGATCCAGGGTCGATGATAGCTCTTGCCTGGTATCGTAGACCTTTAACTTCTATTTGAACTACGGCGGTAAATAATAAAGTGTCTCGGTTTTGTAATTCTGTAGATGAGTCAAAATTTTGTTGTAGGGTTAAGGACGTGTAGTGAGGATTGAGTTTATTTGGAGTGGACTGTATATTTTTGGTTAAACCTGCAGAACTCGTGGATGATTGCTCCTCTGTATTTACCTGTGTAAGGTTTGCAGATTGAGTCGCAGCTGATTTGTGTAGCAAGGTATTATGTTTTTGTTTACATATTCTACAACTGTATTTGCTTGGGCAGTCCTTTACACTGTGAACTGCTGAGAGACAGTTGTAGCATGAGTGTCTTGTTTTTACTATGTGTATTCGATCACTGACATTTTTTTCTAAAAACGAAGGGCAGGATCGTAGTAAGTGTGTTTGGTCACAATATGGGCATTTTTCTCTTGTTGCAGAGGGGTTCTTTTGTATTTTGCAGTCAACTTGATTTGAAAAATTTTTCTGAAGCGAATTAATTTTTGTGTATTCAGGACTGTTTTGAGTGGGTCTTGTTTTTGACATAATATTTTCAACCGATTCTAAGGCTTTGAATTTGTGTGTCAAAAACTTATCAAATTCGACCCATGTGGGAATTTCAGCGCAATCTGCACGCGAATTTTCAAATTCCAGCAGTAGACTTCTGGGAAGATTTTGAGAACAAATAAATATTAGAAATGACTCCCATGTTGCTGTGTCGATGCCTAACATGTTAAGGGTTTGTTTAGAGTCATTTATAGTACGCTGTAATTTTTTGATTGATGCACCTGAATTTGTCGATGCTTGAGGTAAATCTAAAATAATCTTATATTGTTCATTTACCTGCATCCATTTATTCTCATAACGGTCTATTAAATTTCTCCACGCTAAAATAAAACCATCATTTGTCAAGGGTACATGAGCAATTAATTCCCTAGCTTCGCCGCCTGTTTTTTGGGTCAAATAAAATAATCTTTCAACATTACTTAAATTTGAGTTTCGTATATATATGGCTGTAAATAAATCTCGAAAACTGGGCCATAATTTATAATCCCCAAAAAATGTGTCTGTGTCACAGGGCGGGAGCCTTATTGACGAAGTTTTACTTTCTTGAAATATCGATGATTGTTGTTCTATTTTTTCAACGTGTTCCGAAAGTGCGCTAATTTCTGCATTAATAGACGAAAGACATACCTTATATGCTGACAGGGTTTTTTGGTACCGTTCCCGAAGTTTATTTCTTTCGATTGGATGGTCACCCTCCTTCTCTATATCTCTACATTCTTCATAAGACCGCTTTACCTGGGTCCAGAGTGAGTCTAACTCCACGCGAAGAATTTCCAGCGCATGAATATTGTTCTCTGCAAGGCTGGCGGAATATGTTTTTTCAAATTCAATTAAATCATTTGAACTATTTATAAATTTTCTTAGAGACATTTTTATTTTTTGTATTTTGAGTTGTTGATTTAGAGAGAGGTGTGTAATAAATTCGGGTCAAGAACTGCCTGCTAGCGATTTAACAACAAGAAATTTTGAAAAAATATTGATGTATTCAAATCCTATTTTAGATTAAAGGTTACCCGCAAAAATTAATTTTTTGGCCCGTTGGTAACCCTTTTTCAATTTCTCCGTTACACCAAGTATTTTTTCTTGTTATGTTTTAATACAAGTGTCTCATTTGTATTTATATATGTACATATAATAATATTTTCTGTACTTACTTGTTGTTGTTGTTGGGTCTTTTACTTGCTTGTTTAATGTATGAAGACTTCTTTCTGCTTTGTATTTTTGTTGCTGTCTCAAATATATTTTATAACTGCAATTTTATTATGTACTTTGTTAATTGCTGGGTCTGCTGATATTTTTATGTTTGCTGGATCTTCACTGCAGTCGCTGTTGCTTTGGTGGCGTTCGCTGCCGCTGATGATGGATCTGTTGACTTGCTGCTGGTGTCACTGCGTTGAATTTTGCGTTGATTTTTATTTTCAAGGTTTTGTAACTGTTGTTTGTTTTTGTTATTGTTAGTTGATTTTGTGTCTATTTGTTGTTGACTGCAGTTTTATTTTTTGTGTTAATTTTTTGTTATAATTTAATAAATTTGTGTCTAGAAATTTTTTTATTTTAATACCCAATGTTTTTGTTGCCTGAATATGTCTTTTTTTTTGTAATTATCACAAATGTTTTGTTTTTGTTCAAATTTTAAATCACTTTGTTTTTGTTTTTTTTTGTTAAAACCTATCCGGTTCGAATGGACCATAATGTTTAGGGTCGAACCTAAACAGAATAAAAACACGGTTCACTTTTCTTTTGGTTCTTTAAATTTCACTATAATTTTATTTGTCTTTATATGTTTCTGTTTTTAAGTCTAAATTACAATTTGTTTTCTTTATGTAATAGTTCCACAATTTTTGTTCTATGTATATTTTTGTTTCTTAATTTGCCTTTAAATGTTTTTCTATATATTAGCTTTATAATTTTAACACTTATTTATTTTTAATTCACCGCCGCGTTCTGACTTTACTGACTTTATAAAAACGATTGATTTTACAAATTTATAATATAAAGAAGGAAGAGCAAAAAAATGGAATATGAAATGTCAACAAACAATGTTGATCACTTTAGCGTGTTTCTAAACACACACACACTATATTCCTATAAACAATAACAGTTGTTTATGGTTTTGAGTTGAGTATGGTATAGATTTTTTTTTTGCTCTCAAATACTTATTGTCACCATAAGTATTTTCAAAATACTACTGGTGAAGAAAATATACAAGATAGCTCTGATAGTGTTTTTGGTTTTCTTTACTTTTGTGAACTGATCTGAATTCGTGGTTTAAGAGAATGAATGAAAATGTTTAAGTAGGATTTTGCTAAATTTTTCAACTCTAAAAGAATAATAATAAAGTATAAACATATTTATGTATGTACATATAATTTTTAAAAAAATTTTATATACATAATTAATAAATTATACCTAATTAAGATGTTGTTTATGTAAAATTTATTTTATTTCGTTTTTCAGTTGATATAAAAGAATAAATAATTTTTTTACAAATTTAAAATAAAATTTTTTTAATAAAGAAATAAGAATTAATTTATAAATATGTGAAGAAAAAAAACGATGCTCAATTCTATTAAAAAATTATCAAATAGGACAATCCATCACACAACATTACACTATATTATAGAAATAATCGAAAAAACCCAAAATTTGTAGATAAACGGTTTACTTCAAAATAAAGCAGGTAACAATTTGCATTTTATTTAATTTAAATTTAATAATTAATAAAATCATCTCCAGAAGAGATACGTCTACACCGCTTAGTCACTCCAGGTCCCAAAACCGTATCCTCCTCAGACGAAGAAGGCACAGAAGGACTCATCTCTCGAACATTCAGCAACTCGGAGGCCTTAGCCTCTGCAGGCTTCCTCTTTTTACCCATATAGACAGCGAGGGTGACACACAATCAACAAAACAAGCCAAAAATAGTAAAAGAAAACCCATCAATATATACACACAATACAAATGTCAGCAGAATACCGACGGCGAGAAGCTAGGCCGTAATCCTGACACAGGGTTGTAAAGGCCAGTTATGTATGTATGTATGTATGTAGAATACCGACGGCAGATAGGCAAAATTTAAAAAAATAAAATTTGCAAACAATCCGACAAGCCGGCACCAAACAAAACAATGAAAAACAAGAAAAGGGTTGTAAAATAAAAAACAACAAAAACAAAGAAGACTGGAAAATTTACAAAATTAAAATTTTTAATTTAAATTACTATTATTATATATTAATTTTATTAATTAATTAAATTAAATGAAAAAATATTTTTTTATAATAATTCAAAATAGTAATCAAAACCTACATATAAATATATACCTACTTATATGATTTTAATATTAAGTAAAAAATAATAAAATTTAATAATTTAAATTAAATGAAAAAATATTTTTTTTTATAATAATTTAAAATAGTAATCGAAACCTACATATAAATATATACCTACTTATATGATTTTAATATTAAGTAAAACATAATAAAATTTAATAAGATTTTTTGAGACTATTTTTTGGTAAAATTTTTGTAAAACATGCAATACGAATTTTTATTTGCATCGCACAATAAGTTACTTATTGTATTCCACCAGTATCTACAAGTATTTGCTTGTGCGAAACATAGGAAAACAAATGTGTTACTCTCATTTTCTCTTTATCCACTCACACTATATCTGCTACAAATAATAACAATACAAACCTATAACAGAAACACAAAATTACTCATCTATACTCACAGACATCAGTAAGCACACACAAACTTGTACAAACAGTTGTAACAGTGCACGTCTTTAATATCGATTCTACTTTGATTGACATGATCTAGTTGAACAGCTGAGAGCTGTCAAAAACAACATATTGTTACGTTTTTACCTTTTAAAAACGTTTTATTTCTATAAACCTTTTCTATAGAAATATTTTTATTATGTGGATTCTTAATTACAATAATAAGCACTTGATTTGCTTGTGTATTTACAAATTTACTTTATTTACACTTAATACACTTTACAAGATATACACTGTTAAATAATACCACACGTAGGGATTCACTGTTGATCTTTACTCTGTCGTAGCTAAATCACAACTAACTTGATTCCCAATCTCTGCTCTGCCCTTTTATTTAAATTTCAATGTGTCTAGATTTTTCTTTCAGTTTCGAGATCACTTGTGTGTCAACATGTTAATTTATTTTTGTATGTATATGCGTGTGTATATCTGTAGTACATGCAGAAGTTTGTAGAACAGAACATCTCTTATGTCGTTGTTGTTGAAATGATTTCGTAGTTATTTTTGCAGCACCAATATACAGATATATGTACGTTTGTGTGTTTTTGTTTTTTACTGGTAACAGCACAAGACAAAATTACGTGTTTGTTGTTACTTTTTTTACTCTAAAATGTTACCATAATACGCGTTTTTCTTTTATTTTAGCTGTAATATTTGGCGCTTTTTTACTTAATTTATTTTTCGTAACAATATATTTCAGCTGCTGCATTACTAAGTTTGAACATGGCTGACTTCCTAAATGCATGTAGCTTTATAGTAGCACATTATAGCGTATTCGTAAATTCAACACAAAAAAATTTTACTATGTGGTATGTTCCGATTTGCAACATTGTTGTAGTCAATACTCAAGAAGCGCAGGAAGATAAGAAAGGGTTTTTTCTTATACTTTAAAATGTATTTTGCTTACTAACGTATTTATAATTTATTACAATGCAAGATTGTAAGTGGAAAATATTTTGTTAAAAAAAAGAAAAGCTTTGTTCTATGAGAACGCGCTTTACAAAATTTTAGGTTCATATATGATACATTTATATTTTTAGAGGATACTATATTCACCTGCCACCACCTTGTAAGTAATTTCACCATGAATAGAGGCTTTGAAAAGGAAGCATGACTAGTTTGATGGGAGATATGTAAAATATGAGAAACATGGTTCATTAGAAGTAGATTTATCTTAAGGCCAATGGTTTTCTGTAAATTTTACAAAGTTAAAATTTCTGATTCTACTACTTCTGTTTTCTTCCATACGTTTAATCGGTCCAAGGCTCCGTATGCCGTAATTTTCAATTACGTTCTTATATTTTAATTTCTTTATTAAAATAGTTTAAAATTATTTTCGACAAATGTTCTTGGTCTAGTGCTCGAAAAAAAATTTTATTTACTCTAATTTTCTCTCAAAAGTTTTTCCTCTATACAAACAAAATAATAGCAATACTCTCAATTATTAATAATTTTATCTCTCTTCCTTCAATTAATCCAAATTTATATTTTAAAACTCTTCGTACGAATAACATATTTTCCGTTATACACTCCTACTCATATATTGTAAATAAAGATACTGTCCAGTTGTGCGGCATTTGAAATTGCCAATATTATGAATAAATAAATAAATTTAAATATTCAATGAATTTATGAATCACATTATGCGGCAAATTACCTTCATTAACAAAAAAATTGTTTAATTTTAAAAATGTTTTTAAATGTTTTCAAATTCGTCCTTAATTGAATTGGTAGCAATAACATGCAACATACCCGCACATTGACTGCCAATCAAAATCATTTATGGTGTGATATATGAATTTTAATATTCCGCAATTGTATTATTAAAAATAATTATAAATAAAATAAAATAAATACTGGAATAGTTTATTAAATAATAAAATGAATTAAAACAAAATTGTATCTTGTATTGTGAAAGATAAAAGTGGTTTTTGTTGCGGGCTACAGTCATAATTATTACGAGTATCATTAAATTATTGGGCATACTTTTGCTAACATTTGGCAAAATGAAGCAACTTTCTAGTTCATAGACTGTCAATATCGATAACTATAGCTTGAGAGCTAAGACTGTTGTCAGAGTGCCCGATAGAAGCTATAATATGAGTTCGCGCTAAATTTATTATTTCGCTCTTATGTATTTAATAGGGTTTCTAATTTCCATGGTTTTTGCGTTTTTTGTATGAGAGGGAATTCATTTTTAAATTTCCTCTGTCAAAATAAGTAATAAAACAAAATTACTGTAAAGAAATTCTCAAGCCCAAGGTCTATTTTTAAATAAAAACTTTTATTTAATTATCAATATTTCGCTACTCCTGCGTGTAGCGTCTTCAGGATATATTTATTTGTAAATTTTTTCAAATTTTAAATAATAAAGGTCGAAAAACCAGAATTAAAAACAAAATTACTTGTTTTTAAATAATAACTTTAAAAACAACATTCAGTTCTATAGCAGAAAATGTTTCTCTTGTTTTTGTAATATTTTATTATTTGAAATTTCGGTTTATTGTCAGTATAACTTTTTGCGGTACTTGTATTATTCTGAAAGAAATACTATCACACTAAAAAATATTTGAGGAAACAAGCGTAAACATAATTATTAGCAAATTATAAGCAATAAATAAGTAGTACATACATACATAAATGATCATTACAACCCTGTCTCAGGGTTACGACCTAGCTCGTTGTAGCACTCATGTTGTGTGTGTCAATTTTTTTATTCATAAGTATTAGGATCTACAGTCCAATGTTGACTTTGAACAAGAGACTTGAAAAGCTTGTTAATGGCAATCAGTTACTCTCAGAGTTTTTGCCAGAAGACTGCTAAGAGGTAGTCGCCAAAGGAAATAATTTTTATCCTCTTTTTCTTCTTTCAAAATGTCAAAACTGGGGTTTGAACTTGGGGCTCCCTTATCACAGATGACAACATTGTATCAACATTACCACACCTATGAGTGATAAAACAACATTGAGTCTAACGCTCATTAAATTCGACCCCGTTCGAACGAACTCACTGGGAGATTGTTAATGGGTCATTTGTGAGTGTGTCATACTTATTTTGGCCTCTCACCCCAATCTCCAAAGGGCTCGGCCTACGATCAAATGAATATGAGTTACAAATGTTGCTGTCGCCTGCAAAAGAGTTGATAGGATTACAAGTGAAAAAGGAGAAAATCGTGTAGAAAGATCAAAAATATAGTAGGGGACATAGCAGAGCCTCGCGGTTCTACCGAATTTAGAGGAGTCAACTGACATGCTATTAGCTGAAATAGTATTGCCTTTTAAATATGAGGAGAAAAATTCAAAAAGTCAAGAATTTATTAACCCGGCTTTGTACTCAAATAGTTTTCATGCGCATTTTTAATTTTTCTTTATCAATTTCGATTTTCAAAGTAAGTATTATTCAGGTTTAAATTTAAGATACAGTGAAATCGCGGAAACGTGAACTAATTTTTACCAAGGGTGTTCACATTTGCAAATTTGTTCACCTTTTCGATCGGTCAGATTTTAGAACAAAAATATGCATTTTAGCAATAGATATTGGCTAAAACTCAATCTGATTTGGAAATTTTATTAAAAAAAAAATATAAAAAATTATATTTAAACTTTTTTGCCATTTTTTACATTTTCGTGAATATGAAACAAACAAAAATTGTAAATCAAACGAATTGTATACATAAGTACTGTATGTATGTATGTACATATAAAGTTTTCTACTACTAAAGTTTCTATGTATAATAAAATTAGGAATACTTATATGGGTGTAGCAAAAGAATTCAGTCTTCAATAAACTCCTTTTAAAAAACGGATTTTTTTTAATAATACTTTTATTGGAAGAAATCACTTATCTTTTTTTGATAGATATTTTTTTCAACCATCTTAAGTATGGCCTTTTCCTTAAGATTTCTTAACTACACATGTGCATGTTTTGTTGAAATAGATAGCTAAATATGTTTGTATGTTGTCTTATGCTGGGATTCCCCAAGTTTAAACGAATTCAAGAAATAAAATGAAAAAAATTTAAAAAACAATTCAAAAAAATTGTTCACGTTTTAGAGCTATTTCACCTTGTTCACGTTTTAGAGTAGTCAATGCAAACATAAAAGTGTTCACGTTTCCGAGTCGTTCATGCTTCCGGGTATTCACGTTTTCGCGAGTTCACTGTATAAGAAATGTTTTAATGAAATTTGAATTAAAATTTCGTGTCTTAAATTTTATAGATTTTATGATATTTGATCCTTTCTCCGTAATGTGATAAAAGATCGACAGAAGAACGACATTTTTAAGTGTAAAAAACTGGTTTATTTTTTATTGAAAAGTTGAAATTTTTGTAATAATATAGTCAAACTTGTATAGCTCTTTGTGGAAAGACGATTTTAAAGAATCTCAGGTCTAAATGCTGTAAAAACAAAATAAATCACTCAGACTATTCGTTGCATTCTTAAGCAACCCTAATAATCTTTTGAGAATTTCTAATCTTAATCAATTTGTGATCATGTAAGGCTAATAGTAATCGTATTGTAATGATTACTTTCCTTTCCAGAGATAAAATAATTTAGTTACTAACGATTCCTATAAAAGTGCTCAGGGTTAAAACCTCAGCTTTGACATCTAGAAGCAAGGAAATATGAAAAAAATAAAAAAAATTTCCTAACTACCTAACTGAATGCCATGAACACGCATCTCAAGTCTGTTGTTCGGAGTCGACGTAGGTCCCGAAATTTATGGATAAAAATTGATGCACATAATATGGGTGTTGTAAGAAGCTAAATGGTAACTTTGTAAAAGGGTTGTAATACCCAACTACATATGTATGTATTATTTCGATAACTAATCGTTACATAATATTTTTTTTTATTGAGACCAATACTCAGGGGTAAACCCCTACTGATGCTGTGCATTGTATTGGAGTTTTGTTTGAAAGGACAGTACATATATGTATTTTCTTATATTATTATTAAGGGTATTAGGAATGAGACATATTGCTCTGAATTGATCACTCAAAGGCTAGTGTTATACCTTAAACCTTGAATGATCAAATCTCCTCATCATTGCATTTTGATTGTGTGGTCAGTGACTTCACTAAGTAGGTTTAGCTGTTATCTGCTACTTCCCAATAGGTGGTGCTTTTCTCCTGATCATTCGTTTTTTTTTTTTTGTTAACATTGGTTAGGGTGGATTAGAGTGGAATGTCGAGGAGCGGTTTTTTTTTGTAGATAGTGGTCCACTTAGAGTGGGGGAGGGAAACCTCTTACTTTGAAATAAAAATTTTTTTTTTTCACCTTTGCTGGGATTTAAACCTATGCCGTTTAATTTTGTCTGCGAGCGCTCTAACCACTATACCATGCTGAAATGCATGTACTAAAAGCAATTTTAAATAATCGAGTTAAATTACAATATAAACGCATTGTAGAAGTCCTGCATTATAAGAGGTATAACTGTATATTTTTGCAATTCATTTCTTAAAACTGTTTTATTGTTTTTAATTTGTAAAATCCGTTACCTTGATAAATTTTCGTTCCCATATTCCCATATTTATTGACTTCTAGGTTAAAAGCAAGTCTACAATGTTAAGTATCTGGTTTTTAGCAGTAGGGTACAATTTATTGTAAATTTAATATACAATCAGAGTAACAATCACCGATATTTTTTTGTTTGATTTCTATGGTTTAATTTTTTTTTTTATTTTTATGTGTGAATACAACCTGTACGTTATTTAATCCAACCAACCAACCAACCAACCATACATCCATTCATGCGTTTATTCGTTCTTTCAGTCAGTCAGCAAGGCATTCATATGCTCATTTGTCTGATTATAAAAGACTGCATCCGTAGTCCTTTGTATGATTTGTTGCACGTTTGTATGTATTTGTCTGTCTAAAAATGTGGTTATCATTGAATAATAATGCGGTTTTTTGATATCCCAAAGGTAATTGCATTTATTTGTTGTTTTTGTTTTCTTTAAATTTAATTTAATTTAATTTTTTGTTGTTGCATTAAATACATTTGATTACAATTTTTTGTTGTTTTCTTTTTGTTTTGGCAAAAATAAAAATTTATTTTTTTGTTTGTTTGTTTTTTTGGTTATATAATGAACAGTAAACGATAGTGGTTGAGTAATTAACATAAATTGAGTACAAATAGTAACAAAATAAATATCTACAACAACAGCAACAACAATAATAATAATGCCAGCAACTTAATTATGAAGAGTAAAATTCCCTCTATTTAATGATTTAAACACACAAAAAACAAACAAACAAAAAAAAAAAAAAATTAAGAGAAGAGAATGGGGGATTCCTTCGTTTACTAAATGAGATTTAAGCCATTGGATTTAATTTCTGGCTATAGAAGTTTGCAGTTTATTTTATGCTGTTCTATTAAGCCTTCAGGATATGCGTTTCATTAATATTAAAATACAACAACAATAGAAATATACAAACAATAACAACAAACAAAGAGAAAATAAAATTAAGAAAAAAAAAATAATGAAAAACAAAGTTGAGCGATTAAAATAAATTAACAATTAACCAACTAAATGCCACATTAAATGGTAGTTTCTTTTTTCATCTTTTGGCAATTAACTACAGTATAGGCCAAAAAAATAGAATAAACGTTAAAAAAGAATACATTTAAATGCACAGTTTTAATATTTTTTATTTTTTTTTTTTCAGGATATTAAGAAATAAG
This sequence comes from Metopia argyrocephala, assembly GCA_963576795.1. Lineage (NCBI taxonomy): Eukaryota > Metazoa > Arthropoda > Insecta > Diptera > Sarcophagidae > Metopia > Metopia argyrocephala. The sequence continues at coordinate 11,618,444 of OY756211.1, forward strand.
AGATAAGAATCATACCATCTGAAAATGGTAAATCTAAAGCAATGACTGGCACCCGAGCAAAATTTTCATATAAAGAAAAATTAATAGATTTTCATTTAAATACTGGCTAGACCCTGGGAATCTTGGGGATTCCCCGTCAGTCCTTGTCCAGACTCATAGCGGTGTATACGGGTCACTGGCTGATCGGTAGACACGCAGAGAGGCTGGGCCTTCCCTTTAATCCGCATTGCAGAAGTTGCAAGGATTCTTCTAAGAGGGAGACTGTTGAACATTTTCTTTGTGACTGCCCAGGGCTGGCGGTCAGACGTTTGAAGTTTTTTGGCGCAATGTGCGAACCTGGACCCCCTTGCTTTACTTCACTTTATAGACAGCTCTGGTTGGCTGTAGTTATTTTCTCTTCTTTTTCTACTTTTAAGTAACTTAAGTTTGGTCCTACAATGGTATCAAAACGGCACCTTGTGCTAATTGTAGTTGATTAGGGTTTCGGATCAACTGGCCATTTGATCTACCTACCTACCTACCTACTGGCTAGACCCAGATGAGTCTCGCTACTCTTATTTGAATTAAATAGAAGCCTAATATCAAAATTTTGAAGCTGTACACAAAATCGCAACTTAGTTATTTGTACTAAACTTCGTTACTTTCACTATTGCCGTTCTCAAGTGACAAAAAATTCAACATTTACATGCCGACTTGTTTAATTCGGTCTACTTTTCGACAGCTTTCATTGTTATTGCCCAAGCTTGGCAGTCATGCGTTTGAAGTTTTTTGGAATGCCTTCTTTAAATTGTTTAGTGTAGAGCAGAATTCTGGTACTACTGTTCTACTTTACTTAACATACAGCTATGTAGCTCTTAACCTGTTTAGGTTAAATCAGTTTGGTCCTAGTTGTTGGATTGACTAGCTATCTAACCAAAACCACATGCCTACCTAAACAAAATACAATTTATTATTTTACTCTCATTTAAAATTTTTAGTAGCATATCGTTAGGCATTTTTTTGTGTTTTTTTTTCTTTTTCCACTGTATAGGCCATTGCAAAAAAAAAAAAAAAAAAAAAAGAATTAAAAAAAGAAATTAAACCAACCACTTATTGTGTAAAACGTTTAACGAATCTTCTGTCAATCCATACTTTTTCGTTTGTTTGACCGTTTGAATGCTGCTTAAGCTATAGCACAAAATTACTGAGTAAACGATGACAAAATATGGGCAATTTTCAATTAAGACTAATTACGGAATTTGTCCTTGCAAAATAGCGTTACAAACACGATTTCCGCTTGACTTTATCAGTCTATGAAATTATCACATGCACACACATATCTATACACTCGTACCCGCACACAAACATACTTAAAAACATTAAGGAACAGTACTCAATGGTAAAGTATAAATCAACCATTAAACATTGAATCAAGACCAACCACAAGTATTCACTGATAGTACTACTACACAAACTCTCATAGGCAGATACAGATACACAAAGCCACATACATACAAACAATAGCCAACAAACCATTCATCCATAAAACCAATCTAGCAAAAATAGTCAAAGAGTAAGAAAGAGAGAGGAAGAGAGTCCAGGTCAAAATTTATAAAATCATCATCATCAACAGCAGCAGTAGTAGCTTCAATAGCATCAATATCAACAACAGCACAACAATTACTACAAAAACTGTGTTAAGGAGAAGAACATTAATTTTATCAACACCAATACTAACACCAACATCCCGTTACCATCACCACTACCTCTATAAACAGCGATAGTTACAACAATAGTAAAAACACTAGACAGAATGGATAAATAGCTGGAAAGCTGGCTGGCTGGTTGTATGTATGAATAAATGAATGACTGGTTAGCTGACTAACTATTTGGTTACTTGGATGAATGAATGTATGAATATGTACAATATTTGCTTATGGTTTTTGATGATATTGATGTACAACAAGAATAACTACAACACATAATAATCTTACACATACAAATGTATTTACAATTTCTCTCTCTCTCTCTCTCACCATCTTGTCATTTTGCTACACGAACGTTAAAACATTAAAAAAATAAGTACTGACTGCATATGCTTGTGTGTGTTATTGTGTTGAGTCTTTGGCGAAAACAAAAAGTCAAACTGTGAAGAAGAAAACAAAAAAAAAAAGAAAATACAAACAGAAGAAGGATTTTGTGTTTAACACCCCCTTCCAGTAAAATAAACAATGACAACGTGTAAAATGTCAAATGATACATATGGCAACAATAACAACTACACCTACATTTAATTCGCCCCAATGCAAGTACGTTCATATGGTAAAGCATGTAGGCGTGTGTGTGCATTGGTATGTGTGTATTTCACATATTGCATATGATTACAATGAGCACTGTTTAACCAGCCAGCAAAGAAATGTTTGCATGAGTGTGCATGTCTGTTTATTCATGTACAACATTGTTGTTGAGATTAAATAAAAGCTACAACTAGCATGACAATTGAAAAAAATAAAAAATAAAATTAAAAGAAAACACACTAAAACGATTGAAAACAGAAATAGAGAAACGCTAAAGGCCTTAAGAAGAAAAAGATGATGCAGAAGGATTTAACAGCCATCAAAGTGTTAAAAATACCAAAGGGACGACACTTGTAGGCTGACCAGTGTAGTTATAAACATAAATGTTAACAGGTCAGGGTTAACTGTTTTTAAATACAAATGTACTTATATTGCATTTGTATAGGTATGTCTTTAAAAATGATAAAGAAACAAATTCGATTACACATTACGTCCTATAAAAAGTCTGTCTGAAAATTTGTAAATTTGTATTTCCCTAAAACTTTTAGTTGAAGAGACGTGGGTACGATTTTCATTTAGCGCAATACTTCTAAAAGATAAGACAGAGCGTAGAATTACCGTAAAACCCTGTCTTTGTTCGAATCTTTTTAAAACTATGGCCTATCGGCTCAACAAAATAGAATGTTCCTGCTACATTATCAGTGGAAAGCTGACATAATAAAATGCATACGGTTAGAGTCTTTTGTACACAATTAATAGGAAAAAAATAATCAATCGCCTTTAATGTCTTATTGTTGGTTGAAAACCAACCACTTCAGAGTGCTTTAAAGCTTCAAAAAATTAGAAGCTACACATCGCGCTTTGGAAACTATGCTTGGACTCATTCAAAATATGTTTACCATCCTCCAAAGTTTCTCACCTTAGAAGTGTTGTAAAATGTGTGACAATTGAAATTGGCTTCATTGGCAAATTTTGTTTCATTACCAAATTAATAGAAAAAATTATAATTCTGTTTTGGTTAACAATCAGTTTAATACTTAATTTGCTTAAGTCCTTGGATTTCCATGAGCAATTTTTGTTTTTTTTTATTTAATATTTATTTATTTATTTATTTATTTAATTAGTCAATGGATTTAATCCTTACAGACTATGTACAAATCTATAAAATATGAATAAAATAATTAGAAATACAATAAAACTATGATAAGTTAAATAAAAGAAGAATTATTTAGGTATTGAGAAAAACAATTATTCTATGCTTTATAACATCAGTATTTAATGAAAAATCAACAAATTCAGACAAAAAATTATATTGACGACATAATCTTGTAAAAGGATCAGCAAAAGCATAATTAGATCTACATAATTGAACAAACAAAGGTATATAATGACGAGAATTACGGATAGGAGCATTAAATTTAATAGATTCCAAAAGAAACTGACAACAAATATTACCATTGATTAGATTCATCATAAAAGATAAATTTAACATGGTGCGACGACTTTTAAGCGTAGGCAATTTAATTAATGCCAGTCTGCAATTATAAGGTGGTAGATTCAAATAATTCCAACCAAGACCACGCAAACAGAACAGCAAAAACTGTTTCTGAACAGATTCAATTCGGGTGATATGACTATTGTAGTAAGGATCCCATACAACTGATCCATATTCAAGAATAGGTCTCACAAGTGAAACAAAGAGCTGCTTAGTAATGTAAGGATCAGAAAACTCTTTAGCCCACCGCTTTATAAATGAAAGAACTCCTCTTGCTTTGTTCACAGCCAAAGTTATATGGTCATTAAAGTTTAACTTTTCATCCAGTAAGATACCGAGATCTAGAAATGAATCCACTAACTCTAATTGATGACCACCCAGTGAATAATTTACAGCAATTATATTACTTCTAGTAAAACGCATGCATTTACACTTTTTTAAATTCAGCTCCAACATGTTGTGCTTACACCATAAGAAAAAATTATTTAAATCACTTTGAAGATATACGTGATCAACGTAATTATTAAAAGAAAGAAACATTTTGACATCATCAGCATACATCAATATATTAGCAAAGTTTATAACGTTGGGAAGGTCGTTGATCAATAGGGAAAAAAGGAGAGGTCCAAGATGACTACCCTGGGGAACACCTGAAGGAACACAAATATATTTGGATACACTATTGTAAACCCGTACTGTCTGCGTCCTTCCCATCAAATAGGATTCAAACCAGTTTAAACTAATCTTAGAAACTCCTAATAAATCGAGTTTAGTTAAAAGAAGTTTGTGATTAACTTTATCGAAAGCTTTACTAAAATTCGTGTAATTGACGTCGGTTTGCTTTCGTTGAGTAAATGCAGCGTTAATTAATGATGTTAGATGAAGAATATTTGTCGTTGTTGAACAACCCTTTCTAAAGCCATGTTGAAAAGATGAAATAAACGATGAAGTACTATGACGCAGAAAATCAGCAATCAGTTTTTCGAACATTTTTGGTATAACGCTCAATTTAGCAATGCCTCTATAATTTGTTATATGTGATTTATTACCAGATTTAAAAAGCGGTACGATAAACGATTCCTTCCAAAACTTAGGAAAATAGCCATTTTTTATTGAAGTATTGAATAATAAAGTAAGTGGTGTTACAAATGAATCCGCACATCGATGTAAAATGCAACTCGGGATCCCATCAGGACCGCAGCTAAAGGACACCTTAATCTTCATTATAATCTCCAAAATATCACTCTCTTTAAACATGGGAAAGGATATTACTTGGTTTGATGCTAGCGAGTAAGGGTACTTGTTCTCATTATTGTATACAACATCAGAGTAAGTACTTGCAAAAAAATCAGCAAACATATCACATATGACACCAATATTGCTGGATTCTTTATTATTAAATTTCATAACGGAAGGAAATCCAGTACATTTTCTTTTGGAGTTAACAAATGAGTAGAAGGACGTAGGGTCTTGAATAAAATTGGTTTTTACTTTAATTAAATAATTTTTGTATAAAGAGTGGTTAAGCAGGTTGTACTCAGAGCGGCAGACAGAATACTTTCCGTAATCAATAATAGAGCCAGACCTTTTGTATTTCTTATAAAATTTGTTTTTTAGATTTTTAAGACGAGATAATTGCCTGGAATTCCATGGTGGGCCCACAGAAGTATGCACAGCTTTCTTGGAAACACAAATTTCAAAAATGAGTGAGTGTTACGAAAACATCATTTGATAAAGCAAAATCGTCATTACAGTCTTTTAATGTAGGTTTTGCTGTTATTATTCCAAACACAAATATATTAGGAATATTCTCAAATATGTTTATAAAATTATAAATCATTACAAAAACAAATATACATGTTGGCTTAAAATGTATATGAAAATTATATAAAATTAATAATTAAAAATGATATTGTTGTTGTATAATTATGTAAAAACTAATACATAAAAACAATTGGAAATTACTAGAATAAAACATTAGAACTATAAATAAATAAAGCTTTAAATCGAAAAGTAACGGTGTTTTAGTTTATAAATATCGAACCCTTGAATAAAAAAACGAATTATAAAGGACAATTCGTAACAATATAAAACACCGTCTTAAATATGTTTTTCTGTCTAGCATGAGCTTGTTTTCTTCAACCGGAATATAGATTTTCATCTGTATTTTAAGATTTTAAAAGCGCTTAAATTTACTTCTACGAGTACCAAACAATTTGTAGCAGTTCGTCGTAAGTAAGTCGTAGAATTAAAATAAAAATGTATTAAAATTATTTTACTGTTCGTGAAGGCAATTTTAATTCGCTCATACATATTACACTACATGTGCGATTTAAATAACTTTTTTGCCGATTTACAAAGGAAATACTATTTTTGTAGTCGCCGTGGTCTAGTGGTTAGTGTGTTGGCTTACTAAGACATGGGTCCTGTGTTCGACTCCAGGCTCTGGCATCTTCAAAAAAAGAAATATGAAAAAAATATTTCTTTCGGCGACTACCTCTCAGCAGTCTTCTGGCAAAAGCTCTGAGAGTAACTAATTGCCATGAACAAGCTTCTCAAGTCTGTCGTTCGGAGTCGACATTAAACTGTAGGTCCCAGTACTCATGGATAAAAATTGACACACACAACATGAGTGCTGCGAGAATCTAGGCCGTTATCCTGACACAGGGTTGTAAAGGCCAGTTATGTATGTATGTATGTATGTATGTATACTGTATTTCAATAAAAATGGCATTGAAAAGTTATCAATTAAAATATCTGACATATGTATGCAAGCTACTAAACTACGTGAAAATTTTCGTCAGTTTTAATTTTACAATATTTAAGCGATTTCAATAGACTTTTCCCATGACAAGATATTTCTTTTTAATCAAATAAATTATGAATTTCTCTCGTGGAAACACTTTTCTTTGGAACGAATTATTTAATTTGTAAAAAAGTAATTTTTAAAAATCAAATTTTTGTCACCAAAATACCACCTTCGCAGAGTGCAAAATGGTGCGATGGGCGTGGCCGATTTTAATGAACCTCGGCATGCATCTTTTAATTTTTCTGAGAGGTATATGTGCTAAAGACTTTTGCTTTTATAGGAAAAGATTTATGCGAAAATATCAATTTTGATTGTATGGGCAGTGGGCGATGGGCGTAGCTGATTTTCATGACACTTTTCTATTTTCTTAATTTAGTCAATAGTCTGTGGCAACTTTCAAGGTTCTACGTTTACTTCTTATATTTTTTGAAAAGAAATGTATGAGGCCTTACCACTGTGTGGCGTTACTTGCTAGACGAAGACCGCTACCATCGACTAATTGCTTTTAAAATTATGCAACAACTTAACAGAATTTGGAAAAATTTAGCGGTTAATGGGTCTTCAAGATCGTGTGAAGTGATACCTTTCGATTAGTTTCTGCCGGATCACGTAAGACCACTAGTTAAGATTAAAAAGCCATCAACAATTGGTTCACAGTATGTCGATATTCTCTAGTTTATTATTTTAAATGTTAATGCCATGTATCGATTCTTTAAATAATCAAAAATTTTTTTCTTTAATTTAATTCTTTGTGTTGTTTTTTTATAATATCAATTACCAGCAGCACCATGATAAAAGGCAACTTTGGAAAAAAATATATATATTTATGGATTACATTTATGGATTGGATTTTTGACACTTTTAAGCCTATTTAAGCCAAATTATGTTTTCTGCTAAATCTAAGCTTAAAATTATAGAAATTTATCTCTCGTTAGCTTATTCTCTGAAGCAATACTCCAATAAAAATTCTATATCATGCAGAAATTTGTTGTTTTTTAGCATTAAGTAACCAATTTTTGTTGTATTCTGATGATCTCAGAGCATTCCGGAATCAATGGTAAAGCTATATTTACACTATCTAAGTTTCTCATCTGATTATAACAGATTATAACAGTTACAACTCAGACGGGAATAATTTTGAAAGTAGAAAATGTTCTATTTTTAACTGAGCTCAGGCAAAAACAATAAAAATTAAATTAGATTTTCAATTAAACTCAGATGAGAAACTTAGGTAGTGTAAATATAGCTTAATAAAATTAATTGATTCAAGTAACGAGTATTGTAACAAGCATAGCCAAGCGTTAAATGGAACACAAGTTTTTCTAATAATTATTCAACGCTATTAGATATATAAAAATTATCATTTAAGAAAGAAAAATTTTAAAATCTGAATAGTGAATCAAATCTATCGAAATTAATTTAATTCAACAGCTACGGTGCTTGCACTTGCTTTGGCTAGAACACTTTCTTCTTTTTAAAGATTTGTTTTTTTCCAATGTATGTATGTGTGTAGATGTATTGTCCTGGTGGGAGGTAAAACTTTTACTGTAATTGTCTTCTATGAAGTCTATCAGAACATCATCTAACAAATGTAGATTGATCTCTATTTTATTTTTAGGAAATTTAAAAAAGATTGAAAAACGGACTCTATACCCAAATGTAACAACATTCGTAAGATAGCCTCCTTTAAAATTTCTTGATCCAGGTCATTAGTTTCCCCATACCCTTGGATGCCATCTGATTCATCTTAATTAAACTTTTTTTCTTTACTAAACTATACATTATGCCACTTTATCTGTTACCTTAAGTTTTAGATCTGATCTTAGATCTATTAAGTTTAAGCCAATTTCTAAATACATAATTCTGTTTTTGCTTATTCTACTGCTGATACTTGATTTACTTGAGACATTTGGTAAATTGTACCATATAATTATTTCATAAGAAAAATACCATATCAAAAAAAAAACCATGATCACCATATGGAAAAAAAAATTGTTGAAATAACAAGTAATCAAGTGTTACCATAAAGAAAAATTATTACAAATATTTATTTAATACTCATAACATTTCTATTGTTTGTATTTTATGTATTAAATATTAAGTTCGAGTGGTTTAATTACAATACATAGTTTTTAGTTTTCTCTTTTTGTTTTTAGATTGTATTATTTTATTTTCCCAGTCCGGTTAAGTCTGTAGCGGACTAGTCCTCTACTACTCACTACACTCTGAGGCATCAGTTCCATAAAAACAAAAATAAAGGGGAACTGGCACTCATTCAATAAAACAAAGCGGATGCTTGGTAGCCATAAAAGATTCTTAACTTTTTTCATCTGTTTGAGGCAACCTTAACATACCACAGTTATGATGTGACAATTAACCAACTTTGTACCACTTAATTAATAACGACGACTTTTTTTTTGCCATTATAACCTTCTTTCATGGTAAAGCTCAATCATTTCTTTTTGATAAAATCATTTAAAACTGTAATTTATAATTCGGTGACATTTTTCCCATTCTACGTTTTAATTTTGTAAATTATCATTTAATTACAATGATTAATTATTCATAAAAAATTATGGTCACCCTAAATGGTACTCGTAAAACCTGTGAATGTCATCAGATAAAATAAATACATACTTAAACAACTCAACCCCAAGTAAACGGCTTTAACATTGGTTTGTGTGTGTGTGTGTGTGTGTGTGCGAATGGTTGCATGTATGTATGAAAAAATAAAAACATTTGGTATAATTAAAGCAAATTTGCACTTCAAACAACCAGACGTATTCGTAGAAAAAAGGAAGTCTTCTTTCACTTAAACAACAGTAACAAAATTAGAGTGTTGACTTAAGGTAGAATTAGCCGAACGTTGATGTAACGTAACGCAACGTACGTTGGTTTCTAGCATATGAAAACAATGCAAATGATTATCCAAAATAAATGTCACGTTGACGGGACGGAAGAATCTGTATAAAATAGAATTTCTCAACGTTTTTACGTTACATTTCAAAGCGAACGATGGGACTATTGTATGTTAAATAACAATGTGACCCAAATGCCCTTTTTGGTACTTTCATGCTTATTTGCAAATCATTTTCTTTTATACTTATGTGTGCAAAAAGACTTTAATTTTTGAAGTCTTTAGATACATATAATGATATTTATGTGAATAATTTAAATTTTTATGTGAATATTAAGTTTGTTTTTAATTTTTTTTTTTTTCATTTCAAAGTCCCATGTTTTACTTAACATATCTTCGACAGACGAATTATATACATACCAAATGAAAAATTTTTCGATTATCTAAAAAGAAACATATGGGATGCATGATTGATTTACGTGCTAGCTAGTTACCGAGATAATTACAATTTTATTTAAAAAGTTCTACTTAAAAATTAACTTTTTTCGTTTCCGGTCCACAATGGACCAATGGATCCGATTCAATGAATAATGGCTTTAAACCAAAAATTGAATATTCAGTAGTAGTATAAGAATAAATTTTTAGGAAGCATAAAATATAAGAAGTAATTATAATATGCTCTTATTTTGGTACTTCTGGTACCTTTTTTAACTTTGTGTTAATTTAACAACATTCATCACTGCTCTAAACAGCTGGCTTCATATTGCCATTTAAAAATTAAAATTTTTTATTTGTGCTGTGTTTTGTGAAAAATAAGTAGAAAAATATAATAAATTATATTATCAATATTAATAAAATAAAACATTATTATATTTTGTTTTTAGTGGACGACGAAAAATTAATATTAGTGGTACAGGCAAATGAATGCCTTTATAATTTTTTGGTTTGTTTTGTTTTTATTTAGATCTTCTCTTGACAGATGACACGTTTGTATAACTGCACATACGTACGTACATTAACGTACGTACCGTTTTTACGACATCAACGTTTGGCTAACCAGGCCTTTAGAATGATAACTGTCATAAAGCAAAGTAGACAACAAAAACAATAGCAAAAGGACTATGCAAGTTCTAAAAGGATTTTTGGTATTTCAGAATTATCATCCTGGGAATAAACATCAATAGCACACAGCCATATGTACATCTGTTTATATACGAGTAGTAGAGTTAGCATAACAAAGCAAAACCAACAAAAATAAAACAAAAATTAAACTATAAAATTAAAAAATGACTTCAAATTATGTTTTTAAGTGTTTGTTTGTGTTTGTTGATATCCCACTGTATGTAGGTGATTTTATAATAAAAAAAACAAGTTTACCCAGACAATTGTCTCAACAATGGAGGCTGAGGTTGTATGAGAAAAATTAAATAGAAAAAAAAAAAATTAATGGCACCGATGTTCTAACAATAGTGTAACAGTGACAAAAACAACAATTCAATAATTAAACGATGACGACAACAAAAGAATTTTGTATATTCAAGAATAAGAAAACACATGCTTTCACACATACATACACACAGAAACAAGAAAGCTTCAACTCTCACATTCAAAACGAAATCCTAATAAAAGTGTGTTTTTATTGTTGTTGGCCATGAAAAATAAAAAATCAAATACAACAAATGATAACAACACATCAGTCAGTTATTTGGTGATACACAACAACCGTAAATGAGCCAAAGTTAGCTATGACAGCCAAATCAACCGTTAGACAGTCACTTTAGTTTTACTTTTCATTTCATTTGAGTTCTGTTTTTCTCTTTCGTTTTGAAAGTCGATTGAATAGAAAGAAAATTAAAAAAACCAGCAAAACGAAATATTTAGTAGTGCATTTGTATGTGCGTTTGTATGACGAGTGCGTAAAATACAATACATACTGAAGTACATATGTACGTACTACATATAAATAGAGAAAAAGTTTTTTTTAGTAAAACTGCTGCTCTGCCTGTAATGGTTATTGTTGTAATATTGCTTTTAATTTCAAGCGAACTCCGGAGAGTTATAAAGTTTTCGCAACAACAATAAGAGGAGCAGTGTTGCCACTTTGTGTGTAATTACACATATTGTGTGTAATTTTTGATTCTGTGTGTAGCCTGTGTGTAATTAGCTTCATGTGTAATTTGTGTGTAATTTTACTTCTAACGCTTTTTTAATTGCTAAAATTTGACACCAAATTTGTTTAACATTGAATTTTATTTATTTCATTTTCCAGCACTAATTTTCAAAATAAAACCAAAAACATATAACCTTCTCGTTTAATATACATAAATATGTAGATGCATTTACTGCAGATCTTTTCTAAAAAAAAGGAAAACAATATATGTATTCGTAACTTTTCGTTACATTTTTCGTTTTCTATGTTAAAATATACTGATCTCCTTTGTTACTATTTATATGTCAAAACATGCATATGTAAATATGTATATTGCAATTAAGAATTATAAAAGTTTTTCTGTGAAATACTAATTCGTTATAGAAAAAAAAATCATTCATTTAATTAATAGTTTAATTATGTTTTGTCAGAACAGCTTTAATTAGATTTTATTGTTTTCTTTTTTTTATAATCAAAGGAGAAAAAGATGTCCACACTCAGCATGTTTTCGACTAAAGCTACGGTAGTCTCATTACAGTTCTTAGTGTTCTGTACATATTTATGACAAAAATCAACATCATTTAACTGACACTTCTGTGGAAAACTTATATCACAATTATATTTTTTCATTTTTCTATATGTACATATCGTCATTGGAATTAAAGAACGCTGTAACTGACAAAAAATCGAAAATGCGTTTTTTGCATCATTTTTATCAGAAAAAAATAAGCGTCAATTGGTCCCGGTCCCAGATTTCTACGATGAAAATAAATTCACTTACGCCGTCTGCGTTATGGAAAATACCAGTGTCTTTGTTCTACTTTCATACAGGTTTCTTGGCTCTGGTGAACATTTAAGGTTTTGTCAGTTACAGCGTTCCTTAATTCCATCGACGATATACTTGTAATGAGTTAGTCAAAGTAAAGGATTATAATGGCCAATTATGTATGTATCTATTTATATAATAATGAAGTTTTAATGTTCAAATATGTAGGTTTGTACATATGTAAATAAATGTGTATATATTAAAACAAAATTTTGTGTGTAATTCAGTTTAAAATGTGTAATTTCGGTCTCGGTTGTGTGTAACTCATAGAGCTGTTGGTGGCAACACTGAAGAGGAGCCTAATAAAGCCTACAACAATAGAGGAAAAATTATTTTAACAACTGCCACTCTCAAATATAATCAAAAACTCTCACATACACTTTTATGAACATTCAAGAAACTACAGCTTCCATTAACACGCATAGCAACACACTCTGCTCTTAAAGCTGAGAGATACAAGTCAGTGAGTAAATAATTATTGTTTTTTATTTTAACTATTGTTGTTGCCCTTAATCTAATATAGTTGTTGCTGTTTTTGTTTTTCTTACACTCTTATTTGGAGTATGCGCTCCAAAATAAACTGTTATATTTTGATGATAAAATATCCCAAAACATTAGGGTGGTGACATTTTATGTAGGTAAAGTTCCAATGAAAATTTTTTTTGCGTTATTTACAAAATAAAAGAAATATTTGTGGTACAAACGATTACATACATATGTATGTATTAACTTTTAGATATTTGGCTACTTCTGTGTGTAGAGCATCATAAGAAAATAATTAATTTTGTAGTAGGTATAACAATTTATTTTTAAATTTAACTTAAAGCCCCAAGACTATATAAATAAATATATAAACTTGCGTCAGTATCGCGATTCTTTATTCAGGTATATATAAAAACAGCCAACGACAACCAATCTTGTCACGGTTGTCAAATATAGTCCGCTACAATAGTAGATTTTCCTTTTACAAACAATAATACACTTAATCCTGCTTTTACACGGTAGATACGTACAAGAAAATACGAGGAAGAAGTCGTATGAAAGGAGAGCAAATATGAATGAATTATTTTAATACGTACTTGACAATATATTACCAAATTATGGAAACTACATTTTTTTCCAAAAAAATTTATTTAAGAAACAATACCGCATTTTGAGAAGATGTTTTAAAAGTAGGCTGTGTCTTGTATCCATTCTTCAAAATTCGAGTTCTTAAGCCAATCGCTACGAAGCTCTTGCGAACTATTTCTTTTTAAATTTTCTCTATACTCTCGTTTTTACTTCTATCCTTTCTTAAAACACTTGCACTTTAATTTCTAATTTTTCTTTTAAGTATTTAATGTGAATATATCAACATATTTCAAATTTAAAGACTCTGTTTACGTTTAGCCATTACATTTTTAGGTATTAGGAAAATGCTAAAGTATATTATAAATAACTAAAAACTACAATATATATACATATGTATTACGTGTATTATTTATTGGTTTCTTTTTATGCTAAATGACTTTGAATAATGATAAATCTAGCATTAAAAATGCTAAATTGGGAACACTTGCAGTACGCACGGCCAGTGCGATCCGTAAAATCGATGTTCAGCTGTATTTCATGATAAACATGACTTATAATCAGAGCCGTAAAACTCAAGTTCAAGTACAATTACAATTCCCTAGTAATTAGATAAACCAAGTACAAACAGGGTGACGGTCTAGCTTCACACAGAACAAATGATATGTGTGTTAATTTTTATCCATGAGTACCGGTACTGAGTACTTTACAAATCCGCTTATAAATAAAGGCAAAGAATTTTATTTTATCACTTCTGCCTGCTCAACTGATTCAAAATTGGTTTGCTGTACAGGAAACATTTCCAAAGATAAATCAATATTCAATTTTTACATCTACTTAAATGATGTTGAAAAACATGCATGGAAGACTTTATTGATGGTACAAAATATATACTTCTTTGTCACCGAGAAATCAGGTAACAGCTACCATACAATGGGATGCAATACAGCTGTCAATTAATTTGATCACTCAAAGATCAGTGTTATACATTCAGCAATCGCCCCATCTATCGTTGGAATCTGATTGTGGTAAGAATCTTAGCTAGCTGTTATCTACTACTTCATAGCATTTGGCGCTTCTCTCCTGATTATTCGCTTTTTTATGCCAATGCCAAAATTGAAATAGAGTGAAATAGAGTAAAAGAAGGCCGCTTTTATTAATGTAAAGATTGTAAAGTCCGATGCAAAGATGCAAAATCCCATTGTATGAAGTGTCGTCGGCGTAACTATAACAGTCCGAGTAAACTACTATAATATAACTAACAATCGTGAAGCCTTCATGATCTAGCAAAGGCACAATTGACTTAATTCAGTATCCTCTTTTCTTGGGTTTTTAAAATAAATTATTTTGCAAAATCTTCAAGTAGCGTAATATTTAAATTTATTGTTGTTTTTTCCACACAAAAGATAAAGATGTCGACATTGAAAAATTTAAGCGAGTTTCCTTGGATTACCTCGTGAGCAGCAGACTCACCTAAAAATGTGGACGTTTTCGTCTAAAGACTACCCGTGGCTTGCTAACATGTTTTTAACGAGTATCAACTGTTGGTCAGACAACTAAAGGGTTATCCTTTTTGCGGTTTCAAAAGTAAACGTAAATAAAACACATATAAAATATTTTTGTCATGATATTTTTTTTAATAATAAAGTTTGAACTTTGACATTATGTGTGAAACACTACATCATTTAAACGCGAAGTGTTGCAAGCATTGATTCTTTTGAGGTAATTTTCGACCACTTTTTGACATATATTGGGCTGTATCTCAGCCATAACTTGACGAATGTTGGTTTTTAAGTACTCAAGAGTTGACGGTTTATCTGCATAAACACGGTATTTCGCGTAGCCCCACAAAAAAAGTCTAATGGTGCCAAATCGAATGATATTGGCAGCTAGTTGATATCGCCACGACGATAAATTACGAGGCTAGGAAATGTCTCTTGCAATAAAGCCATATTCGCTCGAGTTGTGTGGCATGTGGCACCGTCCTGTTGAAACCACATATTCTCCAAGTCGTATTCTTCAATAATGTGCCGTGAGACACTCCTAATTCCTGAGAACGACGAAGAATTGACACATTCGGGTCTAAGGCAACACTTTAACTTACAGCAGCGATATTTTCAGCGGAACGAGCGAAACGATGATGCACAGACCTTACAATATTTGTAACTGCTCCAGTAAACTATAATCTTCTCTTAAAGCACGATATATGGCTGTGGCAGAATCACCATTTTTGTAAAAAATTTTGATAATTTTTATGCGTTGTGTGATAAGCTTTGTTTAGACGATTGTCAGATCTAACAATATTGTCAGATCTGGCAACATACTGCCAATGTACTGACAATGAAAAATTGTCATCAGTACATAAATTGTCAGTTCACAGTATTGCCAGAAAAGCTTACAAATTATTGTCAGACCATTGTCTGACAATGACTTTGTCTGGCAACGTTGTCAGACTAAAAGTTTTCAGTTCACACAGTTGTCAGCATTGGTGTAAAATACAAATTGTCAGCTCAACAGCTGGGAAAAAAATCATAGCTAAATGACATTTAATTGATTATAAAGAGAAAAATTTTAAATTTTTGTACAAATTGTTGCCAAAAAGAAAAATGGATTAAGAAGAAAATATTTTGAAAGTTTTAATGGCGTACGTTTTAGAAAGTGACGATGAAGATGAAAAAAAAATAAAAGGCGCAGAGTTTGGGTAAAAGATTGGGTGCTTCGTCGCCAACAGGATGGCTTTTACGCGACATTACCTGTTCAACTACAACTATGTATGTTCACTTTTTATTTATTTTTTAGGAGTTTTATACTTCCTTGTACTATTTTTTTTCACTTAACTTTTATGTTTTTCTCTTTATATTTCATTTTGCAAATACCACTTTTTTATTTTAAAACCAACTTGCCATATGAATTATCAGACAATGATTTTATTGTCAGTTACATAAATTTCGTGCATCGGACAATAAAAAAAACTCACAATGTCTGGCAATGATCTGACAAAAATTGCAAAAGCTGCTTACACGATTGTCAGATGTCTGGCAATATTGTTGTCTGCTGGTAGTCTGACAATACTTTTTCTGCAAACGTTGTCTGACAAATATTGTCAGTTCACATGGTTGTAGTATATTTTTAGCAAATTTTACTGACAATATTGTTAGATCTGACAACCGTCTAAACAAAGCTATAGTTAAGCGATCCATTTTCGCCAATGTCAGACTTTCAACTGAAGAGAAAAAAATTGGTTTAACAACTTAATTTGACAGATGGCGAATTCCAGTCCCATACTTTTGAAACCACGAAATGGATAACCCGTTATGTATTGCATTTTGAGTCGGCTGTATGTCTAAAAAATATTTTTGATTTATAACAGGTTTATCATACGAATCTTCTTACAAAATTTTTCTTTTAAAAATTGTTCCTAAATCAAAAATATCTTTTATAACTAATAGTGTTACAATTAATTTTAGACTTGTTTTTAATTTAAATGCATTCTTAAAACATATCCGACTACGGCTATGATTGTAAAATCTCAAAATTTCCCGTATAGGATCCAACAATAGAGACAAATTTACCACCAACATCACCTAAACACTCACACGTATACATATGGATATACTGCTATAAACAACACGCGCATCGGCAAGAGAACAAAGAGAATATGTTCCCCAACAAAAATATTATTTTTTGGTTATTATTCTGTTAAAATGTTGTTGTTGTTTCTATTGTTATTGTTGTTTTTGTAGTTGACAGCATCAACAAGACACTGGCTGGCATAACCGCAACTAGAGTAACAAACCTGATGACAGTTGAACACAAAGGAGCCCAACCGACGCAACGAAAAAAGAAACTCCCGCGAGTATAAGAAAAAATCCTAAAAATCAAAACGGAAATTGTGAGAAAAAATAAAAATGTATCAGAAAAATCAAGAAAATCCAAGTAAGGTTTAATACAGTAAATTACTGCATAAAAAAAAAGAATTTAAATAAATACAAATTAAAAAAAAGGATACAGTTAAATACATAAGACGTTTAGAAATAGAAACAAAACGAACATACGCATTAGAATGCAAAACAATTGGTAATTGTACGCGCCGTGTTTGTATTAGAATTTTGTTTATAACGGTAGTTTTATTTTGGTGTATGTGTGACTAAGTAAGTGTAAAACAAGATAAAGAAAAACAGTATTTAAAAGCATTAAAAGAAATTATTATTAAAAAAAATATTAAAGAAAACTTGATTCAATAACAAAAAAAAAAAAACAAAAAAAAAAAAAAAAAAAAAAAAAAAAAAAAAAAAAACAGGACAACAGGACAACAGAAGTAAACTAGAGATAGATTTCTTAAGAATTTAAATAAACATAACCGTAAAGGAAGTCCAACCAAGTGTTAAAACAAAGAAACCATCTTATGTTTATGTAGTAAATATTAGAAAACGTAATACAGAGACAAAAAGTGATAAAAAAAACAGAGTGTGTTTGTATAAGCTTTTAGAAACGAAAAAAAAAACATTACAGTGTATGTTTATGTGCGTGAGTGTATTTGTGAGTAAATATTATGCTGCAGAATGTCTTTGCAATGTGGTCTATACGAATGCCGATGCTGCTGAGGCCATAAAAGTAAACAAAAATTAAAAAAAAAAATCAATTAAAAATTTCCTCTTTCTTTGTGCTCTACTTTAAAGGCATTTTCTATACAAAAAGGGTTAAAAAAATAAGATTTTTAATAGAAAATTTTTAGAGAAAAAAAAAAGAAGAAAAGATCTTAATAAATATTAAAAGAAGAAAAAATAACAAAAAAATTGTTGCTTTCAAAGTGTAGTGAATGTAAAAATTACAGAGTGAAAAGAAAAAGTGGGCAAAATAAATATTTGCTTAACAAATACGTTGAAAAAAAATTCAATTGTATATTTAAAAAGAATATAATACATACAGACAGAGATAGAGTTTGAGTAAATCAGAAATAAAGAAAAACCAATTTTAACAACCGGTCAAATAAAAAAGTAAAAAACGAAAAAAAAACTGCAAAAAAATCGTAGAACTTTTGGTTACTGTGACACCAGCCCCAAGAGCTCATGTCCGCAACTAAACAAGTATAGTTTGATAAGCCACCACTACTCAAACAATTTTCCTCTTCAATTCAACAAAACACTCTCTATCTTCCATCCTCACTCTCCCATTCGCTGGTTCTCTTGTTGTGTTGTTAACTTATGGGAAATCAACAGCAAGTTAAATAGAAAACATCCATTGGCATGCTAATACAGTAATAGTAAAATAAGTACTTTAGAAAAACGGTAAATAATTATTTAAAGAGAAAATTAAAATTTTATAATTATCTTTCATGTAGAGAGAGTGTTATTTATAAGAAAATATAAATAAAATCCTAAGAAACTACTTATTTAAAAGCAGAAATCTGATAAAAAAAATCCATGCAGGGTGTTGGTTAAAAGAAAGCAAACATTGAAAATTTAAAAAACAAAAAAAAAAAAAAAAAATTCCTTCATTTTCTTATTTCTGTTTTTTGTTTTCTTCTTCTAATCTCGTTGTTTTTTCTCAGCAAATACTTGAGTTTATTGTATTGATTGTAATAAACTCATAGAAAAGTAATTGAGTACTTGAAGTTTTCTTCTTCTTTTTTTTATTTTCTTCTTCTTGATTGCAAAAGTTAAAAGTCAATTCCACTGTTTCATTAGAATTTTAAGTTGAATGAAAATTTTATACCATCAACTGCTTAATAATGACATGTTAGAACTATTAGGTGTACTTAAAAAAGAGATTAATTCAATAAAAAGAAAAAGAAAAAATTATTATAAATAGAAGATTTTCTTAGGCTTAGATTTAAATCTAACAATAAGATAAGCTAAGAAATTAGAGGATTATCCTCCTAGATATAGTCTCGCATAAAAATTCAAGGCATTCAAAAATCAATCTTTTACTAGTCAATTAAATGGTCAAATCTAGAAATTAAGCTATCGGGAAATTTCTCTGTCTCTGTTAACGGTTTTGGCAGACAATTTTGATGTTAGATCCTAATCCGCCCATGTTGTTTCTATTTTTTTTTTTTTTTTTTGATTTTATATAACCATATAAATTATATTTTCCCTCCTTTATTATTAGACAATTATAAAAAAGTTTTTACAAAATTTCATATCAATAGGACTTAAGTTTCCCTCTCATAATGTTTTTAATTTGTTTCATCAAAGAAGATGTCTTTTATCCTGCTGATTTTTATTAACAGAGCTCTGATAGCTTCATAAAAAAGCTTTGTTACTTAACGTTCATGTTAGAACTGGTAAACAATCGACACTGTCGATACCATCCATTGGACTATCGATGGATTTTTTTGATAGCGATACTATTATGTTTATAAAAGTAAATGGCATTTCCACACTGGAGCATCTCACGTTGCTCTAACAAATTGAAGTACTTACTTGAAATTTCTTTTTCGTATTCCATACATACATACACAATTGGCAACTACAACCCTGCTTTGGGTTTACGGCCCACACTGGCTCAAGAGCGGCATTAATTCATTTTTTTCATGCCTTATGATCTACCTGATTTTTTTACAGTTTATAATAGACAATCTAATTATTATGTACCAAAAATATTAGGCTTATATCTTTATTACTTTTTTGTCCATAGACATTCAAAGTTGACCTCAGAGAATGTGTTTGAAATGACCGTATTATATACGCTACCTTCTATCGCTTCATGTTTTTAAAATACTCTTGTAATGACACTAAAAAGATTTTTTTTTCATACAATTGGAAGTTTTTTATGATATACGTATATGCAAATACAAAAAATTTTCAAATTTAAAAAAAATAATTTTTTTTACTACAAAAAATTTTCCAAAAATATATATTTTCTCCAAATTCTGAGCTCCAACAAGCTCCAGCCAGATACTTATATGAAATTATAGCCTGAAGTCTCAGCTAACTATTTATTAAAAATTCAGCAGCCCATTTTTGCCCCTAAGCAATTCCGGTTTAAAAAACTAAAAATAGTTAGGAAAAATTTCCTTCACAATCACGTAATTGCAGTAGAGGTTTGTATTAAAATCTGTTGCATACTCTTAGGATTGCACTTCTCTGCAATAGATTTTATTGCAACTTGTCTGCAGTTTTCCCGGCCATTTTAAGAAAATTCATAAGTTTGTTTAACGATCTGTAAAAACTTGTGGATTTTTTTGGGTAAATTCAAAGAATAGGCTTTTAGGGTTCATTCGGTTCCAGTAATATAGCCGGACCTATCTTTTATTTAAAAGAAAAACTGCAAATTTTGAGGCTTAGAAGGCAATTTTAATTCGGTCATATCTCCTACACTTCATACGCAATCTAAACAACTTTTTATACGAATAATAAAGGAAGTGCTGTGTTTTAATAAAAACTGCATTGAAAAGTTATCAATGAAAATATCTGACATATACAAGCTACTGAACTGTGTAAAAATTTTCCTCAGTTTTCGTTTTACAATATTTAAGTGACTTTAGTAGACTTTTTCTAAGACAAAATATTTCTTTTTAATCAAATAAATTATGAATTTCTCTCAGTGAAACGCTCTTCTTTGGAACGGAATTATTTGATTTGTAAAAACTAGTTTTAAAAAATCGAATTTTAGTCACCAAAATACCGCCTACACAGAGTGCAAGACGGCGCGATGGGCGTGGCAGATTTCAATTTCTTTTGTTTTTTCTAAGTAGTATATGTACTTTTGCTTTTATACGAAAGGTTTTATGTGAAAATATCCATTTTGGTTGTATGGGCGGTGGGCGATGGGTGTGGCTGATTTTCATGAAACTATTTTATTTTCTTAATTTAGTCAATATAATACTCTGTGCCAACTTTCAAGTTTCTAGGTCCACTCCTTATATTTTTTGCACAAAAATGTATGAAGACGAACCAGTGTGCGGCCTAGCCTCTCGCAGCGCTCATGTTGTTTGTGTCAATTTTTATCTATTAGAGACCTACAGTTTAAAGTTAACCCCGAATGCAAAACTTGAGAAGCTTTTTCATGGCAATCAGTTACTTTCTGAGCTTTTACCAAAAGACTGCTAAGATGTAGTTTCCGAAAGAACTTTTTTCAAGATGTAAGAGATGGGATTTGAACCCGGAGTTCTTTTCTAGTAAGGCAACACACTAATTCGTATTAGAAAAAATAATATTTTTTATTTAATTCATTATTTGCAATCTATTCTGAATCATTAGGAAAATTCACAAAAGTTATTGTATTTCAGTGAAAACAATATCTTTATTTATCCTATAGTGTGTATGTTGTTTACTTATACATTTACATATTAATAATTTATATTTACAGTAAGAACGTCATCTATTTATATAATTTCATTGTTTGTCCGGATGTATGTCTAATTCTCTTTCCGCCGCCATTTGAAGCCGTCTAAAGTCGCAAAAAGCTGAAATTTTGCATACTTAAAGCTTATTTGCTCCGCATGTTCAAGACGGAGCCAGATTTTTGATTTTCCGATTGTGATCGGCTTTATGACTAGTATATTCATAATTATATTAATGATTGGTCTGACCGTTAAGGTTTCATTTAATGAAGAGATTGACAAAGGATTAATGTAGCCGCTTAATCTTAGAAGATATCTGCTGCTAATGTCTTTTATTTCTTCTTTAATGAATGGAATGTCCAAATCTCTATGTGTTGCTTTGTTTGTGATATACGATATTGCGTTCACAATCATTCTTAACGTTTTTGATTGATCTCTATAAAATATCAATATTGGAGTTACTTGTGGTTCCCCAAAGTTGAATGTCGTAAGTCCATATGAGTTTTAAAATAGATTTATAGAAAAGTACTTTATTCTCTATACTTAGTTCAGATTTTGGACGTAGCAATCAAACCATTTTCTTTAACTTTAAGGCCCCTTAATACAACTTGCCGATAATTAATAGTAGGCTTTTATCAGACAGATATCGAGTTAATTTTATCGAGTTTATTTAGTTTGGCATCGCGGCATTCGTTATCGAACTACTCACACGAGTTATTGAGATGATAGCATACGTTAACGAGTAATCGATCGAATGTTTCATCGAGCATTTTCATTCGATACATATGTGGCTATCGTATGTACGAGTAACAAAATGTTTATTCTAAAAAAAAAAGAAAATTAATGTAAACATCTTTAATACATACATTTTTTATATTTTCCTGGCAGTGCTTTGACACATGCCAACTAAATAGTTATTGCCAATTACGTACTGAAAACTATCTTTAGCCAGAAGGGAAAGCGTTGCTGTAGGTGTGGTGGTACTGCTTTTGACATGTGACCAGTAAATTGTAACTTCTTAAGTAGACAGTTAAATGCAACTTTTGTGACTCTACAACCCTACTTAAAACTGCAGAAGTATATAAATATGTACATATTAATAAATTGCGAATTGTACTCTATTTAGTTTCTTACGATTTATCTGTTAGGGATAGTGCGTTAGTCTTAATCCCATCTTCTGAGTCCGACAATAACATTAATTCTATAAATAATAATTCTTCAGCAACTTTTTACCACTTCGATTTTTTATTACTTCACTTTGTTATTTTTTTATTTAATTTTTTGCCTTTTTTATTTATTTTCTTGTTGATTAAATGAGCATATGTATGTTTGAAAATCTGGCAAAGAAGAAAAAAATATAGTCCCATTTTATAATTTACGATTGGATAGCAATCGAATACCACGATTAGATCATTCGTACAGTATCGAAATTTTATTTGGCAGTGGTGCCAACGTTTTGTAGCCAGAACGCGCTGGTCTCCTTTCCAAAACGCGCTAAAACGCGCCAAATAACAGCGTTGACAAATATTTATAAGCAAAACGCGCCGATTCTCAACGCGCTAAATTAAATTTTAATAAAAGTCGACCCATATATTAGAACAAATACGGTATTTATTCAAGCAAAATAAGTAATATCGATATACATATTTGTTTTTGAATTTAATTCAGGTACAAAAAGTAGATTCTTACAAACCAACAAACAACAAAAACTTAAAATATGCTATATCAATAAAAATTTAACTGTTTTGTACTTGTACTTTACCTAAAATTTAACTTGGTTACTTTAAATAATTAGACAAATATTAAAATAGGGACTCAGTATTTTTTTTTTATTTAATATTAAACTTTTAATATTTTACTGACTAAAATCATTCATAAAGTACTTTTTGATATTATAAAATTTAGGTAGAAAAGTAAAATTAAGGTTGGTCATCGCCAATTTCATTCAAACCGTCTAGCTCATCTTCTGGCCAAAGGTGTATTAAAGTATAGACTGTGTTAAGATACATTTTGTTTTTTATTTTTAATTTAAAATAATTCATCACACTAAAAGCTCTTTCTGGATTTGAGAAAAATTATTTAAAAAAGAATTATAATAAATTTATAACTAATGAAGACAGCTCGGTAAAAGAATTGACATTAAGAGAATTCTTAAAATTGTGGATCTCAATCCAAAATGATAATTAACATTGTTGTTTACCATTATACAAACTATACATATATGTATGTATATGTACTTATGTAGTCAAAAATAATTTCTTTAAAGTATTGTTAAAAACACTATAAGTATACAATATAAAGCGAAATGAAAAAATTTTCAGCGAAACTTACTTGCGTTTTGATTTGTTGATATTTAAATAAATTATACAAAATTGTGTTTATAGAAAATGTTGGATTGAAGTGGTTTATTAAGTTTATTAAAAAGGCGCTAATTTAGCGCGTTTTTTATTAAACGCGCTAAGACCAAAAAAGACGCGTTTTGTATGGTTAAATCGCGCTAAATTTAGCGCGAAACGCGCTAAATTGGCACCGCTGCACGTATGCGACGATTAGACCCCATCACAATGTACTGCATGAGTAGAAGTCATTCCCTGAGTGCTGGCCTTAATAATAAAAAAATTTATTACTATCCCGTAACCTTGAAAGTTTTTTTTATGGATAACATATGCTGTTTTTGTTGTTTTAGCAAATGTCAATATCGTTGAAAGTTAAGATGAAGGTATAAAAAGTTGTGAAGGTATTGCAATTTTCATAAAAGTACTTCCATGTGTAAAAGCTAGATAGCATGTTTACATCTTTACATGAAGATAACAAGGGTTTATCTTACATCTCTCAATAACTTTAGTGACATTTTAAAAAAAGAAAAGAAATATTTTTAAAACAAAAACTTGTGGAATGTTCTCTATTACATACATACATACATAACATACATAACTGGCCTTTACAACCCTGTGTCAGGATTACGGCCTAGCTTCTCGCAGCACTCATGTTGTGTGTGTAAATTTCTATCCATGAATACCGGGACCTACAGTTTAATGTCGACTCCGAACGACAGACTTGAGAAGCTCTTTCATGGCAATTAATTACTCTCAGAGCTTTTGCCAGAAGACTGCTGAGAGGTAGTCGCCGAAAGAAATATTTTTTTCATATTTCTTTTTTCAAGATGTCGGTGCTGAGATTTGAACCCGGCACTATCGTCTTAGTAAGCCAACACACTAACCACTAGACCACGGCGACTACACTTCAATTAATAATTAATGCCCATATTCATTAAAAATAAAACAGTTTTATTAATTGCTTATTTGACAATTACTCCATAGAAATATGTCAAATAAGCACTATATAAACCAATTTTATTTTTTATGAATACGGTGGTAAGTTTTTATTTAGTTTCTTATTTAATTTTGTTGTTCAAAAAAATGTTTGTTTTGTTTTAATTATTTCGACAGAAGATTTAGTGATAGATGTTATACCCTGACAATGTAAATGATTTTTTCAATTTTCTACATCTGCCATTCTTTCCCTGTGACTAGGAACACACTACTGTGTTAACTATTATTCCTAATTTAGAACGCTCCATTAGCAAATATTATAACAAAATAGTTTTGTATTATATAAGATGAAACAAAAGACGTCGCCCAATGATCTTTCTCTTTAATTGTTTTAATAAATAAAAACCGTAGTTTTTCGTTTGGCTTGTCTTTATTTGATATACAAATTTTGTTTTTTTTTTTTTTATTCAGTTGAAAAAATTATTTTAGCCAAGTACCTGGCTTTATAATTAATAATTATACGGGATCGATTTTTAATATTTTCCATCACTTTTGTCAGCACTTCCGTTGATAGGTTCTCACTTCCCTTCTTCATACCTATCGCCTTTCATATAATTGAGATACCATAGCGTAAATAACCATATCACGCAGTAACTTTAAAGTGAAGCTATAATTTTGCTTAGTTACGTATCCCTAAAAAGCCGTTCATAATGACTTTAGTTGGAAAACTGTTTACCTTATGGAAAAGAATTCAGATGGCGTTAAAGTCTTTCACCAAAGTTTTATTCATAGAACGGCGTCTTATGTTCCGCACTTTTCTATGCGAGTGGGAACACCGACGAAATATTACACATGAATATCGAAACAATATTCCGCGCTCTTGTGGAATATACATATCGTTGTATGTCTTACTGACGTCTATTTTGTAAAACAGAAAAAAAAAACATATTTAACGCAATTTAAAAAAAAAGAAAAATTATGACATATTCCGACGGGGTGATAACTCATTCACCATCATGTATTTCATATTTTCCAGTACCTAAAGATATCTCACTACACATAAAATTGTATAACTCCTATATTTTAATTGAAATTGTATGCTTATATATGTGCATGTATGTATGCTTTGTTGATAGTTAATTTGTTTTTTTTTTGTGTTGAAAAAAATTTAATCGTAGAGCAACATGCTGCGTATTTACTCTTAGAAAAGATTTTTATAATTTTTTTGTGTTTGTTTTTTAAGACACTTTAACAATTTTTAATAAATAAAATAAATCTTTTTAAACAACCAATTAGCCCCAAAAGTCTAATAAGGTTTAATTAGGCAAAACAAACTTAAAAGTCATTCGTACTTTTTTTACAAAGCCATTACTTGTTAAAAAACACGATGAAAATGTTATTTTAAACCCTTTGAGAATAAAACTCTAACAAACAACTATAACTGGCCCTTTATGCGGCTTAAAATATGTACAACCACCAACTAGTTTTCGTATTTTAAACGTCTTTTACTAACAATTTTATAAATTTTTAATGAAAAAGTACCTTTTTTATGTACTTACTTGATAATATCATTGTGTAGCATCACTGGTTTCTTAAAATAAACACTCTATTATTGTGGCAGTAGTTGTTTTTGTCTTTTAGCTTCTTTTTTGTCGTATTTTGTTGCTTTTTTTACACACACACACAATAGAATTTTCTCCTTTCCCCTTTTTTCTATTTTATATCCTACTTCGAAACGCACTTATACATACACGCAAATAAACATACATGTACTATATAAGTAGTACGTATGTAAATATGTGTATTTAATGAAAAAAAGGCAAATAAATAAAAAGAAAAATTTATAACAAAACAAAACTCCCTTGAAAAGTCAGTCAACAAAATCAAGCAATATAAGCTTTTCAAACACATGCTCTCTAAAATTCACATACAAACGTACACCCACCCATACATGCATACACAGACTCAAGTTAAATACAGCAACATCCTTCAAGAAAACTGTACAAGCAAACAAAAACACACGCATGTCAAACATACATACATAACAGGAATAGCTGCCAGATAAATTCACCATGAAATCGTCAAACTTCGACAAAAAAATCTTTAAAATCGTCAAAATATCGCCAACAAAATATAAAAAGAAAATATCTCTTTTTTAAAAAACTTTTGTTTTTATTTGTACAAAACTGAAAAATAGTATTCAGAGCATAATGCCCGTATTCATAAATGTATATTCATCTGCAATATATAAAATTTACTGCCAAACTCCTCCGAAATGGCACCATCAGTTGTCATAAAGTATTGTGTATATATCGTGTATACATATTTATTTATAAATAATGCACCGACTTTGAAGAGATTTTAATCTAGATTGACCTGCGTACCGCGGAACACATATGGCTTACGTTTTTTTTTAACAAGTATTTAGAGGGGGCGGTGCAGGTTCTATTTATTTCATCCTATCCTCAGCAATTAAACTGAAGTACAAAAAACGGCAGACTATCGATCATTAAAGCTTTCAATAATGCAGAAATTGACTTTGATGGCACTATATTCACCTCTGCTAAGCAAAACATTGAAGAGTGTCAATTATATTTGAACTAAGAAAATATTTCCTAAAAATAATTTATATGACAAACCACATTGCCCAGTTAGACTAGTATTATATAAAATGTCAAAGCTTAAATGAAAAAACATCAACAAAAGCTATATTACATTGGTAATAGACATTTTAGTTACCTTTAAATATAATTTTAAAGCCAATGCATTCTCATTTCCTTAGATTTAAATGTCCGTTTGTAAACAAAATGGCCTCCAAAAATAATTTTTTGAGTAATTTCTAAGCTTAATACTGGTATTTCTTATGAGAATTAACATCCGTTAAGTAAAATGTACAACACTAACAGAACTGAACTAGTTTTCGATTAGTGTTTGACTTAGACGTAAATTGATTGCCAATGTAAAAAATTAATTTCAGAAATATATAAATATTCCATACACGAATTTATTTATTTGAATTCCAAAAGCAATAGTTGCAAATAGTGTAATAATAATCGTAATAATGTTAGCACGGTGTCTATACCTGCGATTAACATTGACATAATATGTGACAAAAGGCAGAATAACGGGGTTTGAATATTAATATTAATCGTAATTTCATAAGATTTCATTATGTCTTGACTGATATGCAGTAAACATGTATTTTTATTTATAAATATTTAACAGTTCATCTTATAATATATGTAGTTGTCTAGAGATATATCATAAGAACAATCTTGTAATAACTTTTATATAACTAATACTAATTTGAAGTCTATACGCAATACTTTGAACTGTAGATCACAACATGGTTGCTGCGAGAAGTTAGGCTGTAACCCTGAAACAATTGTAATGGCCAATTATGTATGTATGTAAGCAATTGAATTTGAAGTTTGTTAACACAAATTATATTAGATATTATGTTACGTGTAGTCCTTATGTAAAGAATTCAGATATTATGTTACGTGTAGTCCTTATGTAAAGAATTCAAAGACATAAGTGTTGTAAATTTTGGATTCCCAAAAATTGTCAAAATAAATAAAAATCGTCAAGTTAATGATAAATTTCGTCAAAGCGTCAATTTGATATTTTTGTGTCATAAAATCGTCCAAAATGATGATAAATCGCCAAGTCTGGCAATTATGGTAATAGGGAGCAACAACAATAATAAATAAAAGTCACCAGAGATGGTAACTTCTACTCTATAAACTTAGAAAAAAACACACGAGCTCTTTTGAAAATTAACAACAATAGTAGTTATGGCTGGCTGACAGCTTGACTGACTTTATGTTCGTCTAAATAGTCTAGTGGGTGGTATCGGAAACTAAAGACCCATATGTATTAATCAATTGTGGCACAAATACACAATTATCTACTCTTAAAACCGTAAACAAACCACTTTCATTACTTTGTCTTCTATTTATATCTACCTGCTCACACTACACACTCTTTCAGCTGTTGCTATCAATAGAAAAATGATACTCGTGCACATCCCCTTTGTAGTTTTGAAATACATACGAAATATCGTCATAATTTAATCACTTCTTTTAAATAAGAAATGAACTGTAAAAAATACATCAGGAAGAAATAGTGAAGAGGAGAACAGGAGAAGTTTGAAATTAAAAAACTGTGTAAAAATATGAACTTTATTTTATGGATTTTAATCAAGGAACAGTGTGGGTTATTATTATAGTTGTCAAGTGCATAGTCAATTCCTAGAAGTAGCATTCTGAGCAAATTCTAAAATTAATAAGAAAATTAAGTTATAAAAATATTTTATGTTTTTTCAATTAAAATATTACTGAAATGATGTCACTGCAAGAGTTTTTGTTTAGACAAGAGTCCACTGACGTGAAAGTATTCCAAACAAATGTGACATATGACGAGGAAAATTTAATTAATAAAGATTAGGTACAGCACAATATGCAGTAACAAAATAACTGTTTAAAAAATAAAAAGGACGTGGCAAAGATAATATCAGGTTAAGGGTGATAATATTTTTAGACATATCAGAGTCTAAACGCGCATTCTCTGGTTTTATATTTTTTATCGACAGTAAACATGTTGCTCTCATCGGATACGATATTACTCAACAACAACATTAGAGTCTAAAGCATAGTTAACCAAAACTGTAATTTTTGTTTTGTTTTGTAGCACAACTGTGTACAGAAAATAAAGATTTGGATTAAATTGGTTTAAAGCAATAGCAATTCAAAGGTCTCTTTCAGAAAAGAAATAAAAAAATGTACATTCATATCTTTAGAACCACTTTTCTTTTTAAATTTTTTGTAAGAATTCAACTCTGATTTCCAAATAAAAATAGTAAGAAAAGTCAAAAGTAATGTCTATCGTTTACAAAGAATTCCTATAGGGAAGTCACAAAATAGTAATTTCGGGCTACTCAGCGATGTTATAAGCTGTCTAAGTATTTAGTTATTTTTAGCTGCGTATGCAATAGATTTCAAATACTTTTAAAGTACTATAATACTGGCCAATGTCACAGGGACGAGAAACAGTCTTCACTTCCGTTTATTAGTCAAAGCTTAATATAATCGCTAAAGAAGAGAAACAAGTATCCACACTACATGTAATACTTAGCCAGATCCATTTAAGTAAAGAACAACTGAATAGAATTTCAATGCGTTCGTAACGTCAATTATTTTTCGGATATTCTAAACCAATATTTACAACAGCTTTAGTCAAAGTTCTTCTAAACCTTCTTCGTCAAAACAATTGCTGCATTTTTCTTGACTTCTGAGGAAAAAATTCCTTCTCAAAGCAACAGTTGGGCTAAAAAGTTCATAGGCATAGTTCATGAGCAAAACATATTTTGTTGGTAAAATTCGATTTAAGTGTTACATACGGTTGGATTCGGGGACAGTGGAACGATTACAGCGGTTATAAAATTTTTTTATAAAATCTATATTGTACGGTATTTCTTTAGCCTTAAAGTACATATACATACATATATAGGTCTTAATTTTTGCGATTACCCTCTCAGTTGTACATTTTTTTCCAATTTTTTTTGAGGTATGCAACCAATAATAAATATAGCACATACTGGTTTTCAGATTAGTGGAATACAGTAGATGGTGTAGCAATTCATACCATTATTTGGTTATCGTTTTTTTTTTATTTATGACAGGTCGTACTGCTTTGTAAATGGAGCCATTGAGGAGCAGTTACAAAGAATTATCCGAGGGGCTGGATCAAGGATATCACCAACATCGTCTCCAATATCATTATGATCTTATACTCCTTCTCTAATTTAAACTTTACTGTGCGGGCTACTTGGGGTTAATTGCTGTTGGATTATTCAGTGGTGAAGGTATAATACTGGCCATTGAATAACACAGGTTTAAAATTTTTTAATTTGGAAAAATACCAAGATCGTCACATGCCTAGATAAGTTCATTGGGTAAGTTCCTGAGCACGAAAAACGCTGTTATTTTTTCCTAAGTACCGTTTTTTTGATAACGTAACTTTTGTGTTTTTCGGTGTATGGCCCCACTCAAACTCTTGTGGAGTCCAATATGGTATATGATATGCTGGAAAATTCTATCTGATAAGAAATCGCTGAGATATGTCACCTCAAAGTTAAAAGTTTGCCTTTTTTTACGTTTTCTTTAAAATTTTTCGTTTTCATTTCAATTTTTTCCTACGTTATATTGAAGACCAGGAATGTTTTATTCTTTCACCAAATAGCTTATTTAATTACAAATATTTTAAGCGTATTTTGAAAAAAATCTGATGAAAAATAAATTTTTTATTAAGGATTTTGTGGCACTACAATATTTTCATTTTCATTGCTCACACACTATATTCGGCGTAAATTCTAAAAATTTAAATTAAAATTACGAGCGACTTGAACTTTTGCTATTTTTCGGAGGGATCTTCGCGAATGGGGAACCAATATTAGTCCGCCATCATTTTTTCATCCCACCAGCCTTTGTAACGTCTCTCGATTTCTTCCATTTCCTGGTAAAATCTTTCACCTGTAGTCTCAGTAGTCTAGTGGTTAGTGTGTTGGCTTACTAAGAAATGAGCCCTGGGTTCGACACCCAGCTCCGACATGTGGCGTTCTTGGTATTTTTTGGCTGTAAACCAGTGTAATCAATCAAAAGCAACTGATATCCATTGTTTTTCTTTTTTTTTTGACAGATATGATATTAATAATTTTAAATCAAAAGTTTACAGCCTCTTTGCCCCTTCCCCTCACATTTTCCTAGACCAACACAATGTATTGCATTAAAAAGGGTCATCCCCTGATTGCTGGTCATAATAAAACAAAAATGGGGTACTTTTCTGGGCTTTTATCATTTAACCTTCTAACAATGCCTTTTCAAGGTAATCGATGAATAAAATAGCATGCATATTCGAGAATACTGATGCCACAACCGTATCAGCATACAGTTGTATATTAAAAGTGTTTGAATTTGAGTCATCACGTTCTGTATACATTGCTCGATGTACTGATGAAGACAGGTTTCACACAAAAATTAGATTTTATTCAGATAAAACAATTTTAAAAATTTCTTCGACTCATCAAACCATTGTTGTACGCAGCTTTCAGGTATTTAAATATTCATGCACGATATATCCAACATTCCTTTGATAAAGATCACTTTTTAAAATGTTAACATTATTTTATAGAATTTTCATGTTTTCTCTTGCATGGCTTCGGCATGCAATCATCATTTTGTCTGGTTTATATTTCACAATCTTCTTAAAAACATAAAATTCCATGATGCAAATTCCAAGTAATATTTTTCAAGACAAGCTGTATCTTTTGAAGTATTTTTGCACAGTAAAGTAATGCTTTGTTAGGACGCGAAATATGTTTTCGTTTATATCTTTATTCGGCGTCGAAACCTAACAAAACGCTTCGTTCATATAGTGATCTGGATAGAAGTGAAGAACCTTCGATGCACTCGTTTCTTATAAATATTTGTCGCATATCGTACTAGTTGTTTCTTAATTTCTTTTAGTTGCAATAATCGTTGCAGCACTGTGTAAAGTTACAATACAGAAAATGTGATTAATTGTGTCTGTCTACTACAAAACTTAACCACAAGGAATAAAGTCAAGCAAAAATAAAGCAGCTGAATTTTCAATAAAGAAGATCTAAGTAAATTCAAATTACTTTCGGTTTCATCAGACCACATAGAAGACAAAGGGTTACGAGTAAATTGCAGGAAGTACAGTGAGTGAAAATGCTTTTTTTGCTTTCATAATTGTTGAATATGAAAAACACTGTAACTTACGCATAATGTAAGTACACTTCAAAAAGCCTTATGTACTTAGTCATAGTTGACACAATCCAACCCACAATCGTAGGATAGGATTATTTAGCATTTGTATACACTACACAACAATAAGCATCGGGAACAAAAATTGATGCAGTAATGAAGGAATCTGTATAAATTTCTCACAGCATCCATATTACGTGCGCCAATTTTTTCCATTAATACCAAGTGGCGGTCACCGAAAGAAATATTTTTTCATTTCTTTCAAGATGTTAGAGCTCGGATTTGAACCCGGATCTCTAGTCTCAGTAATAGTCTCAACATACTACACTGATGCATATTCCTATAAACGCATTTAATTTTTTTCTCAATTTCTGTTTTATCTTTGTTGTTCTCATCCAAAAGTAAAACTGAACTTATTAAATGAGAGGCAATTTAACGGCACTTTTTTAATGTAAACAAAATTTTTTTCTTAGTCTTGTTGTTTGCTTTATTTATGCGATCAAATGTTCGTGGTGCTATTTTAGGTGGAATATTTCTATAAACGCAGACGTGAAAATTGCTTTAAAAAAAATACCAAAAATTAAATATTATAAATTTTTGATTCTTTGAAATAAAGGTATGTTTTTAATGACAATATCTCAATTTTACGACAAAACTTTCTCATTTAATTGATAAATTTAACAGTTGTAAAGATGCCCAAAGGAACTTTTTTGTCCGATCAAGAAAAGTTCCAAATTAAATTTTTTCATGACCAAGGATGCTCCAATAGAGAAATTAAACGTTCCGAGAGCGAGGTGCGCAATTTCTTTAAGAAAGGACAGAATTATGGTGTTCGGACGCCTACAAAGGAAAATACAAAATTAACAAAAAGACAGATTAATCTTATAAAACAAGAAGCAACCCGTAACAAATTGAATTCTAGACAAATAAAGAACAAACTAAACTTCCAAACACGTTGCTCACATTTTACGAAAAGATGAAAACATAAAATGGAAGAAGCCCAAGTGTAAGCCAATGCTCAAAAAGCACCATAAAAAAAATCGTTTAAAATTCGCACGAAAATACATGAAATGGGCAGAAGAGTGGAAAAAGGTAATTTTCTCGGAAAAAAGTTTAATTTAGACGGTCCTGACTCATACTCATGTTATTGGCACGATTTGAGATCAAACGATGTGCGGTTGTCGAAACGTAATTTCAGCGGTGGCAGTGTTATGGTTTGGGCCGCATTTTCTGCAGTTGGCAAATCTAAAATTTGTTTTGTTCCAACAAAAATGAACACCATAATTTATAATGAATTGTTGGAAGATGCTCTTCTCTCTTTTATGGATGAAAAAATGGATGAAGATTGCATATTCCAGCAAGATAATGCTGCAATACACGTTTCAAAACAGTCTAGATCATGGTTTAACGAACACAGCATACCTCTGTTGGACTGGCCGGCTTGCAGTCCGGACCTAAACCCAATGGGGAACTTGTGGGGATACATGGCCCGTAAAGTTTATTCCAATAATGCCCAAAACGAAACCATAATGACATTAACAGAACTAAAACTTAAAATAAAGCAAGCCTGGGAGGAAATTGATTCCGATCTCCTTAAAAAATTAGTGGAATCAATGCCAGACCGTATTTTTGAAGTAATCCACAACAAAGGATCATCCACCCATTATTAATATTACTATAGAGACTGATAAATTTAAGTGCGTTTATAGGAAAATACCCTTAAAAATGGCAATTAAACTCTAAAATTAAGTTAAAAAATATAAAATGAAATACAAATAAAGTTTTTAGTTAACAATGTTTTAAATGAAGTCTTAGTTGATTTAATAAAAATATTATTTTCCCACTAAATATGTTCTTGTCTAATTTTTTCAAAATTCTTTAAAAAAACTCATGTGCGTTTATAGGAATATGCACTAGACTACGGCGACCAACCTACAATATCGATACAGCAGTAAGCAAAATATATTTCTCTAAGTCAACCTTATGATCCTAATAAAGTCCAGACATTGTTTAGTGTTGCAATGAGCAAATTGACATCTTCCAGTTTATCAGATAAAATATGCATTCAGAAAGTAAAAATTTTACAAACGCTCTGTATATATCTACGCGATTATCTTGCACCCTATTCATTTCTATTCTGTAAATTTTGATGTTCTAAAAGATATATTTTCCTTTGCCTTCGACCTCAAGCCTTTGATTATGTCTTCCAAGGACTTTTATACAAAAATGATTAGAGACTATATCATTTGTAGTTGCCGAACAACCAGAAAAAAACCCGTATTGCTCATCACCAATTTACTTCATACATTTTTTTGGTTGTTGTTACCACAATAATCTTCTATTTTTCATTTGGATTTATAATTTTCACTGGCTATTTCCACCTCTTTAGATTTAAAGTTAATGTTCCGTAGTTCTTATTGTATTTGTATATACTTTTATTTGCCTGTGTTCCTTTTGACGTACAGAATACTTCTTTAATATGAAAAAGATTTCTAATTTTCCGAAGTAGTACTTTAGTAATGGGTTACAGGTAGCAAGAGTAGTATGGTTTTAGACATTGCTAAGCTATAAATAAATGGTCATTAAACCAACTGCTCTACCCAATAACCCAGTATTTATAAAAAAAAAATTAAAAAAAATAAAACAATATGTTGTTTTAGACCTGTGGCTGAATTTAATTAAAATGCGTTTTACTTTGATGTTTTTTTTAAGAAATTTTCATCGAAACACTCACCCACAATTTACCACGTAACTTTTTATAGCAAAAGTTTATTCAAATTAATTTAATTTAAATTGTTGTTTTGCCACAGTTTTCTTCTTTATTTTATTTTTTCTGTTACGCCATTAACCATATAACGTTTACAAATGAAGATGTTATTGCTTGAGGTCTAGTAAATGCGCGTACCTTTGGTTACCCACATTTGGCTGCCATCACTAAATAAAACACATCCTCATCATTGCCATCAGCATCACCACATACTTAGCACTTGGCAACATCCTATATTTACAGTGATGATAGTGATAGAGATGATTATGAAATAAACTGAGTAACTTTAGTTTACACCATCACACAATACATATACAAAAATATACTTAAAAATACACAGCCATACGTAAACACAATTGTTTATATATAAGAGTACTCGTATAAGTTATTAGAATTTTGTCAGTCAGTGTAGGAACCCTGTTCTTGTTAGAAAATATAAACATGACCACAGCACACCAGAACTTACTCACTCCTATCACACATTGATATGCCAGTAATAGTGCTCGTTAGAGAGCTTTACGTTCCCATATACACAAACACAAGTACACGACAGTTTCTATAATGTTTTCCATAAAAAGAAAAACTATGTACAAATAAATGTATGCAGAGTTGGAAATGTTTTTGTTACTGCTAGCGACAGACAAATTCTGAAGATGATTTCTAAGTTTCCACGGAATTATATTTTTTTGCAAATAAGAAATTGAACTGGTTTGCGATATTTCCTTCATATTCGAAAAAGAATTTCTTCCATTACGGTCTAAATCAATTTCATAAAATTCGTACAATTCTTTTTTCTTTTATAATTATATTGGTATCAATAGAACATATAGTTTCGATATATCCAAATTTTTCATTCAAAAAATTGTATGCATTTTTACGCTTTTGTAATTCTTTTATCAAAACAAATAATATTATTAAAATAGGGAAATAAATTTATAAGTCTTTTATATGGTTGATACTGTTATGAAGCTCCTTTAGCTGAAAATGCTCCTCTTAATGTCCAAAACCTCCTTAAAAAACTCGAAAACTCAATGAACAAATTTTTGAATCTGATATAAAAGAATTTCACGACATTTATGGTAGTTTCCTGAATTTATTTGGGCTTGCCTTTTTCGATTCCATATGAAACTAAAAAAATTATGATGAAAAATCTCCAGCTACTCCAAAAGCTGAAGCCTTAAAGAGACTGGTCTTGAGTCCTATCTTACCAAAAGGTCAACAATGTTTTTCAATTTACTATGCGATGATGGATAAGATAAGACGCAGTCATTTCTTTCAAAGGATCCTACAGAGTGGAAAGGCGACGCCATTTTTATTTCGATGAAAGAAAATGCTGTAAATGACTGTGAAATTACGAAAATAAGGAGAAAAACTAGTATTTGATAAAGGTATATTTGCTCTAATTAAGTTCCTCATCTGACTTCTATATCAGAAGCGCACTCAGATAGCCTCAGATAGTTTAATTAAAAATCTTATTTAATTTTTATTGTTTTTGCCTGAGCTCAGTTAAAAATAGAACATTTTCTATTTTAAAAATTATTGCCGTCTTAGCTGTAACTGTTATAATCTGTTATAATCAGATGATAAACTTAGGTAGTGTAAATATAGCTTAAGATTAGTTGATCACCATAGAAAAAAATTTTCCGGGGTTTATGAAGCCAATATTGCAAAAATGGCTATCGATAACTTAAAAAAATATATGATAATTTGAACTTTATATCCAGTTATATTAATTATTTATTTATTTCTTTTATTAAATATTTTAATTTTTAAACAAACAATGAATATCATATTATTGTATGTTATACTTCTATTTAACCCCGAAATTTTATTATACATTCAGCAACCTCTGAATATTGGATGATTGTGATATAATTTTGCCTGAACATTTTTAAGCCCTATTTGAATGGAACCGGCTCAGGCTCCACAACCTACTGTACATACAAAACGATGTATATGACATTATATATACTTTTTCGCAAAATTTATTTTTAATACAAATTTTTTTTTTTGTCACATGCTAATTTTTGCCGACCTCTAAATTTGCCCTCCTAGACAGGTGTGTGCCTAGTGTGCCTATTCGTAAATCCAGGGCTGGTTTTTTTCGATCACTTCGTTAACCCTCCATTACTAACCTCTGGGTCGAATCGACCCAGACACGCAAATTTTTTTAAATTAAAAAAAAATTGACGATATTTTAACTCAAGATAAATGTGTAATCTAAATTTGTTTATATTTAAACGTTTATAAATAATAAACATAAGGAAAATTTATGATATTATGCATATAAAATTATTTTAAAAAAGAGCCTGGGTCGATTATACCCATAGCTAGCAATAATGTAACAAAGATTATGGGTTAGTTATACCGTTATACAAAAAATATATGATCATTTATTCGCATTGTAATAAATTAAAATGCAAAACCAAAACCACGTGCTCTAAATGTGGAAAATATATTTGCCAGAAGCACTGTGCTCAAATTGCATTGCTTCTGCACAAGAGAAATCCATTTATGATGATATGTTCGATGATGAAAATTCCGAATAAAAGGTAACATTTACAGTACATAACTGAAAAATGTTTGCTTTAGCCGTACCAATTTTTCTTTCTACCGTTTTACTATTATATTTTAGGTTTTAAATACACTTTATTTGACGTCAATATCTTAAAAATTCATAATTTTATGCGCATTTCGGCTGGATAACTTTTTTTTTTCACTTTTTTTAGCTATGTTGTAATGAATTCATACTTAATTTTAATTTAAACATTTTTTTTTAATTTACACCATTGTATACTAAAATTAAACAATAAAAGACTAAAATCTACCAAAAGAAGTATACGTTGTATTAATTTATAAGTTGAGACGATTTCAATGGATAATACAATTGAGGGTCGATAAGACCTATGGTTAGTAACCATGCGACATGATTTAAGATTAGTAATGCCGGGTTAAGTATCTTTTTTAATAGCAAATATAATGAAATACCAGCATTCACGAAATACCATTTCATCATAATAAAAAAAAAAATGACAATAATTTCCTATATAATTTGCCTTTTATTCAAAATCAATATCGGCCTTTTAATTTAACCACCCTCCATAAAAAGAACTTTTTTCTATTTTCTTTCGAATTCCAATTTTATATATACAGAAGATCTACAATCTACTTTTGAAAAATAATAAAATAATGAATTAAAGAAATAAATGAAAAATTTTGAGATATTTCTGGGTTTAAACATGTATATTTTCCAAATATGTGGTATATTCGTACATTCCAGGACAATAAAGAAGAACTTTTGATGCAAGTTGTTTATAAATGAGGGTGTAGAGGTTGATTCAAAAAAGTATCACCGAAATTAAAGTTAATTACAGATCTTAAATTTTTTGTTCCTATTTGCTTTTAAGAAATATAAAAAATTAAGTGCACCCGATCACTTTGAAGATTATAAACAATTCTTACCTTTCATCTCTGGAGTACACGACCATCAGCCCGTATTTCAGTCAAACAAGCCAAAAACAATCAATCGAATGTCTAGAAAATAAAACAAAACACTACGGGAGTTCTATGCAGAAGAGAAAAACAACAAAAACTTTAAAGAAAACGTTTTCGTTTATGTAAATGTGTGCTTGTGCCTGTTTAAGGAAGTTTGTGTGTGAGAGAGCCCAGTTGTCACAATTGTGGACATTGTTGTTAATCAAAGCTTTAAACAATTATTGAATTTTTCACTCACGTTCTTTTTCGATTATATTTTGTAAACATTTTAACAAATATAATATAATTTCAGTAAAGAAATAGAGAAATTATATATTTTTTATTGCAATTTCAATCTTGTTATAGTTTAATTTTTAAATTTATGACTTCAAATTAAAAGACATTTCCACATATTCAAAAATATTCATTAAGTGGTAATTCTTAAAGTATTTATTTAAATTATTCACATATCGCTACTTTCAGCACTATAAACAAAGATGTAACTAATTTAGTCAAAAAACAGCTGATTGATTTATATTTTGTAGTCGCCGTGGTCTAGTGGTTAGTGTGTTGGCTTACTAAGACATGGGCCCTGGGTTCGACTCCAGGCTCCGACATCTTCAAAACAGAAATATGAAAAACAATATTTCTTTCGGCGACTACCTCTCAGCAGTCTTCTGGCAAAAGCTCTGAGAGTAACTAATTGCCATGAACAAGCTTCTCAAGTCTGTCGTTCGGAGTCGACATTAAACTGTAGGTCCCGGTACTCATGGATAAAAATTGACACACACAACATGAGTGATGCGAGAAGCTAGGCCATGATCCTGACACAGGGTTGTAAAGGCCAGTTATGTATGTATGTATGATTTATATTTTGTTGCGTCAAAATAATTTTTATAAAAATCTGGAAATAAATTAGAGGAGTGCTTTGGCCGAGTTTATTCTATTGAATAATGGACCCTTTCAAACAAATATCGTATATATCATGTGCCGTTGATCTCAACTTATATGAATTTTCGATTATGTAATCGAGATGGTACACAAAATTTTTCTAAAATTTGTGGTTAACTTATACTCGTATTATACGCAACCATCGTCAAAAATTATGGTTAAAAACTTTGTTATCAACAATGTCGTCTCGACTGTGGTAACTGAAATAAAGAGAAATATTAACAAATTAGTGTCAATCACATAATCAGCGATATTGTTACTTAATTTTGCAAATTTTTTTCTTAAACAAAATTTTGTATAATTCGTTCTGTCAGTTTAAAAAGTGTTAAACATATGGCCAACTGGGAGAGGGTGAAATTTGTATGTATGTATATGGATGTGTATATTTATTTAAGAGTAGCTTGTAAATTACTTGAGCAATTGTAAAGAGTTGGTGTTTTAAAACAACACCATTAACAAAAAAAAAACAAAAAAAAATTGAAAGACAAACAAAATTAGAAATAACAGTCATGTTTTTGTTTTAAAATTACAAAGATTTTTTTCTTTCAGTTTTTCTGATGAAAGGATAATATTGAAGTATTACGTAGCTTTGACAAAGTGGGTGTTACTACTTGGTTCTTTAATTTCAAATAAATTGTAAAACAGGAAAGTCTTCTACAGAAATGCTTCAATAGTTACACAAAGAACAATTTAATCGATTTTATTTAATTTTTTAAAACTTGTCATCACTCTAATAGAAGTTTTTCTAATTAATTAATTCTAAATAGAAAGAAAAGCAATTAAAAAAAAAATAAAAACATTGTAGTAAAGTACTTAGTTTTATTTCTATAAATAAACATTAAGCAGCCATTAAGGTAGAAAATCAAGAAGTAGTAAAAGAAAAACTCTGCTAACTTCCTAGAAGTAAACCTAAGGAAAATACATATTAGGATTATAGCTAAATACTTGTAAGTAAGATGACTAATTATTGAAAATCTAATAACACTAGTTTACAAAATGAAATTTTTTTCATGTACATTTGATGAGATGTGATTTTTCTTATGTATTCTCTTCCGCTAAATTCAAAAATCAAGGTTAAAAATTTTTTTATGGAACAGTTTTTGAGATATGGTCCATTTCTCATTTTTTCGACCTTTTTTCACTTGACAAATTATATCTCGAGATAGATATGTCCTATTGGGTCGTTCTTGGTACCAAATGGAAGGTATTAAGATGACGAACAAACATGTATAACTGGATTTTTGATCTGTAAAGCGGTTCAAAATATATTGATGAAAATATGACACATTTTCAAAAAAATCATATTTTACAGTGCTTCTGTGCCGATGGAAAAGTACAAATCGTCGAAAAAAGATCTGGTTTCTCTTCATGTACGTGAAGATGATACTTCTACGCAAGAACTAACACCAACCAGAAGAAAATCGACCGAAAAATGACAAAGGTATAAGCTATTGAGTGAAACAATCAAATCCCATATTTTTCGAATATTTAATTTTTTTTACAATTTATTGGGTTTAATACATATGTCAATCATACGCCACAATGGCCAAATACATTCAATATGAGTATCACAACTGGAAAATATTTTGGATTGTTTCACTCAATAGCTTATACCTTTGTCATTTTTCGGTCGATTTTCTTCTGGTTGGTGTTAGTTCTTGCGTAGAAGTATCATCTTCACGTACATGAAGAGAAACCAGATCTTTTTTCGACGATAGAAAGCTGAGATAATTTCCTTTAAAATAAGCCCTCTTCCAGCGTTACAGGTCAACTATTCACCAATTGCAATGAATACTTCCAAAAAAATAGCATTATTTTCGGATGACCTGAACACCAAATTTTCTCGTAAAAAACCGGAAGCTCGATTTTGATTTTAGAACCATGGTTTCTTTGGGAAAAGTTTTTAGAATTTCTCGTAGATTACGACCTTGCTATACGCTTTGTCATGTTTTTCGGTCCCGAACAAATTGACCTACCCTAGTGTTTATACTTTCTTATTATATTATATTTGCACTGTTCTCAAAATCAATATTAATGCAAAAAAAGCAGGTATCATACGGGCTTAAAAAAGATTTTTTTTTTTAATGCCATATTGTTTTTAAGACCAATACTCAGGGGTGAACCCCTCCTACTCATGCTGTGCATTGTATTGGAATTTGAAGAGAGAAGATAGATAGATAGACAGAATTATTTTTTTTTTCAATTTTAGTGAGCGCCTTGTCATTGAGGCAAGTTGCTATTAGTTGATCCCTCAAAGGCCAGTGTTATACCTTCACCCTTGAATGATCAACAACAATTGCCACATTTGTCGGTGGATGCTGATTGTGAGTGGTGAGCTTCTTCTTTAGGTTAGCTGTTATCTTCCGATAAGGTGGCGCTGCACAGTGTAAGATTTAGTCATTCTAGTGGGAAGAATGAAGATAGAATTAAGAATTTTAGTACAAGGTGTTACTAGGTCAATATGTACCACTGTTAGAAAAATTAGCGAAATTGGACCACG
Source organism: Metopia argyrocephala (assembly GCA_963576795.1). NCBI lineage: Eukaryota > Metazoa > Arthropoda > Insecta > Diptera > Sarcophagidae > Metopia > Metopia argyrocephala. The sequence continues at coordinate 11,660,962 of OY756211.1, forward strand.
GCAACGCCCACCTCCCATACAACTGCAAAAGTTTATATATGATATTATTCGTTTTGGAGGATCGTAAAGTAAAAAAAGCGGCGGGTATGCATCAAAATATTTGAAATAAATAATAAAAAGGTAGAAATAACAATAAATTTTTAATTTCATTTTAGAGTGTTTTTAGCCATATATTAAAAATTTCATGGTATGTGGTAGTATCATTCAATATTAGTTTTTCTTAGTGGCAGATCTCGGCAAATAATTTTATATGTACCTTAAAGAAGGTACTTCAGAGCTTCATTTAAAATTTATTCGGCGATGAAGGGTTATGAAAAAAAAAATTTATCGATTACAGAATTATGGTTTTGTTTTTCTTACCTTAACGAAGAGAGTAATAGTTAAAAAAAAATAGCATTAAAAGAAATTTTCAGATTCTAATAATAAATTCTTACTATTTTTATAACGAACAAGTTGAGCTTCAAAAGAAAAAAAAAGGATCATTAAAAAATTCAACTCCAGTAAAAAGTTACATGCTTTTAAAAATGAGCAATTTCAGGTATGTGCTTTTGATGTTTTTAGTTCTCTCAAAAATATTCAAGTTCAAGGTGCCGTTATATTGTTATTATTGACAAGTTAGGCATCTTATTGTTTTACAACCAGTGCTCTTTCACATTTGACAAAAATATTTACTTAAATTGCACCTAAAAAAAATGACTTTTGTCCAGCTAGATTAGCAAAATCCTACACTGTTCGCTGTGATCCCGATCATTTGTTCTTGATGGAATAGACTGGAAATGTCAGGCACGGTTTTTCTTGCAGATGAATATCTAAAAATTGAAGGAAGGGGGGGAACCTCTTATTTCTTATTTTGCAAAAACCGCGAATTTAATTTTTTAAATTTTTCTCCTTCGCTGTGAGTTGAACCTTGGTCGTTCGAGGTTTGGTACGTGAGTGCATTCGCTAACTGGATAGAGACACCATCCCTATAAAGGGGTTTGAACTAGTCCGCATACATTAGTTAACACGCTAACGGATGCTGTATGTCGACTTGAATACAATAGTATCAAGGATCATTCTAGAGGCTGAAGGTTGCCCATAATCAGAGACTTTGCCGAAGTATCCCATCCACCCATGAACTCGATGTTACTGATAACAAATTTCGGAAATGTGTCAGTCTACTGACAAAACCTTCGTCGTTTCGCTTAATAACAGAACCTGTGTCATAGAGATTTGTAATTATAATATATTGTACTACTTAAGGTTATAGGCCTAATATGTACTTAAATGATAGATAAGAAAATTACCCCAGGGTTAAGGGTTCCAAATTTATTAGATTTATAATAAATATGTATTTAACAAAGTTTTAATCAGTCACCGTTTTTTCTTTTGCAGGTTTTATTATCATGGAAACTTACGTAGTATGTTCTGAAAATTATCAACCATAAACTGGTTTCTGTCAAAAACAAACTAATTTAGGAAATTTTTTTATCACATAAAACCGGATTATCTTGAAAGGTAAGACTTGTCTTTAAATCGTATATGACTCTAGTATATAAATAAATAAAAGAAAAATCCTTTTTAAGTAATATAACAAGAATAAAAAAAAACATCCTTGTAATTTTAATTTTTGTATAAAATCATCATAAATATCTGATTTTGTACGTTTTATCATTTACGTTTTGTAAGTTTACTTAACTATTTATTTAATAACAAAAAGTAAACTATGTTTTCTTTAACAACTAAAAAAATTTTATATTTTGTTTTGAAATTTAGTGAAAAGTAATTAAAATTTTTAACAAAATTTACTCAGTAAGTATCCAAAACAAAAGAAAACCTTATCAATTAATTCAGCTTTACAATAATTGCTTGCTTTAAAAAAAAACTTAAAAAGTTAAAAATGAATGAAATTTTATTTAAAAAATAAATCGATTAATATATACATATAAGTAATAACCACAACAGTTATTTTATAATGAAATTGTTTTACAAAATTAGAAAATAATAAATATTTAAATTATTTTACATATTAAATGAGTTTTAAGTAAAACTTAAAGAATGAAGACAATTAAAGAGGAAATTAGTTTGATAATATTTCTTTTCTTTTTGTAATTTTAAAGTTGTGAACTCAAAAAGTCCATTTCTTGGTAGGTGTTGCCGAACCAAATAATACGTAGTTTTCTTTTTCGGATATTAGCAAAAGAAGTCGACAATGTTTGTTGCTTACAACGCGATTATGTGATTCACTAAGTACACTTTAGCTATAGCCGACAACTCTAGTTTTCTTTACGTCTAAATTGCAATAATATGGCAACACCGTATACTTCCCTTTGTAGTCGCCGTGGTCTAGTGATTAGTGTGTTGGATTACTAAGACTAAAGCGCTGGGTTTAAATTTCAGCCCTGACATCCTGAAAAAAAAAAGAAATCTACTGGCAAAAGCTCTGAGAGTAATTGATTGCCATGAGAAAGCTTCTCAAAGCGTTTTGTTTCTCTAACCTAAAATGTCAATGCTTCTAAGTCTTTCTTATACTAACTCTAAATAATAACTAAACTAAATTAACCCTAAATGAACAATCTTTGGGCCAACATTTTTGTAGAATATTTCATCCCCGCTTCTCATTTTTTAGTGGTGATTTTTACAATTTGTTAGAATAAAACCGCAAAACACAGTTATGCGTTAAGCTAGAGGGTTAATATGTTCTACGAAAATATTTGTCGTGATATTTTCTACAAAGTTGCTGAACACACCATACACCTCAGATGTAAGGAAAACATAGTTTTATACACCAATATGCTCTTTTTTTTAGTCTCCTCTCCCAGGATCAATTATCAGAACCTCGTAATTTTGCAAAAAGTTTGAAATTGTTGTACAGTGCTATTTATTTAAATGAATATTTTTATAAATATTATATATTTTTTCGATTAATATTTTTACATTAGCTCTTTTTTTAATTAGTTCTTACAGAATTTTATTAATCTGTCACTTACATTAGCCTGTTACTTATATTAAATTTTTCTTTTGCAAGACAAATTTAATATAAGTAAATAGCACTGACTAACTGACCGACTGGCTTTCTAACTGATATAAGCCATTTAACTACTCACATGTGACCCCATTTCCTAACAAGAATTCACTTCATATCAACCAGCAAACACCAACGCATATACATAAATACTCAACTCAATTGCAAATTGTGTAGAAAAATTATTGTGCCCTTTAACTCCGATTTCACACAAGCCTACTCAAAATAAAAATTCTACAAAAAAAAAAAACACAAAAACATAATAATAAAAAAAGGCCTTTTATTACATTACCATTCGAACCTACTTTTTGGCCCAAAACATTCAGTTAAATTGCCAAAAAGTCAGAGTGAAATACGATACGATATCATACGTTACGATGCGACGAATAGTCAGGCAGTCTTCTTTTAAAGAATGCAAGAAAAAAAAAATACAAATATTACAACGGAATACTAACAAAACGAAATGGGAACAGCAGGGCCATTAACATTCACAGAGAGTTAGAGAGGGATTGGCTTTGTTTTAAAGGCGAAAATGGAAATTTGCAGTTGTGTGTGTGTGTTTGGTATTTCCTGGTTTTTACCGTTGTTTTTCGTTTCTTTGGGAGAAAATTACAGAGAACTATTGTCATTGAGAGTGTGTGGATTAAATGATGAAAACAAAGAAAACATGTTTAAAAGGAAAACAAAACAAAAAAACAAAAATTAAATGGATGAGATCTATTGACTTAAACAAAAAGCAAATTAATTAAATGAAATCAAAATTACAACATTATTTTTAGTGTTGTTGTTACTGTTACTTTTGTGATTTGTCTGTAAAATGTTCATCTTCTGTTTTCCTACAAAGTGCTAAAAATTAAAGAGAATCATTGAAAGAATGTACATTCGTACTTCTCCCTTGAATATTTTCATGTTCTTTTTTCTTTTCTTTTATTTTGCTGACATTTAAGGCTTTACTTCCATTTGTCTAACAGCGTGTATAGTATTCAGATATTCGAACCGCGTACATTTAATTAAGTTTTTTTTTTGTAACATTGGCTCTTCTCAATCTCTCTTCTACTGTCATTTTCTTACAAACTGTTTTCCTTTTGCCTTTACACATTTATTTCAATTCTTGATATTTTTGGTATTTTAACAATGAATTGAAAAAAGAATTGAACAATTAAACACTGAATATATTGAACGTCATATGATGTTTTAATGGGATTAAACAAAACCAAAACCAAAAAAAAAGGTTAAACAAGACTTATGCTGCATACCCTACACCAGGGAAAGGGTACAGTAAATAAATATATTTGCTTTCTTTAATTTATCAGTTGTCGTGATAAAGGAAATCAAAGCGTAACTCTGGTGAATATCTCGAAAATTATAGATATAACGATCAAATTAATTTTTATAGTCAATAAAACTAATAATTTGGGTGCTCGTACAAAACTTCAAACAGCCTAGGTTAAAATCGCTGCAAATGTGAAAAATTAAGAATAACAGAGTTTTGTGGTGTTTCGAAATTTTAATTGAGAAAAAAAATAGGTTTCCCCCCTCCAAAACGACCATCTACAAGAAACCACTCCTTAGTATTCCAGTCTATTCCACATTTATCTTTGGCATCAGAAAACGAGTGAACAGGAGAACAGCGCCACCTTATGGGAAAAGAATAGCTAACATACTAAGTGCAGATGGGGCAATTGCTGGGTGGAAGTATAACACTGGATTGAGTGATCAAATTGACAGCAACTCGAAATGCAAAATACCAAAGTCTGCAATTACATCCACAGTAAAGTTGGCTACAGCTCTGAGGATTTTTGCGATAGAATAATATAAACTAAGCATTGAGAATGACTTTATTTGTTCGTAGCTTATTCTACAGTTGCAAGTTTTGCACGCCATGTAACAACGCACAATACTGGGAAGTAGTAAAAATAACAACAACATATACATAGCGAAGCCCCTCACCACAAAAACACATCCAATGACTGATGAGGCAATTGCTGTTTGTCATTCAAGGGTGAAGGTATAAACACTGGCCTTTGAGTGATCAATTAACAGGAATTTATCTCACTCGTAAGGACCTTAATAGAAAGAAAAGCTATCATTTCACAAATTCCAGTATAATGCACAGTATGAATAAGGGGTTCATTACCTGAGTACTGGACTTAATAAAAAAAAAGGATGAAGCAATACAGTGTCCAGAATAATAGAATTCATAGACGGAATCCAAATAAAAAGTCTCGGCAAAGGTTCTCAACAGTTTGTTTTCATTTCAGAAACTAATATTTTAACTTTTTGTTTGTCATTATTTTAATATGTTTCCTTCTTTGTTGCTATAACTTATGCAATATGAAAGCGTTTATGATTATAAAAAATGCAAAAGCAAAATACCAAAACATTTATTTAAATATCTAGCTGAAAAAGGTTCATTAGAAGCGTATTTATTTGGATTGCAATAAAAATTTCATTGACAATCAGGACACATACCTAAAAGAGCCATTTTGAGCCATTCAAGTTGCTCACACTGCACCTACTAATCTACTTTTATGCTTCTGCTAAAAGGATCACTAGAGATTGTTCACAGGACTCTGCCTTATTTCTTGCCTAATTTTTTTTTTACACTAAAGTGAATTCACTTCCATGTCAGAATAAAACCTTCCTGAATATTTGGCTGTCCATCTATATTGTCCTTGCTAGCGCCATCATTGTACTTTCACTTGTTTAGTTGTATTAGCACACTCTACCAAGCTACTTGTTTATTTATGTATGTGCGAACGTTTATTAAAATTGTTTTTCTTAAATATCCCAACACTACGAGGCTGACAACTTTATAAAGCATGTGTTAAAGTTCTATGATGCTTCGTTGTATAGTTTCTTTTTTCTGGCTACTATAAAAAGAAACATTTTGTCACCGCTGTGAAATTCAGTACTCTTATTTGAAAGGGTTCAATCCAACCAATATAAAGAACGATCTTAACTCTTATCTGGAGGAGCCAGCTCTTTCGTTTACGACTTCAAAATTTCAACGAGGCTGTAAAAGTTTTCAATTCATTGTACATTTAATAGCAAAACTGAATGAAATAAAGCTTGAAAGCAACTTATTCGCCAGGATTACTTTCTGTTTATAAACATTAAAAACTGTTCTGCGTTAAAAGATTTGCCAACAATTTAGAAGGTTATAAAAAGGATATTTCGAAAAGTGTGTTAAGCTAAAAGTTGATTATGTTAAGAAATGAACGACTACGTTTTGTTTCTCACCTTCACAGTAATTTTAAATTTTTTAAACAAACTAAAAATATTGAAAAGTATTTAACAATATTGAGTAGAATATATTATGGGCATTTGAGAATATCAAAATTTCAAATTCATGTTACAAAAACAACAACTGTTTGATTTGGTGTCTTTAAAAGATTCATATAATCGCTGATTTAACTGATCATTCCATCGAACTCTACAATTCATCACGAAAAGATCAGATCATTAAGAAACATAAAAATAGGGTAGAAAACAGAACAGTACTCCAAAACTTTGTCCGAACTCGTTGAAAGTGCCATCAGCTATAACCACCGGCTATAGGGCAGTCGATGAGAAAGTTTGAAAAAACAGACAAAAAACATTACCGACACCAAAAGCAGCGAACTTCGAAATAAGTGCCTCGTGGCATAGTGGTTAGAGCGCATGCACAGAAACTCAAACGACCGAGATCAAATCCCAGCGAAGGAGAAAAATAAAACAAATTTATTTGAGGTTTTTCTAAAATTATAATTTAGAAAAAATAAGAGGTTCCCCCCCCACACCAAGAAATCCATCTTCACAAAACCGCTCCCTGGAATTTACAGCCTATTCCACCAAGAAAACGAATGATCAGGAGTACAGTGCCACTTTCTGAGAAGATAACAGCTAACCTACACAAAAAAGATGCTCTCCACTCACATTCAACATCCAGATGGGGCAATTGCTGTTGATCATTCAAAGGTGAAGGTATAACACTGGCCTTTGAGTGATCAAATTGACGGCAATTTGTTCCATTGACATAAGGCGCTTAACATCACTTCTTCTCATCTATGTATATCTATATATTCAACATTCCAATAAAATGCACTGCATTTAGTAGGGGTTTACCTCTGTGTATTGGCCTTAAATAAAAAAAAAATACTTTCAATAAATTGATGAGTCGACCAATCCACCTCGAACAGATTAAGGGAATGGCCACTGTAAAAGCCATACTAACCGTTACTTATCAAGTTATTGGACTCCAAATACGTCACCAACTCTTGATTGATCATATTGTCTATAGCATTGGCAGTGTTTAAAGTGTAAATTTTCAAGATTACTCGATTCACAAATATTGAACGCCGAACTGAAATGATTAACCTGTGAACACACAAGTTAAGAAGAACACTGCTTAAAAACTAGTGCTGGTATACCATTCAACTCAAACGACTTACGAAGACTGATATCTGCAACATTATTATCTAAAATAAAGAAAATTGGTATGCAATTAATGTTGGATTTAACAAAAGAATTTTGTTTAGAAGGGTATCAGTAGGTCTTGATGCTCCTGTTTTGTTTTTATTTTTTTGTTTTAGTTTTTTTCTTCTTTGACGACCACACATTCAATACAAAAGAGAATCATTATTATCAGACAAAACCTCATGAAGTACAGATTGAAATTTTACTCCCTTCTAAATCCAATTATTTATGTGCCCTTGTGTGTGTTTGTATTTCTGACAAAGCATACCGTAGAGAGAATGGATGAACCAATCTTACAATAAAAATATATTCGTATTAAGTGCTTGTGTTGGAAGTGTGCGTGTGTTGTATTCGATTTTAACTAAATTTGTAAATAAAACTTAATGTTAATGGCCACGTTAATATACATTAATTTAGGTGAACGCTTACAATTAATTAGTTTTTGGTTTTCTGTATTTGTTTTTCTCTTTTGTCTGACATTTCTTCCAACACATTTATGCTGTTGTTTGTTCTTAAATTCTACATTATTTTTTTTTTCTATTGATTTGATAAAATTTTTTATTTTTATTCTTTTGTCTGTAATTGATGATTTTTCTACGTTCATTGAATGTAATGCTAAAATGCAGTGGAAATATTTTGGCATCATGTTAACAAAATTCAATAGGAATGGCTGCCTGAATCAGCATGATTTTGTTATTTATAGCGACAGGGAGTTGAGTTGGCCGCATTGAATGTGGGGAATTATATTTATGCGCAGACATAGTGATCATATTGTAAGTAAAAGTGAAGTCTGTTTATGGTTTTATATTGTTTTTGGAATTTAATTTCATCTTAAAACTTAGAATTTTTTAATATAAATAATTTTGATGCAAACATTCATACTCTTGAAGCAGTGATTCACAACCAATGTGCCGCCGCGGCACTCTTGTATATCGACAAATTCTAAAAGTGTTCCGCCAAAAGGAAGACGAAGGTTTTACATGGTGTGCTGGAATTAAAAAACGAAATGAAATGTTTTTTAAACAAGATAAAAATTATAATTTTGTTCATTTGCTGAAAGTTAAAATATGGTGTACTAAACTAGCTTACTTATCAGATATTTTTGTTATTTTTAAGAACATAAATTCAAGTATACAATGGCCTAATTATAATATCTTAAACTCAACCGATAAGCTGGTGGAATTCCAAAAACAAATAACTTTGAGTCAGTACTAAAGGACTGTTATAAAACTATTAAAATAAATGTTATTGACCATTTGACAAAGTTAGAAGAGAGAATTATTCATTATTTCCCAAAATTAGATTTGATTGGGTTCGTAATCCATTATCCATCTGTTATGAGATACTTCTGTATTTGACTTAACTTTGAATGAAGAGAGTAAACTCATTTTCCTTTCCAATAATTGAGATTTATTTTTAAAACATCTAATGATAGCCAAAAAAGCTTTAAACCATAGGTCGGCAAAATTGATTTGTAATTGTGTTAGTGAGCATGAAAGAGAACTGCACTGAACAAAAAATGTGTGAATTCATAAATATGTATGGTATGAATTTACATATCACTGTGAATGAACTAGGAACTTTCTTTTACGGCTGAAGGAAACATATTGGTTATATCTAATTCGGGTGCGCAAAGTTCAATAGTGCTAACCGTTTTCTGAAGGAAGATCTTAAAAAAACTTTAAATATCTTACGTTTTAGTTTAGAAGTCACATTTGTTATGATAATTTAACACATTTTGTGTGATTTTATTAAAAAGAAAAAAAAAATGCAACCAAATGTCTTAAATTAAATCTAATATATTTAGAGTTTCATAAAATTTTTCCAATTAATCTAAAAAATAATTTTAATTTTCATAGAAAATGTATAAAACATCCGATTCACATGTGCACTCGTCAGCAGTTCATTGACGAATAAAACATAAAACAACATTTGTCTCGTAACGCGATACATTTCTTTAAGTGTTTTTGCAAAAAACATTTGCAAAGAGAGTACAAAATGAAGGAACATAAGAATACATGTGAACTCTCTCAGCTCAATTGAGCTATGAAATGCCGACCTATGCTTTAAACATTATTATTAGAATTTTCCAAATTTACTCAGTGTTTTATATTAAGAACATATGTAAATAATTTTTAAAATTACGAGTATCTTCTTTGTGTGTCCCCAATAAAATAAAACAATTCTTTCTAAAACTGTCAGACAGAAATAAGAAATACCAACAACCGGTATTTGAAAACTTTCTTCACAGAAGCTTCTCTTTAATCGTAGAAATTGTTTTTCCACAATTGTCATTCGATCAAAATGGAGGAAAACTATTCCACTAATTCGAACCGTCCGTCTAAGATTAGAAATACAGGTTCTAATTTCTGGATGTTTTGTATCGGAGAATCGGGTTATTCGTGATGTGTACAAGTCGGCCATAATCGTGTAAATTTTGATATAATTGTACAAATTTGGATCCGTTGATAACTGAAGTTTAAAGTTCATACATGATATATACTGATTTTATGTTAAAATCCAAATCCAAAATAGCCTATTAATTTAATATGTACAATTAATTAAACTTTAATAAATAAAAATTGTTTTGTGTTAAAGAAAAGCTTACACAACTAGTTTAATTATAAGTTTATCATTTTTTTTCATTTTACAAATTCGAACATTTCGAACATTTTACAAATTCGAATTGCCCGATGCACAAAGAGTTTCTAATTTGTGAGATTCTACTGTCATCTATTCTACTGTATCTAAACTAGAGCTTAAATCGCAAATTATCTGTCAAAACATTCATGCCTTTGAAAAATTAATAAGAGCAACCCAAATAGTGCGGTTCTAACTCTTTGCAATTGGAGAATTCAATTTGGCAGCGAGTAAGGAATAGAATTAGTTGCAAAACAACTATCGATGTCATTATTTTATCTGCCATTTCGTTAAGTAGTGGCATTTTAGCTGCTTTCAGATAATTTTTTGATTTTATTTCTCTTTATTATGGTTATTTAGCGGTTTTTTTTTATCAAACAGAATATGTAAACATTACTGTTCTGGCACAACGTTGACGCTTTTATTTAAATTGCTATTGCAGACTAATTGCAAACCGCAATTTTACGTTGCGCTTTACGCTCTAATTTAGGTTTCACAGTAACTGAGATGATATACTAAATTAAAAAAAAACAAGTTCTTAAAACTTATTTATTATCACTGCTGTATTTCAAGAAAATATTAAAGGTTTATAAAGGGCTTATAAAACAAGTATTTCATAAAAATTTGTCCAATAAACGGTTTACAAAACGTATTAGTTTGTATGAATACGGCAGTTATTATTTAATTCTAGATATGTATTTATGTGCTATGACCTTATAACCTACCTATTGTAAAGCCCATATTATATTTCTTCCAACAATGTAACTTTTAATGTAAATATATGTCCGTATTCATAAAAAGAAAATTGGTTTATAGAGTGCTTATTTGACATATTTCTATGGAGTAATTGTCAAATAATTGTTAACGGGTTGTTATGGCCATCTAAGTAAGTAAGTAAGTAAGTAATTGTACAATAAGTAATTAATAAAACTGTTTTATTTTTTATGAAATTTACAAATTTTAAATATTAAATAGCGATTCAATGTTAATAAAAAACTTTAATTTAAAACCGACCCTGTATGTCCTCGTCGATTAACAATAACATCATTAACTCAAATTGGCATAGAGCTGATCAGATTTTGCGACATATTGTAGAAAATATCTGTTAATTTTTCAATTAAAGCTTCTTTTAGCCTTCTTAAGGTAATCATTACTCGACTATTTTTATAGATCTCTTGACTAAGAATAAGCCAGAAGTTTTACTCTGGATGAAAGTGATTAGCAAGTGGATGCCTTGTACATGACCTCTGATTGTTTGCACTGGCTTTGGTCAGGACATATCCAGCTAAGTTTAGGCCATTTTAGAACATTATTGTCTCTTTTTTATGAAATGTTGTTTATGATGTTTTTTTACCTACTATGTCTTCCTGGAAAGTAAAATTATTATCCTAATTTTCTTCAGCAAACGCTAACAGTTTATTATCGAATTAATCTACATGGTTTACTGCATTCATTTGATAAGTTATAAAACATATTAAACTATATGTACAATAACTAAATACAATACAATTCATGGGTGAGACATTCACCCTTATTGTGTCTGGCGTTGTCAATAAGACAACGTTCCTCAGAAATCGTCATGAGTCAAACTTCTGTTCTATAAGCAACTATAGAACTCATAATGGTTTACATAACTTTGAATACTTTCATAACTTGAAAAGTAGAACATGTTTGATGATGCATTTTTATCTTGTACACACATGTTTGGCATATTTTTGTCTTATTTCGATATTTTTGTACAAGATTGAAGAAAATTAACAAAATCTGTTTTTAATCTTTTACAAAAATGTCGAAATACGACAAAAACACAAAAAAAAAAAAATACGCCAAACAGGATAAGGGTGACTATTAAAACTTCGTTGTATTAATGACTGCTGCACAACTCTTGTTCTAAAAACTTATATTTTTGTGCAAACGCTATCTATTGTGCCCTATGCGTATCATCAATCAAAAAGTTGATGTTCTAGGATAGGTGGGCATTGCATCTTCTTACAAAAAAAAAATTTTTTTTTATACATCCTGGGAAGAGTAATTGCAGAAGATATTCCAAACATAATAAATGTTGATTTTAATACACTTGTCTTGAGATCTGCAATAGTAAAAGTTTCAAAATTCATTGCTAATGTACATCTGCAATCAAGAACTTGCCGCTTTTGGATTTTTGAAAAGGGCTTTCTCCCAATTAGTAGATACTAATTTTTGCAGATCTTGAAAACGGCAATAGCTAAATAGGCGAAATAAAAGAAATAGGAAAGAGTAACAGCTAAAACGACTAACTAACGGCTAAGCAACAACCAATCAGTTAGTCAGTGTGCGAGATTGTCATTTGGATCAGAGCAAATGTGGATTTTAGTATTTTGTGAATCAAAGAAATCAATAGCTAGTATTAGGGTCTAAAAAATAATAAACTCGAGAAGATGAGTTGGTAGTGTGGACTAACAAATAATAAGAAAATCCTTATTAACCCTTGTAGGTATGGAGATTTTTTGTCGCTAAATGGCATAACCAGGTCTGTGCAGACCTATATGGAATTTGTATGGAAATGCATATACAGGTGTCGTTAAAGTGTGTATAAATGCTAGGAAAACCACAAAATGAACATTAAAAACGCATTTTTATACATCTTAGTTATCTATTAACAACATTTTATTAATAATATGTATACAAAGGAATTTTATATACGGCATTTAACGCAGAAGTACCTGGCATTTGAGAGTTGTTGGCATACCGGATTTTTGCAATGCATGCAATGAAAATGTGTTTTTCGCTGTTTTTTGATCAACTTAAAACACAGCAAGTACGATGGTCTTTTGGCAGAGGATGCGGCATGGATTGGACGGTCATATATGGGCGGGCCTACAGCTACCTGCAAACAAACAAAGTTTGTCAAGTTCGTCAAAGTCAACTGCATCGTACAAGTCAAAGGACGGTAAAATTTGGTCAACAGCTCCTCCGGCCACTGGTAGACCTCGTGCACATGACTTTCCCACGGTGTGTCTTGAAGGCTACCCTATTTACAGGGCGACGATGTCTGCTAACTGTTATATTGTATAATATTTCTCAAAGTATATTAGATTTGATAACGGTATCACTAGAACTGGTTGACTTGTAGAAAACAAATCGCCCGTAATCGATGTTTGTAACATGCTCATGAAAAACTTAGAACGCTGATATGTTCCGAACTGTTCTCCTACCGAGTCCGCGTTCGCTTTATCCAATATATATCATCAAAACCACAACTCATTACTTGGCTGAATGTTTGACTCGCATATGGCGGCAAACAAGGTTAGGCCAAAAAAGCTCACAATTCTGTTTCCGTTACAAGATGCGTTCTCACTCGCGGGCCTTACGGTTTGTTTCAGGAACAGATGTGCTGAGGATCTTGGGTCTTAAAAGAAATTTAAATATGAAGATGGGGTTTCGCATAGTGCCTATTACCGGGCCTTCACGACTCACCGTGAGTCAGTTATGTACACGAGGTCTATGACCGTCCAATCCATGCCGCATCCTCTGCCAAAAGACCATCGTACTTGCTGTGTTTTAAGTTAATCAAAAAACAGCGAAAAACACATTTTCATTGCATGCATTGCAAAAATCCGATATGCCAACAACTCTCAAATTCCAGGTACTTCTGCGTTAAATGCCGTATATAAAATTCCTTTGTATACATATTACTAATAAAATACCCTTAATAGATAACTAAGATGTATAAAAATGCATTTTTATTGTCCATTTTGTGGTTTTCCTAGCATAAAATGTATTTAAACACACTTTTAACACATCTGTCTATGCATTTCCATACAAATTACATGTAGGTCTGCACAGACCTGGTTATGCTGTTTATGACTAAAAATTTGTAAACCCGGATCAACCCGAACCCGGATCCACAATAGCTCTGATTTTTCGCTCATTGTGTTTAGAGACAGTTGCTCCAGGAAGTCATGGAAGGATTTGTCTCTAACATGAAAAGCAAAAAAGTTATACAGACTTTTATATGCAAAAAGTCTGCACAGACCTGGATATACCTACTAGGGTTAAGTATGTTCATGAACTTATGAAGACAAAACTGAAACACTGATTTTAATTACGAAAGCCAATATAAATGAATGTACTAAGGGAGTAAAAGCTTTTGGTCTTGGCCTTATAAAGAGGAGATGTAGAAATTTTAGAAACCATGCCTGCGTATTACAGAGGCAACTACGATAAGTTCGGCGATGAATACAAGAGATCTATACCACATGGAATTGGATATCGAATACAGACAGCAACTGAGGCCATTCTAACTTTCGCTATGAACCCTTGTCTAGGAAAGCATGCCCAGGTTTGGATAGCTTTTTAATAACAATTATCAAAATATTTCTCATATATGTACACATACCTGTACTTGTACTAAACATTCTATAAATGGGCATTACAACCCTGTATCAGGGTTACGGCCTAGCTTTTCGCAGTACCCGTGTAGTTTGTATCAATTTTTATCCATGAATACCGCGAACTACAGCTTAAAGTTGACTCCGAACGACAGAAGTTTATTTTTGGCAATAACTTACTCTCAAGCATTTGTCAGAAGTGTACTAACAGGTAGTCGCCGAATAAAATATTTGTTCACATTTCGTTCTTTCTCTTTTTCTTTAGCCTACGGTGACTAAAATTTATATCTTGAATTTCGATTTTTCAACGTATTGATGCCATTTGTCTTCAACTTCTCCCATATTCCCCTTGTACTTATTTATTATTATTATGCCTTATATACGATTCTTTTCTACCAATATTACTTAGGTAATAAGTAATTAAATATTGATACCTTACATTTGAATTTAGTGTAGAAGTTTGGATATTTCTAGCACTTTCCATGTTCCACTTCTGGTTGATCTTTCTCTGAAGTTTCGTATATACTTGCGTAAACAATATTTGATTACAATGCGAGTTATATTCGGCCGTATTCCAGTTGGCGACGTTGTTGTCGTTTGACGACATTTTTGTAGCAGAATAAAGAAAAAATGTCGTTACTCGACGACAATGTGGCCAATTGGAATACGGCCTATTGTTTTCTCCATTAAAATTTATTTTATTTTTGTTTCTTGCCAATACTTTTTTGTTGTTCATTAAAATTTTAATTTTCCTTAAAAAAAACATTTTTCACCTTTTAGCAATTAATTGAACTTTTCTTTTTTGGTATTTTAAAGGTTAAAGGCTAACCTTCAATTAGTAAACTTAATAATAATGGCTTTCAATCCAAGTCATTTGTGCGTTTTTAATTTAAAATGAATTTCCAAAGTGACAGTAAATTTTTTATAAATTTAACTGCAAAGTTTTCCTTCCCTATTTGGCAATGAAAAACTAAAAAAAAAAAAAAAATAAAATTTATTTTTTCAAAACGAAAATGTTTTTGTTTTAGTATTTTTTCCCTGCTGACAAGAAGAAGAAAATGTTGCAGGAAAAAAAACAGGCAAAATGCAAGTAGTGTGGCAGCAGGCATAGAGACAACGAAACAGTGCTTTTAAGTCATCTCTGGTAAAAGACCCGTAGGGCAATTTAAATAAATGATAAACCTTAAATGTCTAACACTTCAGCAAGAAATCCTATTTTAATCGCTCTAGAGATTTGAAAAACTTGCTTTAAAATGGCAATACACATACTACACACACAAACACAGATACACACTTGTATAGATAAAAAGGAAGCGTAAAATAACAAAAACTTTTCTCCACTAAAAATTTGCCTAAAAAATTAAAAAAAATCATCATCATCATCATCAACTTGAAACCACTGTAGGCTGGCTGACTGGCAAAGTGACTAAATGCTTGTACATACAAGTATGACTCACTAAAATTCCTGACTTACTGCCTTACTAACAAACTGTATGTAGCACTGAGGACCGATTGTGTGTTATGAATCATTTATACGTATGTATGCATGTATGTGTGAGTATTAGATTCATTGAATGTGTGTTAAATCAACTGCAATGAACATTGAATGTGTCTATGGATGCAGAAAATTTTACAATCAGTTTTTCGATAACGATATATATACCAGTACATACATATGTACATATGTACACTCGTATATCTTTGTTTCCTTCTTTTTTCCTATTTTTGTTATTTTCGAAAACATAAATATTTTTCCGATTTCTGCAAAAATACAATTCCGTTTTTCTCAATTCAGTTTCAGTTTAGAATTATTTTTTTTTGTTTTTATTTTTAGCTATCAAACTAGAAAGCCATACAATAAGAGACAAATTATTTAAAAATTAATTGTGTTTATCGCCTGAATCGAAATGTATTTGAAAGCGTTAAAAATAGTTAATTGGGCAAAAATAAATACAGAAAATACGGAAGAGGAATATTAAAAATTTTTTGATTATTTCTATTTTTTGTTATTTTTTTTTCAAACAATTGAAAATTTAAAACATAATAAAAATAATAATTTTTTCACATTTCTGATAACAACTACGGCGTATATTTTATTTAGAACTTTAAATTAGACCAACATCAAGAACAACAATAGAATAAACTTGTGAATTACAGTTTTCCACCGATAATTGCTTCGAAAAAATGTCAACATTTTTGGGCAATTATGCAAGTCATTTAAACGAAAGTCATTTAAACGAATACGGTTAATTGCCTCTTTGGGGTAATTAAACGAATACGCTTAATTGCATGTATACACTGCCGTCAAAACATGTGAAAAACAAGTAACTTTATCTTTATATTTATACATCAACTTGGTAGATTTTAATTGGAAGGTTGTACCAAAAAAGTAGCTTGGAAGTAAATTAAACGGACATTTAATGCCTATACATACTTATATGTAAATATAGTTGAGTTCAACTGCAATTTTTAGAAAATAATTATTTTGGGTAATTAAATGAGGGAATTTTAAGTGAAATTTCGCTTTGGGGAAATATGTTTGAGGTAATTAAGGGAATATCGCAGCTAAGCGAAAATTAATTAACCGTGGAATTTTATTAAAAGCTGGTAAGAAAAAATATGGGGATTTCGAATTTGAAGTAAATATGAGTGAAAGAGAATTAAGGGTGGGGCAATTATCCTGGGAGTACTGTATTAATTTTATCTATTTTGTCATTTTGAGTTTCGATGTTACTCATCTGAAAAGCCAATTTAATTTTGTGCCACCCATTGATGGGGAGGGGTGGGTCGGTGCAAGTTGGGCACTCTATTTTCTCTATTAAGTAGACTTCTCGTGGGATGTACTAAATTCAGATTCATCATAACCATTCAGTACTAACACATGACGTGGATTTCTTCTTTCATATTTATTTGCAGAAAGGGTAAGCCAATTCCTTACTCAAATTTCTCTGATCTCATCATTGAACTTCGTATTTAGGCGCATACGTTGTCGAACTCTTGTTTTTGAAGTTTTGTGTGTATAGGCAAGAACAAGCTTTTGTGCTTGACTCTGATCTGTCCGTGGTACTTTAATGATTATACTAGCGTTATAAGAGATCTGCATTATTCCTCAGGATGAAATATTTTAATCTATAATATTTTCTTTCGAAAATTCTTAAAGCAACTTCCTCAGAAATTGTCATGAGTCAAACTTCTGATTCATAAGCATCTATAGAACTCATAATGGTTGTCATAACTTTAAATACTTTCATAACCTGAAAAGTAGAACATGTTTGATGATGCATTTTCATCTTGTACACAGTCTCTTGGATTATAATCGTTGTTTCTCAGCACTCAAAAATGTTTGAACTCATCTACAACTACAAATTAGTAGTTATCTAACATGGCCTTCTTTTTTAATCGTTTCTAGAAGTGTAATATATTTGGTTTTTGCCTCATTTATGATCAGCCCTACTTCTCTAGCTTCTAGTTGCATATTCATAAATAGCTCCCATAGATAACGCTGGCCCGAGCTTCGCAATATCATTAGCATAGGCAATTGTCAAATTGGACTGACTTAACAAGTTTCCAGCACCTGTATGCTTCCAGTACCATAGTGAAGGCATAGAATAAATAGAACGGTGGACAAATGCTTTGAATTTTGAACAATAGTATTGCATTTTTTTCTATTCTCGCGGTGAAACTTAATTCATTTATTTTAGTAAGGAAAACTTATTTACATGTGCGTTACTTACCACTGCTATAAAACCACTGTTTGTAATGGTCCATTCTACTTCAGTATCCACTGGTTGTGTTTGAAATTCGATATGTCGCTGAAAGTTAGTAGATGTAGCAACGACAAAGCAATCGGCATGTCCTTCTCCAATACTATTGTCTACTCGGATGGTTCTAAACTGGATATATGATATCCAGTTATCCACAGAAACTAATCTATTTAAAGAGTGAATCTAATTATATTTCTCCGCCTCTTAAATAGCACATACATATTCTCTGACGGCCAAATGCCAGAAATCCTTTCAAATGTGAATATCAATGCCGAACTTATCTTTTTGCAAAAGTTTTGAGTACACTTACATTGATTCTTTGTTATAGAGTCATTTTAGGAAATCTGCTGCCGCCAAACTTACTAAAGCACACTATTTGTTGAACCGTATTTACCTGAGTTAAATTGATTATCAAACAAAAAGTCTACTAAACTCTGGTTAACTATGACATAAAAAGGAAATTTGCCTCACTTCTAGACTCTCGTAGCCCAAAGTGAATAAATAGTAAGCGTACTAATCAGCGCACTACTCAAAATCACTACTGATCGTAGAAATATCTATGTGGCAACCAAAAAAAAAGGAATAAATCGAAGTAGTCAAAAATATCACCGCCGGTAGTTGAGAATTGACGAGCAGCCTGGTGCAGAGTTGCCACATCTATAAAGCTTTGCCTAGTTTAACCAAACATTGGGTAATAGATAGGCATTTGGAAAAAAGTTTTAGATAGAACGAGAAGCAAGAAAGTGTATCGCAGTTCAATACATATGCCAGCTTTTGAATACATAGTAGAATCTATTCATAGCACTTTCTTAGTACTTTTAGTACCTTTTGTTCTATGCTATCGTTACTATTATATTTGAATGTAACTTTACAAATGTTGTGTTCTTAAACGAACCCCTTGATCTGTACTCATGTGGCATCACAACGGATCATACTATAAAATACTCTATCAAGCACAACAATAATTAGTTTTTGAATTTTTTGAAACATCGTCAAAAGCTTAGCTTAGACTTAAAAGTGACTTTTGGGTTTTATTCTTTGTTGTTGTACTGTTTACTAAAGGCGTACAAAACCAATTTTAAGGGTACTGGATGATTTTATTTTTGGCGAGTACAACGTCGCATAGTCGCTGTGGTCTAGTGGTTAGTGTGTTGGCTTACTAAGACGTGAGCCCTGGGTTCAACACCCAGCTCCGACATCTTAAAAAAAGGAAATATGAAAAAATATTTCTTTCGGCGACTACCTCTCAGCAGTCTTCTGGCAAAAGTTCTGAGAGTAATTAAATACAATGAATAAGCTTCTCAAGTCTGTCGTTAGGAGTCGACATTAAACTGTAGGTCCCGGTACTCATGGATAAAAATTTGCACACACAACATGAGTGCTGCGAGAAGCTAGGCCGTAATCCTGACACAGGGTTGTAAAGGCCAGTTATGTATGTATGTATGTATGAGTTCAACATCGAATCCATTATAGTAACATTTTCTCTACAAATCCAAGACTTTATTGCTATGACGGTATGAATATGAGTGTTATCTTGTTGAGAAGCTCATGGACGGTTTGTTAAAAGTTTTCTAACATATGAAAAAAACTCTTAAAACATGCAGTAGGTGATTAGCCTGCTAGACATGAATTTCTCCCTGTCGGCTACGAAAACAATCCAATTATTGAAATAACCCTGAAAATTATAACTGAACTCATAAAGATATGTTTTTGTATTTGTTCTTTAAATTTTCCAATTTTGCTAGCTATTTTCCATTTATCTCCATCTTCTTCACTTTGGTCTCACATACAATTGTGCATTCTGACAGTCTCGTAATTCCATTATGTTTTGTTTGCTTTGCCTTTATGACAGATAAATAACAAATAAAACTTATTGGCAACTCTATTTTTAATATTTCAGCCCTTGTTGAAATTTTCCAAGTGTGAAAAATCATTGAACAAATTTGACCAGCATAACAATTGTAACGATATATGACAACGTGTGTGTACTTCGTTTAACGTATACGGGACTATTAATTTTTTTATTTGGTAAATTGGGACAACTGTTGTTGTCTTTGTTATTATTACCCAATGGTGCAGTGACAGCCAACAACAGCAACAACAGCAGCAGCTGTAGATTTTGATTACGATAGTGCTGATAACAATAACGATGTGAAAGAAATTTTCTTTAAATGCAACGTTATGTGATATTATCGAAGATGTTGTCATTGATGTTAACACTGTTGCAATTGTGGCCGTTGTTGCTGCGAGTATTATTGTTGCAAAATTTTATTGGTGTTTTTATATTGTAAATCATCAAGTTTATTTGTTATTATTGCAACAGTTATTTTATCAGTTGATTTCTTATACTTTCGATTCTGTTTTTCTTCCTGCACTTCTTAAATGGATGAGTGTTTTTGTAAAAAATAAAAAGGGGAGAAA
The DNA here is from genome assembly GCA_963576795.1 of Metopia argyrocephala. NCBI lineage: Eukaryota > Metazoa > Arthropoda > Insecta > Diptera > Sarcophagidae > Metopia > Metopia argyrocephala. The sequence goes on from OY756211.1 coordinate 11,681,619, forward strand.
TGAAAAATAATTCATTATTGTCGTTATTATTATCGTTGTTGTCATCAGTAACAGTTATTGTTGTTATAGTAGTCCAAAAATCGAAAAAGAAGAAAGAGCAGAGTGATGAAACAGTCCTTTACAGCAAATTGTTTTTCATTGAAAATAAACTGAAAATACCGACAAACAGACAGACCCATGGATAGGCATAGTAAACAGCAATGTGAGATTATGAACGTAATGACTAAAAATTTATGCACTCTTCACCATATATGTATATGAGTGCACTTATGCACATTCACGAACAGATATGTTTATTATGAATAACCCAGCGAACGCAAATTCGTGTTTAAAACCTAAAAATAATTTGAATTCAATATTCTTCTCATGTAGTGAAAGTATTAATATTAATGCTTAGCTAATAGCTTAAATGTAAAAGTCACACAATTGCCAATTATTGTTTATTAGTAAACACTAATATTATGATTTAAAAATTTGTTGTCTTAAATAGAAACCTTCACTAATATGGTAATTAAATAATAAATTCAATTAAATTAATAAATAAATGACGGGTTTGATTATATTTTTAGTTATTATTGAGTATTAGAAATCTTATTTGAAACTTTGTATGTATGAACTTGAAATCAAATAGGAAAACAAGTCTTAGATTACAACCCTGTAGTCAGCCTAACAATCATATGTTTCTTTATCAGTACACTTTCCCTAGTGACAATTACACTAGTTAAAGTGTCACCTGCTTCCCTTTTAGCGCGAGTAGAGATACGTTACAGATAACCGTACTAGTGCATTTCTGGTGACATTGCCAACGAACGCGTCAATAGTTATAATAATAATATAGTTATAATTAAAATCCATTTTAAAGTCTGATTTAATTTCTTGTAGCAGGGCTGATTATTTTTAAAATTTAAAATGGGTTTTTTGAATTTTATAAAAAGTAGTAAAATTGTAGACAAGGGCCATTACTTGTGACTATTTGGTTATATTGTCTCTATATGACTACAAAAGAACTTCAATGACAATCCTATGTTATTTGTCAATATGAGTTTACATTGATTGGTCTACACTGGGTCACTAGTACCGGTGCCAATGTCACTAGTAAATCACTACAATTTGACTATAGGCATTCCCTGCAGAGAAACGCATCACATTTTTAGCACTTAACTTGGTGTTTGCTGGGTGTATGCCTGTGTATGTGTGAGTATATTTATATGTTTGTTGTTATACAATAACTGTGTAATTATTTAGTTGTGACCTAAAAATGTCAACAAACACATGATGAGCAGAGTTGTTAGCATTTGTTTGTCGCCGCTTAAATTTTGAACTAATTTTTATCGGGTTTCAACTGAACAATAAACAAACAAACAACACCAACAACAATAAACATGTTATTAAAACGAGTACACATACCAAATATGTGCATATGCATTTGCATAAACAAAAATTTAAACTAAAACGCCTAAAGTAAAAACACATACCATCACAAGCAAATATTTAATTTAATCCATGCGACATAGTACATAGTTTTGCTTCCCATTTGTCCTTTTCTATAAACCATATTCGACGACGACTACACTGTAATAGAATTTCCCGCACAATACACAATTGACCTTTAAAGAGAGTAGGCAACGACACATTTACACTGTCTGTCCTTGAATCCAATCTGTAAAAATGTATCTTTACTTATATGCTCGTATATATAATCGACATATTTGTGGAAATAAACGAAATAATATCGTACATGAACATTGATTGGCACAATATTGTGGATATGCGAATTATAATATCTTTAAGATATCGTTTTCCACTGTCTCATTCACAACGGTTGGCCCAACTGGATTGAAATTATTTGGAAAAAATGTATAAAGAAATTACTGTTTAATGTGTTTTTAAGAGCTTGTGGTAGTAAAATGATAATTTAGGAAAGAACTATTGTTAGAGTGATATATGTATGTTGTGTTATAATCTGGTAAATAATTCCACGAAGTTAAAAAATAAGCAGTTGCTGTTTATACTTAATATGTACAAAATATGAAGAGCTCTGATGAGAATACTATAGCTGGGGTCGAAACCATGTTTCTCTTGAGTACTATTCCATAATTTCTTTTTTGATTATCAGAAAGTTATTACAAAAAATCTAAATTTTTAATAGCATTTAACTTTGTTTTAATTAAAGAATTTATGACGAAACAAAAATGTCTCTATTGACTTTTAAAACACATGCGTTTGTGTTTTATGCCCAATGTACTATAGGTTTCATTCTTAATGTTCGTACGTGTAATATTTTTTCTTTAGAGCTTTTTCAGCTAAAATGTTCTCTAATGCGATTAGTTTTTAAATGTGATCGCTTATTCGTCGCGCTGAGCTACATCAATAGGAACAGACATTTCGTTGTGTACGAAAAACAAAAATAAGAAGAAAATCATAAAATTCCATCACCTTCAAAAATGTCATAATACAAAAGCAAAATCTTTGAAAAGATGTAATTTTGGAATCTTTAACAAAATTATTTCAAGAATGGTGTGCGCATTTTAAAAATATTTACACTTAAGGATCCCTACGTTTTACTTAACAAAAACAGTAGTTTCTTTAACGCCAAAGTTGTAGCGTAAAAGTTAATGTATGAGCCCACTAAGGGCTGTAGTTATTCTTAATATTATTGTTATTGTTGTTTCTGTTGCTGGGTGCCATAACTTGTTTTTTTCCTCGATTTTCCGCTCTCTTTACTCCACTCTTCAACCATATTTGTATTTTCATTTGGTGTTGGGGTTGCCATTGTTACTGGCGTTGCAGTTGCTGTTGTTCCACTTTTGCCTGGTAGCCATTTACATAGACAGTTAAACATCCAGGCCTGAAATAATCACAAGCACAGGCATAGGCATAGGCATATACATTCATATTCAAATTCAACCAACCAGCCAACAACCAACCAACCATTAATTTTAACCCACTGAGTTAAGTGTATAAATTGGGTGGTAAATGGGTATTTAGTATATTCACGAGTATGTTCAATTGCATACACTTGTAGATGGATTCGTGTGTGTGTTCTTATTTGGTTGTGGTAAAGTGTTACTTTTGTCCCCCGTATCTCTTGAACACACCATACGATATTGTTTTTAAAGAAGTGTCAGTGTTTTTGGTGGTGTTTTTGTTTTTCTTCTCGCTGCAGTTTTATTCTTTGTATGCAGTCAGAAGCTTTTGAAAAGTTTTGCAAAATAATAAAATATGCATGTAGGTTGTAAAATGCGTATTTTCTTAAAATTATTTATTTGTGGGTAAATTATGTCGAATGCAGTGGAATTGATCAGTTAGTACAAGGACAAGGTCATTTAGTTTTAAAATTTTAATTAAGAAAATGGATATAAACATTCAAGTATATTCGAAATAAAACAAAAAATATTTAAAGCATTGTTTGTGTTGTATGTACTTTTGCGCTACAGAGAGCAGAGTAAAGCTAAAGGCTTAGGAAATAACATTTTGAGTTAAAAAGGTTCTTTTAAAACTTAACAAAACACATTTTGGAATGGCATGTTAGCACTACACACTGGTCAATTGCAGTCAAAAGTCCATAACTTACTTTATTTAAAAAAAACTCAGAAATTTGCTATTCAAGTAACGATTAACATTAGAATTTGATTCTTTATTGAAATTTTGCAAATACTTATACGAACAGGGGTTAAGGTAGAATTAGCCTAATGTTGTCGTAACATAACGTAATATAACGTGTCAGCTGTTCGTTTTTAGTATAGCGAAATCATTGTAAATGCTTACCGAAATTTTTTGTCACGCAGCAATCAGTAGAAATTAAAAATCCAAACGTGACATTTGAATAACAGTGATGAGCTTTTTGATTGTTTCATATTATGGGGGTAATTCCACTTAACTTAAAACCATTTTTAAGCATTTCCAAATATTAAAAAACAAAATGTCTTTTAAGGAATAAGTATATTTTTTCCTTATGGAAAAATTTAGAATTATAAGTAATTTAATAACGAAACAATAAAATGTTGTTTTTTTGTTACAATAGTAGCTATCAACTTCGATCAAAATCGTCTTTCATCACCTACCGGGATATGTTTATTTAAAACAAAAATTAGCTCAATTTAAATTTCATTATTTTTTCGCAAACCAAAACGTATCTTTCATCTTTGTTAACGAAAAAAAAAAAAACAAAATTAAAAATGAATAAAAATATCGTATAAAATTATGAATATTCAATATTGGATTAAGAAGGCTTTTAAATAATTTTAAATTATGTAAAATAATATTTTTTTAGTTCAAGTTGGCGCTTTAAGTGATCAAAAATGTCTTTCAAGAAAAAAAAAAAATATGTTTAGGAAAACTAATTGAATTGAATTTTTTTGAGAAAATTACAAAAGATTTTCGTGGTTACTAGAACATGGTTGACCTCATGGCACTATGCCAAAAAATTGGTTATACCCCTAATACACGTAAACTTTTAGGTTCTGTTGGGGATTACATTAGATATTCTGTTAGCCTGGCAGAATATGTTACACTAAGCAAACATTATTACTCACTTTATTTAACCCGAATTAATTAAAATAATTTAAAACGCAACCCGCGATCATTTTATAAATTTACTAGTCATAAAGTTGATCACAGTAAGAAAATCAAAAATCTGGCTTCGTCTTGCACATATAGAGCACATGAGCCTTAAGTATGCAAAATTATGCATACGTCTGCGAAGTCAGACGGCTTCAAAAAGTTGCGGATACAGAATTGGACATACATCCGGACAAACAAGGAAATTATATATATAGATTAATATAATGACAGAAAAAACAACTGCTTTTCCTAAGCCGATGTCAATTCAACTAATGAAATTAATTGGTGATGATTAGATTATTTGTTAAATTTTTGTTGACTTTTCTTCTTCAACATATTCTGATGATAAATTTCTTACTGAAACCGTTTATACGTATCCTTTAAAAGAACACCTAACTATAAGTCTACCAGTACTGTATACTTAAACTGTTGATGCTCAACTAAATTAAAATTCACGGATCTTCTCAGAAGGATGAGCAGTGAATTTAATTAATATTATAGATCCATTGGCTATTCCTTAAGTCTATATGTATTCGAGAATTTAATTATTATTGCCTTAAATGCCTAATAATTTATTTAATATTTTATTTTTTGTTTGTAGATAGGAATAAACAAATAAATAACATGAAAATGAAAGTCTTCTGTACAATATTACGTACTTGTTGTTTTTAATTGTTGTAGAAACTATTGCTTCTTTATATGTGTTTATTTAGTTGTTGCTAATTTAGCGTTTTTGCAGCACGAATAGATATTGAATTTCTATACGAAATTTTGTTCTCCAATAAAGTACAATTTTGGATGAATGGATGCCTAGAATTTTCGAATTGGAATGGAGTACAATTCAAAAGATTTTATAGAAACATTATCATTAGAAGAGCTATTATCGAAACACGACCGCATTTTTGCAAAAATTTTGTCAAAATTAGTGTTACATAGTACTCCATTTTTGAACATGAATGTTATAAAAATTTATATATATTGAAGTTTAATTAAAAATAAAATAACATTTAACCAAAAAACTTTAATGATCGTTCTTACAGCCTTTTGGATTCAGTAGCAATTATTCCATGAGGCTCTAACATCATTAATAAGAATCAACTATTATTTTGATACTTTTTTGTATTACAAAAATTTGCACTTATTTTTTATGTGGAGGTTATTCTGAAATTTAAATTCAATTCTCTATAAAATTAATAGGATCTCCTATATAAAAATAAATTGTGTACTTAAGGGATTTTGTATTTTGGATGGCGACGCACACAGGGTTAGAATAGCCTGGTTTCTTGGATTAATTAAAAAAAAATTTTAAGTATCGTCAAAATTTTTTGTACCCGGTTAGAGTATACAAAATTCTACATCACTTGTCGTTAAAATAAATGTCAAAAGTGCTCTGGTGTTTTTCTAGTGAAACTTCAAAGTCAAACTTTATAAAAATTTTTGTGCAAAAAAAGCTAAAAAAAAGTAAAAACTTTTCCGTGGAAAATTTTATTTATTTTTAAAAGTATTGCAAAAGTTAACAATTTTTCAATGGAACCATAAAGTTCAGGTAATTCAGAAATACTTCGTTAGCACTTGTGTATCAAATTGTGTGTGGAAGTGTTTTAGATTTAGTTATTTATATTGGAAGTGCCAAAAAAAATTAGCATTTTTATATTTTAAATGGACATATAGTTATTATTTGTCCACATTTGTGTCATAATTTTTAGTTTATATTAAAGAGGACATAAATCTCTATTATATTGCAAAATTTTACGCTGCCTTTTTGTGCCTTTTAGAAGTTATGCATTGTTTAATGCAAGTGTTGCAGCAGTCAAATAGCTAAAAATCACATTGATCTCGCGACTGGTGCTATTGTAGTGTGTTGTGTTTTGTTGTTTTTCATATTACTTTTTTCTTACTGATCGAAAGACCTGTACATTTAGACAATTTAAGATTTGGCCTTTCCATTCTTCATGGCTGGATTCGATTTTTTGAATGTCTTTTGCACGTCTTATGCACGCAATACAGGACGACTTTTTGTTGAAACGTATCCTTGGTACAATATGCCTCCCACTTTGCACAAGTATTTTATTCACGGACCCGAAATTGTGTCAAATGCCATTTTACCTATTGGGCAGTTATTAGAAGAAGTGCAAGAAGCTCGAAATAAAGATTTTAAAAAATATAGGGAAAGTTCATTCACGAAAGTGCAGTCGCGAAAAATCAAACCAAAACATTTTTAATATGTTTTTGATGACCTCTGACCCAATTATTTCAGAATGCAAAAATTGCCTACAAAGGTTCAAAGCTTGCCAGAAGAGGCAATTGATTTAATTGTACCTGCAGCTCCGAACAAGAACTATTTCACTGATGATGCTGATGCAGCATCTGTTGCTGCTGATGATGATTCTGATGAGGATGATGATAATGAAGATGATGATGAATATGATGAGGATGATGATGATGGTGATGATGATGTTGATGATTAACTTTAAGATGTATAAAATGTAATGTTTAAGTTCTCATAATGTACTCCTTGCGCTATATACCTACACTGATATTTGGCATTATTTAATAAAATTCTACTGAAATATACTAAGAAAACATTTTGTTTTACTTATTTAAATGGTATTAACTGAAAAATAAAGAAAAATTATCCGATTTGATCCAAGAAAACATGCTATTCTAACCCACTGTGCGACGTGTCCATACGTATTTTAAAAACTTTGTTTTTTCTGTTCAAAAGTAAATACATAATCAAACAATGTGTTTACATATCACTGTTTATATATTTTACGGTATTTTTTTTATTTTACTTCATTTTTAAACTTAAAACAGTTTTTTTGTTTCTTTTTAATATTGTATATTTTTTTTTATTTACTAAAATACAGAAGAATTATTAACAAAAATAAATCAACTTTTAAATGTTGGCCAGCCAGCCAGATATTCGTTTTTATCTTGCAATTATTTCCGTTGAAAAATATTGGAATTATTAATGGAGTAACTTTTGTTTTTTTTTATTTTTATTTAATTTATAAAAAAAAACTGTAAATTTCATATAAAATGTTAGTTTTTAATTTTATTAAAACTGTAATGCAATTTATTTGACTTGGATTTGTTTTATTTATTTAACGAGTTTACTTGAGAACGTAAATTAATTTTAAATAAAAAGCTTTTTAAGTATATGTATTTCCTAGTTTATATGTACAACTCACATGTATTTGTTGTACATACAGACATATTTTCAAATTGTGTTTTTATTGCTATTGATTGAAATGAAATTTATGAGAATTATTTAATTGTGGAAATAATAAAATGAAAAAGTTTTTGTTTAACTGTTTTGCTAATGAAAAAGAAAAAGTGGCTACTTTTGACTACTACTTTTGAATAGTACTTGGTACTTTATCAATTGAGTACTCAATAGTTTAACGTCATACACAAGAGCTTTAACTGTTTTCACTTCTTTTTTTTTTTTTTTTTTTTTTTTTTTTTTTTTAATGAATCATTTAAAAATAAGCACATGAAACTAAAATATAAAATTAACTCTTTGTAATCAAATTATTTTTTACATCAACTACCAACAATCATCAGACTGATCTAGTCTGTAGTTTTTATATCTGTTAAAATATTTGCGGCATCATCGGAAACTATGCATGATATTTTTTCTTGTATGCCCCATAAATTCACATTCCGAAGTAAGACATTGAGATTTGAGACTCCAATCAGTTTTAAAAAATAGACCGACGGAAAGTGGAGACTAATGCCAATACACTTTTTGTTACTCACACATATGCAAAACTGGTGAGGTAATTTTTAAAAATCCTCATATTTATGTTCAAATTACGACTTTATAAGCTTTTTGTTAAAAGATACCTGGTTGCTAAGGTATACGATGGGTTTATTATTTTAACAAGATGCTTAAATTTCTCATGTTCTATGCTAACCGTTTTCATTATGGCTCTATTTATTTGGTTTCCCTGGTACAACTAAATTAAAATAAAAAAAAAAAATAAGTTTAAAAAAATTCTGAATTAAAAACTACGTTCAGTTATTGTAATTCTACTTTTACGGCACTTTTTTCAATTGTTTTCTTCAAATTAATTAATAAGTATAAGTAGTTTGAGTTTCAAATGCCTCCCCCTATAATAAAAAGCTATTATTTTAAAACAAGATTAAGTACAACGTTGAAACACTTACTTTTATTTAAAAACAAATTTGGATTTTTGTCAAATTGAGTACCACATTATAATCTTATCAGGCATATAATGTCCCGGGAAAAATAATTTTCAAAAACAAAAATCTTTGAACTATAGGCTTTTGTTTTAGTAAGATAACAAATTAATCACTAGACGACGGAGACTACTTTACATCACTAAAATAGAGAAAAATAGGTATAGAAAAGGTTTATTATTTTAGTCGAATAACTTTGCTTACTGGTTGCAATATTAGCATTTCTATTGCATTTTAAGACCTCATTTCATATAAAAATCATGCATTATTGATCCGCATATGTAAGTGACTGTTTATAATTGCTCCCTTACAAAATAGCTTATTGGTAAGCGCTAATTTCTGCTGGTTACTAACGTTCACGTTTCCAAAATTGAGTCAGTTCAGAAACAGTTTCTTCTTTTTTGTCTTCGAAATCTTCGATGGAGTCCGAATTTAGCTTTACCTGCATATGAAAGTCGTCTTGCACTTATTAAACTTCCAACTCTTAAAAGCAGAAGAATTTTTTTGAATATTTCATTTATAAATAATCTGATATGCGGTACACTTAGTTTCGAAGTATTACTTAGCAAACTAGAATTCATAGTTCCAAACAGCCCGACGAGATTTTACCTTCCACTTAAACTAAATTATTTCCGTTCAAATTATGCAAACTTTGATTCACTCCGAAGAATGTGCTCAGAATTCAGCAACCATTTTTCTCTTACTGATTACTCTTCTGACTATAGTTCATTAAGAATAAGGATTATTGATTTTTTAAATAAATAAGTAATTTAGTGTCATTATTTTATACTTATATGCATTGTAAATATAGCCTGTAAGAAATTATTCATTGGCTAGGAAATATATAAATAAATAGATAAATAAATAAAAACGGTGAGTCGCTGGCATAAATTAAGAGATTTTAGTTTTTAAAAATTTGTTACCACAGAACATTCAGAATTTTGCTGCAGCTAATGGAGAAATTTAAAACTTATTTGAAGGTAATCAGTGCATTATCGCAATGAACGCTTCTGAAAGCGTGCAAAAATAAACAGAATTCGTCTATTTCACCGAGTTCTTAGCAATTGGGTCTCTCTCGCAGCACATTGTGACGTGTTAAAGTCATACTCACTCATTGATCATTCGCAATACCGTAAATCAGTGATGTCCACTACTACATAAACACACTTGCGCTTGTGTATGAAGCAGAGAAGATACTCTGCTTAATTCTACCAGAAATGGGAATGTTTGAATTACTTTCAGTTTATAACTTCATAATTATTTCTTCATAATTCTGAGTAAAGTTCGTAATCGATTGTCCGATAGACATGTAACCGATCTATTAAGAATAAAGGAGTACAGAGGTCACATAGATTTGAAGGAAATAATGAATAATTATTTTAGTTAAATAAAAATGATACAATAAATATGCACTTTCCATCCCTGCAATATGTTCGAGAGAAGCTAAAATCTAAAAAGAGCAAGAGTAACAATATTTCTTTTTATTATGTACGTGTTTGACTTCGACGTAAGCAGAATTTGTTTTCCTATCACGCGTTATAGGGAAAGAGATTTTTGGACATCACTGCCGTAAATATACTGATTGAGTGCGAGAGCGACATGTTACCAAAGTTATGCAAAATTAATTTTAAATTAATTAAAATATTATTAAACAAAACATGCTTTGTACATATTTTACTAAATTTTTTCTATTTTATTTTTTATTTTATTTTATGTATGAAAATATTAATCATACGCAACATGTTACGTAAATTGTTTTATTAATCTCACAAGTATGCTGCATTATGCGTTAAATTCTATTCAGCATTGATAAGATTAGTAATTAAAACGCACTGGCCTCTTTACCAAAACGCACTAAATCACAGCGTTGACAAACATTTATGAGTATTACTAAAAATGAATTTCATTTAAAACTTGTGGCTCATCTTCAGGTCAGAAAACAGATTGTGTTTAATACTCTGAATTAATAAAGTTGTAATTTGAATTGATTTTCGAATGCCTTATAATTATTTTCAAAAAAGGGTTTTTTATCTTTAATATGTTTTCTGGAATAGACTCTGTTAACTGAAATTTTAGGCATCGCAGTAAAAGGTCTCTCAATTTCTGCATTTGAAAATCGAAAACTCAATAAGTTGACATCAAATAAGCACAGCTTGTCATTAACATAATCTTAGAAATTGTGAACCTCTATCCAACATAATTCCATTTTTTCTATACTCTTGTAAAAATTTTAAATTTACTGCTTACTGGAAAAATTGTAGTAACGAGTATATTTTTACTGATTGCTGACGTAGATCTTATAAATAATATTTATTTACTTAAGTGATTTGATACATGAAGTTTAAGAAGGGTTTCAAAACAATTTGTCAGAACAGTTTTAGAAACAATATTCGCATACATATACAAATATTTAATGACTGAGATATATCGTAATTATAATAAGATTGATTAATAAATGATTTATAAGAATAAGTTATATCAAAGAGTTCAGCAAACAAAATTTTATATATTTTGGATATACAATCTCACGACGTTTAGAGTGTGATAGATTTTTATAGCATGGACGCTGTCTTGTGCCGATGCAGCGGTCTTGGAAGTATTCGAGAGAAAAGTTCTTTGTAAGATCTTTGGTCCTCTATGACATGACGATGAGTTTCGCATTAGAACCAGCCATAAGCTGAATGAGCTCCTCGGCGATGTGGGCGTTGTTCATCGCATTAACACCCAGCGGCTACCCTGGCTCGGCCATATTGTTCGGATGGAAGAATCTGCTCTAGCGAGAAAATTTTTCGATGCCAAGGTCAGTGGACGTTGGCGTAGAGGACGACCGTTTTTATAGAAAGAGTAAATAGGTGTTTCAGTTAAAGTTGATGTTAAATGAGTTATAAACAAATTCAGCTTGTTTTAACTTTAATATATGCTCTTACGCTTAAAGTAGGTTTCTGCTTGTGTATAGTTAAATTAAAAAACTGACAAGCAAGAAAATTAAAATAAAATAAAAAATTAAAAAAAAAATCTTAATATGTAGGTAGTAATCGCCAAGTCTAACAGCCATTGTCACAATACGAATCCGCCAAGCACGCTGTTGTCGTCTTTTATAACATGAAATTATTTATTATAAATATTTAAGATTTACTAGCGGTAATCACTCTGCGATGACAACGTAGCCAGCCTAATGCCACGACTCGAAATATTGTATTGTTTATTATTTTATTTTTTGGCTTGTTTATTTTGCTTTGTTTTTCCTGTTTATTTGGCTTTTATATTTTCTATTCTTTTATTTAGGGAAAATCCCTTTTAGTACATCATGTATTTTATGAAAATCAAATTGTATTTTAGGCTGATTACCAAGCCTGGTTAAAAGTGAACAAAATAACTCGCAATACAACTGTTCAAGATTATATTGAAGTATATAATGAGCTTTGAACAACTGAGTTTCTTACAAATGTGGAGATTGTTGAGCATTACTACCATAAGACACATGACACAGCCTTAGGTTGAACACAGAGTGATGGAGAGGTTTCGGTGGAAGAAACCAATCATGAGTCTTTTAGAAATGAAGTAGACAACTCTTTGCGAACTTTGAACTTACATACATACACAAATAAGAGTCATTTTGTACTGAATATAATAGAACAAATAGCATTTTTTTTCACTAATTTCAGATTATTTTACTTCTTGTAACGTGTTTATTACATATGTAAATACATACAGACATACATAAAAATATATAATAGATAACAAAAAAATTCTATAATTCGAGGTCTCCGTAAGTCGAAGCTTTTTGGGATAATTCTAATTCAAGTTTTGGAAGTTCGACTGTATATTGTAACTATTCCGTATTAGCTGAAAAAAGATTATTTAGTTGAATAGTTTCACATTTCCACACGCAAATAATACGAAAATGTGAAAATTGTTCAACACTATTTCATGTACATATATTTAGAAAAGTTTATTTTTAAATGTTAAACAGCTTATGATAAGACGCAATAATGAATCGTTGTTTGCCACAAAGTTCGGAAATAGTCTTATCTGCTATGAAGAAATATTTATTGTGAAGAAGTCTTTGCATTAGAAAAGAGTGACTGTTTTGTGGGCATTATTATTTGAAATTGTGATTGAAACAAACAAAAATACAGAATAACCGAATTATATCTGAACTGGGTGTTATGTGGTTTTAAAAAAACGGTGTCACAAACAACACCACTGAATTTGGCTTTATTGTATGAAAAAGTCTTTTAATATCTTTATTTGACGGTTATAATTAAACACCAAGATTATGCAGTTTGATGCCATTGAACTTTTTTTCTAATGTTGAAGTATTTTAAAACCAATATTAGTCAAGTCATCGTCTAGATACTGTACGAAATGTGAGAAACGTGGTCGCAAACTATATCTGAGGAAGCGACTGCCACAACCAATCTATAAAAGTTCATTTAAATGACAATTTATTTCGTACATAAAGAGCAAGGTCCAAGCATTATTATGAATTAAAAGTTATTCGTCAAAATCAAATATTTACAAAGGAAGTTGAGCAATCATTTTGCAGTCTGACAGTAGTTTTTCAAATTTGATAATTAATTTGGATTTTTATTAATTTGGGAAGGGAAATTTTTATAGAAAAATGTTTCTTTAGTTGCAAACTTAACGCATTCTTTTATAAAAGTTTCTACAAAAATCAAAAAGAAATGTAACAAAAATTTTTCTTTTGTGCAGAATTTAACGAAAAAATTATCTCACGACAGTGGTGAAACCAACAAAGTTGAAACCCTCTGGGGTATATACCAGAAACTATTCTTTCCAAAAAGCAAATATTTTTGTTAAACGTTATTATGATATTGCAAGGCCACACCAAAAATTGATTTACTTCTCTTTTTCTAGAATCAAACTGTAGATTTATATTTTATTAGCTGAGGGAAATCATTTATTTGTTGTCTATTATATGAAAAATAAATTTTAAACTAATTGGCAATGCCTTTTAGTTTTGAATTACGAGTACCAACTGAAACACTTTTTTCCTTTTTTCCTTTTTTTTTTGTGAGATATTTCGTATAAAAAAAAATATTTAAAAAGTCAAAGTAAACTTTTAGTCCTTTAGTTAAAATTCAAGAGAAATTTAATTAAAAGTATCTGCTGATGCCGAAGTGCTTGAAAAACTGTAGCAAAAAAGAAAAAAAAATCCAATTACAAAAAAAGAGCAGCAGCTACATATTTGCAGTGACAACTTTAACAAGTTTCAGAAAATGTCTATTTACACTGTGAAATAATTGCAGTCTCTTCATAATTAATTGCCTCTGTAAATTGGCAATTTGCATTTGCTTTTATCAGCAACACATTTATGTTTCAAACTATTTCTCTGTCAGTGAGAGCACTAATAATACCTCCTGGTACAACCATTTAGCTGTCTGTCCGGTGTTGTTCTAGTTGCTCGACTGTAAATACAAATGAGTTTTGGCAACAAATTAAATACAAAAAAAAAAGAGAAAAACAAAAAAGGAAAAAAGGAATAGCTAAAAACCTTTGAGTAAAATAATTTTAATAAATAACACCAAATGCTTTAAAAATAATATATACTCGTATATAAAAAATATATGTGTATATAAGTATATATGTATGTTATATGCACAACGAGAAAAAGAATAAAATTTAAATAAACACTGACTTCACGATACACTACAGTTGTAGTACTTATTTGATAGTTTAATCAAATTGTTTTGTTATCAAATCTTAAAAGCAAAATATTGTTAAAGAGTACAGTTTGTTCAACCATTTTCGTTGTCTTTAATTAATTTCTTTAATGTCATCTTTATTTGAATCATTAGAATTTAAACAGCAAATAAGTCAATTGGTTATTTAAACTTCCTAAAATAAAAATAAAAGCTAAAATAAATATAAAGAAAATTAAATTGTATGTAAAGGCACAGTATTCAAAATCCATGTCAAATATTCTGTAATTACTATTTTGTTATAAAATTAAATTAAAAAAATGCAATAAAATAAATAATAATCTGTATTTCAGATATTGTTTTTTGTTCTTACAGAGATCCCACTTGATTTCTAATTGTAATGCACTATAGTTGGTGCAAAAAGCCAAACAAGGCTTTTAATTCTGACAGAAAACATGTCGTGAAAAATAGAATTACTGCTGGTAAATTAGGTTTTCCAGAGCGAGATAATGCACAGATTTTCTTTTTATAGGTTTCAAAATTAAAAATAATTTTTTTTATTAAGACTTAAAATTAAAGGATGATTAATATGAAAAGGTCAGGTGGTAGAAGTTTTTTTTTAAGTATTTTTAACGATATTTGATATGATCCAGTATTGTCTTTTCAGGAGAATATTTGATTAGCTGTGGAATGCATCATACTGTATTACTATTAGATACCTACACCCCTTCTGCAGTTGAACTTATCAAAAAACTTCCATTCAATTCTTCTCAACAGCTTCTTTTCGCTGGAGATTAGATGAAAATACGTCCATCAGTGTCTTGAGACCAAGTTGTCCACTGTGCTGCATGCCTACCTGAGAACGAATTTCATTGTGGGTTCGTGAAAAATTCTTTGGAGTGTTAGCATTTTATTCTGGCTTGGCTTGCATTTGGTTGAACGTTTAATAAAGTTAGAGTTGTGTCTACTATTTTATTTTAGGGTAGTACCACAAGATTTGTGAATTTGTCATTAATGTATTTGCTCACTCAAATTCGACCCTGCACTTTTAAAAGTACACTAATGTTATAAATATTTGCTCACGAGAACAATTCTCCTAACACGTAATATGTTAATAATTGTAACGGTATTTAAACATAAAATGAAATTAATAATCTTGAAAATGAAGTTGTTTTATTACTTTGTGTTTTTTCTTACTTAATTTCGGCTTTTTAAAAATCCTGAAATAATAAAGACCATTTTAGTAAAAAAAAAATCGTTTAATTAATTTAATTTGTTTATTGGAATCTGTATGTCGAGTAGCGGATGCATAACGTTTATAATGCTTTTTGTACTTGCAAATCTATTTATGTTTGGCTAAAATAGTGATGAAAGTCACGAGTGGAGCAGCGGTAGTTCTGCTACTTCTTACTGAGAGTTATTCATATTTAAACTAGTAAGAGCGTGAATGTATTACTTGACCAAGATATGTGTTGAAAGAACACCAAGTGTATTTGATTTTAATACAATTAATTAGACAGTGACAGTTTTCAACTAGTCTTGTGTCTCTACTATTGAAATATGTTATTCGGCTTAAAAAGTGCTAAAATTTCTATTAAAATTTTTTTGTTTTAAAGTGTACCGTAAGATAACATAATATTCAGCCTACTTGTAGTTATAAAAGTTTGTCGATTGTTACCCAAGTATGTGGCCGGATAACCTGATACCTACAGTGTTGCATTTATGAACATGAACCTATTGTACTGTTGGAATAACGCAGTTTACAATTTTTATGAAACTATAAAAACAAGAGAGAAAAAAAAACGGATGCATTTCACCGTAAAACAAAAATTGTAAATTGTGATGCTGATAAAAATAAATATTTTCTTTTATTTCTTTTAACAACCTAAAGATATATAGCACTGGCACATATAAACATACATACATATGTACGTATGTATATGTACTATATTATTTTAAAGGCATAATTTTTGATCAACAGCATAACGCATTTGCCCAAATAGAGATATATGTACTTACATGTACATGAAAATGTATGTGTGCTTATACAGAGTCCTTTAAAAATAAACTATAAGTTGTGAGGTTGTACAAAAGTTAGTACATGACTACATCTATATGTGTGCGTGTGTATGTCAGTGGTAGAGAAGCCATTAATATTTATGTAAATAAAACATGAATAGCTAGATAGTGGTTAAGTATGACAAAAATAACTCTCTCACTCTCACTCACACCCACAATACACATACGATGCATATATGTATGTGTGCATCGTACTCCCTTTTATCTCTTTTTTTAATTAAAATACTTGTGGGTTTATTATAGAACTGATTTTTATTCAAAATGAATGTCTTTGTTTACGAAATATTTTATCGTTTAATCATTGCGCTGAAAGCACAAGCATATGTATATGAATATACGAGACCCAATTTTTATGACTCGTATAAACTGCGAAATATGTAGAATTTCGTGTTTTATATTGGCCTGCTGATCGTAAAAAAATAAAAAAGTATATAAAAGGTTAAGTCTGTTTATGAAATAATTTGTTCGCCGAACTTAGATCTCAATAATGTGATGATGTCGAGCACCATACGTCATTTTGCGTCGTTCTAACTATTAAAAAAATACTTTTCCATCCATAGCTTCAAGCATTAAGTCATCGTACATCATCGCTATAAGAATAGTTATTGGATGGCTTCGTTGAACGAAAATTTTTTTAAGCGCATTTCACTACATGACATGCATACATAATACAGGCTATCTTCTCACAGCACCCATGTTGTGTGTGTGTGTCAGTTTTTATCCATGAGCACCGGGACCTACAATTTAATGTCGACTCCGCACCACAGACTTCAGAAGCTTGTTTATGACAATCAGTTTTTCTCTGTGCTTTTGCCACAAGACTGCTAAGAGGTGGTCGCCGAAAGAATTATTTTTTGTTATATTTCTTTCTTTTAATATGCCAGAGCTGGGGTTTAACACATGATCTTAATAAAAAAGGAAATTGATAAGTTTCCAAGATTTAAGGGCCTAGACTAATGTTTCAAACCGTAACATTTTTGTTTACATGAAAGCACGATGCATAGCATCTACCGAATAACCCTTTTTGGCCCTTTTTCATTTAAACACATACACATACAGAAAGTGAAATTAAAGCAACTGAAATTGTTAACAACAGCTTAGCATTTATGGTAATTTTTTCTGGCTTTATGACCTTCTTTTTCCTGCTTTAGTTACATGGCACTCTGTTTTATTAAGTTTTTGTTTAAATCATTTTTGTTGTTGCTATATTTCTCACACTGTTTTTTTATAGCAAAAATTAAGAGTAAATCAACATTTTTGCCCAAATCCTTACACTCATACATTATACGAGTATATCATTAAAAATATGTTGTTCTCTCTTTTTATTGCTGTTGTCACTCTCCAATAATATTTACTTATTTTCTGTAATGAAATGATGAAATTTTTAGTAATTTTTTAAAGTGCTCATGATTTAAATGTTGATTTATGAGTTAACCATACATCCCTCTATTTATACTCCGTTACTTTGCCATTTGCCGTTGTTGTTGCCATAGCTTTATGGATGGCTTCTTGAAAACGTAATATTAAATGAGGACTAAGCAAACAAACGAATAAACAACCGAAAAACCATTTTTATATGAAAACTTTTTACATTAATGGTTTACAAAATATATCTGAAGTTTTTGTAGAGCTCAAAATGTTGTTGACTTTTTATTTTCAAGTTTGCAAAAAAAAAGCTTTAAATAAAGTTGACACTTTTGGTATATCAATACGACATTAAAATGTCAGTCAAGTGACATATATTTTATTTGTGGGATTTGTATGATTTTTTGTTTACCATTTATTTATGATTTTGCTAAATGTTGTACATAAATATATGCATATGTCTGTATACTTGGCTAAAAAAGCACAGTGATGGTTTTATAATAAGAGACGGCTTTTGGATAAGATATTTAGACTTAAATACCAGAAAGTTCATAGAAGAATTATAAAGTCTATATATTCCAAATAAAACTACTTCAATGCAACACAATCTCCCCTTATTTTGTGTGGACCTTGTGCTGTAGTTTTCTTAGGAGGCAGTTGATCACTGATGATAACTATTTGCAATGTTTTTGTTCTTAGAGAAGAATAAAAGGAATTCATCAATTATAGAGAATTACAAAACATTTCCAAATTAGTGTAACGAGGATTTTGATTATAAGGAGCGAACAAGTTTGCAACAAACACAGTAATGAAATACGTTTTAACAGATTCCACCTCCATATGCTGCACTCTATTTTATTTTTTTTTATTATTATTTTTTTTTTTGAGACCAATACTCAGGGGTAAACCCCTACTAAATGCTGTGCATTGTATTGGAATTTTGGAAAGGACAGTACATATATTATTATATTATTATTAAGCGCCTTAGGAATGGGACAAATTGCTGTGAATTGATCATTTAAAGGCCAGTGTTATAACTTCACCCTTGAATGATCAACAGCAATTGTCTCATCGTTGCATGTTGATTGTGTGGTGAATGTGCCTCCGCTAAGTGGGTTGAGCTGTTATCTGCTACTTCCTAATAGGTGGCGATCTTTTTTTTTCCTGATCATTCGTTTTTTTTTTTTTTGTTGACACTGGTTAAGGTGGAGTAGAAGGGAATGTCAGGAAGCAGTATTTTTGTAGATGGTCTTCCTGGAGAGGGGTGGGGAGAAATCTCTTATTTTTTTTAATTATAATTTTGAAAAAACCGCAAACAAACTTTTTAATTTTTCACCTCTTCTGGGATTTGAACCTGGGTCCTTTGAGTTTTTGTCCTTTGAGTTTTTGCGCACCCCCTTTGACGTCTTTAACTAAAAACAAACGAATATACACCTGATTGATGAATTGCATCTTACATTCAATCGGCGTTTGTTACAACTAACCCGTTTGTATATAAAATATACTTTTAAAACCAATTCCTTCTTAGGATACAGAGAAACAATTTTTTTCTTTACTTTTTATAGGAGTAGTTATTGATGTAAGAGAACATAGTAAAACATTAGCATATTTTGAGGCGTTTATATATAAAACGATTTCATTGGTTTATTTAAGCTAAGTTACATATAATCACATACAAAACTGCACAAGCTACAGTAATGCAACTTGTGAAATAATAAATTAGTAAGGTTTATGATAGCAAAAGCCATGAACGGGACTTAGAGTCGGTGTTGGAAGGAAGGGCAGAACTATGCTTAACAAACTTCAAAGGCGATTTTTCTAAAACCTCAGATTTTGTAAGGCTAAAAAAAAATATAAAATGTATTATTCTCCTACTTTTTGCCCCTATAAAAGAAGTATATTATAAATTTGAACCCATCAGATCTATTCTTGGGTGTACAAATTCGATAGTTTAATAAAAAAAAGTTCAGCGACACCCTGCTACCACGAATTATTATATAAGAAGCTTTTAGGAATATAAACATACTATGCGTATCAAGTAAAATTTATAGCGGAAATAAAATTTAGCTTTAAGCTATTTTCTTAAATACCACATAAATAGACCAGTGGTCTTTAACCATTTTACCCAGCTAACGAAATTGTTCGGGTATTTATTCAATTTTATTTATTCTCTTCGTGAATACTACATCTAGGTCTGCCCAATTTAGAAAAAATCCTACTAAACATTTTTTTGAACTTTACCAAAATTACCAGTATCATTAATCCATATTATTTTATCTTCTAATTTATATATAGACTGTATTTTCACTTTTGAAATTCCTAAAAAGCTGCTTTTGTTATATTTTCCAATCAAAAATGTTTACTAATAGTACGAGTAATTTCCAACGCAACAAAATCTTTCATGAAAAGAAATGTATAAGCTTTGAATTAATCAGGTTAAACGACAACCACAATTATAAAAAAAATATGTGTTCAATAGAGTAGGATTATTGCGGAAGTTTTTATGTTTTATTAGTTTTAAAAAGACCTAAATTTATTTGTCAGACACTGAGAAGTTGTAATATCTATGGATAAGTTAAATATCGGATGGGAGCGATGCAAAGTATATGATGATATTAATGTACTTTGCTGCTTCAAATGTAAAGAATATGGGCATAATACTTTGTCAACAGTTTTGTCTACACACTTACTTTTTTAAATTTTATATTTTTTAAAAAGTAGCTTAGAAGTTTGGCAACCTCACAAATATAAACAGTAAAGTTCAATAAGTCATAACAGATACTAGTATTGGTTCATGAAAACGTAATGCTGATGAGAATATTTTAAAAATTGGTATTAAGATGTGCGTCACTATAAAGTGTAACACCCATTTTTCTTAATAACTTTTTTCACCTTTAATCAAAATTATTTTTCGTAATCACAATATCTTTGAAAAATGTGTCAGATTTTAAAATGTATCAGTTTGTCAAATTTGACTTGTTAGTTAGTTCACAATGGATAATCAAAGACAAGTGCATACAAAAATTATTCAAATAATTCAAAAAAAAACCATATTGGAGTTATACAAAAGTTGCTAGGGAAGTCCACGTGACCAGGCAATGTGTTTCCAGAGTGGTCAAAAAGTTCAACAAAGACCTAAAAATTGAAAGAAAGCCTGGAACAGGTAAAGCAAAACTGGTAACGAACGACGCGAAAGCCAAAAAGGTTGAGAAGCTTTTGCTGGCTCTTCCAAACATTTCTGGTCGCGAAGTGGCCCGGCGCGTGCAATGTTCGGAAAGTTTTGTGCGCCGAGTTAAAACTAAAGCTGGCCTTAAAACATTTAAAGTCCAAAAAGTTCCGGATAGAAATGCTAAGAAGAATATTGAAGCAAAAAAAAGAGCAAAACTCCTCAAAAAAGAATTTTTTCAAAAGTTCGAATGTTGTGTAATGGATGATGAAACTTACGTTTTTGCAGACTTTGCGCAGCTTCCTGGCCAAGAGTTTTATGTAGCGGATAGTAGAGGCAATGTTTCTGAAGAGTTCCGAACTAAAAAACTATCAAAATTTCCCAAAAAGTTTCTAGTTTGGCAGGCTATTTGTAGCTGCGGCAACAGAAGTGCATCGTTTGTTACATTGGGATCAATAAACTCAGATATTTATATCAAAGAGTGTCTTCAAAAGAGGTTGCTTCCATTTCTAAGACAGCACAACATATCAACATTCTTCTGGCCAGATTTGGCAACATGTCACTACAGTAAAAGCGCAATAGACTGGTATAATAAAAATAATGTTATTTTTGTTCCAAAAGAGGCTAACCCAACAAACTGTCCAGATCTGCGGCCTATTGAAAAATATTGGGCTCTGGTCAAAAGAGAACTAAAGAAGAGTACATCTGTTCCCAAAACCATTACTAGTTTTCGATATAAATGGACAGCTGGTACCAAAAAAACACTATAACATTGCTTATGGATGGCATAATGAATAAAATAAAAAATTTTATAAAATTAAATTAATTTTTAAATAAAATAATACAGAATATAAATCTGTAATAAAAATGCAAAATAAAACTGTTTTATTTTTAACTCTAGCTTACTCCAGTCAGTTTTTATTTGACTTTTGATGTGTTACAGTTTATAGTGACGCACATCTTATATAGAAGTATCAAAAAGTTATTAAAATAATTGAAATTTCATTATTATTATTCTTATTAGTTTTTTTGTTACAAAAAATATAAGTTGTGGCAACACTGAAAACAAGACAAATAAAGTTTTGTGAAGTTGGCAATGTAATGCCGCCATTTCGTTCAAAGTTTGCATTGACACTGGTCGAAAAAAAAGGAAAACTAATTAAAATTTAAAAGAAAAAGTATTTTAGTTTAAAAAAGTAGTTTAATTCAAAAAATAATAATTTAATTTTAAAAGATAAACATACATACATATATATTATACATTATTTTTACAATCTGAATAAATTAAATTGTAAAAGATTACTAAACAAAAAGATTTGTACAGAACAAGAAAGTGTCACTGAAATAAAAAAATTAGTGAAATGCCGAACATAAAAGATTTTGTGAATCCACTTGAGGATTGTGTGCAGCCTTCTGAAGATTTATTATATACAGAATTAACCTTGCGAGAAAAACTTAAAAACTGGTACATTGAAACATCTCCTTACAGCAATTGTTTGGAGAAGCTACTGTTTATATTACAAGAAGAAGGCCTAGATATACCGCTTTCAGAAGTAAGTACATCCCGATAGCTGGATTTTGAAAATGTTTTTTCGGTAGTGATAAGTACAATTTTTTAAAATAATTTTCCCAAAATGAATATGTAGTACATTTGAACTTTTTGTTTAATAATCCCTATATTTTCAATTCCCAGATGCTATATCGAGTTATAATGACACCGCCGATAAAACGCTGAGAAGAGCATTTCAGAGGCAGAAAAATTAGAAGCAAGGAGACCAAGACAAGAAGAAACAGAATAGGAAAAATATATATATAAATACATACATATGTATATACAAATGTACAAAGGTTTAGCCAGCATTGAAGAAAATGTGCCATGAACTTTAAAGTTTAATTTTGGAAAAATTTGTACGTGTATTATAATTTGTACCTGAAGGTTTAGCCAGCCTTGAAGAAATTGCTCCCCTATCTTTAATATTCTAACTAATTTTTTTAATAAAATATTTAATAAAAGTATATCTATATTAAAGTTTTCTTCCAGTGAATTACTGGTCTGAAAAGAAACACTAATTTAATTGTTCAAAAGTCATTGGTGAACTACTGGTCTAATAAGAACCATTTATTTAATATTTTTAAGGACACTAATGAATTACTGGTCTACCAATTCAGTAGTTCAGATGTCACTAGAGAATTACTGGTCTAACAAGAACCATATATTCAATAGTTCTAATGGCACTACTGATTTGCAATGACAAGCACATGTAAAATGTCTATAGTATAAAGCATTGTCTGGGGTATAATTGGTCAGTAGTACTATCGACAATGTCAGTAGTAAATCAGTATATTTTTATTACAGACATTTCCTACAGCGTATTAATTGTAAAAATGATGATGTGTGTGTTAAATGTTTAAAGAATCACAGAACAGCGGATTGTAATAATGAGGCTATTAACAAGTGTAGAAACTGTATAAAAGTGAACGAATCTAGGAAACTTGGTCTCGACGTTAATCATAAGACAAATAGTGGGATGTGTCCGGTTTACCTAAGGAAAATTGAAGAAAAGAAAAGACGAATTGGTTATTAGCAATTAGTAATTGAAGCAAATGATAATGATAACAGTGTTTTTGAAAATAGACTATCAAGAAAACATACCATATACACTCTAAACCACTTTTGCTGAAAATTAAGTCGATAATAGTAGGCAACACTTTACAGACTGTTTTCGACCTAAAATTAAGCATGTAGTGTTTTTAGACATTTTGTTAGTTTTCAAGCAAAATATGTCTAAAATTAAACAAAAAATGTTTAAATATTTTAGGCAATGTATGTCTAATTTTCCCCCCTTTCATATATTTATTTTCAACACTCCTTAAATGAAAATGCCTGCAATACATATTTTTAATTACATTATTTAATTTATTAAAAATTATATGTCTTATAAACTATCTATATATACTTATAAATATATATAAAATACATATATGTATATACATATGTCCATAACTGTCTTATCTTTTAACAAGTTATATATTATTACACATACTTTACATACATATTGTCTTTTTGTAAAAAAAGTGTCATAAGTTTACATGTACATGAAATAAAATTTTAATTAAAAAAACATTTTTTCATATATAAAGGATTAAATATATGAAAATATTTATATAAAAAATCATTTTTTATATGGCATTATCGAGCTTACGTATTAAAGTATTAATCTTTCTTAAATTATTTATATGACACTTTTTTCCTCTCATTTGCGATGGATAAAATCTGAAAAGATATCGCAATGAGAATCCAAAATTTTGAGTAACAAAGCAACTATAGAAAAAGATCCAGTATATTGAAATCCTCCTCTTTCGACGTAATCTCCCTTGCATGTCATGGCATAGTGGTAGAGTGCTCGCACAGAAACTCACACGACCAAGGTTCAATTCCAGCGAAGGACAAAATTATAAAAATAAAAATTTGCGGTTTTCTAAAAAATTACAATTTAAATTAAAAATTAAATTTAAGAAAATCCGAGGTCCCCCCCCCCCCCCCTCCAGCAAGACCATCTGCAAGAAACCGCCCCCTGACATTTCTAATCCATTCCACCAGAAACCAATGATCAGGAGAAGACGCTCACCATTCACATTAAAACATCCACCGACAGATGAGGCAATTGCTGTTTGATCATTCGAGGGTGAAGGTATAACACTGGCTCTTGAGTGGACAAATTTACAGCAATCGGTTTCATCAACAATAAAAGGCGCAAAACATACAACATCTATAAAAAGTGACTCCATGTGAAATTAACTGCATAGGAATTATAATTGGTATATATTTTACCACATTTTGAATTCAAACACTTAAAGACATTGCATTTTTCATTTTCGTTTTCATTTTTCACACAACAATTTTTTTGTGAATAATTAATTAACACTTTAATATACTTTATAAACTAATTATAAATTAGAATAAATACCAATACGACGCGACTCTTTTGAACTTTTTATTGCAAATGAATGCTTCTTCTTTTTTTCGTCGCTTTGTTACTACGTCTTCATATCGTTTTTACTCAAATGTTCTCAATATTAAACATTTATATCTATTTTTAGGCAAAAGTGCTTAACTTTACAAATTTTTTACTGATTTTATGCAAATGTGCTTAATATTGAACATTATTTTGTAAATTTAAACATAATTTGTTTAAACATAAACAATTTTGATAGCAAATTTATTTTTTTGTGTAAATTCTTTACTTTTTTTAAAATTAAGAATGAAATTTATATAATTTTAGACAACAACAAATTTTCAACACCAATTTAGACATAATATGAACCTAAATTTTGGGAAAAGTTTTAGAGTGTACAATAGTAGAAGACTAAATAATAATAAATATATTAACTGTATATATGTTAACATATGCAGTATAATATCAAATAAAATAGAGCTTCAAAGACTTATTGAAATCAAAAAACCCGGTATATTGTTTTGTACTGAAACTTGTGCAACAGATAATATTACTGATGCTGAAATTAGTATTAACACATACAAAAGTGTGAGGTGTGACTCTAACAGTAGACATACTGGGGGCGTAATAATGTATATACATGACACAATTGAATTTAAAGAAGTATATAAGAAAGCAATTCCTAACAATTTATGGTGCCTAGTTGTGAAAACAAAGAAATTGACAAAGAATTGGACATTTTGCCTAATTTATTGATCACCAAGTGGCAGTTGTGTTGATTTTATTGACAACTTAAGCTCAATTATTGATCGGAACATTAATTTAAGTGATCACAATATATGCGTTGGTGATTTTAATATTGATATTAATAGAAGTAATTTATACTCAAATAAATTGAACGAAATTCTGTCTAATGCTGCAATGAAACAATGTGTGATGTTTGATACGCGAATAACAGAACATAGCTCTACTCGAATTGACCTTGTATATTCTAATGACAAAAACTTAATCTGTGATAAACTTGATGAATATCAGATAAGTGACCATGAAACCATTGCCTTTGATGTACCTGTTAATGACGCGTTGAATATGAGAATAATTAAAGATTTATATATGTACATATATGGAAAAACTATAGCTGTGATATTTTAATATATTATTTACGTCAATTTAGTTTTAGTTTCTTCAATAACTGTGATATAGACAATAAGATAAAGTATTTAGATGATATAATAATTCAGATAATGTCTAGTATAACTCCCAGACAAAGAGTGACAATAAAATTACATAATGAATAAATGGTATGATAGTGAACTTTCAAATATGAATAAAATGAAGTATGATTTATACAGAATATCGATGCAAAGTGGTCGATGGGATGAATATAATAATATTAAGAGACAATATAAAAGATTAATAAAAATAAAGAAAATAAAGTACATGGAAAATAAAATAAACATTAATGCAAATAATACTAGAGAAATGTGGAAGTATTTAAAAGAATTAACTTACTTAAAAGAACAGAAGGGAGAGATAAAAACAGTTAAAATATATAGTATTGTTTATGATAATGAACAGGAAATCGCAGAGAATCTGAATAAATTTTTTGTAAATAGTGTGAAAGAAATAAATGACTCAATTGAACAATATGATAATGGGGGCATGTCCCAAAATATTAATAGTAGAATAGAACAGTTTAGATTTAAAATGGTCTCGTCAAATGATTTATATGATATATCAAGTACTGTACTGAAAGACTCTCTAAATTACACAGCCTATTTTTACGCTTCTATGATAAGTGAAAGTTTTTTGATGGGTGTAGTGCCAAGGAAATGGAAATTGACACTTGTTGTTCCAGAACAAAAAGTTGCAAATACTATACTTGCGGAAGAACTTAGGCCAATTACTTAATACCATAACATGCGATTCTAAACTTGTTGAACTGATTGTGAAAGAACAGCTAACTAAATGACTATAAATGAAAATAATATATTAATAGAAGAACAGTCTGGGTTCAGAAGCAATCATTCCTGTGAAACAGCATTAAATTTGGTACTGTCGGAGTGGAAGAATAGTTTTACTGACAAGATGAATATAGTTGCAACTTTCCTTGATCTGAAAAGAGCATTTGAGATAGAAATATATTAATGGCAAAATTACACAAGATGGGGATTAAAGATACTGAGCACAAATGGATGACCAACTATCTGTTATAGACAGCAACAAGTGGTTGTATCTGATACGACATCGACGAAAATTGATGTAAATATAGGTCTACCACAAGGAACAGTGTTGGCACCGTTGCTTTTTATTTTATACAGTGTTTTTTTTCAGAGGTATAGAACTTCGAATTGAAATAAAACACAAGAAAATCATTTTAATGTCCATCAATTTGACTTTATTGGAAGGATAATTTTATGCCATTAATGTTTAAATATGATTTCGGGCATGTGGCCGCCGCGGCTAGCTCGAATAAAGCCAATTCTACAGGTCCAATTTTCAACCACTTTTTCGAGCATATGGGGCCGTATGTTGGCAATAACGCCACGAATGTTGGCTTCCAAGTCCCCTAACGTTTCTGGTTTGTTGGCGTAGACGAGCGACTTCACATATCCCCAAAGAAAATAATCCAATGGTGTCAAATCACACGATCTTGGTGGCCAATTGACAGGTCCATTCCGCGAAATTATGCGCTCATCGAATGTTTCCTTCAATAAATCGATTGTGACGTGCCCTGTCTGGCATGTAGCGCCGTCTTGTTGGAACCACAACTCATCCACATTCATGAACAAAATAGTCGGTTATCATGGCTCTATACCGGTCTCCATTAACGGTAACTGACTCTCCAGCATTATTTCGGAAGAAGTATGGCCCAATGACTCCACCAGCCCATAGAGCACACCAAACAGTCAGTTTTTGTGGATGTAATGGCGTCTCAAGGGTCTCATGTGGATTCTCTTCACTCCAAATGCGGCAATTTTGCTTGTTGACGTAGCCATTCAACCAAAAATGAGCCTCATCACTGAACAAAATTTTGCGATGAAAATCAGCATCGAGATCAATCTCATTTTCAGCCCATACACCAAAATCACGACGCATTGCATGGTCTCGCGGCTTTAATTCTTGCACAAGCTGGATCTTGTAAGGTCGCAAGCCAAGATCTTTGCGCAAAATCTTCCATAAAGTTGATGGACAAAGCTCCAATTGCTGTGCACGGTGGCGAATCGATTCATTCGGGTTCTCTTCAACACTTTGCTCTACAGCGGCAATTGTTTCTTCGGTGCGCACTGTTCGACGTCTCTGCGGATGCGTATTATCACATAGAGTAAACGTAGTGCGAAAACGATCCATGGTTAACCGAATTAATTGCTCTGATGGACGATTATGTCGACCATAAAATGGACGGAGCTTGCGGTAAACTTCGCGAACTGAACCATTATTTTCGAAATAAATTTGCACGATTTGCAAGCGTTGTTCTTTTGTCAACCTGTTCATGATGAAATGGCAAACCAAACTAAATATTAATCACTTGACAGCTGACAAAATGGCCGCCAGTTGAAAAGGTGGTGCCAACTTAAAGTTCTATACCTTAATAAAAAACACCCTATACATAAAAGATATAAAATCGTGTTTAAAATACACAAATATTAGATTATTTGCTGATGATGCATTATTAATAATAGCGGACAAGAATCTTCAGAATGCTGTGAGAAAGATGCAGGAGGATATCGATAATTTATATATATGGCTATGCGAGAACAAGTTAAAGTTGAATATTAGTAAAACTAAATTTATGGTATTAACAAGAAATCATGTAAATAGGGATGAGTGTGTATTGAAAATAAGGAGTGACACTATTGAGAGAGTAAATGTAATTAAATATTTAGGCATAATGATAGATGAGAATTTGAATTTTGAAGATCATTTGAAGTATATTGTAAACAAAATAGCAAAGAAGATTGGAATACTAGCTAGATCAACTAAATTAGTAAATAAGAAGTATAAGATTAAAGTATATAACAGTATAATTTTACCACACTTTATATATTGTCGTTCAATACTATTTTTATTAAATACAACTCAGATGGACAAACTTCAGAAACTGCAAAATAGGGCTATGCGTATAATTTTGAACAAAAAGTATGATACAAATATAAGAAGTATGCTGAATGAACTAAATTGGTTAAGTGTTAGACAAATTATTACTTATCACACCTTGAAATTTATTCATAATAAGTATAAGATTTGGGAAATGTCCAGAATATTTAAGTGAGAAATTACAGTGTAGTCATGAAATTCATAATTATAATACTAGGAGAAAGGATAACTATAGATTACCATTCATTAGAACGACAAAAGATATGAATTGTTTAGAATATAAAGGAATTAAAAAGTATAATGAACTTCCAAGTAACATAAAAGATTGTGAAAATATGATTTTATTTAAGAAACTTTTAATTGAATACTGTAGAAATAATTAATACATTGTACATATACATATATCTAGGTTAAAAGACCGTAAGAAATAAATAAATAAATAAATAAATAATGAGCTACTTAAGGTTATTCATGTTTATATATGTTATATCTAGATTTAAATTTATGTACCGCATTAAAAAATTATTAATTTGATAAACAGTTTAAATAAAATAGTTTAAATTTTAACATCAAATCTTTTTGATACGAAGATTTTTACTAATTTCACTGGAGTTTTGAAAAACAACACAAATTAAACAACCAATCTTTTCTGTTTTCTCTCTTTCTAAAGACCACTGAAATTAGCGTTAAAGTTTTGGTCCGATTGGACCAAAATTGGTAGTTTTTCGTATCTTTAAAACCGTTTGGTAGTTTGGTTGATTTGTTGCAGCTCCCCTAGGTTTTTTGTAGATATCCATGTTAAAAACCCTATTTATAATTTTTGAGTAAGAAAAAAAAAATTTTCGAGTAAACAATTTGCGTTACTGTTAACACTGTTTAAACATTTTCACAAGTAAAGCAGCTGTGTATAAAAAATCTATGTTCTATTGCATGCATAGGGATGATTTAGGGTAGAAGTATCTATACATACTAGGCGTTGTGCCAATTGTGCGTTTTACACTGCTGCTAAACAAAAATTAAAAGAGTGAATTTTCAGAAAGCAAATTATTTACTAGCAAAATTGGCAAATTATTTAACGCATAGAAGTAACTTTTCCATCAAGTCGAATCTGTAAAATGTCTTTTCTTTTCCTTTAACCTTCCTATACTCACGTCAAAATATGAAAAACGTATACTTTGGAAAAAATATCGTTTTTATTTATGACTAAGAGTATTTTATTTCAGTCTTTGTAAAATAAGGTTAATTTCTTAAGAGACCAAAAAACATCGAAAAAAATCTATTTTTATTAAAAACAAATGTATTACTTCTTCAGAGAAGAATAAATTCCATATCAACGACTTATCCTTTAAGTTTTTAGCTTCGCCTTTTATAGCAGGAAGTTGAGTAACTAAATTCTTGAAACGTGTTCTTACTGTTGTTGAATTAATAATTTTTATCCATTTTGTTTTGTTGTCTTTTCCTATGTAAAAGCTTTTAGAGATAGGAAAATTTCCGCTTCACAATTTGAATCGTTCTCTTGCTCCGTATCACTTTCTTCTTCTTGAATATCAACAGGATCCTTATAGTCACTGTCGTTGTTTTCCTCGTAGTCAGAAATCGGCACATCATCTTCCAACATCAGTCTTATTTGCTTTTCGTCCATTTTGATCTTAAAATAAAATTTGCAAGTACTTCGCAAATACATATGTATATTCTATAAAACTATCAAAATGTTAATGATAAAAATCCAAATTTTATAAATTTTTAAAATATAACTTACGCAAAACTGATACACGAATACTCACGTCGTAAAAATATACTCGTAAAATTAAAAACATTAGTCCCTGTTGTTGTTTTTCCATATTATTTAAATTGTTAATATTTGTTTCTATCTCTGAAGAATTCAAAAAGCCATACCATCTCAGCATTATTCCTCTTAAACAAAATTTTAATTACGCAGGTTTTTTATAATTTAATTAAGAATCATAAAAAAATATTGTTTTTTTTTTTAATTTAAAAATAAAATTATTTGTGGGGATAGCTTTCACAACAATTATTCCATTATTCATTTAATAATTGTCATCGTAATTTCCCTTCTACTCTACATTTGTTTTGTCTAATTTAAGATAAAATATTTCTCCCTTAAGGTTTTAATATTTTTCAGAGATTTTTGGCTTGCAAATAAATTATTAATTTCTCTTCTTTTTTATTTCTTCCCTTTTCTTAAATTATGAATTCCTATACAAACTTTTTTTGATATTGCATGGCCCTAAAAAGAAATAATAAAAAGCAGTAGGAAATATAAAACCATTTTCTTCGTAATAAGCCATATTATGATTTTCTTTGTCCTTTTCATTTAAAATTATTTTAAAATTTACTCACGTTTTTTTTTTCTAAAACACAAAAAAAATGTATATATATATATATATATATACATAGACATATACATATATCAAGAAAACAAAATGGAAAAAAATATATAAATATATTTATATAAAAATAAAGTCTTAAATTGTCCAAAAAATGCCACTTAAAAACGTTTGATGTGAATAAATCCTCTACTTAACTTTTACAGTGAGTGCCATATTTAGATGGAGATTTTAATATTTTTAACTTTAAGTTCAATGAACAAATGTTTAAAACTTTTTAATCTCCTTAAAAAAAGTCTCAAAACCTGTTTAGTATTCTATTAAAGATATATACAGTCATGAGCAAAATAAGAGGCACATGAAAGTGAGATTTTTGTTATATAATATTTTTGAAGACAACCAACACTGCCAGGCCCAAATTAACTTACTTTCAAAAAATCTAGAGCATTGGCACTATTAAATATAATTTTTTTCAAATAAAAAAGAAAGCTGCTCTACTTTTATTATTGAATGATGACATTCAAGTAATAATAATCTGTAGCTAGTGTAGGAAACGAGTTCAGTTCGGCCGGTGTAGAAGTCCTTCATTGAAGTTATTTTTTTATTTTAATGAAAATTCATTTAATAGAAATTAATTTTGATTTAATAAAGAAATTTCTGTTGTCGTTGTTGTTTTTTAATAGAAATACTTTCATAAATTTGTATTACTCATAACTTAAGATCAGCGATGCCGCATGAATATTTCTAATCCACTCGTATTTGACTTGATTCATATTTGGGAATTTTGAAAGTAATTTTATTGCATGAAAACTTTGGGCTATTTAACAAACATTTCATTATGATGCCTGAGTGGTGATTGTGATGTTAAAAGAAAAGCCTTTTTTCTTGTTAGAAATTTTAGTTTGTGCCACATTGGGTGCCTTAAATGTTGGAAAATTATCAGTTTACGTTACACCACAAGTTTCTAGGGATGAAACGATACCAGCAAGGTATGGATACTCTTACTTGAAAAGGTACCTACTTGGTGTCGAATTGAAATTACTTGCATCGTTAAGTAATTAAAATTTTAAAACGAAAAATGAAAATAAATAGAAACTTCATCTGTTATATTACAGTGTTGCTTTTGACCTAATGCTATGGTGTAGCTAAAAATCGAAATATCTATTAGCGTCAACTTCTTCTTCTACTACAGACTCGCTGTTTGGCGATGAAATAAATTTTTTTTATAAATTTTATTTTAGATTTTGTATCGCATTTCAATAGGCATTAGGATCCGTGAAACTAATATGTTTGAAATGTGGGTCTAAGATACTTAGTTCAATGAAACGTAAATATAATCTTCTGTGTGGTTAAATGTCAGTTATCTTGTCGAAATATTTCTGTTTATACATGTTAGTTTTCGAGAAAATGTATTGTTACAACTAAACAGCTTTTTTTATTCGGTCCAAATACTAAACGCAGTACCTTTTATTCGATCCCACAATATTTTTCCGATGCCTATTCGGTATTCGATTACAAAGTATCGATATCAAAAGAAATATCTATATATCGTTTTATCCTTACAAGTTAATGTATTCTTTTCTAAGTTCTATTGCAGATGATGTAGCAGCGTCAAAAAATTCTGACGATAATTTGTACCATTTCTGGCCTCACTCGCAACAGTGTCCAGCGTAAACATACTCTAACAGTTTTCACCTTTCAAATCATTTACTGCCGTATTTATCAAAATATTAAAGGTTTATGAACAGCTTATTTGGCTAGAGTTACTATTCAAGGAATTGTCAAATAAATCCTTAATAGGCCTATAATATGTTTTATGAATACGAATTTGGGGTACATAATTGCAGTAATATGAGACTGATTAACTATTTCATAGTTTTCTAGCAGCTAGTCTATGAAAAATCTGGGGGCAAATTACGGCATTCGATATCGAACGAAATTTCATGTAATTTTTAAATTGTTTAAATAGAAATTTCGTTTGATATCGACTGCCGTAATTTACTCCCTGCTTTTTTGATGCCAATATGTGTTTAAAGTCACTTAAAAATATGTTCATATGTTACATACATACATACATACATACATAACTGGCCTTTACAACCCTGTGTCAGGGTTACGGCCTAGCTTCTCGCAGCACTCATGTTGTGTGTGTCAATTTTTATCCATGAGTACCGGGACCTACAGTTTAATGTCGACTCCGAACGACAGACTTGAGAAGCTTGTTCATGGCAATTAGTTACTCTCAGAGCGTTTGCCAGAAGACTGCTGAGAGGTAGTCGCCGAAAGAAATATTTTTTTCATATTTCTTTTTTTGAAGATGTCGGAGCCTGGAGTCGAACCCAGGACCCATGTCTTAGTAAGCCAACACACTAACCACTAGACCACGGCGGCTACATGTTCATATGTTAGTTTTTTATATATTATACTGAGTGAAGCATTTACATATACATTGTATAGGTACATATATTTTTTTATGCCAAAATCCGTGCATATGTTGACAGAAAAAGCCCCAATTGCCATCCGTCAAATTAACTTTATTTGTCAATTGACAATTGAAATTAGGCTTCTAATTCCAATCAAATAGTTTTTAATCAATGCAAGCTTTTCCAAATAAATCATAATTCCGTAGGCATTAATAACGATTAAAATGCAAAAATGAAAAAAACAAAGTGTTTCACTCAAAATCTCTTAAATAATTTACAAAATTCAATTACGGGAAATGAACAATGCCATTCAGACATACATACAATATGATACCTAGAAATACCAATAAGGCAATATGCATACATACATATGTAGATATGTATGTTTGTCGTTGACATACATACAATGATGTGTACTCGTATCAACAGCACTACACCATCAACAACAACAATATTGTCATCATCACCATCATCATCGTTATAGT
The DNA here is from genome assembly GCA_963576795.1 of Metopia argyrocephala. NCBI lineage: Eukaryota > Metazoa > Arthropoda > Insecta > Diptera > Sarcophagidae > Metopia > Metopia argyrocephala. Next base: position 11,715,977 of record OY756211.1, read on the forward strand.
CGTGGATTACAATTGAATAATTTTGTATAACACTCTCTTAACAACGCTTGGTCTCCTCAATTATTTCTCTTTCTCTGTCAACTTCCTCCATTCTGTCATATTTTTTTATTTTTTTGACATACAGTTGTATTAAGTTTTATTACTACAACTTTTGTACAAAAATTCATAGGCATCAAATGATTTTCAATTTGTGTTCCTTTTTTTTTCTATTTTCACCATAGTGTTGTTCAAAGAAAAAATCAGAAAAAAAAAACAAAATTCTAAATATATGAGAACAAAAACAAAAATCAGAAAAATAGAACAAGAAATTGTAAAACTATTTGGTTGTAGTAACCTTGTTCATTGGTTGTTTGCTTGGATGGTTGTTTTGGTTACACTCCCTCTCTCTCTCTATCTCTTTTTCAATATTCTTTTTATTTTTTTTTATTTTTTACCCTTTCCTGGTCGTTGTTGTCGTCGATGTTGGTTGCTATTGCAATTGTACGGTAATAGAAACTGTTAGTGCTATTGTTTTATTATTGCTATTACAAAACCAACAAAAATAATAACAAAATTGTCTACATCCATCCAAAATAATGAAAATATGCCCAAGTGTATAGTACAACTTTCAGCTTTTTTGCTTTATAGAGCCATCAGCAGTGTTGCATTGAAATGTCAACGTTATCATCAGAAATGCTACATACATATGGACATCCACAAGTAAAGTCACAAAAATTTGTAAACAAAATCAGAGCTGTTCAAACTCTTCATATGATAATGCACATCCGAATGTATATCTGACATAATTACTCTTTTTACTGTTAATTAACAAGAATGGTTTATTACGTGGCATGGGTTAACTCATTTTCAATTTTGAAATCTTTTAAACAGTTTCATAGCAGGATTAAAACAAGCTATCTTTTACTTCATTTTAAATGTTCTTTTATGAAGTGAAACTGATCTTTTTCTCACTATATGTTTTTGATACTCATACATATATCGAACAATTCAAACCAATAGTGGTTGTAAAAGTATTTGAAAGACCAACACTCAGAGATAAACCCCTACTAATTCTGAGCATTGTATAGGAATTTTTGTTAAAAGGACAGTATATTTTGTTAAACCTTCTTAAAACCTAAAAAGATACAGCAATTGGTAATGGATGGTCAGTCTGTCAGCACTAGTTATTTGGTCCCTAGTCACAATATTTCGGGATTATTATGTACACACAACATGAGTTCCAATTTGAGGTTGTTAAAGCAGATTTACTTTCATTCCATTCCGCCATTCCTCTTAGCCTAGCCAAAGTGATATCTATTTAGTATCTATTTTTAGTCACCGTGGTCTAGTGGTTAGTGTGTTGGCTTACTAAGACATGAGCCCTGGGTTCGGCATCCAGCTCCGACATCTTAAAAAAAAAAAAAATGAAAAATATTTCTTTCGGCGACTACCTCTGAGCAGTCTTTTGGCAAAACCTCTGGGAGTAATTGATTGCCATGAAAAAGCTTCTCAAGTCTGTTATTCGGAGTCGACTTTAAACTGTAGGTCCCGGTATTCATGGATAAAAATTAACGCACATAACATGAGTGTTGCTAGAAGCTAGGCCGTAATCCTGACAATGGCCAATTATGTATGTATGTATTAGAATGTATTCAGTTGATCGCAATTGAAAAGGAAAACCACCAATCAACTAATAATGCTTGTTTGTAAAAACATTTCGAGGGATGTATCTATTATCATAGGTGATAGCAGGTAAAAGAATGCATTTTGTCCCTACTCATGCAGTATATTGTGTTGATCTAGGAAAATATGAGGGGGGAAAAAGAGTGTGTGGACCTTGTGAACCGCAAGTATATCGGTTGCTGTTGATTGATTCTTCAATGGCTAGTGATATATCTGGAAGCCCCATGAACATAGGACTGTAATTGCCTAAGATATTAGAAAAAATTTAGCCTACGTTTGCCTAAAAAATTTATTTTTTCGAAATCTCCTTGCAAAAAAACTTTTTAGTCTACGGTACGGTGTAATGTACCATCAACGTCAAGCCGAAACGGGATTACAGGATTAATTGTAACTATCATGGGACAATTGCATCATTATTTCTGACTGTGATTCTAGATATGTTATTTAGGGTTACGTTTTAAAAGTTTAAATGAACAAAAATAATAAAAATTAACCACATTAACTGAAAAATGGTTACAATTTGACCAAATTTCTAGTTTTTTCTTAGACGCCCATAACTTTCAAACTGCATGGAATAGACTTTTTTTCGGACTTTTCTTATGATGGCTCCAACAATCTTGTCAACCCATTTTGGCTTGATGTTGAGTTCTGGGATACCCTGTATAAAGGCATTCAATAATTTTTAAACAGGAAAAGAAGACAATTAGAATGATATTTTAATAAAAGTTGTGTAAATAATAACTAAAACTTTCAACTTCTAATGTTTCTCTATAAAGGTGCGTATACAATTGATTACTTTAAAAAATAATGGACATAAGGGCAAAATCAAATATTAAGAGACATTAAATTAATAAATTTTTAAAATATATCATTCATACCCTATTTCCCGGTATATTTCCAGTTTTTTTTTAGATGAAATAGGTTTGAAATTGAATATCATATCTTTTAATATTTATAAAATATGCAACGACACGTTTGCGCTCAAGGTTGGGGTAGTTTCGCGGCGACCAGGGGCGGTATATAAAAACAAAACACAACGTCAATTAAATGTTCTTTCTAACTTTTATTTAATATCCTTATCTTATTCTGAAATAAGTTTTTATACAACTAAACTAGTTTTTATAAAAAAAAACAGACTACTTAACGAACGTTCGTCCTACAGGTGGTCGACTTCGGTCTGGCCAGGATAACGTTAGCGGCACCCCACTTGCCACGAAGATCCCAATGACAAATGTGGTAACTAGCCTCTGGGTGATGTCTCTATCGTAGTAGAAAGGCGCACACTGCGATATCGACTCACTCCCAATGCTTAGATGCTGGTCGTTTGTTGCCGAATAGATACTGATAATGACGTTACTATGCCAACACCACCAGTGCTACCTACTGAGTATTAAATGTAACTGATATTGCTGATGAGTATGGTGGGGCCAAAAAACCAGTCCCCCGATCTCTGTTCTTTTCTTAATAATTTACTTTCGAACAATACTTGTTAAGAGTATATTTTAACGTCTTAATTACTTTCAAATGATTTTAAAATTTGCTCATATTTTTTTTACAAACATATAAGAGTATTTGGATAGAATTAAAATTATAAGTATTTTATAGAGACAAAACAAACAAGTTATTATCAATTATTTTTGAAGAATTTTATTAAATTACTTTTTTTTCCAGTTTAAGAATTCATTGTAAAGCTGATCGTTTAAGCAATATATTTCTGCTTTGTTGCATACTAAAATTAAATTAAATAATAAAAATAAAACACTTTACGGTTAAAATTTTGAATTTTTGAATGAATTAAAAAAAAAATGAAATAAATATTTTTTGTATAATAAAAAATGTAAAGAACTTTTAATCCTATTAAAATACTATTCAATTTAGAAAAACAGTATCACAATTTTTGAAACCTTTTGTTTTGATAGCATTTTATAAATGAACACTCACTTCCATCAATTTTGATGAAATGCGTTTAAGGTAAAAATTTTGTGTGGACAAGTTTTTGTTTATAATACGTGCACAAAAATTTCAAGAAAGTACTTTCGTATGTAAATGCAGCATTAAATATTGATCAGTGGAAAACACATTATTTTAACGATATAAACGCTAACGAATAAACAATCGTTAGTTAAATGGACAGAAAACAATCGATAGTTCTATCAATCTAAATGATCGAAATGCACACTCAAAAGGTTTGTTTGTCCTTTAGCCATCAATATAAGGTATTATAAGTAAATCTGTAACTTCCCTGCGATAGCCATGGTTTGGAAGTCAGAAGTTTGAAATTAATGAGCGTGCCTCAGGAAGACTGTTGTCTTTTATTTTTTTTGCGATCAACACTCAGGAGTAGTGGTGTCAAATTCTGCTACGACTTTCATTTGGGTACCCAATACTACTCAATACTTTTAACGGGTGTTATTTACAAGAGAAAACAATTGCATAAAGTATTGTGTTTTCGACAGAAATTTTTTTGACGGTAAAGTTTTAATTTTCCATACAACTTCGAAGAAAAGATAAACTCTTAAACTCTTACTTTTAAGTATTGAGTACTCAAAAATTAGTACATATACTCGATACTCCGTACCCATTACTCAATACTTTGCCAGCACTGCTCATAGTGAACCTTTACTAATGCAGTGCGTTGTATTGGAATATTGAAGATAGAAGAGAGATACATAGATTTTTTTGTTTGTAATTTTATTGATCGCCATATATCAATGAGACAAATAACTATCAATTGATAACTCAAAGGCCAACTTTTACTTGCCCGATTCCTTCGGGTATCTAACTCTAAACAAATACGTCGGTAACAAAATATTGTTTGCTTTTAAAAGATTTGTATTAAAACATCAACCAAATTATGTCTTGAATGTAATGTCTTGCCTGGCTTCCACCTTTTGTTCCCTCTGTTGTCATTTTTAGAAGTACAATAATACTTTAACTGCACACCATTATATGTATAAACATTGTCTACTACTACAATCTAGCACTTTCCCTAGTAGATTGTTTCGGTTTCAGAGGAGTTTTCAGCTCAATTGCTTTAAATATTTTATCATCCAGTGTTTGCAATTATTCATACATTGTGTGCCATATCATAACAATAGAGAGTCATACTCAAGTTTTACATTTATGCAAAGGCACATGGAAAATTCATGTGTAATCCCAAATAGCAATTAGATTATTTTTTTTTTAAATATCATCTTCCTGAGTCTTCTTTGAGTTCTTTTGAACATAAAAAAACTATAAAATAATTCGTACAACATTAGAAATGGGTCTAAAATCACTTTACTTTGCTTTCACTTTGTAGTAATCAAAAATGGAATTTTCATGACACATTAGAAGAAAAACTTATAAACGAGTCGTACTTAAGTTTACAATACAAAAACAATTCATACAGTTTAAAATGTGACAGTTCAGTTCATTATTTTTACCACATTTTGCTCAACTATATGGTAGAAAACTGCTTAAATGAAAACAGATCTTACAGCCTTTTGGATTGTATTCAATGTGTGACAAATGTGTTGTTGTTAAGTGTTTCTGTTCGATGATTGCGGTTTTGAATCCCAGAAAAACCAGTGGAGTCAGAAGACTAATTCTAAAATGATTCTAATGCGATTGACAAATTACTGAAAAATGCCTGACGAATGATTCGAAAAATATATAAAAAATAGAACACTCTTGGCAAATAGTCAAAAACGACTCTAAACTAACATTAAAAAGAATTATAATAAATGACAATTCATCAAGAAGAGAGCAGAATAGTCGCTAAAGTTTCAAGATTAATTAAAAATTAAAAAAAAAAACTTGCTGGCATAGGAGCTCTATTAAGGGCTGCTTAAGTGTATGCATGTATGTAGTTGTATACAATATGTGTGTCAAAATGTGTTTTAACTCATAAGTGCTTATACAATAACGGTGTGCTTATAATAACAATGTAGCAACAACATCATTTGAAGCATCATAATTATTATCACACATTTTATCTTTTCAGAAACAAAAAAATTTTTATATTTGTTGCTGCTACTGTTGTTGTTGGTGTTTCTTTATAATTCCTTTATTCTTATAAATGGCTGTTGGATTCTCCTCTGATATTATTGTTGCTGTTTAGGTTTTTGTTGTTGGTATATGATGAGTTTGTATAAAATCCAATTACCCAGCAAACACATTGGTTGGATTTCCAATTATAGATACATAATTTCAATTTAATTGCTTTAAGTACTTAAAACAAATTGAAACATATTGGGGTTCTTAATTTTTTTCAGTACTTCTGTTAGGAGACTATTGAATTGCCATTTCACACAGTTTGCTACTTTTGTCCTTGGTTTATGTCATGTTAGATAGTGTTGTCTTAAGTTTTTGGTGTTTTTTTCAAAAAACATGTGATTATAAAAGATTATATTCAATTTTACTATTATAATGGGTATGTTCGAAATAGTAACAATATGTATGTCCCTACTAAGTAATAAAATACGGGCATAAATATATCTTTACAATATACAAATAAATATTTATTTTCTATTCAGCGTTTATGAATTTAATTTAGTCTTTCGGCATTTTGCTTATGTGAAAACATTAATTAAATATTGCACTAAATACTTTTACTTACTCGTGGACATTTAACCTTTTTCTGGTGGAAAAATTCTTAATTCAGTTTGTGGAAGGGATACTCAAAAAAAAAAAGGATACATAAAGCTAGTTATATGTACATTTGGATAAACATCTTAAAGATTCTGCGAAAGTAATATACGGAATATATTTTGAGCAGAGTGAGTTATGGATTTTAAATGTAAATTAATGCATTCAGATAATTTTTGGCAAGATTATTTATTCGACTTCTTAACTCATTTGTATCTTACTTACTTACTTAACTGGCCATAACAACCTGTTAACACATTTCGGCCTACCTCAACACTAATCTTCAGATGCCTCTGCTAAGCGCGTGCCTTCACAAGTTGATCACACTAGTTGATGACAGTTCTTCATTTACCTGGTCTTTCCCACGTAAACACGGTTGTTCTCTACGCCGACGTCTAGTGACTATGGCATCGAAAAACTTTTTGATGGAGCTGAATCCCCCATCCGAACAATATGGCCTAGCCAGCGCAGCCGCCGATAAGCAAATACAGCTCATAACCATGCTTTAGTGGACCAAGGATGTTGCGAACAACTTTTCTCTCAAGCACTATCGCTGTATAGCCACAAAACAGTGTTAATGCTTCCGCACCGGAAGAATAAGCCACTTATAGAGTGTTAATTTCGTCGCATGAAAGCGGGCTCTATTGCTAAACTGCTTACCGAGACCATACTAGCATATGTGTTGTTCAATTTGATAAGTACTTCGCTTGATTTCTACATTGACATCTTTGTTACTGGTAAAGGCTGTGCCAAGGTAGATGAATCTCTTGACCAATTTTTGCCAGCTGTAACTTGGGCCAGTGTTGTCAGATTAGAGGATTTATCCCCCTTCTGAAATGGGAATACAAAATTTTATTTGGGGATGGTGATTTTATTGGGGATAATCGACTATTCTCCGACGATTTATAAATTATTTTTGCTTATAATATAGACTTCTTACATTCGGAGCACACGATGAGAGAATTTCATATATATATTATTAAATTTTAACACCCTCTTTTCAGTTTATGTTCAAGTGTTATTCTTGTATATAAGTATAATAGCGAATTATCAATATATACTGGAAGCGGCCACGGGCGGCAACAATTTACAAATTTAAAAAAATTTGTTTCTTTACAGAAACATTCATACAAAAGAGTTTTTTGCAATTGAAGTCGTCAGAATAAAACAAATTAATTAGATTCAATGAAATTATTTATTGAAAATTAATTATCTTTCACAAAGTTTTTAATTTGAAATTAAAAATTTCAAAAAACTTTGCCTTTTATTTACAGCGTCATTATAATATAGTACAGCCGATTACCATGTACGACCGCATGTCGTGTATACCATTTAACACATATACGATAGATTGAAGCAAGTAAGTAGGCAAAAAATTTTGTGAAGTTCCTTTTCTACTATAATGGCAGCTGTTTAAATGCGAGTATTTTGAAAGAACCATTGTAGAAAGAAACCACGAAACCAAAACAATAACTAAAACAATAATAAACATTTTATATTATAAACAGCTGTTTTTCAAGCTATCTAGGTTCGAAAAAACAAAATCGGTGATTTAAAAATCTCACATAAAAATTTTTTGTTTATAAAGTGACTCTAACACAATGACTTAATAAATTATTGATCAATCCTTATCTAATTGATAATCCAAAGTTGTTGTAGGTATTTATTGAAATTTTCTCAGATTAAAATGCTATCTTTTTCAACTTTGTTATAACGTTTACCTCTTAAAAAAAAACGAAATTATTCTGAAAACGATGTGTTTGCTGGGATGTAACAAACGCACATGACTATGATAATCTTATACCCAATAAACAATTCATTTTTAGATTTGATTTATGTGTTGACATGTAATCGTTATGCATACACACTCACACGCATACTCACACTATCACATATTCCATTAATGAGCTATGTTTAGTATTCGAATAAGGAAATTAAGGTTTTCGGGTGTTCTTATTTATTACTTCGGTTTACCGTTATATATTATATATCAGATAAAGATAACATACACATACGCACACACACAAATATACTCACTTGTAAACCTGATGACATATGACATATAGATTTATAAAAAATGAGAAAAAAATACAGAAGTGGGAAAAATATTAGTTCAAGGAAACATTGATTTCGATTTAAGTATTAAAATATTATAAACATAAGCACATTGATATTCATTTTTAAATCATTTTCTACTCTTTAACAAGTACTAGTTTTTTCACTTATCTTTTAAGAATATATAAGTATAAGTAAGAATATTAATATATTAATTTCAATTAAATTTGACTTGGATAGTTTGGTATTATAATATAGAAATTAAAAAGATTTTAATTTATTTGAATTCATACCACGTTTTTAATATTATGAGCCATATGTCTTAGATCATATGCTTAGTCTTATGGTTGTTTTAACATAATAAAATATATAAAGCCCGAAGGTGCTTATCAGCGATAGTAGAGTTTCTATCTGTAGTAGAGTTTCCATTTGTAGATTCGTTGGAACATCGTCACATGGAGCGTGCGTTTCACTTTAACAAAGCCTGCTTAGCAGCCGGATAATTAAAGTACATCATTGGAATATCTTCTTTTTATTTTTTATTCCTTTCGACAATTACCTCGTAGTAGGTGATATTCGAAATTAGTATAATGCTGTCTTTGATATATTCAATTAATTTGGATAACAAGATGGGAGTAATTCTTCTCTACAATTATTTACAGTAGTCTTTTATCAATATCAATTCCATTAAAAGAAATTGGAAATGAATTTCAATTCATTTTTAGTTCAAGTGATTTGGAAAATTCAAATGAATTGATTCAAATTTCATTCAATTCGTTTTTTGGGGAAAAGAATTTATTCATTACCAAAGAAGAATAATTCATTTACAATTCTGGTTTTCGGTGGTAGTGTTTGCACAATTTAAATTTTGTACGGGAACATTTTACGATCTAACCTTAAAATTCTAACTAATGTCGTTCTAGAAATGAGCATTTGGGTAAAACCATCATGAGACTGGCAAATCATGTGCAATACTTTACCGCACAGTTTACATTTGGTCTTTAGGGCGTATATTTGAATAGACGGTAGACCACTGAACATTAGGCTGCTATTATATACGCCGTTATATAATATTCAAAAATTTTATTTGAAAGAGTCTGCTTAAAAATTTTATAAATCTTTCATTTATGGTATATTCTTTTTATTATTATTTCTGTCAGAATGGAAAATAATAGCCTTTACCTAAGCCTCGTTTTTCTTAGAAATTTTTTTAATTTCTTTTAAAATTTGTTGAATTTCTATGATAATGTTTTCCGTTTGTTTAAGGATTGTCTCGAACTTGTTCACATTTACTCGATACTCATATAATCAAACAAAAATCTATCACCTACATCCATCTCCATTTACTGTTAAAGCACTTTCATCTTCATTTTCGGAGAAGTAAGACCGAATACTATTTTCAGGTGCGATACCATATTGCTCTGCAGATAGACACATTGGGGTGGAATTAGTTTTGATGAATGTTTCATCGCTTTGCAGAACCCTAGAACATACATAAAAGTGAATTCAATAAAGAGGATACAATTTCTGACCAATTGTTGAAATACAAGTTCAAAAGTTACACCTAGCCGTAGCAATACTGACATACCAGTCATTCTCAGATGAACAGACATATTTTGATAGATGCTTCGGGTATTTCGTTAACACTTAACACATTTAATATTTTCAGCATTACGAATTGAATGTGAACTACTTGTTCGGGACAAAACTGTTATGTTGCCATTTTTTTATCTATGATGAATCATTGCTTCAGAAGGTGAAATTCGTACGTTAAAATGTTGACGACATACTTTTTGCATTAAAAAAATTTTTAACTGATGTAAAAACTATAATTCCATCATTAAGGTTCATTGCCTAATTGTGAATCTCGCAATTATTTATTTTACAGGTGACTGATAAAAAGAAAAAAAATATAAAATTTGAAACTTCATGGTGCCTTTTAGCTTACCCTGTATAACGTTGAGAATCCAAAAAGTAATTTTAACGTTATTTGTGGTTAACAGTTGGTATGTTATTTACTCCACACTGTATATAACTTCCTTCAATTATCGCGTATTAACTCTCATTTTTCAACGTTTGTGATGATCTGATTTAAAACTTTAAATAATCATAGGATAGTAAATTAAATTATTTAAGGATAGTAAATCGATCTATCAAATTATTTTCCTTTCATTTTTGTGGTGTCTCAATAACCCACTCAGCATAGTGTGACAAAATGTATTCTATTTAATTAATCCTTACATATGTTCAGATAGATATTTATAATTAAATTGGATAGAATTGGTGATTGAAATATTTTAAATCTTTTGCAAAACAATAACATTTACACATACTTGTATCATTCAGCATGTGTATGAATGAATAATTAAATTTAAATACAAAAAATTTGCATATTCGATAATTTTGTTACTGTCAATGTGTACAATACTGTACTGAAGAATAATTTTTTTATGTGCCATGAAGTGTGTATGAGTTGTACACTTTTTTTAAATGTTTATTAGTGAGAGAGCGATAGAGAAAGAAGAGTGTGAACGAATCTCTATTTTCATATGTCTAGCTTAATAAATTGTTTGCATATAAATTATAGGTGACATGTAGAGAGTGTGTATGTTGAACAAAAAAAATTGTTTTCTTTTTTGGTAATATTGTGTTGCCTGCTTTTAAATAAGATTTTATGGAAATTGTTATTAATAATCACTGTGAAATGTATGTATGTGTATGACAAACAGGATATTATAGTTAAACACACACACACACACTAATATTGAAATAAATACATTCATAAAAAAACACAATATCATTTAAACGGAAAGGGAAAACAGGTAGCGTGTAGAAGACGTTTGTACCTATTTTGAAGTACGAAAATCTTCTGTGTCGATAAACAAATGAGTACGTTACGTAGGGATGCTTGAGTTTATTGTAAGAGCAGAGAAAAAACTGTTAATGATTAATAGGATTTTAAGGTTTATATCGAAATTGGTATTAAAAAACAAAAATATTAAATTCCAAGTAATACATTTTCTACTTGTGTCTGTATTTCTTCGCCAATTTATTAAAAGTGACGAAATAATTTGTGAAAAATAAAAACGAATTTATGTAACGAAGGTTGCTGAGAAGCGTTGTAGTATAGGCGCTATGAATCTAATCATTTAGCCGATATTTTTAGCGAGTCAGTTCCAGAATAAAAAATAAAAATCAAAAGCTTACTTAATTTTCAGTAATTAAAAAACAAAGTGATATTTCGCTTTTTAATGAAATTTGTTTGTTCATTCGTTTCTAAGTTTCTGGGTATATTCTTACAGTTTTAAAAAACTGTTACTCTCGGTGATTGTTGTAAATGGATCAAATAATTTTCGTAAAGTTTAAATAAACGTAAATTTTTTGAACCACAATAAATTAGGCTCGTAGGAAAATAAAGCAATAGCCAACCTTTGAAGTGTGTTCATTAAAATACAAATAACACACCAGACCAGTGACCCAAATATAATAAAAAAAAGAAAAAAAAAAATAAGTATTGAGTTGAATATAAATAATACTACTTAGTATTAGGGTACCCAAAAATTTCAAATTAAAACTACACCGCGGGGCATCCACTTGTTCTTTATTACTTTAGTTGATAATTATAACATTCAATGCACTAGGTAGAGTGGAAGGCAGTGCTTAACGTCTTCAAAGTATTAAAAAATCGAGTTATTTTCTGATTTTTTTAGTATTAGTCTCTATGCACTATTTTGTTTTCTAGATGTTCTTACTTTGAAATAAATGTCAAGAAAAGTGTCTTAAAAGATTGAAATCATTAGACTTTAGTTTGTTTTAATCAGTTAAGGCAAGTTATGCAAAGAGATTCCATTCTTACCTAAAAGAAAAAAGGTTGTTTAAAATGCTAGTGACAGTACTATAGAAGAATTAAGTTTAGTGTGTCAATGGGCCGCTATCTCCGATTAGACTTTTAAAATATTTTAAAATTTATTTTTGCTTTTGATAAAAACAAATACACAAAGAAACGAAGCTACTATTTCTAGAACAACTAGATAGGCTGTTTGCTACCATTTTGTAATAAAACTATGTTCACTAGAAGTTGTAAAAACTTGATATTTTTGTTGTTGTTAAATTTTTATGGACTTTAAAAGAGCAAACATTTTGAAATTTTTTATGAATTTTTTTCTGTTTTCAATGTTAACTTCTGAATAACTCTAAAACTGTTGGGTATAGTAAAAACTTATGTTGAAATTATTTAAACGCAATCTTATAAAGCATCTTTTGTTGTTTAATATTTCGAAATTTGATAAACCCTTCTCGAATTATGGTTTAATATAGGAGTGTGGCTGCCTCATTAAGGAGGTAAAATTTACGTTATGTAAAAAAACTGACAATGCAGTTTTGCCATACAAGTGTCTGTGGGTGTTAAGAATATTTGGAATGTCAATACTTGTTAGTGGTGCTTGTGTAAACGCAGCGAATGCAGTTTATAAAACATTAACTGTAAAGTAAACTAAATCTCTACTTCTTAGGTAGTCGCACATCAATTAAAATAATCCTTGAAATGCACTATTTTTAAAATTTTTTATTAGTATTACATGCCTTTGAGCACTGTGTTCCCATTTTAATATTATATTCTAATTTGGCTAGTGTTACGAGTAATTAAAAGGGTGCCCCTTTATGTAACCTTGTTTTGAAATTTTTAGTGTATAAAATGGATTACCCTAATGAGTATGTAACTAATAAGTACTTAATTGTAATATAAAACCCTTAATGTAGAAAGCAAAGTATGACACACTTAATAAGCGGCACATCAATGCCAGAAACAAAACCACACAAAAAATGTCAACAGAAACTGCAATGTGTGATTGCAATTATATTGACTGACAAGTGTCAGGACACTTGAAATAGATCAGTGGTTATTCTTTCACAAAAATAATATAAAGAAAATACATATATCAACTCCAAATTTAATATAAAATATTAAACAAATGATGTGTGTTTGATATACATATGTAGGTCATACTTTGCTTAAGATTGAAATTTTAATTCTTAAAACTGGTTTTAATAATAGAAGAATTTTAATTATGGATTAAAATAAAAACAAAACTAAAACAAAAGTGTTCTTATTAAATCCTTTTAACTGAGTACCTTAAACAGTGCACGGCAAAAGTGAAACTGATGTGTCTAGACCCTCTTTAGACCCACTTTATTCTCTCTATCTATACACTGAATTGAAAAATCAGTTGTCATTTGTCCTTAATACCTTATCTGTCTAGAGGTTAGATGTTCTGGTTAACACATTGTGCCAAACTTTCAGAGGTTAGCATTTCAAAATACCTTAATCGTCTCACTGACAGATCTAGGCTTTAATATGACAAATTAACTAAAAGTTTCTCTTTCACAGGTAATCCTGCATTTTTTGTATACTTACCAACTTACTTACTATTCCAGTGATCAGGGTTAGCATTTTTATAGATTCTCAGAAGATTCAGAATCATTCTGCCGTTATAAAGATTTTCTTACTTGTTTCTCCATCAACCTGAAGATTTTTCAATAATGAGACACCCATAATTTTTCAACATCTTAGAAGCGTTCAGAATCGCAAAGAACTCAACCTAAAATGTGTCTGACGCCGGACTACACCTTAGAACTCGTAATCCATTTATGTTGAGTAGTAAAAAGTATATCTGAATTTGTAAAGAAAACTCCATTTATATTATAAAAAGGCCTGATCGCAGCCCTCGCAATGATCATCAATACATAACAAGGGTTATATTAAAGCGCAGAACTCTCGTACTGCAGTATACTGACTGGGTATTGGAACGCTGAGAAGTTGCTCATGTGAACATTTGCATAAAGAGGAAGTTAGTATTGGCATTTACGGTAAGCGAATATGTGTTGATCTAAGGAGAACTTGGAGGAGGTGAATATGAACATTTTCATCTACAGCTATAGGTAGATAGTGCATGTTATAACTTCCGAATATACATATGTAATTAACGTTATATCGGCGCCTGGTCATCATAAAATACAATGAATGATAGGAATTGATAATATGAACTTTTTTAATCAAATTAGACTCTAAAGTACCGTCATATACATGAAATATAAATTTGATAAATTTTGGTTTTGTAAGCAGTAAGAAGGTGGGACTAAATATTTATAAAATTATATAATTTTCGATACTTGAAAAATGTAATCACTCCAGATGTCATTAGAATTGGCTTTCATACTCAGTACATTAAAAAGGTATCCTGTCCGAAATACATGTAGATTATCAGTTACTCGAATATACATACATATGTACATAATTGACCATTACAACCCTGTGTCAGGATTACGGCCTAGCTTCTCGCAGCACTCGTGTTGTGTGTGTAAATTTTTATCCATGAGTACCGGGACCAACAGTTTAAAGTCGACTCCGAACGACAGATTTGAGAAGCTTTTTCATGGCAATTAATTACTCTCAGAGCTTTTGCCAGAAGACTGCTGAGAGGTAGTCGCCGAAAGAAATGATTTTTTTCATATTTCTTTTTTTTTTTTTTAAGATGTCTGAGCTGGGTGTCGAACCCAGGGCTATCGTCTTATTAATCCAACACACTAACCACTAGAATATATAAAATATAACATTAAGCTGGAAGAATGGACAATGATGTTTCGTAAAATTCTGTGGAACAACGACGCAAAAGCAAATTTATCCAAAACAGTGTATAAGGCATTGTAATCGCATTAGGGCGGTTAGCGCTGCTAATCAGCCGGCTTGTAGAAACAGGTCATGGCTGTTTTCAACTTACGTAATACATTATATAGTATAAATCAGAGAATTGGAATAAAAATACTAAAATGTTTGTTCCCCTTCCATTTAAATTTCATTAAATTAATTAAAAAATTAACAATAGATATTACGTATAAATTTAATAATACAATTCCCCCCTTTGGGTACTCGAGCATAACCAGATTAATTTTCCAAATATTTATGGTAAATTGTATTAAGCTTTGATGTAAATGCGGTATATTACTTTTATTTAACTACGATGGAATAAAAAATTTTAAAATATAAAACAAAAAATTCTTTAAAAGCTAAATAATTAACTTAGACATTGTATGCACAACTCTGTTTGGCATATTATTTTTGAACCTCAAATTACCGCCACTAGTTCTATTCAGAACTGATGTATTTGTAGTTACTTACTCGTACTACGAGTATACTGATTATATAAAATTGGGGAACCATCTTTGCTTTCAATACTCGTAGCTTTTCGACCGTCTAGGTAGAAAACAATTGCAGGAGGTTCAAAGCACAGTTCAATCGTTGATTGTGTATACGTTAGATTGGAGTAGTATAGTGTCGTATTGATAAAAAAAAATAATTAAGGTTTATTAAAAAATTTAAGAAAATGTACATATTTTACTTTTTACAAATACATCAGTTTGAATTTAGTGCAACGAATAATATAAATAAGTTCGAATCGAAAGTGAAAATATTATTAGTCCTGTTTATAATATATATTTGATTGCTCTCGCATGATGAGATATCGAGCAACCGGTCGTCTTTCAGGCTTAGATGAATGCCGAAAAATTATTTCCCCACTGCGATAAGAGCGAATGGATTTTGTTTATTTAACATGAGCACTCAATCGGCAGCTTAATAATTTCTCTATGTTTTATACAAGTTTAAGTGCAAATTCTCTAATATTCGTAATGTCCGTGATGAACATAAAACTGTAAATTTTTTTTTACAAAAATGATAAAATTCACAAGAAACTAAAAATTATTTTTTAAGAATTTAATTTTGTAAAATATACGGTTCTCTCTTCCGTTTATCATCTGACGCCTCTCGTTCTATTATTTTCTTTTAATTTTAATTAATTGACAGGTAATTTGCAGAGCTCATAATAAATTGTGTTCCTATTCTTATAAAAATAATTTTCGTATAATTAATAATAAATCATCAGAATTTTGTTTTTTTTTTTTGGCTTTATGAGTCTCTTAAAGACAAGTATTTTATTTCAGAGAAAGAAATTTGAAAATTCATTTATATTTCCAGTAAAATCTTAAATATTTAGAAATAAAAATTTCTTGTATTTTCTAAAAATGTTTAAAAACAATTAATTTTGTTTTTTTCCTATTTTGTTGTTTCCCTTGTAAAAATGTGCTTTGAAAACCTCGAAATGTAAAAAGTAGGCTGTAAATAAAAGATTTTTAAATCCATAAATTACTTGACCAATAAACCTTTCAAGCCATAAATCTGATTGTTTGTTGAACTTTATTAGTATTTTTGTGATGAAAACAAAAAGTAGAGTTTTTTAAAAGATAACCAGCAGCAGCAACAGCAGCGGCAGAATTAAAGGCATTAAGAGGGATTGGTGGTGGCAAAAAAATTTGAATTTGTTTCAGAAATCAAGCATTTCAATACAAAATTTAATTCGAAATAGATTTTTTCTAATATTTATTTTTTTTTTTCTTTCTAAATACATTTTTCAAGCAGTGGTTTCAAGAGAAAATAAAATTGGAATGAGCACGTTAGTAATAAAAAAAGAGGTTTCAACTCAATCACGAATTTTAAATATAAATGTATCGACTATGCGTCTCAAATGTGGCCGAATGCTAGAAGATATTTAAACAGTGAAATTTTGTAAAGATTTTAGTCCAACATTACTCCATTGCATCCCCAGGGTTTGTTGTAAACGAAATACTACACAACGACTTGAAAATTTCAAAAAAGGAAATATAAAAATAATAATCTTTGATTCGATTTTATAAGAAAACGTCTACCAAATAAGAGCTTTCACCCATTTAGAGCCAGCTCCACTTAAAGTATATAACTTAGATTTTATATACATAAATTATTGATAAAATAAGTAATACTCACAAAATATCGAGATATTTCAGAAAATACCATTTTTTTATATTTTTTACAAAATTATTATACATTTTCGAATTAAATTCGAATATTTTAATGGATCTTTATTATACTTATTGTATGAAATTTAATAGTCTAAGATCTTAATACTGGTATTCTTATTCTTCTCTTAAAGAAAATATATATTTTTTTTCAATAATTGCAAAATCTTTAATAAAACCAATATGAATATATTTTAAAAGGAATTTGCTTACTATTGTCTAAAATTGAAAGGCTCTTTTTGTGTTTAACAAGTTTGTAGTTTATTGTTCAAAAGCTAATTCAATTAATTTAAATGAGAGTAATACATAATAGAATAAGAATAATGTAAAAAATAGAGATAAAAAATTATATAAAATGTTACCATATTTGGTAATGAACTGCGTGCTGCCATCTAACAACTACAATGTATTATGATTTTTTAAATTCGTTCAAAAAGAAGCCACAAACAGTTTTTGACTTCTACTGTTGGGACCTAGAGTACTCTCAGAATTTGGGCCAGAAGACAGCTAACAGATGGTCGGCTAAAGAAATACTTACTAGACTACAGCTATCATAATGGCTAACAATATTTTTTTATTTTTATTTTGAGACCAATACTCAGGGGTAAACCTCTACTTAATGCTGTGCATTGGATTGGAATTTTGGAAAGGACAGTACATATATTATTATTAATATTTAATCATAAAATTGTTACCAGTAACTCTGGTAAAAATCGATCCCACTAAACAAAATCAAAAAAAAAAAAAAAAATAACAAGAACTACACAATAATTTTATTAGCATTTAAAAGAAAAGAGATAACAAGTATTAGCAAAATTACATAATATTTGTTGTTTTTAAGTGATAGTAAAATTAATAACAAATGGTGATAGTCAAATGCGAAAAATTATGTCTCAAACGTAGTGTTGTACATATTTGATTTTACAAAGATTAAGCAAAAAGTTATAATTTTTACAATATTTTTTGTTTGTCTGATTAGAATGATTAGAATGTGCTCTTACATAAAAACATTTTTTAGTATTGAAATATTTGGTTTCTCTTTTACTTTCAGGATAGCTAAATAAAGTTGATATTTTATGAAATCAGGTGAGTAATAAAATACTAATTCTTTTATAATAAAATGGTGGAATTTATTACAAAAAGTCCAAAAGGTGGTTTTGATATTGAATTAATAAATGTGAGCGAAGTGAAATTGTAGTTTTAAAAGCTCTTGCATTTCATTATTACTAAAAGAGCATTTCAAACTGCCCTCGCAAACTGCTACGAGTTACTATAGTTTTAGTTTTTGTTTGTTTTTATGATGATGGAAAAGTAGCAATTTTAAGAAATTATTTAATATGAGATTTATAAGAAAGAGGACTGATAAATATTATATTGTGATTTCTCCACTCATCATTCGAATGATGGCTTCCTTGTAGAAAAAAAAAATGTGTAAACAATTGTCAGAAAGTAGGAAAACCGTGTAAGCTTAGTGACAGTACAAAGAATGTATAACTGTGGTGTAATGCGACTACAATTCTAAACTTATTATTTAATTTTCAGATTTATATCTGACAGCCTACGTACACTACGAAATTATTTAGAAAAATAATTTTTAATACATTTTAACATACACAGGTTTGTGTTGGTCACATGTGTTCTCTAAGTTTTAAGAAACACATTTTTGCTTTGGACTAATGATTTTTTTCTCTCACAAAAACCCTGTATTTAAAAAAAAAAGACTGGAAAGGTTAACGATTTTAACTCATATAGACCATTTGCACAGTAGCACTTTTTTTTTACAAAATTTTATCTAAATAAGAGTATAATCATTGAATTTAAATAAAGTTTAATATTTTAAATAAGTTTTTATTTCATTCAATATCATGCAAAGTTTTTAATTTAATTTCACTTTTTGTTTCTGTCCATTTTATTATTTTCTCATTTGGCTTTGAAAGGATTTTTGCAGAACAATAATTTATTATACCGCAAATATAAGTCGCCTGCACAAAAAGGACTATTTATTACAAGTTACACACACACACACACAAACACACGCGCATACACAGAATATGAATACAAAAAAAAAAAAAGAATAATACGCTCTCACTTAAGCCGTCAAGCAAAGAAATAAATAAAAATGTATGTGAGTAATGAAATAAAATTGAAAAAAAAGAGAAAGCGAGAAGGAAGAGTAAGAGAAAAATTGCTTAAAAAATAAATATTTTAGCATTACAATGAAGGTCTAATTATCATCCATCTTTTTTTTTTCGCACTTACTCCCTTCCATTAGTAACTATTTTATAAAATTGTATGTGTTTAGTGATTCTTTATTGTTATCCTTTAACCCTCTGTATTCTTTCAACAATAAAATAAATATTTGTTTAACACTTTGTAGCTGTAAGAGTAATACATCCATTTAAAAAAAGAAAATAATGTTTTGAAATGTCTCTCTCATACTGTGAAATAATGTAAAGAAAGCTGTTTTAAAGGTCTATGTCAGGCAGTTCTCACAACATCATTCTAAATTAAAGTAGAGTTGTGGTATGCATAGTGTTAACATCTCGATCTATGAGATTTATTTTGTTTCTACGAGTATATTTACACAGAGGGAAAAAAGGCGTTCTAAAATTATTAACCAAGGGTATCAAATTAAGAACAAATTGTGAACAATATTTCGTTGACTTTCGGTTCCAAATCAAGCTTAATGCGTTATTAAAATAAGAACAAATGGCACAAAATACCATTAGTTAACAAATCAAGAACAACCGGTAGTAAAATCGTGAACAATTGTATAAAAATATCATAAGTAAATAAAAAAAAAAATCGATACCAACCGTTAACGAAGTAAGCACAAACGGACTTAACTCAATTTTAATACCAAATGATATCAATTTCGGTAATTTTCTACCACTTTTTTTTCTGAGTGTACTGCCTTTATAATGAACTCCAGTAAGTATAAAAGTTTATTGGCTAGCATGTCATTTAACGCCATCATGCGCCCCCTCAAATATAACTCTCTAAATCGTTTAACAACCCCACATTCACACGATATGTATTCCGCTGCTTCTGATGATTTAAACACAATTTACAAATATCTGCATCTATGATAGCCATTCTGTGTTAACTCGCTGTCACACCATAATAACCCGTAAGAAAATCCGGCGGCTATTTCAAGGTCTTATAATCTTAAGACAATCCAAATTGCGCCCAAAAATCGCTTGTGGCATTCCAGTGATTGTGACATTTTCAAATATACCAATTTCTTATTATATTTGGGAATAGTAGGTAAGCGGTGTTGCACAATTGCACATGGAAACATTAGAGAGCGTCACTAATCACATCCTTATCAATTACTGCCCCATTGCTGCTTATTCCATAGTGTCCAGGCACTCAATACAGCCCTAGTCACAGCAGAATGTGACAAACACAGTGAGAGAAAAATACCTGCAAGCCATTTAGGCTGTTTGAGAACATATTCATTGTTATATCCATGGAATCTATTTTCAGGTTAATCAGAGGATGTACGGTAATGGCCACGATATTAGCCTAAAAACCACTCATTGCGCATGGCCAAGCTTTGGTTGAGTCTATGAACATTTTGAACTATTTCAAATCGGACTCACTTCCAATTAAGCCTACAGGCTTGTTTATGTCTGCCACTTCTCTCTCTGAAATGTATGTTAAAAATTAAAACATTTTTTCTTCTTCTTCAGAAGAAAATGAAAATAAAGTAAATAAATTGCAATGCTCAACTCAAACCTGATATGCACAACTCAATCGTGAATGTGTTTTTCGTATTGATTCCATCGTTTTCCAAATACAAGATTTTGGTGATAATCGATCTACAGCTCAAACGTAAACGGACTTGTTAATCTCGTTTTCTAAAAGGTGTTTCCATATAACGAGTGACCAAAAATGGAAAGAGTTATTGTAAAAAGTTAAAATTTTGCTCATATGGTTGCTAAAGAGTAAACAAATATAAAATGTCCAAAATTGCTGTGCAAGGATTCGCATCCTTCCAATATATGTATCCTGAAATGAAAAAATGTTAAAAAGTATAGAAAACAAGTTCAAGTTTCATTAAACTTTGTATATTTTTTTTTATTTTATACACTAAAAGGCTTGAACAAAGTTATCAAAATCTAAATGAAAATGTCCTTGTCTCAAAAATTCAAAACAACTGAAAAAATTCTTAAATAAATTCCATATACGAATCAGATATACGTATAACAGACACACACAAATCTTCCTTCTTATAGTCGTCAGTATCATCATCAACTTCCATAATCTTGTCTAATTGTAAGTATATAATTTTATATATAGTGCATGAATTTCTTTCCATATTTCTTCAAGGATATCCAAAGTTCAGTAACTTTTCTCCCCTTAGTTCCTTAAGAAGGATCATCAAAGTCTTTTTTATTGGCTACCTTTTTTTTCTTGTACTAGAGGCCTTAAAATTAAGGAATATCGTCGATGGAATTTAAAAAACGATGTAACTGAGAAAACCTTAAATGTTCACCAGAGCCAAAAAACCTGTATGAAAATAGAACAAAGACACTGGTGTTTTTCAAAACGGAGACGGCGTAAGTGAATTTATTTTCATCGTAGAAATCTGGGACCAGGACCAATCAATGTGTATTTTTTTCTGATAAAAATGATGCAAAAAACGTATTTTCGATTTTTTGTTAGTTACAGCGTTCTTTAATTCTTGCGACGATATGTATTACTTAAAATAAAATCTAACGTTTACCCATTACGCGAAATTCGCTTTTTTTCTTTGATTAAAAAGAAGAGAGTATGTCTGCTTTTAGCAATTGCAGAAACCAAGCTGATATATTTGATTCATTAAAAATTCTATAAATAAAAGTTAAAACAAACATATATATTTCGTAAGTAATTGCCGTTATTTTAATACTTATTTAATGCTATATTGGGCAAAAAGTGTATTATTTTTTATATTTCTTTTTTTTTCGCCTTTTAGTTCTACTGTCATTTTTTGTTGCAGTTAAACTTTTACTTTTTTAGTCTCTTTAATTTGCTGCCGTAATGATTTACACCTTTTTCCCATTTATTTTCAATTTTTTTATTCTTTTGCCTTAATTACAACAACTATTTCGCCATAATATTTAGCAGTTATTTCGGTTTTTTATTCTCACTTTCATTTTATTAATTTCATGCACTATACTTGCATGATATAGTTCAAATATTGTTTTTTCATTCAATTGTGGAAACGTACATGCATATGCACATACATATGTATCTATATGTATGTTGTCATTGAGACAAGTTTTTTTTTGTTTCTTCTGTTCCTCACTTCTTGCGTATTTTAGTAGGGGTGTATACTGTTTAAAATCTTTGATACTTCAGCATATTTAATTCTAGAGTTTTATTGAAAGATTGAGTGTGTTGCGTGTGTTAAAGTTGCTATTACTATATATGGGCAATTTCAAAAATTTTCAACATTTGTTGAAACTGAGTTCAGATGCTTATTATTTCTCCAGTTTTTCGAATTGACCAAAATGGTCAAAAGGGAATGGTAGGCCACACTAGAAAGCTGGGAAGTTCAAAATTTCAGACCATCAGTTCTTTATTTTTAAAAGTTATGGGCACTCAAATATCGAAAAACTCAAAAAAAGGCTTGAAATTTACAAGAGTTTTTTCATATTTCATCACTTTTCTACTTTTAGTTTTAAACTCACTGATATAAAATAAAGTCACTAGACTTTGTAGATATTTACACTATAAAAGTTATGTCAATACTACTATTTGAGAACAAGTTGTACAGCGGTTCATTTTTGAAACCAAAAATTTCCGATTTTTTAATTTTCGCAGTTTTTTCTATAGCGTTTTTGCGCCGGTCAAGAAAATTGCATTTCGTCAACAGTATTTAATAGATAGTGTAATTTGCTAAAATTTACGCCATATCACGTCGATGTCAGGCTGCTAGTTGCTGAGAACGATGACCTCAAACTTTTATAGAATTGGCGTAAATTTGTCAAAAATGACAGTTTTTCGCGCCTGACATTTGCAATCTTATTTTAAACTGATTTATGTATTGCGTCATCTAAACTTCTTAGTAAATGGCACGTCAACGTTAAGAAGAAGGCGTTAAAATATTTTGAAACGCAAAAATTTTATAAAGAAAATAAAAATTTTGCGATATTTCATGATTTTGTTTCGAGTTTTTTTTTTAGTTAATCAGTGGTTTAAAATCAATGTAAAGTATTGGAAATGAAGTGCGGCGGTGAACTAAAGATCATATATAAATACGGTTGAATTCGGTCCATATTTAGCGGGTACAGCGGCATTTTTCTTCAAACACATTTTGCTTTGTGACATCTGAAGATATGTATAGATTCCGCCGCGATTGACACCAAATGTAAGGTTTTTTTAAGCTTGATAATAAGACCGAATAGGCATTAAAAAATTTTCATGATTTTAAATTTTACAGTTAAAAAAAAAATTTCTAACCTCAAAAATAATTCTTATATAATTTTTTTTATTTTTTAAATTTGCAAGTTAAAACATTGTTTTTCTGTAAATTAGTTATGCGTTATATAAACATATATTATAACAATCGGTGAAACATTCATATTTTTGCAAAAATTCGCGTTTATTAATGTTAAGGAATTTTGATTATAATTGATATTTTTTTATGTATTTTAGCAGTGCATTGATGAATTTGGACTGCACTGATGAATTTGAAATGAGTTTCATGCATTCATATAACATTTATTAAAATAAACCAATAAATTTAACTTTAAATTTTTTTAATGAAATTTAAAACTTAAAACCTCCATAACTTTCGCGCCGTTTGCAATAAATGATTAACGCGAACTATTTTGGTATGCTAAAATATCACCCTTCACGTGACCTAAGCGTCATTCGTGTCATCCAAAAAAAAAAATTGGAAAAAAAAAAATCAAAATGTAGAAAATTTTTGAAATTGCCCATATACACACATACATTTGTGTATATGTACATACATAATTTTATATATTTCACATACTTATAATTTAACTTGAATGAAATTGATTTTGCTATAGTTGTTCAATATTAAAAACAAGGGTAAATTAAATCGTTGACGTTATTAAACAATCAATAAGAAATGTTTAATAAAAAGTTCAAAAAATTATTAATACGGTTCTTCTTGCAGTACGACGAAGAAGTTGTATTAGTTATTGTATTATGTATCGATTGTTGAGTCAGAGTTTTAAAATCTTTCTGTCAAAACTATATTTAGCTAGAAATATCAGCATAAAATCTATACAGCTTCGCATTTTTCCAATGCTGTATCCATCGTCAACCCAGACGGACCCATACGTTGAACAAAAAATGTTCCTCTTGAAAACACAAAATACAACTTTATGTAGTTGTATTCAAAGTTCCTGTTTACATCCAAAAGTCAAATGTTCGAAAATTTATTTTTTTTTTAATTTTAAGGTGATCTCATTTCATTTATGATGGCATCGTATATTCGATATTCGTTCGATTTCTTTTCAATATTTAACCTCTTATATTAATATCAGAAACTTGCACCTTCTTGTGTGAATAGTATTACGAGTATTAAAATCATCACTAATCATGCACAAAGCTTGTTTAGTGTGGCAATGTTATCCTAGATTCAGAGTAGCTTTTATGTAAAACAATTTAAAAATTTTTATATAAATCTAGGAATGCCTTTTGAAAAATATAAAAAAAAAGAAAAATAAAATGATTTTCGGAAGGTTCGATATTTAAAATTTTTTTATTTCTTTTTTGCGGAAAGAAGAGGCTTTTAAAAAATATACACAAGAAATAAATAAAAATTATATTTAGTTCGGATTTAACAAAGAAGGATTATTATACTTGCCATCAAATTTTTCGTCAATATGCGAAGTAGAGTACCTTTTGAAATGCCAGTTATTTCCGTTATATTGTCTTTAAAATTTAGCTATCCAATATGAACGAGGGAATCAAGCTCAGTTTCATTATCGTACGAGTTTCAAAATCAACAAAGCGATAATCAATTTTCTCCATGTTAACAAATTTGCTGTGATCGCTTATTTTCGAAGTCTTCAAAAGAAGTATTAAATAACGCCTTGATCCCTTGAAACCTCAATTTGTATTTTATAAGGATGGCACTATTTACGTTTTGTTTTCAGTCTTCCCTCGTAAGCACAAGATACTCTATGAGTCTCATAAAAATTACATACATAAGTATGTACATACATAATTTGTACTCATGAGTACAAAGACTTATAGTTTAATGCCGAACCCGAACGAGAAACTTTAGAAGTTTGTTTATGTCAAATAGTTACTCTTAGAGCTTTTGCCAGAAGACTGCTAACAGGTAGTGGCTGAAGGTTGGTTCTATTTAAAGCACTGTTTTGTTTAATGAAAACTTGATATAAAATTTTACCATAAATGTTAATTCTTAACGAAATCTCTTGACGGAGTAACATATGGGAGAAATTAGCCTTATTAATACTACAGGTTTGTATTCCCTTTTCGACTCATCAAAGCAATTTTAAATATGGGTTGGCAACTAAGTAATTGCAGATTTTTTTAGAAAATAAAAGTAAATTTTTTCATGGAATGAAATAACTTTATTATCTAATGTATTCCCCTATTTGAGCAACGACCTCTTGCCGTCTTTCTGGCAGCATCATAATTCCACGTTCATAAAACTTCTGGTTTTTATGAGAAATTGAAATTTTTACCATTCAAGGAGTTTTGCAAGGATCGAAATAAAAAGAAATCAGATGGTGCAAGGTCTGGACTATATGGTGGATGTGGCAAAACATCCCAACCAAGCTCCACTAAGTTTTGCCGAGTGGCCAAAGATGTGTGTGGCCTTGCATTGTCATGATGGAATACAACACCTTTTCAATTTGCCAATTCGGGCCGCTTTTCTTCAACTGCATTATTCAATTTTGTTAGTTGTTCATCTGTTCATGTGATTTTATCGTTCGATTGGATGGTAAAAGTTCGAAATAGACAATTCCTTTGTAATCCCACCAAACTGATAACAGAACTTTCTTTTGATGAATATCAATTTTTGATGTTGTTTGCGCTCTTTCACCTGGCTTGCTCCACGATCTTTTCCGATTGACATTGTTGTAAAAAACCCATTTTTCATCACCAGTTAACAATCGTTTTAAAAATGGATCGTTTTCATTACGTTTAGTTAGCAAATCGCAGTTGTGAATGCGTTGTGTTTAATGAATTTCTTTCAGTTCATGAGGAACCCATACATCAAGTTTTCGTACATAGCCAAGTTGCTTTACGCGATTTTCAATGCATGTATGTGATACATGTAGCTTCCTTGCAATCTCACATGTTGTACTGTGACGATCCGGATCAATTATTGCTTTGGTTTGGTCGTCGTCCACTTCAACTGGACGAACGGAGCGTTTTTCATCTTTCAGTGAAAAATCACCAGAACGAAATTGGGCAAACCAATTTTGATACTCCCGTTCTTTTAAGGCTTCGTCACCATAAACAGCACATAACTTTTTATGAGCTTGCGAAGCGTTTCTTCCTTTCCGGAAATAAAAAAGCAAAATATGACGAAAATGTTCCTTTTGATTTTCCATTTTTCAACAGACGCCAAACAAAAACCACGCAACCGATCAAAAAATTTTTATTACTGATTGACAGCTGAAGTACTGACTATCAAATAACAAAAGTATTTGATATTTCAATTACGTCATCTAACCTAAAAATTCAACTAATTCCATCAATGAGTAAAATCCGCATTTACTTAGTTAGAGGTCATATAGAACCGTGAATAATTCCTCTATCATCCTCTATCCTTACAATGTAAATTTATTTTCGCAAAAATCCTTAAACTTTTTGTTTTTCTTGGAAAAAATAAAATATTCATCAGTAAGAAAAAATACACTCGTGGTGGCATACAGCCCTAGTCGTTCTGGAGATTTATAGAAAGTCCCTCAAGACATCATTTAGGCTTAATCCTGTGCTGCTATCATATCATTTAAAGCTTTCAAATATATCACAATATATTGATCAGCGACTTAGAACTATCTTGAGATTTTTTAAGTGTTTGACAACAAAGTCAGTTGACTAACTCTGTCATTTATTCAAGTCAAATCTGAAGCAATAAAAATCTAACAAACATTTACATGAACGAAGTTATTTAAAAAGTTTTTCATTCTTTAATCAAAACTTATTATTGTTTTTATAACTTCTACAAGAAAAGGCAAATTTTAATTTTTTGTTTGTTACTCCACTAACTTTAACACACACGCATATGCATTTTAAGAAACAATCTGTCAAAACTTTTACCGGCTCTCTGTCTCAGTTCCAAAAAACGAAAAAACGAAAAAAAAACAAAAAAAAAAGTTTTATTTTCTGGCATTTACAAACCATTTAACAAACTCAGTAGACTTTTAAATCCCCGGTGGCAAACAATAACAACAAGCAAGAAGACAGAAAATAAATGACGAAGTAAAGAAGGTAAAACGGTAAACAATAAAAACAAGAAAATATTAAGAAATAGAAGGAACAGTAGCAATGGCACCTCCAGACTTAAAATAAATATAAAAAAATAGAACAATAAGAGGAAGAGAGAGAGAGAAGAGTATCCTTTAAAACCAGAGATGGCAACACGATTATCCATTATTTTCCATTATGCAAATTATAAAAGAATTAATTAATAGTTAGTTTAAAATGTTAGAAAAATATATTTTTCATCGATGATCTTATGTAGTCTGATCGTCAATACAATAAAATAAAAATTCGAATTAGCTTGGCTTGAATTAGTTAACTAACAAACCCAAAATCAGTTTATTTTCTCATAGTCTGAAAGCCATCCGTGTCAAGTCTAAGGCCATTCTTTATGTAGTTAATTTGGCAAGTCGACTTACTCATACACTTTTTTTATTTGCATGCTGTACGCTCTTGACTAGAATACTGCCGTAGCTCCTATTGAACATCTCCATTTGGGTTTGCTTAGCTAATATTTCCATTTATATTAAAATCGGAAAAAAGCAAATCACGCGTTTGTCAGAACATGCTCAAATGCGTTTTACTTTTTCAAAATGAAATGCGTTTTGAAAATGTAGCGTTTTCCAGAACATGCGCGAATACGTCTTTACTTGACCTGAATTTTTGACTTTTTGTTGTCAAAACAGTGACACTTTTTGACGTCATCTCCTCGAATATTTTTATTGGCAAACAATTTGTAACTTGTCATTATTATAGCCTGTCATATTCATATTAATACTTTTTCCCCCACTTTTACATGGTGCACTTCCATTCGATAGCTTGAATGATAGCTTCCATATGAAGAGTCAGTGGTTCGCCACTTTTAAATGATAGTTATTATCATCAATCGCTTTTTCCATCAATCGTTTGTTAATAGCGTTGTATATAAAGTTGTGTCGTCTTCTTGGAAACAACTGATTTGGCTGATTAATTCTTGGATACAACATTTTCAGTCTGGAATGCTTAACTTACCGTGTAGTGAGCTGTTTCTTATTTTCTTTGGCGTCTTAACAAAATTTTCACTCCATATTTAACAATACTTTTTGACAAAGTAATTTTACCAGAATTCAGCAACATTACTGAACACATTCTGATGATCTGCTTTGACAGAGTATATTTTAAAAAGTGGATCTAATTTTCGAAAATCTTGTATAAAATAAGTGAGCTAAAGATTTTTGATAAACCAGTGCCTTAAAAATAGTACACTATTTCGCTTTTAAAATGAGAAGTCTTACATGTTAGACATTTGAATTGTTAAAAATTTTAATTTTTAAAATGCTATTTTTATGACAAGTTTAAGAGAAAGGTAGGAGGACAGGAGCAGACACAAACTCACGCTATTTTTACGACCCGTTAAGCTCGCTTTAGAAAAATGAGAAAGGGAGTATTTAAAAAAAGAAGAGAAGAATAAGAGAGAAGGATATCAGAGATGTAAGTTTCACAAAAATAGAATTAAAAAAACCCTGTTTCAAGAGTATTCCTCGTTCTTTAAAAAGAGCCGTTGCCACACATCATGTAAAAGTCTACTTGGGATCTGTCCCTGACCATCATCCACAACCTAATACTGCAAAGGTTTGGTAGAATTCCGAATTGAAAGCCAGAGACAATCAGACTTTTTCTTCCAACATTTCTGCTCTTTTATCTGGATTCATGTGGCAATTATTTCTTGCAGGCTGGATTGGTAATCATCAATCCCAGGGAAAAAGAGCCTAATTTTGGAGAGGAGTCAGCCAGGATATTGCTGTGTCCAGGAACCCAACAAAAACAAACTCCCTCCGTTCTAAAGGCAATTACAAAGACTTTACAATGACAAACCAGTCTCAAACTATATCTGACGAAAATTTTTGGCTATGAGCTGGTTGACCGTCCACATAAATCACGAAGATGTATTTCTTAAAACAAAAGATAATACCAACGCAGTTATGTGTCCATTATATAGCAAAGTTCTTCAACAGAATAATGCCGCTGCCATCATCCAACTTATAATGGATTCATCAGTGAAGATGAGCCTGCCGTCACCAAATTTTAAACTTTTCACTTTTCCCGGAAAGTCAATTCACAATAGAAATTTTAAAAGCTCTAATAATTATAAATATATTGGGAATCATGCAACAGTTTTCTGTCAACGAAAAGAGAGAAGACATCAATAATACAGTAGTGACTCTTAGCATCACTTATTACAGCTTCATTCCCTTAACTATATAACGCAAAATATTTTATATTCCAATTAAGAAAAGTCAAACGAAGCATAGCCTCAAATGCAGCCTAGGAAAAATTTATATTCGTTGCGGGAATCCTCAAAAAAACAATCGGTTTGACCTTACTTAATATCTCACGCTATCAGCTGTTATCTTTGTCATTTCAAGAAACTATACATGAAACACATAATGATGGAAATTTACTGTCAATTGTGGTATAGATCCAATGCTTTTAGGCAAAAGATTCAATCTCTTATTTCGAGTGATATAAAGCATTCCGGCACATCTTCATTCTATCTGCAACGGTTTTTTCATACATACATGCATATATGCTCGAATATTGCATATAAAAAAAAATAATTTCCCTAATTTTACGATCATTTTCGTATTACCACCTCTGAGGTTTCTACCTGACTATAGATATGTTTTCCTGCGTGTGTTATTTATTTGCTATGGCTGTTGCTTTATCGTTGACGTTTATGTTGTGTTTTTAATTTTGTTTTTTATTTTTTATTTTTGTTTTTCAGGTTATTAATGATAACACATTATGCTGGTTATCGTGACATTTTTATTTTTCCAGTACCATCTTGTTTTTATATTATTTATGCTCTCCTTAGTTGTTAACTACCGTTCTCTTTTACATACTCTTTCTCTTTCTCTCACTCTTCTCCCTGTGTGTCTCTTCACTTCTAAACTTTTTAAATTTTTTTTATTTTATTTCTTCTTTATTATAATACTTTTTACTCACATACATACCTTGCTCTACCCTATCGGGATTTGAGATTACTTAAGAACAGCAGTCTAATTCATAATAACTCCTTATTTTAGGTTTAATCCATACGTTAGTTAATAAACTCAAAATTAAAAAGCTTATTAATGAAAAATAATTAGGGGAGTCGCGGTATAGTGGTTAGTATTTTCGCACAGAAACTCAAAACACCGAGGTTCAAACCCATCGAAGACAAAAATTATAAAGTAAACATTTTCGACGGTTTTTAAGCATAAATCGGCCGATACGCTGCTATTTCACGTTCGATATTAGTACGAAGTTCATAATCGTCGCTGGCTTGTTGGCATAGATCATAAACTTGACGTAGCCTCACAGATAATAGTCTAACGACGTCAAATCACACGAACGAGGCGGCCAATCGACTGGACCATTTCGTGGGATAACGAGTTCTCCAAACTTGGTTTCCAATAAATTGATTGTGACATTCGCTGTGTGGCTTGAGGCGCCGTCCTATTGTTACCACATATCTTCCAAGTCCATATCATCCAATTGGGGTCAAAAATATTCGGTTATCATTGAACCTTAGCGATTCCCATTGACAGTAACTTGCCGGTCTTGATCATCACGAAAGAAGTATGGCCCAATGACGCCGCCTGCTCATAAACCGCACCAAACCGTAATTTTTTCGGTATGCAATGATGACTCATGGATTACGTGTGTTTTGCTGAATGACAAATAACGCATATTTTGTTTATTGACGAAGCCATTCAGCCAGAAATGAGCCTCATTGCTGAAGATGATTTTTCGATGAAAATCCCAATCATTTTCAAGTTGTTGCTCAGCCCAATTCACGAACATACGACGCTTCTGGTGGTCAAGCGGCTTCAATTCTTGCGTCAATTTGATTTTGTAAGGATGTAGGCCAAGATATTTTCCCAAAATTCGCCACAACGACGCAGACTGGGGATTTTTGTATGAAGTTGAGGAAAAAAATATATTTGTCAGAAAATATAGTGATTTTATTACAAATTTAGTTTTATTTGAATAATAATACACAAGAGTATTCAAAATAAAGAGAGTTAGAGAAATGTATATCGTTACCTACAATGTAAAAAGCCATAACTAACAAAAAAATTTAAATGATTTTTTTAATTTATTATTTATTTTAAATCTATTTTCAAAATATTATTCTAAAAGAGCCTTAACTTCGTCGTTTATAACAGTATGCTTTTTCTGGCAAAATGAAGGAGTCAAATGTGAGCTAATGGGATCTGATGTTACCATCATTCGGTGCATAATGTCTTCGATCGTGGCAATTCGACTGCATTTTCTGGAGTGTCTAAGGCGATATTTTTTATAGTCTTTGTTACGACTTTCTTGAGCCTCTTCGGATGGTAAGCCTACAGGAAAAATACACTTTTCAATTATATATTTTCCATGAATCAGAATTTTGTGAAGTGTAGGTGGCATATTGCACCACTCGTACAGTGTAACAAACTCTTTTGCCGTCTCCAGACTAAAATCACCAAATTTTTTTGGATCTACAACCTCGGTGATGGTTATAGCTTCGAAAATTATTGAAAACCTCTTGATTATGTTTTCATATAGACCCGT
Source organism: Metopia argyrocephala (assembly GCA_963576795.1). Taxonomy (NCBI): domain Eukaryota; kingdom Metazoa; phylum Arthropoda; class Insecta; order Diptera; family Sarcophagidae; genus Metopia; species Metopia argyrocephala. The sequence goes on from OY756211.1 coordinate 11,748,224, forward strand.
GATTTCGAAAATCAAAGCAGGATTAGCAAAGAATCTTCGTGACGTATTTCCTGAATTTGTCGTACCAGAGCCTTGCTTAACAGAATCACCCTGTATTCCAATTTTCTCTTTAAGTTCACGATTTATGAAACATTTTCGGGCTTCTTTTATCGAACGAGTATTTAAGTCGACTCTACCACGTTTAAATTCAATATTATAGGCTACATTTAAAAGACACTCCATCAGCTGAATACGCGCATGAAGTGGTGACATACCAAATTGCAGTGCTTGTTCATTTACGGGCATAGCTTGAACTTCTTCGATTTTATTCATCTTGGATACTTCAACACTTCTCGCGTTCGTCGGCATGACGTGAATGACAAAAATCGATCAATGAAAAACACTATATCTCGAGCAAATTTTTTAAATTTATATCTTTACTTAATTGTGAATAAAAGCGAAACGCGTTCATCGATTTTCATGATTTATATCTTATTTTGTCTATAGATTGTGCGACTTTACGTGAAAGTAGTAGGACTTGACACTTTTTTACCGCTTTGGATTTTTTATGAATTTTAAAAAAAAATTAATTTTTTAGGCAAAAAAAAAATCTGTTTTCCTTCATACATTTATTTATAACTGCGAAACTGTTGCTTATGTCGCAAAATGTTATATAAACAGATGAAAGTAATTGTAATTCTTGATTTTTCTATATTTATTTCAGCAAAATCCGACTAGTGGTTCTTGAGTTATGTTAAACAAAAGAGCCTTATCAGAATTGAGTCGTGAATCAATCGGCTGAAAAATTTTGTACTGTGTAATGCAACAAATTGAGAGGTGGCACCTAGTGGCACTTGAAATTGATTAAAAATGTTAACACATATGAGACAATGTATTAGGAGTGATTTCCAACTGTAGGGAAGTATTGCTAAAATTGCAGGTCCAAATGTTTGGAGGAAAAAAGGATTTAAACACACAAAAAAAAACTTCAGTCTCTGCAAAGTTTATTTTCCCAATTTTTGTATGCTGAAATATCCTACTTTAAATAAAAAATTGAAAGAAAAACTTTAGCTCACATAATTAAATAATATTCGCTTTGCAATTCTTAGGTTTAAATTAAGTTGGTTCGGTAAAACATTGCATGTACTGAGTTTGAGAGGGCTATAAAAAAAACTCGCAGTCAGATCGGATTAATTCTCTTTGATTTGATTGTACCATTTAGTCTAAAATGTTAAAATATCTCTGCATATTGCATGAAGAGTATGTTGAAAATGTGACTTTTATCCTCAAAATCCCCAATTTAACGAACAAAAAATATTGCAGCTTCGATCAAACATGGTAAGCTCAAATGTTTAAATCTCACGTTAAAAGTTAAAGGTAAGGCAATCTTCTTTATCGGTCACATTTAGGTTATAGGTTAGTTGTAATAACCAAAAGCAATCTATCTGTCCGATAACATCCTAACTTTAACTAAAGGCAATTTGTACTGATCGACCTAAAAGCTTTTGCTTTTAAGGCTCTATAAGCACGTTTTATGGGTTTATGAATTAGACTGTTGTTACTCACCTACATAGACAAGGAAGGTTCATTCGGTTTTAATTTTCGTACTGTATTTGCAACAGTTTTTAGCTAAACAAACGTACGATTCTAACTTAGTCTGTGCTGAATAAAAAAATTTAATTTGGTTTTAACACAAAATATCATACGAGTTGGCTGGTATTTACTTACACGACATAAGTTTCAGCTAACTATAAGGTAATTTATTATAAGTTAGCTTATGGTTCACAAACAAAGACACTATTAGTCCGATACAAACTGAAAAATAATATCATACGTTTTAGTGAAACCCACAAGTTAAGCTCATACTCTGTTTTCTTTTTTGTTTTCTTCGTGTTTTAATGATTTAAATACGTATAATAACTCGACAGTATCATAACTCTATCAGTACTAAACTAACTTTCAGTCAGTGAGTTAATTCACAAAAGTCCGACAGGGCATAAACGTAACACACAACCATCGCATATACACTCGCACAGACGAAGAAACTCAGCATGTTAAAGCTGAGAATTTTTATTAAAGAAATGAAAAAAGGAAAAATAATATTTACGTTGAATTAAGAAAATTTTTTTCTTTACTTGATATCTTAAGTTTTTTTGTAAAATTTTAATTTTTTTTTAAGTTTTTCAATAATATAAACCGGGATGCGATTAAATAAATAGGTTTTAAGGAAGATAATGGATTTTTATTAGAGAACAAATTTGCCAACATGAATACAGTGACGTGAATACACCCACGCATCACATTCACTATATCCGTTTCTTCTTTGCTGTCATTATTTCTTACATACGCACAAGCGCTCGTACTTATTTAAATTGTATGACTTAAAAACACTTGTTTTGTGTAAATAAATGCTTATTATGTTGTTGTTGTTCTTATTTTTTGTTTGTTTGAATAAAACCAACATTTTTTGTTTTAATAAAAAGAAACAACAAAAAAGAAAAGAAAAAAAAATGAACGCAATATAACACAAGTGACCTTTTCTTACTTCTCTTGAGTTTTTTTTTTTATTTATTTCTCCTTCACATTTTCTACTTCATAATCATTTGAATTCTACACCAATTTATTTAGTCAGTACTTGTATTTGTTTATTATCGTGCTTTCTGTTTTTTTTTCTGTTTCTTTTTTCTCAAAGGATTCGGTCGGCACTATTTTTATGTTAAAATGAGTTTTAGTTTTAATATTTGTTTAAATTGATATTTATGGATTTTGATAGGAAAAAAAAAACAAAAATAAAAAATACACAAAATAGAAACATAAATGAAATGAAAATTTTTTTTAATTAAAATAATAATTTAAAGTAGAAATTTTGTAAAATGCTGTAGTTGATAAAAAATTAAGAAAAACTATTTTGAAATTGTATTCGTTAAAGGCCGATTATATGAATATATGCCACTTAGGAGATATCACAGATCTGGACAATATCTGTTTGCTTAAAAACATAACTTCTCTTAGCTATGCTAAAAACTAGCCTAAAAACTGAATGAACCTGACAAACGCCTTTATATTTTAGAACGATTGATATCTTCAACGAACTATACGAGAGAATTGAAGTATGAAGTGGAATAGAATCCCTTCACTCTTTAGGGATTTTCATTCTCAACAGAAGTCATTTGCAATTAAACGCAATATGCAATAACCAGTAAAAACAGACACAGCTAAGGAGAGATGTCCCATCGAATAAGCTGCTAACATAGTCTTTACTAATTGAATCTGCCAGAAAAACAAGATTCCCGCCTCATATTCCATTTCTATATGATACTTAAATTAAAACACTTAAAAAAATTTCTAGTATAGACTCATGATTATCGGACACTTTCAATGACATTATTCTTTCTTACTGTTATTGGTGAGAATCACTAAAACTATTCAAAACTATTTTTGCACGTCAAATTCGTTTTAAGGATAAAAAACCTTAAAAAATGACAAGCTATTCATTTCTCAATTATTTTTCATGTCGAAAGAAACATCACTTGGTTGTATGGTTTCCATGGTGGTCCTAGGAACCAAATATCACTTTTGCAACACTTCTTTGCTTCCAACCAATTAAAAAGGAACATTCATGTACCACGTAATAGTCCATGCGGTTCAGATACTTTATAACTCTAGCAATTCTCACATCAGCCAGTTCCCCAATATCATCAAAGAGCGGCTTACCCAAAGTCGGTATTCTCTTCCTTAATAGGGTAGATCAGTCGCTGAGAAAACAAAATACCACCTTCCTCTTTTCTGAATATTTACAACAATCCAATAGCCCAAAAACTTGTTAGCACAGCTATGATACTACTGGAAGTTTTAGTTTTTTTTTTTCTTACACGTTATAAAAAATATGTAAATCAGAATTACGAAGGCTTAATAGAGGCCATATAAATACTTATATCTATGCATATATATTCTTTTCAATTTAATAAATATAATTGTATTCCATTTTTAAAAGTCAAAAACGAGAATAATTCTCTAAATTCTCCAGGTAAATTAATTTGGTCCTTAGTTGCTTGGTTAAATCAATACCCCACCTAGTCACCTATAAATTATGTGCCTGCCTTGTATTCATATCCGTTCCGGTTACAACCCGATTAAATTTTACTGAGTAGCTATTTTTGCACATGTGTTGTTTGTACAAGTAAATTGTGGGGTAGAACATTGGCAGATTATAAACTATCTTTAAAGCCTTATACTGTGCCGATAGAAGACTTTTAAGGGATCTGGTCATTTAATATGCATCTACCAATATTAAGTGTGACTGTATGAGTGATCAATAAATCATCAACTTTACATTATTATTAAATTTGTTTCTAAATTTAAATAGAATTCCCATTGCTGCCTATATCTTAGCCTTGGTCTTTTCAATTTTTTATAAGAATTGGAATCGAATTAGCATTATTTGTTATTCTCTTAACGAAACACTAAAAGCTCTTACTTACCCGGGAAAAAAAGAGCTTTAGCACTAAGACGCTGCTCGTATAAATCCTTTTAGCATCTTAGTACTGCAGCACTGCGCATGTTTACGTAAAAAATCATTATGAGTACACTTATCATTCCACCAATTCTTAAACGTTTTCTCTCTGGATCTGGCTGCCAATCTGCACGTCTGGTTAAACCAGGATTTGTCTCTTGGTTTAACCGAAATATTTTTAGGCGCAATATAGATTTCTATCCCCAATTTTATTTAATTCACAATCATGGTACAATGATCCGAATTATCGAGAGGTGCAAGAACCTCAACTTCATACTTGTTAAGGTGTGAAGTGAGGAAAAGATCGAGTGTGTTATTCTGGTGCCCATCGACGCTCGACATATATAATATATAATATTTTTTCTAACCCTAAGATTGCCAGCTTGGTCTGGCCAGACAAAATTTCACTTGTGAGTGCAATATCTTTCATATGTAGCAAAAAATCAAAAAAGGAGGGACGTGTATTCTATAAATGGAATGTGCTGAATCGAATGAAACTTATTTGGAATCGATCCACTTTTAGGGGGTGAAATTAAAGTTTTATGTGATGGTATATTAAATTAACCTCTTGGTCTGTCTAGACCACGAAGTATTGTTTACATGCTTTTCGTATGTTTTGTAAAGCAAAATCAAACGACTTGGCTAAAATTAAACGTATCCGCTCCGTAAATATGTCTGCTGTGTTAAAATTTTCTGTAAGAAAAATTTTTGCTAGCAACTTGTGGTAGAGCCAAACATTCAAAAAATGTAATCCCCTTGGTTTGACCATGCGAGCTAAATAAACTTCAGTTATAAAAGTATTGAAAGTCAATAGCATATCAGGATTACATATCGTTGACATGTTTTTGAATAACCAGACAGATTCCAGCATTTAACAACTGCTGCAAAAAAACGAGCTGAGGATAATATGATAGCTTATCTATGTAATAGTGAGGAAGATGAAATAAAAACATTTTCTGAGAGCGAGACAATTGGCGGAGATTGTGCGTCTAATGAATAAATTAGGATTTTATTCTAGAAAATGGTGAAGAATATACTGATGATGAGGACGATAAAAACGGAAAGGCTGAGGAAAATTCTGAACCCGATGAAGGTGAGCGATAATCAAGCAACCACCGAAAACAGGCAAAAAACTCGATCTCAACATTCATGTAGCTATGAAAACTGAAAATTTGTGATACTTTCTGCCAAATCCGGTTCAAATTTTTAGAAAAATTTTTGTACCAGAAATGGTGAGAAACATCCGCAGGGCACAAAAGGTTTATATTGCTTTGAATAAAAAGTACCCGATAAAAGAACACATAGAAAGGGAGCAAACTGATCAAAAAGGAATATATAAATTACACTTTTATCATCACAATGTGTAAAAGTTACAATGTCGGAAACACGATTCATTTTACTACTAAGTTTCATCCGTTTTGACATCGCAAACACTAGGCCAATTCGCCAAGAATTTAACAAATCAGCAGCAATAGACGATATAGATATACATACATATTTATATAGATAGTTGAAAACTGTACCAATCCCAACCTCTTCTAAAAATTGTCGGCCATTATGCGTTAAGTGCAATACAGCAACAAAAACAAAATGCAAAACTCGTTTCAGCTGTGGTTTATGCATGTTTGCAGCATGGAAATGAAACTGAAAACAAAATTTGTGACGACTGTAATATAAAATAATATAAAAAATAATAAATTGTATAATATTAAAAATGAAAAATAAAATCGTGTAGTTAAAAGGAATGAATATCTGTTTAATAAAAATACACTTATTTACTTTTTATTTAGTTGAGTTTTTTAGTTCTTCTCATTGTGGTCTGGTCAGACCAATAGGTTAACTTATTGAAAAAAAGTTACCGACAATCCTAGGGTTAATATTTGCTTATAATCTTAATAACACGAATGACTTTCTATTGCTTCAGGAACATTTAAAAGTTAAAATGTGTTTGGTTTTTAATTAAAAGCGAACTCATATAATCTAAAATTAAGAAAACCAACGCAAAAAATTAATGATTTTAAATGTAAATGTAAAATTTGTAATTAATTACAATACTTTTTTAACTTTTTTTATTTTTTTTGTTTTTGTTTTTTGGGTAACATAAATAAAAAGACAGCAAAGTTTTCCATCCCTGTATTAAAAACATATAATTTCAGTTCATATTTAAGCAAAATAAGAAAACGAATTTAAGAAAGAAAATTTACATCTCAGCCTACTAATATAGGCGGCAGACTTAACAAAAAGTAAAAAATAAAAATAAAAGAAAAAGTTTTTTTTTTTTTTTAACTTAAAAAAGAAAACGAAGAATAAACCAAGTTTTTCTTTTTCGCACAAATATGAAACGTTAGTGAAAGGGAGAAAAATACAAATTTTTCAAATAAAATCGACATTTCAATTGTGTGCGTGCGTTTCTACGAGTTAAACATTTAAGTAAAAATATGAATTGCAAATTTAAACAGTAAAAGTTTTTCCTCTTTTTCAGTTTTTTTTTTTTTTTTTTGCTTACTTACTCCCACTTCTTCTTCTATTCTCTCCTATTCTCTTCTCATTTGCATTAATATTTGACATTGTAAGCAAAGGTTATTACAAACACATTAACATATGTAACAATTATTGTTTAATGGGTGTCTTTCACTCTTTTTCTATTTCCATTTCCATTTTGATGATTCTTTTCGTTATTCATTTTCACTTTGGTAGAGAAAAAGTTAATAATTTATTTAATGAATTCAGATTAAGAGCAACAAAATATTGTGGAGCTCTACTCCTTTTGTTTGGTTTTCACTGTTCACTGTTCTTGTTGCCACAGGTTATTTTTTTCGCATTTCATTTTATTTTTATTACGCATTTGGTTTCTTTTTTTTTCTTTTTTTGTTTTGTTTTCTCTTATTTTAGGACATGGTGAGATTAGCGGCTAAAGAAAAGAAGCATTGCTATTAATTCCAGTTGTCTTCATATTAGAAAAACACGTGTATTTGCATGTGTGTGAGTGTGTGTATGTATGTATGTAGTTGTGGACTGGTTTTAAAAAGTTGTTTTTATGCTTTAACCCAGCTGGCATTTGGTAGATTGTTTTTTTACTTGCTGAGAACAGGAAAATGAATGGCGCTTAAGTTAAGAAAGTGTCTAATTTGAAATATTATAATTAATTGCATAGTAATCGTCAACAGATCGTACGTACAGGCGTTTAAAATAAGCTCAAGTTAAGTTTTATTCAACATTTTATTGTTTGTATAAGTAATTGTATTAATTGCGCAGAGAAATACATATAAATAATATTATTTAATTTATATTTAAATTTTGACAAAAAATAAAACTATTTAATAATTTTAATTGATTAAAAAAAAAATAAAATCAAATTTTGATAATCCAGCAGTCAAATTCGACCACAACAGCTTTCAAGTTACATTCGTTTTCAACTCAGTTATTATTCACAATAAACTGTAAAAAATAACCAAAAAATAATAAAATAAACTGTAGTCGCTGTCGTCTAGTGGTTAGTGTGTTGGATTACTAAGGTAAGAGCGCTGGGTTCAAATCTCAGCTCTGACATCTTAAAAAAAAAGAAATATGAAAAATTATTTCTTTCGGCTACTACCTCTCAGCAGTCTTCTGGCAAAAGATTTGGGAGTAATTGATTGTCATGAAAAAGCTTCTCAAATCTGTCGTTCAGAGTCGGCTATAGGTGCCTCTACACATGGTCAAAAATTAACACCCACAACATGAGTGCTGCGAGAAACTAGGCCGTAACCCTGACACAAGGTTGCAATGGCCAGTTATGTATGTATGTATGTACGTAAACTGTAAAAACAGTTTCATAAAACAATATTAATATTTAAACATTCTACCATCTCACACGAACACAAGCAGTTTCTTTAACGAAATCTTAATATTACGCTTTAATTTAGATGCTCTACCTGTAAAAGTTTAATGCCCGTATTCATACAAAATGAAATAGTTTTATTAATTGGTTATTTGAAAATTACTCCATAGAAATATGTCAAATAAGCACTCTATAAACCAAATTTACTTTTAATGAATACGGGCATAAATCTTTTTCAATCCAATTTTCATTCAAAATAAACTGAAAAAATAACAATATGAACGTCATATTCAAAACACAATACGAATGCCAATTCAAACGTGGCTCATAGTGTGGATTTATTTCTCATGGAAACTTGAAACTGCTGAAAAGAAGAGAAAGAAATCTTGTACGGAATGCAATACAGCCTTTTAATGTATTCTAGAATTCTGTTTTTTTTTTGTGTCTAGTCCATAAAATAAAATGAATTCGAGTGAAATTGTAATCGAATGAAATTATTTTTATTTATTTATTTTATTTATTTATTTATTTATTTATTTCTTCTTACGTCCCATACACAAGACCAAAGTCTCATATTGCAGTATAGAACTCAGTACGAATACATCCAAAATACATTATAATATACTTATACAATAGGTTATAAAATTAAACAATTTAAAAAAGATTGATTATAAAATACATAAACAAACATTAATGACATAAAAACATAATTGTTAAAATAAAATTAATTACATAGTAGTATAAAATTAATTTGAAAACAGACAAAGGATATTTTTTCTAAATAAATGCGCGTTACTAATGACTTGAGAGCTGTGGGGGATATCGTTCCAGAGACTTATGGCATGTATAAAGAATTGGTATGTAGATATCCGACTGCCATATCTAAAACAAAGTAATCTTTTACCCCTATTCAGAGTGGAAAAGTTCAATCGTTTAAAAAGGTATAGGGGTTGACGCGTGTATATTATTTTATGCATTAAAATCAAAATCCTTACCTTCATATAATCATCAAGACACATACCATAGAGTTTTTTCACATACATTGAAATATGATCGAATCTTCTCAAGCCAAATACGTATCGAACTATATTATTAAAAGTCATATTGAGTTTTCTTCTGCTGATACTGTCACAACAAGCAAAAAGTTCACACCCGTAAAGTAAAGTTGGCACTTAATATGTCTTGGCAAGAAGTATTCGAATATTCAAAGGTGTGCAATGATGACTATACCAAAGATTTCTTAACATAGAAAATACGCGACCAGAAGCAAAATTAATATGGTTAGACCAAATGAGGGTACCGTTAAAATAAATTCCCAAATTCTTAGAAACGTTCACAATCTCAATGGGTTGACCATTCAAGGTCAAGACTGGTCTATAATTGAGTCTCAATAAGTTCTTTTTGATAATTAAACATTTTGATTTAGAGGGATTTATCCCCAGGCCATTAGCGGTAGCCCATTCGAAAATCCGATGCAATTCTTCGTTCAAAATTCTCACATATCGGTCAACCGATGCAATATCACAACTTATATACAGCTGCACGTCGTCAGCGTACAATCTAACTTTGCAGTGTTCGAGTTTACCTGGCAGATCATTAATGTATAGCGAAAATAGTAGAGGGCCCAGAATAGAGCCCTGAGGAACACCACGACTTAAAGGCAAAAACGTAGATTTTGAAGCACCTGATTCGACAAATTGATATCTTTCAGTTAGATACGAAAATATTAAATCGGTGGAAGTGGATGAAAACTTATGAAAAAATGTTAATTTATTACATAAGATATTATGATCGACAGTATCAAACGCCTTCAAATGATCAATAAGTACCAAAAACGTCACATTGCCACAATCAACCTGTTGTCTAATATCCTCCGAAACGTCAACCAGGGCCGTTATACAGCTGTGCTGCTTACGAAATCCATATTGAAAGTTTGTAAGAATATTATTATCATTAAGGTATCGAGTCACCTGGTTATGAATCAATCTTTCAAAAACTTTCGAAAGGAAAGGTAAGATTGCAATCGGTCTATACTCTGAGTTGGACTTCCGTACTGGGATGATTCTCGCGAGTTTCCACATTTTGGGATAGCAGTTAGTAGCGAAAATTTTGTTGAAAATAAACGTTATAACGGAAACAATCTGTGGCATGATAACCTTTAGAAATTTTGGGTCAATCCCATCGACTCCTATTGCATTGGATTTTACCGACAACACACTAGAGAGAACTTCAAGGTGAGTGACATTAAAAAAATGGAAATTACTATTACTGGAATATTCAAAAATTGCCTATTCAGAACATCCGCATCAATTCCACAAGACTCAATATCAGTAGATCTGCCGATACCAATTTCCCGCATTGCTCTCCACTTCTGTCTCGAGTCACTTACAGTAGTAAACTTAGCTGAAAAATACTCAGATTTGGCCCTCTTAATTAATTTGTTAGTGGTCCTCGGTGAGATTCGGTACAATTCATGTATCTCAGGAGTTTTGAAGCGCTTCCAGCGTAAATAAGTATAATCCCTGTGACGGATTGCACGCTTAATATCCTGAGAAAACCAAGGCTTACTTTTTCCATCCAGGGTCTTCGTTCTTCGTTCTTAAAGGAACTGCAAGATCGTACAGGTGGTTCACACCATGTTGCAGAAAAGAAATCTGATCGTCAACAGAAATGATATGATATATCATACTCCAGTCAATGTTAGAGAATTCCCATTCCAAAATACTAAAGTTCAAGTTCTTGAAATCTCGATGGGTAATAGCCTGCGGAGGAACATGTAAATTAAAGTTGTACGAAATAAAAATCAGGTCATGGTGTGAGAAACAAGGGGCTGATAATTGGTCATAAAGTAGGATCTTCAATAGATCACTCACAAAGAAGAGATCAAAAAGTGTGGAACTAGAAGCAGTAAAATGCGTTGCTTGAGTTGTATTTGGTGAATCAAGACCAAGAGGATGTAAATTTTCCTTCAAATAAGAGTCGACTAAGACATTAGAATTAAAATCACCTGCAATAATGACATCCTCATAAGCCAGAGCAAAAGTCTGAAGAGTATTCACAAATCGTTCCAAGCAAATACGATTATTAGGTCCATAAATACAGCCCAATAACAACTTCCTACCATCACAACTAATCTCAAGCAGTAAATACTCCACCAAATTTGCCAGCCCATCAATACTAGTACCATGATCAGAATCGGTAGACTTACTGATTATTTTAGCCGCAATTCCTTTCCTAACATATATTGCCATGCCACCGTAACCATTTCTTTCGACTCGTTTCATACTATACCCAGCTAAAGAGACCAATAAATCTGTGTACTCAGATTTAAACCACGTTTCAGATACACAAATAATGTCGATACCAGAGCCTTCAAAAATAAAACGAAACTCGTCAATTTTGTTCCTTAAACTTTGAGCATTGATATGGCAGATTTTAATACCACTTCTTTGATTTGCCAAGATCCTTGTCATATTTGCCAGCCTTATTATATTTTTAAAATGTGAAAATCTTTTAACACCCTTTGTTATTCATTCCTTTAATTCTTATTAACGTAACTTCTTTGAAAACCAAAACTATAAAATAATTTTCGCATTTATGATTTATTTGTCTTTGAGAAAAACCCTCGATTTTAACACTAACCGTACCTTTATTTAAATTATTCAAATATTTAAATTTGCGCTATAATATTGTATTTTAATTAATTTTAATGGTCACATAAATGTGAAGTTTATTGTCCGTTCTGGTTTGGCATACGGCGAATACGATCAAATACGTATTTAAATACAAGATTGAAAAGTTTCCCTAAGAAATATTAAATGGCAAAACAGGAATATGTTAATGAAAGATATACAAATAAACTATCGTACGGATGAAAGTGTGACACTGGTTTACCAACTACTTCCATTATGTGTCAATATACATAACATACATAACTGGCCTTTACAACCCTGTGTCAGAATTACGGCCTAGCTTCTCGCAGCACTCATGTTGTGTGTATAAATTTTTATCCATGAGTACCGGGACCTACAGTTTAATGTCGTCTCCGAAAGACAGACTTGAGAAGCTTGTTTATGGTGATTAGTTACTCTCAGAGCTTTTGCCAGAAGACTGCTAAGAGGTAGTCACCGAAAGAAATATTTTTTTTTATATTTCTGTTTTTAAGATGTCAGAGCACTAACCACTAGCCAGACCACGGCATGTCTATATATTCCTTCAAAACTTTTAACGCGCAATACAATATTTTCTTTAAAGTATTTATTTTTTATTAGTTTACAGTTTTAAACAAAATTCCATTGAAGAGACTTAACTTATTGCCCATCTAAACTACAAAACATATTCCAAATCTGCGCCTATTTTTAAGTAAATTTTAGTGGGTGGGGGTAAGAAAGAGAAATCTTCCCTAGTAGTGCAAAAAGGGAGACGGGCAAGGTTTGTACGGTTTCTGGTATTTCAATCTGTACGGATGGCCGTAAGATGGAATCCGGTTTGGGGGTTGTTGTTTTGTTAAGATGTTTCGGATTTCCAGGCTGAGGTATTAACAATAAAACAAGCTCTCCGGGAGAGGATATAGGTTTTCTGGGAATATCTGTAACTTCGTACTCTGAAAATGCATTAAATGCTCTGTGAAATGCATTAAAGGAAGATCTCAAAATTTTTCCAAGAAAAAGCACAGAACAGATAGATTTTCACCATATACTGTACTGATTTTGGGCAGCTTTGTTGCAGTGTGAACGGGGAAGAACGTGAAAAATTTGAAGATCCCCTATTCACTCTTTATCTTTAGCAATGTCAGCGGTTTATTACCACTCTGAAAGGTTGGATAAACCTGAATTATTAATTTTTCTTGTGACTCGTCCGGTCTGGTATTCAAATATTTTAAGTTTTTTGGGCTGCCACTTTTTAAGAGCATTGCGCCAGCCTTGATCTCTTTATTCTAATCCTGGTTGGCTGTAGTTCTTTTTCATACTTTTTTTGTTTGATTTTTTTTCAGTAAGGCCAGTACTCAGGAGATGATCCCTACTCATGTACTAGCCTAGGAAAATGGGCATGGAAGGGCAAAAAAGGGTGCGGACCTTTAATTTAATTTTACTAATATCATATCTGATATCAGTTTGAAAAAAACATAGGTCCTACTTTAAGAATACTAAACGCAAGGAAATCGATTGCTGTTGATTGATTATTCAATGGCCTGTGTTATACCTGCACTACTGAATAATCCAACCCAAAAATCAACCCCCAAAAGCCCGCACAATAAAGTTTAAATTAGGGGAGGAATAATAATTTTAAACCAACCTCTACAGCACGACTAAGTGATTATACCCTATACTACGTAGAGAGAATTCTAATTGGGGGAATTCATTGTACTGGAATCAATACGATACTTTGTTCTAATTGTGTATTTTTTTGACTAGCCATCTGATATACCGTTGTACCCCATATTTAGAAACTAAGCCCAATAGTATTGTTCTGAGAATTCCTAACACATATACGTGTGGTACAAAGGCCTAAATATTGTAGTGGTCTAAATACTCATGCATTCAAATAAGACGTGTTAGTTCATATAATTAACTTATACGGTTTATTCAATTAATCAATTTAAAATACGTACATAATATAGATGGTGGGTAATCCGTTGCTATCCTTATGGATCACAAAAGGGACTGATTTCTGTTACCAATTCAAAATGGAATTAAATTAAATGACAAACGGAAACCTTCACAATTCAAAATTCTACAAACACGAATACCGATTCCACTACTTTTCAAAAAAATCTTAATCACAATATTTCATATTTATAATTACAAAAATACAAGGGATAATATTCTTTTCTTATAATAATTGTGTGTCCAGACAACTTTGGACAAATACGAATATTATGAAGAAAATTAAATGCAAGCAATGAAAAAAATATAATAATTTCGCAGTTTGTTGACGACAAGCCCTTCTGTACATTTTCATAACGTCTCAAAAATTTATAAATATTTTTTAAATTTATTATTTCATCGAAATTGCAATACTTTCAGCACTTTTCAAAGTATTAAAAGGCATAAAAACCTACTTCAGCAGTTAAAATTCTTGGAATTAAAGAAAATTTCTTTTTGTTTTTGTATTTTTTTTTTCTTTTCCATCATTTTTACTGTGGCATATATTTAAGTGGCAATAGCTCCTCCATTTCTTGTTAAAACCAGAGAAAGTCAAGTGTGTTATGATACACTCTTTCCCTTATTTATAAATTTGTCGTTTTTCTTTTCTCTTTGTTTCCTTTTTGTTTGCCGCAATTTATGGTATTTTTTGTATTGTTTTTTTGTTTTTTTATTTTGTTTTGTTTGAATGAATTTTTACGCTTTTGTTGGTATTGTTGTTGTGTTGTTTAATTAAAATTTGAATAAAGGATTTACACTTTGTCCTCTCATGCCTTTAATTTGCTGCACATTGTGTAAGAAGATAATTTTTTGTTTTTGTAGCGTTAACAAGACAATTTTTTCAAGCGTAAAAATGGCCTTAAGAGGCTGGTTTAGTTATTAAAAGTATTTTTTTTTATATGAAAAGCAAAGAAATTCTTAAAGCTTTACAGAAAAAAGAGGTTTTGAAATTTATTTTTTTTTCTTCTGTTTTTTATTAAATGTGAATTTTTATATACTCGTACTATACAAATAAAAAAATAAAAAAAAATTGAATATTGACCCAAATTTCTTTTAACCTTTTTTGAAATTCTTTTACAATTTAAAATTAAGTGAAAATCCTTTTAATTTATAAAAGAGGTTTAAAAAGTATACTTTGCAGGGAACAAATAAAGATTTTTATAACTAAACAAACATTTTTTGGTCCATTTTTCGTTCCTTTTTTTGCTTATTTAATAAGTTAGTTTTACTAGATTCTCCATATTTTATATATTTTTTCTATATTAATTAACTGCTATTTAATGCCTTTCTATTATTTCATTATTTCATTACTCTAGTATATCCTGTGTTGGTTTTTGTTTTTTTATCACACATTTTTGTAATTATTCTCAATGTAATTTATTTTGATTAATCTTGTGCTTAAACGACTTATTGAAATCCTACTGTGGCGTATGAGTAATAGGTTTTATTTTTGTTTAATGCTAAAATAATCATACGTTTAGGTGTATCCCATATGTATACAGTCAGTCGCATAACATGAATATTAATATGGAGTCTCTTATGATTTTAACACAAGCATTTTGAACATCATAAGGGATTTTTGATATGTTTTCAAAGCTGCAAATAATTAAATAAATTTCGTATTTTTATGAAAATTAAATTTAAAATTTAAATTATCGTAAATAAATAAATTATGGTTTGAAACGCCTTTCGTCTCATAAATTTCTGAAAGAAATTTTATTTTTAACCGTTCTGTATTAATTGCCATATTGTATTTATTGATAAATATAAGATTCAATCGAATAATTAAAAAAAAACAAGTAAATATTTGTTTTTAGATATTTTATTACTCAAATAGTTCCTTGCACATCTTTGTGAAGAATTGTGCCATAAGGAGTGTCTTAAGGATGCGATAAGCGTCAGGGATAGAACCCCGGATCCAGGGTCATATGCGAATTATATAAGGCATTCTGAATCATGGGGTTTGGTGTTCGATTATGGACTATATGGATTCTGATTTATTTTCGAACGAATGTTCGAGATTAGGTTTCCAGGTCGTAAAGACTGGAAATCAGGATGGCCCTGCATTCATCCTACGAGCCTGAGTTGGTATACGGATGGATCATGGACCGACACTTGTGCAGGAGCCGGAAGCTTTGAACCGATTTCGGTTCTCATAGGCAATTGGTCTAGTGTCAGTTCAGGCTGAGATTCAAGCTAACTCAATTGAATATACCTTAAGAGGGGTATCAGAGGTGAGCATATTGCTATATTCTTTGAGATTCAGGCCGAGTTAAGGGCATTAACTTCTTATGACTTAAAACGCGTTTGGTAAAAGAGTGCTTTGACAATCTGCAGAAATTTGGTGCGGCGAAGGTGATTGTATTTTACTGGGTTCCTTCGTGGGTCCAGTAACTTATTGTGGGGTCAACTGGGCAGAGGTTAGATCTAGGTTCGCCCAGTGGGAGCATTCTCTAAGAATAGCTTATTGGAAAAATGCTTCCGGAATGCTCCAGGCCAAACAGCTGGTGGAGCCTTTCTCGTATGGAGAAGAGCTCATTGTGTTACGGAGATCGGATATTGGTAGGATAGTGGTTTTTTTATCAGGACACTACTACCTCAAGTAACACTTGAATGGACTACGTCTCTTGCAGGCTCTGTCGTGCAGCTGCGTAGCACTGACTAGAACTGAAATACAAATCTTCGGCGGGAATCAGATTAATACGATGGCAATCAGTGTTTTACTTGACTTAATTCGGAGGGCGTTTGTTGTTGTTTTTCGAGCACGGTTTTAAGCCTGTTCATTTATATTATGAGTAACTGTTGAACTGAATGGTGTCGGTGGACGAAATTGTTGACCGGGAATCCCTGCCGATCGGCCAGGTCTTGACATTGAGCACAGGGTCATCATCTGTGAATAGAGTAAGGCACAAAAGATCCTTTGAGTCGCAGTGTCTGCCTTTGGACATAATTACTCTTTGATAATAAAAATAAATATAATAATACTCTAATTGTTCTGATAATGTAATCAAAAATGCTCATTATTGTTACCACTTATGCATCATTATTATCATTAAAAAATAACACATATTTGGAATATTGTAGTGCTACGAGAGAGAAATATTTACATTCTGCTAAACTGAAACTTCTGTTGTATTTTTCGGTGTAGTGATAGATAGACGTAAAAAAATTTTTACTAAATAGGTTAAATGACTTGAACTCATACAGTGAAATCTATTATCGCCGATAACCCTACAATAAGATATCCTTTTCAAGGCGATAACAACTAAATCTCTAGAACATAAACGAAAGACATTTTCTAAATCGAATACTTACTTAGCCATTCAAAGACTTGGATAATACTTTGAGCAAAAAATTATAAGACATGGTCATTTGAGAAATTTTAAGATTAATTAAGAAGAATCTTACAGTTTTGATTTGTGTTAATGTGGTTTACTTACTTACTTAGATGGCCATAACAACCCGTTAACGGGTTTCGGCCTGCCTTAACACTAGTCTCCAGGCGTCTCTACTAAGCGCGCGCCTTCTCCAGTTGGTCACACCAATTGACGACAGGGCTTCATCAACTTGGTCCTTCCAACGTAAACACGGTCGTCCTCTACGCCGACGTCCAGTGACCTTCGCATCGAAAACTTTTCTCGCTGGAGCGGATTCATCCATCCGAACAATATGGCCGAGCCAGCGTAGCCGCTGGATGTTAATGCGCTGAACAACGCCCACATCGCCGAGGAGCTCATACAGCTCATGGTTGGTTCCAATGCGAAACTCATCGCCATGCCTTCGAGGACCAAAGATCTTACGAAGAACTTTTCTCTCAAATACTCCCAAGACCGCTGCATCGGCACAAGACAGCGTCCATGCTTCCGCACCATAGAGAAGCACCGGAAGAATAAGCGACTTATAGAGTGTTAATTTCGTCGCACGAGAGAGGTCTCTATTACTAAACTGCCTACTGAGATCGTAGTAGCACCTGTTGGCCAGTGTGATTCTTCGTTTGATCTCCAGACTGACATCATTCTTGCTGGTAATGGCGGTGCCAAGGTAGATGAACTCCTTAACAACATCGAATGTATAGTTGCCGGCTGTAACCTGGGAGCCGATACGTTCAACATCCCTACTCGTCGACAACATGTACTTCGTCTTGCTCTCATTTACCGCCAGACCCATTTTTGCAGACTCCCGTTCAATAGCATTAAAGGCTGCGGTGACATCTCGCTTGGTATGCCCAATGATATCTATGTCGTCTGCATACGCAAGGAGCTGGACACTTTTGTTAAATATAGTGCCATTTCGATGAACACCCGCCTTTCGCAAAACACTCTCCATGACGAAATTGAAGAGGTCGCAGGATAAGGGATCGCCCTGTCTGAAACCTCGCACGGTATTAAAAGGTTCGGAGAGGTCTTTTCCTACATTGACGGACCTGCAGGAGTTGCTCAACGTCATTCTGCACAGTCTTATCAGCTTTGCAGGAATACCGAGCTCAGATATTGCGGCATATACGCGATCTCTTATCGGGCTATCGAACGCTGCCTTATAGTCGACAAAAAGATGGTGTGTGTCGACTTGACTTTCATGGGTCTTTTCCAGGATTTGGCGCAGTGTGAATATCTGGTCAATGGTGGACTTACCAGGTCTGAAGCCGCACTGATAAGGTCCAATCAGTGAGATTGCGAATGGCTTCAGTCGTTCACACAATACGCTCGTAAGAACCTTATATGCGATAGGGAGAAGGCTTATACCCCTGTAGTTGGTGCATATCGTGTGGTCTCCCTTTTTCAGGATGGGACAGAGGGCACTGAGATTCCAATCATTGGGCATACTTTCCTCCAGCCATATTCTGCAAATGAGTTGGTGCATGCACCTAACCAGCTCATCGCCTCCATACTTGAAAAGCTCAGCGGGCAGACCATCCGGTCCGGCCGCTTTGTTGCTTCTTAGTCGCTGTATGGCAATTTTGATCTCTTCATAGCTGGGCGACAGGATCTCAACGTCGTCATCATTGATTGGGAGCGGCACAGCATCTCTAGAGGCGGAATTTGTGTCGTCATCGCCTTGCAGTAGATTAGAAAAATGCTGTCTCCATAATCTCAGTGTCCCTTGTGCATCTGTAACCAGATTACCATGTTCGTCTCTGCAGGAGGTTGCTCCGGGTTTAAAACCAGTAGTAAGACGCCTTATCTTTTTATAAAAATTTTGAGCATCATGTCTACTCCTGCACATCTCGATTTCCTCACGATCACGCCTTTCTTGCTCCCTTTTCTTTCTTCTAAATAGGCGTCTCTCTTCCCTCCTCTTCTCTCTGTACACCTCCACAGTTGCTCTTGTAGTGGTGGACTGCAACGTTCTTCTGTAGGCGGCATTCTTTGCCGCAGTGGCCTCACGACACTCTTCATCGTACCATTGGTTTCTGCGGGGAGGACGCTCAAAACCAAGGACTGTTTCGGCAGCGTTGCGCAGAGAGTGAGCAATGTGAGACCACTGTCCACCAATACTTTCGAGAGAGGATCGGGTGCAATGGAGCTCATTAGAAAGACGATCGGAAAACGACCTAGCTGTCTCTTGTGATCGCAGCTTTTTATGCTCAGCTTCCCTCGAACACTAGAACGTGCCATATTCACTGCGCATATGCGCAGTCGCATCTTGGCTGCGACAAGATAATGGTCCGAGTCGACATTTGGACCTCTAAATGTGCGCACGTCTAGTATGCTGGATACATGCCTTCCATCAATCACAATGTGATCGATCTGGTTGTTGGTAGATCGATCAGGAGAGAGCCAGGTGGCCTTATGGATATCGAGATGCTGGAACCTGGTGCTACAAACTACCATGTTTCGCGCCGCGGCGAAATCGATCAGTCTCAATCCGTTCGGCGAGGTGGAATTATGGAGACTGAACTGTCCGACAGTGGGGCCAAAGATATCTTCACGTCCAACTTTCGCATTGAAATCGCCGAGGACAATTTTGGCGTCATGTGCTGGACACCCATCGTACACTTCCTCGAGCTTTGCGTAAAAAGCATCCTTGACCACATCATCCTTCTCTTCCGTCGGGGCGTGAACACAAATAAGGCTGATGTTATAAAATTTCGCCTTTATGCGGATCGTAGCAATTCTTTCGTTCACAGGGGTGAACTCCGAGACGTGATGGCGAAGTCTCTTGCTAACTACGAATCCGCAACCAAATTCGTGTTTCTTCTCATGGCAGCTGTAGTAGATGTCACATGTTGCTTGCCTTGTACAACCTTGCCCTGTCCATCGCATTTCCTGGATGGCGGTGATGTCAGCTCTACATTTCGTGAGAGCATCCGCCAACTGGATAGAGGCACCTTCCCTATAAAGGGTTCTCACGTTCCAGGTGCATATCCTTAAATCATAGTCCTTAAAACGTTTGCCAAGTTCGTCAACATAAAAGGGGTCCGTTTAGAGGCTATTGTATTGCTTTTCATTGAATAAAATTTTTACGTGGTGGGTTTCAAGCCCTACGCACAACCCAAATTTAAAGTCCAGACAGTCGCCGCATACATTAGTTCACAAGCTAGCGGATGCTAGAATGTTATCCAGGAGGGCCACGTGGAGGCTGTATGTCGACTTGAATACAACGGGAACAAGGATCGTTCTGGAGGCCGCCAGGTTGACCCCAATCAGAGACTTTGCCTTGTCCGAAGTATCCCATCCATCCATTTAAGGGTTGAAAAACTATTAGAAACGTAGGGCAATAAAGACATCTAAAAAAGTCTATTTTACCATTATATTTAAAAAACATATTTTAGAATTATTCTTTCATTTCGACACAGCTTTATATATTTGCATGTTTGTATGTGTGTATCTGTGACAATAAATAATTATGGCATAAATCGAAATGTCGTGTTTTGAAATTCTAGGGGTTTTGTCTGTGTTTAAGTTAAGATATAAATTAGATTTTATTCTCGAAATTTACCTGAATAATAAATCTTGAAGAGGAGAAGAAGAATGTGAAATAAAATGAAAAATGATTTATGGCAACTTAAGTCATTATTAGTTATTGCTACAGATATGTACTAACTCGTTACAATTTGTTTCGTAATGTCTGAGTTTATTTAAGGGTCTTGTGATTAGTGTGTTGCCTTACTAAGACGATAACGCCGGGTTCAAATCTCAGCTCTGACATCTTGAAAAAAAGAAACATAAAAAAAATTTTTCTTTTGGCGACTACCTCTTAACAGTCTTTTGAAAAAATCTCTGAGAGTAACTGATTGCCATGAAAAGGCTTCTTAAGTCTGTCGTTCGTACTCGACTATAAACTGAAGGTCCCGGTACTCATGGATAAAACACAAAATATGAGTGCTGCGAGAAGCTGAGCCGTAACTCTGAAACAGGGTGGTACTGGGCCGTTAAGTATGTTTGTATGTATGACAAAACGAAATTAATTTGGATGGTCCTGATGGCTTCCTGATATATATTGATTGGAGATCTAAAAGTCCAAATTAGCAGTCAATAGTAGCATACAATTTTAATTTTGACTTGTCTTGTATTTGGGTTTTATATACAATATATAACAAAAGAAAAAAGGTAATTCGTTAGAGCAAGAAAACTTCTGGGCTATTCTAAATCAAGAAATATATGGAAATAGTCGAATATTTATTACCCTCAATAAGCTAAACTAAAATAGGAAGCTATTATCCAACATTGTATTTTTTTTATTAAAAACCAAACCAAAACCATTTATAAAAACCAATTCTCAGGAGTAAACTCCTTCTAGTGCTCTGCATTTTATTGGAATTTTTGCGAAAAGAACAACATATTTTTTAACATTATTAAGCGCCTTAGGAATAAAACAAATTGCTGGGAATTGATCTTTTAAAAGTAAATTTTATACATTAACCCTTATATGATCAACAGCAATTACCGTATCGTTGCATGTTGATTGTGGTCAGTGCTTTCACTAAGTAGGTTAGCTGTTATCTACTACTTCCCAAGAGGTGGTGCTTTTCTCCTGATCATTCGTGTTTGTTGCCAATGGTTAAGGTGGAATAGTGTGGAATTTCAAGGAGCGGTTTCTTTGTAGAGGGTCATCTTGGAGGGGTAAAACCTTTATTTTTTTTTTAATTAAAATTACGAAATGGCTGCAACTTTTTCTTAATTTTTCATCTTACCTGGGAAAACTCGTGGAGCTTTTGTGCGAGCGCTCTATTCTCCATACCATCAATATTACATTTACTTATACACGGTTTGAATAAAATTTACTTTAAAAAAATCTTCCGTCACTGCTATAATTTTTTAAATGCGTGTTAATACGAGTGATATACCACTTACACAGCTATGTTTCCCATAACATAGAATAATTCCTATAAAAACATATGCAACATATAATTTTGTCCATGCCTCTATGGGAATCTTATAGAAGCAGTGATTATTATTCTGTTGGCTTTAAAGGCTTTATATAAAGAATATCTTTATAATATTTTTATAATATTTTTCATTTTAATAGAAAAAACCATCTCTTGTTTCAGTGCACTAAACTCAAATGCAAAAATATATTTATTTTATACTCTGATTTCTTTTCGGTTTTTTCCTTTTTATTCATTTTAAATTAATATGCGTATGAGTTATTAATTATTTACATACTTAACAGTTTTAATTGACAACAATCATACGCTTAGGGGTAAATTTCCAAGTGAATTATAATTAAAATTAATTATACGCTCCCCAGACTTTTACAAATGAACATCTTTATTAATGCAATCAAAAATAAAGTAAAATTCTTTTCAAAAGATTCTTATGATTATGACAGAGATTACTAAGATTTTGTATTGAATCTTATTTGCAATTATCTATTTGATAAAACAAATATTTTAATATAATTTGAACGTATTTTTCAAGGAATTTTCATGGATAATATTTTCTTTTAAAGATATTCTGTGTCTTTCTTTCCTCCCTTTAAGCCTACACTAGTACACAACATTATTCAAAATTAGTTATTTTAACAATTTTTTTTTTACTTTTGTAGATTTCCTTTCAAAATTTTCCATTTAAACGAACAATTGATAGATTTTAATAAGAGTTTTGTAACACAGTTTCTAAAGCTGCAGCAAAAGTTTTTCTGCTGATGTCTTATTAAGCGCTATGATTTTTGATAATTTTATGAGTTCACCAAGAGATAACATAGCAAAATAGTAAATGATGTACAAAAAAAATATATAGAATATTTTATTAAATCCATCAATTTAATCATTATTCACTTCTCCTTCTTTGTGAAAAATTATCATGTTTTTAGTTTGAGGTGATAAAAAAGTTGTCTTTGAAAATGACAATTAATCACAATAAATAGTACGAAAAATAGCTTGAAGAGTAGGAACACAGTAAAAAGACTAGTTTTACAGTCACTTTTGTAAGGAATGATTGGCAATAATTAAAAGTCAAACAGCAAATGAAAAAGTAACACGGCATAATTAATAACTTTAACATCTTCTTGTTATCTATTAGAAACTGAAATATGCATGTTTGTGCAAGGCATTATAAAAACATTAAGACGAACTCACAGTTTTGTTAGGTACTTATATTTAACTTAGCTTTGTTAAAAAGCTAATCGAAATAATTTCCTTTCAGAAACTAATAATATCAGCGCCTCCTATACTACCAGACTAAACAGCCAAGATACTCAAATTATAAAGAAGAAAAGTTTTGTGTTTCTAAAGTTTCTTTACTGAGACAATATTTAAAAAAGATGGCATTTTATTTCGCTTAATTTTTGGTAAATTTTAGGAATTGTCATATTTGCAATTCAGGAAGCCTATAGTTTTATAGTTGTAACTACCTATAAACAGAATAAGTCGGATCACCGTCATGGGCGTTACTCGTGTTGAATTACTTCTTCCACCAATAGATGAGCGAACAATTTTCTTAGTATATCAATAAATTAAGAGCTTCAGATAACCAGACGACCTACATGATCAGCACTGGAGCAGAATTGTAAATGAATCATTCTTTTTTGATTTCAATTCATTACGAATTAGCTAAATTTTGAATTAATTCTTTTCAACAAAAAAAAAAAAAAAAAAAAGAATTGAATTAAATTTGAATCAATTCATTTGAATTAGGCAAAATGAATTCCAATTAATTTTTTAATTCAAAAGAATTGACAAAATGAATCGCAATTCATTTCTAATTCATTTGAATTGAAATGATTTGGAATTAATTCAAATGAATTACAAAATTAACTTGTAATTCAAATTTATCAAATCAAAAATGAATTGCATTCAATTGAAGTAAACTTGGTGTTTGGAGTTTAGTTCTTCAAGTACTACTTATTTCGCTTTTGATATACGCTGAATAACAAGACATTCAGTATTTAAAGCCTATTAATAATTTATGAAATTTTGTGAGCCACGAACATTAAAGGATCAAAACACTTTAATAATACTTATGTATGTAATATTTCTTTAATATTTAAGTAATATTTATTTAACAAAATGTAATTATATTTTACAAATAAAGATGAAATTAGGAAGAATTATAGGCATCAACTAATTTTTAAATTAAAATAAATGTAACAAAAAGAATTATTATAAATAATTAATAAATGCTTGGATTAAAAGTGGTAGACAATGGGTGATGCATTATTAAGAGTGGATATATATTTATTATAAAGTACCGAATATAAGTACTTGGAAAAAGGGTGATGCTTTTTTATTACAGTCTTTTTTCAGAATCAATTTAATTCAAGTAAATTGGAAATGTATAACAAATTCATTTTTCGCGTTAATTCAAATGAATTGGTAAACTGAATTGCAATTCATATTTTATCTCATTTGAATTAATTCAAAATCAATTCAAATTAATTGGGAATGAATTGCAATTCATTTTTTCTAACTCATTTATATTAACTCAAAATCAATTCAATTCAAATGAATTGGAAATGAATTGCAATTCATTTTACCAATTCATTTGAATTGAAAATGAATTGCAATTCATGTTCGCTAAATTCAAATGAATTGATTTAAATTTAATTCAATTCGTTTTTTGGAGAAAAGAATTAATTCAAAATTTTACCAATTTATTGCATGAATGATTCGCGAATTAATTCAAAAATGAATTATTCGTTTACAACTCTGTACTGGAGTAGCTGATCTAAAGAATACGGAAGAAGAAATTAGTGTTTATTGATATTTAGTTCAGACTTATTAATATAATATCAGGCATTTTTGCAGGAAGATCGAACCGTGTAATTAAAGAACAAATTATCACTGCAACTGTCTATGCAATTTACTAGACAATAAACTACAAATGGATGTGTTCTGCAATAAGAAGGGGAACTACGTGTAAATAGGTGATTTTTGATTAGAATATTTCTCATTGTAGTAAAGACAGAACAGTGAAACATATGTATGCCCCATTGCTATGGTGCTCCGATATTAATATATATATGGCAATTAATACATTGAATATTGGTAAATCATTACTATTCTATTATCTATGTATATACCAGGGACTGAAACCCTGAAAAAATTGGGTTCGGGTTCAGGTTCGGGTTAATTAAAATAAAAAGTTTGGCTTCAGGTTCGGTCCAGGGTTCAGGTTCGGGTTCAAAATTTAAAAAAAAGTACAATATCATTTATTTATTTTTCAAAAAATTTCCATTTAATTTAATAATTAAAATATTTTTTAAATTTTCTTCTTTTAAATTTGACCTTTGTGGTGATAAAATAAATTTCAAAGCTGCAAAAGTCCTTTCTACACTTTCTTGCGTTGAAGGAACTGCGAAGATGATCTGGGCCACCTGATATAATAATTGTATTTCCATTTTATGTTGCTCCTAAAATCCTAAAATATTTTTTTCTTTTGCTAGCCTTGGATAATTTTCGAATATTTTCATTTCATTTTTAACTGAACGATCAATTGAAGATGTAGCATTTATATTTGACGAATTAATTTGAGAAAACTTTTCTTTTTTCTTTAAAACTTGTTCAAGAATATCCTCATCCTGAAGAACTAGAAATTTCCGTTCTTATAAAATTTTCCATTTGTAAATTTTTGAAAATTTTTATAGTTTTTAAAATTTGCTTCATAGCATTGCATATATCTTCGGAACTTAGCATTAATCTAAATTTGCTGTTTAGAAATACTGCTGCAATCAAAAGTGGATTATTAATAAAGTTGGTTTCTCTTTTAATAATATTCGAATATAATTCTTTGGATAATGTTTTTGTTTGGTAATCTTTTGTCAACTCTAATTTAAAACTAAGCCAGATTCCATAAAAATGGATGATTGCTTGTAAGACATTTAAGCTATGCTTGCGCAGCCCTCTATTAAGTACACAGAATATTTTTATGTGCAAAAATAATTTTTTGAAATTTATGAACCCGAATCTGGATGAGTTTTGGGGTTCGGGTTCATGGTTATAAAAGCACTGAACTCGAACCCATTTCGGTTCGGGTTCGGGTTCGGTTTCAGTCCCTGGTATATACAATGTTTAATTTTTTTTATAACTACACAACTATTACAGTTTTTTCCTTTGAGTTATTACATTATATCTCTAGACCTCTTAAACATAAGCTGTAAAGTATTATTGTATACTTACCCGAAACAGAATACTTCCTAAAAGATTTAATTTAAATAAAATTCTACCAGCAATTGTATTCAATTCTACAGAAGTAATACAGAATAATTTCTGTAGAAAACACAATCCACATCATACATACATACACACATACACCATTACAAGCCTGTGTCAGGGTTACGCAGCACTCATGTTGTGTGTGTTACGGGACCTACAGTTTAAAGTCGAGTCCGAACGACCGATATGAGAAGCTTTTTCGTGGCAATCAATTACTCTCAGAGCTTTTGCCAGAAGACTACTGAGAGGTACTCGCCGAAAGAAATAATTTTTTCATATTTTTTTTTTTCAAAATGTCAAAGCTGAGATTGGAACACAGCGCTATCGTCTTAGTAATCCAACACTCTAACCACTAGAACACGGTGACCACACACAATCCCCATCTTAATTATAAATTCAAGCATTTCGCGGGGTAAAGCGGCTACTTCGAAAACAGTAATGGTAAAAGCTCAGCCAACTTCTGGATTTTAAATGCCTCTCAACGTAATGCCTCTTTGGCGAGTACTGAACCAACTGCTACTGAATGAGAGTTCGCAGAGTTACTAGTCCAAAGGTTCGTAATCGTAAACACTATTTTAAGACAATATTCTATGCAAAAATTTTATTTTAAATTTAAGTTTCTTTAAACATTTGTCAAGAACGAATAGTATTCAAATATACAATTTATCAATCTGGGGTCAGATAAAAGTAATAGGGTGCGTCAGTAGTGAGTTAGAATTAAACCATTCTGATCAGTGATCTTATATCTAGCAATGATCTAAGTAACTTTATTAATAATAATTGTCACATACTAGTCCATATTGTCATATTAAATGCAAACGGGCGTAACTACACTTTTTGTTTTTTACAGGAGAAGCAAGAAACCTTAAAATCAAAAATTATGTAAATCCCGAAAATCATATAATTTTCAAGATCAATTTATAAGGGTTTGGCATCCCAATATACAGCAAATGGTTTGAATGTAAGACTTTCATATAAATATGTATGTAGTTATGTCTCCTTGCATTTAGAAATACACGCACTTGTAGTTACGTTTGTTTGAACTTCGTTATTAAAATCGCCATTTTTGATCGTAGGAATCTAAAATTTTGCACAAACTTGTATTTTGATCAAACGAACCATAATTAATAAAAAACTCAATTTCGTAATTTTGTGTAGTTACGTCCGTTTGCATTTAATATGACGATATACTGTATTGTTATTTATAAAATAATAAAATAAAAAAAATATACAAATAATAAAACAAATATTTTCATAAAATAGTGGTTTCGTATTTTTATTGAAATTTTTGTTTAATATTTATAGGAGTTACACTATCAACATCACCGTCCCAGTTAAATGAAATGAAATGACAAACAAGTTGAGATGCATTTAAAAGCAAGCAAATGCTGGTATACCATTGGATCAGCATATTTGTTTAGCTGGGATCTGCAAGAACTTTTCTGTTACTAAAACTTCTGACATCTTAAAGCAATTCACTCTCTCCGTCAATTATGGATTACCGGCAAACAAATAACTGAAATACTTAGTTCTGTAGTTTTTCTTTTGAGAGTTAGAACTGAAGTACCATTACTTTCTAAATTTTTAAAGAATGATCAGAGCGAACAGTCTCATATATTACTGCACTTATTTCTGTATTTTTCCTCTTTTCATTGACTGCTGGCCTAAGATTTTTTCCTGCATTTAAACGAAATATGTTGGTATATTATATATATTTTTTATATATTGAAATTCCTGTGTAATATTATTTGTGGTCTTTCTTTTGCGATTGTTTTTATCCGAACCATAAAAAAGATTTGAAATCTTTTCTGTTACTGTTCCTTATGACACAAAAAAATATAATTTTAGACTAGATATTTTGTTTACTGGATTTCGGATAACCAATGTCGCATTTCATTTTCTATATAAAATGTTATTTATTTTAACATCGAAAAAAAAAATATTTAAAAAAATTTATGTTTCTGTTATTTACTACCCAACGAAAAATAAGAAAAATAATGATTTTTTTTCAACTTTTCACACTAATTGATTAGATTTTAAAACCACAGCAGGATATCTTTCAGTTTCATTCAAACAGCTATTAAAACGCTTTAAAAACGATTGATATCAAAACATTCCATAAATGAGATTTTTATTTTTTATTTATTTTTAATGAAAAACAAGAACTTTTTACAAACTGGCATAATGTTACAAAAAAAGAAGAAAAAGTATGTGTGTAAGTAAATATGTTTACTTTGGCGTCTTTAAACCTGCACAAAAACCTCCATCCTACTCACACCCTTCCCCGTATTGACACCATATTAATAGAATATGTATTTCAATTTCATGTTGTACTCGTATATGAGATATTATTTTCTAAAGAAATATTTCTTCTACTTGAATAGATAAGATCTGGGCTAAATATAGCAAAAAAAAAATTTATTTTTTCGTATACATACATACATATTTTTTTCCAGAACATAAACAACGGAAAAGAATATGCTTTTCTTTATTTTCAGTATAAAATATTGACAAGTCTTTGTTTGAGAAAAAGGTTTAGAATTACATGTCTTTCATGGCTTAATATACCCGTGCGATATGAAAAATAAATGTGAACTTTCAGGCACACACAAGTTCTCATAAACTCCCCGTTGAGAATATCAAATAACGTTTCAAAGTATACAACTTTAATTTTTTTTAAATACTGCTGCTAACAAATACCCGGCTACACATACAAACATTCAAACCTACATACATACTTGTTTGAACATGCATGCATACGTACGTTGCTCTTTGCTTTTAAAAATACTTGAATTAAGTGTGTGTTTGTGTAAATACAGTTTGTAGGTTAGTTTTTTTTTCTTTGTCCCTTTTCTCGTTTTTTTTTCTTCTTTCTCTTTTTCACTTCATTTGACTCCATATTTTTCTACAAAATTTAACCCATTGCACATGTAGACATTTAAACAATATGGTGTGTGTTAATGGCATGAAAGAAACAAAGATTTTTCACACAGCTATTAAAAAATGTATGAAATTAACAGTGATGCGCATAATAAGAGTAGTGTAGACAACAGAGTTGCCAATATAAAGAATTTCGGAATCAAGTTAATGTTTAAGATGATGATTCATTTTGTAGTTAAACTTATGGTTATGGACAAAGGCTAACTAAAGAGAGAACTAGTGTGAATTTTCTTTTAATGAACTTTTTTGATTTACTCTTAAGACTTTGTTTCGTTTTGTACAATCTTTCGCAATTAAGTTAGATAACATTAGAGACCAGCAAAAGGCAGAATTTCTGAATAAATAAATATTTGTTTCAGAACTGTCATTGGATATCCACTATAACTGGCTGGCTACGTGTGCAGTTACTGTATCTTACAAATAAGTCGTTTTTGCAGTTCTTCTTATTGACTGTGTAATCATTTTCCCAAAGTGAATAGCACCCCAGAATACACTTTATTAAACTACTCACCTTTATCACTACTTGTTTTCGGTTAACTTCTGCCTTTTAAAATATTTGATTATTAAATTCACTTTGTATACGGAAATTTTGCTTTTTACATTAAAGTTTAGATCACCATGAGATACATTGTACATAAACAAACAATTTATCGAGTTATGGTACTTATGGTAATATCCATATTCCCGAGAAATGTGCGTAATTGAGTTACTTAAAAGCAAAATCCAAATTTATTAATTAGTTTTACTTGGAAAAGTGTGTTTAGAGATCTTGGTCTACACACGTATAAAATTTACATGGACACCTTGGTATGTGTTCTTTCGATAGATCTATTTTTCTTTTTAAATTAATATAGTGATCGAGATATTTCATATAAGAATTCTTTAAAGCAGTAAATAAAAATATAAAAATATATTTTTAGAATAATCTGTAAGAGATGTTCTTTCAACTGGATGGCTTATTCAAATGAAAGGTCGTCTTCTTCTTTATTTACTATGAAGCTAGTCGGAGTCGTACATTTATGCTGTATATTAAAATACGCTGTATCCTATTCAATCTATTATGTCTGTTCTGCCAAAACAAAATTTCTAAGGTATGGTAACTGTCGTCAAGAACAGCCACAATAATCCTGTAATCGAAATCATAGAAAATAAACTTATGGATTATGAATAAATTTTTGTTGTAACAACAGACGTTTGTTAACGGTACCTTTCGGTTTTCTTGTGTACCGGTTGGACAAATAAGAGTTGCAACAAGATCCCACATACAGAGTAGCTTTAGCTTCAACTCAATGTCTCTTGTTACATTGATGCCTTTCTTTTACAACATAAAGAACCCATAGTTTGAACAAATGGAAAATAGAAATGTTCCACTAAAGTTTTAGAATAAGACAATGTATTCATAAACTAAGCAGTGGTGGTTTTACGGCTAAGCCCGTTACGTCCTGGTCTAAAGCGGCACAATGTAAATATCGCTAAAATTTAAAGGTAAAATTGCGCTCTTTTAAATTACAAATTTATTTGGTTAATTTATGCTTTAATCAAATACAGAATTTCTTTCACTGTTAATTATATGAAGTAATTCAATTGTGGATATAGTATTTTAATACTAGTACAACACATTACTACTGAATTAAAATTTGCTAAAAATTTTGTAGATTCGACACCTGATACTGCACATGTCTATTAACTTGCTATAATTCAATGCTGAAACCGTTGAAAGATTCTTGGAATTTATACCAAATATAGTCACAAATCTTAAGACTTTAATATGGCCGTGCTAAACACTTTAGAGAAAAAAGCTTGGGGATAATGAAATCCACGTGGTCAATCTTACGGAAATCAAATAATTGAAACAATTAATCCCTGAGTGGATTAAGTGGATTAAGTGCCTTAAACTGCCTTTTATTTAAATGAAGTTACTTCTCTAGCTAAATCTATACCCAAAGCAAACGTTGCAATTATTTTTCATATTATATAGACATTGAAGAGGAAATATTGGTGTATCAGATAAATTTTATACCCAAAAATCTCTCTTAAAATCGTATGTGTACCCGACATAACAGAGAAAAAGATTGGTCTGCAATAATTGATCCCATAGGCTTTTTTGTAGAAAACAAAGACGAGATTGGATTGCAACCAAAATTCAGTATCTAGAAATAGCAATTCAGCCATTGCTTGGAATACAAATTTTAGATCGTTCTAGGCATCACATACTGATTTATCATCTGTTATGCAAATATAAAGTTATTTAGCCTCATTTCTTCTGGATATGAGAAATAAGCAATTTCAAGAACTAAAAAAAGGCAAAGGAGTTTAAGGTTATTATCAATATAATACTTGGCGCAGAAAAATCAAAAAAATCAATTACGGTTGAATTAAATACCATAAGAAAACGTTTATATACTTAAAAGCTCTTAAAGCAACTGATTGGCATGAACACGTTTCTCAAGTCTGTCGTGCGGATTCGAAAGACATAATTTTTTCATATTTCTTTTTTTCAAGATGTCGGAGCTTAGATTTGAACCCGCCACTCATGAATAGAACTTAACGCATGCAATATGGCGATATGGTTAGAGCACAGAAACTCAAACGACTGAGGTTCAATCCCAGCGAAGAACAAAAATTATAAAATAAAATTAGCGTTTTTTCTAAAATTATAATTTAAAAATAAGAATTCCTACCCCCTGCAAGAAGTCCATCTCCAAGAAACTGCTCCCTGAAATTTCCAGTCTATACCAAAAAATCAGGTGTTCAGCGATAACAACTTACCTACTCGCTCGCTCGCCACTCACATTCAACATCCACTGACAGATGGGGACAACTGCTTTTGTTCACTCATGGGTAAAGGTATCACACTGGCCTTTGAGTGGTTATATTGGCTGCAATTTCTCTCGTCAACAAAAAGGGCGCATAATAACAAAATTAAATAAAAAGCTACAACACACTGCATAAGTAGGGGTTTACTCCTGCGTATTGGTCTCAAATAAAAAAAAATGTTTGTAATGGCTAATTAGGTATGTGTGTATGTATGTATGTATGTATGTGTACAAGATAATTTATTTATTAAAAAAATACATTTGTTTCTGATATTCACATCTAATTATCCAAGAGAAAGTGCCTAGAAAGGAATGTTTTAAATCCACCACTGAAACTAAGAATGAATTAAAAACATTTCTATTTACTTTTTTTTATCACGTTTTATCGATTTCAATTGCCTGCTGTTTTCTTACCACAAAAATGATTTGATTTCGTACAACAAAATGTTTTGAAACTGGTACGTTTTTGATGTATAAAGCCTCTGACTTCTTCTACCAGTTTGTGTTTCAAACTTGTTCCAACAGTTGTAAAACTTTATTCGTGCAATTATACGGTGAAAGCAATATACTCGTACATTCTTGATTCGGCAATTTACACAACATTCACTTATAGAACTCTTAAGAGTTTTACACAATAATGGTAATTTGTCTTCACTAAATATCTCAAATTAAAGAATTATGGAAAAAAAACAATTAATAGATTTGACTGCATAAAGCAGAAGATAAGGTCCATTACCAAAAAAAAAAAAAATTATGAGATTAATTGACATGAACTGCTCCAAAAGAGTTGAGTAGTTCGTAAGTTTGCATTCATTTAATTCGATAAGGCTCACTACTGATAATTGAACTGAAAAAATATATACTACGCATATATGCCTAAAAAAGCAAAAATTTTCAAGAAATCTTTATTTTCTCAGACAAGAAGTTTTTATATAAATACTGCTTGTTGCCGCTACTGTAACTCATACCAAAAATATCTCCCCTGTTAAATCGATAGTTTATAAATGATTATTTTATTTTTTATTAAATACATATTATACATATTTTATCGTATTATATTATTGCGCCATTTTGAAGTTTAGTATACCTTTATAAAAATTGTAAACCTATAAAATTTTATTGCTTATTTAAGTTTATATTTTAATTTAAGGAATTAAATATCTGGTGGCGTCAATATTTAGACAATAAAGAAACAATTGAGTTTCAACAAACTTTATCAGTGTTTGCAATCAAAATCAAACCAGCCAAATCTGTTACCTTTAACATATTTAGTCAACACTGCTATTAATTTGCTTTCCACTCAATTGGCTGTTATTGTATATAAACGGTCCAATTATTAGTACTTTACTTATTTTCTTTATTACAGATTGATGCTATTTTTCTATATATTAATACTGATACTCTCGCACTCACACCTCTATTAGCACACTTACACTTACATACTCGTATGCTACTGCATAATCATAGAAAATTCTTTAACATTTCTTATATAAAAATGCTTTTCTTTTTTGTTCTCTTTTCCCCTTTTTGCTTGGTAAATACTTAACTTATAAACACTTGCACACAATTACACAAGCAGTACTTTATTAAAGACCCACACACCCATACGTACAAACGTTCTAGTACAACATTTACAACAACACAAACACCATAATGCTTTTAAAAGAAAAGGATATTTTTTTTAATACTCGTATTTTATAACTGATTACGTGCATTTTTTTCCTTCTTGCTACTCACTCTCACTCCATCCCACTCTGTACTCATTTACTGTTGCACATTAGTGTGTTTAAATATAAGAAAACAAGTTTCTTTAAGTCTATAAATGTGCTTTAATGTGTATGTATTGGAAATAACAACTAATAATGAATAAAAAAAAAAAAAACAAAATCCCCAAGGGTTGGATGGCTTTGATTACAAAGAAATTTGAATACATTTTTACATGGAAAAAATGGCAGAGAAAAATTTTTATAAATAAGAAAATCCAAGAAAATTATATGTCTGTTTCTAGTTATGCTTTTAATGTGTCAAAATGAAAAGACTTAGTTAAACGAAATCAATACTAATTCTTGGAAATTACATTTCATTTGAGAATGACTACAAACACATCATGGAAGGGATAATATTCATTGCTAAAGAATTAATATCAACATCAGTTTAAAAAACAGGCAATAATCCGGCAAACGATAAATGGTAATATTTATTAAAGAAAATTTTGTTAAGAGCTTAAAAATAAGGGAAATATTTGTAAACACATATTGCAATTGGGTGACCCAGTTGATAGTGTGGTAGTTTGTTAGTGCAAGAGATTTGAGTTCAATTTTCACCAAAGATATCGGTCTTCATTACCTTGCACATGATAATTAAGATTTTAATTTGACACTGGATTGTAATATTGATAGGAGTTTAAATTATGATTGTGTTAGAAAAATTATTGTTAATGAATAAGAAACTTCAATATTTTTTATATGTTTTTTATTCAAAGGAAAAGTTTAGAATAGAATCATATATACAAATTTATTTTTATACTATATTACAAAATGTTACTTGATATTTAAAAATAAAAATTATTATTCTAAAGTAGAAAATGGAAACAAGTAAATATAAATACATATAAGATTATATTCATGATATTAGGTTTGTCAAAGTTAAAATATTTTATTTGAAGATTTTAACACTCCTCTTCAAACCGAATATCATATAAAATTCTAAATATTACTACTTCAGAAAATTTAAATAAGATTTTACTTTCTGAATTTTAGTAATACAGTTTGAGTTTTTCTTTAAAAAAGGCCAAGCTTATTTATAAACTTCTTATGTTTCTCCTTTGACAAGTTCTTTGTTAAAATATCTGCAATATTTTCGGCACTGCTAACATATTCTAAAACCATTACTTTATTTTTAATTACATCTCTTATATGATGATATCTAATGTCTATGTGCTTACTACGAGCGTGATAGACATGATCTTTTGTCAATTGTTATGAGCTTAGATTATCAGTTTTAAGAACAATAGGTTTGCTTCCATTATAATACCCAATTTCAGTCAATAAATTTCTTAAGTAGACTGCTTCCTTGGCTGCACTCGAAGATGCCATATACTCGGCTTCGGTTGAACTGAGCGCCACTGTAGTTTGCTTTTTGGATTCCCATGATATAGCCCCTCCAGCTAACATAAAAACATACCCAGTAAACGATCTTCTATCAATTAAATTACCACCCCAATCTGCATCTGAGTATCCAAACACATCATCATTGCTATTGTGATAATGTAATTTAAAGTTTGCAGTTTTAGCCAAGTATCGAAGGATTTGCTTTGCGCTATTTTCGTGGTCGACATTGGGATCAACATTGCATTGTGCAAGCTTTATAGTTGAGTGAAGAATATCGGGGCGTGTTGTCACAGCCAAATACAATAACGCTCCAATTAATGATTGATAGGTTGTTGGGTTAACTTTATCACGAGAATTATCTTTAATAACTTGATATCCAGCATCAAGCGGAGTAGACCTTTGACGGCAATTTTCCATGCCATATGTAGCTAACAAATTTTCAATGTATACCTTATGACCAATAGTAATGTCACCAACTTCACCTTCCCGCTCGATTTCAATACCCAAAAATAATCTAAGTGGACCTTTATCAACTAAATCAAATTCAAGAGCTAACTTCTCTTTTATTTCATTAAGCTTTGCTTTTGATGAACAGGCTATGATAAGGTCATCAACGTAGACTGCTATTAATACAGTATAACTCTTGTCGTTCTGTTTATATAAACATGGCTCATTGTCGCTTTGTCGGACTGCTTTAAACCATAGAGAGCCTTATTGAGTTTAAGTACTTTGTTTGAATGTTTTTGATCAATAAATCCATCTGGTTGCTTCATATAGCATTCTTCCTACAAGTCACTATTAAGATATGCTGTTGTGACATCAAGTTGATGAAGATGCATTTTGTATTTAGCTGCTATTGCAATCACCATTCTTATTGTCGCATATCTGACAACAGGAGAAAATGTCTCAAAGTAATTGATTCCGTACTTTTGACTGAATCCTTTAGCAACCGACCTGGCTTTAAATCTTTCAATATTTCCATGTACATCCTTTTTCAAACTAAAAATCCACTTGCAACCAATCGGCTTTTGTCCAGGAGGTAAATCGACCAGAGACCACGTATTGTTTTGCATCAACGAATCATATTCACTTTGGACTGCACTATACCAATTGCTTGAATACTTATTGGCTTCAATATCTGAATACTTTTGTGGAATGACAACGTCGTCACTCTCTATCGCAGACTTTACAACATTATATTGTTTGGTTGAACGGCCTTGTCTTCTAGTACGTAAAATTCTGGGTCTATCAGGTCCCACCCTCAACGAAGTTGCATCGTCTTTCGTAGACACAGAATTATCTTCGTTACTTTCGCCAACAATCTTCTTTTTAATAACCTCGCAGATAGCTTGATTTTCATTATCTCGATTGCTTGCTATATCTTTCATTTTATTTTCTGATTCAATATTATTAATATTTACTGTTGAATTCAAATTTGTTGTATTTTTGATTTTAAAAGTATATTCATCAAAAATTATATCGCGACGTTCTACTACAGTTCGATTTTCTGGGTCATACAAACGATAACCTTTACTAGTAAACGAATAACCGACCATATAATATAATTTTCCTTTTGCTTTCAATTTGTTACCATGTTTCTTGTTTAGAGCCACAGCAACACAACCGAATATACGTAAATGCTTCACCGACGGCTTTTTACCGTACCATTTTTCATGAGGTGTAATATCCCCGATAGCTTTGGACGGACACCGATTTCTTATATGTGCTGCTGTAGCTACCGCTTCAGCCCATAGAAAATCAGCTAAATTTGATTTTACAAGCATGCACCTAGCCTTTTCCATTATCATGCGATTGTATCGTTCCGACACTCCATTTTGCTGTGGTGTGTAGCAAATCGTTAATTGTCTTTGAATACCATGCATATTTAAAAAATCATTAAATTCCCGATTAACGTACTCTCGACCGTTGTCTGTTCGTAATTTTTTAATTTTTAATCCAGTTTGTTTTTCAACTAATGCTTTAAATGTTTTAAATCTTTCAAACACTTCATTTTTAGTTTTAATGAAGTAAACAAATACTTTTCTTGAAAAATCATCTATGAAAGTTACAAAATACTTTGATTTATTGAGAGTTTCCGTAGGAAATGGCCCACAATTCGGAATGAATTAAATCAAGAATTTTTTCACTTTGTTTTTGTGAAGAATTGGCAAATGGTTTCATGCTTATTTTGCTGGTCATGCATGTGATACATTTTTCATTCGGTATTTGAATTTTATCTAAGTCGCGCACGATATTTTTATTTTCTATTTTCATTAAGCATTGATAGTTCAAGTGACCAAACCTTTCATGCCATCTCGCTGAACTTTCGAAGCAAGAAAAATTTATTGCATTATCGGTTTGAAATATATATAAATTATTTTCTTTATATGCTTTAATCAAAACATCATTATACTTGTCTTTTATTATTGCACTGTCTTCTTTAAAAAATAATACAGCACCCTTCTCAACACATTTGCTTACCGATAAAAAATTTGCTTGCAATGATGGCACGTACAATACATCCTTAAGAGAAATACAATATTTATTTACTCTAATATTTACATCTCCTCTTCCTTCAGCATATACAAAATTTCCACCAGCTACCATCACTTTTTGCCTCTCTTCACTGTAAGAAAGAAATAATTCGTGTTCTTTGCACATGTGACTACTAGCACCACTGTCTATCAGCCAAAGAGAATTATTCAAATTAATATTATTTAAACTATTAATATTGTGATTTGTTTTTAATGTCGATATATTGGAATTTGAAGAAAAAATATTCAAACTGTTGTATTTATAGTTTCTAAATAGTGGGGTTGACATCGCGAGTAGATTCTTTTCATGATTTCTAGCTTTGTTTCTACAATTATTTGCATAGTGGCCATGCTTCCCACAAATATAGCATTTACTCTAATATTGTTATTGCTGATACTGTTATTATTGCTTTCATTAGTAGTATTCCTGTTAGATTTTATTTTATTCTTCTGTTTATTAAAAGTGTTGTATTTGTGATTTGCGACGTACGCTTGTTGTTCTTGCTGTT
The DNA here is from genome assembly GCA_963576795.1 of Metopia argyrocephala. Taxonomy (NCBI): domain Eukaryota; kingdom Metazoa; phylum Arthropoda; class Insecta; order Diptera; family Sarcophagidae; genus Metopia; species Metopia argyrocephala. The sequence continues at coordinate 11,786,685 of OY756211.1, forward strand.
GTTCGTTTGAATGATAACTTTTTCTTCTCTCGAATTCCTCTGTAAGTTTTACCTTAAGTGCCGTAAACGAGGGCAATGAGTCTCTTGATTCGATTGCTATGATGAATCCATCATAATCCTGTGGAAGACTTGATAGTAATACAATTACCAACATTTCATCACTAAGTACTATATCAACTTCCACCAACTTCTCAACAACATCAGAGAATTTATGCAAAAATTCCAACACGCTTTCATTTTCCGACAAACGGATACTTAATAACATTTTGTAAAGCGTAACTTTGCGTGCAGGACCTTTTGGCTTGTATATCGCTTCTAATTTTTTCCAAGCCTCTTCAGATGTTTTGCAATTTTTGATATGACTTACTTGTGTGGATCTTACGGACAAAAGCAGTGTCGCAAGAGCCTTTTCATCCAAAATTTGCCATTCTTCGCTGTTTGCTTGCGTTCTCTTTAAGCTACCAGACACCAACTTCCATAGTTCCGAATGAACGAGGATACTGCGTACTTGGACACACCACGAGTCGTAGTTCCTTTCGTCTAGCTTTTCAATATTATATAAGTTTGATGACATTGTCAATATATTAGATATTCTTGGTTTCGAAATATCTCTCTCCAAATTTTCTGTAATTTCAGTATCGCTTCCACTTCCAATATAATGTGATTCTGTATTTTTATTTTGCGACCTTGTTTTAACTTTTCGCATTATATACTTTTCAACGTAATTCTGGGCCCATAACCCATGTTAGAAAAATTATTGTTAATGAATAAGAAACTTCAATATTTTTTATATGTTTTTTATTCAAAGGAAAAGTTTAGAATAGAATCATATATACAAATTTATTTTTATACTATATTACAAAATGTTACTTGATATTTAAAAATAAAAATTATTATTCTAAAGTAGAAAATGGAAACAAGTAAATATAAATACATATAAGATTATAATCATGATATTAGGTTTGTCAAAGTTAAAATATTTTATTTGAAGATTTTAACAGATTGTAGTCACCGTAGTCTATTGGTTAGTGTTTTGGTTTACTAGATAAGAGCTCCGGGTTCAAAGCCTCAGCTCTGATATCTTAAAAAAAAACAAATATGAAAAAAAATTTCTATCGGCGACCACCCTTTAACTGTCTTCTAGCATAAGCTCTGAGAATAACTGATTGCCGTGAACAAGCTTCTCAAGTCTGTTGTTCAGACACTAAACTGTCGGCTTAAGCTGACTGGGTGCTGCGAGATGTTAGCCATGAAATAGGGTTGTAATGGCCAATTAAGTATATATGTATGTTTGAACATATTTAAGAATATAACAACAACACTTATGAAATAGCATAGTGAACAAACAACAGAATACTCAAACATATAAATGATAAAAATTATATCAAATTCGAAAAATAACAATAATAGCAAAAATTAAAATCGTAATACTTATATAATTAAACAAGACAGAATATACATACATAACTGGCCTTTACAACCCTGTGTCAGGATTACGGCCTAGCTTCTCGCAGCACTCATGTTGTGTGTGTAAATTTTTATCCATGAGTACCGGGACCTACAGTTTAATGTCGACTCCGAACGACAGACTTGAGAAGCTTGTTCATGGCAATTAATTACTCTCAGAGCTTTTGCCATAAGACTGCTGAGAGGTAGTCGCCGAAAGAAATATTTTTATCATATTTCTTTTTTTGAAGATGTCAGAGCCTGGAGTCGAACCCAGGACCCATGTCTTAGTAAGCCAACACACTAACCACTAGACCACGGCGACTACTACAAGACAGAATATACTTATAAATAAATAATAAAATAAGAAAGGGTGGAAAGTTTTATATGCATGCTGTACCTTTTGGCGATGTTTAGGAAATTAGCCAAAGTACCGCAATTGGGGCTTTAATGGTCTTTAGCAGTGTATTGAAGCTTCTTCTTTCATCCCACCGAAATTAAATTAAATTTTATTATCAGGACATCCCGAATGTGACTGCTGTTGGATTATTTGATGATGAAGGTCATTAAATAATCAATCAGCAGCACTTTAGTATCTTGCGGTTTATATTTTAAAGTAGAACGTTTGATTTTTCTCATTGGTGTCGTGATGGCAATGTGATTTCGTTTGGATTTTTGTAACATGCGTTGACTAAGAGCAAATTTTTTTTTTGTGTATGCTCATGTTGGAATTCATAGGCCGGATGTCATTACGTGAGATCCAGGTTTCTGGGGATGAAGATCCACAGGATTTTCATATCACTGGGTATCACGGAGCCTTTTGGCATTCAGAAGGCATAATATGAACGACATACTTGCAAATGACCTAGAGATAACCTCTGGGTGGGGTGGCGCAAGCAGGGTCGAATTTAATGAGAGCAAGATTCAATGTTGCTGTATCATGCAGAGGCGTGGTAGCGATTGTTCCACAAACGAACGGTGCGAATAAAGGACCAATTTTCCCTATAATGCAATGTGCGAAGTACTGGACAATCAACTACAAAAGGTCATAACGGGTTATTGACCGATAAATACTCACACCCGTAGGTTGAAAATACCTCACAACGACTTCTATAGAAGCTGTAATGGCGAAGAAGAAGAGGCAACAACGAAAATTTTTTCTGTCATTAGCTCACAATTGAGGACCTAAGAACAGAACTGTTTGGATGCAATAATTTTTATCTAATAAATTGAAAGAGAAAATCCTGAAGACACAAGTATCCCTCTTTAGACTATTGGACAATTAATTATTCATCAATGTCAATTTTGAAAAGCACAGCACAAGCACTACTGTGTGGCAAAGTATTTACTTTAGTAACAAACTCGTATAAACTTTCATATAATTTTTACATCTTCCTATTTCACAGCAAACAATTTCAGCATCAGAAATCTTACTTATACTTATGTTAGTAGCTTTTTTCACTGATCTTAGATTCTTATAATTTTAATTCATTAACAAATTCGTCAGGACAAATAAGAAACTCAGCAAACTCTGAAACTAGTTCGCCATAATTTATGTTTTCATTAGATTTTATATAAAATTAATCTTAAAAACTTAAATGTGTTTAATTCTTTACTATTTATATCAGTTCTTGATACATATAATTTTCATACACAATTTTCGATTTTCAATTCAAAAGCAATTTCTTATGAAAGCTCTCTTAACATTTCTTTTGCCATTATGTGAAACGTATTCACACTAAAATAAATCTATATACCAGAAGAACAATAAACATGAAAAGTCAAAAAAGGGTAAAACTGTGTAAAAGGAGTCAGAATTGAGTCACTTTAACCCCCAACTTATTGACATAAAAATGTTACAAATCCTACTAACATATTCCCATACTTATATAAAAACTTTATTAAAACGGTATAGAATAATAACAAACAAATGTTTATTGCAGACACTTTTGCTACATTTTTGGCAAGACGGTTTTGGTATATTTTTTATTACAAATATTTATGTATCGCAACTGATGTGCACTTGATTTTTACCACAAATAAATGGGGATTTCCCAAAATTTTAAAAAACAAAACAGAAAGATTAACGTTTGCATATGAAAGATTACTATTGTATATGCAAACTACATTTATGAAGGACAATTAATTCTGAAAAGGATTTGCAGCAAAATACAAACTATTTGTTATGGGCCTCTCAGACACATGTCACAATTTTATATTTTGATCTTTAATCGATGGAAGAATATAATATTGTGAAACTTTTACCAAATTATGCAAAACAGATGCTAAATAAAAGTAAACAAATATGTGGCAATATCGAAGAATAGCTTAAGTTGATATAAGCTTAAATTAAAATAGTATTTTTGTCACTTCCTTAAACCCAGGGTGGTAAATGTAAAATATTAAATAAATGTTATAGTGCATGTTTATTATATCATAAGTCTATTATCAGTAGGTAAAATTACAAATTTTTTGCAAGAACTTCTTATAGTAAAATTTACATAAATTTGGGGATATTTCAAAATTTCATGTTTTGACTTAAGCAGACACAGAAATATAATTGCATTATGTGTGATATTTCCTTTATTGCAACGAATTGAATATCAAAATGTGCCTCCGAGGCTCATGCCAGTAAAATTAGAGTTAAGCAAATGTAATCAAAAGTGTCAATATAGCTAAAAAAAAGCTGTCCAAATGGCACAGTAACGCTACAATGAGAAAAAAAACTATATAATGCTGGGAAAAAAATAACTTTTCAATTTGGAGGAAAATAATTTTTTTGTCATAAATAATGAAATACTGTTTTAAAACCAATATGTTTTTTTCTTTTTTTGCCTATAGGAACATTAAAATAAAAACTGAAGATAATAACTCGATGTGTTGCAATGCTAAGCAAAACAAAATATTACCAATACATCACTTTGATATCTGACCACACATTTTTGCATTTAATATTTTTGCTGTTCACAAAAGCCATATTTTTTCTTTTATTATTTAAAAGACAACTTAAAATGTGTTCTCACTGCTAGACTTGTATTTATATCCTGCAAACATTGTGTTTTCATAAATTAGCTTTTGGTTTTAATTACTTACTGAGTTATCGCTTATTTTATATCGTATTTAAAATATTGAAACTCATTATCTTGTTCCTGTCATTTTCCTTGTCTATCATTAACTCCTATTTCTCTAAATTTGTTTTATTTCTTTCCTTTCTTTTATCATGCTCACTAAATAGTTTTACATTTCCGTTAACTGCAACATGAGAAAAATATACAAAAAGTTTACCAGAGCTAGAGAGAGAGTCTAAGAGAGAAAAATCAAAGCAATTTTGTTAATTCATCTACTGGGTGTACTCATTCCGTTTCTTCTTTTTTATGTTTTGTAGCGTTTTTCTGTATTTAGTCAGTCGCTGTCATTATAATTTTCATCTTTTTTTAAGTACCAAGAATTTAATTTCTCGTCATCAAATTAAAGACAGTCATGTAGTCCGTAAACTTTATGTCTGCCGTTTATAGCACTTTTTAATTTTTTTTTGCTGGTTTGGCTGTTCTATTTTTAATTTTTTTTACGAATGACAGCTTGTTGTAGTCAGCATTGACGGTAATATATTGTTGTTGTTAATCTATCTCCCTAGGATAGATTCCTGCTATCTTCCCAGCAAATGAACTGACTGACTGCCAGCAAATAAAATAAAATTGCAATGATTTTATGACAGACTTGGTAGACCAATACCATGAATGAAAATTGTGCAGATGAAACGAAAAACAAAAAACAGGCATTGTGGTTCATAGAATGGATGGGGTTGCCATAATTAAAAAAGAGTGAGAGACAGAGCAAGCATGAGTTGTTGCCTGTGTTTAATATATTTGTAATTGTATGCTATTGGTCTTAAATTTTTTGTTGTTGTAGTATTATACATACATAGTAGGTCCATGTTACTAAGTTTATTTACAAAGTGATTTTTTTTTTCAAAGTGATACAAAACATTTTTTATAATGTTTTACTTAAATGGCAATTTATATTCTCTTTTTGGCTTTATGTTTTGCGTTTTTCTTTCGGTTTTTTAGCTCAACAACCGACCAGCAATAACAGAAAAACTAAAAAAGGAAGAAAAAACCAACAACCAATATCACTTTAAACACTTACAGGTATATTAACAAACACTTCCGCTTAAAAAGAAGGAATAAAAATTTAGTCTCTTTCTACTAATTTTAAGTGGTCTTATTGTCAGTTATTGTTAAATATTGTCAGATTTTGTGTTTTTTTAACACATTATTACCACTATCAGTTTTGTGATTATTAATGTTTTTTTTTTCCTAATACGCTGTGAATCTAACAAGTAATGTAGTATTTAACAAAGATAGTATACAGAGAAAAAAATACTAAGAAATTGAATGTAGCCAGATGATGAGACTTTGTAAATTTGGACAAATTTTATTTTGAGAGAAAAGATATCTCTAATTATTCACAATTTTCTTAAAAAAAGAACAACCCAAATTAAAGAATGCAAAAATTTTAATTTATTTATCGTGTAACTTTTAAACTATTTTAAATTTTAAATTATTATATACGTATTTATGTACGTATGTGTCATAGTCTTTTGGCTTAACTTTTAATTTTAGGGAATCGTCTAACATAATGTGAACGTAACATGTCAGCTAATATTATAAGTTAAAGTTAAATATATGTACTCGTATTTTTTTTTTTATTTATGTCTTTTGCATTATATACATATGGGATACTCCAAGTCAAATCAACCAATGGATTTAACCCACCCCGCCGAATTTTATGATTTTTTGTAAAAATATAGTATATCATAGAACTAAATTAAATACAAAGTTTGGGGGCACTGACACTTCTGTATCCGGAAATATGAGGTCTTGAAAATCGGAAAACAGTACAAGAATGCACAAAGTTATACTTATTTAATTGTAATTTTCTTTAAAAGTGTTATAGCTACGCATCTCATAAAAGTAGCATTGGAAAGGGTATTAAATTACCTTTGATTTAATATGCAACATATTTTTTGCTTTGAAAAAGTCAAAGGTCAATTTTCTTTATCTATAAGTCGGAAGCCTATATCTCCGAAAGCGACCTTTTTAAAAATTTGAAAAAAAAAATTATGCCAAAGATAGTTTCGTTCTCTACAGTTGTGAAAAATTTCAGAGTGGAGGTATTTTTGGATCAAGAAATAAAAATCAAATCGCAGAAGAATGAGATTAAAACTAGTCTAATAGTGGTATACGATTTTTCGATTTCGATTAGCTAGAATCGCTTATTTTGTGATTTTCAACAAAAAAATACATAAGTCAAAAAGAAGTGATGTGGGATGGAGGTAAATGGCTCTTCATCGGGGTCAAAGGTTGGGTTGAAGGAGTAAAAGTCCACAAAAAGCTCCACAACTGCCCTGGAGTAGCCCCTAGAGGGAAAAAATGTAAGACCGACCCTTACTAAGATTTTGCCCCCCAACTTTTTTTCGAACATACCTACCCCCTATCTCCACTCCCTAGAGTGGTAGGAACAAATTTTATAAACTTTTTAATGGAGCCACCTTAGGGAGTGGAGATAGGGGGTAGGTATGTATGTAGGGGTAGGTATTTACCCCCAACTTTTTTCCGAACATACCTAACTCTTATCTCCACTCCCTAGAGTGGTAGGAGCAAGTTTTATATAAAAATGTAACTTTGTAATGGAGCCCCCTTATTGAGCGGTGATAGGGCGTAGATATATAGGTAGGGGTAGGTATTTACTACAACTTTTTTTCCGAACATACCTAACCCCTATCCCTACTCTCTAGAGTGGTGTGAGCAAATTTTATAAACTTTGTACTGGAGCCCTCTTAGGGACTGGAGAAAGGGGGTAGGTATATTCGGAAAAAAGTTGGGGGGTAAAATATGATATATGATATACTTTATTCGTACCAAAAATCAGCCAATTCGGAAACAGTAATTTCAAAACGGCGAATTTTAAGTTGAGTTGAGGTGGTTTAACCCATATAAGTTTTTGTGAATTTATTCTACGATTCACTTGACATACCACTCTCTTTCTGATTTACGGCCTAGCTTCTGGCAGTACTCATGTTGTGTGTACTAGAGAAATCGATTATTGGATTTTTTCAAAAGCCGGTTTTTGAATAGTTCGAATATTTTAAATTTAAAAAAACCGGTTTTCGGTAAAAAATTATTTAAAAAAAAAACGGTTAAGCGGATATTAGTATAAATTAAATAAATCACTTGGCTATTAAAATAAATTTTATTCTCGACATTAAGAATGATCTTTCACTCAAAGTGCTTGTTGGGCATATAGAATAAAAAGCATTGAGCAATTTTTCAAGCTTTTCAGATCTCTTATGACACTTGTCTAAATAAAAAAATCTTCTCTTTTTGTCAGATTATTTATTAAGTGTAATATTTGCCCATGCTCTGAAGCTACTTGAAATGGAATCCAGTTTTACTTGTTTCACATGTATTTCATTCCTATTGACATTTTTAATGTGGTTAATATGTCCTGTTGTCGAAGAGCCTTTGAAGTTTAGTATTTTAATATTCTAAAGACATCTACATACATATGTATATGAAATATATTTACGTAATCAAATTCCAACATACCAAATGGCTTGAGAATAATATTATACTAAGCTTACCAACACTAGCCTTAAGTTTGAAAAACATTTTAGAATTTGTTGAAAAAGATTATCGTAACAATTGTAGAAAAATCAAAACGGAACCCTTATGGTAATGTTATATGTTCAAGCTTATTAAAAGCTTAACTTTTCGATAGTAGAATAAGCTTACAAAAATAATATTATATTAATTATTGTATAAAAAAGCTTATTCGTCTAAATATTACATACATAACATTTTTAGCATAATAGTATAATAAACATTAAAACACCAATATATTGTTTTATTACAAAGAAATATTCTTTAATATTATTTATTATACAAACAATACAATAAATATTTATTACCTTTTAATATATTTTTTTTACGCACTTCCCTCACAAATTTCAAACTAAATGAAAACACAAAACGTTTTGACATAGCACATTTGATTTATCTGTGGAAATCCCCTAAATTAAATTGTGGGTGGTTAAAAAACGTTTGTAAATTCAAATTTTATATATAATATTATAAATTAATTTAAGAAATGCTTGCATTTTACTGTTTTTGTAAGCTTATTCTCAAGCTGCATTGTAGAAGGATTGCTTTATGGTATGTTGGAATTTTTTTATTTCTAATTACAAATGTATGTATAATTTTTGAAAAAAAAAAACACACTTACTTCTGTAATGATTTTCTCATTTAGTTTTTTTATTCAACTTTATGTATACCATATGGTCGTGCGAGAGTTTATGTGCTCTATATGCTATTTCATATTTTTTATATATCTCGAGTTAATGATGCCACTTTAGGTTTTCGCCCACAAATTTTTCAAGTCTGCAATCCGTTTTCGGATATCTCGTCCAGTTTCGGATATAAATAGCTGAAAACGGATTGTAGACTTAAAAAATTTTATTGATGCCTATATATATATCACACTTGCTCCACAAGCGGGTATTAACTCAAAATTTTTCAAATTTCAGTAGATACCAAAAACTGTTTGTGATTACATTTTAAGGGTATTTGAATATCCAAATAAATCATAGCAAGAAATATCTATTCGAAAATATGCAAATATTGTTTTTCCTTTAATTTTTTCTAATTATTGCTGAAGAAAAAAATATATTTTCCGAGTTAATACCATTTTTCTGAAATATCTCGATATTATTTTTGTATTATTTTATGAACAAATTTAAATGTTGATAAAAAATTTTAACAATTTGCACGCATTGCCCTGGTATAAGTCTATTCATATTGAAATTTCAAAGCAAACTTAAGAAAAAGCTACTATAGAGCAGTGATGCCAACTCATTAGTACATTTTTTTTAAATATTTTATTTCAACTTTTGCATTCACTCAGCTTTTTGTTGATAAAAAATTCGTCACTACTTAATCGCGAATATGGTTTTAAATGAGGTTTTAGAAATAAAAGAGTAATCGGATTACTTTGAAATTTTCACTGTAAGAAGATATCAGTATTGTTAATTGATTTCTTGCAAAAAGTGCAATTTAAAAAAAATTTAATTAAGACCATATTGTTGATCAAGCGCGATATGTGTTCTTCAAAACAACTGATACATCTTTTTAATCATATTAAACTCTCTTGTTGTATTATTACTTTACATTTAAGTTAATTGACGCTCTACTTTTTAACTCTAAAGCAATCATTTTTTTTATTGGACATGGTAAAAATTGATTTTACTATGCAGCTTTTATAAAAATTAAATAACTCTGAGAATTTTTGATTGATTTTATGTAAAAAAAAAGACCTTTTTTTCTAATTTATTAGTAAGATAATTTTTAAATTAAATAAGACCATAAATAGCACAGTTTTCTACTACAACTTGCCTACGAATCCTCTAAAATTGAAGTAAAAAATTAAAAATGTGTTTGTTTTTTGTGTGTTCATTAAAGTTGTCGTTAAAATAGAAATATTTTCTCTCTTTTAAGTTTCATATGGTACTTTATTACTGCTTACCCGTTCCTGGTTCACTGCTCAGTCAACTACAATTTCGTGTTACAATCTTTACTTGTAATTCAAACAAAATACATAAAACACTGCCTTTAAAATCATATGTTTAAAACCTTCTTTATAATCAAATATTTTTGTGTAATTCTATCTTCCAACAAGTAATTAAAAGATGGACACAAGTCAAGGAGCACTTTAAATAATTTTTTATTACAATATTGTATGACACTCTGTTGTTGTACTTAAATCTTCTATAGTTAATGACATTTTACATACTCCAAAGGGAGCTATGTAAAGCTGATTAGTTGAATAAGTATGTATTACTTCCCAACTCGGAGATTTCATAGACTTTTGATAGGCTTTGTATTTTCACTTCGGTCTGCACCAAATAAAATTTTTTTTATTTTGTGAATACACTCTGCAGTGCGCAGAAAAACAGAGAAGTAATACGGTAACACTTCGAGTTCTCTACAAATTACACCAAATATGTAAATATAACATTTCTAGCGTCATGGCACTCTCTTACTTAGAAGGAGGTTTGCGTTCAAGAATGACTGCAACAACAACAAATTCAATATGCAAAACTGATCGGAGGGAGTTCGTCCGATGTTCTGCGGTTAATAATAATGCCTTCGTGCCTTCCGTAAGTCAGATGTTCAGAGAAACTTTTGCACTTCTCCCTTACAAAACTGTTTCGTCTGTAGCAAAATAATAAAAGCCGACTGATATATTCTTGAGTGATTAATCAATCGGTGATTTCGTCAACAAGTTGTTGCATCTTGGGCTCACAGAACTTAAAAATGATTGTGGTAAATGCAGAGAAACTGGACGAAGTGATTGTTTAGTGCGAATTACGGCCTGGAGTAGTCATTGTATGTTTTTTCCCTTTTAGCAAATGATGATGGAAAAGCCATTGCAATATTAATTCTTAGCGCTATGGCTGTAAGATAATCGACCTTTTTGGCCTGTAACTGTATTGGATAATATGTTCCAAGTTAGGCTTTATTTTTTTTCAATTCGTCACCCTGTCAGCCTAACTCTAATTCATATGAAAACCAAAATGCGCCAAGTTATTGTTGAACTTCCGACCCAAATATGCGAAAAAATAGTCGAAGACTAACTTATACCAATCACACATTTACTTAGCATTTAAAATTTATAAACTCCAGTAAACTAGATTTAAGTCTATGTTTTAATACGATCAAAATAGCACTTATGTATGTGGTGTATGTAGTTGATCACGTGTTTCGAAATCATTGTTAAAATAGTGCTAAAGTTAAATTGTAATGAGAGCGACTACTATGAAATTCTTAAAATGGCTAAAAATATACATATTGAAGTAAAGATTTATTGAAAATTTTGCTAAAAAAAAACAAAACTAACTAACTTTACAATTACTCGTATGTTTTTTTTTTCTTTATTGATGAAAAAATATCTGTGGCAATATGCTTACGCGGCAATCACAAAAACTTTTATTATCAACACCACGGCTACTACATACAGGACGACTAGGGAAAGAAAAGTAATTGCAAGCATTTACAACTTCAACTACAACAACACTAATTTTAATTTGTGTGATGTTTCCACTATCCAACAAGAGGCAATTCGTTTTTTTTTTTAAGTTTTTCTATTTTCTACTTATCTCTTTTATTCTTTTTAATTTTTTCCTTTTTCTTTTTTTATATAACTTCTCTAATAACACACAGTAATAAAAGAATGCCAACATGAGTGGCAACGACATCAACTCATTATGTCGCTTCTTCTATAACACTCCTCTACTTTTCCACCACCGTTCCTCTGTCTCTCTTCCACGCTACACATTAGTTTTTCTAATTCTCTATGCTCTTATTAGATTCTTTTATTCTCCTTTGTACGAGCAAGTTTATTTTTATTTATATCAGTGGCTTATTTATATTTTGATTTTTGTTCTACTTTTTATTCTCCTCTTCTCCTCTTACAATCGTTTATTCGCACATACTTATGGTATTACTTAAGTCATTTATAAACATGGGTATGAATGTGTTTGTAAGTGGGAGTGAAACAGGGTGCATTAACTTGTGTTATCCAACAGAACTTTAGTTTTTTTTCATTCATTTTAGTTCCGTTTATCATTAAAGTCTACATTTTTGTGTAGTCCTTTTTTAAGTTTTTTTGTTTTTTTTTTAGTTTTTAGTTTCAGTTGGTTTCTTCCTTTATTAACTTAAGCCTCCGCCTGTCTGATGTTTAAAGCGAGCTGTTAACAGAGGCGTTTAAAGTTGCAGTTTTAGACACGTTAAGAGAGCCCAACATATAAATTCAATCCCTGCCATTAAATAGTAACTGCGTAACGCAATACAACACAACAATGAATTTTTATATGATTTTATTATATCGTTGGGAGTATAATAAGAAACAACGATAATGTATTATAGAAGGCCTCAGAATTAGCATAGCCATCACAAAAAAGGGAAGTCCTTTTTTGTGGACAATAAAGATTTAGGGAATGGGATCTTTTCTTTTGAATGATACAAAAGAAATCCCTATTTAACATTGTGTGATTATGGTTTTTCAAGCACAAATTTGAAATTTTTATGTGTTCTATTAGCATAAATAAATAAATAGAAAGGAATTTTCTATTTGAAAAAAAAAAATAAATAAAAACACAAAAAATTTACTTCATGAAGAAAAACATCTTTAAGCACAAAATGGCCTATAAAAATCTATCAATTTTTTATAGACTCAATCAAATATAAAAAAGGATTTCTAAGTGCGAGAATAGTTTCTTAACTTTTTAATGGCAATTACTTTCGTTAAACTTTAAGTAGCTGTTACTGCAATTGTGAAAACTTCTATACACTCTGTTATATTTTGTTTGCTTCAAAATCGATGACTTCTTTAATTTTTATCCAAAATAAGTAACTAAAGAAAATCTCAACAAACATCAAAACTGATCAATTCTGGTCGCTCACTCTAGACTGCTTTGTTGAAATGATCAATGTTTGAGCAGTGGATGTTATAATTGATTATAAGTTTTGTAAAACAGTCAAAATTTTTTATATTTTTGTGGTTCTAAAAAGAAAACACAACCGCGAATACAGCGATTATTCTTAAAAGTATTGCGTAATTGCAGGTAAATTTTATTTCTAATTTTCTGAAAGTTTCAAGGCTTTTTGTTTTATTACACAATAGTGCAGCAACTTAATTACAAAAAACCATAAATTTGGCTACAAACTGCTACACCAAACAAAGCCTTAATCTTTATATCCCAAACCCTCTCTTGTACTGCTAATGTCCAATGTTTTGTTTGTAAACTTAATTATAGAAGATGTTTTTAACCAATTTGTTGCATTTATTGCATCATGTAGTGCAGTCTGGTCATTATTTCTTTTGTTGCAATAGTATTCCTGGTCACAAAGGATGCAGCCGGGTGGCTTGACTGGTTACATGATTGGTTAGTTTTTGGTTGCTGTAGCAGCTAATCACATGTTATGGTTTTTATTGAAAATAATAATTTTGTGGTGATTTATAAATTTGAGCACAGGTGAATAAACACTCTAAAATGTAAACTAATAAATACAGGGTATGACACTGAGAATAATATCACGAAACGATGCATTCTTATGAATTATGCATACATACATACATAATTGGCCATTACAACCCTGTGTCAGGGTTACGGCCTAGCTTCTAGCAGCACTCACGTTGTGTGTATTAATTTTTATCCATGAGTACCGGGACCTACAGTTTAAAGTCGACTCCGAACGGCATATTTGAGAAGCTTTTTCATGACAATCAATTACTCTCAAAGCTTTTGCCAGACGACTGCTGAGAGTTAGACGCCGAAGGAAAAAATTTTTCCATATTTCTTTTTTTTTTAAGATGTCAGAGCTGAGATTTGAACCCAGCGCTATCGTCTTAGTAATCCAACACACTAACCACTAGACCACGGCGACTACAAAAATTATTATTCAAAATTTAATAAATATTAGTTAATGCAATATATTAATTTCTGATAAAAAATTTACAAGAGAGAATTTCAAATATAAAATTACGTCTGCATTTGTCTTTAGACATCATTAATGCTTTTAAATCAGATCTGATTATATTTATTTCAGAAAATAAACTGAGAACTTCTGAGACTTGTGTGGGCAACAATGCCGTGGTTTCACAGCAGCATGCTTGATAATCTCACAGAGCCTTAGAATCACTTCTTTAAACTATAAATTTCAAACACGGTGAAATTTCTGTACTTTATGTAATGCCTGCTAAAAGAATATTTTAAATTAAAAAAAAAGTAAATTAATGCAATTTTCGAGCTCCAGTCCAATTACAGAAAATAATTTTTTTGGTTAATAACCAAATAGGTATTATTGACCGTTTTCTTGATCTGGGTATTTTACTCGTATTTGATCAAAAATTTACCTTCATTCCACATATTATCTTCACGTGTAAGGCCAGGATTGCAGCTGATTATATAAAGCGACATTCCAAGGAGTTTGAGGATCCGTACATTACAAATATGTTTTACATGTCACGTGTTCATTATATAATAAGGATTGATAATATGGGTTAATATCATATACATTCCAATGCAATGGATACATTATTCTTCTTATGTGAACTAAATTTCAAACCCCGAAATATGCCTTCATACGATGCCCGATTAGCGCTCATTAAACTACCAACATTGAAGAGTCGTGGAACCATGTTAAATTTGCCATTTAATGAAATATATACTAATGGACCCTAACGATTAACAAGTTATTTTTAACAACACTCCGGTTACATATTTAAGAGTTAATTATTTCGATCAGAAGCTTATGCAATGAATTTTACAAACTTTCCAGATTTATTGATTAATTCTTAAATTCTAATATACAAAAGAGATTGATAACTGCTTTCTAAATTTGCAATTGTAAATATATTTCCTATTTTTTAATTTGTGGTCTATATACTATGTATTAATGTATTCGTGTAAAGGCCTATAAGGATGGATACTCTACATAGAATAAATAAATAAATAAATTTGCCTTTATACCCTGTATCGTAAAAAATCCATATTAAATACGATTAGTGTGAAAAGGGAGAATATATAAACTAATAGATAAAAAAAAAACCTTTAACAAATGGATTTGAGATCATATTTCTCGTTTTTTGATTTTTTCACAAAATACTCACATTCAAGCACATACTTAAAAACATTAACATAAACCTGTAATGATAAGTATACGAGTACGTTTGTTTTTATATAAAATTTTTATAAAGCTTTGCAGTGTGACCAGATTTGTAAATTAATATCAGCCACATCACTTTTAATATAACTCTGAGAATGCTAGAAGAAGCCCAAAATAAGCTGGATGATAAAGCTAAATTTTTTTTTCCTTTTCGGCGAAGAAACTCTCCTAAAACGTAGGATTTTAATACAGTCGATCCTCCGTAAATTGATCTTCCATAACTCGAATTTTCTCTAACTCGAACTAATAAGTTTGGTAGTAGAAATAAGAGAATAAATTAAGTACAATTTTCCTTCCCTATGTCGAACTTATATAAGTCGATGTCCTCCATAATGCCTAGGAACACAATTTCGGAGAACGACGAATTTTTAGTCGCGAATATTCTTCGCTAAAAATAAAACATATTTGTGTATATAAAAATACTCACAATCATGGCGTATGGCGAAATTCACCATAAGCGACGAACTCAAATTAGATTTAATTCATTCGCCAACGAAGGACGAACTAATCAGTTCAGTGTGACCATGTTTTACTTTACTTTTTAGGTTTTGTAGTAAATAAAGTAATTTTTTAATGCCCTACTTGTTTTTTGCTGAGTTTATTTTATTTAAATTAAATATATAAAATAATTAACTAAAGGGTGATTTTTTAGCTATTATCTTTTTGGCAACACTGGTTTAAACAGCTGACGCACGTTTCGTGTTTTGTTTCACTGTCAAGCATCTTCAGTTTGGTGTATAATTTAACCATGAATCGTCTTACAAACGAACAACGCTTGCAAATTATAGAATTTTATTATCAAATTGAATTTGAATTATCAAAATTCGTCCTCTGTTAAGAGAGTTCATCGCGCGCTTCTTCCATTTTATGGTCAGTTTAATAGACCCACTGAAGCGGACATTTTTTTTTCTTTTGAGACCAATACTCAGGTGTAAACCCCTACTAAATGCATTGCTTTGTATTGGAATTTCTTTTGGAAAGGACAGTACATTTATGACAGAACATACATTTTTGTTTTTTCTTATATTACTATTAAGCGCGTTAGGAATGAGACAAATTGCTGTGAATTGATCATTCAAAGGCCAGTGTTATACCTTCACCCTTGAATTATCAACAGCAATTGCCTCATGATTGCATGTTGATTGTGTGGTGATGAGTGTCTTCGCTAAGTAGATTTAGATGTTATCTGCTATTTCTCAATAAGTAGCACTTTTCTTCTGATCATTCGCTTTTTTGTTGGCATTAGTTAAGGTGGAAAAGAGTGGAATGTCGGGGAGCGGTTTCTTTGAAGATGGTCTTCTTGTAGGGGGGGGACCTCTTATTTTTAAATTAAAGTTTTGAAAAAACCGCAATCTAACTTTTTCATTTTTCACCTTTGCTGGGATTTGAACCTGGGTTGTTGGAGTTTTGGTGAGAACGCTCTAACCACTATACCACGCACCTATTGTGACTAAATTTCGCACCAAATTTACATTGTTGGACATTAAACCACCAAAACGCTTACGTAGAGTGCGAAATGAATCATTGGACCGTACTTCTTTAAAGATGATGCGAATCGTAACGTAACTGTGCTACCGTGAGATGATATCCAACTTTTTTTTGCAAAAAATGCAAGAGCTTGACTTGCATGACATGTAGTTCCAACAAGACGGTGCCACATGCCACACAGCACCCGTAACAATAGACTTATTGAAAGGCGAGTTCGATGAACATTTTATTTAACGTTCGAGACTGGCCAAGCAAGTATTTTTTTTTTTTTTTTTTTGACAAGAGCTCACTTGAATTTTGCAAATTCTAGGAAATAGACAAATAGATTAAAATCCAGTACAAAATACAATTTTTTTATCACTAAACACTTGTTTGCGAAACGGAAAAGATATATCGTATCTGATTTTTGATTTTATCTAAAACCAAAAATTGATATTGAAAAGTTTTCTAAGGCTCATTTCATTTTTATATTTTTTAATTTTGGTAAGTATTTTACAAAATTTATATATACATGGAGTTAGCTTATTTATAATATATATTTGCAGTAGATTACAGTATGTCAAGCGCTTGGACTTGCAAAAATTCTCCAGACTTGTTTTGCTCCATCTGTGAGGAATTAACTTTAAAACCACAAAGTCAAGGATTTCGTATTGATGAAAGAGACAAATATTTGCTTTAGGAAATTGGCTTGACGGCAATAGTAAGATCATACCATTTTTGAAACTAATAGTATGAAACTTAATTGTTATTTTTGCATGACCGCTTCGCATGAGTTTACTATAAAAAATAAGAACAAAATCATATATCCGAACAATTTCATCTGTCCGGCGACCAGTTCTTCGAAACAATCATGTTTCTTTATCTCTAGTGCCTCCTTAACATCACCGAATGGTTAATGAAGAAGATGTTTTTCTGCCCAGAGTGAAAGCAATTACAGATCTGTAGATATTTCTTCATCTGCATATAGAAGTCCATCGAGAAAACCTCATTTTATAAATCAGTCTGACCTGAATGATTTTGTACGGGACTTAGAATTCTCAAAATCAAAGTCAGAACTTCTTGCGTCAGGATTATAGAAATGGAATTTGTTAAGTAAAAACACAAAAATTTCTTTTAGATATAGACAAAAATATTTTCTTTAGCAAAGAGTTCTGAAATAGGCCGGGTAAGTTTACATATTTTTTCGTTAAAAAACAATAAGAAATGGTATAATAATCATAAAGAAAATATACTCAAGACTTTACAATATGAGTGTTTTTGCTCGCCTGGAAAAGTGAAAACTAAATAATTGAAAACATTATTTTCTGTGATCGCATTTTAAGCAGATAGATGATTACACATTGATTAAAAACCATTTTGAAATAATAACTAGCTAAGGCCCGATATGCTTCGCCATACCTATATAAAATAAAAAAGGTCAATATTAAACCAACTTTTATTATTTAATTTTTTTTTTTATAAATGCTGAAGTTCTTCGAATTAATTTTTATCAAAAAATCTATTTTAAATTTGTTTGGCGCTTATAGTCTAATCCCTGTAGTAATAAAAAAATAAAATTCTCTCATTAAAGGCTTATTTGACAATTTCTATGCAATATTCGTGATCATCGAATTGAATTTGGGAATGAGCACGGCACAGTGAAGCAATTTCTTGGCTTTACAATACTTTCGAACCTAAATAATTCTTCTTTTTAAGATTAAAAAAAAACCAACTGTCAATGTTTACATTCCTATTAAATCATATACATATTTAATGCTACGAACAGTGCTAAAAGCTATCTGGTAATTTTTCAAGTTAGGTAAGTTGGAAAAATTAGCCATAGAAAAGTTAAAATGGTCACACTGATAATAATATTACATGCACTTCCACTTTTGTTTTTCAATTTTCATACTCGTATACTCGTAGCAGCATGTGTGTTAGATAACTAATGGTTACATGCGTATGTGTAAGTAGTTCACACACATACTGTATATTAGCTTCTATAGTTTATTTTGCTTTCTATTCAAACACTATTGTCATAAATTATTCAGATATAAATATTAACAACAACAGCATCTGCAATAGAAATAATCATAACAGCAACAACAACAACCACAACAGCATAATAAACATAAAAGTATAGCAACAACTGTGAAGTTTCAATTCAATTCAATTTTAATAGTCAATAGAGAGTGTTTTCACAATACAAAATAATATATCAACTCTTCCTATGTATGCGTTGCTGCTGACTCCCCCGGAAACACACAAACAGTTATTTCACATCACAAATCGTATAATATTTATGGCCAGACAGAATATTTTTCTAGGTTTTTCATGAGTTTTATGTTCGCATGTATTTTGGATTTTTAATATAAGAATTTTGAATTATTTGTAACGCATTATTAATTTTTTTAGAGCAACAACGGCAATTTATTTTATTAAAATTGAATTTTTATTAAAAAAAAAGAATGGTTTCTGTTGTTATTTCTTTTTTTTTTTTTTTTTTTTGGCAGTAGTTGCAACAGTTGTTTTGTATTTTTGTAGGGATATAAAGTAGAAAATATCTTAATAAAGTTATTTAATATGTATTTACAGTTATGAGTAAAATAATAGCATAATTTACATATTATTCAGGTTGCTTTTAGTAACCCTGCAAAAATATTTCACAATTTTGGCAGCTCAAAAAACACTTAACAGCTAAAGCAGTAGCTTGCAATGAAGGCTTACCGAGAAGCAAGAAATAAGTTAATTGAGTTCAAATGATCTTGTAATTAATGTAAGCGATACTAAATTAACTATGTACTTACACTTATCCATTACATAGAAACAATTTGTAACTTATATTATGCATTGATAACATACATACATACATAACTGGCCTTTACAACCCTGGGTCAGGATTGCGGCCCAGCTTCTCGCAGCACTCATGTTGTGTGTGTAAATTTTAATCCATGAGTACCGGGACCCACAGTTTAATGTCAACTTTGAACGTCAGACCTGAGAAGTTTGTTCATGGCAATTAATTACTCTCAGAGCTTTTGCTAGAAGACTGCTGAGAGGTAGTCGCCGAAAGAAATATTTTTTTTTCATATTTCTTTTTTGTTAAGATTTCGGAGCTGGATGTCGAACCCAGGGCTCATGTCTTAGTAAGCCAACACACTAACCACTAGACCACGGCGACAGTGCATTGATAACACTGGTCAAAAAAACAAAAAATGTCTTTGTTTCCTGCGATTTTTATTGTTTCTATATCAGAATGACGCTCTTGTTTTTAAGTTATAACTAACTGCCCTCACATACTATTTTCATTTAGATTTTCATTATTTATTGCACACTAAAATATATACTATTGTTGTTTTCAATATGACTTCGTCAAGAATATGTTGTCTGCCTCATCCTGATAATTTTTGCTATATCTCTAGTGCATATACATTTAAAAATATTTAAAACCTGTATCGGGCTTTGTGAAAACTGCGTATCATGAATACTTTAAAATAAAATTGTGTGATAAGGACATAACATATCGTTATGTGCTCTATCCGCCATTTTATATTTGTCGAGTTAATGATGCCACTTTAGGTTTTTGACACTAAAATTTTTAAAATCTGAAATCCGTTTTTGGTTATTTTTCTTAGAAACTGGACGAGACATCCGAAAACAAATTGCCAACTTGAAAAACTTGGGTTCGAAAAATTAAAGTGACATCATTAACTCGAGATATATAAAAATTATGAAATGGCGTATAGAGCACTTAAACTCCCGCACGACGATATGTCTTCATTTTTTTGTAATAAAATTTTATATTTCAAAAAATAGAGCTGTTGGCAATCTCCCATAATTTTTTTTGTAATCAGGGCCACAAAAGTAGTCAATAATAGAAAAAAAATTATTAAGGAAAAAAGAGTTATGTTGACCAGTGTAATTATACATCTTACCTTGTTCTGTTATTTGGAAACAGTTTATAATGAAAGAGCTGCTTATAAGTGGGAACTCTCTATGTAAATAATATGCTATTCCTAATAAGGTTGGTAAGGGGGAATTTAGCTTCCCTCTTGTCCTAGACTACTGAAAAGTTTTCGCTAATTTTTGGTGCAAGCTAAAGTTCTTACATACATACATACTCTTAAAGTTAATTGACCTTTTTCAGAAATGGTATTGAATTTCAACAAACCTTATGATAGTAACGATGGGCTCATAATTTACACAGAAAAAATTTAAAATCGATTTCGATTAAAAAATTTGTACTACCAATTGAAATGTTTACTAGTTTTGCCCCTACAAACAATATTAATAATATCAATTAAAAAATTAATAGTGTCGAACTTTTTCACAAAAAAAATTTCAATTAAATATTTAATTGGGACAATTAATCTTTTAATTTAAAATTCAGGCACGTTTCAATTAAATAAATTAATTGGTATAATTAAAAAATTAATTAACGCTGACATTTTAAACTGATTAAAAATTAATTAACAGAGCAAAAGTTTTATTTGATCCCGCTGATTTAAAATGATAAAGATATTTTAAATGCAACTCCCAAATTTACAACAAATTGCAAATTATATAAATTTTTTTATTAAAAATATACAATTAAAAACATAAATACGATAAATACAGAGATGAGTATATATTTAGCAAATACGACAAAAAAGAAATTAACCACTTATTATTATTCCTTGTACAAGTTCATATTTGATTTGTCTATTTAAAATTAAATTATAATAGGAAATATTATTTATGTAAATATTTAATTATTTGCAATTGAATAACAAAATAATTGACAAAATTCTAAAAATCTTTTATATTTTTGGAAACTGAGGAACTGAGGAAATCTTGATTTTAAGGCACATTAATTCCTTTAAAAAATATGATCCGCGTTCATGAATTTTTCTTGCCACTTGAAATTCTAATGTGAAATCCATGTTAATCTAAATTAAAAATGTATGTATGGGTTATAAAACAGAACAAAAAGAAAAAAATAATTGAATTCTTACCAAGAGATAGCCAGAAGAACATTTATGTTGGCATATCGTAGATATTTAATATTTCTTTGCTTCAAAATGTCAGAGCCGGGGGATTGAACCGGAGCTCTCGTCTTAGTAAGCCCACATACTTACCACTAGATCACGGCGACCATATATATATAAATATATTATATATATGTATATGTACACAAAATATATATGTTCAAAAAAAAAAAAAAAAAAAAACTGACACATACAACAAAAAAAAAATTTACGAATACATATTTTTTTTCTTTTTATGGTAGTGATATTAGATTTTTTTATCGAAAAAATGTTTATGCTTAATTACATATTTTTAATTACTTACATAACATACATAACTGGCCTTTACAACCCTGTGGCAGGATTACGGCCTAGCTTCTCGCAGCACTCATGTTGTGTGTGCAAATTTTTATCCATGAGTACCGGGACCTACAGTTTAATGTCGACTCCGAACGACAGACTTGATAAGATTGTTCATGGCAATTAATTACTCTTAGAGCTTTTGCCAGAAGACTGCTGAGAGGTAGACGCCGAAAGAAAAATTTTTTTTTAAGATGTCGGAGCTGGGTGTCGAACCCAGGGCTCATGTCTTAGTAAGCCAACACACTAACCACTAGACCACGGCGACTAAAAATTTTTTTTTATTACTTGAAGTCTTAAATTATTATTGTTTTAATACAAGATGTTGTTTTTAAACTAAAATACTTGTAAATATATGTATGAAAGATATGTCTTCTTTATATCTTAACGCTAAACATTCAATTAAATTACGTGAGTAATAGCAATACGTATTCGAATTTTAAATTAAAAAGTAATTATATATTGATCCTTTATATAACATATTACACAACACTAAGTCAAAAGAAAAAAAAGCATACACACAAACGTTTCTATTTTTGTGCTTCTATTAAAAAATTAATTGTAACAATTAAAAATTTAATTGGAAAAATTGAATTATACTTATTAATTTGTTAGTTGAAATTATTTTAAAAAAATTTTTTTCTGTGTAATACACTATTTATTACATGATGTCTCAGACGTAATGCATTGAAACTGTTCTTTATAATTTAATAAACATAAAATATTTTTTGGGAGAAACGACGTGCCAACAAGACGCACTATTTACCATTTAGTGAATGATTTCAAAGAAAGAGGGACCGCGGCTCACAGGCCCAAGCATGGAAAACAACGTACTGCGAGACAAGCATTACTGCTGATCAAAACAATCCATCAAACTAAATTCGACGCCGTTCTCAAGAGCTTGGTCTTTAAAGAACAATTTTGGCCACAAAGATTTGTATTTGTTTTCATTTATAATTCAGTTGGCACAAGAACTTCTTCCAAGAGATCATTTACGCCGTCATACATATGCCAATAGGATGCTACAGCACCTGATTTTCATGAAAAAATCATAATGAGTGACGAGGCACATTTTTATTCGAATACATATGGAAATAAACAGAATAGTCGGTTATGGGCAATGGAAAACCCTCAAATTATTCATCAGTTACCTTTGCATTCATAAAAATTGACAGTCTGGTGTGCCATTTTGTTAATAGGTATCATTGGACCGTATTTCTTGGAAACTGGAAAACATGTAACTGTAACCGTAAATGAGGAGCGATATCGTGTTATGATTGAAAACTTTAGAACTTCACAACTGCATGCTTTGGGATTGACAAGCATGTGGTTTCAAGAAGACGATGCCACATTGCATACAGATAGGTTTACAATGGGATTACTGCGAGACCTCCTTCAACAACAAGTTACTTCAAGGAATGGAGATGTGGATTGACCTCCACGGTCGCCTTAATCGATTGTTCCGGACTTCTTTTTGTGTGGATATCTGAGAAGTAAAGTTTATGAAAATAAGCCAGAAACGCTACAGCAACTCAAACAAAGTATTCGTGATGAAATTAATGAAATACCGCGTGAAATGTGTAAAAATGTAATGAAAAATGTGCTCAAAAGGGCTCGCATTTGTGAGGCAAACAGAAACGGACATTTATCTGATATTGTATTCCATACATAATTGCCGGCATTAAATAAAATATTTAATAATATATGATTCATTCCCTTTCATTTAATCCTAAATTATAAGCAAACAAAGTAGTCAGCTTCCCGGCAGTCACTCTGTATGTTTGGAACAAAAGTACCATAAACGTTACCTTTTTCTTCTTTCTGGTAGCCCGACAAGAAAACTCAGTCAGTTTAGATGCAACATTAAAGTCTAGTTTCGGATAGAGATCATGAAATTGTCAGTCTGCACCAAGAAGTTCAAAATCCTTCCTGTCCTTTAACTCTAATAGGCGTATAAACTCCTTCCAATATGCACATATAAAAGTACTGCTAGATGGAGAAAACTGCCATTGATCATTCCTTGGCCTAAAACAAGTTCATCTCTATGACTTTTTGTGCAAGTATACGTGGCAGCCTTTGAGCACTCAGGGAGAATATTTTATTCATGTCAAAAAATGCATTTTCAGCGTTGAAGGTAGGAATAACACTTTTTTAATAAAAAAGCGAAACAGTTTTTCTACATCGTCGAACTTATATACCCAAATTTGTGAGACATAAAACATTATGGACTTGGATCCAGCTTTGAATATTTTGAGTTTATTTTGCTTAGATATTTTGGGGTAGTTTTATATATTTAGACCAGGTAGGAGTTATGGCTACTTTAGAAGCGGATATCTTATTATGTATGTGCCTCTTGAACGATAGGTTGTAAGTTATATCAACACCAAATTCTTATCTGCATAATACATACATACATACATAATTGGCCATTACAACCCTGTGTCAGGGTTACGGCCTAGCTTCTCACAGCACTCATGTTGTGTGTGTTACTTTTTATCAATGACTACCGGGACCTACAGTTTAAAGTCGACCAAGGCGACTACAAAAATTATGATTTTAAATCTAGAGGAACCCCCCTCCCCGCCATCAAGAGTCCTTCATCAAGATATCACTCCCAGACATTCCAGTCTACTCCATCTTTGGAACGAATAATCAGGAGTAAGGCGCAACCTTTTGGGAAGATGACAGCTAACTTGCTTAGTGAAGACGCTTACCACTGACAATCAATATCCACCGACAGATGGGGCAATTGCTGTTGATCATTTAAGGGCGAAGTTATAACACTGGCCTTTGAGTTGTCAAATTGACAGAAACTTTGTCTCATTAACAAAGGGGTTTACCCCTTAGTACTTGATACAGGTCACATGTAGATACACTGCAAGACGAGCATTATTATGAACATATGTACATGCATATTTATTGAAACTGTTCTAAAAAATTTAAAATCTTAAACTTATTTATTTTTATATATGTAAGAACAACACAACACCCCTTTATCTATAGCAGAGTTGGGTTTATTGCATTGAATTTATACTGCATTATCGTTTTTACTACCACTAAACGACTTAATGTTAATGCAGCAATATTGCAGCGACCAGGAAATGTGGATGGAAATAATTAACCACTAAATAAAACCACTCTAGTGGTAGTAAAAACTTAATGCATTAAATAAAACGAATTCAGTTTACTAAAGTGATCGTGGTAATGAAAAAGTTAGTTCACTAATTTTGAATGACTATTGGCTTACATTATTAAAGTTCTGAGCAATAATAATAATTTATTAATATGAAAATACTAAAATTTTGGTTTAACCAACAACAAAAATTATTTACTTTATACAGCGGACTCATCAAATTAAGGAAATAATATTCATTACTATGTATTTGTATATTGATTTAAACTACAAGATGTGTGCATATAATAGTATAACTCCATACGTATATGAAAATGATAATGGAATTAATTTGCACCCACAGTAGTGCCATTCACTACCTTTAATCAACCAGAATTAGTGCACTGAAATCGATGAATTTAGTGAACTAAATTTCCAATACGACTAAATTCGTTTTATTTAATGCATTAATTTCCAATACCACTAATTTAATTAATTATTGGTGAGAATGCATTTTTTTTACCACTACCACTAATTTTAGTGGCTAATTAAATCTAATGCAATAAACCCAACTCTGATCTATAGTAATGCTTTATGTTTTGTTAAAGTCCAAGTATTTTCTTTTCTTTACACGTGAAACTTTATTCAGACATACATACATATGTATAGTTTGATTTAATTTTTTGTTTTGTTTTTATTGCTTTTGTTTTCTTTAAGCACATGTAAAAACTTTCCATTCATGTATGTTTCTAATGCCAATGGTAGATACGCAATTAAGAAACTAAAACATACAATAAGAAATACAGAATACATATACTCTTAATAATGGTTTATATAGAATAGAATAAAAGTTACCACCACAAGGCAAAAGTTAGTATCCAAGTAACACTAATACAATAGAAACTTAATAATCTTAACTTCTGGTCCTTTTTAGTCATCATCATTATATTCTCTTTAACAGACTGTATTACTCACTGTCTCTCTCTCTATCTCTTCCTCTTGGCATACTCGAACAAAAACTCATCATTATTGTCAACAACAAATAAAAAAAGTATTATAAGTAAACCTACTATAACTATTATTAGTTATCCTTATGAATAGTAAGGAAGTGTCCATTCTTTTCTTTCTTTGAACATCTTTTCATGACAATTTACAGGAAAAGAGAAATCAAAAGAAAGAATAAATAAAACAGAAAACACTTTATGTGTATGTTTTCGTTCTTTTTTTTTTTTTGTTTTTCATTTTCCTGCTAGTTTTGCTGATGCTTTTTACGCCAAAAGCAAAGAAAAAAATAAAGAAGTTAGAAAAACTTTATATCTCAACTTCTGATGCACACAAACGGACTAACGAATGCTCATACTTGCGTACATTCATCAAATATTCCGAATCTTTAAATCAATCAAAGAAAAAAAAAAAATCAAGAAAACTTTACAATCTTACACCTACACACACACATACAAACTATTTTAATTGGTTTCACAAAGTCCTGGTCAGACTAACAAAAAATTTTGTGAATCTTTTTTTTTTTCAAAATAATGCAGATTGAAATGTTCATCAAAAATCATTATTATTTATGATTTGCCATTACTTTTTGTTTTTTGTTTTTCTTTTTTCTTTTTCCTTCTTTCGTTCTTTTTCTTATTTTGGTTGGTCATACAATTGTTCATGTATTTGTTGCTGTCTCATATGTTCGAGGATTATTATCTTTTTTTCAACTTCTTTAACGCTCTTCTGATGATTTTTAATCAATTTTTGATGAACCCATCCATCTATCGAATTAAAATTTATTTCATCAATTTATTGATTGGAAATGATAAGAGAAGGGAAAACCGAAAGAAAAAGAAAACTCATCTGGAAGGAATTTTATGCCGAATAAAGAAAAAAAAAACAAAGTAAGTAATTAAAACATTAAATTTAGCAGAGTCTACACTTAAATACAAATTGAAGAAATGCTATAAAAATCAAGAAAAATATTAAAGTTTAAAGAATAGAAAAATAGCGTGTATGGATTACAATTTCCTTAAAACAGTTATTTTTGCAAAAGGTATTATTTTTTAAAAGAAGAAAGAAAAAACAAACAAAAATCAATTATTGCAAAAAAAAAAAAAAAACCTTAAGATTTTCAAACTAAAACAATATTTCATATTTAACATGAGCAAAGGAATTTGTTCCTTCGGAACTATTTAAAGTCCTTACGATCCCTGATTTTGAAAAAGCCGTTGAAACCGTTTCTCATTAAGCTGTCTGGTTGAAAATAAAAACTCTAAATTCTGGGTGCTACACAAGAACACTACCAGAAACAAAATAGCAGTCAGATAGGACGTTAGATAGGCGTGTGTACTATGTTTTCAGCATCGTGTTCGAATGCATTACGACAGCGTCCAAATGTGAACACAAAGGATGATTAAATCATGACTAGAGTAGTTATAAATCTACCTGCTATAATATATAGATGGCGGCAATATCTATGGTAAGGGCTATGCTACCGGAATTTTTTTATTTTTTATTTGAGACCAATATTCAGGGTTAAACCCCTACTAAATGCAGTGCATTGTATTGGAATTTTTGGAAAGGATAGTACGTTTATGACGGTTTGCTTTATAAATTTAAAAAACAAGTTTAATCAAAATTGATGATTTATCAGCAATAATTCAAAATCATTTAAAGTATTTGGACGTTGTGTATGCGTGTTATAAGAGTAGTGATCAGAATTAAGCATTGAAAACTGTATTTAATCTTCCATTGCCACTTTTAACTATTCATTTATATAAAGATATTGCCTCAAAAGTTCTTCCTGTTTATGATGTATATAAAATGCAATTCTTACTATATGTATATAAGACTCTATATAATATTGATCATCATTCTATTCCTTTCGTAAGGAATCAATATGTTTTTGATACGAGAAATGCAAGTAATCTAAGAATAGCTTACTGCCGGAAGTTATTAAAAATATCCAAAGAATTTCTTTTTTTTCTTTAATCAAAGAATATATATTTGACAACTAGGAATTTCTACTGTAGTAGCACACCCTCTAATTTTTAAAGTTTACTTTTAAATAAAAAAAAGATGAAAACTAAAGAAAATTTTTTTTTAATTTATGTCTATACAGTCCCTGGCCAAATTATTAGACACACTGTAAGATTTTATGTAAAATATTAATTAGCGAGTGATATTGTACCGTTCTATTATGTTTAATTGATTTGTTTTTTTTTTTACACTAGCTTTAGAAACCTCTAATCTTCGTGATATGTATTTCCCGGTTTGTAAAGGTTTTCGTAAGCACAAGGGCCTTCACTTCAACTTTTTTACATGGTGAAAGATCTTCTTTTCTACCCAACTACTTCAACTACTTTTTTAAAACACTGCATACAAAACCAACTAATAACTAAGTAGTATAATACCGTTAGAAAAAAAATCACACTGTATAAAGCCACAGAAACACGTAAGCACCTGACTCGATTCCGATCGCGACTGATACAGGTTTGTACTTGTTTACGTTCATGTACCACTATATCAAAACAGTGTTATCATATGTAAAAAAAAATTGAAATACTTATCCAGTGTACAACAATTCTTTTAAATAAAAATTACAGTATTGTAGGTCAAATGTACCATTATTGCATAAAAACACTTAAGAAACATAAAATTACTGAAGAAATAGAGTGCGTCTAAATATTTGGCCAGGGACTGTACATATACAATATCTTTGATTGATTTTGATTATTAATAAGGTTGTAATAATTTTGTCAACTGGCCTCAATAATCTACATTTTTCTCACAAAAATATGCGTTGAGTAAATAAGTTTTTAATTTTGATTCAATATTCATCAAAGTACACATTGAATTTAACACTTACATTGGCATATTGCTGTCAGTTGAAAAAGGCAAAGCAAAATGTATGATGGATTCTATGTGACTATGTGACCTTAAATTAGACATTCTTCCGCTAGAATTAATTTTTTAAATTGCTTTGCAGATACTGCTTTTATTTATTAAAAACAAAACAATAAGGAATAAAATATACAAAACATTCTCAATAAATGCTCAATTTTAATTATTTATTATTTAAAATTAAAGATCTGCGAAGCATATTGATCACCATTATACAGATTGCATTAAAATTTTAAATTAAAAAAATTAATTCACATCACTTAATCTTTCCAATACATACATACATAACTGGCCTTTACAACCCTGTGTCAGGATTACGGCCTAGCTTCTCTCTCTTTCCAATAGTTTTGTTTTAATTGAAACATATAAATAAAAATGTTTCTGAATATGTTTTCTTAGTTTGGTTAATAATTTTTTAATGAATAAAATTAATATTCAGTTCGGTTCTGAAAACAGAATTCAAGTAAAATCTCTCGTTTTAAAAGGAATTCGCATCCTCTACTGATCCCAAACGAATTCATATAATCTTACTCGTTTTAAAAACGAGTAACCAAAACATAAAAAATATTGGCTGGACGAATAAAAAATACTTTTTAACCGAAGTATTAAAAGCATCACAATAAAAATCAATTTTAAAGTATAGTCAACAATATATTTTTAATTTATAAAAAGCAAACTGTGGAATTCAATTCCATTTTAATTCAAGAAAACTTACTTATTTGAAAACAAATGTTTTTGTAAAACATAGAATCTCTGCAAAACGACAAATATATTGTTTACATGGCGATAACTTCACATTGAATCTTTGAAAAAATTAAGTCAGCAGGGTTTATGAAAATATGAATGTCAAAGTTTTTTCTAATATAACCCTCATATGCTCCTTAAAAAACCTAACACTAAAGTCCTTCGGGTGAAAATCGCCCATTAGTATGTTTTTCATATTTTTCAGTGAAAATTTTTTTGTTTTTTACGTTAGTTCAAGGTATTTTATAAAATCGATTAAAAAAATGCTTAAAAATGAAATATAACATAAATTTATCTATTATAATAAACCGGTTCTACGTGCATATTGCATTTTTATATGATCAACTATCTGTAGGTAATTTTTCTTCAGTACAAATTTTGCATATAATATATGTAACTTTATGTTGTCCAAAAATTATTTTTTTATAAGATGTGCATGCAGAATTGGTTTTTTTATTGTTTTTTGGACACAGTTTATATCTAGATTCCGAAGAAATTTGTCTTTTTCTTTTTGAAGACACAGAATCTTCTTTGTCGGATTGGCGTATGGAAAGATGACTGGAGCTGAATTATGGGCTTAATGAATTCCATTTTCGTTCATGAAAGATTACTCCTCGTCGTAATTCCAGTAGTTGTTTATTACTTACTATGTTTTCTTGTGTATTCCTTGTACTAAAGATATGACTGTGAGCACAATAACTTATTTAAACTGGTGTTCGTATAATCATTTCTGTACATGGTCGTCCTATAGCATTTGGTACTCACTGCCACTTAATTTTTTTGTCTTTTGACAAAATATTACCGACTGCTTCAATAGATAAATCTAATTCTTCTTTATCACTAAAGAAGAAGTCAACTTTCTTATTGAACTCATTGGGAACACAATCTTTTTTAAAACTGAAACGAACTCATCAGCTGAATGACTCTCTTTCAAATTATCTATTATATGCTCAATTTCAATATCAAATAGACCCTAAAAAAATTGTTTGCAATCATTGCAGTAATTTTTTTTTTTTCTATTCATATTTATTTATCATATACATTATCTACTTCTTGGTACTTTTTTGCAAACTGCCCTATGTCAATGTATGTATTTCTTCGCACAATAAAATGTACGTCAAACAAAACTTACTTTTAAATTACTTCTAGGGGAATACTGAAATCAAAGTATTTTTATTTGAATCGTTGCCAAAAATTATTTTTTATGTCATAAAGGCTGCAATGGAAAAATATTAATATCTAATTATATAGGTTCTTACAAATGGGTGAAATTTCACCTGAAGGATTTCTACGCAATTCTTTAAATAACTTTGTTTCTGCCAAATTTTTTAAAGAAGCTGTATCGTTTTTTTTTTTTATAAAATATTTGCTAAAAAAATTAGATAAATGTCTAATATCAATCCAAGAATACTTTTAAGAGATATTCGGCTTTGAAAATTAAAATGGGTGAAATTTCACCCCAAGACCGTATGACGGTTAAAGGCAAAACATGTTTTAATAAAATATTAGAGTGAAGCAAAAACCAAAAACTAGGAGCACAATCTATTTTCTAAAGCATCCACTGCTTTCTATAGGATCTTTGAAATACTTTTACTGCCAAGGCAAATATATGCATTAATTTCAGGAGCGCCTTGAAATGACATATATACGTAACTGGCCATTACAACCCTGTGTCAGAATAAGGCCATAGCCTCTCGGAGCACTCTTGTTGTGTGTGTCAATTTGCATCCATGAGTACAAGGACCTACAGCTTAATGTCGACTCCGCACGACAGGCTTGAGAAATTTGTTCATGGCAATCAATTACTCTTAGAACTCTTACCAAAAGTCTGTTAACAGTTAGTTGCCGAAAGAAAGATTTTTTTTTTCATTTTTCTTTGCTTCAAGACGTCAGAGCCGGGGCTCGAACCGGAGCTCTCCTCTTAGTAAGCCAACACACTAACCACTAGACCACGGCGATTACAATGAAATGAACCCAACGCTAAAAAGCAAAGCGTTGTTGTCAGCTGCATTTTTATTGTTATATATTCCTCTTGTATTGAGGGAGTAATACTATAAAAAATCATATTTATTTACCCGATAGAATTCAATAAATCTGGAAAAAAAAAAAAAAATAATTTACATCACAACAATAATGGGGAATAACTTTTTATTAATAATTTTTATTTAAACAAAAATCAATATTTTAATTTATATAATCAATTATACATTCGCCGCGGCTTTTTCCGGGCTCCTCCTACCTCTCATTCAATTTGTACCATGACGAAATTATTTTATTATTAAAAGGCTGAAGAACCAGCCTATTAAACATGCATGTATCAAAATTTTTATGTTTTTCTTTTGATTCTTTTTTAATATTTTTTTGTTTTGTTTTGATTTGATTAGTAGGTTTTTCATACATATCTTTGCATTTGATTGTTGAATTGTATTTACTTATCCATAAAATTTATAGTTTTTCGAGTTATCCTTGCATTTTTACATTTTTAGATATTATTTTTTTATTTTTCGTACAGAATTGTGAACTTTTTTGATATTTCGAGAGACAAGAGCAAAAACAAAATCCCAGCACCTTTATTATTTCGTCATGATTTCTACAGTTCAATAAAAAAAAACGGCCTGTCCGGTAGCAAAGAAGATGTTGAGCCAGTTTTGAAGGCCCTCTTCAATATGGTTTGGCCTTGTTTAGTTAAAAAGTCAGTTTTACTCAATGTAAGTAGGCTATGCAAAGCTCCTTGTTGAATATTTATAAAACCGCTACGTATCTATTCCACATACTTATCATCTGGATTTAAGGCATTCCTTTAATGCCTTCTTTGTATATTTTGTTGCAACATTTTATGCTTTTTTGTAAGACTACTGCAACATGCTCCGTACATTGTTTTTAATTTAAAATGTTTGATGTTTTATGAAGTCAACTAAATAAATAAAAAATAACAGCCGATTCGGAAAATTCGAACTTGGTTTCGAATGATATCAAAACGAGAACACCAAATACTTATTAATTCGGTTTACAGAACACTGTAGATTGTTTCCATATTAAGGGCAAAACCAGTTAAAATTTGATTGGTAGTGCAAAGGTAATACAAATTGGTTATTTCTATATAAATCGATTTCTATTTTTTTATTTTTTATAAAATTTATGTTTCTTTCAATGCACCATATACTATATTTTTAAGCTTTTATTTCTGTTGGAAAATAAATATAAAACTGAAATGCTATTTTGTAGAACTTAAATCTGATTTAAATGCGCACATTTAATCATTTATTTTTCATTTGGTTTTACAATCAAGAACTAAAATTCACATTTAAAGAGATTTTAAAAATAAAAATTCATAAATTGATAAAAAAAACCAAGTGCGACTTGGAATTATCTACTGTTCTTTTATAAAAAAAAAATAATACTGTCGGAATTATTCCAACATTTTTGACATTTTCTAAATTCTCTTATTTGATATTCAATACATTTCTTGGAAATTTTTCTTTGGGGTTATTCTGTGTAGACACAAGCATTTTCTTATAATCCTTTTTCCTTATTCGAAGTGTTCACACATACATACAATTGTACGATTATATACAAAAAACTAAAACGAAAAAATTTTGTTTAAGAATTCTATGTAATGTTGTAGACTTGTAAAGAGATGAAGAATATAATCCTATGCCTACAAAACTACTTTGGCATTTTAATATTATTTCCTCTTAGTGTTCAAAAACTATTGTACACTGTGCGACAAATAAGTAACAAAAAAAATTTTTTTTTTGGTTAATGTTGTCGAGTATAAAAGAAATCTGTAAAATTAAAGATAAACAATTTTTTCTCTTTATTTTTACACTTGCAGTCTTAAAACCAATAAAATAAATATCGACCTAAAATTAGCAGTTTTT
The DNA here is from genome assembly GCA_963576795.1 of Metopia argyrocephala. Classification (NCBI taxonomy): domain Eukaryota; kingdom Metazoa; phylum Arthropoda; class Insecta; order Diptera; family Sarcophagidae; genus Metopia; species Metopia argyrocephala. The sequence continues at coordinate 11,820,379 of OY756211.1, forward strand.
TATTCAAAATAATTTTAAATCGGTTTTTTAATAAATTTTTGTTTTCTAATACACTGATTGCACTGATGTACAGAAATAGCTCGTATTTCCGGTATTAATTCTGAATTTGAATCAGACGTATGACCATTTTTCAAATGTCAAACAAATTCATAAAATGATGTCTAATTACAAAATATTAATGGAATAAAAAAAAATTCAATTCAATTCATCAAAAAAAAGGTTTTATTATTTTTATATAATTTGCATGAAAGCATCATTAACACAAGTCAACAAATTAAGAAAAGTTAAATGGTGCCGAGAAACCGTTAGTGGTTCTGTAATATGTTGACACTGGTAATACATACTAAAAAGGTGAAAACAAAATTTTTCCTGCTTGTAGTTTTCGATATAATGAACACAAATGACTGTCACACGTTCTTTTTTCGGCCCGGTTTGAAGTCCTATCGGTAATTTTGTTTAATAAATTAATTTAAATAACATGCCTTCGTCGCGAAGAAGTTGTCTCAATGATCCAAATGTGTTTTGTTACTTTTTTGGTGACTGCACGGTTAAAATATTTAAAAAACCTATAACGGATTTTATAAAAGGTGCTTATTTTTCTTATTTTAACTTAAAAATTTATCCAGTCGTAGAATCTGCCAGAAGACCTCTAACACTTTCTCAGGTAGATCCCGTTCCAAAATTATGCTCTACAAATGAAATCCTGCACATTAAACTAGGTCTTATAAAACAGTTTGTCAAAGCCCTGGATAAATATGGCAAGTGTTTCTCTTATATAACGAGAAATTTTTCAGGACTAAGCTCAGAGAAAATAAAAATTGGAGTTTTCGATTGTCCACAAATAAAAATATTAATTAAAGGTTCCAGTTTCTTAAACTCGAAGAAGAATTTGGAACGATATGCGTGGACTTCTTTTGTTGAAGTTATAAAAAACTTTCTTGGAAACTACAAGTCAAGCAACTACCACAAAATTGTTAACGAGATTCTAGATAACCTTAAAAATTTGGGATGCAACATGTCTATCAAATTACACTACATCCATAGCCGTCTCGACCGATTCCTAGATAATCTTGAATAATGTAGCGATGAACAAGGTGAGCGGTTTATATGGAACAGAAGAACTAAGGCCGAAGGGATCAGCATATCAGCATATGCTCACTACTGTTGGGGAATGCAGCGAGATAAAAACACGAAAAAGAAAATTTTTATGCAACTAATGATAAAAAAAATCACTTTTTTCATATACATATATGCACAAAAGCGAAGTACCAAAAAACTGCACGTAGGACGCCTAAATTTTTGTTACTTTTGTAATCAGTATTAGGAGCTAGTTTAAAAAATGTATACAGTTCCTTGGCATTTTTGAATTATCTACCTAATCCGTTAAAATAAAAACCTACTTGGATAAAATTTCATGTTTTTAGGAGATGAAATTTTCGATATGCATATTCATATAATATAATCATATATGAGCATTATAATTTTACTCATCTCGCAATCCGAGAAAATTTACATACATTCATACATACATACATAACTGGCATTTACAACCCTGTGTCAGGATTACGGCCTAGCTTCTCGCAGCACTCATGTTGTGTGTGCAAAATTTTTATCCATGAGTACCGGGACTTACAGTTTAATGTCGACTCCGAACGACAGACTTGAGAAGCTTGTTCATGGCAATTAATTACTCTCAGAGCTTTTGCCAGAAGACTGCTGAGAGGTAGTCGCCGAAAGAAATATTTTTTTCATATTTCTTTTTTTCTAAGATGTCGGATTTGGGTGTCGAACCCAGGGCTCATGTCTTAGTAAGCCAACACACTAACCACTAGACCACGGCGACTACATCCGAGAAAATTTACAAGTGCGAAAATAAATATATTTTTAATCTAAATATTGCTTTAGACATCCAAAGTTCAATGGACTGCTCCAGAATTCGAAATAAAAAATTTCTACACGCCCATCCAGAAAAATTACCTTCAACTGAAATTGTTCTTTATTGTCTTCCCACTGCTGCATTTTCGCTTTAACATTACATAATTGGATATTACAGATCTTTTTCAGAATTATGTCCGAACGACAGGCTTAAGAAGCTTGTATATGGCAATTGGTTACTCTCAGAGCTTTTGCCAGACGACTGCTAAGCATATATTTTTATATTTCTTTTTTTTAATGTAAGAGCTGGGGTTTGAACTCGAAGCTCTTATTTTAATAAGCCAACATACTTATCACTAGACTACCGCGAATAAAATAATATTTTTCAAATGTAGTTCTTCAACCACAGATTTAAAATTACTTTTATCTACTTCAGTCCAAGTTTCTCTAAGTCCGTGTTATATTTTTACACTGGGGCATAAAGATATTGACATTTAAAATATGTGCAGACGGTATGAACTATAGGGAACATCTTTGCTTAGAAATTATTCTAAGAGCACACAGACGTCTTATATGTAACCTATACCCCACTATTTAAGTAAATCAAGTATGGCTGTAGCTTGCTATTTTCCTGTACTAGAACTTAGAGCTAGAATTCTGACTAACTGCTCCGTCTTTGCAAAAGATATAATTATCGAAGATAAGATTACCATCCCACTGAACAGTTACTGCTTTAATTTGTGTGCTTTGAAAGGCTTGGCAGATTTTTTTTGCCTACAAGAAATCTAAACTTCGAACGGGCGGATAGAAGTGGCATTCTCTTACGTCATATTGCAAAGCCACAGCACTTGCTATAAAAATTCCCACGGATTCGTGATCCTTTACACCAATCTAAAACCACTTTCTTGACATTCTAGCTTTAATCTATTCTACCTCAAAATCATTATTAACCTCTATATCGCTTGACTGCTATTCGAAATTTTTGGGAACTTTACAAAACAAAAATACAAAAAAAAAAAAAAATTACCTATTACGAATACATATATATTATACGTCAGCATGGAAACATTTATAAAGTGTGATTTTTTAAGAACTATAGGAAAGTTTTTCAAAAAAAAAAAAAAAATAATAATAATGATATCTTTAATTGAGTCGATAATACGGTCTATATAATTTAATGTTTGAAGATTATTTCATGCAAATGTTGACCGTGACTGCACCTAAAATAGTTCATCCGCTAAGTCCAATTTTGGCATACTCTTTCCAACATTTCGGCCGGTATCTCTCGAATAAATGCTTCAATGTTGTCTTCCAATTTGTCAATTGAAGCGAGCTTGGCTGTCTAGACATGAGCTTTAACATAGTCCCACAAAAATAATCTAAAGGCGTTAAATCGCACGATCTAGGCGGCCAATTGACCGGTCCCGAACGTGAAATAAAATGTTCACCAAACTCGTCTTTCAATAAGTCAATTCTTATGCGTGCTGTGTGGCATGTGGCACCGTCTTGTTGGAACCACATGTCATGCAAGTCAAGCTCTTGCATTTTTGGCAAAAAAAAGTTGGATATCATCTCACGGTAGCGCTCACCATTTACAGTTACGTTACGATTCGCATCATCTTTGAAGAAGTATGGTTCAATGATGCCACAGGCACATAAACCTCACCAAACTGTGACCTTGTTGGTGGTTTAATGTCCAACAATGTAAATTTGGTGCGAAATTTCATCACAATAGCCCGAATAGCCGCTTCAGTAAACTGTTCATAAAATGGAAGAAGCGCGCGATGAACTTTCTTAACAGAGCACGCATTTTGATAATAAAATTTAATAATTTGCAAGCGTTGTTGGTTTGTAAGACGATTCATGGTTATAGTTATAGACCAAACTGAAGATGTTTGACAGTGAAACAAAACACGAAACGTGCGTCAGCTGTTTAAACCCGTGTTGCCCAAAAGATAATAGGTAAACAATCACCCTTTATAATACTAATTCATCATACGTGTACCCAATAAATACATTTTTTTAATAAATTTTAATGCCACACTTTATTAAATCGTCGTGCGGGAGTTTATATGCTCTATCCGCCAGTTCATATTTCTTATATATCTCGAGTTAATGATGCCACTTTAAGTTTTTGACACCAATATATTTTTAAAATCTGCAATCCGTGTTCGGATATACATATATCTCCGAAACGGGACGGGATATATAAAGTAACGAAATGTTCTCGCAATGCAATATTTTTGTCTCATTCGGTGATAATGGTTATATAGTTTTTTAACGCATTTAATTTTTAAATTATGGTTTCTTATGAAATATTTTCGTATGTATAATAAAAATTAAACGTGTCGTTTTAAAAATAAATAAATCAAAATTTAATTAATTAACACTCGTTATGTTATTGAGGATATTATACAATAAAATTATAGAACAAGATGTTTGGAGGATAAGTGACATACGTATCGAAAGTTAAATGGACAAAAATACATCAATTGCACTCAAACTTAAAAGATCTAAAGCAACAATATGGAACCACAAAAGTTTTAAATCTTAAAAAGTTCTTTCATTTTTGTTTTTACCACATTTACCGTAACCATTTAATAAATATTTATCATTACCGAACTTTTAACTGGGATATCTCCTTCCAGTGTAAATAGTTTTATTACTTTCAGAATATTGTTTAAATTAAATATTTCCACAAGTTTATAAAACACAAAATTAAGTTCACGTATGTATGTACATACGTGTTATATTTACTACAAGTAGTAATTACTTTCTACTTTCAATCCCCTTCCTTTAACCACAATTTATTAGAAAACTTTGTGGCATGATTTTAATTCTAAAACTCTAGCAAAAAAGAAAACTATGAAAGTTTTTCATTTCTAGTATTTGTTGTTGTTAGAAATTATTAATGTAACTTTTTGAAGTACCTTGTAAAACACACAAACCTATTCATAATTATTAATGGTTGTTAGAAAAATTATACACTGAAAGGAATTTATGTAAAAGAAATTTGAACCAATTTATTTATATATTTTTGTTGTTGTTGTTGAAAAAGCGTTACTTTCTATAGCAAAGGAGGGTAGAGTGCTCTTAAACAAAATTTAATAAGTGAAATGCATTTCATTGGCTTGTACTTTCAATTCAATAACCGAAGACTTTTAACTCTTTTAGCTAAATGAATGCATTTTTTGACATATAAACATATTCAAACATGCAAATAAATAACAAATTAAAAAGAAAAAAAAAATAATTTCATTTTCTTTTTCCGCTACATCAGTACCTAAACGGCAAGGGTTTTTGTAGGTATCCCTTACACTTTTATTCTCATTTTTTATATATCTTCCTAATATGTCGGAAATATTCAAAATATATTTTTTTACTTGTTTTCATCTAAGGGTCCTCTATAGAGCTCCATAAATGCTAAAGCCACAGTTAGCGTAAAATTTAAGCGTTCTAATCAAAGTGGTGTACGTACGAATATGACTTAAATTCTATAGGACGGAAACAAACTTATGAACAAATTTTGTTCACAATAAATTACTTTAATTTTCCTAGAGTAAAAATAAAAAAACTCTCTTTCTTTTAGTTCAAAATGTGAGCGGACAGTAATGGAATGCATTAGAGTCTCATTTGAATAAGAATTGTCTCCAACTTGGTAATTTTTCTTATTGATATGACATGAAAATAAGAGACTGTTTTTAAATTCACATTGTTATCTATGATTGTGTAACCTTAGCTCTTTTTTGAGCAGAATATTTCAATCACCTGTCAAAACTTAATATGTTGTAGTTTGACAGAGAAAGACTTTTTCTAAGCGACGGCTTATTATTTGAACGTGTATGCTGCTAACTTCCAAAGTCATTGACCATTTATTCATATAGTCTACCACAGACCCATCTAGTTTATTCCTTTGGTTTAAAACTGCAGTTTACAGTTCTATCATTTTGATATTACGACAACTTGCATACGAAAAAAGTTCGACCTGTTATATTTTAAACATCAATAATTTGTTGATGTATGATCTGTAGAAGAGTGACAGATTATCCAAATCACAAAATTTTAATTTTGTAGTTGTACATCGTTCTTTCTTAGATTGAAAACTGATGTTTTTAAGCTATTTCTTGTTGCATTTACACGAGTATTAAATTTTTTCTCACAGTAAATTATTAATTCGTATTCTGTTTAAAATTCTTATACAAGAAAATGAAAATATTTGTTCACAACGACTTATACCAGTGTGCAGGATGAGCGGAGGAATTCATTAAAAATATGAATACATACGATTATTCATTTTTTGTTTTTCACTTAGTGCAATACGGCGAATAATAGCAAGAAAAGTAGTACGCAGAATATAAATACATATCGACGATGGAATTAAAGAACGCTGTAACTGACAAAACCTTAAATGTTCACCAGAGCCAAAAAGCTTTCATAAATGTAGAACAAATACACTGGTATTTTTCATTTCGCAGACGGCGTAAGTGAACTTATTTTCATCGTAGAAAACTGGGACTTGGACCAATCGAAGCGTATTTTTCTGCTGATAAAAATGATGCAAAAAACTTATTTTCGATTTTTTGTCAGTTACAGCGTTCTTTAATTCCATCGTCGATATCTTGTTTCTATTGTTATTATTACTCTTATTATCATGTACGAGGTCAAGTTAATATGTCCGTGTTTTTTTTTTATTATTTCAATATAGTATTTTGTAGTGAGTCTTATAGTCGGAGTTTCTGTATTTTTACCGGAGTCGGGGTTTAAAATATTCAAGGATATACGTGCATCTACAATGAAAGTTCTTTAAAATGTTAACGTTCTATTTTACAGACCAGTATGAATAAGTTGTTTGTGGTCGCCGTGGTCTAGTGGTTAGTGTGTTGGCTTACTATGACATAGGTCCTGGGTTCGATTCCAGGCCCCGACATCCATCTTCAAAAAAAAAAAAAAAAAAAAAAAAAAAAAAAAAAAATATGAAAAAAAATATTTCTTTCGGCGACTACCTCTCAGCAGTCTTCTGGCAAAAGCTCTGAGAGTAATTAATTGCCATGAACAAGCTTCTCAAGTCTGTCGTTCGGAGCCGACTTTAAAACTGTAGGTCCCGGTACTCATGGATAAAAATTGACACACACAACATGAGTGCTGCGAGAAGCTAGGCCGTAATCCTGACACAGGGTTGTAAAGGCCAGTTATGTATGTATGTATGAATAAGTTGTTTGTCATCTATTTTATGAGAGTTATCTTTCATTCAAGCACATAAATTAATTTAAGTTTTATTAATTTTGGCATTTTATTTATTGGCACAAGCAAGAGGTCAATTGCATTAGCAGGACTTATACTCGGTTGTCTCTATTTTTCCCTCCCGAAAATGACCCTTAATCTTCTAGAAAATTTTCATTTTTTCCTTAAAAACAATATTTTAAATTCAATTTTCTTAAATTCCAAAACATCTGAAATGAGGGAGAAAGTGCAGACCGAACTTTTGACCGCTCACTACTGCCGCTTCCTCATATGGTCCCCTTTACTGCCAGAATCAAGACCAAGATACTACTAGACGGATTCAATAACTCAATTTAAAAAATTATATACATATGCCTGGTAATCTAAAGGATTCTAAAACGCTGACAGACACGAAGAAAACATTAGCCCCCATAAGGGATGCCGTCTTGGAACTATTCCCTGATTATACTCCATTCTTTTCCACTGGAAAAACTTACTTTGAAACATTCTTTAACTACATACATACATACATAACTGGCCTTTACAACCCTGTGTCAGGATTACGGCCTAGCTTCTCGCATAGTCATACTTAATAAGTCGCACCTTAGAATTACGAACAGAAAAGAAACAATGGACACTTATCGTTATTTCATAAACAAGACAGTTGGAAACATTTCTGGTATTTCCACACTCAAGATTGGAAGATACTGGATTATGTTTCCGCCTTACACCCGAACTGTCTTGTTTTAGGGCGCCACAAGTCATACATTCCTTAACTCCCTCATCTTATTTCAAGGTAGTCTATCTGGAATGCAAACTATGTTTTCCCAACAAAATGTAGGCCAGATTTTAAAACATCTAATGCTTTGAGTGGCTTTAAGTCTCTTCTATGCTTTAGTACATCAAAAGTTCGTTCATAATTCGCACTTCTGCAAACTTTACACACGACTTCCTGTGTATCGGAACTTATATCCGACTAATTATTCATATTGAAGCAACATATAAAAATGCCAATGACTTCCGAAAACACTATCGATATAAATACCCGATCGGTTAAAATTAAACAATCAATATTCAGTTGTTTTAGTCATCCTTCTTTATTTTTATTACATACATACATACATGCATACATACATAATTGGCCATTACAACCCTGTTTTAAGATTAAAGCCTAGCTTTTCAAAACACCCACATTGAGTGTGTAAATTTTTATTGATTAGTACCGCCATCTACATTCATCATCCAGATGGGTCAATTGCTGTTGATCATTCAAAGGTGAAGGTATAACACTGGCCTTTGAGTGATCAAATTGACAGCAATTTATCCCATTGACATATGTAAGGCGCTTAACTTTATTTCTTCACATCTATGTATGTATATCTATATATTCCAATACAATGCACTGCATTTAGTAGGTTTTTACTTCTGAGTATTGGTCTTAAATAAAAATAAAAAAAACTGATTAGTGATGTTAATAGAATATAAAATGTTAAATAAATACGACCTAAAAAATATTTTTTATTACAAAGAAAAAAAATTTATTTATTAATAAAAATAAAAAGAATTAAAAACTTTTAGCATTAAAAGTCGGAATTTATTTAATTAAATTGAAGATTTTAAGGTTAGATTTGGTGTCCTACAACGATCAGTATGCATTATTGTTAATATTGAATAACTAATTACGTTATCTTTCTGATCAGTAGATTTATTTGGGAAATATGCATCCGTACCAGTTGAGAAATACAAAGCATTTTAGAATTCTACGGTCAACATCAATGGAGATGCAAAAATCATTAGTTTCCACTTATTGCCAAATAGTTTGAGACTAGAGCTAAATTTTAACTTTTTTTAAGAGTATGTGTACAATTAATTACACGTGATAGTGTTATCACTGAAATATTTATTTCAACAACAACATTATTTTCTTTTTTTTTTCTTTTGCTGTTGCTGCCTTCAGAATTTTTATGCGGCTGATAGCATGGCAGCAAATATTGTCGGCTGTCTATGTGTATTAAACACTTTTATTAGCAGAAAAGAATATCTAATAAGTATATGAGATTCATTTTTATACTTTCTAAAAATACAGGTATTCTGCTCCTAATGACTGCAAAATACAAAAACAAATTATAAAATGCTCACAAGGGTTAGCTGACAAATGCTTGTTGAAAGTGTTGGACCTACAGTTACGAGGCGGAAAATTAAAAAAAAAATTTACGAACTTATTGACTTTCCCTCGTACTTGGATACGCAAGCACTCACACAAAACACATATTTATTTCGACAGCAGTAGTTACGTTCCTATTTCTTATAACGTTTTGCATGACGCCTTAAGCGTTTTATTTACTTTTTTTATTTTTGTATATATTTTTATAAAGAACATTTTATGCCTCTTTAATTATTGCCTCGTGCTAGCACGTTCTAGCCTCGTACACACAGCCACACACAAACACTTATTAATATATATTTATGCTTCCGCATACTCCTTTACCGCTCTCAATATGTTAAAAACTAAATTTTAGTATAACTGTTGGATTGCGTTGCATTTGTAAATATTGTAGTAAAGCAGCTTATATGGTAGGGGCTGTAGAGTGTATTTGTTACGAGTGTAATAGTTAATGAAAAACACAAGTATCACAATTAGTAGAGAATACAAACAAGTGCATTTTTATATAATATTGAATGAACAAATTAATTCATAAATAATTCTCTTAATTATTATAATAAAAATTGAACTTCTTAGAAGAATTTGTAAACGATTGGTCTTGTGTTTGACTTTATATTGTAATACAAATTATTATAAGAAACAATGAATTCATTATGAAACAATGTTCACTAAATTAGAAACTAAAACAGCTATTATTTTGTAAAAATTTAACCAATTAAGACTTTAATGTGGGTGTTTGGATTGAAGTTCAGTATTAAAAATTCCCTGTACTTTCGACTTTACACCAAATGGTTAAATAACTAATGACGTGAACATTGTCGGGGAACACATCGGCTATATAATCCATGCTTAGGATATTGATTATCCCGAATTAACTATTATGTAAATAATATGTACTTATACATATATAATGCTTTATTATAGAGATATAGATAGATATAGATAAAGAAACGGTTTACAACATATAAAACTTAGAGATATAGAACTTTAAGTTGGCAACACTTTTTTAACTGTCAGCCTGTACTCTCCGAAAGCGATGCCAACTTTTTAGGACCAAAAGAGTCTTGGGACATTAAAAAGGGCTAAACTAAACTAAAATGTACTTTCGAGGTAAAATTAATTTTATGGTACTTAATTCGTTGTCCAAACAGCAGCACTTTTTTTCACAAAACCATTCATTTTCGTATATTATTAAAAAAAATCATAATACTGATTGTTTTTTTTTATTGAGACCTATACTCAGGGGTGTAGTCGCCGTGGTCTAGTGGTTAATGTGTTGGCTTACTAAGACATACGCCCTGGGTTCGACTCCAGGCTCTGACATCTTCAAAAAAAGAAATATGAAAAAAATATTTCTTTCTGCGACTACCTCTCAGCAGTCTTCTGGCAAAAGCTCTGAGAGTAACTAATTGCCATGAACAAGCTGCTTAAATCTGTCATTCGGAGTCGATTTTAAACTGTAGGTTTCGGTACTCATGGATGAAAATTGATGTACACAACATGAGTGCTGACAGAAGCTAGGCCGTAACATTGAACAAGGGTTGTGATGGCCAATTTTGTATTTATAAGTAATGTAAGTACGTAAATAAATCGTTATTCCATATGGAAACAAATATTTGCCGAATTCACAAAACCCTTGTATTCATTGTATTCGTTGTTTGATTGTACGGCACTACAATAGTTGTACGCTTGTTGTTGGTAATATGTATATAAACATTTGATACAACTCATACACTTTTTTTTCATATGTTTTAAAAAAGTTGTATTGGTTTCTGTGTTATTGTGAATGAAAAATATTGACAAAAATATAAACACAAAAAAAAAAATTCTTTTTATTGTCAGCAGCAAATTAAATTATATAAAATAAAAAATATTTTTCGCCATATAGGCAAATACATTTAATATATGTACATAATATATGAAATGTATTGCTTTGGGGATAAGCATGTCTCTATGGAAAAAGTCTCCTGACGAGTCTCTTAAGCAGTTTAAAATCGACTCCGAATGACAGATTTAAGCAGCTTGTTCATGGCAATTAGTCACTTTCAGAAATTCTGCCAGAAGACTGCTAAGAGGTAGTCGCCGAAAGCAATATGTTTTTTATATTTCTTCTTTTTTAGGATGTCAGAGCCAGTGTTTGAACTGGGAGATTTTAACTGGCTCGAACTTAGGGCCTTCAGCACATTAAGTTGTCTTAATAAGCCAAAACATTAACCATTAGACTATGGTGGTGGTTTATTTTCGCATTGTTTTTTCTAAATTTTTTTCGAAATGTACGGTATTTCCAGGTAATGTAAAACTGATGTGTTTCAGAATGTTGGTTAATAGAAATTCATGCCTTTTGGTACACGTATTAGCTGCTTTCCATTTTTAATTTTTTAGCAGCCATTTAGCATATTTGTGGCAGGCAAGCTAACTGCCTTTGCATATTATTTTTCTGCCTATTTATTTTCTACTCTAATTTATTATCATTGCGAAAGCCTACGCTTCGAGTAATCTTTAACAAAAATATATTAAATTTAAACGTTTTTAACTCTCGTGAAAATATATTCAACGTTTTTGAAAACTTTTTGCATCATCTGTAAGACTTCATTAATATTCTTAGCGAGTGGCATATGCAAATAAAATCTCAGGTGATAGTTTTAATGGCAAGTAAATCAGAATATTTCTAAAATAGAACAAAAAAGCGCCCATTAAGTCCAACGTATTTTTTCATTTTATTTCACGGCTTTGAACACATTGGATCACATGCTGCGATTTAAAGAAAGTCAATGGTGAAAACTTTTATAAACTGAATAAAAATTAACGCCATTCAACGTTTTAACTGCTGTGGCATGCGGTTTTATAATGATTTTTAAATTGTTTAACACAAATGACTTCCCCTCAGTTAAAAGTCTAATTTTGTATTCTAAACGGATTTCTTAAAAGAAATTAAAAAAGAAACTTGAAAGTAACTCTGCTATTGTCTTAGATAGAAAGAGAAGAAGAATAAGAATTACAAAAATAGGTGAAATGTAAAAGAAAACAAGAAAAATTTTAGTGTCTACACACTTTTTCAATACCCTCTCTCTGCTCTGTTGGTAATGCTTTGGCTTTACTTTTAAAAATCCTTAAGAATTCCTTTGAATTTGTCTATTCATTGTTGACCTGATAATTTAATGCTTCTTAAATAAAATTATGTAGTTCTTTTCATGTGTGTTTGTGTGCGTATATGCAAGTTTATACATTTAAATATATGTACATGTGTATCCGTCTATCTCTCTGTCTGTCTGTCTTCTTTGTTTGATTGTTTATCTTAAACAGCCCTGGGAATGTAGAAGAGCACTTACAAAATCTGGTTTTCTATTTTTTTTTTAACAATTTTATGCAAATTTTTATATTTTATGCGTCTTTCAAAAGAAATTTCTAAAAATCTTGTCTATGTGTTACACTCACATTCACACATTAACACAAACTCATATACATATTTTTTAATCATAAATACATGTATACACGAGTCTACATATTTTTATGGGTATGCACTTGTGGTTGTATTTGTGTAAATATTAAAACCATATTCATTTTGTGATGGCAACATTTTATTAAAACAAAAATTTTTATGTGAAAATAAAAACTTTACAGTGGTGAACGAACTAATAGCAGTGAATAATGTTTTTAAGTGCAAAAACTCAGCATTGCAAGATACTATGAAAGAAGTGAATTTAAGTTCAAATTAGCATGATAGGTCACCTAACAGAGTAAATATTGATCGTATTTACAATTTGGCTAAAGATTACAGGCCAACTTTTGAAAATTTGATGAACAAATAATATAAGAAAATTAAAATTGTATCAATAAGCTTAGTTGACCTTATTATTGATTAATATATAAACTTTTAATTAAGCTTTATTATTTTCTGAAGAAGCTACGAAGAGAAGTAGCGAAATCTCGAAAAAATAATTATTAAATCGACCTAAAGCTTCATTAAAAGTTTATATATTAATAAGAAAATTAAAATAATTACTAGATGACCCGTGCAAATATTTCGCACCGTTAATAGAAATTTTAGTAACTTCAATACATATTATTAAACGTATAAAAATATTAGAAATCATAAAATATCATACATATTTACATATATACATATATTTGTTTAAATGCTTTTATAATACTTCTTTGAATGCAATGTTAGAGGTAATGACATGATCATCGTTAACTTTTTGCCATTACGAATCGTTAATACAAACAAAAATATCTTTAAACGTACAACTACTGTAAAGTATTGCCAAAACAGCTTTTTATAGTAAATAGCGGTATTACCAGAATGTATTTTAATATACACATAATATATTATGTAGAACTGCATTACTATTAAGCGACCCTGTATTACCACACTTGAAAAAAAAACATATAATCATAATGACAACAGTATTATCATGCAGTTCTATATAAAATATAATTTTTATCAATAAAAAAATATAATTTTGTCAATTTCTAATTATTTTTCGTCATTAGTGTTAGAAATAAGCTTTAAAATGAGATATCATAAATTAAATTTGATGCGGTGGTATGGGAGATATTTGCAACCGACAAAAAAAAATGATTTAGAAATAATATATATGATGATTATATATTTTTTCGAATTAAATTCGAATATTTAAGCAAAATCTTTTGGAAATAGATTATGTGAAGTATATTTGAATATTATTCTCTTAAATATAATGAAATTAAATGCAAATTAATATATTTACAGTTAAATATTATTCTGTCTGCTGTATTCATATTGTGGGTTTATTAAGGATTTATTTGACATGTATTGCATAGAATTTTGTCACATAAACCCTCAATAAACTTATAATAGTTTTTATGAATACAGCGGTAATATACATATACAAAAATTAGAGTTGAGATAGAGTAACATATTTATTCTTGTTTTAATAATTTTATCAGAAAAATCAATATAAATATAAAATCTATTAAACTCTCCACATATTCTACAGAGGGTTTCAAAATTTATAAAGTTTAATACTAGAAGCTTCAAGTATATTGGATCATAGGATTAGAGTTGTTTATTAGGAATGTAAATTTGAATTTTGCTTAGAAGAATTTTCGTGTCTATATCACTATGCATATTAAATTATTGAGCAAGAAAGATATGTAGAATATGAGCGCCGGGAGGTTACGATAAGGGGGAGGCAATTCGCCAGGATTCCATCGAAAGCTTCGGAGACAAAGAAGTAAAAATTTTTTCTGAACGGATTCCAAATAACCGATGTACGAGTATATTCAAGGATTGGCCTTATGAGCAAAGTGAAGAGGTTTTTTGTTATATAAGGTCCATTAAAGGTCCATTTTGCTCCTATGTTGGAGTTTGAACCTTGTCATTTTGATTTTTTGTGCTATTCTACAAAACTTATCTGTATTATAAATTCTTTTTCACGTATTTATGTGTATGTAGATATTTATTACATTTTTATATAAATAAATACTAAATTTACATAAACTGAACGAGTGTAACATCAACTGAAGCGGTAGCAGCAGCACAGAACACAGCAGCAGTAATGCCAATAAGAGTAGTGCTTTAAGCCTTACAGAAACACAGAATTTTTCACTTCTTTTTAAGCAATTTTGTACGATTTTTGTCAACATATTTAACTTTCAATTGATCCATTTTTATTTTATAATTTTGATTCTTCTTGCAGTTTTTTCATATTTTAAAGCGATTTAAAAGAAAAAAAAAACAAAACAACGGAAAAGATTGATTCTGATGTTTTCTTAAAAAAATTACAAAAAAAAAAACATTTACTAAAAACTAAGCACAAAAACCCATAATGTGTCAGTTGTTAAAAAGGAGCTCATAAAACTAAAGTTCAACAAAGAAGGATGCAGACATTCCTACTAGTATGTTATTAACACAATACATACTGCCAACTAAACAGAAAAAATTTAAAATCGATTTCAATTAACAAATTTGTACTACCAATTAAATTGTTTACTAGTTTTGCCCCTACAAACAATATTAATAATATCAATTAAAATATTAATAGTGTCGAACTTTTACACAAAAAAAAAATTTTCAATTAAATATTTAATTGGGAAAAGTAATACTTTAGTTAAAAATTCAGGCACGTTTTAATTAAATAAATTAATTGATATTAAATTAAAAAATAAATTAATAGAGCTAAAATTTTATTTGATCCCGCTGATTTAAAATGATAAAGATATTTTAAATGCAACTCCCAAATTTACAACAAATTGCAAATTATATAAATTTTTTTTTTTTATTAAAAATATACAATTAAAAACATAAATACGATAAATACAGAGATGAGTACATATATAACCAATACGACAAAAAAGAAATTAACCACTTATTATTATTCTTTATACAAGTGCATATTTGATTTGTTTATTTAAAATTAAATAATATTAGGAAATATTATTTATGTAAATATTTAATTATTGGCAATTGAATAACAAAATAATTAACAAACTTCTAAAAAGCTTGTATTTTTTTGGAAACTGAGGAACTGAGGAAATTATTGATTTTAAGGCACATTAATTCCTTTAAAAAATATGACCAGCGTTCATGTATTTTTCTTGCCATTTGAAACTGTGAAATCCATGTCAATCTAAATGAAAAATGTGTTAATGAGTTATAAAACAGAACAAAAAGAAATAAATTAATTGAATTCTCACCAAGAGGTAGCCAGAAGGACTTGCTTGCTTTCGTCTTGCGAAATGTTGGCATATCGTAGATATTTAATATTTTTTTGCTTCAAGATGTCAGAGCCTCGTCTTAGTAAGCCAACATACTTACCACTAGACCACGGCGACCACATACACTCCGGTTCACTTATTTAAAGGCACAAAAAATCCCATATTCAGGAGCCGGTATCTTTTGCAATTTTTAACCGATTCCAGAATTTTAAAATAGAAATGGAAGCTAGACATCTTGAGATATAAACAAAATTATGACAATAGTTGTTTCTTAACTAAGGAACCTTTTTTGAGGAATTTATAAAAAAAATCTAAAAATGTGGTATTTTTTTTTTGTATATTATATATATGTATATGTACACATACAACAAAAATATTTTACGAATACATACATAGTTTTTTTTTTTTGTATTTTTATGGTAGTGATATTAGATTTTTTTTTAATCGAAAAAATTTTTATGGTTAATTACATATTTTTAATTTCTTAAAGTTTTAAATTATTATTGTTTTAATACAAGATGTTGTTTTAAAACTAAAATACTAGAAAATATATGTATGAAAGATGTCTTCTTTATCTTTTAATGCTAAACATTTATTTAAATTATGTAAATAACATTAGGTATTCGAATTTTAAATTAAAAAGTAATCATATATTGATTCTTTATATAACATATTGCACAACACTAAAGCTACGGTCACATTAGGCAAATATTTGACGAAAAAAACGTAACCACTATTTTTTTGAAAATATATTATGCAAATATTTCTTTTTATGTAAACATTTTTCCAAAAATTTTTTAAAAACGATATTCAGCAAAATTATTTTGATATATGTATAATTAATTAAACTTTGAGAATTGAAAAATTCAAAAATAAATATTTTCATAAAATAGTGGTTACGTTTTTTTCATCAAATATTTACCCAATGTGACCGTAGCTTAAGACAAAAGAAAAAAAACATACTTACAAACATTTCTATTTTTGTGCTTCTATTAAAAAATTAATTGTGATAATTAAAAATTTAATTGGAAAAATTGAATTCTACTTATTAATTTGTTAGTTAAAATTATTTAAAAAAAAAATTTTCTGTGTAGTTTTTGAATTATGCCAGGAACACAATTGGGACGAACGACGAATTTTGCCCACCTCGTCGAATTCGTCAGCTAAAATTCGCTGCATAAATTCGTCATATGAAATACAATAACGACGAAAACATACATAACTAACAACATAATTCCTTCCTATATTTCGTTTTATGCACATTTTTATTATCTTTTGATGCCAGATTGTATGTTACGACATTGTATAAGTATAACAAATATTAACGTATGTATGTATGTTTATGTTTGTAATCGCCGTTGTCTAGTGGTTAGTGTGTTGGCTTACTAAGACATGACCCCTGGGTTCGACACCTAGCTCTGATATCTTAAAAAAATATATAAAAAAAATATTTTTTTCGGCGACTACCTCTCAGCAGTCTTCTGGCAAAAGCTCTGAGAGTAATTAATTGCCATGAACAAGCTTCTCAAGTCTGTCGTTTGGAGTCGACATTAAACTGTAGGTCCGGTACTCATGTATAAAAATTGACACACACAACATGAGTGCTGCGAGAAGCTAGGCCGTAATCCTAACACAGGGTTGTAAAGGCCAGTTATATATGTATGTATGTTTTCCAGTAACTTATTCTTTCTTTTTTGTATCATAATTAAATTCCCACGTTATTATTATATATTTACTTATTTTATTAATTTAAATTTATTTGGAATTGTTTTTATTAATTTAATTAAACCTTTTACAAACCAAGTTTGCAATTCTTTGTAGACTCAAACTTGCAGTTTAAAAAAAATACTTTTATTGTATTTCCTGTAATTTTTTAGTTTACAATTACACAGTGCTACACCAAAAATATGCAGAGATTCTAACATAGCAATCCTGTTTGGTAAAGCCCATAGAGTACTTAAATGGCTTTAGTTTTATTCGATCACTTCGTTAATTGTCTTTTTTAATAGCAAATATAGTAAAATATCCATACTCACGAAATTGCAACTTAAAAAACTCTAAGTTGGCCGTGAAGTAGAATTTTTTTGTTTTATTATATTGGTTGGCAACTAAGTAATTGCAGATTTTTTTTAGAAAATAAAAGTCAATTTTTTCATGGAACGAAATAACTTTATTATCTAATGTATTCCCCATTTTAAGCAATGACCTCTTGCCATCTTTGAGGCAGCATCATAATTCCACGTTCATAAAACTTCTGGTTTTTATGAGAAAAAAAAACTGAACAAGGTACGATTTGACATCATCATCATTATTGAAATTTTTACCATTCAAGGAGTTTTGCAAAGGTGCAAGGTCTGGACTATATGGTGGATGTGGCAAAACATTCCAACCAAGCTCCAATAATTTTTGCCGAGTGGCCAAAAATGTGTATGGCCTTGCATTGTCATGATGGAATACAACACCTTTTCGATTTGCCAATTCGGGCCGCTTTTCTTCAACTGCATTGTTTAATTTTGTTAGTTGTTCATCCGTTCATCTGAATTTATCGTTCGATTGGGTAGTAATAGTTCGAAGTAGACAATTCCTTTGTAATCCCACCAAACTGATAACAGAACTTTCTTTTGATGAATATCAACTTTTGAAGTTGTTTGCGCTCTTTCACCTGGCTTGCTCCACTATCTTTTCCGATTGACGTTGTTGTAAAGAACCCATTTTTCATCACCAGTTATCAATCGTTTTAAAAATGGATCGTTTTCATTACGTTTAGTTAGCAAATCGCAGTTGTGAATGCGTTGTGTTAAATGAATTTCTTTCAGTTCATGAGGAACCCATACATCAAGTTTTCGTACATAGCCAAGTTGCTTTACGCGATTTTCAATGCATGTATGTGATACATGTAGCTTCCTTGCAATCTCACATGTTGTACTGTGACGATTCGAATCAATTATTGCTTTGCTTTGGTCGTCGTCCACTTCAACTGGACGAACGGAGCGTTTTTCATCTTTCAGTGAAAAATCACCAGAACGAAATTTGGCAAACCAATTTTGATACTCCCGTTCTTTTAAGTCTTTCCTTTCCGGAAATAAAAAAGCAAAATATGACGAAAATGTTCCTTTTGATTTTCCATTTTTCAACAGACGCCAAACAAAAACCACGCAACCGATCAAAAAATTTTTATTACTGACTGACAGCTGAAGTACCGACTATCAAATAACAAAATGTATTTGATATTTCAATTACGTCATCTAACCTAAAAATTCAACTAATGCCATCAATGAGTAAAATAGGCATTTACTTAGTTGCCAACCAAATATTTGTAAAAAAGCTTGCTAAAGTAGCTTTTGAAAACACTATAGTAGATTAAAATAGACTTAATTAATAAGATTAATAAGATATGCTAAGTTTCGTTGTAACATACAATATTTTTCGCCTTTTTTGTTTTTATTCCTCGTTTTTTCTTACAAATGCCTCAGTTTCCATTTTCTTGTACATAAATCGCTGGCAGTACCCCTCTTTTCTAGTTTTTCGAACATATTGCTGTTCAATCCTTAAAATTTATTGGTGAAATCATTCACCTTAATTATCACTCACCTGGCCTAAATTGTAAGGGAATATATCAAAATGAGCATGAAGTGGTGCAATTTTGTGGACGTTTTGCAACCCCTTGTATGGCAGGAACATAACATTTTATGTACTTCCTCCCCTCATGACGTTTACTTTTTGTGTTTCTTATATAATTTTTACACATCGAAACAAAATCTTTTCATGCAATTTTTTTACAAAAGATTGCGATTATTCGTCGATGGCTTAACAAAAAGTAGTATAAAAAGGTTTTTATTGTAACATTTACTTGTTTTTTGTTAAGTTTTAAAAGCAGTAGTTTTACATAATGAAGGGTCAGCTCATCTGTATCATTAGCTTACGCTACTGAAAAATTTAATTCGCATAAAAATTAAACGATCGTATAAGTCACCAGTATTTCAGTATCAACGTGCTGCTCTAAAAAGTTAAATTTTCCACCAAAGATACTGACTGGTCTGCGATAATACAGAAGGCATGATTTAGCAGGCAGTAGCCCTTCTTCTCGCATTCCATACTCATTTCGTTTTTACCCAGGTTGTCATTGCAGGCAAGGCCTTCCATTCTCGCTGCTAGTTTTAGGTCTGCTTAAAGCCTTCTAAGGAATGCCTGCTACAAGGCCTTCAAAGGGTGGAATTATACGTGTCAATCTGCTGTATGTACAGAATGGTAAACAAAATATTTAATACGTTAAGTGCCAAAGACTCGGGTTCGAGCCTCAGGAGAGGTGTGATCAATTTAATTTTGTTTTTTATCAGAAAACGCTTTAATTAGATCAAAGTTAACTGCAATGTTATTTTTTGGTAATTAAAGAAGAAATGATGTCCGTGAAGGAATAGTACATAGGCTCGAACCCGAGTCTTTGGCACTTAACATAAATTTGCGCCCGACTATGGTGCTACGCTCTAGCCACCTCGGCCACCGTCGTACATATCATTCATGTCGACTAATCTGGATAAGGTGGAATAAAGGGCAAAAACAAAATAAATTTGTAATTCTGTTTCATCCAAATAAGATGACAATTACAAGAACAGCAATGATGGTAAGAAAAAGGAGAATATGATATAAACTGTTGTGTGACTTTACTTCGACTAACTCATACAAATGTATGTGCATACGGTAATAATTTCAGTATGCGATTTCCAAAAAAGTGTGAGTTAAATAGTTGATGTTTGGTCTTGAATATGCACAGGACACAAAGAACTCTGATGAGACTACCGTAGCTGGAGTCGAAAACAATTGTTCAGTTTGGCTAGTGTACTATTCCTTCACGGACATCATTTCTTCTTTAATTACCAAAAAATAACATTGCAGTTAACTTTGATCTAATTAAAGCGTTTTCTGATAAAAATATTTAATACAATTTTTTTAATTTAATAATTTATTGAATAAAAAATTTACTTCAGTTTTTTTTTTATAGGGAACAATATATAAAATAATAAAAATTTAATTATTAAAAATGTTGGAAACAAAATGCATTATTTTTTTAGGTTTTTTTTTCCTTTTTTGCAACTGCTGTTCAATAGGCTTTTCAATTATTATTATTTCTAAGATCAAACTATCAAAGAAAAACAAAATATTACACTTTCCAAAAGAATGGGTATTAAATTTTTTTGGCAGGGAGACCACAGGCCTGCTAGAAGCCCTTCTTCTTCTTTGTAGGGCAGACTGGAATGAGTATCAAATCTTAAATAATTGGGTTAGAGGGCCTTCTAGACTATATGAAACGAGAAGGCCTTTAGATAGTTACCGCTCTGGGTATTATTTGAAATTTAAGTATAAATATAAACGATAAAAAATATACACCATTTCTTTTCCATATTCTCACTGAAAAACCGCAATCCAGGGTTTTTTTAAAGAATATTGTATTTAAAGTTATTTGACGAATATTTCTCACTCAATATCTGTAAAATAATTGCAAAAATTGATTATAAATTTAAAGACAAATAAGTTATAAAATTTCCGAATTTACGAATAATATTTGTTGCAATAAAAGAAGTTTGTAGTTCTAGGGATACGGAGTTCACATTCATATTAAATTTTTAATTTTCAATTTTTATACCTTTTTTCTTGTGAAAATATTCTCTGTAAATACATATAGACAATTGGCATAGTGGAGTACATTAAAAATTATTTTTATTTGATGCCATTTATACGATATTCAATTAAATTCAAGTAAATAATTCTTTGCAAACTATTTTCTTCTCTGTTTGCATACATTCTTTGAAATTCTTCTACTTGTAATTATGCTTTTAATAATTTTCTCAGAACATTTCAGTCTTTTCAGCATATTTATGAAATTTTTATTTAATTTTCTTGCCAGCAACGCAACATTAAATCAATGGCCAACTGCCAAAAGGCAACAGTATAAGAATATAATTTTTCCAGAGGCAATCCGTCTAGTGTAGCGAAGAAAATGTTCATTGTGAAGAATGTTAAAAAAGTAGAAAAATAAAATCATAAATCATTATAAATCATATTTATCCATTAGCAAAATCTTTTATTACAATAATGAAAAAGTAAACAATTTCAATTTTAATTATTAAATGTTTGTACAATGAAAATATATATTTTTTTGTTTTTGTTTTTGTTTTTGTTGATTATGTGCAAACAAATTGTCTAATTATCTGTTAAGACATACAGACAGGAATTTAATTTATATAAGTACTATATATTTAAGGAAAAAGAAAACGAAATATCAAGCAACCTCAGACTAGTGATTAATTTATTAGCCACTTACTTCATTTTAGAAAAATAAAGCCCAAATTGTTTTGTAATATTTCAAATTTACTTAAACGGTTGTGAACATTCGATTAAGTCCTTAAAGTACTACTTGGTTTGTTCTATTATATGTCGCAGAATAATAGACAGAAATTCTCGTTATAATATTTGGATTGTCTATTTCGACGGCGAATATATTTTCATTTGAGTAGCAAAAAACCTTTTTGAGAGGACTTTTTGTAACCCAATAGTACGTACCAAAAAATTTTTTTCTCATTGTAATTGGTTACGGTAACCAAAATAATATAAATGTACTCATAATGGTTAAAAATTACCAAATGCAGATAAAGGGCATTTTTGCCTAACCTTTTTTCTCAGAAAATATACATAAATAACAATTATTTCCGGTCCCTGACAAAAATAGTATAAAAAATTTATACATACATACATACATACGAGTATATATACCTAAACATTACTGGCATTTACAATCTTTTGTCAGGAATATGGCCTAGCTTCACGCAGCACTCATGTTGTGTGTGTCAAGTTTTATTCATGAGTATCGGCACCTACAGTTAAAAGTCGACTCCGAACTACAGAAATGAGAAGCTAGTTCATGGCAATCAGTTACTCTTAGAACGTTTGCCAGCAGTCTTCTAAGAGGTAGTCGCCGAAAGAAATATATTTTTTTTTAATATTTCTTCGCTTTAAGATGTCAGAGTGGGAGCTTGAAGCGGAGCTCTCGTCTTAGTAAGCCAACACACTAACTACTAGACCACGACGACTACGGCATACATATATCGTAAAGCAGGAATTTATGTGCTCTATCCGCCATTTCATATTTTCTATATATCTCGAGTTAATAATGTCACTTTAGGTTTTCGACCCCAAATTTTTTAAGTCTATAATCCATTTTCAGATATCTTTACCAGTTTGGGAGTAAAAGAGCCGAACACGGATTGCAGATTTTAAAAATATTGGTCTCAAAAACCTAAATTAGCATCATTAACTCGAAATATATAAAATGACGGATAGAGCATATAAACTTTCGCACGACGATATATATGTATATGTATTAAGCAATCAGGAAATATAATCATATTCATATATAAAATGAATGAAATTGAACTCTCCTTGTTAATCGCTCGATCATAGCCCCGTTGAACATTTTGATGCATCCAACAAGAACTTCTAAAATTTTAACTCCTATTAGCACTAAGTATTGATAACAATGGATTAAAAAATTACTTAAAGTGTTCAACGTATTCACAAGATATAGTATAAATACTTTTGTCCCTGTTTTTTCCTATATTTTTTGTAATACATATTATTATAGAAATTTAATGATTCACTTGTAGCTGGAGGTACATATATAGAAATAAATCTAAGAGGGTATCATATATTCATTTAAACTTAAAGAACAGAAAGAAAAACAGAAAGCAGTATTATAAAAAAGACAAACTTACGAGATGCATACAAATAATGGCGTTTTCTTTTTTTGTGGAAAAATGTCTGTAAAAAAGGTGACATCTTAAAAGTGCACCCTGTTTTATGCCAAAAAAGAACATAAATAGTCGCCGTGTTGTCATACACATATATAAAAAAATTTAAATAGAAGAAGAAAGAGAAATCACTAAAATTGCAATAATTAAAGTAATCTGTCAAACATAAAATAATATTAATAATGGAAATTGATAAATATTATACAAGCCCGCAAATGTTAAAAAAAAAAACAAAATCAGTTTAAGTATAAATAATATATTTGCATTATTTACACTATTTAATATTTTTGAGGGCGAGAAAAGTTGCACTTAATGATGGCAATTTAAAAAAAAAAAGAAAAAACTCAAACTCATTTTTTTATAGGTATTTGTATATTATGCGCCTTTTTTGTTGATGAGACAAGTTGCTGTCAATTTGACCACTCAAGTATTTGTATTCTACCTGGTGATTTTAAACCAAAAGTAATCATAATAATTACTAATTAGATTACTTTTCTCTTAAGAGCGGAGCAATGATTACAATTACGATTAATTATGGTTTTTTCATGATTACTAACTGATAAAGTAATCAAAAAGAATCGTTTTAAATAATTGGTATGTCTTTTTTATTACTTTTGATTATTTTTTAGTAATTTCCAGAAATTCTGATTATTTTTTGACTACTTGTAATCATAATCAAATAGTAATTATAAATTACTATTTTTAATATTACTAATCATTACGACCCTTTATTAATTAATGCAATTGATTACTAATCGCATCCGTTAAGTTTTAATACTCTATATATGCTTTAAAATATTGTATTTAACTGTCCGTTCAGCAGTTTCCACATTCACGTATCAGCTGTTAAACTATACAATCTGTACATCCGACCTTTACTTTATCGCCGAACTATCTACACTAACGTGCTTTTCGATTATCGCTTCTACTTTATATATAACAATACTTCACATCTAGAGAATTCTGTTTCAGAAAGCTGGGGGTCGATAATACTCAATCATATTTGCACACCTTTGGCTATATCTATTCGCTTATTTGTGTAACTCTTACAATAATAATACTCGTATGTATGTAATGGATAATGCTGGAAGAATATGTATAAAAATTCGAATGTATATGCACAATTTTTAATATGCTTCTCTTATTGTCTTTTATGATGCTTTAGAGTTTATGTGCGCTTTTCTTCATTTTGTGTTTTTCCGGGAAATAAGACTTTCGGAATGCTTATTAACTTATTATTTAATTTCGTAAGACTATGTATATGCTTTTTTATATTTGACTTAATTGAATGTACAATAGTGTTTAAAAATATATTTCGTTTTTATATTTGATTTTTGTCAATATAATTAATATTTTCGATGTCAATGAAAGCATTTACGAGACTCTAGAGCAGGGGTGAGCAACCTTTTTAATCAACGGGCCACTTATAAATTTTAAAATTTTTTGGCGGGCCGCACATAAATACTAATAATTTACAAAACTCTATTTATAATAAAAATTAGAATAAAAAAATATAAAATTTAATGCCAAAAAAAAGTATTTGCTTGAAATTTTTAATGAGAAATTTGGCACTGTTTTTTCGATACAACCTGATCAATATCAGCCGGAATTGATGAGGTAGGTACACATACACAAGTTTCTAATCGTGCATTACTCAGTCTTGATCGGTGGTAATTGGTCGGATTTATAAACATTCTCGATGTTTACTGAGAGAAATACATTTTTTACATCAGTATTATTCTGCATGTCCATCACTTCCCTTTGAAAGTCTTCGGGAACTGTATCCACATCGATAATTAATGGTTAGAAAAACATTTTCATTGAAAATGCTGTCTTCTCAATTTCTTCGTAATTGAAATTCGTTGATTAATGTGTCTATATGTTATGTGTATTTTTGAGAAGCAGCAACATTTGTTTGGCGGGCCGCATAAATAGGTTGAAAGAGCCGCAAGCGGCCCGCGGGCCGCGTGTTGCTCATCCCTGCTCTAGAGTATTTAGAATAATTTTAGAAACCATACATTTAATAGAAAAAAAGCACATACAATGTGTTGTGCATGTACTTAAATACGAAAATACAAAGCAAACAAAAAATATATTTATTTTAATATATTTTATTGTTGCTTCAAATGAAAAATATGCAGACACAGTAAACATTTAAATTTATGTACATAAACATTAAATAATTGTATGTTTAAAAGATTATGTATATAAGTGTGTGTGTGTGTGTATTTCCATAAAATATAAACAAAATTTTATGTTGCACTAAAACAATAACAACAGCAACAATGAAGCAACAAAAATAGAAACTAAAATTTAAATGCCATCAAAATCAACCAGGAAACATAAATTTTACATAAATTTTAAATTCATAAGCTTCCTTTAGTTACTGTTATTTTACAACAAAATAGGAGCAACAACATACAATACGAATACATTAAATTGAGGAAAAACCAAAACAAATATAGACACACTTAGAAAAAACATAAAATTCAGCATAAATATACACTCAACCTAAAAGGAATAGAGCAATAAAATGTCGAACTCTTAGAAATCCTCTTTATTTAAATCATAGTAAATACCAATATTTATGTTGAAAGAGTTATACGTACATACAATAATAATACTCATATATTTTTGTATTTATCTCAATTTATCAGATTAAATTAACATTAACAATTTCTCAGACTTTTTTAATATATAAAAGAGTAAATAACTTGTATCGTTTCATCCCTAATAAAGATGTAAATGAAGTAAATATTATCTTAAAAAGTAATATATTTCGTGTCATGTGTATTACCAGAGAGAAAGGTGGTACACCAGAAACAACACTACATAATCAAAAGCAAAAGTAAATCGTCGCATGTTAATGAAACTCATTACATAACATGAATTAAAAAAATAAAAATAAATTCAGCATCGAAATGTATTAAAAACAAGGATGATACAAATATTAGCACTTACCTTATTCACATGTTATCGAGTATAACAACATAAAATACATTTTAGTGGCGCCATAATAGAATGCTAAAAATCAACAAGAGAGTAAAAGAGCGTGAAGAGTTTTAATACAAAAACATTTCAAGGAAGCCGGGCAGAAAAGCGAAACGAAATACTTAAAGAAAAAAAATTACCGAAAAATGCTATAAAATTATGACAAAATATTTAAAACCATGCTTTGACAAAAATATTATCATAAACTTTAAGTACAGGAAACAGGAAGGAAAAAAGGTTGGGGCGGGGAGAAATAAATACAATTATGTGCCCCATATTTAACCTAAACTTATAAAAAACATTTTTTTTACTTTTTTCTTCCTTTTTAACTTTGCAGCTGCTGACAAATTACCAAAAAAAAAAAAACAAAAAAAAAAAAAAACAAAAATCGGTAAAATACCCATCTTTTAATATAAAAATCCAGTTGTTTAGAAATTGACATTATGAGAGCTGAATAATGACTGTAGGTAGGGGTGGGTAGATGAGCCATAAAAAAAACTGTTTATGACAACTTAATTTTAATACAAAAATGTAATAAATATTTTGTAGAGCAAAGAGTAGCCAAAATACGAGAAAGTAGAAATAAAATGATAATTTTAATACAAAAATAAACGAATATTGTTCATACTGAAGGAACGTAGAACGAAGTGTAATAAAATATTTATTTTAATTGGTAATACTATTTGCGGTTACAGCTCTTGTCTTTAATCTTAAAATTATTTTTAGCACCAATTGGCGTTAATTAGCAATTTAAGTATATTTATCTGTCACATTTAACTTTGTCACTGCAATAATGTAATATGTAAAGACATTATACTTTCTTCTCCCTTTACTACTCTAAATCTGTAAAGAAATATTTAAAAAGAAATAGTAATTTTCGAAATTAATTGACTACACAGCACAATATTTAGTTTACCGAGCACTTTTAATGTTTTCTTCGAATTACTTTGGTTTGTAGAAAATATTCAAAAGCGAAAATCTACTGATTAACTCATTATCATGAATAATAAATTTTCTTTTTAAATTACAAGTATGTAAGTGCTTATATGTGTGCACATACTTATGTTGTATATTCAGCATTTGATTTCTATATATTTATTATACATACTCTCGGCATTAAATCTCCTTGGATTCTCAGAATGAACTAGTATGTATGTATTTTATATTTATGCTAACAATGTTCATTATAATTCTTTATTAATGATGACTGTCCAAGTAAACTTGAACATAATTTTTTTTATATATGACTTTGAACTATATAGATTTATATATTGAATGAAAAATTGCGTTTTTAAAATTAAATCATAATACTCGTAGAGCGCAATTCGCCACTCTGATAAAGAATCAAGTTTGGTTGCGAAAACTTGATATATTGTCTGAACAGTAATCTAGACGAAAGTCAATTGAGCGTAATGAAAGTGTTTGTAATTTGTATTGCATAAAATTTTCTAACTAAAAGACTGTTTCATATAGAAGTTTAGGTCCAATGACTATCGAATATTTTCAGCATACGCGGTCATAGTCCCCATCTGGAATAAGTTCCAGTATTATTAGAAGTTTAATAAGAACATATAACACAAAACTAAATAATATTACATACGAGTACATACATACAAAATTGGCCTTTAAACTCTGTTTCAAGGTTACGGCCTAACAAGAGGTAGTCGCCGAAAGAAATATTTTTTTATATTTATACTTTTTTTAAGATGTCAGAGCTGGGGATAGAATTCGGATCCCTTGTTAATTAAGCCAACACATTAACCATTTGACTCTGGCAATTACTATCTAGAATAGTCATCAATAAATTACACAAAATATCTCTTACCACTGCGTGTTTTTATAATGTATAAGACCAAATAATTCCTCAGATAGGCTTAAGCTTTTCTTTGGGAAAGGGATTTTCTGATTCTGCACAAATATCACAAAAATCACAATCATTGCAAGTATCAATATGTGCTACATCTTATAGCTGTTCTATTTTTTTATACGCACTATATTTCGAAGTCGAAGACGTCTATGGCTAAGATGAACACAATTAAGACAACATTCCTACACATAATTTTGAGTCATTGTTGATTCACATAAAAGGTATAGATTCTTCTTTAAAATTCTATCAGAAACAATCTTATTATTGCTAATAATATAGTAATTCATACTCTCAAGCTGGCATCATGAATAATGACCCCAAAGAAAAATGGCCCCAACGCATAAAATGAAAAATGGCCCCATTTTTGGGGCAATCTTTCAAAATGAAAAATCGCCCTAAAGTGATAAACTACCCCAAAAATAAACAAAGTTTGAAAAAAGAAAATAACTTAAAATAAAGTAATTTTTTAAAAATGAAAAATAGCCCCAATTAACACAAAAGGCCTTAATTTTTTTTTAAACAAAGTTTTTATTCCATGAAAAAAAGAGAAATATATTAATTAAACCCTTTTAAAGTGTCTTGTACTTTTGATCTTCAGTAATGACAATTAAAGCTGTACACGTTGTTTGCAATACCGTGTGCTTATATTCTCTGGTGATCTCTTAACGAGTACAGACGTGTTTTTTTGCGACCGCATAATAATTAGTGTGATTAGTAATAGGTGTATTTTTGATAGAGGAAATTTAAATATTTGTAATAGGTACCTATTACGAATTTTTGTTTCTTTTATATTAGTTTTGTGCATTGTAATAAGTGGAAAGTGGATAGCACTGAAACTTATTACCTCCGGATGGAGAGGTCAGGGTCGGTGCCCACTTTAAGTGGCACCCCTTTGACGATGGAGCCTACCTTGGAAGGCCGTAGTGGTGGAGTTGGGTCTTTCGGAAACACCGAAAGGTGGTTTGCGGAAGCCTTAGCCCAGCTGAAGGAGGGACTGTCAGGAATGAGGTCCATTATTAAGGAGATGGGGGCAGCTGTTAAGAAGCAGCCAAACGTCAGCAGGTCCATTAAAGACTCTCTTCCAAAACTGGAGGAGAATGTTGATAAATTGGAGTGGCTCACCATGAGCTATTCGAAACCGCAACGTCCGGATTATGTAGCGGCTCCTAGATGTTTCACCAAGGAAGGTGGGAAGAGGAGGGCAGGTAGTCCACCATTGGTAGAGGCGCAGAAGAGCGCAAAAAAGGCGAAAGCCAGCGAGGTCGTCTCCAAACCGGAGACTGAAAACGGTGCACCCTCGAGAAGAGCAGCATCTCAAAATGCTGCCTCTTCAAAGGTGGCCCAAACCCCCGCCGGGAAAAAGCGCAACCGCGCTCAGGGAAAAGGTGCTCCTCAGGATACTGCTCCATCTAATGAGGATGGACCGAGTGGTAAGAGGGGCAACATGCAGAAGAGGAAGCGTGGTGGCGAGAAGCCAGAAGCGATTGTTCTAAAACCGGCAGCTGGTAAGACATACGCGGAAGTGCTTAGTGCCGTCCGATCGCAGGTCAAACCGGAAGCCTGTGGAGTGGCTGTTAGGTCAATACGGAAGACCAAGGCGGGAGAGCTTCTTGTGGAGCTGAAGAAGTCCTCCACTGAAGGAAGAAACGCCTTTAAACAGGCGTTAGAGAAGGCAGCGGGCGAGACGAGTGTAGTCAGAGAACTGGTCCCTATGAGTAAGGTAGAGATCAGAGATCTCGACGAGTGCACCTCTGTGGAGGAAGTGGAAGTGGCTCTCCAAGATATTCTTGTAGACTACAAGGGTGTTCTGGAGGTGTTTCTGGCCAAGCCCAATATGAGGGGGCAACACATGGGTATTGCCAAGATGGAGGCGAAAGCTGCCAAGGTTCTCCTCCAAAGGAGGACAGTGAAAATCGGTTGGGTCAACTGCAGGATGCGCGGCAGAGTGGACGTCTCCAGGTGCTTTAGGTGCCTGGGGTACGGTCACCTTAGTGGAAACTGCAGCGGACCTGACCGAGGCAATATGTGTTTCCTGTGCGGGGTAGAAGGGCACAAGGCAAAGGACTGCAAGTCCCAGCCGACATGCTACCTATGCTCCGACATAGGGGAAAATGGCCGCAAACATATTGCAGGTTCGGGCGCTTGCGGAGTATTCCGCAAGGCATTAGAAGATGCTAAGCGGACAATATGAGGGTCATCCTACAGGCCAACATGCACCGCAGCAGAACTGCTCACGACCTGATGGGGCAGATCCGTCTCGAGAAACAAGCTGATCTTATTTTGATCAGTGAGCAGTACCGAGACGGATGTGCGCCTACGTGGTTTAGGGACAACCTCGGTACAGCGGCGATATGGATCCCGGACCCGAGACGCTTCTGTGTTTCGGCCCATGGCTCTGGAGATGGTTTCGTTTGGGTGAGAAGCGGCTTGG
Source organism: Metopia argyrocephala (assembly GCA_963576795.1). NCBI lineage: Eukaryota > Metazoa > Arthropoda > Insecta > Diptera > Sarcophagidae > Metopia > Metopia argyrocephala. The sequence goes on from OY756211.1 coordinate 11,851,428, forward strand.
TGACTTACTTTAGCTGCTATCTTACTCCAAACGAGGGTATTTCGGGCTTCCAAACCAAGTTAGACGACTTGGAGGATGTCTTACGGAGCATGGGAGATCATCTGGTAGTGGCTGGAGACTTCAATGTAAAAGCAGTAGAGTGGGGCGAGATTAGAACCGATTCGAGAGGTGGGCGAATTTTGGACTTTATGTCCAGGACGGGGTTGGTTGTATTAAATAACGGCTCCGTGCCCACCTTTCGAAGATCTGGCCAAAGGGGGACCATTATCGATCTTACTCTGGCAACTGAAAACCTAGCGGCACTCGTGCAGGAATGGCAGGTGATCGAGGACTTTACGGCCAGCGATCACCAGTATATCACATTCCGTGTGCGTGATATTGCGCCAGCTCGGTCCATCCAACATCATGGACCAGCTAGGTGGAATGCCGCTAGGATGGACGTTGAAGCTTTGTCTCTAGCCCTAGAACGGGGACGTATGACCACAGAGGGGATCCGTAATGATCTTCCGCCTGTGGAGAGGGCTGATGTACTTGTGGACTCAACCATGAGTCTTATACATCAGGCCTGTCAAAGCGCTGTACCGAGGAGGGGTCCGAACGAAGGGAGAAGTCCTGCTTACTGGTGGACGACCGAAATTGCGGATCTGAGGCGTGTTTGTCTCCGTCGTAGACGGCTGGCTCAACGCGCTAATGGAAACGCAGATGACGCAGCCCGTAAAGCCGAAGAGTATAAGGCGGCGAAAAAAGATCTTCGCCGCTCCATCCAAAGAAGTAAGCGCCATAAGGATCCATGGGGGTTGGGCTATAAAATAGTGCTCCGCAAATTGAGGGCGTTTAAGCCAAACGCTTCTCTGAATGCGGATACTATTCGGCCCATAGTAGAAGCCCTTTTTCCGGATCATCCAGTGGTCGATAGAACATCGATCATGGAAGAAACGGATATACCGCCTTTCACCTTGGAGGAACTGGAGTGTGCCTCTCGTTGTTTGCGCAGCGGGAAGGCACCAGGTCCTGATGGTCTACCAGCAGAGGTGCTGAAAGCCGTGTCACGGAGTCATCCAGAGCTCTTGCTCAATATGTACAACGCTTGTCTAAAGACCGGGGTGTTTCCCTCCCGCTGGAAGATGGCTAAACTTGTGCTTATTGACAAGGGCAAGGGACCAGTCGGCGCTCCTGGGTCATACAGACCACTATGCCTCCTTGATAACGCGGGTAAACTCCTGGAGAAGCTTCTTCGCCCACGTCTGCAGGCTGCAGTAGTAGCGGCAGGCGACCTCTCCGAAAGACAGTACGGCTTTCGAAGGGGCAGGTCGACTGTGGCGGCTATCCAGGAGGTAGTTAATGCAGGTAGGAGCACGGAACGTGGAAACCACTTTTCACGTCCCGTATGTTTGCTGGTCACACTGGATATGAAAATCGCCTTTAACTCTGTCCGCTGGCAGGACGCGTTATACGCGATGGAGAGAAATTTCAGGCTCCCAGGGTACCTCCTGCGTATCATGGGAGATTACCTGAAAGATCGATCCATACTCTATGACACGGAGGATGGCCGAGAGACGAAAGTCTTATCGGCAGGGGCGGCCCAGGGATCCATACTGGGACCCGACATATGGAACTATACATATGACGGGATTCTACGTATGGAGATGCCCGAAGGGACATTCCTGGTTGGTTACGCGGATGACATCGCGGCAGTTATTATTGCCAAAGATGTTGATGCGGCCCAACTGCGACTCAACCAGGTTATGCGTCGAGTTACTCTCTGGCTGAGTGACCACGGGTTGGAGTTGGCACTGACTAAGACCGAGATAGTGCTTCTTACTAAGAAGCGCATCCCGCTCATTAGAAGCATGCAGGTAGGAGAGGTTACAGTCCAGACGAAGAACGCCGTTCGCTACCTGGGGGTTAGTTTGGATAACAGACTAACCTTCTGGAGCGAAATATCCAGCAGAGCGGACAAAGCGGCCTCAGTAGTGACGTTGTTGAGCAGGGTAATGGCCAACATTGGGGGCCCCCTTCCCTGTAAAAGACGTTTGCTGCTGAGCACCGCCGAGTCTGTAATGTTGTATGGAGCTGAAGTCTGGGCTGATGCGCTCGGGGTCGAAAAGTACCGAAAGCGCATGGCGGCAGTGCAACGGAGAGCAGCGCTCCGCATAGCGTGCTCCTACCGCACGGTATCGGAGCCGGCTGTCTTGGTGGTCGCCGGGGTCATACCCATCGACCTCCTCGCCAGGGAGCGACAATTCGTCCACCAACACAAGGACGAAATTGGAAGAGAAGGCGCACAATCTGTGGCAAGGTCTCAGTCCCTCCGTGACTGGCAGTTACGGTGGGATACTGAGACATGCGGAAGGTGGACTTACGCCCTTGTCCCTCAAGTGGACGCTTGGCGAAATCGTCAGCACGGTGAGGTAGATTACTACCTCACGCAGTTGCTGACGGGCCATGGGCACTTTCGGTCTTTCCTGTTTAAAATAGGAAAGACCGTAAGTCCCACATGCGTCTACTGTGGAGCACAATCCGACTCGGCTTTCCACACTTTCTTTGAGTGTGAGAAGTGGATGTTGGAGAGGCGTGCACTGGAGAGGGAACTTGGCATCTTGACTCCCAATTCCATCACGGGAGTCATGTTAGGAAACCTTGCTGCATGGAGTAGGATCGCCTTTTTTGCGAGGGGGATTCTTCGTCGGAAGGAGAGAGACCTGGCAAGGTCGACAGAACGGTAGGGTCCAACTAGACCGGCATATAAGGCTCCATCCTGAAGTAATGTCATAAATTGACGGTCCCAGGATGGAGCCTGGTGATATAGAGAGGGGTTTTAGCCGGTAGGCACGCAATAACTGCGTGGAGTCCGGCACGACGGGTGGCAAAAACCACCTAAGTGCGTAAATGCATTTCCCCTCTCACCAAAAAAAAAAAAAAATACCGTGTGCTTGCTGTTTTTTTTAAACAAAGTTTTTATTCCATGAAAAAAAGAGAAATATATTAATTAAACCCTTTTAAAGTGTCTTGTACTTTTTTTTTTAAACAAAGTTTTTATTCCATGAAAAAAAGAGAAATATATTAATTAAACCCTTTTAAAGTGTCTTGTACTTTTGATCTTCAGTAATGACAATTAAAGCTGTACACGTTGTTTGCAATACCGTGTGCTTGCTGTTTAAGCACGCATTCATTGAAAACTTTTAAATGTTTACAGGGAATGAAAACAATATCATGAATCTTCTCTGCACACACGGAATAGTCGCTGCGTCCAGGTTTTAGATTAATTATTTCTTCTTCTACAGATCTTTCCTTGTTCAATACCTCATCCTCAAATATGTTCTTTTGCGTAATCATATCTACCATTATAATGTTTGGACCATACGCTATTCTACTGCGAAATGTCCTGGCATTGATTTTTACGTTCTTTAACAGATATCTTGCTTCCTCGATTTTATTGTTTGACATAAGGACAAAAAATATAGGAAATATATGTAACATGAAAGCTATAAATCGCGCGATTTTAAAAAAATAAAGTTTTCCCTGCTATCGTACAATTTCTTTAAATTATTTCTTTTATTACGGAGCCATCTATCCTCCAAATTCAAAAAAATAACTTCTATTATCAATACAAACTAAGCGATTTCAAATACACAATAAATTATCATTTATAAACAAAAACTTTTTCCTGTAATCATACGATTTCTTTTAAATAAGATGCTAATACTTAAATATTAACCAATAAAAAATGAACATATTTACTTCTTCTAAATATTCAATATACATATATTATTAGTAGCTGATTAAAACACCATGAAGGAACAATTATAAATGTTGCATCCACCATATATTTCCTATCAGACACATTAATATTATCCCTTATGATGTCTATTGACTTTTGCCATGAAAATATGCAGTAGGAGAAGGCTTCTTCTATATTCCAAGCTGTATAAAATGGTCTCGGATTTTGTTCGTCACTAGAAATAAGGAAATTGGTCCATACTTTTTCTAATTGAAACCCTTCAATGACATTTAATGCAGATTGTGGAGAATATATTACACAATTATTATATATATAAATTTTTTGTTTCTTTAATTGGTTTACAAATTTATACTTTGGTGACCAAATCAATCCAAACATTTTTTTGTAATGACTAAAAAATTTTTTTTATTTTAATACACTTATACGTACATTAATTATATTTTCTTAACGAATGAATACAAAAACAAAATTTTAATTTTGTTTACAAAAAACCACTAACAGAACAACGAATTCCGTAAGGTTTCTCGTACATATTTATTTTTACTCATTTTATGAAAAATAACCCCAAAATAATTTTAAATTATTTTGCAATATTATTAAAATTTGGGGCCATTTTTCATATTCCAAAATAGCCCCAAAGCAAGAAATGAAAAATGACCCCAAAAAAATAGAAAAATTATCCCAAAATTTCGTGTTGCTGTGCTCCATTAAAATTTTTGGGATCATTTTTCAATTTCGGGTTGGGGTCATTTTTCTTTGGGGCCATTTTTCAGGGTGCCTCTCAAGCTTAATGACCAAAACTTTTTTCACTATTTGCTTACTGATAAAAGGCTACAATCTAAAGACGGAACATACATCACATTTTGAAGATATAATCTATTATATTTACCATTAACAGAACCATTTGAAATTCAATGCAGTTAAAGGTCTGCCATCATCTATAAATACCAGAGTAGGAAAATAAACAAAACTGAACGTTTGATCTCATTTTGTTGTATTCTTTACAATGAGTAAAACAAAAATAAAACAGAAACAGGGAGAAAGATTGTCCCATTTAATTTTGTCTATTGTTTTTGTTTTGAGTACTACAAATACACTAACTCAAATGTGCGTAGGTACAACAAAAAATGAATGAGAAGAAAAAGGAAAGAAGATGAGAAAAAGAAACAAGAAGAGAAAAAAAACAACAAAAAAACAAAGCAAGCACAAGAGCGAAAAGCTAATTATTTTATTTGCGCTCTTTCTTATTTAGAAAGTATTTGCTTTGGTTTTGCTCATGTACAATACCATTAAAAAATTTTTAAAAGTGTGTGACTTTGTTGTAACTTTTGCGAAATGTTTTGTTTGTTTGCCCACTCTGATAAATACTTTACTATACGATTCGTAAAGTTTGTTAGAAATTTTACGATTACTTGTCATATGTTAAGATGCACCTGCATCAATTACCCGTTTAGTATCACTAGCAACTTGCAAAGAAATTTCATCATCGATAGGATTATCTACCGACGATGTAGCATTTTCTTTCCTTCATTTGAAACATTTTTTTTACATGTCCCAGTTTTGATTTTCACTTTCAATACCATAATTTACATTTGTAAATGATAGAATTATGTTTTTTTTTTTGTTGCATTATTTGTCTAGCAAAAATCAAGTTGCTCAGATCTAAGGACTTTATTAAATTGATTTTTAAAATACTATATAAGTAATTTTTGTCTGCGTATATAGTAATCATGACCGACCGAAATATTTATTTTTTTTTTTCAAGATGTCATAGCTGGTGTTTAAAGCTGGAGCTCTTGTCTCAGTAAGCTAACACACTAGCTACTAGACTCTTAGCAGTCTTTTGGCAAAAGCTCTGAGAGTAATTAATTGCCATGAACACGCTTCTCAGGTCTGTCATTCGGAGTCACTTTAAACTGTAGGTCCCGGTACTCATGGCTAAAATTGAAACACACACAACATGGGTACTGCGAGAAGATAGGCTGTAACACTGAAACAGGGTTGTAATGGCCAATTATGTATATGTGTAAACATGCACCTAAAAGGAAGCAATAGAAAATTTTACACATGCTTTTAAATTTTTCTTCAGATATTCTTCGGTTTGCTATACAGAAATCGGCTTCTAAATAATATTGCACAAATCCAATTGAATGAGATGCATCTCGGATTTGAACTTGCATGTAAAATAGTACTTAATATTGAGTAACTGAAGTCTTCTGACGAGTCTCTTAAACAATATATTTGATATTTAATACTGAATGTACTCCTATTTGCCTATATTGCGAAAAATTTTATTTGTTATTTCAATAATAATAAAAATTAAATAAATGGCTAAAGTGAATGATACAAATATGTATAAAGTTCTTCAAAAATTACAAGATGCGACAACAAAAAGGAAAACCCTCGAAGGTGATACCAATTTCCTAATGAGTATATCCGAGTATAACAAGAATCTCTCTCTCCGCTTTCACTGTGTACATGTATTTCTTTGAAAAGTATTTATTTTAATTTATTTAGTCACCAACGGAACGAATAAGCTCTCTTATCTCAATGTCAAAAGCTCGTAGTTTTCATAAAATGTAAATATTTTTAAATGCAACATCCTTGGCAAATATATTTATTCTTCCACTCCCATTTGCTGAGTGGCTTTATTATCTGTGGAAAAGATAAAAGATCAACACGCATTTAGTAACAAGAGTACAGAAGTTGTAATGACAAAATAAAATATTTTTTCTTTTCTTTTTTTTTATTCCCCAGTCATTTTTGATAAAGTTACAAAATATTACAAGAAGTCTTACATATACATAGATGTCCCATAGTGCAGAGATATAATTCAGACTTGAAACCAACACCCATAAGTAACATAAAGGAATGTGTGTAGAAAAGTCTGAAATTTCTAAACAACCATAAGGATACGCACACATTTATATATAGCCATGTATAGATACATACATATGTATTAGTATATACCGGAATGCGTGTAAAAGTAGTAGAATAAAAAAAATGAAAACTTCTTTCTGTACAACAAAATATTTTCGTAAATTTTTCTTTCTTCAGTAACATTAGAGAAACAGCCAACTACAGCAGTAATAACGATGAGAAAACATGAGTAATAAAGTTTTAGTTTTAACCACCATGAAGGATTTTCTCAATATATTTTCTTTTAAATTTTCTTTCAATTTTTCTTTTTTTTGTGCTTTTTTACTGATGACACGTACCAACTGAGTCAGCAGTTAGTCAGTCATTCCGGTCGTGCTTTCCATACTTTACAAAATGTGTTCACACATACATACATACAAAAGTATGTATATGCATATGCCACGTATCTTTACTAAACACCTCTTTATGTGTACCTTAATAGGAGGGTAGAGGAAGAAAGAAGTCTATTAAAATAAAATTCCAAGTTACTAAACTTTCCTTCTTATAAATTAGAATTTAAAACATTAGTAGTGGGGGCGTGTAGATAAAGAAAAAACTCAGAAAAAGAAAGAAAAGCTTTAATGTTCGGAATTTACTTTTTAATCGCATTATATGCGTAGTCTTTTCTATAGTACTGAAGTACAGCAATAATAGCAATAAATTTCAATTGCTCTACTAATTTTGATTTTTAATGTTTTTTTAGTCCATTTTATGTAACACTACGAATAAAATGTTAAATGCGTTTCCATCAAACCAAAAAGAAAAAATTGTTTAAAAATAAAATAATTTTAATTTTGTTTTAACAGAAATTACAAAATTATATTTCATGCATCATTTCCTCCTTTCCTTTTTATTAATTTTAATTTTATAATTTTTTAGAGGTGTCACAAATGCCTGTCAAGGTTTAAAGGTAATTGTCAGTAATTGAAACAATTTAACAGCCAATTTGATTTTTAATTGAAGTTTTAAATATTTTGTAACGCATGAATAATTTAAACGTGAAACAAAATAAAATCATTAACCAACGTATGTATGTATGTACACCTTTAAAGATTATATATTTATTTATTTAATTTATTTATTTTAATTTAATTTTTTCCTTATCAGAACCTTAAGAATATAATTCTTTTATAGCTCAAAAGGATAAAATCTATAAATTATTTAATATATATGTATGTATGACAAATGGTAATATAAATTTATTAAAAATAAGTAATATGAATATAATTTGCACATAATATCAATAATACTTACTATATATGATGTAACACATAACATGATATAACAGTCAAATATTTTATTGATGATTAAATATTACGGCATAGATCTTCATAAGAAAATATAAATCAATAAAGCAATAGTTCTAAGACATATGGTCAAAAATAGCTTTCCTAAAACTGTTTTTCCTCGATAAAAGTTTTATGTAAATTGGTAAAGAGTTCCACAGATTAATAGCATTGACGAAAAACAATCTACTGGTATTTAGACAGGCATGCCTGGGCACAATCAATGTGATGCACCTAGTTGATCTTCCAAAAACTAGTTTTTCATAAAGATAGGGTTGTTTCCTCCGATAGGGCAAGTTATGCAGAAACATAATATTCCGTATTCGAAGGTAATCTACCAAATCACATCTCAGAATCATTATTCGCCATAATGATGTACTACTTAGCCGACTTAAATTGTACACATACCTAGTGGCATTGTTAAAAGCCACCTATAATTTATGCATTGAATGCGAGTCCAGCTTGCTATACACCTCAGCTGAGTAGTTAATTAAAGGAAGAATCAATTGAACAACTAGCTTTCTTTTGACTTCAACTGGTGTAAAATTGGATGATATTCGAAAATTCCGAAGAACTAGATATATATTACATACTACAATGTTAATATGGTCCGAACATCCCAGAGTCGAATTGATATAAAATCCCAGGTATTTAACTTTACCAACATACATTAAAGGCATATTGTCCAGGTATATTGTTGGAAAGTTATTGTTGTCATTAATTTTTGCCGGTGTTTGTGTGCAAAAACGTATCATTGTAATTGCATCCCCTTGTAATAAAATCTTTAAAATTATCAATAAAATTTTTTGGAAATATCTACTCTTAAGGAGGCAACGGCTTTTCGATTTCGGTTTGACGCATTTAAATTTTAAAGATGTATTTAAATTTTAAAGTACAGTGGGTAGTAAGAGTCTTCAAAGTTTTAATTTTTCTTCATTTTCAGAACAAATCATCATTCAGTGACCGTAACATTCTATTTGAAGCAATATATTGATAACGGTAACAGTCCGAGTTTCGAAATTTGTTGCAAAAATCTTTGTTGATGTTGTATGTGTAAAAGTGGCTCCCACCATGCGAAGCAGATATTAATTTTTGCTTATCTTAAAAGTTTAAATTTAAATTTTATTAAACATCGTTGCTAATATATGTGGAAGCATTAGAGCTGGTCGATTTAAAAATCGGTCAATAGTAAACAAATTAATAATAATTCCTGAAGACGCTACACGCAGGAGTAAGGCTGATGTCAGAGTGCGCGCTATAATGCGCTACAAACCTCTGCTTGAGTTTTCTTACGTCAATGCTCAAAAGATGTCAGAGTGAAAGCGAAGCTACAAGAGAGCCAAAGCGACAAAGCAGGTTGTGAAATGATTTATAGCATGGCATCGCTTCTTTTGTTATTTGTTTACATTGTACTTTGACATTTTTCATTTGTTTGTTTTAGTGTTTATTTCTTTTTACTAAAAAATAAATTATATGTATAATTTGAAATAAAAAATTCTTCATCTGAATCCATTTTTGACAAAAAAGATTGACGGAATAAAAAAAGTATTTTAAAAACACAACAAGTCGCTTTGTTTAATATAGTCTCCACTCTGACATCCTGTAGTATAAGTATAGCATGAATATTATAGCTTCTAGCATCGCTTCGCTTATAGCGCGCACTCTGACATCAGCCTAACGAAATATCATAAATAAATAGAAGATTTTTATTTCAAAATAGACCTTGAGCTTAAATAATTCTTTATACTAATTAATACAGTTCAAAAAATTAGTAAACAAATTAAGTGAAAAGCAAAACTTGATTTTGTTTGAAGCTTTTCCTTGCAATCCATTAAAATAGTAGTAAATTTATATTATTGGCTAGTAAATTTACTTGATCTAGTAAATGTTTTTAACTGTGCAGCCATTTCGCTGATTGTTTTGTGTAAAGTGCCAAATATCGTGATTTTTTTAAATTTTCGTATAGGGAGTTCCAGGGGGTGTACCACTAGTATGGGTGGGTCGACCCTCCAAGATTAGTGGGGATCGGTCATGCATATACACTCGATTGGGACCTTTGGGCCAAAATTAGGAATATCAAAATTAATCTTGGAAGTATGATTCCTTGGGCAAAGTTTCTTATTCTGATCTTATACAAATCGACCTGCCATAATATGCATTATATATTTGGGTAAGTAGGTATACCGTCTGTCAATAATGCGTTTCCACAATAAAAGCAACAACCGTATATTCACAATTATTTGTAATTTAATGGTATTTTTATTATCAAAAATGTATTTTATTAAACATATCACAAATCGTTTTTGTTTTGAAGTGATTACACGATATTGTGAATACCTATAAACTTGAGATACATACATATAATAAAAGTAAATTCTTTAAATCGTTAAACAGTATTCCCTGGATAATTGCCTCAACAAAAATGTCAACGTTTTTGGGCAGTTATGCGTGCAAGGCATTTAAACGAATACGGTTAATTGCCTCTTTAAGGTAATTAAACGAATATGCTTAATTGAATGTATACACACGCCAATACATATGAAAAGCAAGTAACTTTATACTTATACTTATACCTAAACTTGGTAGACTTTAATTGGAAGGTTGTATCAAAAAAGTAGTTTGAAAGTAAATTTAACGGACATTTTATGCCTATATAAACATAGTTAAATTAAGCTTCAATTTTTTAGAAAATAATAATTTTGGGTAATTAAACAAGGGAATTTTAAGTAAAATTTCTCTTTGGGTAAATATATTTGAGGTAGTTAAGCGAATAACTCAGTTAAGCGAAAGTTAATTAACCGTGGAATATTATTAGAAAATGGTAAGAAAAAATATGGGAATTTAGAAATTAAGGAATTAAGCGTGAAACTCAATTAAGCGTAGGGCAATTATCCGGGGAATACTGAATTACAAAAATAGCAAACAAGCTGATTTTTGCGCCCGATTTAAATTAAATCAATAAATTAATACACAAAATTGGTATTGTTTCCTAGACAGTTAAGTTTAAATTTTTTTTAAAATGAATGCTAAAATACAATAACTTCGTAGCAATTTTGCGAGGTTTTTTTTATCTGATTACCTAATAAGGACAAACCTTGGTGGAATTGGTGTTTGAATTAGTGAAGCCAGTTGTAAAACTTATTTAGATTTTTATATATGGGACATTCCACGTCAAATCAACCAAAGGGTGTAACCCATCCCTCCGGAATTTTTTGATTTTTTGTAGAAACATGGTATATTCGGGGGTCGTGGCATAGTGGTTGAGCGCGTGCACAGAAACTCAAAGGACCGAGGTTCAAATCCCAGCGAAGGAGAAAAATAACAAAATTAATTTGCGGTTTTTCCAAAATTATAATTTAAAAAAATAAGAGGTTCCCCCCATCTCCAAGAAATCCATCTTCACGAAACCGCTCCCTGGCAATACCAGCCTATTCCACCAAGAAAACGAGTGATCAGGAGTACAGCGCCAACTTCTGGGAAGATAACAGCTAACCTTCATAAAAAAAAAAAAAAACAAAAAGATGCTCACCACTCTCATTCAGAGAGTGGAGGTAGGGGGTAGGTATGTTTGGAAAAAAAGTTGGGGGTAAAGTATTAGTGAGGGTCGGCCTTACATTTTGCCTCTCTAGGGGCTACTTCGGCCCAGTTGTTGAGCTTTTTGTAGATTTTTATTCCTTCAATCCAACCTTTGACTGATATAACAGTTCCTTTGTAACAATCGACTTTTTCGCCAATCGAATTTAATAGCCAGGCATACTATTTGATTTTAAATTTTTGTTTTATTTTTGACAACAAAAAAAAAAAACAAACTCTAATTAAATACTTGGGATAGTATTCATAACTGCTACAATAGTAGTACAATATTCGATAGCATCTTAGCACTTCTCATAAACAAAAATATTTATAAGCAATGGAAAAGTCAAGAGACATAAATGTTTTATTTTATTATATACTATAATGTTAGGAAGCACGCTGGTGATGATTGATTATTTCATGGACAGTGTTATATTTGCACCACTAAATCACATCGCTGCAAATTTACACCTGTGTTATCAAAAAACAAAGAGAATAAACCACTACCATTTGATGTCAAAATATCTCCCAATCTGAACCGGAAATATTGAAAAAATTTAGATTTTGCTTTAAATTTTATTTTGTTTGGGTATCATCTGTTTATTTCGGTTTTCTCTAGTTCGCATTATATTTTTTTCAGGAAGAGCTTCTAATTTGTTTGAACTTAATTTTACCAATTTTTTGCACTAAACGGTACTAATTTGTTTCTTCGCTCTCTCTTTCTCTTTCTGTAGCCTATTTTTGACTTTGGTAGACTAAAAATGGTGCACCCAAATTAGTAACAATATTGTTCTATTTTTGTACATTTTTTGTTTTTATTTTTGAAAAGTTTGTTTCAATTTCTAAATAAAAATGTGATAACTTTTAAAAGTATATTGTTGGAGAGCAAAATTAAAACCAAAAAAAACAAAAAAATATGTTGTAACATACAACTTCGTTTAAGAATTTCATAACCCAAAATATTCTCTTTTCTTGCCTTAATAATTAAATTAATAGTGGTCATGTACTTTTGTATCCTTGTTAAGATCCATTTTTCTTTAACCACAAAAGTTAAAATGGATTTCTAAATAAATCTCCTGCATAGAATAAATAATTTCAATCTCTGTTTGAATGGCTTTCAAAGAGGAATTTCTATTCAATTTATTCACAAATTTTTCATTCTCTGTTCAATATGAATACAAACGAGTATTATACGAGTAAAAACTCGTACAAATGGTATGTTAAGTGCGTTTTAAATATTCAAAAAGTTTAAATTTTTGTTCTTTTTATTTTATTTCAATAATTTTTTTTTAAATTATTTGCAATTCTGTTTACTGGTTAAAGCCTTTAGATACTGGTTTGTGGATTTTATTTTATTTCTACGTACTGTCAGGCAAGAACGTTTACCGACACTCCTAAAAAAACACACATTCTGCCACATGCAGACTCCTAAAGTGCAAATAATAATAAAAATTAAAAAAAAAAAAAAATTTTCTAATTAGATTTGTTTGAAAGTGTTCATATGTGAGAATAGAACATTTTTAAATCCAAAAAAACTGTACAATTAAAAAAGCAAAATGATAGAAGAAATTTTATATATCAAAAAAAAAAAAAAAATATTAAATTATGCAACCAGAATTTCTATGAAGTTTTCAAACTAATACAGTGGGCTTAAAACGCAATCAAATAGGAAAACACTATTTGATACTTATTTATTTGATTCATAAATAATAATTTTTTAAAGATTTAAAGCAGAGCTGGATCAAAAGAGAAAGAAAAAGTTTGTTTTTTTCATTCTACTTTTATATGTAGATAACTAGCTGGTGTGACCCAGCATTGCCCGGGTTTTTCAAGGTTTTTCACTTTGTAATATTATTATTATTATCGTAGTCACCGTGGTCTAGTGGTTAGCGTGTTGGCTAACTAAGACATGAGCCCTGGGTTCGACACCCAGCTCCGACATCTTAAAAAAAAAAGAAATATGAAAAAAATATTTCTTTCGGCGGCTACCTCTCAGCAGTCTTCTGGCTCTGAAAGTAATTAATTGCCATGAACAAGCTTCTCAAGTCTGTGGTTCGGAGTCGACATTAAACTATAGGTCCCGGTACTCATGGATAAAAATTTACACACACAACATGAGTGCTGCGAGAAGCTAGGCCGTAATCCTGACACAGGGTTGTAAAGACCAGTTATGTATGTATGTATGTATGTATGTATGTAATGTTATTTTACATTTAACCTTATCGTGAAGGGTGAAATTCACCGTGGCCATTTTGTGATGTACAAAATTATATTAAAAATCAAAATGCAAAATGAATAGTTTTTATTATCAACTGTCTATATGAGAAAACGGGATACTCCAAATTGACTCCACAAACTCTTAACGACTGTTCTTGTGCCTTGTTAATACTCACTGCAAATGAAAATTGAAGTCGTTTAAATTCAAATGGTATGTTGTTATTAGTCAGTGGGATGCGTGGAATTAATTCATAATTTCCCTTACATTTTCCAGTTAAAATAGTGGCTTTGATTACATATGACATCAATATTTTGATAGCAAGTCTTGTACTATTGCATAAACTCGGTTGATTAATATTGCGAAGCATAAAGATGGTGACTGCAACTTTCAAATGAGGATTATGTGGAGGCAATTGATTATCAACTGAAAACTGCGTATAAAATTTAAAGGGCGACGAAAGTGAAAGTAAAACCCAGTTTTTTTAAATAAATTTTCTCTCAGAAATCTTATATCTATATACATAAAAATGAATGTCTGTCTATCAGTTTGTTTGTGCTTTATAGAAGGCCAAATCCCAGGACCGATCTTCCAGAAATTTTTACAGCATATTACTGAGACCCTGGAAAGAATAATAGGCTATATGAAGTTTCGATTGAATAAAGGGGCGTGGTACCGATCATACAACCCAAATTTTAAAATAGTCATTGGGCATTTTTTTATCAAAGGCGGCAGTATTTGCTATATATGGTATTGGCAAGAATAGAAATACGTACTAAAAAAGTGTGCGGAGCACTCCTCTTTGTGATAAATTGGAGGCTGGACCTGTTAACCGATCTTAAATTTTCACAGCGTGCCGTTTTCACTTAGGAATACTTATTACATGATAATATTTTTCCATCATGCACACTTCTGCACTTACTTCTTTACTAGGTTTTATGACGGCTTTACCTCAAATTTAAAACACATTTTAATTAAAATAGTGGGGTAGCCCCAATTTCTTTTTCCTACAACTATCTGCAAAATATATAAATACATTTAATTTTATTTTATAACGAGAGGGGTAGGGAAGCACACTGGATTCAGCTAGTTCAAGTATAAAAAAAACTTTTTTTATCTCTTCTTTTTTTTCGGTCCACTGAACTTGAAAATGTCTAATATTATTACTTTTATCTTTTCGTTTATATTCAGAATAACGGTACATCGCAAAATTTTATCATTTGTTGCATATATATTTTATTTAAAATTAAGCAGCTTTACTGACATTTTGTTTACCCATTAACCCTTCAAAACTATAGCATTTTTATGTGCTGGAGGCCCGAAGTTCGAGCCCCAGGAAAAGTGTGATAAATTTGTTCAAAATTTTTGCAATAATTGTATATTGACTTATAACTTTGAATTTTGAATGCTCAGAACTACTTAAAAAATTAACTTTTTTTTAACAATTTGTTCCAATTTTTTATGTGGAATGTACTTAGTAAAACCATTTTAAAATTTTTTTTTTAATTGGATAGTAAATTTTTTTTATTTTTGTATCCATGTCGTATCGCTAAAGATGTCTGCGAACAACTTGTGACTTTCTCAATTATACTTTAATTTATTGTTTAACTTTTAAAGAAATTTGGCATTATTTTTATAAATTAAACAGTAAGTTTGATGAAGTATAATTATGTGGGTTGGTAGCTACGATGTGGAGTTAATTTCAAGTCGTGTGTCCCACTGTGCTATCTTTAGAAATACCATTCCCATCAAAGTTTACAAAATAATATGGACGGAAAGAAAGAGCTTATAGAATGAATTTCTAAAACCGGCAAACAAAATATTCTGTATTTATAGTGAAAGTCAACTTAAGTATTTTACAAAGTTCGATAATGAGACAATAATCGACCAGTTCAAAAATTCCCCACAACTAGCTGTCTTGAATCAAGCTTCTGTGAAGCGAAACATGTTTTTTATCGACTGCTGTTCCATGACCAGGTTATACGTTTCTACTCTCACGCACTCATACAGTGCTGAAATATGAAGCCCTATTCAATCCACCTCAATATGAAAGGAGGGTCAGGTCTTACTGGATATGCAAAAAGTGTTATTAACTGAAAAAGGGTTGTAATGACCAACTGTGTATGTATGTTTATAAACGTTGTAAATTTTTAGTACTAAAAATTTTAAATAACTTGTCGAAAGATAAGTAAAACAAATATAAAAAATACTACATATGCAAGTGAAATGCTAAGTTTTAATAAAACGTACTGTAGATGGTTTTGTTATGATCACGAATTCTCTCTAAATGCCAAAAAATATGCATAATGTAAACACACAAAATTTTGAGCAAAATTTCAGATATTACAAACGAGATTTTGTGCAATTATACTCAGGCATACATATATACATAATTGGCCATTACAACCCTGTTTCCGGGTTATGGCCTAGCTTGTCGCAGCACCCAAGTTGTGTGTGTTAATTTTTATCCATGAGTACCGTGACCTATAGTTTAAACTCGAGACTGAAAGACAGATTTAAGAAACTTGTTCATGGCAATCAGTTACTCTAAAAGCATTTGCCAGAAGATTGCTGAGAAAAATATTTTTTTAATATTTTTTTTATTTCTCGAGATGTCATAGCTGGGAGCTCTTGCCTTAGTAAGCCAATAGACAACGGCGACTACAATATACAAATGCACACATACTGCAAGATATGTTGAGCAATTTTTACTGATAATATTATTTTATCTGAACAAGGCTTAAGTCGACTTAGTCCTTTATGATTTGTGTTCACAGAAATTAGCTGAAGTTAGTGGACGTGTTTAACTATATCATTATTTTTAATGTTTTATAGCTTTTCTGTTTTTTTTGGTTTTGTTTTGTGGGTTCTCATAAAAAGAGAGACCACAACTATAATAAAATAAACTAAAATAAATAAGAAATCTGTTTGGAAAAAGGATAACAAAAAGGATAAATACAAAAACAAATATTTCGTATATAAATAAAATACAAACGAGACTTTTAAAATATTTAATTAAATTTATAAAAATTTTTTAACTTCTAACAGGATTTACTATTATTTCTAATACTATATTTTTTCTCTTTTTCTCTCTCTTTTAAGGTATTTTAACTACAACCACAACAATAATAGAAACTCTCTGACAAACAATTTCTTCTGGTACTTTCAAAACCAAAACAGTCTGTATTAATAAACAAAGAAATTAAAAAATACAAAAACAAAAAAAAAGAATAATTAAATATTTGTTAGAATAAACACAACAATACACAAAGGATAATAATAATAAATAGAAAAGGCCATAGTAATTGAGAATAAAATAAAATAAGACAATGGCAAGAATTAGAAGTAGAATTTTCATTTAAAGGAGAAGAGAAACTGGATTAAAAAAATTCACATTCAAAATTCAATTAGTAAGTGTTGACACTATTATTTTGATCCATAATTAATTATAATAATAAGTATCATTATCATTTTAATAATTACAAAAAAAAAAAAAAATGGCAAATGTGAATGGAAATTCAAAATAATAAATACTCGTAAAATATTGCACAGAAGTGTTTGCTGCAAATGACGTTGTGGTTTTTATATGTATTTCAGTTTTCTTTCTTTTTTTTAACACAAAATAATTCATAAAAAGATTAATAAAGTTAAAAATAAAGAAAAGAAAAGTACTTTCCATTATATTGTTGAATTTTTATGAGATTTTCATTTCATTACAGTTTATTTATTTACTTTTTTTAATTTTATTTTCTTTTTTTGCAATTTTCTTTCTTAAGTTTGCAACAAAATTTGGTTCAAGTATTTTCTTTTCTTCATGCACAATTTTAGTTTCTTTTCTTTTTCTTGTTCAGGTTCTTTGCTTTTGCTTTTGTTTTTATTTTTCTTTTATACTCTTCTTCATTTATTTCTTCATCAACTTTGCTTTTATAAAAAATTCATAAGTTTTTTACAACTTTTCTTTCATTTCTTCACAATATTGTTAAGGTATTTGCCAGAAACCTTAGGCACGCCGTTCACGATGTTCCAAATGCTTGAGAAATAAAAAACAAATAATTCTTAATCCTAATTATTCACAGAAACTGAATAAGTATAAACAATTAT
The DNA here is from genome assembly GCA_963576795.1 of Metopia argyrocephala. NCBI lineage: Eukaryota > Metazoa > Arthropoda > Insecta > Diptera > Sarcophagidae > Metopia > Metopia argyrocephala. The sequence continues at coordinate 11,869,264 of OY756211.1, forward strand.
TTTAATTAAATAAAAATGACCTACAAATGCAACCATAGCATTAAAGAATAAAAACTTAAATAGGTTACATAGGGAGTTCTCATTTCAAAAGAAAAACAAAAACAACAAAAAACAATCACTCGTATTCGTCATTAAGATTTTGGTATAACATTAACAACAAACAAATACCCTCTGCATAACATGATTAGAGCCACTTGAATTTCTTTTCTTTGTAGGCCATATTTTTTAAATTTTTTACCGACAGCAAAAATGTTACTACCAAATTAAGATTATAAATTTCGAAAAAAATATACAAAATCTTACAAACTGTATCAAAGTATTCCCTTTGAGTACAGAGCTCAAATCATTGCATATGTTAGCAAATCTGCATTTGATCGAAAAATATATGTTTTTAAACAGATTGTAAATTTCTATAAAAATCACAATAGTTTTAAAACTTCACAATACTGAGAATAATAGAAATATGGAATTGTCAAAAACCGTAAACTTTAAAAAAAAATTATTATAATTCATATATGGGCATTTCCTCAAAATGGTAAACCAGGATCGAAAAAAATATGTTGATAATCATAGCATTTTATTTTTATAATAAATTAGATTCTTAGCATATCTCATGTGTTTTACTTGAGAAAATTGGGCTAGAAACTGAAATATTTAAAATTTCATTTTTAAACTACTTCTAAAGACATTTTTATATTTAATTATTTTACATGCAAAAAATGTATTATGTTTGCACTCTTTCGGCAAAATCTTTCTTTTACAAACAATTTAGAAGGGAAATGTGTTGAGAGAAAAAAAGAAAGTTCGATTAACGGTTAATTTTTGCTTTATTTCTTGATTAGGTTTTAATCGTACGTTCGCGACCGAAAACATCATTTTATTGTTATTGCTTTGCATAAAACGTCAATAGGTGCAAAGACATACCACATTTTAATTAATTTCGGTGTCACTAATTTGTAAATAAATACAAAAAACTTCTGGGTTACCATTAAAGAGCCTTTTTTGTTTGCAAAGTTTCGTACGTTCGCGACCGTAAGAAAATTTTTTCTATAAGCAATGAGTTTATAATTGATAAGATTTCTCTAATTTTACTTTAAAAGTGAAATGATATACCGAATATTCCAGTATCAGAATGATGCATTGGATTTTCTGTGATAATGACCTAAAATAAGCACAATTTTAACGGCCTGTTGAATAAACACACCAATATCATAAATATTGTTAAAATTTCATTATTTCATATTGAATAGTGTTATTAATAAAACAAATATTAAAAAAAAACACTGTAAGTGCTTTACTGAAATCTATTTATCAGAAGGATTACGTTTTCGAGAAGTTTTCTTATTCTTTTATCAGTATCTGTAAACGAATAGTGGCATCCGCTAACTTAATTATATTACAAAAATATCATATGGATGTTGTCACCACTTAATAAAAGGAAGATACTATAATCTTAGTAAGTGAATTTTTGCAAACATTTTTTATTGAGCTTGTTGATCATTACTTTACTGTAATAACGTAATAACGTATTTTTAGACGGAGTTTTGTTTTGCTGGTTAAAGTTTTAATTTTCCACACAACTTTAATGTAAAAGTACAAGTACCCAAAATTACTCAATACTTTGCCAGAACTTGTTACCACACACTATAATTAGTGGATTAAGTTTTTGGTTAAGGAAATTTGACGATATTTATGGTATTAAGCATGGTGATAATACAAAAAAAAACCTATGGAAATATCGAACGTTCGCGACCCGTACGTTCGCGACCGATACTTAAGCCAATTAAACGAAAACCAATAGAGATATTTTATTGTGTAAATACTAGATAGAGACCTACATTAGTATGCTTTAAAAATTATTTAATCGCTTTTGATTACTCCGTTGCATTTCGCAGAATTTTACATTTTACTACTGTCAGCAAAAGTAGACTTCTATTTTGCGTACGTTCGTGACCACGTGTTTATGACAATTATTATGAAAACTTCAACCCGATGAAATCCATCTTTTGCACTAAAATACTAGGAAACATTTTTTTCTATATTCTGTGTACATCAAAAGCATACGAACGTACGTTCGTTACTCCAGGAAATGCCCATATATATTATATTTATAATTCCATATTTGTGTATAAATTCAGGCGGTTCAACTTAAAAATCACCAAAGTGAAAAGAACAATTTTTTTTCTAGGGATTAAAGAAAGAAACTTTTTCCAAGGAGCCAACCTTTTAAACGAATTCTCGACAAAAATATTGATATATCGCACTTTAAGATAAAATTGTAAATGCTTAAGATATAACGAAAACACTGCCTTATATTAGAGGCGGTACTGGGAAACTTTTTTTTGAGGCACTGTTTTTTTAAAGGCACGTCTTTCAAAAAAATTTAAAATAAGGAAGAACTAATTATAAGCAAAATTAGCAACGCATCTAATGTATAAAAGTTGAAAATTATAACTTTTAGATGCATTAACAGTTGAACAGTTGACTTTTATTGTACATCATAAGCGCTGTTAACGCCGTAACGTATGCTGTGTACTCCTACCATAATGTACATATATTTATTTATTTATTTTATTTATTTATTTATTTTATTTATTTCAATTCAAATGTAATACATGTGACCTATTGGTCATTATAAGAATATTACAAGTAAGTTTCAAATGAGCTTGAGAAAATTATGATAATAAGATTACATACAAAGTACTTATATGGTAATAAAAATATATACAAAAAAATATTAATAAAATATCTAAAACCTCAACAAAACGCCTCTTTAAAATTTAAGATTATATTTAAAGAAAATATAGCATTAAAATATTAATAAAAGGTGACTATCTAGTTCCATTTAAAAGGTCTAATAGTTTTCGTTTGAATGTAGAATTAGACATTGCGAATGTGCGTAACCTAATAGGTAGTAAATTCCATAAACGTGCAACTCGAACAACAAAAGAACGTTCAAATTGTGCATTGTGAATTCTTGAAATAAAAATTTGAGGATTACGTGTAGATCTAGTAAAAGTAATCATTCGTAAAATATGATTAGGTTTCTGAGTCTTTACAATACTGTAGAGGTAAATTAATAAACGGAATTTTAGATAGTTATCAAAGGTAAGATTCAGAAAGCTTTTCAGGTGATTTGAGACATGAGCCCCAAGTCTAATACGGTATATAAATCTCACAATCTTGTGTAAAATTGATCTAATCCTCATTCTTTTACTCACGTTACAACCAGAATAAATCATAATTCCATAATTTAGCTGGCTCATTAGCAAAGCATGGGCCAATGTTTTCCTTACATTAGTCGGTAAGTAAAGATTCAGGTGATATAATCTGCGTAATGTAGAGCAAATCCTATAACAAATAGTATTAATATGTGGTTCAAAGGATAGATTTTCATCAATGATCAGTCCAAGGCATTTAATCGTGTCCAAAATCATAATAGACTTTCCAGAGATCTTCAAATCTAAATTTAAATTTGGAAAAGCCGAAGGATTTGGTTTGAAAATAATTGATTTAGTCTTTTCCACATTGATTAAAAGTTTATTCTCATTCATCCACTCATCTAAAATATTCAATTCAAAATTAACAGTTGCCTGTAAAGCATCACAGAATTGGCTCTGACCAGACCAAAGCAATTGAATATCATCAGCATAGGCAAATGGATGGGCAAAACTGAGATTACAAAATAGATCATTAAGAAACATGGTAAATAAAATTGGACCAATAACAGAACTTTGTGGAACACCCGATCTAACTTTTTTAATTAATGAAACCTTACCAGCTATAGAAACGAATTGCTTACGGTGGTATAAATATGACCAAATTAATCGGCATGCTGATTTTGAGAATCCGAAGTGCCTACTGAGTTTCATTACCAAAATGGAATGATCAAATTGATCAAATGCCTTAGACAAATCAACAGAGACCAACACACTAATTTTACCATAATTAAAATTTTCCCAAATAGTATCAGTGAGTTCAGTTAACAAATTAACCGTGCTATATCCCCTACGAAAACCATATTGACATTCATTAAGCAATCCTTTGTCAGAAATAAACTTCGCCATCTGTTCCTTTAATACTATCTCGAAAACTTTAGACAGCGTAGGTAGAATACTAATTGGTCTCATATTGTCCATAGATAACCTGACTCCACTTTTAGGTATAGGCATAATACGCGAGATTTTCCAATTATCAGGAAAAGTTGAAGAAGTTAAAATGGAGTTTTTTTTTTTTTTTTTTTTTTTTTTTTTAAGACCAATACTCAGGGGTAAACCCCAACTCATGCAGTGTGCATTGTATTGGAATGTGAAGATGGTTGATAGAATTTTTTTTTTTTTTTCATAGATTTTGTATTTTTTGCGCCTTTTTATTTGTTGACGAAACAAGTTGCTGGTAATTTGTCCACTCAAGAGCCAGTGTTATACCTTCACCCTCAAATGATCAAACAGCAATGGCCTCATCTGTCGGTGGAGGTTTATATGTGAATGGTGAGCGTCTTCAGTAGATTAGCTGTTATCTTCCCAGAAGGTGGCGCTGTACTCCTGATCATTGGTTTCTGGTGGAATAGATTAGAAATGTCAGGGGGCGGTTTCTTGCAGATGGTCTTGCTGGAGGGGGGGGGGAACCTCTTATTTTTCTTAAATTTGATTTTTAATTTAAATTGTAATTTTAGAAAACCGCAAATATTTATTTTTATAATTTTGTCCTTCGCTGGAATTGAACCTAGGTCGTGTGAGTTTCTGTGCAAGCGCTCTACCAGTATGCCACGACCCCCCTAAAGTTGTTGTGGAGTTAAAGAAATATAGGAGATGACTATTTACAAACGGATAAAGAATCTTGAGCAATTTTATAGAAATACCATCTGCTCCACAAGAGCCAGATTTAATCTTAAGCAAAGCATTAAATAGAATATTCTCATCAATGTTAGAAAAGGAGAAACCCACATTAGGAAAATCGGAAAAACTGTTGTCTACACTACCAGAACATAATTGATTACTAAGGAATCTTTCGTTTATTTCATTAACGTCCAAATCACAATCCCCATTAGATCTCTCAGAGACACCAGCTCTGTGTAAAACATTCCAAACTTGCCTAGAATCATCTGTTGTAAATAAGCGACAACTGTAAGCTTTCCTAAATTTTCGGATTAGTGACTTGGTAATATTAGTAAATCCTGGCCTGCGCCAATATTTGGTGCATCTTACTCTGACAAGTGGTAATAAATTAAATATATTGCATAAGTTCATTAAGTAAATTCTCAAAAAGGGTAAGTTGTACATTGGGGTCACAGGTAAGGTAGAGTCCAGTAAAATCGGTAAGCATAATATGTCTTGCTATAGCCTGAATGTCGGCATTCTTAAAATCCCTAAAAAATTTATATTCATAACTACACTCAGAAAAAAAAGTGGTAGAAAACTACCGAAATTGATACCATTTGGTATTAAAATTGAGTTAAGACCGTTTGTGCTTACTTCGTTAACGGTTGGTATCGATTTTTTCTTTTTTTTATGATATTTTTATACAATTGTTAACGATTTTACTACCGGTTGTTCTTGATTTGTTAACTTATGGTATTTTGTGCCATTTGTTCTTATTTTAAGCTTGACTTGGTACCAAAAATTAACGAAATATTTTTCACAATTTGTTCTTAATTTGATACCCTTCGTTAATAATTTTAGAACGCTTTTTTCCCTCTGTGTATCTGAAGCAGTCACTGGGAATGCAAATGATGCACAAATAAGTGAGTGATCCGATATAAGGGGAATCTGAAACTGTCCAGAGGTTTTAACTCCAATGTCATGACTGACAAGAAAAAAATCGATGAGAGAGGATGTTTCATGAAAAGAGTCGTAGTGAGTAGGAAGAGAATTATGCCAACAAATAAGTCCAAAACGTCTGCAAAGCGAACGAACGTCAGCAGACCTATGGTTATTAAAAAGATTAATATTAAAGTCACCGACTATAATCATATTATTATACCTAACGAATATCTCACTGAACTTATTTTCAAACGAAGATAGATTACCTCTGGGGAGATATACCCCACCAAGACATAATATATACGTACCTAATTCAATTTCAAGGAAGAGTCCCTCACATGTATAATAATCATCACTTTTAAAAATTACCCTATACTTAATACCATCCTTGACATAGATTGCTAAACCGCCACCCCTGGAACCTTGTGGACGATCGCTTCTACATAGTGAATAACCAGGTATATCTACTGCCTGATTAAATATTGTAGGACTAAGCCAGGTTTCAGTAACACAAATTATATGTAAACCAGCATTGTTAAAGACTGTGATCAGTTCATCAATTTTGTGTGACCTATCGGACGGACAAAGACTTTGGGCATTGAAGTGTGCTATTTTCAAACTATCAGTATCACCAGAGAAGAGATTTTTAATAGAATAGTCACCAATTATAGGTCCTAAATTAGCACTAGACATAAAAGAACTAAGAGGCAAGTTATTGAGACAATACAGAGGTTGGAAAAGAGATTCAACAAAAATAATTTAATCATTTCAGTATTAACAAGGAAGTTAATAATACTGAATTTAATTATAATGAATTTAATAACAATGAATTTAATAATAATAAATCCAATCATAATTAAAATTAAGGGCAGTCAATCAAATAATATAAGTTATATATAATAAAAATTATTATATAAGAGAAATTCATAGAAATTAAAATAGATTATATAAAGGAATAAAAAAACACAAAGCCATCTAATCATTTTTGTAAGCCAATATTAGCATATGTATACATACACATATTTACTTAGTCGGGATTACTATATAGTTTATCACGTAAACTGAGAGCTTGCACCAAATCAACTGTTTCTTCAGAATCATCAAACAACTTAAGTTTAGCCATGGGAACATCCGTATTTAATATTTTGAATCGTGAAATTTTACCATCCTTGCGCATTTTTCTACATAGGTTTTGTAATTTGGTTTCCTCAGGTGTTAAGTTGGCATAGATATAAACACGAGTAGCTAAATCAGTCTCAATAATATTTTTTAGTTGAATAATGGGGTTCCTATAATAAGCTCTTAAAACCTTATCTCTTACAAAGACATTGTTGAATTTTATCAATATTGATTTTCCACGTTGTACGTAGTTACAGTGATTCACATCTTGAGCAAGAGCATCCACCTTATAGTATGAACATATGGCTAAAACAGGATCAATCAAATGGCTAATTTTTGCAGGCAGTCCGGAAACTATTATGTCGCCTCGATTTAATCTCCTCTGTAGTTTATTATTTTCAAGGTTGAGTTTACTAAGCTTAGATATGGTACTATCCTCTACTTTCTTTATCTTTTCATTGCATTCATCTATATTTTTTTTAAAATCACAGAGTGAATTGGTTAAATCGGATCTTATATCTGAGATTTTATTTTCAATTAAATTTTTCAGCACTTGCTGTTCAGCACGTAATTCAGCAGTGAAAGTACCAAAGCAACTTATAAATTTTTTGTTTAATTCTTCAAAACCTTTAGCTTTAAAGGAATTATTTTTAACTGTGCTTGTATTAGCCAGGCAGCCTGTACAGTTATAGCTTAGGTTTTCATTTTTGCACAAATAAGCATAGAGATCATTGGATATGTTCATGCATGCCGCATGATACCACAAATTGCACATATCACACTCCACTCCCATATCAGTTTTGGTTACAGCCTTTTTGCAGGAACCACATTTTGTTGAAGGCGCCATGATATAAAATGGCGTACAATTAATACACTGGTTGGTTAATGAGCGTCCAATTAAAAAGTTTCTATTTATAAAAAATGTATGCACTTCAGTTACTTTTATGAAATTTATGAAATATCAATTTAGATAAGGGTTTTAAACTTTATTTCTTTAAAAATAAATTTACGCGAGAGAATATTACTAATTTTCCCTTATATTATTTTATTATAAGATTGACAGCCACAAAAAACCACGTTCACTCGCTCATGATGTTGCCAAAATAAAATTCCAGATAAAAATTATATCAACTTACCAAAATTATACCAATGCCAATAAGCTATATTTTTTTTTTCTTTTTTTATAAAATACTAGCCTAAACCCAGCGTGCTTCGCTACACCTACCGCTATCATTTGTACACATTTTTCGACTAATGATTTTTAATGACTACGAAATCAATTAAACCAAACTCAGAAACTTCAGCTTAAACACTTCTCAAGATATAAAGAAATTAATATTTAACTTGCATGGGAGGTACCACGCCTACTATCTGATTGATGGTTTTCCTTGACCATAAAGTCGTTCAGACCAAATTTAGAAAATATAGTTTTACAGCTCTCAAGATGGAATTTTGGCTGAAATCGATCCATCCGTTCCTGCGGTTAGTGGTGACATCAAAATGTAGATTAATTTTTATATATTCGATTCTTTTCGAATAAATGTAGCAAATCGATTGAATTAAATCTGGAAAAAACACACAATGTTGCGATGTCAATGTTTTTTAATAATTTCAAACATTCGCCAGCTGTTTCTGTTTATTTATTAGTAAAAGGCAGGACTGCCAATCTTGCGGCAAAACAATAATAAAAATCCGAAAAAACACGTAAGCCAAACAAAATTAACCCTGCTACTACGTTAGGGTCATTTTATGACCCAAATTGCATTTTTCCGGCGAGTAAAGAGAAAAAGACCTTTACAGAATGCATTACTTGTAATAATTATGTGTGTCCATCGCACCGAAATACCAAACATAAGTTTATATAAAACCTACTGCAATCATCACGAGTCTTCAAAACTTTTTTCTTTTGTAAAAATTAATATTTTTATAATAAAAATATATCGGGTCATAAAATGACCCACAACATAATATACGTAAGTTTTTTCTAACGTAGTAGCAGGGTTAATAATTTTTTTTTTTTTTTTTGGTTTTTGCAAAACGTGAAAAGATACAGTCATTAAATTTCTTATGTGCACCCTTCACACAGACCCCAATCACCACTGAAAATTTCATTGAATACGGGCAAGCCGTCTGGGAGGAGTATGCGAACAGGACTTACTTTTATATATTAGAAGATATGTAAAGTATACGCCCTTTTATTCTTGTATATTAACATAACGATTGCGGGCTTTCGGCAAAAAAAAACTGATTCTTAAACTAATTTGGGGATAGCGTAGGGTAGTGGTTAGAGCCCTCGATTACAACACCAGCAGCCCAGATTCGAGCTCCAGCACTAAATACTATTAAAGACAAAAAATTTAAAAGTAATTAGACAAGTGGACGTGATATCTATTATACAAGTTAAATATTGACTTATTTATATCTTGCGAACAATACATTTCATATATTATGTATATTAAATGTATTTGCCTATATGGCGAAAAATATTTTTTGTTACAATATAATACATAATACATAATATCAGTATAGATTGTTACTTTTGTGCCAACTGCAAGATGTTTCCACTGGTACATGCGTTAAGTATAGTAATTCTGCGTCTTGATTCATTAAATGTAAATCTCGAATTTGATCATTTATCTTAGTTTGAGTCACTTAATGGCGTTTATCACTAGCCTCCTACCAACTATCACAGCTGGTGAAAGATGTTTTGTGTTCGCTTCTCGTAGCACTGGGAAAGACTGGTAATGAATCATTTGGTGGACGTTGAAAATTGTCGGATTTTTCATATTAAATCCACCAATTTTTGTTAAACAGAAATGACAATCCGCCTTGTTATTACTTGACTCTCTCCAAGTACTGGAATTAAAAAATTGAAACCGATCTTTTACCATTTGATTCCTTGCATGAAACAGTTTTGCAAAACATTGTTGGTATCCACAGTTTGTAATGTTTCTGACAGCAAAACCAAAATAAGACAAATATGCATTTTTCAATGATTTTAATATTGCATATCCTTTCGTTCTAACCAACTATTCATTATACACAAAGGAAAGATAGGTTGAATCCATAAAAAACGATATCTTTGATATACTTAAACCATACTATTATGAAGATTTAAAAATAATGTGGGATTCTGTCAAATTAATAATTGTGAGATTGTAGTGTCAATATTGACTGTTACAATATTTCCAGACATAGAATGAACAAGACGTGATAGCTTAGTTTTTATTGCCAGATTTTTAAGTCATCCTCACAAAAGAGAGGTTAAAATTAAATTACTGTTAAAACTGACAATTCTCTGTTACAATCTCCTTTTCCAAAAAAATAAAAAAATAAAATGTTTGTTTAACAGATTCTGCTATTTACTATGTCCTACCATTTTTTCTAGCTCTAAACCTCCTTGATTAAGAATTGTCTCCTAACATAGGTCGTAGCATTGAAACAGGTCAATTATGTATGTATGATAGCCAAGACTCTATTTGAGCATCGCTCGATTTTTTCTTTTTTTGATTTACTATTTTTAAAAAATTTTCTATGAGAGTATGGTTCGGAGATCCAAAGTCGACATTATTTTAAAATACCTCGTTTGAACATATCTCAATACAAACACATTACCTTCTACGCTTTAGGAACATCGCCAGCATTTGTTCAATGAATTTTTTTTTTTTTTTCATACGGTCGGATCTTGTAAAATTAAAGATGTTTCCTTGGCAAGTTTAAATCAAACTTACATATACTTTGTTTGATCAGTAGCCTATTAACTATCTTATGAATTTTCGTAGTAAAGTAAGTACGTTAAGTATTCAGAAATCACTTCATCAATCAGTATTTTCTAGTCCCTGTAGTTTGTTAATAATATCTTGCAGTGGAAGCATTTAAACTTAATATGATTGTGCAAAAATAAAAACAATCATTTGGTGAATTTGAAATAGAACTTCGCACAAGGCTGCAATATTGCGAATTTAGTTGTGCGTCATGCCACTCATCATATGCAGACAAATTCTATGTGATCACAAAAGTTGCAGTTGAAACCTTTAGATGAAAAAGATGAGCCACTGTCAAAAAATATTCAAATATGAAAAACATTTGAAACTGCTGCTGAAAATAAACAACTTTTATATAGAATTCTTATATATCCTAATGTAAATACTGTAGATGCCGAGAATGTTGAAGATTAAAAAAATAGGCAAAGGGATAGCAGTTGTTAAAACTCAAACTTGTCGTTATTGCCTAGCAAATAATGTGATATGTAATCATGTGGACGTCGAGGACATTTTGAAAAATTCTGCAGTTCATTTCATTATGGTGTAAAGGAAAAGCAGACATGTGACAGTTGTCTGATTCGTCACTTTATCTCGAACCTGATTCTGATAGTTACAGATTTGAGAGTGACCCTGAAGATTGTAACACTCATAGAACCTTAACAAATTCAATATCTTTGCCAACTCCTTTAACTCTATACAAAACACGGAGTGGTCGGACATTTTCGACTTCCACAAAGGTATGGGTTTGATTAAAAAAAACGCACGAAATAAGTGCTAAAATTTATAAATACTTATCCATGACAAATATGTAGTTTTGATATTTTTCTTCTGATGAAATTGTTATATAAAATATTCTATTAAAGTATTATAAATCTAGAAATAGATAGCTGTGAACCTCAAATGGCTAAAGAGCTTATGAAATAAAATTACTTAAAAAACTAGGAGAAATTTATTGTTTTATTCACACATAGTACAGATCCAAACATTTCACCAAAGTTATTCACTAGAATTAATTTTCTGAATAGGACAGTCCCATTACAATTAACAAATTTGTACTACCAATTAAATTGTTTACTGGTTTTGCCCCTACAAACAATATTAGTTATATCAATTAAACAATTAATAGTGTCGAGCTTATTCACACAAAAAAATTTCAATTAAATATTTAATTGGGACAATTAATATTTTAATTAAAAATTCAGTCAAGTTTTAATTAAATAAATTAATTGGTATAATTAAAAATAAATTGACGCTAAAATTTTAAACTGATTAAAAAATTGATTAATAGAGTTAAAATTTTATTTGATCCCGCTGATTTAAAATGATAAAGATATATTAAAAACAACCCCCAAATTTGCAAAAAATTGCAAATTATATAAATTTTTGTTTTATTAAAAATATACAATTAAAAACATAAATACGATAAATACAGAGATGAGTAAATATATAACCAATACGACAAAAAAGAAATTAACCACTTATTATTATTCTTTATACAAGTGCATATTTGATTTTTCTATTTAAAATTAAATAATAATAGGAAATATTATTTATGTAAATATTTAATTATTGGCAATTAAATAACAAAATAATTAACAAATTGCTAAAAATCTTGTAATTTTTGGGAAACTGAGGAGCTGAGGAAATTCTTGATTTTAAGGCACATTAATTCCTTTAAAAAATATGATCCGCGTTCATGAATTTTTCTTGCCATTTGAAACTCAAATGTGAAATCCATGTCAATCTAAATTAAAAATGTATGCATGAGTTATAAAACAGAAAACAACAACAGAAAACCAAGAGATAGCCAGAAGAACTTTTATATTTGGGCAATAGTTTGAACAAACTTATCCTGCGAAATGTTGGCATATCGTAGATATTTAATATTTCTTTGCTTCAATATGTCAGAGCCGGGGAATTGAACCGTAGCTCTCGTCTTAGTAAGCCAACATACTTACCACTAGACCACGGCGACCACATATATGTATATTATATATGTGCCCATAATTATGAAAGTGGTCTAAGTCATATATTTTTTGTTTCGAGATATTTAATGAATTGCATTTAAATAAATTAAAATATATTTTTACATTATGCAACATTTTTATTTATAATTTTATTAGTCTCAAGTAATGGAAATTTATTATGAATATGAAATTTTGTGCGAATTTCATACGATAATATTGTTTTTAAAGTTTGCATTGACTTAGACCATTTTCAAAATTAGCTGAATGTCCTATAAATTACTTAAAGCAATAAGGAACTTTAAGTTTTATTTAAAACAATAATTTGATTGAAATAATTCGTGAACATTAATTAATTATTTTTAAAAAGTAATTCATTTTTATCATTATATCGAGTATTTAAGATTCTTAAAATGTTCCTGAAAAAGTGCTGGGATGTACGGTAGTAAACTCATAATATCTTTATGTTTTTCTTTATTCTTACTGGTCTAATGGTGGTGTATAATAGAAGTAATTTAATATTTTTGGTCTTCCTCTTTTAGGTGAAAGATCCAAAACGTGAAATTTAGAATCATCTAAAGAAGTTTTATAAAACATTTTATAAGGTTCATTTTTCAAGAATCTCATCTATTGAATTTGTAGCCAAAGAGACAGATTTCGTTGAAATAAAATCCGGCTGCGACATTCGCTTTATCGAAAATGTATTCCTTGTTCTGCACTTTTCTATCAATTCATAATAATGGTTAAATAAGTAATTTGCTTTTTTTATCGGTCATTAGGTAGAAAGGAATGACTCGATACCAAAAATTCGTGGTATAATTTTTGACTTAGACCACTTTCATAATTAACACTAAATGAATTCCATATAATGTTGAAATTACAACCACTATCTAATGCTTCATTTTTGACAATTTCGTAAAAATTACATTGAATTAATTTAGTTTAAATTAATGTGGTATGAAATAACTGCTAAACTAATTTTTTTTTAATTTTGACTTAGACCACTTTCATAATTATGGGCACATATGTATATGTATATGTACACATACAACAAAAATATTTCACGAATACATACATAGTTTTTTTTTTTTGTATTTTTATGGTAGTGATATTAGATTTTTTTTTAATCGAAAAAATTTTTATGGTTAATTACATATTATTTTTTTACTTATACTTTTAAATTATTATTGTTTTAATTCAAGATGTAGTTTTTAAACTAAAACACTTGTAAATATACATATGTATGTATGAAAAATATGTCTTCTTTATATTTTAATGCTAAACATTCAATTAAATTACGTAATAACAATACGTATTCGAATTTTAAATTAAAAAGTAATTATATATTGATTCTTTATATAACATATTACACAACACTAAAACAAAAAAAAAAAAAAAGAAAACATACGCAGAAACATTTCTATTTTTGTGCTTCTATTAAAAAGTTAATTGTAATAATTAAAAATTTAATTGGAAATATTGAATTATAATTTTAATTTCTTAGTTGAACTTATATCAAAACAAAATTTTTCTGTGTAATACATTCAAATTTTTCAAAATTGTAACACCAGTGGCAGCTAGTGGTCTATTGGTTAGTGTGGTGGCTTACTAAGTCGTAGTCGCCGTGGTCTAGTGGTTAGTGTGTTGGCTTACTAAGACATGGGCCCTGGGTTCGACTCCAGGCTCCGACATCTTCAAAAAAAGAAATATGAAAAAAATATTTCTTTCGGCGACTACCTCTCAGCAGTCTTCTGGCAAAAGCTCTGAGAGTAACTAATTGCCATGCACAAGCTTCTCAAAGTCTGTCGTTCGGAGTCGACATTAAACTGTAGGTCCCGGTACTCATGGATAAAAATTTAGCACACACAACAAGAGTGCTGCGAGAAGCTAGGCCGTAATCCTGACACAGGGTTGTAAATGCCAGTTATGTATGTATGTAGTGGCAGCTAAATTTACATGCAATAGATACGAAACCAACGATAAACAATGTACCCTGTCAAAAATGTAATTCAACTTACTGGATGACTGTAAAATTTTAATCAAATTTAAGGTATTTTATGATATATTTTTTTGAAGTGCACATAAAAAAACAAGTTTGCAAGTTATGTAGCATTATTCTTATTAAAATACCCCTATTAATAGAAAATGTTCACAGTTTCCTTACAAACGGGCCAGTATGACAAACTCAGTAACTGTACTTTTAAATGCCGTTTCTTTTTCATGTTAAGAAGTACATATTTAACTTTTGTCATGTTTACGCTTCGACTACATTTTGAAAATAAACTCTTACTCGTATGTGCAAACAAATATGGAAGCAAAACATTCGACTTTTTCGAACTATTTTTGATCTTTTGACTTTTTATAATTGTACTCGTAATAATTGTACTTTACACCAATTGCAGGTGTAAAGGAAATTCTTTTATAACTAACCTTGATACGTGCTACAGATATTTTAGCCAATGACGAGGTGAGTGGGGCGGGCTATTGATGATTGACCATTGGACATTTGGAATGAGTACATATTTGCTTTTTATATGCAATATACCTTAAAAGTTATTTAAAAAAGATGGTCCAAAAACATCCAATATATTTATTTTATAACATAAAATGTGTGTAAAAGTATTTCTGTCCCTTCTTAGTAGTAAAATGCTACGTATGTATGTACGAAAGGTAGCAAAGAAAAATTTAATTTTAGTTTTTTTTTTATATAAAGGGCATATTTTCTTTTTTCTTTTATATAAAACGAAACGACTATTACAAAAATTTCATTTTAAAGGCACTTTTACATTTTTTTTCTTATTTTTTCATTATTAACTACAGGCAAATATTTGACAAAAAAAAGCGTAACCACTATATTTTTTTAAATTTTATGAAAATTGTCCGCTTTATATAATTAATTTTTTTTTTATAAACAAACAAATTTTAAGAAGGAAAAATATTTTAATATTTAATGGGTAAAAAGGAATGAAATTTCAGTGTTTCATGAAATAGTGGTTACGCTTTTTAGTCAAATATTATTCACCTAATGTGACCGCGGGTTAGATTTGAACATACTCATATGAAGTATGAGTTTTTTTTTTTTGTAATCAGTAGAAGGAAGTAAATATTTCAAAATTAAAAAAAAAATATTTCTAAAACCCATGCTCTCTCTATTTTATCGGAGCTTCTGCAGCTGTTTTGATTTCTTTTTGACTTTGATTATTTTCTTTTCTATAAATTATTCTAAACAATACAACAAAGACTTTTAACTAAATTACATTTTACGGCCTAACATTTTATCTAAATGGAATTTTAATATTTAAAACAGGCACAAAAAATGCAGAAACAAAAACTATATATATATGTAATCTTTATAGCCCACTTTGTTAAGCATTAATGAATAAATAACAAGAGGCTTTGGTAAATGTCACGAATTTACATTTATTTTTATTTTAAGTGTTTTCTTTCCATACCAAAAACAACAAAAAATACTTTCCCTTTGTACAATTGTTTTATTAGAAAAATGTACACGCACTCTTAGCATTTACCTCAACTTAGTCCGGATGCGGAAGATGATGATGCTGATGATGATGATGATAATGCCCCCCTAATCATATTTCAACCCATGTAGAGACAATTATAAGAATTTTTACAGTTACTGGCTAACGCTCGGTGAATTTACTACAGAAGGCTAATGGTGAGAATGATTTGACAAATTTAAACATTTAAATGATAGTCTCAAAAATTATTCAAATGTAGTATTTCCCCTATTGTTTAGTATGGAAAAAGTGAATTTTAATTTTTTTTTTTTTTTCTTTCAAAGGGTAAAACTTTTAGTTTGTAGACCACAGTCACACAGCAACCGATCTGTCAGAACAATTTAAACTTAACAAGTCACGTAGAATTTATATTTCTTTTGTGCTGTGTCACTCTTTAAACTTGTTCTCTGTGTGTTGTCACAAAATAAAATAAAAAAAAAATTGTTACAATTTGTTTTTATACTCTTTTATGGCTGTTATTGCTCTGACTAGTGTTGTTACAACATTTTATCGTCAACTTGAATCATACTTGTAATGTAATAATCATATGCTTTTTTTGACCTTTACGGTTAGTTAAGCTAAATTTTTGACTCATCATAATAAGTTTTAGGTTTTTTTCATTTTTTCTTTTTTTCATTTTCTTTTATGGTCATGTAGGAAAAACCTTAAAATACTGCAGTTAAAATCTCTACGTTTGTGCAACACACATACTTATGTATGTTTTATACATTTGTATGTACCAACACATTTTCTTATCCGAAATAACATGTGTTAGTATATGAAAACATGCCACATTTTTTTACCTCTCCTTCTTTTTTTTCCATTTGCCATTTTAATGCATCACATATTCGCACATATTTCAAGAAGTCAAATAGAAAATCCACGTGTTTCTTTGCAAACATTAATTTTTCTTCTAACGAATGTTTTGCCATTTTCGCATTTGTTTCTGCTATCACTACTGCATTCGTATTCACTTGTACATAAAAAGTTCTATATTTTATACATGAGTTTTTTACAGTGTGACAAATTGAAAAAGACGCAAAAATATAAAACAACAGAATCATCGTTTTCGGTTTGAAAAGTAAAGATAAATAAAGAATAAGTCATTTTTCCTTTTATTTATTTCACCTCTACCAGACCGACAATAATTCGCCCTCTTACATTGGGTAACACCCGGGTAGTAAATAGACGACAGTTTCAGTAGTCATCAGTTGATTTTTTAATTACAAACCGTTGGTCTCAGGTAGAAAGGCCCTAACTCAAATAATTTAAAATTTACAGGAGGCGGTAAAAATACAACAGATACTGTAATTATTAATATATAAATTTTTATTAAATGCTGTACAATTGCTTGTAATAACGTTATTTTTAATAATATTGTAAACATTCTTTGTGAGGAGCGGAATATTTCTAAAATGCATTGGATTTACTGAAAAAAAAGTAAGTTTTGAAAAAATGCGAGTTAGGGCCTTTCTACCTGAGACCAACGAAACTAAGTTCAATAAAATGCTCATACATACATACATAACTGACCATTATAACCCTGTTTCGGGGTTACGGCCTGGCTTCATACAGCATCCAAGGTGTATGTTTCAGTTTATATCATTGAACACCGAGACCTACAGTTCAAAGTCGACTCCGAATGACAGACATCGGAAGTTTGTTCATGGCAATTAGTTACTCTCAGAGCTTTTGCCAAAAAACTGCTGTGAGGTAGTCGCTGAGAGAAATATTTTTTTATATTTCTTTTTTTAAGATGTCAGAGCTGGGAACTGAACTAGCCACTAGACCACGACGACTCAATAATGCTCGTAAATATATATTTCCAAGTCAGTGGACATAACATCGAAAAAATCATAGAAATTAGGATCGCATAGAGCAGTTTGTTTAAAAAATTATAAGCGACCTGTAGTGTGATTTACTTACTTTTAACGATTCTTATTCTGATTAAATTTAAATTCTGTTTTATTGTTTTCACTAATATCTAAAAATGAAAATCAACTGACATCTGTTCCAGAACGAAAACAGAACGACTCAACGAAAAGGAAATACCCAAAGTTGGTATTCCTAGAATATTTGAAATTTTTCAATATACATATTTTCATATTACTTTAGTAATTATTCTATAACAAATAGAAAACCGAAATCATGATCGAATAAATCTGAGATTTTTAGGATTTACAAAATACCAAACCCCGGAATATATATTGCGGGATCCCGAAATCCCGAAAATACGTGCATGCTAAATTTTTAGTTTTATATCTCTTATAAAAGATTGACTGAAAAAGTTTATTTTGAAATTTGATGACAGAGAACATATACAAAGACTTTTAGCAAACTATAGTTGCAGAGTAGAGGATAATATATTACTCATATGTGTCCATAAATAAACATTTGTAGAAATTGATAGAAAACTGCAAATTGGTTCAATGATGGAATAGACACAAATATTGATGACGAAATAAAAATGTTTATTTTAGGTGAAGATGGAGTGAAGTATTTACAAACAGCATACAACACAACTTGTTGACAATTTTTCCAATAAGTGTTGACTGTAAATGTTGTTTTTCTTTTGTGGCATAAGTATATTGGCAATCAAAGCAGATCAAGACATTTAGATGACACACTGGATGGCTTCATTTATTTTTAAAATTTTTTAAGAGCAGAAAAAATGCAATAAATGAAGAGCTAAATAAAAAAATTGAATATTTTATAGATATAAATATTTACTTTATAGGATATTAACTACGGATTTTTAAAATTTCACTTTTTTGCAAAAAATAAATTAACAAAATCAATATATATCTACTGTGAAAATTTCAACGTATTCCGATTACTCTTTCATCTCTAAGACCACATTTAATATCATTTTCGTAGTAAAGTAGTGATTATGGTTTTGTCAAAAAAAGGAACTATTTTCTCAGTGAATACAAAAGGCGAAATAGAAAAATTGTTGTTTCGATTTAAGCCTTAATTAAAGTTAAAAATAATCAATTTTTTATTTAAAGTTGGTTGTATTTTGAGTTGATACTGTAACACAAAAAAAATATTGAGATACTGTTTAGTATGTATTTCAGAAATATGGAATTAATTTGAGAAATACGTTTTTAGCAATAGTTGCCAAAAATTAAAAGAAAAACAATATAAATATACAATATTTTTAAGCGTAATTTGCTTCATACTATGTATTCGGATTTTCAAATTCTTAAAAATGAAACCACAAACAATTTTAAGCCTTTACTGTCATTTTTAAAAGATTGAATTTATATATCCTCTTGTTGATCAATTGGTAATCAAGTATAAATTTTAAAACATTAGTGATATATTTTGAATAAATTATTTGCTATTTTGACTAATTTTGAACCTAGTTACCCTTATTAAAGCTTGTCCAGTTGTAAAAAATAGCAAATTCATCCAAGAACTTCAATGCAGGTCTCAAATCTACATACGAGGGTGTATAGAAATTTTAAGGTCATTTTTGGACCTATTTGATTTATTATAAATGCTTTCTTAAAATCTGAAACCGTATGTGTTCGCCCCAAATTGCCTATAAGTCGCCTTAGATTTTTTGTATCTCAAGAACGTTTAAAGGTAAGCCCGAAAATCTAAACTTAGTCAATGCAAATCATCACTTAAAAATGGGATGGAATAGGCAAGTGGGCGTGGAGCCTTCCATCCAAACCAAATATTAATTTTTGTCTTACAAATACAATATATATTGTTAAAGGTAAAGATTCTGATTTTGTTTTCTTTTTAAACTCCATGTTCAATTCAAATCATCACTTAAAAATTGGAAGTAATTAGATAAGTGGGCATAGTACCTCTCATACAAACTAAATATTGATTTTTTTTATCTGGGGAACTATTAAAGTTCTTTTTTTATGTAGACATTTATTATTTTACTTTGTCTGACAAGCATAGGATCCGTTAGTAAATTATAGCTTCATAACAGTGCTCTAATTTTGGCATTATCTATGAAGTACAATGTCATTAAAATGACCTTATCAGGCTTAAATGTAGTTCTCAATCATTTATTCACACATTTCAGGCGAAATTTCGTAGATAACTCATTAATTTAATTTTGATTAGCCAGATACGCTTTAATTGGATTAAAGTTAAATTCTAAATTGTGTCTTCTAATGTTTCAACATTAGCACAATGTAATACAGTGATGAAGGAAATGACAGATCAAAAAGTTTAAAATCAGCTGTTACAATTTGTTGTGGCTATCTTATTATACACTGTGATGTTGTGTGTATGCTAAAAATTTTTTTGTGATTATATTAAGTACTGGTGAAAAATAAGATAGCTGTATATGCTAATACATATATCTCTCATTATCATAATTTGTGGCCAATTGATGTCACAAAATCATGAAATTACGAAACAGAATCAAGAAATTACATACAATAAATGGTACTTAAGTTATCATTAAGTGTTGTATGAGCTAAACTTTATGTGGATGAAAGTGTAAATCCAAATATAAAACACACCAATATGACAAATTCAGATTATCTGCTACATTCTCACTATAAAAAGTTACACATATGAATCAGTACTTTTGAGTTAAGTTTATAACATTTGTGTATGTTTTTCGATTTTTAAACCATAGTTTTATCTTCTGGAGCTCTCTGAAATATATTTTTTTCAGTTTTAAACATTTATTTCCATATTTGTATTTGAAATTTAGGATTTTTTTAATAAAACAAACTTAAAGCTACTAGTACGGTCACATTAGGCAAATATTTGACGAAATATATTATGCAAATATTCCTGTTTATGTAAACATTTCTATAAAAATTGTTTAAAAACGATATTAAAATGAAAAAATATTTTTATATTTAATTAACTAAATGTTAAGAAATGAAAAATTAAAAAAATTAATATTTTCATAACATAGTGGTTACATTTTTTTCGTCAAATATTTCCCCAATGTGACCGTAGCTTTAGTAAAAATTATTAGAATGTATTGATTTGAATAAAATTAATTCAAAATAAAGTTTCTCCAATTAAAAATGTTAATAACGAAAGATATATTAATTTTTTTATAATCTCTTTTCAATATGGACTTGGCAAATCATGCCAATTAAATTTCGATTACAAAATGTCAAAACCTAACTTCCCAAAAATTTTGCAAATAATTTAATCGCTTAAATACTTCCATTACTGTTTTGATTGTTGTCGAGTATTTTTGTGTAATTTTTGTAATCTGAAGTGATCATGGGAGTTCATCACGTGCTTTTATTTGAAAGAACAAATATATCGATTCATCAGATTGCCTGCACATAATAAGATTTTCCCATCAAAAGTGCTAAAAGTTATTTTTTCGCTTTACAAAAAAAAGCTTTGAGAATAACTGATTGCAATGAATAAACTGTAGGTCCCGGTACTAATAGATAAAAATTGACGAACACGATATAAGTGTTGTGAGAAACTAGGCCGTAAGTAAGTTAAAAATAAAACATGCAAAATAATTTGTATAAACCATTATTAATGTCCAATATATATCAAGAAAAGTTCTGTCAAGCTTTTTACATTATGGCCGACTAAAATATAAATACAACTCTGAATTAATTTCTAATGAATTGCAGAGTACCAATTAGTTTTCTATTCGAAAGATACAAATAAATATCTCTGTTTTTCAAAATTGGACTGAAAGGTAAGCCCCCTAAATTGTTTTCTTATTTGTAATCGTAATTAAAAATACATTTTCTGCAATAGAACTAAACATAATCATTAAAATTATTTTTCACAAATAATCTTAATGTATAATTACAAATCCTAATCGAGATAGTAAAGGACTGCTTTAAAGTAATTCATAATTTGTTTATAATTTTTAATTACAAACAGAATAATTCCTATTCTAAAAAGAGGCTGTGAGGCTTGAGTGCACATTTTATTCAATGCCCTTTATATTTTCATGCAAATTTCTAGACTTCAAACATCAAATATTCCTTTAACATGTAGGGGAATAATCAAACACAGGTTTTTTTCCTATAAAATATTATTATAATCATTAAAAAATCTCTAAACAATTTTAATTTATGCATAAAAATTATAATTTTATATGAAATTTAAACTTTTTATCCTTTTTTGCTAATAAATTGTCTCCTTTTGAGTATGAAAAAATATTTACATACTACGAGGATGAATATTTCTAGGAATGAATGCAAATGGGGAAAAACAAACTTTTTAAATATTTTTTTTTAACAAGAAAAACTTTTAATTTAACAGAGATTAAACAAATATTAGACAGTGTAAATAAACGAGTATACATACCGTATATGAAACAAATAAAAGAGTGTGCGAATACTTTCGCATGTGCCATACACAGTGCAAACACTTTATGTGTATACAGGTGTAAATGTAAATTAAAATATGGTATATAGAGTATAATATAGAACTTAAATACACAAAGATTCTGTGATCTAGTTACATGTACATGTACAGTAGAACAGTTTTATAACGAACTTAAATTTAATACACAATATAATTGAAAAAAAGATATATGAAACAATTATATCTTTCGGTGAGTACCTGTCATTAGTCTTCTGGCAAAAGCTCTGAGAGTAACCGATTGCCATGAAAAAGCTTCTCAAATCTGTCTTTCGGATAAAAATTAACACACACAACATGAGTGCTGCGAGAAGCTAGGTCGTAACACTGACGCAGGATTGTAATGGCCAATTATGGATGTATGTAAGTATGTATGTATAATTTGTTTAGATATGTAGTTTTCATAGAAGAAAACATTACAGAAGATGAACTCGCAAACAAAGCTAATTAATTTTGTTTGTTTTATACTTGGAAAGATGTTTTTTTTATAGTGTAGTTGGTGAGTATTGAAACTCAAGAACTCTTTCCGATCCGGCGAACTCAGCCCATTTACGCTTTTCAAGCACCTAGCAATGCGGGAACTTATAAAGTTTAAAAATTTGCAACAAACTTTTGTTCAGCCGCTTTGGTCATACTGTCGAATTCGTATATAAGCACACCGCTTAAATTAAAAAATCTCATAATTGCAAAACAAATGTATTTGCTTTTGTTTTCTATTAACTTCCGATTAAAAAAAGTATGTTTTAAAGAAAAGCAGCTTAAAAATAGATTTTGCGTTAAAAAGCACAAAATTTTATAAAAAGAACTCCGCTTAATTGCAAAACGAGTATGTACTAAAAATGCATCGACGAAAACAAAATTTTAGCGCCGCCTCTCTTTTTTGCTATTTTGTGCATATTTACATTTTCAAAAGCACTGTTTATTGCAACATTGTGCATTTATTGCTAAATTGTCTACAATTTGTTTGTAAAGTTTGTATTGTACTATGTACTCGTATATAAAAAATTGTATGTAATAAAATCAAAAAAAAAAAAAAAACATTTAATGAAAAATTCCTTAATATTTTCATAATGCCCATAAATTTGATAAAAATAAATAAATTCTAATACAATGTGTTCACCGGAAAGGTATACTATGTAGTTTGTTTTGCTGACATTTTGGTAAACATTAGTTTTGATAGTTCATATTTGGCAGTCGTGAAGTAGAGACGTGGCAAATTTATTATGGAAAAATATTCGGTAAATCAACGTGTTTTATCGTTAAACCGTTTAATCAAAATCAATCACCGATCACTGTGAGGAAGTTATCAAATGAGTGACGAGGCACAATTTCTTTTAAATGGATATGTAAATAAACACAATATTCGGTTCAGGGCAATGGAAAATCCTCAAATTATTCATCAGTCACCTTTAGCATTCAATAAAAATGACAGTCTGGCAAAACGGTAACTGTCAATGGGGAGCAATATCGTAATATGATTGAAAACTTTTTAACACCACAACTGCAAGCCCAAATGCAGTTTTTCACTTATGCCACTATTCATGTAAGTGAGCAATGCGTACATATCCTTTTTAAAACACACAGTATCTACTATCAGTCATTTAATGATTACTGAATTTTTTTACACAAATCAGTACTTTTTACTGAATACTGATTTCACTTTTCAGTAAACAGTAAAATTTACTGAATACTGATTTCTTTTTTCAGTAAACAGTAAAATTTACTGAATACTGATTTTTCTTTTCAATAATCAGTACTTTTTACTGAATACTGGTTTGCGTATTGCAGTAAAAAAGTAATGCAGTATGCCCATGTATGACCGATACTGTACATATTACATACATATGCATATATTATACATGTCTAGTCGAAAATTTTCAGCATAAAGAAAAAAACTTATGAAGAATTCCAATGGTTGGTGAATTTAATGGATGAGTTTCATCATTTTGGCCACAGGAATTCCTACTTACTGTACCAGCAGAGGAGAAAAGATGGCTACTTGGGATTCAATGGCAGCAAAACTTAATGCACCCAGCAGAAATTTGTGTTTACCAATAAGCTATTTTGTAAGTGAGAAATTCTGAACAATCACTTACACGTACGCATCAATAATGCATGGTTTTTATATGAAATGAGCCGCTAAAATGCAATAGAAATGCAAATTTATTGCAACCAATAAGCAAATAGTACATAAAATCAAAAATAATAATAATACCTTACTTTGTAGCATATTTGGAAGCTTTAATGTATAAAAAACAATATAATGCTTCCATTATTGCTTACAATTTTATTTATTGCTTCCAAATTTGGAAAATTTTCTGCTGGGCAATTTGGTTATGATTTTTTTTTTTTGTCAAAAACCCCAAATGCAACAGAACTAAACATACTTGTATATTAAAGCACTATATTCACAAAACACTATTTAGAAATATGCTTTCATATAAAAACAAAAATAATTTAACCAAAAAATTGGGTATAAACAATATTTTATCAGCTGACTGATAGGGTTACCACTTTATAACATAAAAAAGAAGTTTTTACAAGAAAAAATTTAAACTAAAACTATAAAATAAAGTAAAGGCAATATTGGGTTTGACAATATAAAATTGTATAACGTAACATAAAGTAACCAGACAAAAGTATTCTGTAGTGTTTCAGAAACCTAATTTGTTACGTCATTGTTAGTGTAACAATCGTCTGTATAGTATTGTAATTGTTCCTCGGAAACATGTTGTAAACACATTACTGCCATAAAGTTTTCTATAATATTATTAATAATAAAAGCCGTGTAAGTTTCTATCCTGCTTATTTGAAAAATGGTTGTTGAAGTGCTGGGGTGAATTGTATTTTTATACAATTATATAGAAAATAAATGTAAACTTATTGAAACGTCGGACACTGCTTATAATAACTGATGTTCATTATAGCCGTACTGCACTGTATGCACAAATGCCAATTTATGCATTTAAGTTCTTACTAATAATATTATTACCAGTTTATCATGTCATACCAGTATAATATCGCAAAGCAATATGAGAGTTATTTTA
Source organism: Metopia argyrocephala (assembly GCA_963576795.1). Classification (NCBI taxonomy): domain Eukaryota; kingdom Metazoa; phylum Arthropoda; class Insecta; order Diptera; family Sarcophagidae; genus Metopia; species Metopia argyrocephala. The sequence continues at coordinate 11,894,774 of OY756211.1, forward strand.
CATGGAATTCACACAACTGTTCCAATGATATCAAATTTTATGATTTCTTGATAACCTTAAGTCCTAAAAGTTTTAAAAAAAAATTAATTCTTCAAAGTATGATAAAAAACTTATTTGTCACTTACAATTGAAGTTGTCAAGTACTTTTTAATTTTTTGTGTTCAATGTAAAATTTCTCTTATATAGTCGTATATGTTCCTCCTCACTGCACTATATGAACCGTAAACGAGAAATTGTTAAGCATGCAAATATTTCTAAACTTACGTGTATAAACGTATATACATATATAAAGACATATTTTTAATGCATATTTTACATATTTTATTTTATGCAAAAGCAAAAAATAAAAAAAATAAAATACTTCTAATACAGCAAATGAAAAAATCTTCTGTGTGGGTATGCAGCAAAGTAATATATTTTTAGAATAATTTTCAATTAGTTTTGCAATTTTATTTTTTAGTTTGTCATTTAATAAATTAAATTTTCCGAACAAAAGTGTTATTCTAGTGAAATATTTTGTGTTTAAACATTAACCCATTAAAACCTGATGTTCGATTCTATTATTTAAAAAATGTAATTTCTTAACGCAACGGGAAGCAATTTAATTTAATAAAATTTTTTTTTTTAATTCTATACTAGTTCGAAGAAATATCTCATGCAACAGAAGAAAAAATGTTATGCCATTAGAAAATTAATGATTTATTTATGTAAAAATATTGCCTTCAGATTAATTACAAAATAACTTTCTAAAGATTTGTATGCAAAAGAGTTACTTTGCTGATCAAATTCACAGAATTATTTTGTTTCTACGATAGTGTGTTCGTGTAAAACCGTTTTACTGTAAATTTCCATTATCTTTCTTGTTGGCATCAGGTGCTCTAGAATATTAAGTAATCAAGCTCATTCCTTCTCATAAAGAGAATTCTTCTGCACAAAGTATTTTGAAAGTTAAACTTCACCAATATACAGTACTCGTAAGTAATAGTAGAACCAAAACCACTGTTCTATTTGAAATGTGCTGTAATACTTTGATGAGAATGGTTTTGTATTTTCTTAAAAAATAAAATCCAACGAGAAATGGTAATCAATGAGAATCGAGAAGGTAATACAAGGAATGTTGAATAATGTTGATTCCGGAAACCATTACCCTTAACACAGTGCAATAATTTTGTAGATATTGTCAACTCATATAAACATCTTGGTGTAATTGGTGACCATAATTTTGGAAGGCATGACCACATACATACAGCACATTAGTAAAAAATTACGAAAAGCCTTGTGTATGCTATACCATCTCAAACATAATTCAAATAAAATGGTACTGAGACAGGCACACTATGGTAATACAGCTTGGAACAGCTCTACCCATTGTAGAACGCTGCAACAAACTCAAAACTGATTAGTTAGAATACTCAATAATAACAAAAACTTTCAAAACAGCATAATAAACTACAGCAGTGATATTCGCAGTACAGATAACCCAAACTAGGAAAGCTCTACAACAATAAACATTACAAACAAATTTACAACAATACTATGATTAACACCATACTAGCACTTCCACTAACAACAATCTCAACATCTTAAGAAACACAGACAACAATATGATAATATTAACAACAATGCCAATAATATCACTTCCAACATCAATAGAACTACCAGAAGCCTTGTAGATGTAAAGACGCTAAATGTAAAAGATATCTACAATACTACATTTGGCAATGACACAAAGTTTTTGAAAAAAATCGTTTGTAATTGCCAAAATCGACGAAATTTTGAAGGTCGGTATAAAATTCTCAAGTAACGTTTGTTATAAATGTAAGAAATATAAATGTTTCTTTCGGCTTTTCAATTCATAATTTATCTTGTAATGTTCCATCAGGTCCTACATGGCAGTTTTGTCTTTTATCAATTATCTGATACTTTAATAAAAATTTGTACTGAATTTAAGGAATTGTATTTTGTAACTGACATTTATGTAAATGTTAATGCTAAGAGATGGGATTTATTTTTTTTTTTTTTTATTTAAACAAATAATATTATACAGTCTGTCAGAATAATAAATAATTGACCTGGTCAGGTATTTCCCTCTAGTGCCATTTCACGATATTTAGCAATATTAGACTTTTACTTTTGAAAGCCTATACTAATACATGTTCGTTGTTGCGATTATATGTAAGTGAAACAAAAAAATTAAGTTTCAATTACGTTTGCTTACTTGCACTTAAAATTTTATAATTGATTACGAATAGCGAAAAAACGTTTTGATGCTGTTCACTGGTTAGCATTTATTTTATAAACATACACAGATGACGAACGAGACTAAAGCGGTTTAAGAAAATAGAGTTTACAGGAGAAATTAGTGTTAGAAGTAACAGAGACAGCCATATAAGTGTAACTTCACTTGCTATCTATGAACTTTCATCTGCTTCTTAATCTCTGCTTAAGTGGTATGCACTGAGAATAAAGCGGCCAATTGCAGCAGAAGGCGCAGTGTTATAAGGCCATAGGCAATAAAGCTATATGACTTTGTTGCCTCCACCCAAGTGCAATATCACCCTAATCGTTTTGTAACCAAAGTGGAAATAACGCCATAATATTGTAGTTGTCATGATTACTAATTTCCAAAAGAATGAGTTGCCATTATCAATTAAAAACAAATGACTGAGGAGGTGGGGGGGAGCGCGGCAGGTGCGCTCTATATTGCATTTTAACCGCCTTTCGCGGCATATCCGGCGCGCGCGGCGGTCCCGGGAAGTGCTCGGCGCACTCTATCACCGGCGCGAGCGGCGGGCCCGCGACATGCGCGGCTGGTGAGCTCTATATTGCGTTTTAACCGCCGTTCTTCAATATATTGAAAACATTTTTGTCCGTTGCTATGACCAACATTTCAAGCTTTTTATGGTACTGTACTTAGTTAATATTGTAACTTATCAAGAGAGAAAGTGCCCAATTTGTCGTGCCATTGTCAAGAATGGCATATTTATATATTGTTAATTATTAAGAATTTATAAATTTTTTTATACATAAAAAAAATTTAATAATTTTGAATTATATAAAAAAATTAAATGAGCAATAACACCATAATGGCTTTATTTCATTCCTTATCTGGAATTAAAACCATAAGGCTTTATTTCCCACTCCTTTGAGAAATTAGGCCATATGACTTTCTTACCTATGGCTTTATAACACTGCGCCGCAGCAGAAACCATATAGTCTCACTTTGCTTATTTAATATTCGGTTGTCATTTTGTAAAAAATTCAAATGTCGTACAATAAAAGTAGCGTTTTAACAATCTTCTATAATCTGATATTTTTCACAAGTTAATAACTGAATAACAATATTAATAATATTAATAAATAGTTTGAAATATGCTTAAATTATGAACGATGTGGTATAATATTAAGAAAAAATTTACATAAAAACTTTTCTTATCAAATCAAGAACCGTTGGTTCTCAAGAATAAGAACAACCGGTAACAAAATAAGATGGCTAGGATATCAAAACAAGAATTTTTTGTGTTTAAATCATATCGAGTTATCCTTTAAGAATTAATACCAACTATTAGAGGGGTAAGCAGCGGTAGATTTTGATACCAAATATTTATTTTGTATTATTTTCTCATTTTTTCCAACGCTTTTTTCCTTGAGTGTAAAAACTACTTATAATATTTTCAAGTCTTTTTAAGCAATTTAAACTCTCTGTTACGACAAAGGGTTTGGAAAATGTTTGTTGCCAATCTTCTCCTAATTTTATGAGATGTCCATATTTTTTTTTTTATAATGAAATCAGTTTGTTTTTAATTCTTTATTTCTTTAAACACATACGATCACTGAACTATAATCATGAACTAACAACATATTGTCGTACATTTAAGTATTTGTTTTTAGAAAATGAATCACGTAATTGCGGGGTAAATATTTGTTTACAATTTTTATTTGTTTTTATTTTTAGATTTAAAAGAAATTTGCTAGTGTTTGTAGGTCATAGAACTTTCCTCTGAAATGTTCTCAAAATTAACAAAAAAAAAAACAAGTTTATAAAGGAGTGTCAGTTTTTGTTGTTCTAATTAATGTTACACTGGTTTATCTACCATAAGAAAACGTTTTTAAATAATAAAAAAATAAAAATCAAAATAATAAATTTTTAAAATATACAATCAAAAATATTAAAAAGAAAAAAATTTGTTTTTATAAAAATATAATAAAATATCATTAATGCGAGCAAAAAAGAAGGTGTGTATTTCGGTTTTAATTGTTTCAACTTTTTATATAATTCATGATGCTTTAAATGGTAATTGTGATGACGTTCATGCTTCCGTTCTTATCTGCTAAAAAAAATAAAGAAAAAACCGAATTTATTATTTAATGAACGTAACGAAAGGTGTTTGTTATTGGCAACGAATATTTGGTTTTAATTAAATTCGCATCGAAACCTTTGGTAAAGCAAAGGTAAAAATTGGTATTAAATTTTATGGATTGATATTGAATTGTATTGAATATTCATGTAAAGAAGTTGATATTTGAAAATATAAATTTATGTTTTTACTACGAGTATACCCAATTTCTGTGAATTTTACTCATATTTGGATATTGTTCTCATTTTGTTTTGATTTTGATAGTTTCAGCTACCACTTTATTTTATTTAATTTGACGTTTTATTTAATAGTTTTCTTCTTTTTTTCTATAAACAGATGAAACGTGTAAAACTGTTAAACACACTATCAAACGGTCGAGCACGTATTTTATTGTATTGACTCTGCTGGTCAGGAAGTGTGGGTGTTGGGACGTTATAGTGTCAATAATGCCAGTGTATTGTGAGGTGATATTTGTATTGTTTGTTAAACACAATAAATTTTGTTTATACTCTTCACCCCGTTGCTCATAACATATGTATGTATTTATGTATATATACATATGAGCTTAAAATGCTTATACATAACAGGTACATATAGACATGTATATATACAATATATATATATATATGTATATATTATGTATAGGTATGTATGAATGTCATACAATGATACTTATACCATAGTTTATCCAAGTGAAACATAAAAGAAATCGAAAGCCAATAGATAAAAATTTCGTAAAAAAATAAAACCAATATTGTGTCATCTGGTTGCTTAAAGGATATTATGTATCAGATTTAAAAGAAAAAAGAAAACAAAATATATATAAATTTATAAACTTTAATTGCGCAATATTGAAATATTGCAGCATGCTCGTACTACCTTTGCAGTTATAATTTTTTCTTACTAAATAATTACACCCTTTCTAATAAAATATAAGCTGTTAGCATATTATAATACAAAAGAAGGGCTTGACCCACAAGAGATTATGTAATTTTAGAAACATGTCTTGTGCTTTTAATAACTTGTTTGGTAATTTAAAAAAAAAAAAAGTTTTATTTTGTTGCATTTCCCCATCATTTGCACATATTTGAAAAACTGTTAAGTAACGATTAGTAATTGAAGTATTTAGTACATAATTTTTTCCAAACAGTAAAAATAATTATTTAAAATTTTTGCGATTCCAAAACTACGGTCACATTAGGCAAATACTTACCCTAAACGTGTCTGAACGTATTTGCTTCAACTGATTTCAAAGGTAATATAATTTTATTGTGTAGTAGTAGGGTTTTTCAAATGGGACGCTACAAAAGTAGAGCGACAGGGAGAGCAAACGACGCCATATTTGTTGCCGCTCTTTTGACGGGTCGAAATTAATAAAATTTACTACCGAATTTCGGAGTCAATGGCCTCAACGTTGGGAGCGCTAGGTCCAATTTTTATTCTGGCTGAATTGCTTCGTCAATAAACAAAACGTACTCCTTGATGATTCATCATTGCATCCTAAAAAAATAACAGTTTGGTGCGGTTTATGGTCCTGTGGCGTCATCTTCCGTGATGATCAAGACCGGCACGTTACTGTGAATGGGAATCGCTACCGTTCAATAATAACCGAATAATTTTTGCCCAATTGGATGATATGGACTTGAAGGACATGTGGTTCCAACAGGACGGTGCCACAAAACACACATCGAATGTCACAATACATTTATTGGAAACCAAGTTTGGAGAACGTGTTACCTCACGAAATGGTCGAGACGATTGGTCGCCTCGGTCGTGCGATTTGACGCCGTTAGACTATTTCCTATGCCAACAAGCCAATGAACTTCGTACGAATATCAAACGTGAAATAGCAGCAGTATCGGACGATTTATACTTGAAAACCGTCGAGAATTGGGTTCAGCGTCTGGACTTCTGTAAGCGTACCCGTAGTGGCCATGCAAAAGAAATTGAGTTCCGTACATAATGGCATCGAACGTAATTTTACAGGAATAAAGAATTTCATTCATATCCAAAACCGTTTTTGTTTTATTTAAAAAAAAACTTTTGTAGCGTTCTTATTGAAAAACCCTTTTTACTCGTAGTTGATGACACAATTTTCTCAATAAGATGCAAGGTAAGAGGTCCATTGCATGTGAATTTCTAAAGACGGGGTGGCAGGCTTTGAGAAAGTTTGGCAGAAGAGCTAAGTAGTGTTGGGACTCCTATTAAAAATTTCACGAAATGGAAAAAGGTTTCGAATATCGTATATTTTTTAATATTTGAGATTAAAATTTAATGTGGTGGGCTCAGATGGTAGTCCAAACCTAACCAAATTTTTGTCTACAAACGAACAGTGGATCTTTTTTTTTTTTTTTTTTTTTTTTTAAGACCAATACTCAGGGGTAAACCCCTACTCATGCAGTGTGCATTGTATTGGAATGTGAAGATGGTTGATAGTAGTTTTTTTTTTTTTTTTTTTTTTTCATAGATTTTTGTATTTTTTTCGCGCCTTTTTATTTGTTGATGAAACAAGTTGCTGGTAATTTGTCCACTCAAGAGCCAGTGTTATACCTTCACCCTCAAATGATCAAACAGCAATGGCCTCATCTGTCGGTGGATGGTGAGCGTCTTCAGTAGATTAGCTGTTATCTTCCCAGAAGGTGGCGCTGTACTCCTGATCATTGGTTTCAGGTGGAATAGATTAGAAATGTCAGGGGGCGGTTTCTTGCAGATGGTCTTGCTGGAGGGGGGGGGGGGACCTCTTATTTTATTTAAATTTAATTTTTAATTTAAATTGTAATTTTAGAAAACCGCAAATATTTATTTTTATAATTTTGTCCTTCGCTGGAATTGAACCTTGGTCGTGTGAGTGTCTGTGCAAGCGCTCTACCAGTATGCCATGACCCCCCCATTATGATCTTGTAGCTGTTTTGTTAGCACTTCGCTAAATGTAGATAATATTATCCCTACTTTATAATCCCTGCTAACCATTTTCTGATATGCACTCACAAAATGTACAAAAAGACTTTGTTAAGTGTGTAATGATTGGGGTTACATGCGTCACGCAGCTCTCTACGAACAACTCGTGTGCCCTTTTTTATCTCCTCTTGCAGCAAAGTGTTGCACCGATACCAAACATTTCACTTTTTTATATTTTTTATATTAATTGTAATTATTAAAATTTTAAATAAACTTTTTTTACATTTTTTAATTCAAAGTGCATTGATAACATATAACATTTTGAGCAACTGTTCAAGTTATGGAAACAATTGTTCACGTCAAACTCCCGATACCAATTTCTCGTTCGGGTGGAATAAAAATTCACGTGAACAAAAATTTTACTTCATATTCACTATAGGGGTGAATATTATTTCGTTCATATGGATATCCGCGGGATCGTATCTCTGCAATGGCATCACAAATGTTGGCCTTCAAAAGGTCAATTGTCTCTGTGTTTGTCGGCATAATAAGGAGTTCCACTGTGTCAAATCACAGCTCTGCCATCAATCTTTGACTCCATAAACCGATAGTCACATGAAATGTGTGATAAATTGCACGATCCCGTTGAAACTAAACATCCTTCACATCAATGCCATGAACAGCGGGCACAATCATATCGACTACCACTACCATGACTACACCAAACACAACTGATTAGTTTAAAGTGGTTACGCTCAAACCATCTGCATAATGTGTGAGCTTTTACCAAAGAGCTTGGTGCTATCACACCCACGAGAACAAAACAACTAGTTAGATCTCAGAGATGATAATATTTTTTGCTTACTTTTCATCATATTTCGATAATTGCGGAGCGTTTTTACCTGAGAGTAATTAATTACCATGAACAAGCTTCTCAAGTCTGTCGTTCGTAGTCGACATTAAAACTGTAGGTTCCGGTACTCATGGATAAAAATTTACACACACAACATGAGTCTTGCAAGAAGCTAGGCCGTAATCCTGACACAGGGTTGTAAAGGCCAGTTATGTATGTATGTATGTATGTTTTTACCTGAATACGGTTTAATCGATAAGTCGTTATTGGCGTGATTTAGCGTTAAATTTATAAAGACGAATAAAAAAACGGTATAGCTGTTCTCGGTTATAGCCGACGGTTCATTGCAAGTACCAAAAAATCATTTATGTTTAAGTTTTAAACTCAATACAGTCTTATATGAAAAGCATATGATAAAGCTTTCTTTTCTTTTTCCTAAGTTTTATTTTTCGAAAGAATTCTACAAATCGAGAATTTGACAAAATGGGTTTGACGGTAAATGAAAGCAAGTTCGTTGGCCACGATACTGCCGGTATATTTATATTCGATGCTGTCAGGAAGGTTTCATACTTGTACTCCGTGATTACTAGTGGGAGGAATGGCAGCTTGAAGATTAAGCCGATAATTAATTTTGCCAACTACTTCTCCCGCTGGGTAACTTTACATAGTAAAATTGAAAAACCTTATGCAGACTTCAATTAGAGCAAGATAAAGGCTGACCGTCAGATCCAGAGAGGAAACGTTCAGAAATTACTTAGTATAATGACAATTGCATACGGACTGATTTCTTAAGGAAACAGATGAGTCCTAAATGTGCCGCAATATTAAGACTTAAAAAGGCTTTAGACGAGCAACACCTTCGTATTAACGGTCCTTCTGTCTCTCAATAAAATTTAATAAATATAAGTCGCCAAGAAATTATAAGTTTAGCATTTTTCAAAGACGTGGGAAGTGAGCATTCAATCTGAATAAATGGAATTTTTCAGTATACGTACGATTCTACTATTTATTAATGAGTTATTTAATTTTTAATAAAAATAAAAAGAAAATGTGTTACCAAACTATTTGCAAACTGTAGTTTTTTTAGTTCTTGTTTTCGTTACCCTTACATGAGATCTGATTAAAAAAAACAAATTCTTTGTAATTTCTTTTACTATTTTTATTTATAATTACTAATTATTTCCTGTTATATATCCATAAGCTCATGTTTGACTATTGGTTTTTGGAATAAATTTTGTTATATTTCAATATTAAATCACAATAACTGTTATATGGAAGCATTACATACCAAGAAAACCCTAGAATGCAAAGTAAAGCCAAAAATGCGTTAAAGTTTTTTGAATATAATTTTCCATTTAAAAATGCTATTATTCCCCATTTGGAAGAACGTTGAAATTCTTTTTTCATTTAGAATAAGAATAGAAGCTGAATATTGGTCAATACCTTCTGACGGCTCGCTTTTATTACAAAAAAATTAAATTCTATTTTATTATGTACTAGAAAAAAAAAGAACACATTTATGATATAAAAATTAATATTTTCATTGTAAATATCAAAACCAAATGTGCCCATAAAATGTGGAAACGTACGAATGTATACGAACAAATAGCATCATATGTACTTATATATGCAAATATTCGGTACCTGTAATGTTGATTTCAAAAAGAAAAATATATTTATGACTTAAAAACCACACTCACGTAAGAAGAAGACTGTTTGCTTAACTTGAAGAAAATAAAATGCCATTCTGAGGCATGGTTTGTATGTACATTTATTGGGTGTTTTTTGGTTAATCTTTTTCATTTTAATATTGCCAATAAATATCGGCTTTATTTACGAAATTTAATCATCTCTCTTTAAGCTGATGGTCGCTCAGGTTACAAAGTTATACAAAAATTTTTGTTGTTTTTTCGAAAATAAAAAATGGCTTTTGATGAGCTGTAAATAAGCCTACTCTGTACCAGGTGTATTCAGTTTGGTTTTATAGTCAAAATACAAGTAGCAGAAAATTTCATAAAAATTGCCTGCTGTTGGCTTAATATGTAATAAATATTGCTGTGTTTTCGTGGAATGTGTTTATGATTTTATTTGCCGTAAATCGACAAAAAGTAATTATTTGTGCATAATACTGCCCATAAAAAGTATAAATTTGTGTGATACATAAACAAATTTAAAGTTTTTTACATCCATCCCACAGATATGTAAGTTAACACAAATAATTAACAAAATTTTTGTTTTGGTTGTAGGAATACATACCGATAGAATATATGTACGTAATATTTATATGTACAATATGTATATCATTTAGAAGATCTTGGTTCACTCTTTCTAACTAAGGATGGGCGTTTGTCAAACTTGAATATGAATACCAAGGCGTCCAACACATACGTTCCAACATATGTATATGAAACCAAATGTATAAAAAATTACATTTGATCGCTCTCGTGAATTTTGTTTCATAACGCGCCATATTTTTCTTCTGAAGCGAATTTAGTTTATTGTAATAATGACATTCACACGGGGTTGGCCACACATTATATTCATTTACGTTTTAACGGGACGGTATTTTTCTTATAGAAAAGAAAACACCATAAGTTAATAAGAAAAAAATTAAAGTTGATTTTAAATTCCATATATTCAGGAAACCTTGTCTTATAAAGCATAAATAAATGCCCGTTTTCATAAAAATATTTTAGGTTTATTGAGCGTATATTAGATAAGTATTGCATTGTAAATTTGTCAAATACACCCTCAATAAACCCTCAATATTTTTTATGAATACGGGCAAAAATATTCAGTTTTATTTTGTAGCTATTTAACAACATAAATAGAACTGTGGTTTAGAAAACCCTTAACGATAACTAAAGTTGTTAAAATTTGTTAAAATAATTAACAAAGCAATCGACGTTAAAATTTCATAGTGATTAGCACTACAGAGCGGTCTATTTCCCAAATAAAGTTTATTTAAACTCACGATTCCTCTGTTAAAAACTTTATGTAGTAAATGAGATCACTTTTTATTTTAAAATATCTAAATTATTAAATAATTAAATTTAAAGCAACAAATAACAAAAAAAAAACATTATAGAAAAATTCCATAAAATGCACTTTGACACTTTTTAAGGCAAATATTTACCTAGTGTGACCGTATCTTAACAGATTTTTTTGAAGTTTATTAAATAAAAGACTTAATTTATTTGTTTTCATTTAAATTTTTATTGTGAATTTAATTAAATTTTTAAACATTACAGTGGCTTTTAAATAACTGCCAGTTAAAGAAAAGAAAACAATCAAATTATTTGTTTAACAAAAGAATATATTTTCTTTATTTCTGTGGTTTGAAGTCGCATTTCGTATAAAAAATTTTTGCAATTTCTTTCGAGCATACACAGAGAAACAAAAAGCTATAAGTAAATCAATATTAAAAAAGCAAATTCATGCATAAAAGTATTCATACAACGTACGTTTATTTCTGCTCGCCCATATGAGTATATTATGAAAGCAGTCTTGTAAATTTTTACCTTTTTTATATACATACATACATATGTATGTATGGACGTATATATTTCATTTGTTTCCTTTAAATTGTGGCTGCTGTTGTCGCGGAGGCTGTGGCTGTGGCATAAACGACAACAATTGTAAAATCACAATGTGTGGTCTTTGTGCTATTAAAAATAAGAGAAAAAAAAATTAAGAAAACTCTAGAAAATATCTCACGTTTTTATGATTATTGTTGTTATTATTTAAAATGGCTTTTAAAAGTAATAACTTTATAAATGTACTCATAACGGAGTGTTATTTGTTGTGGCTGTTGTTATAGATGTTGCGGTTGGTAACAACTTCGCTGTCGTGTTCATTAATTTTTATTTACGCATGTCAGAGAAATCTGTTTATGCCCTACTTGTTAGCGCTTTATTCGATTGTGCTGCTGACTGAAACGCTTAAAAACAATGTCTAGTAATCCGTCTATACTTTTCGAAATGTCCATTATACTTTACACATACAATTAAAAAAATTTGTTGTTGTTGTATTATCCAGTGGATAAGTCCAACTTTTTTTCATTACACGCTCCTACTTAAAAAAAAGGATGGCCCTAATAACGCTGATAACTATTGCGTAGTAAAAATTTCTTCGGGCTTTTCATCGACCTCACTTAATTCATGTCAGATTTTTGTTAGCAGTCCTTTTTTTTTTAATTATAGATTACTTTTTTGACGATTCTAATAACTGTGTCAAGTTAATAATTTTGTAATAAACCTGCTGGCTATTAAACAGCATCTGTCATTTATTCACAGAAGGTTCTACTATTTTCGAATACTGATCGTTCAACAACTGAAGAAAGCGCTAATGGAGCAATAAATGAGTACGGATGTATTGAAATTATAGGTTTTTTTCTCAGCAATTGGCATACTATGAATTTGGATTTGCAGCCTCTCCAGAGTAAACCAAAATCAAGAAACAATTAAACCCAACTGACCATACACAATGCTGTAGATATCTTGATTGATCTTTTCGAACAATATTTATGTCATTAGTGAAGCTCTTCCTTTACCTGGTGGTTATATCAACAATCAATATTGTCAAATATGGTGAAGGTATTGTTATCCATGAAATAAAGAGAAGCCGTTACTTCAGCGTCAATTTAGAGCGTTGATAACGAATTTTTTTACTTCAATTGAAGATTTTAAAATGTACAGTATGTAATTTCAACCAGATTGTGGCTTAATTGAATGAGAAATTTCTTCGTCGCATAATTTCTAAATTTGAAGATGCTAAATAACCACCAATATTAAACGGTCTTTTTAGAGCAACGTTAAGATACCACCTGAAATATAGCAAAAAGTTGTCAAAAATTACCCTGATTATTATTAAATAATCTGTAAAAACTCTTCCCCATCCAAACTGATGTTCAGAACCAGACAATATCAACCTATAAAGCCGTTTAAATTCTGCTGTATCTCGAATCGGGCAACAATTACATATATCCACACACACAACCCTTTTCCAGAGTTATGGTCCAACTTTTCACAGCATCTATGTTGATCCATCCTTTGGTTTCCTGTTTGGAATTCGTTCTGAACATACCATACGCAGACCAATTTGCTAGCGAATCTAAGTTTTCACTCAAAACCTCGTTAAACTCATCTTAACTTTCATGCTTTGTAGCGCTATCATGCAGTCGCACTTTATATTGAATATTTTCGTCACTTGCTTTTTAATTTGTATTACAACCTCACATTTACCACAGACTGTATCAGCTTCTTTAAAAAAAAGCGACGATTTCACATTAATTTTCTTTAATTCTGTTCGTCTGATTGCTTGAGCCTGTGTATGAACGAGTGCATTAATTTGTATTTATGAGTGTATTTATTTATGTGTGTGTTAATGTGTATAAACGTGTACACGACTATTTGTAAATGTAACACCATCATATAACGCAACAACTTTATTAAAGGTGAATAATTTAATTCCCAATGGTCATGTATATTTAATTAAATAGTTGCTCTTTTTTAATACACACACACACACACACCAATGCAAAGGCTCATAAATTTATTAATATCTCTCTCTCTCTCTGTCTTTCTTACAGGATTTCCAAAGCATATAATAAAACATTATTTACACATACACACAGAGAGAGAGAATGTGTATTTTATACAACAGAGATTAAAATAATCAAATATATTATCAAGTTTATTATGGTTAAAGCGGTAGTAGTTAAAAATGTCATTTTAATTTTTTCTACAACAGTCACCAGCAATTTCGACAAGAAAAACACTATAACAACAACAATTAAAACGGAAATATCGTAGAATCAACCAACCCACCGACTATACAATTTAAAAATCAGTATCAGTAGTCGAAAATGTAAAAAGAAAAAAAAAACATAAACAGTAACAGTAGTGGCAGGATGAATTTTCTACTTAAGGGAGGGAAAGCAAATATTCGGCTTACTTGCTCTTTTAAAAGTAAATAAAGTTTTATTTTTTCCAAGTTTTACAACTGTGGTATGAAACGAGAGTAGAAAAGTTATACGAGCATGAATGAATGTGTAAAGAGTTGATTTGTTATTTGAATTTATTCTCTTCAGATTTGGTTTTCTTTGAGTATTTAACGATGAGTCTTAAAGTAACTTGTGATATATTTTTTGAATTTCCCACAGACAAACTCTAAAGCTGCGGTCACATTAGGCACATATTTGACGAAAAAAGCGTATCAAATATTTTTTTATATACATATTTTATGCAAAAACGATTGTCTGCAAACAGTTCTTTAAAAACTATGAAAATATAAATTTTAATAAGAAAATTTAATTACTTCAACTTAACGCTATGGAAAATTAAAAAAATAAATGCTTTTTTTTTAATATTGCAAAGTTTTTTAAACTTTACTTGTTTGTAGGCCACTAAACCTCCTCGCGTGCAGGAAAATAGAGAGCTTTTAATTAAGTATTCATTATATACTTTACTTACTAGCCTAAGCCCGGCATATTTCGCTACATCTACCACTACCGTTCGGTCACAAATTTCGACTTATAATTTTTAGTGAAATCTCACACTTTAGCTGTAACTGATGTGAAGATATATAGAGGTCAAGAGTTAGTTTGGTTGGACGGCACCACACCAACTTGTTCGCTCTGAAATTCCCACCAAATTCAGAATCTTTAGCTTTCGGATCTAATATAAGAAGTAATAAGTGGAGAGAATGCTATCAATTCAAGTGAATGATTATTGATTGACGGATCAGAATCGTTATTAAAATTATCTCGCGAACTTATTTGCAGCCGTAAAATGAATCGAGCATTGCATACTAGCGAAAAAATTTGTTGAAATAGAAAAGAAAACAGATAGTTTTTATTGATATGTTCTGACGCTATATTTGTCTATTTGTTTAAACATTAAACGCAGCAATACTGACGTTATATTTTGTGTTCCAAAAGGCAGTCATCTCGGATGTGTGCTATCGGCGTTATTTATAAATGAACGATTCAATACTTGAGTCTTTGATGTTACTTAATAAGATTGGTATTTACTCAGAAGAAATAATTCATCAATCGCTGATGAAAATAATCGCTTGTCAGATAGTGTTTTCAATATGGTTATGCAATGTCGCAACCGCAATAAGTTTCCCATTACAAATCGATTGAATCTGTTGTTTTATCTTCACGGATTGTATCGCAATTCAAATTAAGATTCGGCCTTTTATTAATATTCCTTTACATTTTTTAAATTACTTACAATGAGAAGCCGTAGACAAATGTCTACTAAAACTATTGAATGGAAGTCTCAATTAACCACCAAATGCTAATCATTTTTTATTGAATTTTCTGCATATTGTTTATATTTTGAAAGATGATACATAAGAATGCTTATGGAAAATAAAGAAAATATTTTCTAAATTTCATTTTCTTCGTTAGAACATCTAATTGGTGGTTACATTGTATTTATTTGAACAACAAAAGAAGTTATTAATGACATTATACAATACGTGCAAAAACAGTATAAAAATGCATTTTGTTGTCCTGAAAATTACTGCATTTATTGTAGTTAGAAAGGAAATTTTGGCACATATTTCATTAATTCAATTCACAAAAAGTAATTTTACTGCAAACAGATTAATTAAAAGGTACTTCAGGTTTTGTTTTAGCTAAAGGTGTTGCAATTAGCTGTACAAACCAAATATCATACCGCTACTAATGATGGCTTTTTAAAATCACTTCTAATTTAAGTACTATAAAAAATCTTTTTTTTTATTTCATTTGTCTGGTTTATTAACCTTTAAATGCATTTATTTTAAATAGAGTCACTGGCGTTTTTGTAGAGTATATCTATTCGTATATACAACTTTGAAGAAAACAGTAATGAAAAAAAAAATGAAGAATCTTTGTCAACCATTGAAAAATTTAAGTAATTATTACAAGTATATCTCCACTTTTTTCAATAATAATTTTCTTGAAAAGAAAATATGCAAAATTGGCATTTTGAAACAGTTAACAAAAATAGGCGTCGATTAATAGGATGAGAAAAGCAATATAAATACCCGGTTACAGAGTTTTTATAGTTTTTATCACTGATGATTTTCATGGGAACATTAGTGTGATATGATATATGATATGATAATGGATAATAAAACTTTTTAGGCTTTTTATGTAATTTTTTTTTTTTGTTAAGAAAACATGTTCTCGTAATACACTTGAGCGAGTGAGTAATATTTCGCTATTATGTCTAAATAAATACGAAATCGAACTTAAAATTCATAAATTCTGGATAATCTACACACCCCTCTGCAATATAAATATATTGGACAATTCTACTCTGATTCTGTTTATAATGTTAGAGCTGTAATATGTTCGTTAGCCATTCCTTCAATTGAGTATTGATATCATCTAGCAATTAAATTTAGTGTAAAATGTTTAAATAACAATTATACATATAATTTTAAGAAACTATTGTAACTGGATTTGCAGCAGATTGAGACAAGTAATTTAAACATTTTCAGAATATTTAATTCGTTACAATTATCCAGATTAAAATAAAAGGTCTCAAAAAGACTGTTCTATCGTTTTGCGGCATGAGTTAATAATTGAGGCTAATAATTACTTAACTAACTGACACATAAATTGCATTTGAATGCGTAACTAAATGTATAGCTGATGGTAAATTTGATGTATAAAAGTAAGAATCAATTGAGTGACCTTTGGGCTGCAAAAAGTGATTATTTATTAGGTGCTTAAAGCGTCCACATCTTTAAACGTTAAATACACAATATACGCATTTTGTAAGGAACCCATAATTTATTTTAAAGTTATATTTTCATGCCAAAGTAGGCAAAAGAAGGGACTGGGAATAATAAAACAGCCACTTATATCGTGTTTTTCAATAAGCACATGTTATTTTTAAATTTGAATACAGAAAAGTGCATGTCACTTGAAGTAAGGGCGCGGGGTCTTGTTAAAACAACCAGTAATGTGATTCAGTAGTGTTATATATCATTTACAAAAGAAGTCGAAAAGTTTTGTTCTTTGCTGTTATTCATTAAGTACACTTTAGCTATAGCCTATGGTCTCAGGTAACATCTGAAATCGCAAATCTCATAAACAACGTTAACGACGAACAAAGATGAAAACAATGCTGTTATCGTCTAAACGTGATACTAAATCGATCTACGGAGAATTTGGTACAAGCCAACAGAAGTTGGTAATCACAGACCAATAGGGCACGAAATATGGACCAAATAAAAATGGACCAAAGATGCAGCCACCCTAAAATCGAAACACACACATATATACAGTAAACTTCTTGGAATGTATTCAACGCTCTAGATTATAAAATTTTGTTTGTTCACATACTCATTCATTAAAAAATTGGCCTCATCGCTAAAGAAGACTTTTCGATGAAACTTTTTTATACGTTACCCAAACAGAACAACCATTTTGTTAAAACAGTTTTGTTATGTTCATGTGCTGTTGAACTTTATATTTCTCAAATGTTCAGAAGCTAGTATTGGAAGACCTTATGAAGCCATTACAATGGCACCTTAGAGAGGTAGTCAAAAGGCCATGTTTCAGTCAGAATAGTTATAAGCGAAAGTTATATTTTTGTAAAACGAACAATTTCGAATGTTTATATGAAAGTTTATCGGGTATGTTCTATAAACTGCACTCGTATAAAATTGAAATCGAATTAAATTTCAAATTATTATACTCTTCAAATGTGAAAATCTTTTTTTAACACTTTTTTTTTATTCATTCGTGGTCGTGGCATAGTGGTTAGAGCATGCGCACAGAAACTCAAACGACCGAGGTTCAATCCCAACGAAGGACAAAAAACCATAAAATTAAATTTGCGGTTTTTCTAAATTATAATTAAAAAAACTCGAAATATTTCATTTTATTATTTCATAGGCCGCAAGCATGGCTTATTTTACATAAAAACGAAAATTAGGATTCCGGTTAAGCCGGTTAACTTTTCTTTGTAAAATTTCTGATATTTGTTTGGATATATTTCTGTTAATATTATAATTATATAAAAACTTCAAAATACATAAAGACAAGGAAGAAGGAAATGTTATATAGAGAAGTTGTCATATTTTTATTCTTCGTGTGTAGAAATATTCTGAAATAATAGATGCACCATGACTACATGCTTAAAAGGAGCCAAGTCACTTCAATCTACAACATTTTAAAAATAAAATTGAAAGCTATTATATTCCAAATAGTTCTTCAATATAATACTTTAATTATAATACTTTATTTATTTTATAATTTCTTTTACAACCTTCCGATCGGTTGTGATTTCATATATTTTTCAAACAAAATATGTTTTTTTTTTTGTACTACGAAAACACTTATTTAAAACCAAATAATAGAAGAGGCCCCAGTGAAGCATACAAATTGGTGATTAAAAATATATGAATACTTTTCACAAAACAACAACAAAACGAAAATTTGTTTTACTCGTTTAACACAGTTCAAGCTGAATGCGTGGTAGGGTTAAATATAAATTATAAAAAAAAACCTCGTAACAAAGGCATCCATTACTCTCTATTCATTGCAGTTTATTTGCTAAACTGCTGCAACGAAAACCAAACATCGTTCAAAAACTAAAATTGAGCAACACGGAATCAAATATTTGAGTATTTTAATAATAGAAATACGTTTGCGGATACTTTTGTATTTGTTTCGTTTATACTACTGGTTTGCACGACTAACTATCAAGCCACGTTGTAGCTGACACATGACATTTCGATTTTGAACCAATGGTTGAGTATGGCATGACTAATGATGACTTTGTTGTTACATTTTTTTTTTTTTTTTATTTCTGTATGGTTACGATAGATACGTTAGAAACGATTGAGCTGTAAGGGTGAAAATACATTTGTGGCATGTTTGAAAACAAAAAAAAAAAAACAAACAAAAAAAAGAAATAAATTCGAGTACTGGTGTTTGAGTACGAAATCAAAGATTTTAAATAAATTTTGTCAAAAGTCGTTTAAAAGAAATATTTTAAAACGTATATAAAATTAAACAAATTTAAAGCAATCAAACAATTTGGAAGCAATATAACACAATTTTATCGATAAAATATATTTGAAATGAATGACATTTAAGCCTAAAAGCAATCTCGTTATTAATTAATTTACTTTAATTTTGTTTTGTAAAAACAACACACTTGGGCGTTATATTGTGACCTTTCGTCATAAAATATCTATTAGATGCAGTATGTAGATGCGTATGTATGTATAAGTGACAAAAGTATTATTATACTTCATTAAGTAGTTCATCACATTCATACATACATTGACCAATTTAACTCTTATTATACGAATATATTCATAATGTTTAAGGTGCAATACATCTGCAATCCTTTAGTTAGATTTTAACTATTAACAGTTAATTCTAACATAAAAATTAGTAGTTTAACATAAAGTATTGGGAAAATAGACTTTCGCTTAATATTTTACCCAAGGCTTCAACTTAACTTTGACTCTAGGACGCCTTATCGAAAAGTTGTAATGATGGATCTAAATGTTTTAAACCTTTTCTACATACATATTTTAAAAAGTTATTTGATATATCTATAGAAACATATGTATATACATACATACTTAAGTAAATATAAGAATACTACAATACCTCATTTACATATTTGACAAAGGATTTACAAATATTAAAAAATCTCTTAAGATTCGCCATAATTGGCCATTACAATCCTATGTCAGGCTTACGGCCTAGCTCCTTGCAGGACCCATGTTCTGTATGTTAATTTTTTTATCCATGAGTACGTACATACATACGTACATAACTGGCCTTTACAATCCTGTGTCAGGATTACGGCCTAGCTTCTCGCAGCACTCATGTTGTGTGTGTAAATTTTTATCCATGAGGACCTACAATTTAATGTCGACTCCGAACGACAGACTTGAGAAGCTTGTTCATGGCAATTAATTACTCTCAGAGCTTTTGCCAGAAGACTGCTAAGAGGTAGTCGCCGAAAGAAATATTTTTTTTCATATTTTTTTTTTTTAAGATGTCGGACCTGGGTGTCGAACCCAGGGCTCATGTCTTCGTAAGCCAACACACTAACCACTAGACCACAGCGACTACAAGAGTACCGGAATAAAGTCGACTCCGAAAACTAGATGGTTCATTAAAGCTTTGACTTACAGTACAGCCTACTATAGCATAGTTTCTTTTCAAACGAATTCGCTTGACCAAAATCAGTTATTTGCGAATAAACCTATCACAACACGCTGTTGTTAGAGCGCTCGGACAAAAACTCAAACGGCCCAGGTCCGAGTCCCAGCAAAGGTGAAAAATGAAAAAGGAGTCCATCTACAAAGTAACCTCTCCCTGACGTTCCACTCTATTCCACCATAACCTTTGACAACGAAAAACGAATGTTTAGGAGAAAAGCGCCACCTTTTGGGAAGTAGCAGATAACAACTTAGCGAAGGCACTCACGGCAATCAACATGCAACAATGGAGCAATTGCTGTTGATCTTTAAAGGGTGAAGGTATAACACTGCCGGTTGAATGATCAATTCACAGCAATTTGTCTCATTAATAAGGCACTTAATAATATAAGAAAATAAAATATATGTTCTGTTATCATAATGTACTGACCTTTCCACAAAAATTCCAATACAATGCACAGCATTTTGTAGGGATTTACCTCTGAGTATTGGTCTCAATAAAAAAAAAACGCTTATAGGAAATTCTTGATTTTTAAAATTATTTCCTTTTTTAATAATTTTAAATGTATTATATACGATTTCGCACTTCATAGTATTTTTCAGAAACATATGTATCGTGTTATAGATGGCCGACCTAAAGGCCCAAACATAATGTACTTTCGTAGACGTATGCTAACAGAAAAAAAAATATTTAAATGGTTGAAAACGAATAAAATACACATTTGTCACAGAGAAATCGTTTTTTTTTATATATTTTCAATCAAATTTTCAATAAAGTTATCCTCGGTTTCTATTGCACACTGCCGTTTATTATTGTTTTGTTTATTACTGTTTACACAATCACAAAAACAGCTGTTTGCGTACGTTTGGTGCGATCGGCTTGGCTCCAAACGTAAACAAATGAAATTTAACGAAACTCAACGAAACGTTTGTTATGTACATTATGGTTATACACATTTAATTGCATGCATTCGCATAGTTGTTTAAGCTAGCCTAAGCACATTATGGTTGGGCCTTTAAGCTTTGTTACGAAAGTGTTTGTAAATTTCCAACTTGTGCAATTATTGAATTATTGAAACATTTTCCAAATTTTCGGTGCTCAACGGTAAATAAATATTACAGTTAGAAGTTTGCTTATATCTCAAAAAGTGGTGAGGTTTCAATAGTTAGTAACAAGCCTTATCAAATTATTCCCTTCTGTCTTATACAGCTCAGGTGGCAACACAATAGCACCTGCAATTTTCTTAATTTTTGTATGTCGACGTTAAGTTTTCTACATATCGTCGATGGAATTAAAGAACGCTGTAACTGACAAAACCTTAAATGTTCACCAGAGCCAAAAAAATTTTAATTTCGCAGACGGCGTAAGTGAATTTATTTTCATCGTAGAAATCTGGGCGCGTATTTTTTTTTTCTGATAAAAATGATGCAAAAAACGTATTTTCGATTTTTTGTCAGTTACAGCGTTTTTTAATTCCATTGACGATATCTAGTGTGTGTACTATCACCCCTGACTGGATCTACATAGACACCAATAATTTAAAAAATTTGTATTTATAATTCCG
This sequence comes from Metopia argyrocephala, assembly GCA_963576795.1. NCBI lineage: Eukaryota > Metazoa > Arthropoda > Insecta > Diptera > Sarcophagidae > Metopia > Metopia argyrocephala. The sequence goes on from OY756211.1 coordinate 11,916,643, forward strand.
CAGTACGTTCGACGCAGTAAATTTTCGAGTTTCCCACATTTATATAAATTTTTTTAATAATAAAAGAATATATACATGCATTTAAAGATGTTACCGCCAAGTGTTTTTACGAGTACCTTTTTGTCACGACTTTCAATTTACTTTATTGTAATTTTTTTGTATAGGTTCAGTTGTAATTTTTTTAACTAAAAACAAAGTGCTTTATTTACAACTTCAGTGTCTTAAAAGGAAACTTTTCCGGAAACAATTTCCGTGGAATGTTCTAATTCTTAAATGTACTTTTTGAAAGGAAAATGGTTACGGCGAGCTGGAGCATTAGGAGCTTTTACAAATATGATTCCAACAATATTCCACAATACAACTCTCTGACAAACACACACATAAATACATAACATAGATATACATATGTATAATTGGCCATTACAACCCTGTTTCAGGGTTACAGCCTAGCTACTCGCAGAACCAATGTTGTTTGTGACAAGTTTTTATATATGAGTACCGGGACCTACAGTTTAAAGCAGGCAGTTACTCTCAGAAGTTTTGTCAGAGGACTGCTAAGAGGTAGTCGCCGGAAAAAATATTTCTTTCGCATTCCTTTTTTTTTTTCAAGATGTCAGAGCTGTAGTAAACCAATACAATAATCACTAGAGAACGGCGACTAGACGACAAAAACATACAACATTTTATTCCACAAAAATTATCTATTCAACATTGCCTTCCACAATAGCCCCAGAAATTCCATTAAATACTGTTATTTTTTGTTATTTTGAATAATATGTATTTAAAAAATTACAAGAATTTTAACAACTCATACCACCAGACATCTTAAATTTCTGTAGTAAACATTATTTTATTGCAATTAGAGAAAATAAGTCGTTTAATTCCGAATGTTCTGTGCATGTTCAAAACTATAAAACTATATTTGAAATTCGTTTTTATTGAATAAAACATATTTATGCAACTGAGTTCCTCTACCATCTGCCCCGGAATTTTTGTATTTTTTACGAATTCTTTGCACTAATTTGGTTTTTCACCAGCATTTCAGATCACGTTGAAGTGAACTCTTTTGCTTTAGTGAATTAAGTGAATTATAAATAAATAAAATGCTCACTTGATGTAAATCATGCACAACACATACACTTTTATTCATTTATTTTTAGAAATCGTGTTAAAACCTATTTTTGTATTAAAGCTTAAAATGTTTTGCATTGAATTATGCGAGTATTTTAAAATTAAATGCATTTCATAAACACAACAAAAAGCGAGATAAAATAAAATATATATATTTTTTTTTTTGAACCCCAACTTACATGATAACCATTTAAACGAACATATGTACATATTTGGGAGGAATGCATATGAACTCGATTTTGATGTTCCTTTTTTTCACTACTTCTATACACGAGTATGTATGTTTTTAAAATAAAAAGTTCTCTGAAACTTTATAAAACTATAAAATATATTTTTAAAATAAAAACTTTTTTTTAGCATTTTAACAAAATTCCAGTGAAATATTTTTCCCTTTTTCATACACCAGCATAACGCTTCTGATAGCAATACAGATTCAACTCAAAGACCAGTAAACTGTGCCAAAAGTGTTTAAATTTTTATGTTAAAATTCAAATATGGAAAATATTTAAATAGCACAAATAAATCATTAGTGTTAGTCTAAAGTATTAAATTAATAAATAATTTGATGATTATTTGTTTATTACAAAACGTCATTAAGTGACATATTTCCTCTCTTAAATTGATCACAGTTTTATTGTCATTTATTGTGGTTTCTTTAAATATCATTGTTTTCTTACAGAAATTAATATATTGTATTGTACATATCGTCGCAAGAATTAAAGAACGCTGTAACTGACAAAAAATCGAAAATACATTTTTTGCATCATTTTTATTAGAAAAAAAAAAATACGCGTCGATTGGTCCCGGTCCCAGATTTCTATGATAAAAAGAAATTCACTTACGCCGTCTGAGTTTTGAAAAATACCAGTGTCTTTGTTCTACTTTCATACAGGTTTTTGGCTCTGATGAACATTTAAGGTTTTGTCAGTTACAGCGTTCTTTAATTCCATCGACGATATTCAAACTTAAAAATTATATATAATTATTAAATTAGTAACACATTAAAAATTATGGAACAACACGCAGCATCAATTGTTACAGAAAAATATATTCAAGCTCTAACTTAAATAAACTGGAATAACTCTCGATTAGTTTAAGTCCGGAGATATACAAAAAATTGCCAAATATTTAATGCCCTTAAGAAGCGGAAAAAATCTATAATTGAAAAATGTGAATAATCAACTCTATGCCAATTTGAGCATTTGATTATACTGTTAATTGAAAAGAACTGCACAGTTTTAAATTAAAGAAATTGTATTAAATATGTGCCACTTTTTTATTCTTACAAGTAAATTTATTGTTTGCGGATGACAAAACGCTTTTTCTTCATCTCCGAATTTAGCTGCTTACCACAATAGGAGAATTAGAGAATTTTTTTAATTTATAATTTCCAGAAATGTAAGAGCATGCAATTTTATAGGGGCAGTTCAATTGTTAACGTTACGGGGTCTTGATTTGGAAGTACAGTGCACTCGTGGTAACATGAACACCGTCTAAAGTGAACATCGCTTAAAGTGAACAAGCTTTCTGTTACATTGACTCCTTTGTAACGTGAAAAAAATCAGAGAGCTCTATAACGCTAACCATTTTATATTTCATATGTCTTTGATATCACTCACTTGTATTGGTTTACTAAATTTTAGGTTGCGTTTGGCTTCCCTATGTTTTTTGTGTTGATGCTAAAAAGAGCATGAGCATGGTTGTACTGCCGATAATCTTGTGAAAAAAAATCTCGACAATGATTGCAAATGCAAAATGAGGCAATTGAAACCTTTAACAACAAGACATTGCAAGGAGCAATAGATGCAATAGTAGATCAAAGTGACATCAGTGAACATAGACTTTTAAACATTAAGCAGTATTAATTGCTTTATTAAAGAAAAAGTAGCAAAAAAACAACGAATTTTTTTATTGCACAAATATAATACGGAAATTTTTTTGCTATATAATTTTTTGAGAGGATATTTTATACTGATTTCGTTTTGTTTTAGTTTTACATACATACATACATATCTAGCCTTTACAACCCTGTGTCAGAATTACGGCCTAGCTTCTCGCAGCATCCATGTTGGGTGCGTCAATTTTTATCCATAAGTACCGGGGCCTACAGTCGTCGTCCGAACGACAGACTTGAGAAGCTTGTTCATGGCAATTAATTACTCTCAGAGCTTTTGCCAGAAGACTGCTGAGATGTAGTCGCCGAAAGAAATATTTTTTCATATTTTTTTTTTTTAAGATGTCTGAGCTGGGGTCGAACCCAGGCCTCATGTCTTAGTAAGCCAACACACTAACACACACAACATGAGTGCTGCGAGAAGCTAGGCCGTAATCCTGACACAGGTTTGTAATGGCCAATTATGTATGTATATGTATGTATGTGGAAAACATAAATCCGTTTGTTAATAAATCCTTTTTATTGCACTAAAAGTCTCAGAGGGAACAAAAAAACATTTCGAAAACCTTTTCAAAAACCAATCAAAAAATCACCAAAATAGAAATTCAGTAATCGATACAACATTGTAACAAGTTTAAATTATAATAAAGCAATGAAATATATTTTCAATATCAATATAAGAGAATTTTAGGAAATTACAGCCTTATGTAAAATAAAAAATTCGGAGGTCGTTGTACACAGTGGCTAAGTTTTTCATTCCAATAGATGGAATTTCTTACTCAAATGTACAAAGTATTTAATTTTTTGGATTATCAGACTAGTTATCAAATAGAGGGTATGGAAAGTTTTAATAATATCAGTCTGTAGCGGGTGATAAATTTGCCAGTTTTTTGTTCCATATACTAACGAGTTGCTAATTGTTCATTATACATACGGCCGTTAATGTTTAAATATAATTTCTGCCATGTGGCCGCACGGCTGGCGCGTAGAAAACGCAATCTTCAACACCAATTTTTAACAACTTTTCGCAACATTTGCGGCTGTATTTCGCCGATAACTTTTCGAAAGTTGATTTCCAGATGTTCGATTGTTTGTGGTTTATCGATATAGATAAGTGACTTAATATAGCTCCAAAGAAAATAATCCAATGGGGTTAAATTACACAATCTTTGTGGCCAATTACTTGGGCCATTACGTGAAATTATTCTTTCAGCAAAAGTTTCTTTGATTAAATTAATTTTAGCGCCCGCTGTGTGACATGTAGCTCCTGTTGGAACCACATATCAGCAAATATTATTCGAATAATGTTTCTATACAGTTCACAATAGACAGTAACATTCCCACCATCATCGTTTATGAATACATATGGGCCAATGACTCCACCGGCCCATACACCGCACCAAACAGTAATTTTCTGTAGATTTAATGGCTTATGACTTCTCCTCACTCTAAATGCTACAATTCTGCTTATTTGCGTACACGTTGAACCAGAATTGAGCTTCATCGGAAAATAAAATTTTGAATGGAAATTCAAAATCGATATCAGTAGAATAGAACAATTATTTCACTTAAAAATTTCAACAGTTTGCATGCGATGCTCTGGTGTAAGTCGATTCATATTGAAATTTCAAAGTAAACTTAAGACAAAGCAACTATCAGCTGTTAAGTGAGTGGTCCAATAAAGCTGTGATACCAACTCAAAGTTGTGACACTCCATAAACAACCCTCGATATATTTCCATTTTATAAGGCAAAACAAGTATGCATTTATTTAGGCTTTTGAAAAATTATAAAACACCCTATTGAAGTTTATTACCGCCTTACTATTGATCTTAAAAACCAGAATGTTTAATAAGAGTTTCGTGCATGAAATACTGGCAAAATTAAATGTAATCGTACACAGACAAGTACTTAATAAGTAGGTGAATTTGTTTTTCATGCGAGTAAACCTTTATAAGACATCTAAGAAAGTGACAAAAGAAGTTTTAAAAAGGTAGGTGTTATGACATGCTACAAAAAAAATGTTTTCGGACACAATATAGCCATATGATAACAAACTAAAGCTTTTAAAAAATGGTGTGGTGTGGCCAGTACCAGCCCTGGACCTTAAAACCATAGAAAATCTTTGAGCAATAGTATATCGCGAAGAAGAATAAATTGGCTCACGTAAGTCCTTTTTGGCAATAAATATTGCCTGATCAGCAGTATCAAACATTAAAACATTAAACTCTCTTATCAATTTAATGTCAAAAAGGGTACCAAAACAGTAAAAAACGAAGGTACTAAAGTAACAATATTAGCAGTAATCACTTTTCGTCGCAAACGCCTTTCAAAGTGTTGTAAATGTAGTAAACCATGCCAAACGATAACAAAATATAGCCATATATACAGGGTGTCCGCCGGGAAGGTATACTACTTTTTTATGATTTTAAATAAATGAAAGGGAATGGATCTTATATTGCTAAATATTTTTTTTTTAATGGTCCATAATATGGTTGCTTCTTTGCAAATCTTATTCAGTTTTGTTGCATTCATTTCAGTTTTTGAGTTTGAGTTATTCTTTTACTTTTTTCTTAAGAAAACAAGAAGAAGTCACACTTTCATTACACCTACCACTTATGTTTCAAATGAAGAAATTTTTATTGGTTTGTTTTAAAAGAAATTTTATGCAAAACTAAAATTTTCCATGCCCGATTTTTGTTTATTCAGCATATAGTAAGAATGATGTCAACTTTTAAAATAATTAACAATTGCATCTAAAAATATTTAGTTTAATCCAAAATTTTTATCACAATGAGAATAAATCTTAAAAATATTCCGTAAATTGTCGGATTTCGTGGCAAAATTCATTGATTGTGGCTTTGCTTTGGTGTATTGCCAACAAAAGTAGTTTTTTAATAAAAAAAAAAACCATAATTTTATCTCAAGCATTTTTAGAGCGGCTTGGTTTCGTGCTGAGATATCTACTCTCTCAGCTCATTTGCGCTATACCGTTTATTATTTCAAGAGACCTAGACTTTCTCTGACGTGATAACCTTATCTTTCAATAAATTGGTTTAATTTTTTCCCATTCAAATTTTCCATTTTTACTGAAGCCGCCAACATTTAATCAACGCATGATATTTAATGTTTTTTTTTTGTTTTGCTCTTGCAGTTGTATAACAGAAGTTTCAATTGAAGTGTTTTACATTTCTTTAAGAATAAACTTTAATGTTAAAATACAAAAAATCCTTCATGAAATTGTCGAATTTTGTACTCGTACTTCATTAAAATTCACACAAAAAGTATTCTCTCCTAATTGTTAGTGAAACATATAAGTTTAACAAAGAAAACAAAAATATTCTTGAAAAATTTAATTAAATAATAAAAAGGAATCTACAACAGCTTTTGAAATCATTAAAAATAATTAAAAATATATTTTTCAACTGTGGCGGAGCAAACCAACAGAAAAGAAAGTAAGAAAAAAAACACAAAAGAAAAAATATGAAACACTGGCTGCGAAAATGAAACCCAGAATGTTAAAGCCTGAAAAAAATATGAATTTAAAATAAAATTAATTTTAAATAAGATTTTTTTTGCTGCCGTCTTTTTGAAAGAAATATTTTTGCAATTATTTATAAAAAGAAAATCATAAATTTATTTTTAACTTTTCTTTTTGTTTTCTCCCCCAATTTTTTTGTGTTTTTCGTTTTTCTTTCAAAATTTAATGAAAATGTACGCCCACATGTATATACACGTACATGTATTCGTATCAATTACAAAAATTCATGCAAAACTGTAGAGCGTATAAAGTAAAACAACAACGACAGCAACAAAAGGAAGCAAAAGTCATGATACAATTTGAGTAGCAAACGCCATCATAAAATGAATATAATGAGAGTAAGATTGTTAAACATATGCCCTTTCAACACTCACAATCTATGGGGAGCCTCACACCAATATAATGATTCAATAAAATTCTAAAAAAAAAAATAAAATATGAATACAAAACACACCACTTACACATGCACACTCTTATCTTAGCCAGTTACTCTTTCTGACGTTTCTGAGAATCTTTCACAAGCACTAGTGTTGTATTGTATGGTACTTATACAGGAACAACAACAACAAACAGATATAATCAAAATGATATATGATTGTGTATGAAAAGGAAAAAGTATCTTCACATTAATGTTAAATGACCATTTCTACCAACCACTACAATTGTAACATTTATATCCGTTTCCGCTTACTTTATGGCTTCTAAACTATAAACATATTTTGCGAAAAAGTAAAACGTATACCAACACAGTGGTGTTCAATAAAATAGAATCACAACCAATCAATATTTTTGAAACAACAAAGAAATGAAGATATAACTTTTTTTTTTGCAAATATTAGTTTTATTTCATTAATTAAAGGGTATATCAAATTCACTTAATTTGGCTGTGCAGTAAAACAGAGTCAATGCTTTTAACGACTTAAAAGAAGCTTTCGTTAACGTTAGAGCGTTAGGCGTTGTGTTGAATATCGCCCAAAGTTAACACTAAAGTGCAATACCTAAATGGCAATTGGTATTAATGCCAACATAACACTATCCTTTCTACAAGGCTTACCTAAATAGAGATCACATAATGATTAAATAGCCAGAATCGACGCACAGTGCGACCGATGACTGAACTTTGCGTCCATAATTCAACAACCTAATTGATCGACCTGAAACCTCGCACTAGGGGGTTTTTGAAGTCGCTGATCACGAATCCATCGCCAAAATTACGGAATTCAAAATGGCGTCATGCAAAGACTTCTAAAGTTTTTTCGTGTACCTTTTATACAAAATAAATGAACTAAAACAAACATTTTTCAAATTTTCACGAATTTTTTAATTTAAATTGAAAATTATATATTATACACGAAAGTAGACTTTCGAATTATTTTTAGTACAACTTGTACAATTATCTGAAAAATTACACACTAATGCCCGCATTCATAAAAAAATATTAAAGGTTTATTGGGGGTTTATTTGACTAGTATTGCATAGAAATTTGTCAAATAAACCCATAATATTTTTTTATGAATACAGGCATAATATTATAAAAAAGGATTACATAAAAAAATGTTCATTATCATCAACGTCATAAGCATCTACATCTGTGTCTGACTCGAGAGGCAGAGATAATATCAGTACTCTGTTGCTCCTCTTTTTTATCAACAGATGGAGATAACAATAAATTAATAGCATCTGCTGGTAAAGATTTTAGCTGTTTAGCTCGTAATTTTCTACAAAAAGAAATGTATGGGTCAGAAGCTACTACAAATCTTTTGAACACATCCTCCATTGTTTATTGGCGATAGTTTTTTCTAGCAAAACTCAGGAACCTGCGAAATAAGTACATATTTTTTATTATCGTTAAATTACGTTGATAAATTAAACAAAAATTAATAAATGGAATAAATTTAACAAAAAATTATATCTTCAGATATAGTTTTGATTGTCTTACTAAGTATGTATTTTACTGAAAAATTCTATTCCACAAAAAGTTATATAAAAACTAAAGTAGCAGAAGGTAGCAGCCAAATCTTATTTTATTCAGTATCTAATAGTTCTCTGAGTAATCTCTAATAAGTTTTAAGGCAGCATACTATAGCCTTTTACTACTATATGGTTTGAAAACTCAATTTTTATATAAAAAAAACTTAAAAAATACATCCTCAAATTTCTATTGCTAAAATTTTTTTTCGTTAAAATATTGAAACTTATTACAGTTTTTACGTATTTTATTGACCTGTAGATGTACATTTCATTTGGTTTTTTTAGATTTCCTTTACTACAGAAACTTTCACATGTATAAAACTTTCCCGGTGTATCTATAATAATATGATGTTTCTCTGAAGGCCACACTGCTACTGAAAATAAAAGGGGATACTTAAGATATAGGACGTTACTATGAGCGGATTTCACTTCTTAGGGGATCACTTCAGCCAACTCAATGATGGAAAAACTCTATTTAGAAACTTTTTTTTTGAATTTTGGCCGCAAAATGCGGTCTTCGGCCACACAGTTCGACGTGATAACAAAGTTTTAAACTGCAGACATCTTTGCTTTCTAATACACAGTCCAAATAGAATTTTCCGATTGCAAAGAATTCATATCCCGCTATATTACTCGTTTGCTTCATACAATTTGTGAGGACATTAAGATTTTTGAAAGATACTTCACGTTCAATGCATGAATTTAGATTGGGCTGTTAGAGAATCACCATTATTTTTAATTACATTACTGCTATGTAACGACTTAGGATGAGTTCAGTGGCTTTAACCATTATCAATCGTCATTAAGGCATACATTCATCTTGTTATCTCTAGTCACAAATTGAAGGTGGGATATGAGTTTAATGAGTGCACAAGGCATTAAAAGTTTTCGATAAATATCGAACCATAATGTAACTTTACTCGGTATGTGTTCCGGATTGATGTCTTGCTGAAACATCTATTCAAATCGTATCTTACCTTCAATATAAAGCAATTTAAAAATCTTCCGAAATATACAACGAATTCCAATCTTTAGATTACGATTCGTTTAAAAAGAAAAATTTAAATCGTTTTTAATTAAAATTTACAATCAGCGTGCCAAATTACAGCCTAAACCTTATACTCTTTGACTTTAGTTTCGATTTTTTGTTTCTTTTTTCATTGAAACATTTTTTTTGAACATTGAAACATTTTAGTTATTTGCCAACAGCTGTTTTCTTCCCTATGAAACTTTTTATTGCTTCTTAGCGTTCCTCAGTGCAATGCTTTATTCTTTTTATTTCAAATAAAGGGGGGAAAAGTCGCCGGTTCAACACACGATGAAGTTGTTATTATGTGTTAAGTATTTAAAAAAATTCAAATGAATGAATCGATGCAAATTTCGATGTTTATTTTCATGACTTAGAAAAATAAACGAATTAACTAGAAAATACAGAAATAATTGGCCATTACAACCATGTTGTTTCAGGGTTACAGCCTAGCATCTCATAACACTCAAGTTGTGTGTCTCAATTTTTTATCCATGAGAACCGGGACCTACAGTTTAACGACTACTCCGAACGACATACTTGAGAAGCTTGTTTATGACAACCAGTTATTCTCAGAGTTTTTACCAGAAGACTGCTAGGATAAAGCCGCCAAAAGAAATAGTTCATTATATTTTTTTTTAAGATGACAGAGCTGGGGTTTGAACACTGTCCACTAGGCTATGGTTGCTATATTGGAATGTAGAAAAGCATTTAAAATTAATTCAATTCAAGTAAAGATGTAAAAGTCATGCAAATGACATTCTTCTTGAACCACTTTCATTTTATTTCACTATGTTTAAAAAATACCAGGACGATAATTACGACATTCGATATCGAGCGAAATTTTGTACAATTTTCATAGAAATTTTGTTTGTTACCGAATGCCATAATTTGCCCCCAGGATTATTTATATATACGAAACCATACCAGTTTTATAAATTAATTAGTGACAATGCACACACCGTGAATGTGCTTTACAAACTTTTTAAGTTTTAAACATTTAATGTCTCTTGTTCATTGGACGCCACTGTAGTTATGTCAGTGTGTGCATACAACAATCTGTGAATGTGTATTCCCAGAAAACATACAGGGAAGCATATGAAATATGATACTTTTGTGAGTTCATAATAAATAATAATTCTTTAAGCCAAGTTATTGAATTCAATTTAATGGAATATAGAAATAAACGATATTTAAGTTTACTCGTTTCTATAGGTACTATTCTCTTGTATGTGATATTAAGTTAAGGCCTACTTATAAAATCAAGGCCAAGGAATAGCTTACATTCAAATAAAAATGTTTCAATAAAACAAAAGTTTTACCAAAAGTTTTATAGGGATTCTCTAAGCATAGCTTGTAAGTTTCCATAAACTACATAATTATGGTTGGGCCAAATTCTTTCCCTATTAAATATTGTTCCAAAGGTTTTGTCATATGCAGTTCCTATTTTAGAGTTTCCAATGGAGTCGGTGGTAAAACTAAAGTTAAAGTATTGGTTATAACTGTTTCTGTTTCTGTTTTTTTATTTATACTTTGGCCGTTTAAAGTAGCACATGTCTTTAGTTTGCTATTAATTTTACCAATTTTATCGTTTACCTCAGGCAGAAGACGGACAGTTCAGTTCGCTGTTGTACATCATCAGCATATACAAATACATATAAAGTCATGCATTTCGTCATTAGTGTACGTTGTATATAAAAACGGACCTTGATTCGATGTTTGTTGGACACCCCTTACTAAGAAAAATTACATAGAAGGGCAAATTATAATTATAATATTCTAAAAAAGTGCCACTTTTTTTATCAAACATTTGAATAATCTGAGAATGTCTTTGATTATTTGCATATGACTCAAATATTAAATAGACAAGAAGTTTTTAAGTCAAAAAGTACTGTATTTTTATATTCCACATTTAAGATGAACCATAATTATTTAAAAACACGAGTTACTGGGGTAAAATAAGTTAAAGGTAAAGCATTTTTAAAAATTGACAAATTTCTCTGTGTATTGCAAATAGTCGTTTGGGAATTTAAGTCATTCTGATGTTTGCTGGGTAGATATGCATGTACAAATGTGTTCGAAAGTATATTTTACGGAAGTATTGATTGATTTATTGTTTTGTTATTTTCTTAACTAGAAAACGTGCTGCTTAAATATACAGCTAATTGTAAATGAACTTTGTTGGTCTATTAAAAAGGATATTTTGTATTAACCATTGGCCTGATTATTGTGCTAAAGTATACCATACTTTCTATTCTAAGAAACTATTAATTTCTGGCAATTAGTAAAAAACATTTTTGAATATGCTTTTCTGTGAATTAATATTTATTTGATAAATAAATGTGTTTCCTCAATTGCAAAACCAATAGAATTATTTAGGAAATCACTTTAGCTCATGGAATGGTATATAATAGATTTTCATGGAAATATAAATTGAAGCAATTGATATAAAAGACGTACAAATCTGATACTCATTCACTGAAAAAACATAATTGTTTATTAGAACAGAGTAATTTCTATAACTGCACTTAGTCCTTCCAATAGTACAAACTATAGCACGCTAAAATTTGTTTTTTTAAGTTAAACCTATTTAAGGATATTATTCAAGAGAAAATAACATACGAAAAAGGTATAACCCAGTTGCTATTTCAAATTATTTCTGAAAAAATGGTTACAAACTGTTGATGAGTGCTGCTACAAAAAAATGGATTCAACAGACAGTAAAATTTTTATTGTTTCTATAAAATTTTTATTTTAAGATTTATTTCTTACTTTTTCTTACTTTTAACGCAAAGTATGAAAATTTTGCTTGTTCAGGTGTGAGTTCAATCAGAAATTTGCCAGTGCCATCGGTTATATTTTAAAAGCTTTTACACACAAATCCTTCCTTAAAATTGTCCAATTGCTGCGAACGGCGCCGTATCGATAATTTTGGCAGCCACTACCGAAGGGTAGTCTCATCAGCTGTGGTCGAAAACATGTTCATTTTGGCTTATGTACAGTTTTTGATTATTAATAAAATCATTACAAAAACGACTAAATTCTTAATAGAATTTTAAAGTAAAATTAATTAATTTTAATTAAATTAAAATTAATGCGGTTCGACGAAACAAAATTAATTCAAAAAATTATCGCTCTTACTGGGATTCGAGCTTGAATGTCCAGACCATTCAAAAACTAAAATAAAAATACTGATTTAATATTGGAATACAACTTTTTACTTTACTAAACTTATATTGCTTTTTTAATTTAATAGGAAACATTAATGAAAAACAACATCAGTATTTATATTTTAGTTTTTAAATTTTACTTATTCCCTTTGTGTATGTCTTTAATGATATTTTGCCATCAAATTGTTATAAAAACTTCTTCACATTGATGACAGTATATCATAAAGTAATACAGATTTGTTATTGCATCGATGACATTTTTTAATTAAATGTGGGTTATTGTGTCATTGCATTGATGACATTTTGTCATTAAATTGAAGATGGTTTTTTTATTTCTTTGATGTGAATTTGTCATTGCATTGATGACATTTTGTCATTAAATTAAAGACGGTAGTTAATTTTTTTAATGTCAATTTTACATTGCATTGATGACACATTGTCATTAAATATTGTTAGTGAGTCATTGCACTGATGACAATTTTTTATTAAACTGACTCCAATTAGTCACTTATGTGATGCTGATGTGTCATCTCATTGATGACAAAATGTCATTGTTTGACCCTGATGACAATTTGACCAAGTGATGTAAAGGCTGACATCACGGTGATGTAAAGTGTCATGGGGTCAAAATCGATGTCATTTGTCATTGTATTTATGTCAAAATACGTCAGGGTTTCTACCACTTTTCTATCAGTGTAAGAAAAGTAAATATGTAATTTTTTTTTATGAAATAAAGACCTACAGAAATATTATGCACAAATTGTATAGATACGTGTATCAAATAAAATGATTCTATTATACAAACAGTATATAAAACCACTGTTACATGTACAAAGTTAAGAACTTATTGACCTGCCCTCGTATTCTATACTCACTGTAATTCCTTTTAATTGTTTTATATTTTTTGTAGGAATTTTAAATGTTTGTTTTAAATAGTCGCTTCATTTTAATGAAATTTTTTCATTATCGTTTAGGGAAAAATTAATTTGTTGTACACAATTTTTCTTTCTTTTGTTTTTTTTTTTTAGCCAGAAATTAAAATAAAATATGTTTTAGGCATGTGCCTGAATTGTTTTGTACATTTGTTTTCTTTCTCTATAAGACTACATATCAGTGGAAGCTGTAGTTGTTCATGTTATCTTTTTACTACTCTAGTTCAGTTCAGTACTGATACATACTAAATACTTTAAAACAAAATTATACATTTTTCTTAAAATTGTTTTTCCCAAAAAGAACGAAAAAAGCAAACAACATAAATATACAAGAAAAATATACCAGATTTTTCTACTTATTTTTTTTTCTTCTATGAATATTGTTGTGATTTATATCGAGCTCTGAGAACGAATGAATGAATAAATAACAGAAATATATGTACAAACATATACTCGTACTACTTTTTTATGTTCCTCTCGTATATAAAAGTAGAATAAAAAAAATGGAAAAAGGTAGTAGTAGTTTTACTTGCTACGTGTAGCAAACAACAGGCAGTAAACCAGCCTGCATATAGAATGATATGTAGAGGTAGGGAGTAAAAAATCCAATACAAAACAGATTTCGGGTATGAGACTGAAAAAAAAACAAACGCAACAAAATACACTTTCAATTACACTTAATGTTATAAAAACGGAAATACTACAAAAGTGGGCTGACATGTGACACAAACATTAAAAGAAAGTAACAAGAAAAAAAACCTAAAAATTATACTCAGTAGCATAGAAGGACTGGCATACAGACAAATAATAAGTCAGTCAGTTAGTCGGTTAGTCGGTGTAATACTTTTATTTATAGTTGTTTAAAAAAAAAAGTAAAACTATATAAAATATACTCTATACATGAGAATATATATTTTATTGGCAATAAGAAAAAATGTATCTCTCTATCTCTCGCGCTATCTCTATCTTTCACTTTTAGCATTCCTATATCTCCTGCAGTTATGTGCATAAAACTAGTAGACCATACATAAAATGATAGGAAAAAAAAACAACTACATGCATATATGTATACTTTTATCCATATGCATATTTGTTTACTGAAATCATTATTATGCTTATATGCTCTCTTACTAATAATGATACTGTTGCTGTTATTTCAGCAGCTGCTGCTGCATGTTGTCCAGGATAAAAATGATGTTTTTGTTTTTAATAAATACATATTAACATATTGAAGTATACACCTAATTCTGGTTTTACGCCGTAAAAAAGAGATAAAACAATCATATAAAATGAGAGCATTGGTTTCACATAAAAACCCTAACAATCGCATTTGTTAACGAAAAATTTCACTTTAATTTCTGAAATCGTCTCCAGTGGCTGGTAGTGGTTTAGTGATTTTTGTCAAAAAGTTCGAAATCAATCAGTGACTTCCAAATTGTATAACCCTGATAAGTAGTCCTCTGTAATTGCCCTTTAAAAATTTCAAATCACGTTGAACTTTTATGGAGACTTTTTTTTAACTATACGTATGGATGCAGCTAGAATCTCATCTAACATTATTTTTCTCTATCTGAGAATGAAAAATTATAATTTAATTATAATTTTGATAAATATTAATGCCTTCTGCTCCAACATTATGATGTCGGAACGGTTAACCATTTTTAATGCAATCTGGCAAAGGAATTTCTAATTGTTATTGTGGAAAGTATTTTAAATGTGCATATAGTCGCTGTAGTCTTACGGTTAGTTTGGTGGCTTACTAAACACAAGCTCCTCAACTCTAAATTTTTTAAAGAAAGAAAATTAAAGAAAAAATATTTCTTTCGGCGATCACCTCTTAGCAGTCTTCTGGCAATAGCTCTGAGAGTAACTAATTGCAATGCACAAGCTTATCAAGTCTGTCGTTCGGAGACGACTTTAAACTGTAAGTCCCGGTACTTATGGATAAAAATTGACGCACCCAACATGGATGCTGCGAGAAGATAGGCCGTAACCCTGAAATAGGTTTGTAATGACCAAATAGAAAGTTTTTGTACCATCTATTGGCAGTGCTGCTAAATTTAAAATTTTAAAAATTTGAGATAAACACACGTTTTTCCGAACAAAATACATAAAATTTTAGACCGCATTATACCAAATCAAATCGTACGAAAAGAGTACTAAGTGTGCTTTGAAAATCTAAATCTAAATCTTAACTACCGTAAAAACAGAATTAAGTGTATTATAGTTGGGTACTGAGTTTATTTGTATATGTATTTAGTTTTTATGACGGACATAAATTAAAAAAATATGAATTGAAATTTTAAAGGCAATATGACGACAGAGTATTCTACAAATTTATACACAATTTTTACACTGTTATTTAAAAATAAAAATATTTTTAAAAATTCCCTGTGAAAATAACCACAGAAATTCTACATATAAACATATAAAGATATGCATAATTATTAAATTTTTTTATTGTTTTTGCACAGAATTTGTTAATTGGTTTTAACCAAACCGGACATATCAGAGATTTCAGCAAAAACTTCTGTAAAATAAAACAGGAATAGTTTGTTTAAAAAAAATTATTTTGAAGTTATTTCGAATTATTCGATTAATAACAAGAAGCCCAATACGCACGAGAAATTTATCAAAAACTCGTATATACTTCTGTTTTATTTTAAACTTTTAAGCAACATGAATTTGAAGGTTTTATTCCAGGAATTGCCGATGCAAAAATTAAAATTTTCTGTATTCCCAGGATTTCTTTCAAAATTTATTCTTATTTTTCTTTTTTAAAGAAATTGTAAGCTGTTTTTGTTGTAGACTATGGCTCAGAGCGGTGGCCAGTATCCTTGAACCTTAAGTAAACAAAAAGATTTAGCACTTGTGGGGAATAGTACATTCAATATATAATTAAGTAATTTGCAGATATTTCACTCTTGTAATGCCAAAATATAGCTTATTGTCCGCCTTTTCCAAAGGATCCTTAATTTCACTCCAGTCAGTCATTGGAATGTTGAGATTGTGAGCTAGTTAATAGGGGATGATATACTCCAAGGCAATCTTCATGATTGAATCGATAATCGAGTTCGCGTTTTTTGAAGTATCTCACGAGGTGGGATAAACTTTAGCCTGAAGTCTTCCCAGCCATTCTGGATTCTCTATGCGCTGTCTTAATAAAATCCTAGGGTAACTAATCACTTGATGACTCTATACCCCCCGCCAATAACGCATGACCCTCCAAATATATAGCCTGCAACCATACAAGTAAGTTTCTCTCTATCTCTGACTATTCTTCAAGCACAGGGTTGCCGTTATTTGAAATACAAATAGTAAGAGATTCCTTAAGACTTCATTAAAGACTTTTCTGGTTGGTAAACCAACTGAAAACGTAAACGTCTTAAGAGCCTTACCATTTTTATTCTACCTTTCATTACGTTTCGTTACCTCCGTCTTACTAATGAATTGAGACTCAAAGTGTTAGTCCACTATTTGCTGTCATCTTACCTTGTCGACTTCATCCTTTGGATGTAATTTTCCATCGACCTCTTTAATACTAATCCTGTTAAGAATAGCCGGAAACCTTTGGTATACTTTATATTTGGAAGAGGCTTTTCTTCCAATTTTTCGCCGTTGCTTCATGGCATCGGTGGATGTAAGAGCTTGAGTTAAAGTTGTTGGCGTGCTAAACCCCTTGGGAGAAGATGGCCTGATGGCTTCATCTGAGGAATTTCATGAGTAATTTCTTTAATGTGTTGTTTTTGAATTCGGAATCAGTATTTCAGTTTTTTAATGCTTTAAATAGTTGGTTTCTTATTATCCTACTCTGATCTCATTTTATTTTAAAAAATAACTTTAACGTACTAGAGCTTCTTGACATTCAAGGTTCCTATTTTATTTCATATTTTCCTAAAATTTGAATACATTCTTGAATAAATAGTTAATATTTATTTTAAATTTTTTAAACAATTGCTTTAAAATACATTTAGAAGCTGTGAGAGTTACTGTTTGCCATAAACAAGCTTTTCACATCTGTCGTTCGGAATCGACTTTAAACTGTAGGTCCCGGCACTCATGGATAAAAATTGACACACACAACATGGGTTCTGCAAGAGGCTAGGCCGTAACTCTGAAAAAGGGTTGTAATGGCCATTTAAGTATATATCTATAGATGGTATTTAAAAAAGTTCACTATTATTCGGGTAATGACTTTAATTTCTGAGTTTATTTAAACTATCCATGTTTAAGATAACGGCGCATGATAAGTCACTTTTAACTGCTACATTAAGAAAAAAGTAACGGCATCTGAAATAACTACAAAGTGAAGGCACTGTTTCAACGATGCAGAACAATTCGATTTGCAAAAATCTTCGAAAGAAATACAAATATATGTCCTTTTATGTATTATTGATTATGGTTGTTGCCCGTGTGTTTCTTAGAATATTACTTTACTTTGTCGATTTCGATGTATTTAATGAACGACATTCGTTTCTAAATTATTAATTATGATCTAAATTATTAATTGTTGGTCAATCAAGTAACTCATATTTTTTACATGAGTTTTTCAGTTTTTCCAATTCATTTGAAGTTAACAAAAAAATAAAATAAACTTGTGTTTGATTTTTATTTAAACCTGCATTTAAACGACAGTTACATTTTGAATATTACAGTTTCTATTTGAATTAGGGCCACTCTACTTAAGACTAACGTTATAATGCTTTTTAAAGATTGTAACAAAATAAAAACTGCACAAGCTCAACATTGCACTCTTCTAAAACTTCATCGAAAACCTGTAAATTTTTTTTTGAAAAAACTTAAACTCTTATGTTAATTATTTTCTGAATTCTGTGAATTTACATGGTTTTTTTAGATATAAATATAAAAAAATAATCTGAAGTTATCTATTAATATATTTTCATCAAGCATTCATACACATTATCTCTTATTGTATTCTAGTAGACAACACTTTGTTTAGGTTTTTTTTATTTTTGCAATTGGATGTATGAATTGATAGAATTGAATATTTTGCTGGCAGAAAAGAATTTAATGCAATTAAACTGAGAAAGTCCGAGGATAATTCAATTGTATTGCATTACCTGTTTCCTTGACGTGCATATTCTAAAATTTCAAAAATCAACGAATTGAAAACGATTTGTACGGCTACTTTCTTTTTTAATCGAATAAAGCTGTAAAATGGTTTTTCAATTATAAGTGAAAAAAAAAATGAATTATGAAATCATATTGAGCCTAAAAACGATTTTGCTTCTCCCACAGTTATACTACTGGTTCCTGAAAAAAGTTACTTCTGCACAGAATCAGTGGCAGGGGAAACATACAATAAAATGCAGTGTTAAGAGGCAATCAATAAAACAAAAGAATCTTTTAGTAACAATAGAAAAAGTTATTGTTGTTTTTGTTGTGGAATAAATCTAACACAAAAGCAATAAATATACGAGTATGAATACAGAAGAAATATGAATGTTTCTTTTATGTTTTATGTGTTTTATATTCACCTGCGATTTTTCAATTGCCCCTAAAAGTGATGTGGTTTTTCATGCCAACAACGAAGCTTTCACAACATGAGGTAGAATTTCTGTTGTTTAAAAAGTGAATTCAATAATTCTTGGGACTCTGTTTATCATAAAAAAAACTTAAATACCACTACTGAACAGAAACTTACATAGTAGTTGGTGTTCAATTTCACTAAAAAGTCACAGGGGTCAGGCTAAGATCGTGGCTATTATCTTAACATTTTTCTTAACAGACTAA
The DNA here is from genome assembly GCA_963576795.1 of Metopia argyrocephala. Lineage (NCBI taxonomy): Eukaryota > Metazoa > Arthropoda > Insecta > Diptera > Sarcophagidae > Metopia > Metopia argyrocephala. The sequence goes on from OY756211.1 coordinate 11,936,062, forward strand.
GTTTCTGTAGCAAGGCCTCTCGAATATTTATAATCTACTTAAAGGTATTGCTTTTGTTATCATTTTCAATAGAAACAGGTCTAGGTCTTTAACTGCAAACTAAGAAATAAAAACTTTACTTAAATGTCGTTTAACTACACCTTTACACACTAATAGACAGTTACAAAATGTATTTCTGCTAATGATTTCGATATCCACTATGACACAACTTATGTAATACTGACTTTCATATTTTATGTTATTGAATTTCTATTTACATATAAGTATATAATGTACATAATTCGCATCTAGAGTATTCTATTTCCAGAATGTTGCTTACAGTTCTAGTTTAAAGGCTCGTTTCACATTTGGCAATTCACTTGCTCAAGTCGGCAAATAATTTTTTTCTATTTTCTTTTAAACTTACTTTCGCTTTCGCACTCAGTAAATTTAGTTGGGCAAGTCAGTGTTTTTTTTTCTGTATATATACAAACATTTAAACTATGAGTACCTAAAGTTTTTTGGTTGCCCATTTTTAATACTAAAACTTAACAGTTACCACTTTAAATACTATTTATTTTATAAAAATTTAATAATTACAATAAAAAAAGTTATTGTTTTTATTTATATATTCAAAGTAAAGACACATTTACACAAGAAAAACAGCAAGACTGAATAATACAAATTAAAAAAAATGTCAAATATAAGAATGAGGGATAAATCAACATGCCGATAACAGTTAAGTCTATACTCAGAAATAAGCAATTCTATTCCCTTTCACCCAACCTTACCTCCGACAACTATAAAGAGTAAATACTAAGACATAACGAAAAAACTAAAAAAGCGACCCCTACATTTGGCAAAAAAAAAAACAAAAGTTCTGTATATTAGAGGGTATGCATAGTGTAAATAGGTTGATATAATTCAAAGATATAGTCTATTTTGTGTTAATTTTTGTAATTATTTTATTACACTGTGCGACAAATGAAGACTTTTGAAAAAATGTGCGGCTTCAAAGTTATAGGTTCGATTGTACCACCAAGGGTTAGTAAAACCGTATACTCGGTTTAGCCAGATTGACTACTAACCTCAGTTTTTGGCCAACAGCTAACTTAAACTTTAAGATATGGCTTAACTATATTTGCCAATAATGTAGTGAATAGATGTGATGTAGTTTTCCCCAAATCTTTCAAAGAATTCATGATATCGGTTCTCTTTTTGGATATTTTGCTTTGTTATTATTACAGACACGAATAATTTAGGAATAATTATGTTGCATATTTCATCTGACATTATCAATTAGAATGTTTCTGCAAAGGTCAAACTTTGCATACATATATTGTGCATGTATAAGTATACAACCTATTTTTTCAACAAGTAATTACTAAATGCAGGGGAAGAACTAATTATGATAAAATTTTTAAAACTTTTGTCCATTTGTAACAAAATAAGTAAAAAATAACACAGAAATTCAAACAAATGAGTTAGATTTTAGCATTTTATGAGAACGGTATGCCACTCACCGTACAAAAGGTATGTTGCTGTTGACGTGCGTAAAGCATAACGTTAGCCAAACATGCAAATATGCTAAGTCCAGTTTTACACATTTTTCAGGAGGAAGAAAAAACTTTCTAACTTTTTCTGTTTTAAATATTTTTTTAGTCTGTAAACGCAGGAATGTTTTATTTATTACGCCGTTTAGATGCCAATAATATCCCGATGAAATAAAAATACAAGATTGAAGTTATTTGATGTTTTTGGACTTAGCATATTTGCATTTCATGATTTTTATTTTTTTTTTTTTTTGTGGACTTATCATATTTTCTTATAAAGTGGTATTATTGTTATTTTAAAGAAACAAAATTTGTTATTAATAGTTATTATGTTTTTTATTTTTATTAATTAGAAAGAAAACAAAAGAAATAAAAAAAAAATATTCCACAAGTTGTAAATTAAAAAATTAAATGTAATGAAATTATTGTAATAGTTTTCAAAATAACACAAAATAACAGTCTTTTCATTGCTGTTAACAAATGGGGTATTGTTTATAAAAAGTTATGCTGCGTACAAGGCGAACATAATGTGCTACTCATGCGGTAATTCATCATAATATTTATGGTGGTCCTTGGGTAGACTTGCTTTTAAATATTGCAGGTCTTCGTATTTTTTGGCAGTTATTTTTCTTCTTTCTGCGTATAGTCCAAGGAAGTTTGAAAAATGCATAGCTTTTACACTTTTGTTTATTTTTTGGGGTAAAGTACTCCAGTCATCCGGAAATCGGAGATTAAAAAATACTTCGCCATTTGGAGTATATTTCATACCACGAATATCCGTCACCTTCGCATCGCCTTTTCCATGACCAGGTCGAATACTTTTAAGAAATCGAATAATTTTAAAAGTTTTAAAAAACCTATGATCCAAATACATGACATCATAGGGTTCAGGTTTCTTACGGGCTGATTTGCATATGCCAATGTATTCAGCAGGGACGTCAATGTTTCTGTTTTTTAAAGCACGTTCTATTGTTGAGTGAACACTGTCTGCTTCCATTTTGGTGTGACCGGTATTTTTTGCTCAATAATAATGCCATGTTTTACAGCACAATTAAGCAAGGCATTACTCACTACACAGTTATGATTTTGATAGGTACAAACGTCAGTGTAAAAAATTATTTTTGCTGGATTGTCATTGGCAGGGAGAATTTTATTTTCAATAAAGAAAGTCCAAATACTTGCAAATTCTTCCGCGCCTAATCCACCTTCAACCTCGTTCCATAAAAAACAGAATGCTTTTTTGTTATTTAGGTTGTAAAAAACCAAATTATGAACCTGTAATTTGGTTCGATAATACAAGCTGCTGACCTGAGATTTTGGAGCCATTAGCACAGCCTGAAGATCTACAGTGTAAACATGTGTTTCTTCTTCTCGATCTTTATTTTTTCCCTTTCTGGAATCTTCTTTCTTCTGTTGGTGAATATTATATTCCTCTTGCGAGAGGTTTCCAACAGAAAATCGAGTGCACATTTCGCACTGGTCTTTTTTAGGAGCAAACAAAGCTAAGTTCTTAGATTCAAATATCTCCGAGAAAATAGTTTTGGAAAGGGGTGCAATATTTTTTCCATAACAAAAATCATTCATATAAAAGGTATACAGCTGCTCTTTGGAACCCCATTCTGCCAGAAGGTATTTTTTTTAAGTGACTGCACGACAGTAGTGAGATTCAGTGGCTGGCAGGGAATCAAAAAACGAATTCAGGCATTGTCTCTGTTCGGGTGAGAATCTTTTTCTAGGACCAGTTTTCTTTGTACTTGCTTTTGGAGCTGCGGTCTTTTTCAACCCATCAATAACTGTTTGTCGACGACCGATGTTCAAAGTATTCAAGAAAAATATTTTGCACACTCGAAAACTTGTGTTTTTTACTTTTAGAAAATACTGTAAAGTTTGACCTCCTTTTGATTTGTTCTGCGTATTTCTATTTCGAGCTCTTGATACTCCAACTGTTTGAATCAAAGTATTTACGTACATCTTTTTTTCATCCCAAGACATTTTCCAAAATCTTGTAAATATTTCTTTCCTGTCGACGTCTGTTATCTGAGCACATTTCATAGTTATAGTCTTTTTACAATATCTTTCTTTTAATGTACGCGGTTCCTTCTTTTGTTTGTAGTTCCAACCATTATTCACCTTTTGTTTTCCTAAATAAGATTGCCCAGTTTCTCTGCGCTTTTTATTTTTGGCAGAAAACCATGCAGAACCTTCAACACGGTCTCTCTTTTTGCGTCTTTTCGTTACAGACGGTGACATGCACGAACTTTCAGAATCACTATTAAATCCGTATGGCACAAGTCCTATGACGCCGTCATCTGATTCATCGCCATACTCACACTGGTTCTTATCAGCAGAATTCATAATAACTTATAAAATAAATTAATATTTATGTAAAGTTGTAGAATTTAAAAAAACTCAAACTTTGTAATAATAAAAACAATCTTTATTATACAAATATTAATAATTTAATGAATATAAAACTTAAATGTCAAAGCATTTGTAAAATTAAATTTCAAAGAATCATTGTTATAAATAACGTTTTATTAGCAAAGTGTATTTTCTAAAAGGTTTATAACAAAAGTTATGAAGATAAAACGATATCTGACTTTTGTTTACAGTTAAATTAATCACACGATTTCTGAATTGTTGTTTTCTATGTACGACTGCTCTTTCCTCGCGTTTTCTTTGTCATAATTATTAATTATTTTTGTCATAATTATTCATTTTCAGACAAACATAATTTGTTTTGGAATTCTGTGTGGATTTAACATATTTGTGTTTTGTGTGTTGGACTTAGCATATTTGCATACGACTGCGAAACGAAGGGGAAAAACGACATAACGGTATTTTTTTTTTCTACATGATGTATCAAAATCTCAATTTTTATAAAAATGGACTTAGCATATTTGCATGTTTGGCTAACGATAAATGTTTAAATGACCCGCAATCATAATCAAACACTAAAGTCGGTTCTCTTTTAAAACAACAACCTGTTTTTTTATATTCGGCACGTATAAGGCAAATTACGTCTTATATTGAACCAAATTAAATGGTTGCTGGCTCAAATTTGAGAAATGATTTCATACATTACAAATACTAGCAAGTGGCATCTCTATACTTCTAAAACTAATAAAAAACAAATTATGTGTGTATTTGATAAAAAAAAATCAATCTTTATTATATATGTACTTATAAAAATGTAGTCGCCGTGGTCTAGTGGTTAGTGTGTTGGCTTACTAAGACATGAGCCCTGGGTTCGACACCCAGCTCCGACATCTTGAAAAAAAAATTTTCTTTCGGCGGCTACCTCTCAGCAGTCTTCTGGCAAAAGCTCTGAGAGTAATTGATTGCCATGAACAAGCTTCTCAAGTCTGTCGTTCGGAGTCGACATTAAACTGTAGGTCCCGGTACTAATGGATAAAAAATTTACACACACAACATGAGTGCTGCGTAAAGCTAGGCCGTAATCCTGACACAGGGTTGTAAAGGCCAGTTATGTACGTATGTATGTACTTATAAAAATTGAAGCTATTTTTGGTTTACATATATAGCCGCATCATGCTTCTTCACGTGAACCGATTTGAACCAAATTTATGAAAAGGATATGTATATGGTTTACATTAATGTTTGGTGAAAATCCGAAGTGTACTATAAGAATGCCCCAAATCACCTCTAAGTTGTCCTTTGGTTATGTGCATAAGTCTTGAGAACGGTTACAGGTTAACATCCTTATTTATAATAAAAAATTAGCAGATCTATAGCGGGTGATAAACTTGCCAGCTTTTTGTTCCATATGGAATTGGGCGAAAGTGGGCATAGTGCTTTCCATACAAACTAAATATTTCGTACAAAATTCCTTGATAGAAGTAATTTTTTCCTCAATTATAACAAATCATTGCAAAAAAAACATAAAATAACTTTGATTATAATTTACCTCTGAAAAATAATTACTTCTACTAGGATTTGAAGTCAGATTTCAAGACAAAAAAATTAATAAAATTTACACAAAGAAATTCTTTTGAAAATTTGACCTCAAATCTTTTCACATCTAATTAAAAAAAAAATTAAATTAAAAAATTTAAATTAAAATAAATCAAAAAATCATTTTAGGCAAAAATTTTGCAAGACTTTTGATGTGCAAACCGAAAAAAGTTAAAATTTTAAATACAGTCGATAAACATTTAACTTTTGTATGAACTTTGGTATTATTGTTTTACTTTCATTTTATTTGTTCATATTTTCGAACAGACGTTCATAGAGCCAAGTCGTAATTATTATATTGGTTTAAAATTTCCCATAAAGATTATCTAAAACAATATATTTTAAATTAAAGACTAAAATAAGCCTTAAGGTTAAATACCTTCTGCTGAAAATAAAAAACAAACTGTTTCAAATAAATAAAAAATTATTTTTTTAATAAAATTCAAATACAACTCAAAGCGCCTTAAACTACACAAAAGTAAACACTAGTGGTGGTTTTAATAAATTTAAAGGGACACACTGTTGGTTTTCACAGCTTAAGTGTTTTGAAAAGTGACTTCGGGCCATTTTACAGTTTTCGTACCAACTGTTGATTATTCCATTTTGGTTGACACATTTGCCACCAGTATTTTTAACAATAAAAATCAAAATAAAATCACCACACATTTGGGTGGGTCGAATGGTTGGGGCCAAAAAATATAAAAGTGCTCATGGGTATTATATTTTATGAAACATTCCAAGAAACTTTGCCAAAGAAACTATAAGCCTAAAACGAATTTAGACACTCCATAAGTATCCTGTATAGGCAGATTAAGACCAGTTAAGTCAGAAGGGGCACCGAAGAAGAAGGTCATGTTATTTTAAATTTCGATAATTGCTGATACTAATTCGGCTTCAGATGTTGACGACACTGGATCCATAGTTGAAACGATATTGTTTTTGGTCGCTTTAAATTTTTTTATTTTGTTTTTAATATTTTATATTAGAAATTATAGAAATATTGCATCGGTATAGAGGAGGTTTCAAGTTTTTAAAGTTTTGAATTTGGATCTCAATAATTGTACGAAACTAAAAAGACAATATTGTCGCAAGAATTAAAGAACGCTGTAACTGACAAAAAATCGAAAATACGTTTTTTGCATCATTTTTATCAGAAAAAAATACGCATCTATTGGTCCCGGTCCCAGATTTCTACGATGAAAATAAATTCATTTACGCCGTCTGCGTTTTGAAAAATACCAGTGTCTTCTTTCTACTTTCATACAGGTGTTTTGGCTCTGGTGAACATTTAAGCTGTAACTGACATACATACATATATACATAACTGGCCTTTACAACCCTAGCTTCTCGCAGCACTCATGTTGTGTGTGTCAATTTTTATCCATGAGTACCGGGACCTACAGTTTAATGTCGACTCCGAACGACAGACTTGAGAAGCTTGTTCATGACCATTAATTACTCTCAGAGCTTTTTCCAGAAGACTGCTGAGAGGTAGTCGCCGAAAGAAATATTTGTTCATATTTCTTTTTTTTAAGACGTTCGAGCTGGGTGTCGAACCCAGGGCTCATGTTTTAGTAAGCCAACACACTAACCACTAGACCAGGGCGACTACAACTGTAACTGACAGCGGTCTTTAATTCCATCGACGATATAAACAAATTATATATCAATGGAAAAAAAATTTTCTCGTCTTTTTGCTGTTTTGAATATTTTTAAAATCTGTGGGTAATTTTTTGCTAACAGAGTTTAACGAAGTACAATGCCATTTATTATTATTTTCAATTATTTTCTTTTTATTATTTTAAAGCCTATGTTCAACCGGATAATTCTATTATTTATTATTTCTGCTACTTCACAGAATCCAAAAAGTAAAAAACTGTTATTTGTAACCTAAAACAAATTAAATAGGTAGATTTGAAACTTTTTTTTTCAAAAATTGGCCAAAATTTTGAACGGCATTTTTGCATTTTTTAAAATATAAAATCCATGATAAATTAAAAGGAAAAACTTAAAGATACTAAAATTCCAGAGACTTCATGAAATCGAAAGAGTATAAAACTTTTCCAATACAGCTTGCAGTTAGTTTTTTATTTGGGATTTAAAATGTAGGAAATTTTTCCTTCAAAAGCTTCAAATCTCAAACAAAATTTCGGCACAAATTAGGGAGGCTCACGAAAAGAATTCATCGATGCTTTTTTCGTAGACTTAAATCGATGCTTAGCGATCTATTGAATAAAAATATTCCTCATTTCTATTTGTTTTCTAATTTTGTGAATGTGATGATCGCTTTAAAAACTAAAGTTTTCTGTTACCTTAGCTGAAGTATCAAAGTCCAACTGGTCTGTTAAATCAGGGGGTCGTGGCATAGTGGTAGAGCACTTGCACAGAAACTTACACGACCAAGGTTCAATCCCAGCGAAAGACAAAATTATAAAAATAAAAATTTCGGTTTTCTAAAATTACAATTTAAATTAAAAATAAAATTTAAATAAAATAAGAGGTTCCCCACCCCCTCCCTCCAGCAAGACCATCTGCAAGAAACCAATGATCAGGAGTACAGCGCCACCTTCTGGGAAGATAACAACTAATCTACTGAAGACGCTTACCATACACATTTAAACATCCACCGACAGATGAGACAATTGCTGTTTGATCATTTGAGAGTGAAGGTATAATATTGAGAAAAAAAGAACTACGAAGTTACTCCCAAAAATAGCCGATTTCAGGAAAATGAAAACATAATATAGAAAAAACAGAAAAATTCTATATTTATTAACACAATCACTTTTGTAATAGGATACACTTTTTCCAAACATATTTAATAGCGTCGGTACACTTTTTATAATAAGAACTATCTGGGTTCTTTAAATAACCTTCAAAAGTAGATTTGACCTTTTCACCGTCTTCAATTTATAATTTTGAAAACATGAAATAATCCGAAAGTGCTCAATAATTATGGCGAATATACTGCATTTGATGTAGCAATTTGAATCTTAATTCATTGATTTTGGCTATTGCAATAGCTCTGCTGTAAACTATACACATGTGCAGGACATGAACGACCTAGTTCAATTGTACTTTTATTTCAATTAAACTAAATGAACCGCTCTTTTCAATGAGCTCTCTTAGTTCATTGTGTCTTTTTAGATTTTGGTTCACTCTAGTACATCTTTCTCTTGGCAATATTTCACTCATGAATCTCCTTCATATTTCTTACTCTTTCATTTATCCAATTTTTACATATTTTGGTAGTAAGGAAAGAAATAACTGGCTAAATTTTTGTTTCGGCATAAATTATTTTTTTAAGCTAAAATTTATGTAAATAAGTAAATAAAAAATTATAAAACATCAAAAAAAGTACTATAGCACTTTTGGAAATGCCCTCTCTTAATCAGAGTTCGCAGAAACTATTTTTCGCTGTTCCCAAAAAAAAATCGAATTCGTTTTTCAGAACATACCCGTATATTCATATAAATTTAAATATCGCCTTGGAAAAAATTTTAATTTTTCAGCAAAGGGACAGTACGTGATACGCTGTTCTTAAAAATTTTGTACCCGAACCTGATCAGAAAAAAAGTAACCCAAAATTAAAATGCCCAAAAACATATCCAAAAAACAATAAAAGATTTTCAAAATTTACGAGTGCTAAGGCAAGAGATATTTATAAGGAATTAATATCTTGTACTTCAGAAAACGATAACGATTTGCTCAAACAGGTTCTATAAAAGAAGGAAAGATTTTGTGATTCAAATTATTGGAATGCCAATGTTTTCTGTTCGATTAGTACGCCATTTTAAAATTACTTTGCAATATATGAAGAGTACCCAGGGCTACAAAAGAAAATAAATATAAACTATTTTGGAAGACACATAAAAGGAAATGCCATTATTGTATGAAGCGGCTCAAAAAAAACTTGCAGTACCTACTATGCAAGTAAGCGCCCAGAGGGCTTTTTCAGCCTTGAGTGGGCAAATTGACAGCAACAAATAAGGCGCAAAATATACATACAAACATCTATTAAAAAAAAAAAAAAAAACCTTCTATCAACAATCTTCACATTCCAATACAATGCACTGCATGAGTAGGGGTTTACCCCTGAGTATTGGTCTTAAAAAAAAAATAAATCATGGATAATATAATAATATACATAAAATCATATACATAATTATAAGCAGCATACAAGCAGGGCTATCGGATAAAAGCACCTCAAAACTATAAGTATGAGGCTCGAACTCGAGTCTTTAGCATATAAAATGCAAAGCGCTCGCTTCTGGCGCTACACTCTAACCACCACGGCTACAGTTGTACATATCGTCGATGTCGGCTAACGTAGATAAAATGGAATAAGAGAGCAGAAACAAAATTAATTTGTAATTCTGTTTTATCCAAATACGATGACAATTACAAAAACTGCAATGATGGTGAGAAAAGGAAAATATGATAGAAACTGTGAATTTACTTTACATTACATATGGAAAAAAATAATTTCAGTATGTGATTTCTAGAAAAGTATGAGGTAAATAGTTGATGTTTGGTCTTGAATATGCACAGGACACAAAGAACTCTGATGAGACTACCGTAGCTGGAGTCGAAAACAATTGTTCAGTTTGGCTAGTGTACTATTCCTTCACGGACATCATTTCTTCTTTAATTACCAAAAAATATTCATTGCAGTTAACTTTGATCTAATTAAAGCGTTTCTGACGGAACAAAAAATAAGTATGGTTTTCGATGCATTGAAAGAATATATCGATGCATCGAATTAAAAACATCGATATTTCCGATGCATCAATGAACATCGAGCATCACTAGCGCATATTCCGGAGGCTCAAAGCTCGTTTTAGACCCATAGAATAACAATTGCGATGAGCACTTGAGGTAAAAAAATTGACCCACCCTACCACACGTAGCAACCAACCAAAAACAACAAAAAAAGAAAAGAAAAAGTAAAAGAAAAAAACTTCCGTTCAATCCTCGAATATCTCAAATTGTAAATAAGACCAGAGGCGTTTTAAAATTAAATTAACGCTGGGGAAAGGAGTTCAATTATTCCTATATTTGTAAACAATTATTCCCATGATTAGTCAGGTCTATATTAAATACACTTCTGTGGTCTGAGGTTTACATTTCAAAAATAGATCCACTCCAGGAACAATTTCTTCTTTATTCAAAAATAATCTATTATGCGGAGCTCTAGATTTTGAAGTTTTGCTTAGTTAGTTAGAATTCATTTTTCTAAACCGGCTTACAAGTTTTTACCTTTTTCTTAAACTGCAATATTTTAGTGCAAAATTTGCAAACTTTCATCCACTCCAAATAATGTGCTCCAAAATCAAAAACCATTTTGTTTTCATTGATTATCCTTCATATTAACGCACTTTAAGAAAAGTTATCACTAATTGTTTACATAGCTCCAGTAATTTATTGTGTTTGTTTTATAAGTATATTATATTACAAATATAGCCTGTTAGAATTAGAATTTTAGAATCCCATGTAAACTTTTTGAAAAGAAGCAAAAACAAAGTTTCTTTTGTGGATTTGTGTATTTCTAAAAGTTAAATGCTGTACTGATTACAGACTTACAATCAGTTTTTGATATATCGTCTGTACTTATGTACATACCGAATATACTACATACTTGTACATTAACAAATAGCGGAAACATTAAAGACATTCAAATTACAACATATTGCATGCAACATGGAAGCATACAAACTTTGTATGCAGTTGTCTATGTCCTTATTTGATTAAATACATTTACAAATGTGTACTCTATACACACTAGTAATACAAAATTTCAAAAGGTTTATTTGTCTGACACGTAGAACACAAGCGTTCTCGTACTCTGTTTGTAACATTCAACCATTAAGAGGCAAAGCAATATGTTGCGGTTCAAAAAGAGCAACCAAAGAGATACAAAGTCCCAGACAACACAAAAGGCAAACAAGCAAAATTAAAACGAATTGCAATCCAACATCTTTTAGAAATGATACGAGATTGAAAATGATTTAAAATCTTAATGAGAGCCACTACCCCTTCTTATTGAAAATGTGAAAATTTTTTCCTCCTGGCTTGCTATAGGTAGTACATCTCTAATCATATACATACATGTGTCTTTAATTAAACACCAACACCAGTAGAGATGATCATATTTCTGCAAACAGAAATCCAAAATATAAAATAATTTGTTGTATCCGCCTATAAACACAAGCATACATACTTTGAAAGTCCAGTCAGGCTTTCAAATTTACAAATTAATTTTAAGTAAAGAAGATTGATACTTCCTTTGTTTTTTGTGTTTTCATTGTCATAACCACAGTGTATGTTCGGTGAGATGACGAATATCAGTTACAAAACTTACGAAATCCTTCATAATTTTGTCTATTTCTTGAAAATTTCCTTGTTACAGCTGAATTAGTTTCTTAGCTACGAGTATATGAGTATATGCATATTTTAGAGAAGGCATGATGTTTGTAAAAATAATAGACAACTCCCACAAGTATAATCCACCAAGTTGTAAACATTATTAACCGAGAAATTTCGTTTTCATATATTATTATTATTAACTAATCTGTTCACAAGACCTATTTTAAGTAAGTGGTGCGTCACTATAAACTGTAACACATCAAAAGTCAAATAAAAACTGACTGGAGTAAGCTAGAGTTAAAAATAAAACAGTTTTATTTTGCATTTTTATTACAGATTTATATTCTGTATTATTTTATTTAAAAATTAATTTAATTTTATAAAATTTTTTATTTTATTCATTATGCCATCCATAAGCAATATTATAGTGTTTTCGGTGATTTTTTTTGGTACCAGCTCTCCATTTATATCGAAAACTAGTAATGGTTTTGGGAACAGGTGTACTCTTCTTTAGTTCTCTTTTGACCAGAGCCCAATATCTTTCAATAGGCCGCAGCTCTGGGCAGTTTGGTGGGTTAGCCTCTTTTGGAACAAAAATAACATTATTTTTATTATACCAGTCTATTGCGCTTTTACTGTAGTGACATGTTGCCAAATCTCTCCAGAAGAATGTTGATATGTTGTGCTGTCTTAGAAATGGGAGCAACCTCTTTTGAAGACACTCTTTGATATAAATATCTGAGTTTATTGATCCCAATGTAACAAACGATGCACTTCTGTTGCCTCAGCTACAAATAGCCTGCCAAACTAGGAACTTTTTGGGAAATTTTGATGGTTTTTTAGTTCGGAACTCTTCAGAAACATTGCCTCTACTATCCGCTACATAAAACTCTTGGCCAGGAAGCTGCGCAAAGTCTGCAAAAACGTAAGTTTCATCACCCATTACACAACATTCGAACTTTTAAAAAAATTTTTTTTTGAGGAGTTTTGCTCTTTTTTTTGCTTCAATATTCTTCTTAGCATTTCTATCCGGAACTTTTTGGACTTTAAATGTTTTAAGGCCAGCTTTAGCTTTAACTCGGCGCACAAAACTTTCCGAACATTGCACGCGTCGGGCCACTTCGCGACCAGAAATGTTTGGAAGAGCCAGCAAAAGCTTCTCAACATTTTTGGCTTTCGCGTTTTGCTTTACCTGTTCCAGGCTTTCTTTCAATTTTTAGGTCTTTGTTGAACTTTTTGACCACTCTGGAAACACATTGCCTAGTCACGTGGACTTCCCTAGCAACTTTTGTATAACTCCAATATGGTTTTTTTGAATTATTAGAATAATTTTTGTATGCACTTGTCTTTGATTATCCATTGTGAACTAACTAACAAGTCAAATTTGACAAACTGATACATTTTAAAATCTGACACATTTTTCAAAGATATTGTGATTAAGAAAAATAATTTTGATTAAAGGTGAAAAAAGTTATTAAGAAAAATGGGTGTTACACTTTATAGTGACGCACATCTTACGTAACACTCTACGAAAAAATGCGTACTGGTACATTGAGCTTTTCTCTTGGTATGGCAACATCACCATAAGGAAAGCTAAAAATAAATCAATGAAATGAAACGATTTATTTATTTTCTTACCCCCCGTCTTCGTAAAATGTAAAATAAATTTATTTATGGCTTACTTGACAAATTTCTATGCAGTACTCGTCAAATAAACCCATAATGAACCTAAAATATGAATACGGCAGTTAAATTAGAGATTATTATATAAATTTATTACTTTTTTATATTGTTTTATATGACAATCGTCGCAAATAGAGTTTTCTGTTTCTTTACCACGTTGCAGGCACATTGTTTTTCCACATTTACGACAACTGAAACGAGTTTTGCATTTTGATTTATTTGTTGTATTGCACTTAATACATAATGGGCCGTAATTTTTTTAAGATGTTGGGAATGGTACTATTTCCAACTGCGATAAGGTAGGTTCTTCACAAGACATTAATATTTGCTTCTGAAAAATTTATTATTTAAATCTTTGTACGTATTTATTCTAAGGTAAACATTAAATATCTTCATGTCATTTCCGTTGTGTGGAAAGCGCATTACATTTAAATTGCTAGTTCGTAGTAGTATTGTTGGGAACAGATCTGATTCACTAATTCAATAAGAAACCATCTACGACGATATATTTGTTTAAGAAGCTAAATAAGTATCGCAATTCAGTAATATGTTTAGATGAAAATCACAACAGGGTTGTTAATCTTGTTATTCGTTTACTCTTATTTACGATATCGTTATATCCAATAGAGTTACCAACTAACTCGCACAATCCTTACTGCAAAAATTATCGACTTCTTTTACAAATATCAACGAAGTTGAGCTTATGGACAGTTGCTTTAAACTTACCGATATCGTAATTGCCTAGAAACCTATTCGCTGGAAGAATGTTCCATAAACGAATTGTGCTGCTTAGGAACGAATTTTCTCTTACTAGACAATCAACTATAATGGATGTGCTCTGGGAGAGGTTCGTCTAGTCCGTAAAAATATGCAATTATCTGGAGTCAAGTCCTTTATTTCATCAGAGCACCTTCTATGGTAGTACCGACAAAACAATGAAATGCATGTAACTTTACGCCAATGATCCAATAAATCAATAGAGTAGAATACTCAACCGTCGCTGATAAGCAAATTTGCTCTTTAATGTATGCTGTCAAGAAGCTCCAAAATAGCCGTGTTCCATTCTAGGTCGGATATGGGTTTGGAGTCAAAGATTTTTTGTGTAGCATGATTTAACCCTTGTAGCTGCCTTGGTCTAGTGTTTAGTGTGTTGGCTTACTAACACATGAGCCATGGGTTCGACACGCAGCTCCGACATCTTAAAAAAAAAGAAATATGAAAAAATATTTCTTTCGGCGACTACCTCTCAGCAGTTTTCTGGCAAAAGCTCTAAGAGTAATTAATTGCCATGAACAAGCTTCTCATGTCTATCGTTCGGGGTCGACATTAAACTGTAGGTCCCGGTACTCATGTATAAAAATTGACACACACAACATGAGGACTGCTAGAAGCTAGGCCATAATCGTGACACAGGGTTGTAAAGGCCAGATATGTATGTATGTATGTATGATTTAACCCTTTTATGCGAATTTAATATATATAATAGAGCGGTTCCTGAGAAAGCTTGTTATGAAACTACACAAATAATGACCGATACCAAATACAGTAAGTTTAGAAATGAAAGTCTTCAAGACTCGTTTTCACCAAAGCAATGAACAGACCACCTCTCAGAGAGGAGTGCCAACAAGTCACCAGTGGAGCGGCCACTACAAAAGCCAAACCGACGATTTCTTAGCGAGCTATTGGTTATGGTTTATCAAATTCTGCATAACTTTGGACAGTGTTGAGCATAATGCGATCGGGCGGGACATTTTCAGGATTACTAGCCTCAACTTTATTAGGGATTAACATTACAATACAACATTCCAGTTAGATGAAAACGAATCAGCACGATAAGTAGCACTAAAAAGATTATCCAATTGACGTGCAAGTGTCGAGGAGCACTGTTTCACGACCAGTGCTTGTATATCATCCGGTCCAGAAGACTTGTATATGTTGACGTCTGCAGGAACCGTATTGAGAGTACAGACGGAAAGGAATATATTGAGCTTAGTTACTGATACTCTTTCGAACTTGGCTAGCTGTTGAACGCTCTTCAGTGAACATGAATTGCTTGCAAATAACTGAGATAAAAGGTTCGCTTTTTTAACCGAGGTTCATGAATGCTTGGTTATTTTGTATAAGAGATGGAATCGAACTAGCATTATTCCTTATCCTCTCAACGAAGAACTAAAAACCCTTACTAGCTCAAGTAGAAGAAAAATCTTCAGCACAAAGATGTTGCTCAAGTAAAGCTTTTTAATATCTTAATACTATGCTACACGAAGATTTCCCGTTTAGAGAATCGAATCAGTATGTGCACCAATTTCTGAACGCTTTCTCTCTGGATCTGACTGCCAATATAAACGTCAGATTAAACTAAGATTTGTGTCTTGGTTAAACCGAAATATTTTTAGACGAATCACCAATTTTATTATATTCACCGCCATTTTTGCCATGACATTAACATTTTAATCAAGAAAACAAAGTTTCCAGTTGAAGTGTTAAAAGAAATTGCCGAGCTGGGCCCAACGGGCTTATTCGTAAATAAAACCGGAGCGTTTCGCAGCTGCATGTGAAACAATGATCAGAATTGCAGAGTGGTGTAAGAATGTCTACTTCATTTATACTAGTTAGAGTGTGAAGTGATCAAAAGGTCAAGTGTATTCTTCTAGTGCCCATTAACGTTACTGAATCACACCACAGAAATATCTATCATATTATATAGAGTGGCCAATGTCCAGAGGCTGGTTCTTCTTCATAAGTTCAGTTCAAATCGGTCCTCGCATTTAAGTGTATATGTAAGTCACAAATTGTCTTCATTTCTATATGATATATAGATTTACTAACTAATTTAAAGTCCTCACACAATAGAAATTTTTAGAAATAAATATAAAAATTCAAATTTGCAATGGAAGATATTACGAGCTTAACGCTTATGTGTAGAGTCTCTAATGGGAATTCTATCCAAACCTTCACAATAGCAGACTACAATGCTATATTTCTTAGTTTTCTAAAACAGTACATACTTTAAATATCGGATGAAAAACAAAAAAATTGTGAAATATAAAAGACAAATACATATAAAATTGTCCCACTGTCTTTAAATTTTTATCTGTATAAGTATTTGCGAGAAAAAAAAAAGTTTTTACAAAAAAAAAAAAAAAAGATAAAAACACTCAACATTGAGATCCAATTCTCCAACAACGTTGCAATGATTTCACATATTTTTGCCATATTCTTCCAATAACACAAAATACTTCTCGTCAGTCATTCGCATATGAAACCAATACTTACTGGGTCGACTATTAATGTAACTGTGCTTGGTGTTCTCTTTTGCTTATGCATAGCAGTTATAGTACCAATATAAGTGGTATATGAGGGGCATAAAACTGTTGTAAGAAAATGTCATTTTTATTCCAACTTAAACAGTGATAAGTTTAGTTTGGTTCTCCACGTCTTTTAATATCATTTACTGCTACTTTTTCAGTTGCAGTTAAATTGTCGTTTTCTTTTTTTCTTTTTTTTTTTTTTTTTGTTTAATTTTTAGTAGAGGAAAAGAGTGATTTCGTTTTAATAAGAACTTACAAAATATTTGAAGCCGAAATCTTGTTGGTTACAGTAGTAGGATTACTAGAATATAGGCATGATTGACACAGTTTTGTGTTTCATATAAGAAATTTTAAAGTTGAAAAGAGTTTACAAATTTATGTAATATATGTACGATGAGTGTAATATCTTAAAAAAAATAGGTCCCTAATAAAAGTCAAACGCTAAAGTGGTTTCTTTTTAAAAGAAATTTTAAATTAAAAACTTGTTTTTGTATATTCGTCCAACTTTAAAATTATCCTATCTCAGATTTGTGAAATGATTGCATACAACAAGCAACGAAATAAAATCGCATCTCTAAAGAACACATCTCACAAAAACACACACACACACACAAACAATCAGACAAAAATGTTAAATATTTTGCAGAAAAATCAAAAAAAATTAAAATTAAATATTTACGGGAGTGCATAAATATGCATATGAAAAGCGTAAAACACAATAGCAATGACACATCCGTGGTTTTTAGTAAGAACTATTGGGAAACAATTTTATACCAACGAGTCAGAGAACAGTTTAATTGCCTGTTTATGAGCTTTGAATGCATTCACAACAAATGAGTGTACTGTTGTCAATTTCCACTATTTTATTTAAGCAATACAAGCCCACATAATAAAACAATGAATTTACTGAATATTGCTTGTTTTCTCCTAAAGCCATCAAACACTTAAAGAATGGCAAATGGTATGAATGGTATGAATGGTTGATATGCCTATTGAATGAAACGCCATATATATTTTTTTCAAAGGTATTTATGTATGTATGTATGTATGGATATTTACAGTGTGTTTTTAGAAGACGAATGGTTTAACACGTTCGTCTTTTAAAACGAAAAACACTAACAAATTTGTATTGTTTTGTATATAAAAAAATTATTACTGAAATATTATTTATTGCACAACATGTAACAGCATTACAATAAGGTGTGCAAAAGGCAATCAACAAAACCAAACAGTGTGAATAATGAATGAACGAATACATAGAAGAAGCACGAACGTATGAATACTTAGCAAAAGTGAATATATTCTGTTCTCTGTTTCAAATATATATATATATATATATGCTGTTGATCATTGAAGGGTGAAGGTATAACACTGGCTTTTGAGTGATCAACAAATAGCAACTTGTCTCATTGATATATAACGATCAATAATTACGAAAAAAATAAAAAAAACGAATCTATGTATCTCACATCTATCTTCAATATTTCAATACAATGCACTGTATAAGTAGGAGTTTACTCCTGAGTATTGGTCTTAAAAAATAAATATAAAAAAAAACAATATTTCCCTCAGCGACTACATCTCAGTAGTCTTCTGGCAAAAGCTCTGAGAGTAACAAAGTGCCATGAACAAACTTTTCAAGTCTGTCCTGGATTAAAATTAACACACACAACATTGGTGCTGCGTGAAGTTAGGCTTGTAATGTAATAGCCAGTTATGTGTGTATGTATTTCTTTCCGCCACTAGCTCTTAAATGTCTCCTGACAAAATCTCTAAGAGAAACTAATTGCCATGAACAAGTTTCTCAAGTCTTTCGTTGGGATTCGACCTTAAACTGTAGGGCACAACATTAGTGGGCCATAACCCTGATACAAAATTATAGTGGCCAATTATGTGTGTATAAGTATGTATGTCTGCATGGTATAATAGCACTAAATTTTAATTTAAGAATTATAAACTAAAGAAATATTGACCAATAACTTGCAATAAATATACATGTGGCATCACTGCAAATACCAATAAGAATACTGATTACTTTTTAATGTAGTACATTACTTTTACTTTTGTCCTTTTATCATTCTATTACCTACCGCGTGCTTGAAATAACGTACTTTGTGAAAAATTGAAAAAATTGTAACATTTATTTTTTGGTTATTTAATAAAAGAAAAATTGATTAGTTACAATCAGTAAATTAATAAAACAGAATACGTAGTAACTAAATACATATATACCAGAAAAGAATTCGTTCCTTGAGATCTCTGCCTATAAATGTTTGATTTTACTTGATTTGTATTTACAAACACACAAACACATTACAGTGATCATTTGCCTATAAAATTCTAACAATTCTCATTGGAAATGTTGCTCTAGATATTTTTGTTGTTGTATTGTATCTTTGTTGCTGCTAAATCGTCTGCTGTTACCAGCAAAATTCTGTTGCAAAAACATCATCAATGAATGCAATTTTCGTATCTGATATAATTTCGATGTTATGCTTTCATTCTTATTCAGTTAAATTATTTGCCACTATTTTCATTATTTTTTTAACACAATTTGGTGTTGTTGCCTGTTATCGTTACAACGTATTACTATTTGACCTCCTTAAGCCACCTCCTGCCATTAAAGTCTAGTGGCATAATTTTATATTATTTTCTAGTTTTATTTTCATTTCTACTGCTGAACTATAGTTGTACTTTTGCAGCCATGAATATAAATGTTGGCTAAAAATTTGGCTCCAATACACACACACCCACACACAGTATGACAGTATGTTCATATAAGCAATTACACATGTAAGTTGTTTGTTTACCTTTTTTAAAACACGAATTTAAAAGCCCAGAAGTAGATGTGAATTTTTTATTGTTTGAGTTTTGCTTGGCATGAACTTAAAAAAAGGTTAAAAGCGAATCAGGAAATTATAAATTTTTAAGCAAATTTTAAAGTTTCAATGAGGGTAATCAATCATTTTAGAATGTGAACAAAAAATAATTCTTGCTTTTCACTTTCTACTGACAAGGTCTTGTAACTGTTATGTCTTTATGAACGTAACCTATGAATATATTTATTTTAAGAAAAATTTTTTTTAGCAAAAATATAAAAAAAATAATATATATCCAAATAAAACGGAATCCTAAACAAATAGTGAAACTCTTATTCTTTGCAGTATGTTAAGAGCTGTTTCAAAAATTTATAAATTTTTTGCTATAACAAAAGATATGAAACAGAAGTTTGTCTTGCACTAGCAAGGAAAGCAAATATCTGGTGCTTACAAATAGGATTAAGAAATAATTCAAAATTAGTAAACTTGGTACGGATTTTCTAAGAATTTTGCTCAAATAAAAATGTCTAAAAACTTTACAGAAAATTGTAACTCATCATAAACTCATAAAATCAAGTCAGCTTCGTGACATAGAAAAAATGTAATTAAAAATTATAGTGTTTTTACAAAGTATTTAACAAATCAGAATCGGTAATATGCTTTTGTTTTATCTAAGTAATTTATTTATTTATTTACTTTGTGGTTATTAAGCGCATAGTGTAAACGTGCTCAGTTAATATTATCGATGACTACAAGAAAGTATTTAATAAAGTACAGTGGGGCAAATATATTAATTGTTGATCAAATAATATTTTTAAATTGTTGTTCTTTGTTTGGAAAATGTTGTGTGGGTGAGACTCTATTTTATAACTTATAAAACAAATAACATTACTAAATCATATTCTGTTTAATTTATGAACTCTTGGTCTCTTTTTGCGCGATACGAGTGTGTTTAAAAGTTCTTCGTCCCATGATGTCAAAATATTTCAATTGTTCGTAATTACTTTAACACAAATTTAAATTCAACTAAGTGATTTATTTATTTATTCGTATGGAAATATATATCAAAATCCTTCACAAATGTTTTAGATTTCATATCGTTTTCTTTGGAGTACATGGTATTCATAAGTAGGTCGCAGTGCTTTGCAATTGTACAGGGTATAAATTTAAATAATCAGCCAAGTCACAGATTCCGTTCGGAATGGTTTTGATTCCGTAGTTGCATTCCGTTTGAATTTTTTTTTTGTGCTTTGAATTTCGATAATTTTCATTAATCAGAATACAACAAATAATAAAGCATGCAATCGTTTATAAAAACAGCTGTTTTACACTTTTTATTACATTTGAATAACAAATAATTAACAAATTATATTTTAATTGGCAACGTTTTTAAAATTTAGAAAAAGAGAAATGAAAATACTGTACAAACTGATTTTGACAACTTTGTTTTGTCTTACATACATACATATATGATTGGCCATTATAACCCTGTGTCAATGTTAGGTCTGAGCTTCTCACTGCACCCATGTTGTGTGTGTTAATTTTTATCCAAAAGTACGAGGACCTACAGTTTAAAGTCGACTCCAAACGACAGATTTGAGAAGCTTTTTCATGGCAATTAGTTACTTTCGGAGCTTTTGTCAGACGACTACTGAAGAGAAAACTGTCAAAATTAAATTTTTTATGAGCTTGAACTCGAAGCTCTCGTTTACTAAGCCAACACATTACTGATTAGGTTAAGGCTACCACGTTATTTAATTCATAAAATATTTTACAATATATTTTAAAAGAATCATTTTTTTTTTTCTTTCTTTTAAACATTCACGTAAAGGAAATTGTGTAAAAAGTAGATATTATAGGTCTAATATTCGAAATATTTCAATTACTCTTCTTCTAATACTTTATTTTTCCTTTTTTAATTAATAAAAAAAATATATTTTTTGTTTTTCCTTGCAGAATATGTGCAGCTGTACTTCTAAAATTATTTAAAACTTCCACAAAATATCTTGTTGCAAAGGTAAGACAAATAATAGAATATAGAGATTATAAATTATATTATAGATTATCAACATAACAGTTATAAAATAAATTCTTTTTTTTTTTAGTAACAGGAGATAAAGAACTATAAATAAATAATAAAACTGAAATAAATTTATTTTATTTAAAGAAAAATAACGTATTTTTACACTGGCAAACAACACTGTATAAAAGAGAAATTGATTTGAGTGCGTATACGTAACAAATTACTTTAAAGACTTTTATTACTTATACGCATCGTATTATACAGGTGGAAAGAGAAAATATAATTTATTCCCCCAAGATTTTTTTTAATTTATTGTTTTTTACTATTTAGTGAGTTAACTGTTGATACTCGTATAAATGGAAAAAATTAAAATAATAACTCAATAAAATTTTGAAAATCATAAAAACGCTGCCGTTGAGAGCACAATTATCATTTAATACGGTTTTGGCACAGCAATATATGTACATCGCAACTCATAATTCAGAAAAATAGTGTATTGACATGGTGAGACTATTTAGAATAAATTTGAAATATGGCCTACAATCTAGATCGTTTGGACGACATTCTTTTGACATTCATCAAAATTTCGTGTAAACGAAGAGGAAATACACGACGCATATTCCAAGCAATTGCAACTATGTACATACTTATATAACTTTTACAGAGCAAGTAAAAATATTTAAATAAAATATTTTGTTCGTTTTTCTTTGTCAATAACAAAATGTTTTGGTATAATTTTGAAAACTTTAGAACTGTATTACTAAAGTATTTAAAATTTTGTTAACATGTTATCACGAAGTAGATTTTGTTTTGTATGTAAAACTTAGTGGACATTGTCATTCAAAACTCATAAATACTAAACTTCAGTGTAGACTATTACTTGGCCATTTACCCGTAGGCAAAAGTTCCCCGAAGATTCCGACTTATACATTCGTAAATTACTTTACCTAATAATAATTATAATCGAGAATGTCTTATCTGATATCAAGCCAGACATGGCCTGAAAATAAATTAAGAATTGAAAAAATTATTTTATTTTCAATTTTTCAGTATATTTTTTTTAACTTGAAGTCTCAGCTAAAACTGATTTATAGTTTTTATTTACCCAATAACACATTTCATAATTAAAAAAAGTGAAACCACACAAAAAAGCAATTTTTCTCGAAATGCAGTTGTTCAGTTATGCCACTATTCATGTCAGTGGGCAATGCGTACATACCATTTTTAAAGCACACAGTATCTACTATCAGTCACTTAATGATTACTAAATTTTTTGCACAAATCAGTACTTTTTACTGAATACTAACTTTTTTTTTCCACTAATCAGTAAAAAAAGAAAATACTGAAAAAGTACTGGTCCATCTATGTATATAATTAAGGAGTTAATAATTTTAAATAAAATATACACCACAAACCAATATTGATTTTATTGTTCGTATGGTTAGTAATAATTTAATTTATCATGAGCTCTATTTCAATCAAGAGTATATAGAAAGAAAGTAAAAAGAACATACAAGTCTATATAAAGCAACACATATACAGGAAAGTCGGCCCAGAACTCCTTTTAGCCTCTTCGTGATAACCTTCAACATTGGAGCCCTACACAACACTCTGCTTTCTTATTTCAAAACATATAGCAGTATAAACTTTTTCCTTGCCTATACAGAAAAACCATAGTTGGTATTTTAAACTACAAATTTATTTAAATAATTGAGTTATAGAATTTTTTCTTTTTTTTTTTTTGCAAAATCAACAGAATTCAAAAAAGAGTGAACATATATTTTATAACACTCTTTCAAGACAAATAGTGCCATTTAAATATATCCACTCACCTGTTCAACCTAAATCTATGCTCATGGCTTTGTAAAACTATTCCATTTTATTTATTTTTTTTTTTCTATAACAACCACATACTACACTTCAAACATTCTAAAGGATGATAGACAAGAATCTGTGAAAATCACAAAATGTTGGCTGCTACAAACAAATACTCTTGCAACCATTTTTCGTTGTAATTTTGTGTCTTCTTTATGAGTATGAACACTATCAAAAAATACTTCAACTAACAGACCAAAACTTTTTCACTCTTGAGTGCACAAACACATTTCTTAAACGGAATGTAAAAAAAATATGAAGTAAAACAAAAAAAGAAAGAAATATTAAAAAAATATATGAAGAAAAGAATGTTGAATATTGAAATTTGTTAAAAAGAGCAGCAAATATATTCTACCCAACATTTGTTTAAACATACTCGTACATAGTGTATGCAAAACTCAACAAATTTTACATAAAAGTACTTCAAACAATATGTTAGAACAGTTGACTCTCTAAAAATAAAATTAAGTTTCGTAAGCTACATTCACGAGTATTTCACAAACAGAAAAGCGTAAGCACTCTTTTATGGAAACAATTTTTTTTTCCTTTAAACTGACCAATATTTCTTTATAAGTTCTTTTGTGTATAGATAAGCTAATACGATCAAACAAATTTCTTATGTAAATAAAAACAACATTTTTATTTTACTTTTCCTCGACGTTTCGTTACAAGTAATACTTTTTAATACAATGAAGTTCTGTGGCAACCTGGTTCCGCTAAAGAACAAGACAGTTAAAGTTCTCAACCTGAGACATAATCCAATATCTTCGTTACACAACACTGAATGTAACACGCCTTTGGATGAAAATGATATAATCATCATTGTTTCAATTACCTTGTATGAGGCAATTGTTGAATTTGTTGTATTTCAGGACCTAAAACTAAAAAAAAAAAAAAAAAAACTTTTTAAAAGCTTAACTAGTTTCGACGATTCCTTATAAGTTGTCACAGATGTTTAGTAAAGAGTTATCCATGTTTCGGCTTTAAAAGTAAAATCAAATAAAAAATAACATAAAGGCTATGGTTTTGATGAAACTTTTGTTTCCATATTATGGTGTTACATATTTTAGAATATCCGAGTAGTCTAGTGTGGTATACTACTACTGCGAGGGTTTTCGGACTCCACTCTACTCTGCATATCAGAGATCAGCATTGAGTCGCTTTTTAGCGATTCATAAGCACTTATGAAATTTTAGGTATAAGTGAGTACAAGTAGTTGAAATTTAACTACTCTGACTCACTCATACTCACACAACGTTGATTCATTAATAAAGGTTGCAATAAATATGAGTCCAATGTTGACATCAAACTCATACTCATTTGGATTCATAATTTTACAAAAATACTTATGATACTCATAATTGATTCGAGTGACTCGAACCATACGAAAAAAGTTTACAGTTTTAGTCGATAGACGTATACAATACTAAAGGAAATTTATATGGTGTATACAAAAATGAACATGCAAATAATAAACAAGAATAAACGAAAAACTTTAAGTTTATAAGAAATATATTAAAGAAGATAAAAAGAATATATTATGATACTCACAATTACATATATCATAATTATTATTTATGTCGTGATTATGTTTTAATTTTTTATAAATAGGTTCTAAAGAAATTCATAACAAAAAAAAAATATTTTTAAATTTTACATTGTAAAAACTTATAGTATACTTAACAAACTACATCTTTATAATCAATATTTTTAAAATAGATTATTGAAAGGAAAATTGCCCATATTGGGCTATTGCCTTTATGTTTCCGAACTAATCGGAGACCTCCGACACTGATTTTCTCCTTAATCTCACTCTTGCAATCCATTTCTTTATAACCTGCTTATAAAAATAAAAATAAAAAAATAATTAAAAATTTTTTAATTTCTTTAAAATATTTCCTATACACATTAACTTTTTCGCTTATGTACATTGTTACATTTTGGATGTTTATTATTATATACACCATATATATTTTCTTTTTATTGACAAAAAATAATAAAAAGATAATAAATTACATAGCAAAAGCATTGTATTTATTTCACACGATTCATGATTTAACGTAAAACTTTTTCTTTTGCAGTCGTGTGGTAAATGGTTGGTAGCTAGGAATGTGTTTATAGCATTAATTTACTCTCGTACTAACGCAGTAAGCAGAGCAAACACACAACAGTTTGTATTCGAATCATACTTATTCTTTCTCGTCTGTATGCACTGAGTTAAGGAGAGTTGAAGTCAACAACATCACACGTATTATTAAATATAAATGCGATGAGTACTTCAAACTTTTGAGATAAGTAGAGTATCCATTACATTAACAAGAGTATGAATGCGTAGAAGTACAAGAAATTATGAATCATGATTCGAGTATACACACTTTTTCAGTACTCATTGCTGATCTCTGGTGCATATGGTCTTAGTCACTCCGCTCTTATATAATAATTATAATATAATTTGGTATTGTATTGTATTATTTTGTTCAAGTAATAACAACAATGTAGACCATGAAGACATTGAAAAAAAAATTGTTTCTACGCTGACTTATTCATATTAAGATATATGCTATACTGCTCATGCTAAACCACAGAACTCCGATATACAGAGTCTGTCTTACCAAAAAACAAAATAAATGCTGGGAGATATGGACCTAAAAATGTTCTTGACCAACGTCTAAAAATTAAGTATACAAACCCTATCCTCTTTATGAAGTGGGACAGAATTAAGGGATCCGAACTAGTGCACCTCGTTAATTTATTGAAATTTGGAACGCCTGACTTCCAAAACTTGACGAATTGTCTCGCTCTCAGAATTAAGCAAATGCAGCTAAATTCTTAATTTCAAAACCTGTAAAGACGAAAATGGCTGGTCTGCACAGAGAATAGAATGTAAAAACTTTGTGCCAGCATTCAAAACACTGTCTAAAATGAAAACAAAAAATAATTGCTTAGAAGGTGAGGTTATAAAAAAATAGATTACAGCTCTGTATCGGCTAGTGTGAAGACAGAAGTAAAAACAAAAATATAAAAATAAGTTTCATTCATTCAATGAATTGAATGAAACTTTTAAAAGCACAAATATATGTACACGATGATTAAATACACCAATAAGGCAACAATTATTTTGGGAAATAGAAAAGGCAATTTGCAAATTGTGCAAAACTTTACAAAGTAACAACAAAAGTTTTTTTTTTTTAAGTATGTACATAATATGTATGTTAATAATTAACATAATTATTAATGAAATAAATGTGTAAAAAAGCAATTCCAAAAAGCTTTAATTGAAAACAAAGCTACTATTACCAAATTAACAAAATAAGTGCTGTATCTAGTACTAAAAAGCTAAAGTAGTACTTTTTATATCGGATGGTTAAATTTCAAGGGAAGATGTTTTTTGTGAAGCACATCTCAACGGCAAGTTTTTTCTGCAATTCATTTGATATTTCTCAATTTCACACTTTTTTTTTTTTTTTTTTTTTAAGACCAGGGGTAAACCCCTACTCATGCAGTGCATTGTATTGGAATGTGAAGATGGTTGATAGGTTTTTTTTTCATAGATGTTTGTATATTTTGCGCCTTTTTTTTTTGTTGAAGAAACAATCTGCTGTCAATTTGCCCACACAAGAGCCAGTGTTATACCTTCACCCTCGAATGATCAAACAGCAATTGCCTCCTCTGTCGGTGGATGCTTAAATGTGAATGGTGAGCGTCTTCAGTAGATTAGCTGTTGTCTTCCCAGAAGGTGGCTCTGTACTCCTGATCATTGGTTTCTTGTGGAATGGATTAGGAATGTCAGGGGGCGATTTCTTGCAGATGGTCTTGCTGGAGGGGGGGGGAACCTCTTATTTTTCTTAAATTTAATTTTTAATTTAAATTGTAATTTTTAGAAAGTCGCAAATTTTTATTTTTATAATTTGGTCCTTCGCTGGGATTGAACCTTGGTCGTGTGATTTTCTGTGCGAGCGCTCTACCACTATGCCACGAATCATGAAAAGATACACTATCAAGCAACGCGTAACAGTTATTCAGGTTTATTATGAAAATGGGAGTGTTAATCAAATTTAATTGTTTGTTCAATTTAATCTTCCAAATTTGCGTACAACGGTCAAAATCGTTCAAAAATTTGAGCAAACCCGGTCTGTAGGAGATGTGAAAACACCAGTGCATGCTCATACAGCTCATACTGCAGAAAATATTGCTGCTATTAGCGATAGTGTGGCTGAAGAGCCGTCCACCTCAAGTCGTCGCTATCGTGATATGATAACGAACTTTTTATGGCCCGAATTGGAAGATATAGAGATTGATGATATGTGGTTTCAAATGGATGGTGCCATATCCCACTCAGCTAACGAAACAATAGCTATTTGACAACAATTCAAGAGCTAAAGGATGAGATAATTCGGCACATTAACGGTAAGGAACCTCAATTTTGCGTCAGCGTCATCTAAAATTTGGACCATCGGATGTAGGTGTGCCGTCGAAGTCGAAGCGGCTGTTTGGCCGATATTTTGCTCCATACATAATTGAATCATACTAAGTTATTATAATAAAAAGAAATGACAATAACATCCTAAACAATTTGTGTTTTATTCTAAATCAACACCGGCCCTTAAAATTTAACCACCCGTTATTTCGATCTATAAAATTGGTGTAGTCAAATGTATTTCTGCACATCTTTATTTTCTAAGATATGGATGTGGATGCGTTCGATTAAATGTATTCAACTGTAGCTCAGCTTCAGCTGCCTGTATAGAAAATCAGGGCTTTTATGAAACCTGCCACGCAGCAAATAAGTAAATCAGCTTTTAGTTAAACGTGCACTATAGCAAAGCTTACAAACAAAAAACTTTCTACTTTAGACTGAAGTCTATGAAAATCTGTAGGGCAAGTAATTAAAGCAACGCTACAATTAATTTATTGTATTTTAATTTGAGCTTAAATTTATTTTTACACTCAGCAAAATTATTTCGGCAAGTTGGTGTTTTATTTTTGTATTTTTTTATTTTTTGTTTTCGTTCTCTTGTTTTGCATCTGCATTTTATTAGTATTTGTTTTCATGTAATTTGTAATC
The DNA here is from genome assembly GCA_963576795.1 of Metopia argyrocephala. Taxonomy (NCBI): domain Eukaryota; kingdom Metazoa; phylum Arthropoda; class Insecta; order Diptera; family Sarcophagidae; genus Metopia; species Metopia argyrocephala. Next base: position 11,964,711 of record OY756211.1, read on the forward strand.
AATTTGCAATAATACAACAAACGAATTTTCTTACGAGAGAATGGCGTTGTTGTTTGTACACTGCACTTACATGTACGAATTTCACAAACATTAGAACACATGTTTTATGGTTCTGACTAGATTATAGATGAATGTGTTAAAAAAATATATGATATCTCTGGAGGACATACGAATCACTAAAGTTCCATACTAGTTTACTTTTGTTAGTTTCGTAAGTCTGTTGAACAAAATGTCGACTTGAAAGGACACAATTGATCATAGAGGTTGCAGTGTCTTGCAATTGTGTGATAGTAAAAATTTAAAATTAAAAATATTTATTAATGAGTTATAAAATAAATCAAAATATGGATAAAATCATACAGATATGTCGTCTCCATTCACATTTACAATGTTTGCCTCTCATTAACAACTACTTTCTAAGAAAGAAAAGTGTAAATAATTACAAAGAAATAATGTATTGTGGGCTTTTTTAAATTCTAAAACCTGGCATATATGCATCATCTCTTCATAAAAACATTGTTTATATATATAACTACATACATATGTATATATATGTGCTAAATATTCCCTGCAAAAAAATAGCTAGTATATGATCATATATTATATTAGTTGCTTTCTATTTTATGCTGGTTGTGTATCTGTGCTTTTTCATTAAAGGAACTATCAATTTTAACATTAAGTTATCATAAGATCCCAACTATACTACTTATTGCTAACTAGAGCTTCATTGGCTTCGTGCTAGTTGCGTAATATATAATGCTTACCATTCCATTCTAAACCAGTTGCATTATTGAAGGCTGTATACCAATTTCAGTGTCCAATTAAATATAATCGAAATTAATTAAAATCAATGGGCCCTATGCATAGTCAGAAATAAAATCGACTTTAAGGGAAATAGAGCCGACATTTGTCTGAGTCAAATCTAACTCTAAAGTTAAAACTAGCTAAACCTGTTTTTAACTTTTTAAACAAAAAGTTCCTCATTTTATTCCAAAACAGATGTTCGTGAATGGTAAACAAATGTTTGGAGATTTTGCATTTATTAAGGATTTGGACGAAAGTTTTGTTGAAAGAAACCCATAAATAATTAACATAGTGATGATGATTTTTGAATAAATAAGTACTGAAGTAGTATGTATGTAGTTGAAACTTCCTATTTCCAATTTTCCCATTATTTTCTTTTATTTGTGATTGATATTGTATATTTGTTATTATATTTTGGTTTATGTTTACTTATAGTGTGTATATGTACATACCCAGTGGCGAAAATCACTCTGAATCATCGTGACAAACGCTGACAATATTAAATCATCGATTACAGGTGCTGAATTTTATTTGGGGTTATACATGAATTTTTAAAGCATTTGTCCAAAACGTCATATATGACTGAAGTTGATTTTGTCTCGAAGAAGTCAGGGTATAGGTGAGTTCTAATACACATTACCATCGAGTGTCATAGTAAATTTTTGCATAATGTGTCGCTAATGTAGAGACCGTATGCTTTTTAGTTATAATTTTTAAAACAACGCAAATTTAATTTTTTAATTTTTAAATTTTCTCCTTAGCTGGGATTTGAACCCTGGTCGTTTGAGTTTCTGTGCGAGCGCTCTAACCACTATACCATGACCCCCAAAGTTAGCAAAGTGACAGTGTTCATCAAAACAAAAAAACAGAGAGAGAAAAAGCAAACAAAAAAAACTATTCCGTTATTTCTGCTTAATTCATCAACAGATATAATCCTTTAAAGTTCAGCACAAAAACGACTCATAACAGACAATGTCGCCAAGTTTGGGCATTCCTAGGTAAAGTATCACTTCAATGAAATTGTCATGCCTAAGTGTTTTTGCTGTTATCGTTGTTACGAATGTTCATTAATAAAAATGTCCATATAGTTCATATTTCATGTAAAATGAGAGTTGATACTGATTTTGTGACTATCTCTCTTTGAATTCGCCATAAAATGAATGAAACTGTTCAAGGTTGGTACTTCGTAATTTTTGATAAGATTTTATTAGAAAATGTTTAACAAACAAGGCTTGGCACTCATTTGAAGCCAGCTCAACTTAGAGCTTACTTTTATTTTGACTATGAATAATAAAAGCTTTTTATTTAAAAACTTACTTTAGCAAGAGTCGACTTTTGTGTATGACTATGAATAGAGGACAATGTCATTAAGTGTGTAACAGAGCGCACCATTCATGATTTTTCATTCTCTTTCATTTTTTTCTCTTTTAGACAAGTTAGTATCTGTCAATTTTACGGCATTCTTTTTATAACTAGTAATATCGTAGTCGCCGTAGTCTAGTGGTTAGTGTGTTGGCTTACTAAGACGATAGGTTCGAACCTCAACTCTGACATCTTGAAAAAAAAAGAAATATAAAAAAATATTTCTTTCGGTGACTACCTCTTAATAGTCTTCTGGCAAAAACTCTAAGAGTAAACTGATTGCCATGAAAAAGCTTCTCAAGTCTGTCGTAAGGAGTCGACTTTAAACTGTAGGTCCCGGTACTCATGGATAAAAAAAAAACTGACACACACAACATAAGTGCTGCAAAAAGCTAGGCCGTGATTCTGAAACACAGTTGTAATGGCCAATTAATCAGGTTTCAGAAAGAAAATTTAAAATACGAGTATTTTTTTTTTTTTGCATAGATGTTTGTATATTTTGCGCCTTTTTTTGTTGATGAAACAAGTTGCTGCCAATTTGTCCACTCAAGAGCCAGTGTTATACCTTCACCCTCGAATGATCAATAAGCAATTGCCTCATCTGTCGGTGAATGTTTGAATGTTATCTTCCCAGAAGGTGGCGCTGTACTCCTGATCACTGGTTTCTGGTGGAATAGGTTAGAAATGTCAGGGGGCAGTTTCTTGCAGATGGTCTTGCTGGAGGGGGGGGAACCTCTTTATTTTATTTAAATTTAATTTTTAATTTAAATTGTTATTTTAGAAAACCGCAAATTTTTTATTTTTATAATTTTGGCCTTCGCTGGGATTGAACCTTGGTCGTGTGAGTTTCTGTGCGAGCGCTCTACCACTATGCCACGACGCCCCCTTTACAAAATTTCATAAGAAAAGAATTATTATAGAACGAGAATGAAAAACTTATTGCTAATACTGTTACATAAAAGTAATTTTATAAGGATTATTAATTTCGATTAGTTTTTGTTTTTATTTTTTTATTTAGTTAAGTTGTATACATAAATTATAAAAAAAAACCAAATACCTGAAGAAACTCAAGTATTTATGTTTAAAATTATAAAAAAATAAAAATTGTAAATAAAATTGTTGATATAGAACTATTAAAATAACACATACTTATATCTACATAGTAACAAAAAGTACAATCGTAATATACTTAGTTAGCCAATAAAGATTTACAATATGGTTTTCAGTTATTTCTAACGTACATACATACATACTTATGTATAAACGTTATATAGTGTAAATAAAACTTGAATATCGATGTTTCAATTTACAATATATTTAATAACCCTTACATATATAACCGAAATTTGAATGATACTTCGTAACAATATTAGTCATGCCAAACACAAAAAATATAATTGTTTTTTTTAATACCATCTTAGGGAAAGAGTCCCCTGACGTGTCTTTTGAGCCGAGACGAAATGGCTATAGAGACATGCTTATCCCCATAACCAATACATTTCATATTATATTGAATGTAGGTATTTGCCTATATAGCGAAAGATATTTTTGGTTTATTTTTTTTTTTTTTTTCATTTTTAATTAGTTAAAAGAAAAACAGCTTAACGGAAATAAAATGAAAGATATAAACACAGGAAATAAATTGCAAGTCTGTTATTTTTATTTCGCTTCATCCGATCCCATCACCGATAACAACGACCACAAATTACTTGCGCAAGTAAATTGCCTCATGTCATGGTCTTGGAATTAATTGCAAAATAACACAAATCTCTTCTTAGCTTTTATAATATATAGGAGTACATCGCATTTGCTTTGTAGTTTGAGGGACTTCTGTATTTCACCGTAAAAGTACATAAAACGTACTAACAGTTGTACTAATTTCACCATAAATTTTTTTTTATATTTTCTCTTTTTAACGATTTTCAACTCCTTTTTTTCTATCCATTTTCCACTTTCTTTCTAACGATTTTATATCACAGTTTATTTTGTTTTTGTATATCTTACACTTGCACTTGTTATTGTTGCATTTTTATTTTTGTTGCTATTCATGTTAGAGTAGTTGTTTTTGTTTTTTAAGTTCCTACTGCTTGTGTTTCAAGTCTTTTAACAGAAAGAAAATTCATTTTTATTTTTATTTTCTTCGAAACATTTTTACAAACAAAAGAAAGAACAGCAACAAAAAGCACACAGAGGAAATGCTGGCACCACTTAAGGAAGAACGAAAGAAAAAAACGGAAAAAAACTTGTATTCAGCACCGCCTGATCCTTTAACTTGTTAAATCGAAAGATAGAAAACAAGTAGTAAACAATTTTTTTCTTTGTTGTTTTTGTTGCAATTATTGCCCTTAAAGTTGTTGCTTTTTGTGCACATACATATGCACACATACACACACACACCCACATATGCATACATATCGCCATAAGAATATATAAAAGCCCTATGTTACATTGGCACAAAGTAGAGTAGAAAACGCAAGAAACTGTTCAAACAGCAATACTTTTACTTGGAAAATCATCAAACTGTAATTTTTATTTGCAGGAGTATAAAATTTTACACGAACCATGTATTTTGAATATTTTGAAATCATATAACGATATTCTCCTGCATAGAAACAAATGTTTGAATAAAAATGAACGACTATTTGCATTCTGGGTTTGGTTTTATTACAAAGCAATCCCCTCTTATCATCCTTATGGATCGTCTCACAATCTTTATAAGTCCTGGCAATTGAAACTCGTCTCTCTTTTGTAATACAAGTAGTATGCATGTACATATGTAGGTACGTATGTACGTGTATATATGTATATCGCAATATGAAAACAATCATTTATTTACATGTATGTACGGGCTTCTAAACGCTTTTCCATTTTGCTTTTTGTTTCTTTTCTGTTCTTTTTTTTTTTTTTGTTGTAATAATTGTTTCGAATCAAAAGTCAAATTTATGTTTGAGATTTTTTTCTTATTTTTATGGAATTTGCAGTTCAAAGAGAAATCTATAATCGTGCATATGCACCAGTGCAAATGCAACACAATACACACATACACTCATCGTTACATTTTAGCACACACATGTATACATACAAACACACACATAAACATATGCGATTTATGTGTATTATTTGTATATACAAACATATGTACATACATCCATACTTATGTATATGCATGAATTTGTATTCTGTTATGGACTAAAGCTGTCAGATATTTTTAAACCAATTGCTTTGGCAAGCATATCGTTAAATTGGCTTTATTTTGTGTATTTTATGAAGAGCAAAGAAAAGAGTTTTCATTTTTATCTTTTGCTTTAAAAAAATTTGTAAAAAAGGATTATGAAAGTATCAAATATTTTTCTTTTTTTTTTAATATTAATATTCTTTTATTAAAGCATGAAGCAACAACGTTCACTACAGCTCTTACAATTTAAAATTTTCTACTTTTTAGTGCAAATTAATAAAATTGAAATCAACTTTTTGTTTTTTTTTTGTTTTTATTCAAGACAAATACTCAGGGGTAAACCCCTACTAAATGCAGTGCATATTGGAATGTTGAACATATGTATACATTATGCCTTATGTCTTTGGGACAAATTGCCAATTTGATCACTCAAAGGCCATTGTTATACCTTCATCTTTGAATGATCAACAGCAATTGTCCCATACGGATGTTGATTGTGAGTGGTGAGCATCTCTTTTATGAAGGTTAGTTGTTATCTTCCCAGAAGGTGGCGCTGTACTCCTGATCATTCGTTTCTTGGTGGAATAGACTCGAAATGTCAGGGAGCGATTTCGCGAAGATGGTCTTCTTGGAGGGGGGGGGGGAACCTCTTATTTTTTAAACTATAATTTTTGGAAAACCGCAAATTTATTTTAATTTTTTCTTCTTCGCTGGGATTTAAACCTCGGTCGTTTAAGTTTCTGTGCACCCGCTCTACCCACTACACCACGACCCACAAGTGTGACAGCCCCATAGTAACCGCGGTAAAAAATGGTTTTTGACGTGTCGTCCAATTTGGATGAATTTTTCACAGTATATTAACAGGTATATTAGTAACAATTCCCTGAAATTTCAGCCTCATAACTTCATTACTTTTTGGTCTCGAGCAAGTCAAAGTTGAGGTATGTCAACGCGCTTGAAATATGTCAGTGCAATATGTAATATTTAAAAACTTATTAATAAAAAAAATACATAATAAATATAATTTAAACTATTTTTTTATTTAATTTAGTTGTTGTAGAATGAGCAGATTAAAAAATAAATTAAAAAAAAAAATTTCTTAACAACCAAATTGTGGTGTAAAAATTGAACATTTTGCATTTTCAATAGACTAGAAAGTATAGAGAAGCCCCTCGCCCTACGTACAGACTTATATCAAATGAAAGACTGAAGTCTCAGCTTTCATTTAAAGTAAAGAACATATAGCAAAAGTTTGCAAAAGTACTTTAAACATATTAATTCATTTAGAATGAGAATGAAATTGAAAAAATTAGAATACCATAATGGTATTAACAAATTATTGATAGAATGAAAAACAAATTTTTTCTTTTTTTTTTTTATTATTATTCATTTCTTTATATCATTATATAACAAATTAAAATTGCCTCAGCGTCACTTGGACATTATTGAGGCGAGCTGGTAAAATATTTACAGTTCTGAATTACATATGTACAATATATAATATTTTAATTTATTTATTTAATTTAAAGATATTTATCTAATAATGTGTATAATTTACAAAATAAAAGAAGTAAAAAAATTATAATATATTCACACAAAATTTGATTATTAACTTATATTGTATACGATTACTGTAAATTATATGAGAAGAGTTTCTAAGTCTTGAAGCAAATATTCCTTTATACTTTTTTTGAAAATTGAAATTCTTTGTATATTTTTAATATCTTGAGGGAGATTATTAAATTCCATACTACCCATATATTCAATGCGTTGCTTTGTAGTTTCTAACCGACATCTTGCTATCGTAAGATTCATATTATTTCTGGTATTAAATATCGATTGATTTCTATGAAAAGAAATTGTATGGTGACCAATATTATGGGTTGCCTTAAAAATATAAAGAAGTAATTGTAGCTTATATAGTCCGTAGATAGGAAGAATTGTTTTTGAAATATCTTTATATAGGAAAATTGTAGGATATGTAAACGGCATATTAAAAACAGTCTTCAACGCTTTATTCTGAGTTCTTTGTAATGACCTCAATATAGTACTTTTCTTACTAGCATATACAATTGGCAAATAGTTAAGGTGACTATGTATCAAAGATTGATATAACAAAAGTTTGGTTTGTTTCGTAAACTTGTTTCTAAATTTATAAAGCAATCCTAGAGCAGATACGATTTTACTTTTAATATTCTGGATATGTAAATTCCATGAAAGATTATTCTGAAAATAAATACCAAGGTATTTCACTGAATCGCTTTCAAGAATTTCCTTTCTATCAACAAAAATACTAAAACTGCTGTTATCAGTCGAATATGGGCGAAATCTTAGCAACTTTGTTTTTTCAGCATTCAACACAAGTCTATTTAGCCTTATAAATTCTCCAATCAGAGCCGCATCCCTCTCCATATATGGTTTCAAAACTTTTTCATATTTATAAGGATAAAAGATACATATATCATCCGCATACATATACAGTTTACCAGATAAATCAAGACTTTTTATGTCATTTAAATAAATGGTGAATAGCAATGGGCCTAAAACACTTCCTTGAGGCACTCCATATTTAACTTGGCCTATTCTACTTTTAGAATCTTCTATTGCAACATATTGCCATAAATTTATCGCAGTTCCTTCAATACCATAATATTTCAGTTTCCGAATTAGGATTTTATGATCAACTAAATCGAAAGCCTTTGACAAGTCATAAAAAATTCCGGCAACACTATTACAACCATCATCCAAGCCCTGGAAAATATTGTTAACCACATTCACTACAGCTTCCTCTGTTCGACATCCCTTCTTAAAACCGTATTGAAATCTGTTAAGCAAATTGTTATCTTCCAAATAAGACGACAACTGCTTATGGAGAACACTTTCAAAGACCTTATCAATTATTGGCAATAAAGCGATTGGTCGAAACTTACTTAATTCGGTAGCATTGTTTTCTTTAGGTATTGGTACAATTTTAGCAATCTTTAACTTATCTGGGTATATGGAAGTGTCTATCATACGGTTGAAAATTCTGGTGAGATATGGAGATATTATATCCTTGCACTCAAATAACATTTTTGGAGTTATATTATCACTTCCTGAACTTTTTGTTAAATCTAATTCAGAAATAATTTGTTTAACTTCCAAATCTGTAGTATATTTAAAACTGAATGTAGTTCGACAATTAGTGAGCGTTCTGAGAGCATTAATAGAATCGTCATGTAAATATTCAATTTGTTGTTTTAATTTTTCAGGAATTTTCAAAAAGTATTTGTTGAATAAATTACACTTCTCCTGATTATCCTCTACTATTACACCTTTGGAATTTGTTATCTTTATTTGACTTTTCATTTTTCTACCCAGATTCTCATTTAAAAATTTCCAACACTTTTTTGGTTCATGTTGAAATTTTTCAAGATTATTTAAATAAAAATCATTCATTGACTTCTTACAAGCTCTTTTGATCACCTTACTTATTCTCTTTAATCTTTGATCAAAGTCTTTACTTCTCTGTTTTTTTCTTAACTTTAAAAGTTTATCTTTATATATTATAAGGGATTGTAGGTTTTTATTTATCCATGGAGTCAATTCACTCTTTATAATTTTTCTGTCAGTTTTGTGTACTGTTGAGATTAGAGAAGCATTGTTAATACATGATATTAATTGTGAAATATCCTCTGTAGGATTACCAGATTCATTGAATAATCCCAGATAACTATTTAAGTTATCTCTTGCTTTGTCATAATCGCAAATTTTCCACCTAACTTCCTTAAATTCTGGGCTATAAGCTTGGTTTCTAAATTTACACGATATTATATTATGATCTGTTAATAATGAACTAATTGAATCTATAGAAATGCTTTCCGCTATATTGCTATAAACATTATCAATTGATGTACTTGATTCTGGACGTGTAATTAAATGGTGACAATTCTTATAATTATAACTCAGTAATATATTGTTTAGGTCCTGCGATAATTAATAGTTCAAGAAATCAATATTCGAGTCCCCTACAATAATGCTTAGGTTACGACCCAAACTGGCTAGAATCTCCTCAATAATATAGTAAAATTTTGCAGTATTACATTTTTGCGATCTATAAAACGTTGTTAGTTTCAAAGGTCTCCCATTGATTTTCTGGTTCTCTATTGATATAGTGATAGTTTCAACAAAATCTTTACTTCTACACATTTCCACATTGAATTGATAACAATTCCGTATGTACAGAGATGTACCGCCATAGCTATCAGATCTGCAACAATGCACCACATTATAGCTAGGTATATTATAAATTTGTAAAAAATTAGAAGAAAACCATGTCTCCTGAACTGCTAGAACACTGGGTAAATATTGAAATTTAGAAATCATCCCCTTAAATTTATTAAATTTTGTAATAGAAGAAACACTTCTCATATTTACAGAAATAATATTAAAAATTGGGTATTTAATTGTATTTAAAAAATTATTAAAAGATTCAAAATTAGAAAAATGACGATTATCCATAAGAAAAAGAAAAAAAAATAATCTAAATTTATTAAAGTATTAAATTTATCTTATAAATACGTGTGCTGGTTATAAACACGAAGCACGATCTTCATCATCTTCTTCAACTAAGTTGAATTCACCCGCATTGGTTTGGAAACTTGACTACGTTTTGCATATATTCTCCCATTATAAGTGTAAATAGATTGGTAACCAACAGTTTTAAGACTTTTAGCATGTCTAAAACATTTAGAGTCTCCTTACTAAGAAAGTCATTAATAAAAATTGGTTCATCTTTTTCTTTAAGCTTATTTTTCACTTGCAATAGTTTGATTTTAGATGTTCTGGATTCAAATTTTACAACCATTGTTTGTTTATTATTTCCATTAGAATTACTCTTTTTTTCCGGAAATATGCACTCTTAATTTCATTCTCTCTTAAATTCAAACCAACATCATTAGAGATTTCTAATAGTTTATCAACAGCGTTTACATCGTTCTTAGCTTTTATACCACTTATTAGGCAATTGTTTTTAACTCTATGATCGTTTAATATTTTAACAGAGTCTTTTAAATCCTTTATTTCATCTTTTAGGAATCGATTTTCTTTCTGTAAGGTATCAATTTTCTTTTTATTTTGTGCCATCTCGAGTATGATATCATCAAATTTTTTTTATTGCATTTTTATTGCATATTGTAATTTTTCCATGAAACATTTTGAATGATATAAATTACAGTAATATCAAATTTGAAGGTTGTATCTAAAATATTTTAGAAAATATGGCACTTTTTATGTTGAGGTTGTATGGGTGGTGGGGGTAAAAGTGGGTCAAATTCCGTTAATGTTTGTAACAATATAACATTCAAGTATACAAAAATTGAAAGTTATACCTAAAGTATTACGGACAATACGGCGTTTTACAGGAGGTGGGCGTAAAAGTGGGCGGATTTTCTTAATTTTTTTTTTTTTTTAACTAGAATTGTCTCAAAACTAACCTGTGCAAAATTTCAGAGCTCTACAATGACTCCTTGTATTTAATGCCGGCGTTGTCACACTGTGCGACTTCCCCTAAATAAATAAAATATTTCAAAATTTTATAGATAATGGTAGGTTAGAAAAGTTAGGTTTCTTGGCTAGCATTATTTAGCACCAAAATACCGTTTTAAAACCTCGTTGAAATCCTAGGTATTACGATTATTTTGGTCATCTAAAATGTAGCCACATGAGCTAAAAACACGTGTCTTATCGCAGTGCAAGAATTACAGCGTAGCAACCTTCTTCAACATGGTCTGAAAGCAAAATGTAAAGCTGGTAATTACTACACTAATCATGTGAACATCCTGCTCATAATTGTTGAGCAGATAGTAGAGTGGAGATGTATTCTGTAGATGCGTTTCGTTGATTACGAAAAGTTCAGCAGGAATATCTGGACTGTTCTGAAATTTAAAAGACTACCAGCTGTCGGATTATTTGTGGCAATCAATCAGGCGCCAAAAAACAATTCTCAGGTTGCGGTCCTGTCTATTTGTTGTGTGCATTAATATTTAAATACCAGGACTTATAGTTTAATTTCGACTGTGAAAGACACACTTGAGAAGCTGGTTTCCAGAACTTTTGTCAGAAGACAAAGAAATATTTTTTCATATTTTTTTTTAAGATGTCAGAGCTGGGTTTTGATTAGATTTATGTCTGGAAATTTTAATGGCCAAACTGGCAAATATAGCTTTATGGATTGATTTTAGATCCAAAGCTCTTTCGTAATACGCAGATAGTTCATGGAAAATTAATTCAAGATATGTAGTTTCTAACATTTAAAAACGGATTGTAAAATAATTGTAATCCGGCTTCATGAGCTTCAAATCTTCTCCAACTGGTGGATTTGTCTGAATACATAATGGCTCATCGTTTTCCAGCATTATTTGTTTAATAAATGATTGACATCTATTATAGATTAACTGAAACTGGGATTTTTTCCCCGACTTTATTTGAAAGCTTTTCTCAACCACAGGCTTTTCTAATAATATTAAAATACATTTCCTTGGAACACGTAGTCTGTTAGATATTATTTTGAAAAAAATATGTTACGAAAGAAGATTTTTTGCAGCGGACCGATATGAAAAAATGACATACTTAGTTAAGCAGAGATTTCAACTAAAACTGAATGCATTTTATTAATTGCATTCATTCTTCTTGACTTCCAAACAGAAAAATTTGTTAAAAATTTATTTGCGAGCGAATTCTATTCAAACAGTCTCCATAATCTGGTATTTTCAGCAAAACAGCATAGAATGAACACAGAAATACTAAAACTCGTTTTATGTAATTTACCAGTCAGAATTTAATTTAAATTTAAAATTTATAACATTTTTGCATTTATAAATTAATCTCGTAATACCCTACTCAAACGCATTATGACCATTTAAGCTGATTTCAAACAGCTGGGCTTATTTACCCCGAAAATAAACGAAATAGCAACACTTTCACAACTCTATTTTAATTTGCTTAAAAGTTTGACAAAAAAAAAAAATAAAAAAAAATTGTTTTTAATTCGAAGGTCTGCAGACCCCAGTATATAAACAAACATTTCCTTTTTCCTTTCATTAAATTTTTTCTTATTTATGATTTTTTTTTTTCCATTCCTCTTAATGAGTAAATACAGTCAACTCACCAAAACGTGAATGCTATAGAATGTGAAAAAAATGGGAATGGAAATCTCTAAGTCATGGGCACTTTTTTTCGTTACTTTTTCAACTCTACATTTTTTCAATTAGGAAATTCCCAAATTAAGAGCTCTGTTGCTTGATTAATCCCTTTTCTTAATTCTACCCGTGGATAAGTCTCTTAAGGCCTTGATACAATATCATACACACTTGTAGAATTAATTCACACGAAATTCTGACCCACTTTTCATCGCATCAAAATGGCAGCATCTGTGCAACACTATGATACAATGATGCATAGAGAGTTACCTTTTGTTAACATGTTATAAAATGCAACCCTGATCACATGAATCACAGAATATGAAGTCGGACATACTTTGAACACACATACCTTTACTTGTTCCTTTATATTGCTACAGAGGTTTTGAATAATTCGTAAAAGTTAAAAATATAAAAAAACTGAAAGTGCTATCTTTGGAAGATTAAGTTCAAATTCTTGACTTATTGAAAAATTATTATAGAGTCAGTGTTTTGTCAGAAAATATGGTGTTACTAAATCACCCATTAGTTCCATTAAAAAGAGTGAATTAACAAACCGTTTACATTATGCTCTTTATGGTACCAAAGTGCTAAGAGATCCGAACATACTGCATCTATATACTTGCATATACATTTTCTGTTTTTTTTTTAAATCAATAAAATATTTGCTTAACATACTGGTGTCAAATATTTCTTTTTATGAAAATGTAGCTTCTGATGGTAAATAGAAGTATTTCTTCCTTCAATATTTGACATTCGAAATAGTGAACAATCTTGAAAATGTAAACAGTTTTGTTAAAAATTAGTTCACGTTATCTCGAGTTCATTGTATACCCAATTCTGTTCATGTCAAGTCAACCTTTAACAAAATTTTTGTTTTATTTTTTTTTTCTTTATAATTTTATTTAATATTGCGAATATATTTTTTTTATTTACTTTACTTTTTATATTTGTTTGCCACGCATTGCAGAAAAAAATTACAGCAAAGCACTTTAAAAAAAAACTACCCGTAAAACTTATAAAATTTGGGTTCCAATAAATTTACATTTAAAGTTTGACTTTCCTTTTTGCACAGCTCTTGTTCTCAAGTTTTTGGTTTGGTTTCAAGTGGTCATCGCCTACGTTTTCTCCCTCTTATTTAATAATACCACAGAACTATAAATGGCTTAAGAGGAAGAAAGGAGAACCACAAAAACCCAAACTTTTAAAAGTGTGGGTAAGTTTTGGTGAGAGCAACTAAAAAGGTGTTGTTAGAAAAAATAGGAAGAAAATGTTAAAACTTTTTTATAAAAGTATTTTTCATATTTATTTTTCTTTTCTATTATTTTCTTTTTTTTTATTTCAAAATGTTTCTTTTTCACCAAACAAACAAAACCAATTCCAAAGTTTGAGTGGAAAAAAAATAAATAAATAAACAAAAACAAAACAACAATTTTTACTACCGATTTGAAGTGCAAAACTTGAATGGTCTTAGAAAAGCTATAAAATGACTGAATCACAAAAGACAGCAGCTTAAGACCAGAATTCTACAAATTTAAGTTTAAATCGGCGAAATGGCTGTTTATGTTCATTTGACTTGAACTTGTGTTACAATGGGAGGCATAAAAAGAAAAGCTTTAAATACCCATTTTTTTTTCTAAAGTAAAATTTCATGAAATCAATGGAATTGTTCTGAAATTTTTAGGGTAAATAGATTAGAATTAAAATGTCACACTTTTGAGTTTGTACAGAGAATTATTTGCTTACATAGAGCTACATTAAAAGCATAAAATTTAGTTTTAGGCATGAATTTAATTAAAAGTGAACTTTATTAAAAGTGAACTTAAAAGTATGTTCACATTTACCAAATTTTTAACAAAAGAAGCGTAACCACTGTTAAAATATGTCATTGAGTGGGTGAAAATGAGTTGTAATACTCCAAAAGCTTCGTATATGCATATTCAACTTAATTCAAGGTGACAAATTAATATTTTCCACTATATTGAAAATTTATCGATTCGATTATTTTGTTCGCTTTCTTTACTGTTTGAAAGATGGGTAAATTAAACATTAATCTAATCTGTTTCTCTAAGAAATAAGTGTATAAAATTGTATTTCTGCAAATTACATACATATACTACAAACATACATAAGTAATTGGCCATTACCACCTTGTTTTTCAGAGTTACGGTCTAGCTCCTCTCACCACTCATGTTGTGTGTGTTAATTTTTATCCATGAGTACCGGGACCTACAATTTAAAGTCGACTCCGAACTACAGATTTGCAAAGCTTTTTCATTGCAATCAGTTACTCTTAGAGCTTTTGTCAGAAGACTGCTGAGAGGTAGTCGCCGAAAGAAATATTTTTCAGGGTTTTTCAAATACGAAAACATCGGTTCAAGAATTGATTTTATTTATAGTTTGTTGGAACGGAAGATAGATAGACAAGCGAGTTATATATGTATACCCGTGATGTGGTGGCGTCTGTGCAGAATGCTATCTCTATTGCTAAGATGGTTCATAATAGCGTCAGCGGGATTTGTTATGCTGAAGACCTTGTTTCTTCTATCACTGAGAATTTGAACGGCAATTCAAAAATAAAACATTCTATTCTGCAGAACTGTCAATTGAAAAGTATAGGAAAAAATATCACGCAAATTGTACAATCAGCAATAATGCTTTTAAGTGGGGTGCGTTGTATAGTGATTAGAGCGCTCGCACAAAAACTCAAATGGCCCAGGTACAAATCCCAGCAAAGGTGAAAAACGAAAAAGTTAGTTTGCGGTTTTTTCAAAATTATAATTTAAAATTTAATTTAATTTACCAAGAAACCGCTTTCCGTCATTTCACTCTATTCCATCTTAACCAATGTCAACAAAAAAACGAATGATCAGGACAAAAGCGCCACCTATTGAGAAGTAACAGATAACAGATAAGCCTACTTAGCGAAGGCACTCAACACACAATCAATATGCAACGATGAGGCAGTTGCTGTTGATCATTCAAGGGTGGAAGTTATAACACTGGTCTTTGAATGATCAATTCACAACAATTTGTCTCATTCCTAAGGCGCTTAATATAATAACATAAGAAAAAATAAATATGTACTGTCCTTTCCAAAAGCATTGGTCACAAAGAAAATCATCACACCTCGAAATGTGTCATGAAATTTTGGCATTCTTTAAAGGGTGGTGTAGAAGCTAATTTCGGTCCTGGATGCTACATATATGAGCAGTTGAAGTAAAAAAATTGACCCACTCTATTGTGTATGTGTGCATGTTTACTTATATATAAAAAGGCAGTAAAGACAGCGGAATTCATACTGTTTGAATATGGGGTACTTGAGGGTATCGTAGACTTGAAGGGTAACGAAGATCTCATAAATCGCACAGTCTTGTAATTGTATTTTCAGTCTAAATTAAATAATAATATAAAGAGTTTAAAATAATTGAATCTTTATTCTGAAATGATCAAGTGCAATACATGCTAAGCCATAAAATGTTGAATATATTTTTAAAAAAAAATATTAAAAGCAAACAGTTCCGAAATAAAAATTATTCCAAAATTTATTGGATAACTACCAAAGATCCACTAGGTTTTTCTATTAAATTTATGTTCCAAAAATAAAATTGTTAATTACTTGAGATCCTTAAGTTCAAAAACCACAGCTTTACTAAAAGGAATTTTAGTAAATTTATTTAATTTTAAGGAGACAAATAAGAAATTTGAAATTTTTTTCTTTTTCCACTTTGTTTCTTTCTTTACTAAGTGGCTTATGCAGCAACAGATAATTTTCTATAAAAAGAGAAAAAAAAAGAGAACCAAATTTAATATTCGTGTTTAAGCATAGCTTTTGGCATTCATCAACATCAACCTTGAATTTTTATCATCTTTGCCATTTTTCTTAATAACACTAATCAACTGAAAAAGTTTATTGAATTCAAAAACTTGTCTGATTACAAGTGTCCATTCCTTAAAAAAAAAAAAACAATATTCAGACAAACAAACTGACGCAGGAAAAGATAAAATACGAGTATTAGATAGCAAAAGATAGAAGCGGCAAGTGGAAAGAAAAAACCGAGACAGACATTGTCAAATAACTTTTGAAGTTTTTTTTCTTTTTCTTAATGTTTTGCCAAAGTTTCAAATGGCACATTCACTCCCTTAAAGCGAGTCAGTCAGTCATGTGCGGTGTGCAAATTACCAAAGTTGTTGCCAGTGTGGGAGAAAATTAAAAAAAAAATTGCAAAATCATATAGAAATAGACAAAAAAAAACAAAAATTAAAATTGAAAATAAAATAAAACTAAAAAACTTTTCAAAACTTGAAACTTTCCATAATGCTGCATAAAGTAAAACGTTAACGTTAAATCTGTTGTGCTTTCTTTCTCTTTTTAAAATTTCAAATATTTGTCCAACACTTGGATTTTACGACCTACAATAACAGTGTCTTTGATTGAGGTTGCATATTAAGTTGAAGCTGATTTTTGTAACTCATAAACAGACTTTTACACTCACTATAACTTATTTATATCAATCAACAAAAAATAATTTGTTGAATCAAATAGATTTCATCCATTAGTCGAGCCTGATAGCTTACAATTTAGATCATAGAAATCAGGCACCTGTAAAGATGCCTCTTCTGAGACGAAGACTATAGATCATTTTCTTTGTAATTGCCCACGTTTTTCGATAACTTGGCGCAGTGTGCGAACCTAGAGCCCCTTGTTTTACTCCACTTTATAGGAAACTCTTGTAATTCTGTACTTCATTTCCTATTTTGGATGATTACAGTTTAGTCCTGCAATGCTATTAAAACGGCACTTTGTACTAATTGTAGTTGATCACGTTTTTGGTTTGGCCATTTGGCATACCTACCTACCAAAAGAAAATACTTACTAAGAATAATCTAAACAATTAAAATAATAACTCAATATTCGATTTTTATATATAAATAGCTTTCTACTAACCCATACACATACATACATACATACATACATACATACATACATACATACATACATACATACATACATACATACATACATACATACATACATACATACATACATACATACATACATACATACATACATACATACATACATACATACATACATACATACATACATACATACATACATACATACATACATACATACATACATACATACATACATACATACATACATACATACATACATACATACATACATACATATGGCCTAGCTTCTCGCAGCACTCATGTTGTGTGTGTAAATTTTTATACATGAGTACCGGGACCTACAGTTTAATGTTGACTCTGAACGACAGACTTGAGAAGCTTGTTCATGACCATTAATTACTCTCAGAGCTTTTGCCAGAAGACTGCTGAGAGGTAGTCGCCGAAAGAAATATTTTTTCATATTTCTTTTTTTTAAGATGTCGGAGCTGGGTATCGAAGGCAGGGCTCATGTCTTAGTAAGCCAACTCACTAACCACTAGACCACGGCGACTACTAAGCCATATATTGGCATTTAATTTAGAAATTAATTGCGAGAGAGTATTACTTAAGTTAGGGTATATTTCATATATATTATAAGTTCGTATAAACTTCTAAGACCATGTGTGTTCGCGCGCTTAGCTACAATACTAAATTTAATAAATTAAATTCCTTTACTAACCCTCATATAAAATACATATACATACTTATGTAGTTCTCATAATAATACAATCTTTTAAGTTATAAGTTAATATTTTTCTATATTGTTGGCATTAAAGTAGAAGATTAACGGTCCCTTTATTGTTGGCTTTGTATTTTCTTTATATTGCACTTGGTAACATTAAAATTTACTTTTTGAACTTTTTAATAAAGACAGTCCTTGAATTGAATTCGGATCACACGTCTTTTAATTAATTTTATAATATTGAAGAGAATTTCTGGATTGGGCAGATAATTCTCGTCGCGCCTGTAAATACACAGCGTTAACAATGTGTAACACCAAAGTGTAATCGGCTTTACATACATAGCATACAGTTGAGTAGAAAATAAAAGATCTCTTTAACTTTTCCGTAGACTGCATATTTTATTTTGATTTGATTTATTTTTTTTTTTTATTTAACGATAGTTCAAATAATTTTGTTATAAAACAAAATTCCCGCAGATGGAAAGTAAAATCATAAACTACATCATTTGATGCGTATTGTATACAGTGAAATTTAATATTTATGTAAAAATTAA
Organism: Metopia argyrocephala; assembly: GCA_963576795.1. Classification (NCBI taxonomy): domain Eukaryota; kingdom Metazoa; phylum Arthropoda; class Insecta; order Diptera; family Sarcophagidae; genus Metopia; species Metopia argyrocephala. Next base: position 11,983,428 of record OY756211.1, read on the forward strand.
ACAATGGCTCGAATTTCGGTCAATGGAGATACGTAACACAACGTAGTCTATGATTCTGTGACTGAAAATATTATGACTGGCATTAATTTGGATCAGTAATATCATATGACGAACAGAACCATTGACTAGTTGAAATCAAAATTTGGCGATAAGTTTAATTTAGAAAATGGATTTTCCAAGCGAGTTCTTTTTATGAGGTCTACTCACGCAGTACATTGTAATAGTGTTAGCAAAATATGTAATAAGGAGAAGGAAAAAGACAATAGTGCTTTGGATCTTTGAATTAAAAAGCTTTCATTAGAAGGTAATTTTACAAACGGAAAAAACGATACATTATGTGATTTTCTGTACAATCAACTGCTGTAGTAACACTTTTTCGCTCTTATTCTGGGATCGCTCTGCGGTGTCTGGTGTTACAGATAATTTGTAAAAATAAGCCACAAAATTAAATGCTTTACTTGATAATATTTTATTATATGACTTTGAGCTTATAATGGCTCTTGAATTTAGCCTCTGTAGAGCGTCCATGATAGAGTGTATTACGCCAACTCTAACAGAGAGACTTCTTTACTCCCCTGACATTTCTACTTGGGTTTGGCACACTGCGTCCAAATTTTAATATTAGCTGACGAACCAGATTATATAAGTTGTATTGGATCAAAATATACTTGCAATACAACAGTCCACTCACAAAATCACTCGATTTCTAATCGTTTAGCCTGTATTAAATTACATAATTCAAGGTTTTTCAACAGGGACGCGACAAAAGTAAAGCGACAGGGACAGCAAACGACGCCATATTTCTTGCCGCTCTTTTGGCATTTGTCTTCAGTAAGGTTTGCCATTTCATGATGGAAAGATATACGAGCCAATAACAAGTCGAAATTATTAAAATTTACTACCGACATTCGGAGTCATCATAATCTTCCTAGCAGATCAACAATTGAGAGTCTAGTGGAAAAATTTTAATCCACAGGCATAGTACAAATTGTTCCCGTGCCAGTGAGAACACACGTCGTTCTCAAGCGTTGGGCATCTCTGTGATATCGTCGTGGCGAATTTTGCGAAAAGATCTTGACTCAAGAACTGAAGCCGCTTGACCACCAGAAGCGTCGTGTGTTCGTGAATTGGGCTGAGCAACAACTTGAAAAAGATTCGGATTTTCTTTGAAAAATCATCTTCAGGGATGGGGCTCATTTCTGGCTGAATGGCTTCGTCAATAAACAAAATATGCATTATTGGTCAGGCAGCAATACACACGTACTCTATTAGTCATCACTCCATCCCGAAAAATTACAGTTTGGTGTGGTTTATGGGCCGGCGGCGTCATTAGGCCGTACTTCTTCCGTGATGATCAAGACCGGCACGTTACTGTGAATCTGAATCGCTACCGTTGAATGATAACCGAATATTTCTATCCCCAATTGGATGATATGGACTTGGAGGACATGTGGTTCCAACAGGACGGCGTCACAAGCAACACAGCAAATGTCACAATCAATTTATTGGAAACCAAGTTTGGAGAACGTGTTATCCCACAAAATGGTGCAGTCGATTGGCCGCCTTGATCGTGCGATTTGACTATTTCCTATGGTCTATGCCAACAAGCCAGCGACGACTGATGAACTTCGTACGAATATCGAACGTGCAATATCAGCAGTATTGGTCGATTTATGCTTGAAAACCGTCGAAAATTGGGTTCAGCGTCTGGACTTCTGCAAGCGTGCCTGTGGTGGCCATGTAAAGGAATTCGAGTACCATACATAATGGCATCGAACGTACTTTTACAGGAATAAAGAATTTCATTGATGTCCGAAACCGTTTTTGTTTTATTTAAAAAACAATTTTTAGCGCTCTTTTTAAAAAAGCCCGTTATTAGTACACTGAGTCAAAAAGGGACAAATTATAGAAAAAAATATTCATTCCAAGAAAAGTTTATTGTAAATGTGGGTGTTAAAAACAATCATGAATATACTAATTCTGCGTAAAATAAATTTTAAAACATATTTTAAGTATTAAAACTACGGTTACATTAGACAAATATTTGACAGAAAAGATGTAACCACTATTTGACGTAAACATTCGCTTTTTTAATACGAGTATGTATCTATTACATCCAGTTTGATAAATTAAATGTCTAATCCCTATTATTATTATTTGTCTTTGAACAATATTAAAATATAATATATAATATAAATATATAATATAAATATTTCTATAAAAGAGTAGTTTTGCTTCTTGGTAAAATATTTTATTATACCTAATTGTTCCATACTAGGTTTGAACCAAGAAAAATAATTCAAAAGAAATGCACCACTGTCATTAACTCGACTATACAAAAAGAAAAAAATTGTAAAGAACACCTACATATATAAAACGATATAAATTATTACAGATAGCGGAAGTAGCAAGTTTTAAATTGACAGATTTGAATATATCCAGAGCCACAGATTGGCAGATTGAGAACAGCATGGTTTATGTTACTCGTGACATGTTACCCTTCGCTGTATTTCTCTAAATTATTAAAAGGTATAAAACAAATTAAAGTATATTAACAAAATTAAAAATTACTTCAATGATAAGAGATAAAGAAACTTGTTGAGTTCTATAGAGGTAGACGTCTGATAAATATGTGACGGAAGTTTACACAACGGATATAATTACTTTGGTCTATGGCATACGCCGCCAAGAAGATATATTATTGATTTATATTTGATATTTGCCAGATTGGATTAATATTAGGTTGGGTGCCACTAAAATGGTACTTTTAAATTGATTACTAAGAATTGCTTTGTTTTTACATTTTTTCTAACTACAGCTGCTACAGCTATTATAAAAGATTTCACACGAATTACGCTAGTCGACAAATAAAAAATTTTTTGTGTGACAAGAACAAAAGAAATAAATACGTATACTGTTTAGTGTCCTCACCAAAACTGCGGTTTTAATATTTTCCCATCATGTTAAGATTTTTTTATAATATGTGTGTCGAATATATTATTTTCTAGTTTAAAGACTGCTTTCCATCTGCGGGAATTTTGTTTTATAACAAAATTATTTGAACTATCGTTAAATAAAAAAAAAAAAAAAATCAAATCAAAATAAAATATGCAGTCTACGAAAAGTTAAAGAGATCTTTTATTTTCTACTCAACTGTATGCTATGTATGTAAAGCCGATTACACTTTGGTGTTACACATGGTCTTAGAAGTTTATACGAACTTATAATATATATGAAATATACGCTAACTTAGGTAAGTAATACTCTTTCGCAATTAATTTCTAAATTAAATGCCAATATATGGCTTAGTAGTCGCCGTGATCTAGTGGTTAGTGTGTTGGCTTACTAAGACATGAGCCCTGGGTTCGACACCAGGCTCCGACATCTTAAAAAAAAGAAATATGAAAAAAAAAATATTTCTTTCGGCGACTACCTCTCAGCAGTCTTCTGGCAAAAGCTCTGAGAGTAATTAATTGCCATGAACAAGCTTCTCAAGTCTGTCGTTCGGAGTCGACATTAAACTGTAGGTCCCGGTACTCATGGATAAAAATTTGCACACACAACATGAGTGCTGCGAGAAGCTAGGCCGTAATCCTGACACAGGGTTGTAAAGGCCAGTTATGTATGTATGTATGTTAAAGAGTGCGAGTTTCGCTACACCTATTTAAATTAAAACAAAATTCATGAAGAATTTTTTTAATTTTTTTTTTTATTTATTTTTTTTTTTTTTTTGCTGAAATAAATTTTGTAACCTTTTCTTTAATATAATTAGTTTGTTCATTATCGGAGCTTCAGTAGCTCGTTGGTAGTGCTCTAGACTGCTAGTTAGAGAGTTTTGAATTTGAATCTTACCAGAGATACTCCACTCGTAATAATCAGAATAATTGTAGTTTAAATAAATAAATTAATAAATAATTAATTATTTAGGGCCAGTAAAGCAAATTTAATTCTGATAAATGCTCTTTACTTTTCAATAAATAGACATTCTGAGATTCCTCTTAATCTAACAGAATAAAAAAAACATCTCCCATCTCCTACATAATGAAGTTCCCAAAAATTACTTTTGAAGTAAGGAAATTTGCATTCATACCCGTTATGAGTTTAGGGTTTTTTTTTGAAATTTCTAAACAGATGTCGTTCTAAATACACACATACATACATACATTTTCTCAATATTGTTGTGATATAGATCGGACGTGTTTTTTTGCTCGCTCTATCTGATTTCTGTAAATCCTGATTTTTTGTGATTATTTGTGCCTGGAAATCTGTTGAATATTGAAAACTATAAAACTATAATATTTATGTGCATGTGTATTTACAAATAAAGTTTTAGAAATAAAGTATTAGGACAAGGAACAATTATTGGACAAAAGTATAAATTTTATTATTAAAATACACAGAAAATACAAAGTGAAAACAACAAAATCAATATAATATCTAAACAAACAGTAACATATAAAATCAAAACATTACAAAAACAATATCTACATACAACCGTTTTTCAGAGTCACAACATCCCTATTTTGTGCGTTAATTTTGACTCATGGGCTTCGAGACTTACAGTTTAAGCATCGAATCTGAACGGCAGAGTTGAAAAGCTTACTCATGGCCAATAATTACTCTCAGAACTTTTGCCAGAAGTCTGCTGAGAGGTGGTCCCCAAAAGAAATATTTTTTAGATTTCTTTCTTTCAAGATGTCAAAGTCATCTTTTTCAATAGTAATTTATGTAGAAAATACTTTCATGTTTGTTTGCTATATTTTTAAGTCGCCACATTTAGCTTCCATGATATTATCGCGCTCATATTCATACCTGCCTTGGCCTTTTATTCTTTCGGAAATTCCTGCATTCTATCGTGAGGATCTGTTTCGCATCATTTACTGTAAATCGATTCTTGGAATTACACGGCATATCTTGGTACCAAACTTCACCTGTCAATTTCATATGTAAACTTAGTTTTACAATAAAAATATAGAACTGCCTTGACACAGAGTTAAGTAGTAGCATATTGTCGGATTTGACCGATTATCACTTTTCTATTTGTTTTTTTTTTTTGGCATTTTGGAATGAAAAGTTTTATTTTTCTTTTCTTAATTTTTCTTTCCCTTTGTTGGATTAAAAAGAAAATATTTTTAAGGCAATAAATACCAACAAAAAACAAAAACAAAAAAAATACTTTTAAATTCATTCATTCGTTCATTTTTTTCACACATTTTTATGGTAGAAAACTTTATTCTGTCTTTACTTATATTTTCACTTTGTTGTTGTTGCATTTGTTTTTATTCATTTTGTTTTGTTTCCAGTTCCTCCATATTTTAATTCGCTTTTTATTTCATTTTTTTATTCATGTGTGTGTGTGTGTGTGGGAGGGTGTGTACGTGTTTTTGTTTTATTTCTCTCTCTCTCTTCAAATTAGTTATTAAAACATGTGTAATTAATGAGCAATTCTTTTCAAAAGTCATAATTTAAATTACAAAACTTTTTCTCGCTCTATTTTTAATGCATGCTTTTTCGCATTTTTGTTGTTGTTGATGTTAATGTTGTTGTTGTTCTTTGAATACTTACATATATAATTTTATTTAATTTTAACTATGAAGTTAAAATATTCTGTTGGTTCAGTGTTCAGTGGGAACGCCGCATATTTATTGTGCAGTCATTAAATTAATCATTTCTTATGAGAAAACGGCTTCAAATAAATTATAATAATAAGTATTTGTAGATTTCTGAAAACAAAAAAGTTTTACAGATTAAGATGAAGATGAAATTTTAAAAAATAATGCGTCAATTAATTCTGCCTTTTAAAGCAACAAGTGTACGAGTAGTACGAATAGGAGATAAAAGTTTATCATTAAGGTATGATGTTTTTTTTTTAATTGAGGCCAGCATTCAGGGTATGACCACTATTCATGGAGTACATTGTGCTGGTCTGGGAAAATATAAGGGAAAGGAAAAAGAGACCTTTGATTTAAACCTACTTACAGTAAAAAACAAAGGTCCTAGTTTTATTCCTATTCCAATAGCAATCACGCCAAGAAGCCCGCAGATTAAAGTTTAAATTAGAATGGGAATAAAAAAAAACAAAAATGTACCGTTAATATTGCCATAAGAGCTCCAAATGCTGCATAAAGCATTTTAACTTTAAACGAATACGACTTATGTAAAGCTAAGGATTGTTGTTGTTGTATTCATTTCTGTTCATAGATGACAATGATACTGAAAAAGTGTTGTTGTTGTTGGCCTCGATCCAGCCCCTATGATAATTCTTAGCTACCACTCCTCAACTGCATTTCTGGCATGGAAGACCTTGCCAGTGGTACTATTGTACATTAAATATGTCAAACGTTGTACTCCGCCGTTTTCAACTGACAAGTAAGTTAAAATAGTAGATGTTTTCTTATAAGCTTAGTTTCATTCAGTACTTCTCATTCAATGCGACGTTTAAAAGTTAAGCACCCTTTAACTGCTTACCTACATCAAGTGTTTTGGGAGATAAAAAATATAAAAAAAATTAATGTGAATCAAAAAGAAGGATTTAAAAAATTTTACAAAATTTAAAATTTAATAATAAAAAAATTTAAAATAAATTGATAGAAGCGATGGAATAGTTTCGTGTCTTTTCGACAAAAGTAAACAGAAATAAAGTGAAGAGGGAAAGACCGTGGGCTTTTTTCTATTTTTTAAGACCAATACTCTGGGGTAAACTCCTACTCATGCAGTGCATTGTGTTGGAATATTGAAGATAAGTAGAAAGATAGATTTTTTTGTAATATTATTGATCGCCATATATCAATGAGACAAGTTGCTATCAGTTGATCACTCAAAGTCCAGTGTTATACCTTCACCCTTGAATGATCAACAGCAATTGCCCAGTGTGTGGGTTGAGTTTCTGTGCGAACGATTTAACCACTATGCAATTAGGTTTTAAAATTGTAGAGTTCCGTCTCCATTGCATGTTACTTTTGTAATAATAATTAGAATAAAAAATATTCCTTTGAAAAAGTTAATTAAAAAATTAAAATATTTTATTTAAATTTCAAAATATTTATATCACCACCTACATATGTATGTATGTATGTATAAATACGAATAATTTACAATTAGCATGTAAAATATATATACAAATATTCAAATAATAAATCATTATGTCAAAATTGGCTCTTTTAAAATTATAAATTTTTTTGATTTTCGAAAGCATTGCGCAAACCTGAAAGTAACATGGAACAACTAATTTCCAGCAAAGGATGATACGAAGTTTCAGGTTTTGTGGTTGAAGAGAGAACCTTTCATGAAACTGATGGTAACTTACCCCAAAAACAAAAACATAATCGGTGAGATTTATATATTTTATAATATTTTCAATAGATTGACAAAAAATATCATAAATAGAATAATAAGAGCAAAGTGGCCTGAAGGAACAGCTAACAAATAATTCAACATTCTCATCAGAACAAAAAAAATTCCGACGATAGATACTTAACCTTTATCTGCTCTTTGCGTCGAAAACTACGCATACCCAATACGATTTTTGAATTTTTATTAATATTTTTAGCTAAAAGTTCGTTAAATTTCCTGACTTTGTAGAATACATAAATGTGCACATTTAGACTTATTTTCGTATTATAAATTTTGTTTTTCTTTTTTTTTTTATTGTATCTAAAAATTTACGTTGGCTACCCTCATGCATCGTTTTCGACACATATGAGTAAGCGTATGTTTTTTTGCGGGCAACTTTGTTTTTTTACCAGTCATTGTGCTTTTTATAGGTGATAAAGTCATTTTTGTAAACAAAATATATCAAATAATTAAAAAGAAGTAAATAAAATATTTTTCAAGTGAAGAAATAGGAACTCTTCTAAATGAAAGTGAAGCTGAAAATAATTTCAGTTTTTCTAATGTCAGAAGTCCTGTAGTTAGCAGTAGTGTAGTCAGCCACAAGGTGGTAGGTTTTGAACTGAAAATGTTATTAATCTTCTGTCCGCCGTCACACGAATTGCATCTTGAAAGCGTATTTCTAAGGCATAAAAATGCATTTGCCAAAGCTAAGTATGGCGACGTTTTCTTGCAAATTGATTCCAGTTTGTTGCCAGCTTCTATGGGTGTTTTGATATAACTACTCGTTATACATGAATGTTGTATATTTTTTTAGATCAAAAAATCAATCAAATGCTGATTAATTCGATTCAGAGTATAGTCGTATTATGTTAAGGGCAATTATGTCGAAAAATACTTTTGAAGATGTCAATGAAGTTATTCCTTTGGATGATGATATTAGCTTTTACCTTTGCACAAATCAACATTTGCATTCACAAGCAATACGAGTACAATACTTGTTTGATATATTGGTAGAAAAAATGAGTGTACAATTTTACAAAATATATTGCATAACTCTAAAAAAGTTGAACCCGGGGAATAAAAGGTTGCCAACAATTATGAGTTATTATAACAAAACCACAATTTTAAATAGTTTTGTTACTTCAATATAGACTGTATCAATTAGGGTCGATATGATGCTTTCTTGCTACAGTTGCATGAGGGCGATGGCTGTATTTGCGAATATATTCGACATGGCTGCATTGAATGCCTTAATTATTTTTAAAAAATTAATTCCAATTACCAACCAATACATAAACTTACAATAAAAAGGAATTTTCTAGGGGAACCGGGGTTATCCTTTGTATGAAATATAGAACAGGAAAGCTACGATCAAGTTCATTTGTAAATTTTATTGAATTGCCATTTTTATTATATTCACCGAAGAGAGCAAAAAGCGTTCCTTCACAAATTAAATGTACACAAAGGTGCTCGATATGTTTTGAAAGGAATTCTACTTCAAAAATAACACGCATACTACTATTTGTTGCTTTTGTGCAAAAAGTGCATGTAAAAGCATATATTTATAACCAAAACGTATGTGTTAAATGCATTGATAATAATTCACTCTAATATATAATAAAACTAAAAGCAATGTTTTAATATTAAGCAAATATAAATACATACTAGCAATTTTTAGTTTTCCCATCATGTGTGTTTAGCGTTTTTCTACTAAAAACCATAAGAAATGTATTGTGCGTCGTCGAAAACGACGCCAGGGTAGACAATGTAATTTATTTTGAGGAGCAGATGAAGGTTAAAAACAGTAACCAGCAAGCCACCTCCAATACAATTTACATCTCTCTCTATCTTTCTTTTAAGAAATTATAGCTCTCACACAGTATTAAAACAGTTGCTCGGTTTCCGTAGAGTTTTATTTTTTCGGTCATAAAATAAAACTCGTTTTTATGAAAATTTTTTTTACACCTAGTTCTGATTTGACACATTATCGTCTGCAAACTATTACAAATGTTATTTCTATCATATTTTGTTCCGTGCAGAACGTCGTAACAGACCCAGTCATCGAACCCGCTTTCATCCTCCTAGTCAAATATTTGTAAAATTTTTAGCAAGTTCCCGTCATTATCGGTTTTAATTATGTAAATTTGCTCTTTTATTAATATTAAAGCACCCTAAAAATCGTTTAACTTGAGATTTTAGGTATTCAGCTATAAAAAACAATAAAATAAAGATACCACAAGCAACGGGATTAGATTAAAAATAAAATTTTTCATAAAAACGAGTTTTATTTTATGACGGAAAAAATAAAACTCATAAATAGAGTTTTATTTTTTAACTGAAAAATAAAACTCGAGAAATAACGGTTATTTTTCGACTGAAAAATAAAACTCAAAAATAAGTTTTATTTTATGACGAAAAAATAAAACTCACAAAATGATTTTTCATCTAATCTTTTATTTTTCCGTCAAAAAGTAACAGTTAAAATCTGATTAATGATCACTTATGCGAGATCACCACAGAATCTGTGAGAGCTCTCCAAGACGATTAATTTGGTATATAACATCATATACTTATGTCTGTCGACTCTAATACAATGATTTTTTTAGTTTAACTTTTAAGCAATAACTGTTATTTGCGGTCCCTGAAAAATTTGATTATTAAAATCAAAACTTTCTGTAAATAAATCTATAATTCTGTGTTTATGCAAATTAGCTATTTGGAACCATATTATATTTCTAAGAAAGCTATGGTCGATTTGCTTTTATTAATTTATAATCGGACTGCTTAAAAAGAGTAGCACTTCCCAGGTAATTTTATTTAATTTTATTTTATTTTATTTTATTTTTTTTTTATTTCACGGTGTGATTTGCAATGCAATAACAGCACTTGTGTTCTTTTTTCATTTTTCATTTTTTTTTTTTAACAAGATTTCATTAAATATCTGCATTTTAGTGTTTATTTTAAACAATTAAAATAATTTTTACTTCAACATTATTTGTTCTTCTTGTCTAATTTTTAACTTTTAACGAGAAAGTAATTTCTAACTTTTTAAGTTTTAAACAAAAAACAAAAATTTGAAACAAAACATCTTCAAACTTTTAAGCTGTGGTATGGAATGAATTTTATTTCAATATAAAATTCCTGAATTTCTTAACACACCACAAACAGTTTACAAGGAAAACATTCACATTAACTAACGTCATCCGGTATATCACAGTTGACTGATATTTACAGAGAAGTCTATGCAAACGAATGACCAACCATCTCCTTAAGTGAACAGCAGTGTTGTAATGTCAAGGGTTAATGATCCTCTACCTTTTACCTAAAAGTAGTAGTCTTATGATAAAAAATAAAACACAAAACATAAACTGAACAAATACTCGTATTTAGAACGCTATTAAAACCCTAAGAAGTACTTGTGAACAGAAGGGAATTTAAAAAATTTACCTACAGATTTGTAAAAAGTTTTTTTTTAGCAAAAAGTCGAAGTTGTTGGGACATATTTAAGTTCAAGCCTGAAATTGAAAACATTTCAGCAGTCAGTCAACAATACTGCTGCAACAACCTAAAACGTATGTATGTGATGTTGCGAATTTAAAAGGGTGGTGAAAAAACCGTAATTGTTGGAAAAGTTTTGAAGTTTAACATCAACAATTAGAAACACAAACTATTTCAAGTGCCTTTTCCAGCACACAATCAATTTCTCCGCATGATGTCGTTGTAGCCAACTATAATCAATGTTCAACCATCAGCATTCAACAATGGTGGCATGTACTCGTAGCTGCAGTTATACTCGTAACAGCAGCATTTGTTTATTAGAAGGAAATGTTTTTAATGTGTGACACAAATTGCAAAACTCGTCGTACATGCAATATATTGTTATACCCAAAATATATTGCAAAATCAATGCAAAGTTTTATTTAGTTTTTCTTTCTCTTTATGAACAGAATATAATAAAAATAGATTTTTAATCGATATTTAACAATTTCATACGCCCTACATGCCATGTAATTGTTCGAATTATTATTTTTTTTGTTTTTTTTTTTTTTGTTTTCATTTTAGTTACTGAAACTCTATTAAGAATATAGCACAAACACACATCAAACCAGTGGGGACATGGGAATAATGAAAACTGTTGTCAAAAATAAATTTAATTTTAAAATATTATTGAGTTGTGTTGTAAGCAATTATTTTATGAAATAAAAATCATCATTTTAATGTGTTTGAGGCTCTAGGTTCGAGCCCCGGGAAAGTTCTGATCAATATTTTTATTATTTAATTTTTGTTTCGTCAGAAACGCTTTAATTAGATCAAAGTTAACGGCAATGAATATTTTTGGTAATTAAAGAAGAAATGATGTTTGGCTAGTGTACTATTCCTTCACGGACATCATTTCTTCTTTAATTACCAAAAATATTCATTGCCGTTAACTTTGATCTAATTAAAGCGTTTCTGACGAAACAAAAAAAAAAAAAAAAAAAAATAAAAATCATCATGTTTTTGAAAATGAATTCCCAAATGAAGAACCATGTGAGCCTTTCAGACGGTCTCAGGCTTAGGGTGTCCAAAAAAAAAATTAAAAATTGGAATTTGTCGGAAGATCATTCCTAATTTGGATACTCATAAGGTAAAGTATTTTTGAGAATTTTTTCAGATTTTTCGGAAGTGGTTTAGAGGTTTTCAAAACTGTATAAAAATGTGCAAAATCATTGCCAAAACTTATTATTTATGCACATAAAATTAAAGATCGGAATATTTTCTTCAACAATATTGACTCAGAAGCCGAGAAAATTTTGATATTTTACCAATTCATAAACAAAATTTAAAAAGAGCCCAAAAAGCTCATTTTTTTATTAAAAATCAATTTTCGCGACCTTTAAACCACTTCCGAAAAATCTGAAAAAATTCTCAAAAATACTTTACCTTATAGTGGTCCAAAATAAGCTTGATCCCCAAAAATGTTTTTGAGTGGAACACACTAATATACATGTACATTAAAGAAATATTTTTTGTCTAACTTTCAACCCGTCTGTGGTCGGTGATAATAACGTTATTTTCCTTGTTTGGTTTTTGTTGCAATTTGGAGGAGCTGCTGCAACTTGCATATCCTTCCATAAATTGGCGTCTTCTAAAAAACTTCTTAAATAACTCTTATTTCTTAAAGGAATAATATAAATTCCATACCAGTTATATACGATTTTATTTGCCTTAAAATAAACTTTTTTAATTGACCATTTATTATAAAAGCTCTCAAAATAACTATAAAGAAATTATGATTTTTTTTAGGTTTGTGGCACACACACACTGTAGTCGCCGTGGTCTAGTGAAAAAAATTTTTCTTTGGGCGACTACCTCTCAGCAGTCTTCTGGCAAAAGCTCTGGGAGTAATTGATTGCCATGAAAAAACTTCTCAAATCTGCCGTTCGGAGTCAACTTTAAACTTTAGGTCCCGGTACTCATGTATATCGAATGTAATAATAACGCACTGCGACTAATTCCAACGCCCTATAGGCATTTAGGAATTATTGACACAAGCTGTCAACTTATGTGGGGGTAATTTATTCTCGTATTAAAAAAAAAGAAAAATTTACACACACACAACGAAAAATTGTACACAGTGGCTAACAAGCTGATTACAATAACATCTATTTTACTTAGCAGTTTGTTGGCACAGGGCTTTTGCATAACATTTATTTTACCGTCTGTCAACATAATAGAAATCAACTGTGAAAACAGTGATGCTAAGATGTGTACTTTTAAAAGTAACCCCGCTTTTGATATTTTTCCATAAAAGAAATTTATAAAATTAATCGTAAAATCGTGTTTTCAAAGTCATATAAAACTGCTGCAGACCCGAGTTCGAGCCTAGGAAGGGTGATCATATTTTTTAAATTAATTTTGTTCCGTCAGAAACGCTTTAATCAGATCAAAGTTAAATTCTATAAAGAATTTAGATTTTTTGCAATGAATTTTTTGATAATCAGAGGAGAAAATTATGTCCGTGAAGGAATAGTACACCAGTCAAACTGAACATGTTTTCTTTGCAGCATAATAAGAATCTACATAACTGTTTCTAAATGTGGTCAAAATTTGGTAAAATTCTACTTCCGCAAAGTGAGCCAAGATCAATTGAACTATTAGCGTATAATTGCGTGTTTGAAAGTTTTCATTAATAATTGTGTAAGCGCAGGTATGGTGTTTTAATTTGTTGTTACTCTGAATATATATTTCAAAGAAAAATAGTGTATAAAAAGCGTAAACTTTTTTTATTTATTATATACAATCGAAAAATTACGTATATTGATATACACAATTTTTTAACGATTGCCGAATTTAAAAGCTTCTGTATCGTTGTATTTAGGTTGTATTGAAAACAGTTTTTGTTTATTTGCTTGTGAACACCTAGTGTATGCTTGTATTCATGTACAATTGTATGAGTGTATAGAATTTTTTCATAAAAATTACCAACAACAAGCATATACTGTTGTAGTCTAAAACAACGATACAAGGGTCTTGTGAATTTGGCAAATATAATTGGTGTAAATGTTTCAAATAAAATAGTGTATACCGTCGTACAAAATAAAAAGTGTATAACGATTTTCACACATATTACAAAACAAATAAAATAGCCTAAATGGCATCATGGTACTTTGAATCTAATTTTTTGCAATTAAAGCCCTTGTAAATTAATGTGATATAGTCTACTAGTAGCTTGATTATTCCACTAAATATTTAAATGACCACAACTTAAAAGCATCCATTATTTTTTGAAATATTGCTGTTTTCCCACATGTCTAATAACACAAAAATTTTAAACTCCATTATCTTGAAATGGAAAAAAAATTATACACTATTCTTTTATTAAGGGGACGATATTATATAAAATTATTACGAATTTCCTTTTTCTTTATTTGTAAACCACAAACAATACCTATACTTTTCTAACCGTCTAGTGCCAAAATTTATTTTTTTCTGGATTAAAAAAATTTTTCTGGGTTTGACTTGTTGTAAAAGTGAAAGATATTTAAGCAAAAAAAAATTTTTTAATTGTCAGATCGGGAGTTATAGCTCCTAAAATTTTTAGTATCGCCCAAAAAGTACTCAAAGCATTTAAAAGTCGTATTACGATTTCCACGATCTCCATCTAGTTCGGGTTCAGAAAATACAATCGCAGTATTATCCAGTGTTATAGCGCCTAAAATTTTAGACCGCCTTTAGGCGCGTTTAGGAAAAGAATCCAAAAATTTTACACAATTTTTTTTGCTTCATGTAGTACAACATTTAAGTGAAGTAAAGTAACTAAAAGTAAACCTTTAAATTAAATTTTTTTATATTTATGCAAAAAAGTTAAAAAAAACCAATGGTTGTAAAAAAAAACAGTTTGTTTTAGCTATTTGTAGTGAAACAGAAACAGTCCATATGATTAGAAGGACATAAGTTTAAATTACACTTTCGACATACAATTTGAGTTTCGGAATTACAACCAGCAAATTTACAAATTTTTTTTAGCAGCGCGTGATAAAAACTGCGGAAAATGTGTGACTCCATCATAACAGTCATCTGCAGACGGTAGAAAGGATTTCTTATCAGTACAGTCTTTTTTAGATCTTGAAGTGGACGCCCGGGGGCTTTTGGCAATGAAGGAATCTACGAGCAAAGTACGGATGCAATCTCTGCCCGGAGGGTATAGCCTATTATTAGCATTAGGCTTGTTGATTCTGTTGAACAAAATATAGGCGTTTACCCTAGCTAAGTCAAGCAAATGTACGAGCAATCGATTTGTGTACTTGTTACTCTTCACTGGAATTTTATAACGGCCAATAAGACCATCCATGAGATCAAGACCACCCATTTGGCTATTATTCCCCATTTGTGTGGTTTATCTGGCAAATATTGTCAAAGAAAAGTCTTCATCTTTGCAGCACACATTTATTTGTTCATCCACGGATTGAAACTTTTCATTATATAAATGCGTATTCGCCACTTGGCTAGAGAAATCTGACATAAAAAAATGCCTATACATATATTGACGAATTTCTGAATTGGTTGTAGAGAAGGAATTCTGATACCTTTTTGACTGGCTTTTATATTTAATTGTTGAACAATGCAATCAATAATATTGTCGCCCAAAAAGTACTCAAAGCATTTAAAAGTCGTATTAAGATTTCCACCATCTTCACCTAGTTTGGGTTCAGAAAATGTAATCGCAATGTTATCCAGCACTAAGTTCTTTTGGAGCCACAAGATTTTTTTGAAATTTTTGGAATTGGGATCTATATCCGAAACGGATCAAATAAACTCCCCAGTTTCACCTATAATTCTACCTTTAGATTAAATGATATCCTGCTCTGCAGGCACATTGCGTTTACGTTTCTGTGGTCGGGGAGTATTGAAGTCAATCGAAGTAGGAGTTAAAAATTTCGTCAATAACGAGGGACTTCCGCTTGGAGTTACCTAAATCTCTGATATCAGCACTGAATCTGACATATTAACATATTTTTAATTTTTTTTTTATTTTATTTTTCTTTCTTTGCATTATCAGCAACACTCCAATAATTATGTTTTTAATCTTTTACCACTTTTAATATTTTTTTTTTTTTTTGATTTTTTGAAATTCACACTTTCTGCAAAATAATTATTTGGTCTGCATTTCACAATTATTCGACTTCAAATGAAAATGTTGGCTGCCTAAAGCATCAGCATATATTGCAAATAAAACAAGACTCTTTTTTGGACTTCCCCGAATTAAATAAAGTACAAAAAGAAAGCAAAACATCATTTGGAAAGGGAGTAAGTGAGCATTGAATTTAACCCGTCTGCAGGCGGTTTTGGGCACTAGAGGGCTAATTGAAAGCTTTTATGTAAATAAAATAACATTTTATATACAACTCACTCAACAACAGTTATTAGTATCTACAATTATTCTAGACATTTCTGTTGTTTCTATTTCTACCACAACTATTCTATTTAAAATGTTTAATTTTATATAATTTTAAACATACTCAATTTTTCTACGTGTATCTTGTAATTGTAGTTATTTATGTATAAAGCTTAAATGCTAGAACTTATAACGAAAACTAATATAAGGAAATGTAATGATGATTTTGCTTTATAGAATTATTTCTTCGTAACAATACATTGTGAATTTAAAAAAAAAAACAATTTATAGATTTTTTTTAATTCCATTATGATTTATAAATTAATATCATTGTACCTAATATTCGATGTTAAATTTATTATTCTTATCATTCGCAATAAAATTTTCTTTTTGTCTGTTGGTTTTCTTTTTTTAATGATGACGGGACATACTGATTAATCATTTATTTTCGCCTTCGCTATAAAAGTTGTTTTAATAACCAATTACACATCTACTCAACTAATTAGCACTTTTTCTGTTATTCTACAAGATGAATTTTCTTTTTATCGATTAATTATTTAGCATTTTTAATTTTGTTTCTCCTTTTTTTTTTTTTTTTTTTCTTCTTTTTTTTTTCTTCTTTTATCATTAGAAAATGATATCTACTTTATAAAGTTACAGTCATGGCTGTCTATGTGATGATGGTCTGTAGATAATGTGAATTGTTTATTGAGGTTTAATTGCAAAATTTTTTAATAGTTGACAATTGCAATTTAGCAGCTAAATTTTGAGATAAAAATAATTTGTTGCAAAATATGCAAAGGATACGAAAAAAAATTATGAATATTAGTAATAAATAAGTATATAAAGGAATGCATTTCTAAAGAAGATTCTTAATAATATGGTCCTATAAATGCAATAAAAAATTACATGCATATGTACTTGCAACATACTCGTACCTTTTCTTATAAAGTTCAACCTCACTGCAGCACATGTTAAAATTGAAATATCGATTACAAAGTTTCACAAGTGTTTTTCTTGTTTTTTATTAAAACGAATATATTAAGAGGTTTCTATTAAAAAAATTTAATTTTGGTAGAACAGTGATCAATAAGATCGCAGATAAAGATTTATTACACATTCAACTTAAAGATTTTTAGAGTCCTTATTAACTTACATTACGGGATTAGGAAGGACATTTTTATGTTTACAGAAAATATGAGTAGAGTTGAAGTTCTCGAAATATTATAGCCCAAACCAATTTGCTGGTTGTAACAACGCATTCTTACGCTCTAGCTGTTGAAAAAAGAACAAAAATACCAATTATCCCTATTCTAATATGCATGAGCTGTGATGTAAATTCACAAAATCAGAATGAATTTAAAATGCTTTTAGCTTTATATGGCAGCACCGTGTACAGTTAGTCGTGAGTTGTTGGCAAACAGGTCTACAAGAAATAGCCCTATAGTCAGCCTAAAACCATATGTCTCTTTGTCAGTACATTTTCTCTAGCGACAATTGCACCAATTAAAATGTTACCAGTTTTCCTTTTAAGCGTGAGTAGAGATGCATTAGAGATAACCGTACTAGTGTATTTTTGGTGACAGTATCAACCACCGAGTCAACAGTTTTTTATTGTGGTGTGCAATCAATATATTGGGATTTTTGTTTTACAGTGTTTTTTTTTTTTTTATTGCATCAGTTTTTTTTTTTTTTTTGTAAGGTAAACATGTGTTTTGTGGAAAAAATTGTTTTGTGTATAGTTAAATATTAAAATTTGTGTAAACTAAATAAAAAAGGTGCTTTAATTTATTTTATACATATATACAAAAAAATATATAAATAAATTATAAAAGGCTTGTTAAAAAACAAAGAATGTTACACAAAAATAAAAGTTTTCAATGTGAGCAGAAATATGTACAATGATGTTGAAAATGTGGAAGAAAGTGAAGATTTTGTGCAGCATTTGGAAGATTTTGCTGTTCCAAAATGGACGTTACGAGATAAATTAAAAAAGTGGTGCATCGAAACAACTCGTTCTACAAAATATTTGTTCCACTCTCCTGAGAAACGTTGTTGGACAAAAAGAACACAGACTTTAGTAAGAAGTGTCTCCCCTGGAAGCTACTGTCACTTTGGTATTGAAACGCAGTTAAGAAAAGTTGAAAACGTTCTGGAAAACTATGACGAGGTAGTATTGGATATAAACATTGACTGCATTCCACTGTTCAAAAGCTTTAAATTCAAACCAAATCAATACATACTGAAACAATTTATTTATAATAAAAATCCATTTTTAGGTCTGTTTCAATTATTTGTGGCAGGGCTGATTATTTTTAAAATTAAAATGGTTTTTTTTAATTTAAAAAAAGTAGTAACATTGTAGGACAGGGCCACAAAAATGTTCTATTGTCTCTGTATGACCGCAAAAGAACTAGCACGAAAATAGTGCTAAAGTCTACTGGTAAATTTTCAACGCTACGGTATTTGTCAATAGGCGATTACATTGATCGCTAGTAATTTACAATATATTTTCAGCTAAATTTTTGTATTTGCAAAAAAATTAAGCGTATTTTGAAGCTTTTTTTATTAAGACTAATACTCAGGGGTAAACCCCTACTTATGTAGTGATTATATTGGAATTTGAAATTAGAGATAGATATCGTCACATTTACGGCCGTATGTATAATAAAAAATTAGCAACTTGTTAGTATATGGGAAAAAAAACTAGAAAGTTTGTCACCCTCTATAGACTGATATTTTTAAAACTTTCCATTGGAATGGCAAACTTAGCTATTGTGTACAATGACCTGCTAAATTTTTATTATACATAATGTTCACCAGAGTCAAAAAACCCGTATGAAACTAGAAAGAAGACTTGGTATTTTTCAAACCGCAGACGGCATAAGTGAATTTCTTTTTATTTAGAAATCTGGGACCGGGACCAATCGACGCGTATTTTTTTCTGATAAAAATGATGGAAAAAAAGTATTTTCGATTTTTTGTCAGTTACAACGTTCTTTAATTCTTGCGACGATATGTGAGATGTTAAGCGCCTTATATCAATGGGACAAGTTGCTGTCAATTTAATTATTGAGAGGCCAGTGTTATGCCTTCACCTTTGAATAATCAACTGCAATTGGCGCATCTGTCGCTGGATGTTGATAAGTGAGCGCCTTCGTTAAGCAGGTTACCTGTTATCTTCCCAGAATGGTGATGCTGTTCTCCTGATCATTCGTTTCTGATGGAGTAGACTAGAAATGTTAGGGAGCAGTTTTTTGATGATGGTCGTCTTGGAGGTAGCGGGGAGGGACCTCTTATTTGTTTTTTTTTTTTTTTTTTTTAATTATAATTTTGGCAAAAACCACAATTTATTATATCAAAAAATTGTTTCTACTTCACTGGAATTTGAACGTTTGTCGTTTGAGTTTCGGTGTGAGAGTTCTAACTACTATACCAAGACCCCCCTAAATGAAATTTATCTGAAAAATAAATAACATTAAATCGGTTTGGAAGTTATCAAGTGAGCATATATTATTATTATTCGATTCAGACCCAGCACTAATGCAAGACACTGCGACCTATTGTGTCACCTTGAGTCTATTGTCTGTTTAGCAGACCAACTGCCACCCTTATGAACACCAACAGGTCCGAAACTTTAATTGTGGATATGTCCGCCAATGAGGCCATGTGCCTCCCTAAACACATCCACCTAAATCTATCAAGAGCCACACATTCACACAATATGTGCTCCGCAGTCTCTGATGCCAGTGAGCATATCGTCGATGGAATTAAAGAACGCTGTAACTGACAAAGAATCGAAAATACGTTTTTTGCATCATTTTTATCAGAAAAAAATACGCGTCGATTGGTCCAGGTCCCAGATTTCTACCATGAAAATAAATTCACTTACGCCGTCTGCGAAATGAAAAATACTAGTGTATTTGTTCTACATTTATGAAAGTTTTTTGGCTCTGCTGAAAATTTAAGGTTTTGTCAGTTACAGCGTTCTTTAGTTCATCGACGATATATAGAAATAATACTTTATATATTCATGAACGAGTACTCAGTGAATAATAGTACATTTTGTCATAGCTCTTCAATACCTTTTATACGTTTCTGGATACTAAACTAGAGAATAGATTAAAAAATTTCTGTCTGTTTATATGAGCAAAAAATGCACATAAATATTTATATGGATATCGATGGCTTAATATAGAAAGGTCGTAGCTAGTTTTTTTTTTTCAAAATCGCTTTTTTACATATTCTGGTAGAAAAAGCACAGATACAATTCCCCTAAAAAATTCAGGCTCCAATGTTGACGAATTACAGTTTTACTTACTTACTTACTTACTTAGCTGGCCATAACAACCCGTTAACGGGTTTCGGCCTGCCTCAACACTAGTCTCCAGGCGTCTCTGCTAAGCGCACGCCTTCTCCAGTTGGTCACACCAATTGATGACAGGGCTCCATCTACCTGGTCTTTCCAACGTAAACATGGACGTCCTCTACGCCGACGTCCAGTGACCTTCGCATCGAAAACCTTTTTCGCTGGAGCAGATTCTTCCATCCGAACAACATGGCCGAGCCAGCGCAGCCGCTGGATGTTAATGCGCTGGACAACATCTATGTCGCCGAGGAGCTCATACAGCTCATAGTTGGTCCTTATGCGAAACTCATCGCCTTGCTTCAGTGGACCAAAGATCTTGCGAAGAATTTTTCTCTCAAACACTCCCAGGACCGCTGCATCGGCACAAGACAGCGTCCATGCTTCCGCACCATAGAGAAGCACCGGAAGAATAAGCGACTTGTAGAGTGTTAACTTCGTCGCACGAGAGAGGTCTCTGTTACTAAACTGCCTACCGAGACCGTAGTAGCACCTGTTGGCCAGTGTAATTCTTCGCTTGATCTCCAGACTGACATCATTCTTGCTGGTAATGGCGGTGCCAAGGTAGATAAACTCCTTGACCACATCGAATGTATAGTTGCCGGCTGTAACCTGGGAGCCGATGCGATCAGCATCCCTACTCGTCGACAACATGTACTTCGTCTTGCTCTCATTTACCGCCAGACCCATTTTAGCAGACTCTCGTTCAATAGCATTAAAGGCTGCGGTGACATCTCGCTTGGTATGCCCAATGATGTCTATGTCGTCGGCATACGCAAGGAGCTGGACACTTTTATTAAAAATAGTGCCATTACGATGTACACCCGCCTTTCGCAGAACACTCTCCATGACGAAGTTGAAGAGGTCGCAGGATAAGGGATCGCCTTGTCTGAAACCTCGCACGGTATTAAAAGGCTCGGAGAGGTCTCTTCCTACCTTGACGGAGCTGCAGGAGTTGCTCAGCGTCATTCTGCATAGCCTTATCAGCTTAGCAGGAATACCGAGCTCAGACATTGCGGCATAAACGCGATCCCTTATTGGGCTATCGAAGGCTGCCTTATAGTCGACAAAAAGATGGTGTGTGTCGACTTGACTTTCATGGGTCTTCTCCAGGATTTGGCGCAGTGTGAATATCTGGTCAATGGTGGACTTACCAGGTCTGAAGCCGCACTGATAAGGTCCAATCAGTGAGATGGCGAATGGCTTCAGTCGTTCACACAATACGCTCGTAAGAACCTTATATGCGATAGGGAGGAGGCTTATACCCCTGTAGTTGGTGCATATCGTGGGATCTCCCTTTTTCAGGATGGGACAGAGAGCACTAAGATTCCAATCGTTGGGCATACTTTCCTCCAGCCATACTCTGCAAATGAGCTGGTGCATGCACCTAACCAACTCATCGCCTCCATACTTGAAGAGTTCAGCTGGCAAACCATCAGGTCCAGCTGCTTTGTTGTTATTCAGTCGCCATATGGCAACCTTGACCTCTTCATGGCTGGGGGACGGGATCTCGACGTCGTCGTTAATGATTGGGTCCGGCACAGCATCTCTAGAGGCGGAATTTGTGTCGCCATCGCCCTGCAATAGATTAGAGAAATGCTGTCTCCATAATCTTAGTGTTCCTTGTGCATCTGTAACCAGGTTACCATGTTCGTCTCTGCAGAAGGTTGCTCCGGGCTTTAAACCAGTAGTAAGACGCCTTATCTTTTTATAAAAATTTCGAGCATCATTTCTACTCCTGCATATCTCGATTTCCTCACGATCACGCCTTTCTTGCTCTCTTTTCTTCTTTCTAAATAGGCGTCTCTCTTCCCTCCTCTTTTCTCTATACGCCTCCACCGTTGCTCTTGTAGTGGTGGACTGCAATGTTCGTCTATAGGCAGCGTTCTTTGCTGCAGTGGCCTCACGGCACTCTTCATCGTACCATTGATTTCTGCGGGGAGGACGCTCAAAACCAAGAACTGTTTCGGCAGCGCTGCGCAGGGAGTGAGCGATGTGAGACCACTGTCCACCAATACTTTCGAGAGAGGATGGGATGTAATTGAGCTCGTTAGAAAGACGATCGGAAAACGACCTGGCTGTCTCTTGTGATCGCAGCTTTTTGATGTCCAGCTTCCCTTGCACACTAGGACGTGTCGTATTCGACGCGCATATACGCAGTCGCATCTTGGCTGCGACAAGATAATGGTCCGAGTCGACATTTGGACCTCTAAATGTGCGCACGTCTAGTATGCTGGATACATGCCTTCCATCAATCACAATGTGATCGATCTGGTTGTTGGTAGATCGATCAGGAGAGAGCCAGGTGGCCTTATGGATATCGAGATGCTGGAACCTGGTGCTACAAACTACCATGTTTCGCGCCGCGGCGAAATCGATCAGTCTCATGCCGTTCAGTGAGGTGGAATTATGAAGACTGAACTGTCCGACAGTGGGGCCAAAGATACCTTCACGTCCAACTTTCGCATTGAAATCGCCGAGGACAATTTTGGCGTCATGTGCCGGACACCTATCGTATACGTCCTCGAGCTTTGCGTAGAGAGCATCTTTGACCGCATCATCCTTCTCTTCCGTCGGGGCGTGCACGCAAATAAGGCTGATATTATAAAACTTTGCCTTTATTCGGATCGTAGCAATTCTTTCGTTCACGGGGGTGAACTCCGAGACAAGATGGCGCAGTCTCTTACTTACTACGAATCCGCAGCCAAATTCGCGTCTCTTCTCATGGCAGCTGTAGTAGATGTCACATGTTGCTTGCCTCATACAACCTTGTCCTATCCATCGCATTTCCTGGATGGCGGTGATGTCAGCCCTACATTTCGTGAGAGCATCCGCCAATTGGATAGAGGCACCTTCCCTATAAAGGGTTCTCACATTCCAGGTGCATATCCGTAAATCATAGTCCTTAAAACGTTTGCCAAGTTCGTCAACATAAAAGGGGGTCCGTTTAGAGGCTATTGTATTGGTTTTCATTGAAAAAATGTTTTTACGTGGTGGGTTTCAAGCCCTACGCACAACCCAAATTTAAAGTCCAGGGGATTGGACAATCGCCGCATACATTAGTTAACAAGCTAGCGGGTGCTAGAATGTCATCCAGGAGGGCCGCGTGGAGGCTGTATGTCGACTTGAATACAACGGGAACAAGGATCGTTCTGGAGGCCGCCAGGTTGACCCCAATCAGAGACTTTGCCTTGTCCGAAGTACCCCATCCATCCCATTATTACAGTTTTGTAATAATTTAAAAAAAAGCCCTATCTCATTTAAAAATTTTTTTGAAAGAAAAAGCCCTAACTCATTTAAAATAATAACATTTTTTAGTTAATATGAAACAATATTTTTAGTATTAAAAAATACAATGAAAACCCATAGTCAACTAATAAGCTCTATGAAACTCTACAACATAAAGGCCTTCCTGCTCGGATTGTCGAAAAACAATCAGGTGATTACTTACACACACCGGTATAAATATTTGTTTTAAATAAAGAGGGAAGGTGAGCAGTATTTTGGTATATCGAAAAAGGTACTTTGTCAAAAGCCTTCCAAGCAACTTGGAGAGGCTTGTTCATCACAATATTGCTGAAAAAGTTCATTAAGAAATTGTTCAAAGTTTACGGAAGTTATTCGAAAATAAATTTTTAACCTGTTTTGGAATATGTCCTGGGAGCAAAAGCGTATGTATGTTACTGGTCTTACAAAAATATCAGAGAAAAAACAGAATTGCATTGAAAATTCAAGACGTAATCACACAATAACATATTTTTTGAGAAATAGCTCAAGCAGGTGTGCCGCAAAATGTTCCTTTCTACTCTATAGTTATAACCAATAAATACCAATTTTTAGGCAGAAACATTGGCGATCCAACAGTAAATATGCTACGAGCCCTAGCGTATGATTCATCAGGACTAATTTATTTAAAAACCAATATTACAGACCTGCTATGTTTCCCCTGAACAACTTTATAAAGAAAAATTATCAACATCAAAAAAAAAAAGTGGGACCATTTGCAAGATTTGAAAAAGTTCCTTCCGGAAGATTGCCACCGCTCCTATGATAATTTGCCTTATAAAAACTAGCATATATTTTTTACTTGGATTTATTTTTTGTTAATTTAATCTGTTTTGTTCATTTGAAAATGAATTGTTTTATTAATATTTTCAGTTTTTATTTAGTTCAAAAAGTCCAGTTATGAGTTTTTTCCTTCTCCTGTAAACAGCCAAAATTTAACGACCTTTCTATATTAAATAAATACTGCATTTACACTTTGCATATACATAAATATTTTTTTTAGATTTCATTAAGTTTTTTCCTTCTCCTGTAAAGTACTGGAAATTCGAGATACGACCTTTCTATATTAAGCCATCGATATGTAATGTTATGCAAAGAGAATGCTGTCAGAACTACTAAAATATTAAAAAAAAAAATGCTATCGTTATATCCTGTGGTTATTGAGGCAAAGGAATGTGTGCATATTGTTCTGGTGGGAATTGGCCCAATTGTGAGCTTCGCATGGCTGTCAAAAAAAATTTTGAAAAATGAATTTTCATAAAACAAGTTATTGGCAACACATAGAAGTTGAAAAACTTTTAATTTTTAGATACGTTAACAGTTGACTTAAATTGTACATTTTAGCTGCTGTTTACATCGTCACGCAGTCTATGTAATTCTACCTTAACCCATTTTGCTTTCTCAAGACGTCATAGAAAAGAAGCGAACTGAGTGATGCGATCATTGCAGGTTTTCTGTTCTATCCATTTAATCTATGTATGTAGAATATATGAATTGGCAGAATAAAATATATATATATATATATAAGGACAAGGAATATAGAAGAAATATTATTTGGATATTAATTAATTTCTTAATTAATCAACAAATATTAATCAACGAAAGTGAATTTATATATTTAAACTGCTTTTTTCGTATTTTGACGAAAAAACATGTTACGCAAAGTAAAATAAACATTTTATATGAGAGCAAAGTTTTTTAATGTTTGTATTAAACTGTGCATTCCACGCTGTTACTAATTCTAACAATTTTTCTGACAATAGAGAACGATGCTAAAAAGCACAAAACGCATCAGCCGAATGACAATTACGTTTTTACATCAATTGTGCTCGCTGGGTAATGCATGCATACGTCTACTTGCTTTCAATTGTTAAAGTGGCAGTACAAGTACAAATACTTACTTTTATGTATGTTTGAATTTGTACATCATAAAGTATACATTCATTACAAGTAAATTGCCAATTAAATGTTTCTGATTTTGTTTTTTGTTTTTTCTTCTTCTTTTTCTTATACTTAAATTAAATTAAAATTGTTTTCAATTAACAACTAATGAATTTAAGAACTCGTTCTTTCTTTTTTGTTTTTTTTTTTTTAATTTGCTGTTGCAACAATTAAAATGTAATTTCCTATTTCAATACAACAACAAAACAACACTTACTAGTTTAACTATACATGTAAAAAGTTAATGGCATCAACAAATAAAGTTCTAAACGAATCAATTTATTTTTGAATATGAACTCGTAAATAGAGGGTGTTTTTTATTGAGGTATAGAACTTTAAGTTGGCATCACTTTTTTAACTGGCGGCCATTTTGTCAGCTGTCAAGTGATTAATATTTAGTTTGGTTTGCCATTTCATCATGAACAGGTTGACAAAAGAACAACGTTTGCAAATCGTGCAAATTAATTTCGAAAATAATGGTTCAGTTCGCAAAGTTTACCGCAAGCTCCGTCCATTTTATGGTCGACATAATCGTCCATCAGAGCAATTAATTCGGTTAACCATGCATCGTTTTCGCACTACGTTTACTTTATGTGATAATACGCATCCGCAGAGACGTCGAACAGTGCGCACCGAAGAAACAATTGCCGCTGTAGAGCAAAGTGTTAAAGAGAACCCGAATGTATCGATTCGCCACCGTGCACAGCAATTGGAGCTTTGTCCATCAACTTTATGGAAGATTTTGCGCAAAGATCTTGGCTTGCGACCTTACAAGATCCAGCTTGTGCAAGAATTAAAGCCGCGAGACCATGCAATGCGTCGTGATTTTGGTGTATGGGCCGAAAATGAGATTGATCTCGATGCTGATTTTCATCGCAAAATTTTGTTTAGTGATGAGGCTCATTTTTGGTTGAATGGCTACGTCAACAAGCAAAATTGACGCATTTGGAATTAAGAGAATCCACATGAGACCCTTGAGACGCCATTACATCCACAAAAACTGACTGTTTGGTGTGCTCTATGGGCTGGTGGAGTCATTGGGCCATACTTCTTCCGAAATAATGCTGGAGAGTCAGTTACCGTTAATGGAGACCGGTATAGAGCCATGATAACCGACTATTTTGTTCCCGAATTGGATGGCATGAATGTGGATGAGTTGTGGTTCCAACTAGACGGCGCTACATGCCAAACAGCGCACGTCACAATCGATTTATTGAAGGAAACATTCGATGAGCGCATAATTTCGCGGAATGGACCTGTCAATTGGCCACCAAGATCGTGTGATTTGACACCATTGGATTATTTTCTTTGGGGATATGTGAAGTCGCTCGTCTACGCCAACAAACCAGAAACGTTAGGGGACTTGGAAGCCAACATTCGTGGCGTTATTGCCAACATACGGCCCCATATGCTCGAAAAAGTGGTTGAAAATTGGACCTGTAGAATTGGCTTTATTCGAGCTAGCCGCGGCGGCCACATGCCCGAAATCATATTTAAACATTAATGGCATAAAATTATCCTTCCAATAAAGCCAAATTGATGGACATTAAAATGATTTTCTTGTGTTTTATTTCAATTCGAAGCTCTATACCTCTAAAAAAACACCCTATATTTGTTAGAGTACTATAATTTAAACATTTTTTAATGAAATGTAATTTATTAACCAGAAAATATTTAAATGATATTTAAATACTGTGCATATGCAAACAAGTTTGTAAAATAAATTATTAAAATATTGTAATTTAAAATATTCTTTAGGATGTTGAAAGCAGTGCAGGTGCACGTGTAAATAAGAATGGATGATTTTTTTTTTATTTGGAAATACACAATTATTCAAATAAATAAATAGCAAATTGTTATCAGAATTAGAGATGATAGAAAATTCTTCGAGATTCGCAGACAAGATTTAAAATGAAACACGATCGTTCCCTCTCAAAGTTTAGTATGGGGAATCTACTTGCGAATCTCGATACTTGCTATTCATGTCGACATGGTAAAACATGACCATAATCGATGTTTGCGGGGGGTTGAAGTGTACCAGTTCTGGGATTCTGGGGTATCTTGGGTCGATTTCCACACTAGGGGTGTTTTTCAAAAAAAATAAGTAATCGGGTTGTTTTTCTGGTTTTATGTAGTTTATTGTTCTTATTGATGTGAATTGTTGTACAATGTAAAATTTCACTATTTTTCATTTTATATTTTAGTGTACATTTGTATGTACATACAATATATGGGTAAAATGTATTTAGAACAAATTTATTCTTATTTTTATTTTTGATTTTAATTACACCAAATCACACTGTCTATATTTTAAAGTATTGTATTATCAAAGTAAGTATTATCAATCACTTTATTTATTTTAACTATTAAATATGTCCGCACTGCTTGAGCTTTTCTATATAAGTAAAGTTAAGTTACAAACAAACATGTTTGCAAGCGACAAAAAGGAAAAAGAAAACGATCACACTCCGGTTCATTCGAATAATGCACCGAAGAGTGTGGTTTACACGTGAACATCCCGCCCCCCCTTGCTGTATTGCAAGCAACATAGGGTGGGCCAGAGTATACACTCGAAATAAATTACAATGAGTTAAAAAACGACAAGTATATTAGGCGAGGCCAGTAAACAGTGTTAAGATGCAGGTGATCAGATACAAGTGATTTGATGTAATATTAAGTAATCATAGGTATTAAATTTACATATCTTTAAACGTAAGATATTCAGATTATTCTATAAGTATAAGATACAAAAGGGTAAGCATAAAAAGGTAAGTATATAAAAAAAATAATTAAAAAATAGTTAATTTCATAGTTAATAACATAAATCAAATTTCATGAAGGAAGATAAAGTAATATTCAAAGTAAGATATAAAGATATTAAATGGTAGTATAAGTATAATATATAGTAGGTATAAGCAAAAAGTAAGAAAATTTTTTAGGTTTAATTATTTAGAAAATAGTAAAGGTTTAGAAAAAGAATATGTTAGTAAATGTCATTAGACTCCAATTCTTCCAATGATCGTCCAGCCGAGCATGGTATCTTGTGCCATGGCCATTCCAAATGATGGCGGTTGAATGCCGTTTCTGATTAGTTGTGGATAGATGTCAGCTCCGAGAATGAGATTTAGTTCACTATTTGAATAAAATTCTGAATCAGCAAGGCGTAAATTGGTGAAGTATTTTGCCAGTCCGTCGTCCAATCTTTTTCTATCTAATACTTTAGGTAAACCTTTGGTAACCTTTGCAGTCACCTTGAAAGTGGGACCTTCGTCAAAGCGTGACCGGATGGAGATCTCACACCATTCGTCATCACCCACCCTTTCTAGGGTACCTCGTACCTCTTGATTAGAAGCTGTGATATCGCACTAAATGATGAACATGGATTGAGGATACCTCTTATGGAGTGCCAGATATTATTAAGTTTGACCTTGGGAAGGACCGTTGGGATGACAGTGCCATAATTCGCAGTGGGTTCCGTTTGTCGAGTGCAATTGGTAGGGTGACGCTCATGGCCATGAAGGAGGGTGTGATGCTTAGCTCCACAGACACGGCAACAACTCTTAGTGCGACAGTTGGGAAGAAGATGCGAATGCGCCAAACAATTTTCGCAATAATTAAACAGACGTACCATCCGTCGCCTGTCAGATACGCTCAGTTTATTAAATCTGATGCACTTTCGCAATGCATGATCTTGCCTGCACATGCGGCAATCAAAAGTTTTAAGTCTGTTGAGAGAATTGGAACGAACGGAAGGCTTTCGAGAATCTGACATGTTGGCTGTAGTGAAGAAAAGAGAAAAAAAAATATATAGTCATTGTTGTGAAGAATGGGGTAATAATACTAATTTTGAGATTGGTCTAGTTATGATACCGTTGGCGGTATAAACATCTACGACTCTGACTCGGTGATCAGGGCCTGGAAAAACTTTCATAACTCGACCTATTCGCCATTGGTTTGGGGGTAAATTTTCTTGTTTTATAACAACTAGATCATCAATAGCAAAGTCTCGCTGGGGTATTTCCATTTTGTCCTTTTATGGAGTTCTTTCAGATACTCCTCCTTCCATCTTTGAGCTAGATTTTGATGCAGAATTTTTAGTTTCTGCCAACGGTTAACGTAGCTTAGAGAATTACTAGTCAAATCGGGTTCAGGGGGAGATAATAAAGGGGTTCCAATGAGGAAATGGCCAGGAGTTAAGGCGCATAGATCCTTTGGGTCGTCGCTCATTGGACTAAGAGGTCTAGAGTTCAGACAAGCTTCGATTCGTGCGAGCATGGTATAAAATTCTTCGAAGGTAAATGTTTGGTTATTGCAAATCTTTTTAAAGTGGGATTTGAAGCTTTTCACTCCCGCTTCCCAGATACCACCCATGTGCGGAGCACCAGGGGGTATGAAGTGCCACTCTAGGGGTACAAAGCTATTCGGAGCCAAAAGATCTTTTCGCACGAGAGACAATAAATTAAGTTTATCTTTGTGCAAGTTGTTGGAGGACGAAGGCAGTTCCGTTGTCTGAATACATAGTGCGGGGAGTCCCTCGTCTGCTGAAGAAACGAGCAAAGGCAGCTAAGAAGGCTTGAGTCGAAATTTCGCTTGTTACTTCGAGATGTATGGCTTTGGTGGCAAAGCAGATGAATACTAGAACATATCCTTTGGTGGTCTTACAGCCACGTCCAGCATAAGATTTTAGGTCAAAGGGGCCAGCGAAGTCTACACCGGTGTTGTAAAACGGACGAGACAAAGTGGTTCGTTCGGGGGGTAATGCAGCCATGATTTGTTGACTCAGTTGACGTTTTTGTTTCACACATATTAGGCACTGGGAGATTATTCCTTTAATTAAGATTCTCAGTTTGGGAACGTAATAATGAGTTCTCATGAGTCGATACAAAAGCGCATTTTGTCCATGAAGAGAAAATTTATGCAGGTAAATCAGGTATAGGCGGGTAAAACGAGCATGATAAGGCAATAGGATGGGAAAACGTTCATCGTAGCTAAGTGTGGGGGAATTTGCCAATCTACCATTTATGCGTATAATGCCGTCTGAGTCTATAAATGGATTGAAAGATAAAATATGGCTTTTTCTTAATATTGATTGCCCATTGGATAATTGATCATACTCCCTGTGAAAATAATGTTTCTGACATGCGAGTATTAAGCGAGTTTTCGCAAATGTTAGCTCGGATGAACTTAAATCGATTTCTCCTGAAGTTTCAGTTGCAGGTTGAGGTCTCCGTTTTATGCGATTATAAAATCTAAATATACGAGAAATAATTCTCAATGCTCTACAGAGATCCGAAAAATTAGTCAGAATGTCGTCGTTGCCAATTTGAGTTATGTGTGCACGAATAACTTTTGCTTCTTCATCTGTTTGAAACCTAGACGTTTCAGATGGCCATTCTGCTGGCGGACGCCGTAGCCACGGGGGACCATGCCACCACAAATCATTTGACATAAGCTGAGAAATTGTAAGACCGCGAGAGGCTATATCCGCAGGATTGGTTTTCGAGTCGACATGAGCCCATGACTTATTACCAACCTTTTCTATAATAGACGAGACCCTGTTTTGAACGAAGGTTTTCCAAGTGTTCGGCGGTTTTTGTAGCCATGCCAAGACGATTGTTGAGTCTGTCCATAGGTGAAGTTTATAATTCTTGATATTCAGCTGGGGTTGAATAGAGTCGATTAACGTTGCCATTAATTCTGCAGCACAAAGTTCCTTGCGTGGTAGGGAAATAAACTTTATGGGAGCAACCTTAGTTTTGGCAACCAGAAGGTGCGTAGAAATATAGCCTGCGTTTTCAGCACGAAGATATAGTGTTGCAGCATAGGCTTTCTCCGAGGCATCACAGAACCCATGTAGTTCAATAGAAAATGAGGGGTCGAAATCTACATAACGGGGTATTTTGATTTGCTCTATGTGCTGATAATCATCTATGAAATTATACCATTGTTGAAGCATTGAAGGCAGGAGATCCTCATCCCAGCCGGTTTTGTCTTCCCATATTCTCTGCATAATCATTTTGGCAACTATAATTTTGGGTGAGAGTCAGCCGGCAGGATCAAATAGTTTGGCAATTTCTGATAAGACGGATCTTTTGGTGGTCAGCCTCTTGTCTGGTAAATTTTTTAGTTTAAAATAAAAATAATCGCATCCAGCATTCCATCGTAGGCCTAGCATTTTGGCCAGACTGGAATCGGAAAGTTTTAAGAATTTTTCATCCAATAAGTGATCCGAAGGGATGTCTTTGAGTAGATGATCATGATTAGCTGTCCATTTACGGAGTGAGAAGCCTGCAGATCGAAGAATCGTGCTCAAGTCATCTCTTGATTTCAAAGCGGTGGACAGGGTGTGCGCTCCTGCTAGCACATCATCGACGTACATGTAATTTTTAAGAATGTCGGAGACATGGGGGTAAGTTGTTTCGCATTCGTTGGCGAGCTGTTGTAGTGTCCTGATGGCAAGGTAGGGGGCACAGTTTACTCCAAAGGTAACCGTATTTAATTCAAAATCGTTAAGGGGTTCTTCGGGGGAATTTCGAAAAATGATGCGTTGATACGGATTATGAGCAGGCATCACTGAATTTGACGGTACATCTTTTCAATGTCCGCATTGTATACGTATCGAAATAGACGCCATCGAAGAAGTAGAATAGTTAAATCAGCTTGGAGTACCGGACCAGGATAGAGAAGATCATTCAAGCTTAACCCATTAGTGGAAGGATTAGAGGCATTAAAAACCACTCGTAATTTTGTAGTGGTGCTGTCGGGTTTGATAACCGCATGGTGAGGTAGATAGTATGTGTGTATATCATCATTTGGGGGATTTACTTTGGTCATTTGACCCAGTGTAGAATATTCAGTAATTACTCAGTCATACTCTGCTTTAAGTTGCTGATTTTGAGAAAGTCTCTTTTCATTCCGAAGAAACTGAGAAATGGCAATATTTCGAGAGGCGCTTACATTAAGGCTCTGAGGGTGTTCCGGTTTAAAGGGAAGTGATACGACGAAACGACCATCATTATTTCTAAAAGTTGTAGTTTCATAAAGTTTTTCGCAGTATGCGTCCTCAGGTGACGATTGTCGTTTTTGAGGGATATTTTCCAGTTCCCAAAATCGCTGGATTTGATTTGATAGAACAATTTCATTGAAAAATGACTGATAAGTATTTGATTGAATTCCCGTTTCGACTCGTCCAGTGACGATCCATCCGAAAACGGTTTTCTGTGCGACTAAAGTTTGATTTTGATCCCATTCGAGACCGTCGCGAATAATTTTTGGATACACATCACCTCCAAGAAGTAAATCAATTTCTGAATAAGCATTACGGTTTTTATCAGCCATCGGGAGATGGGCAAAAGAATTGTCTCGGAGAGACGAAAGGGGGTAATGAGAAAGTTGACTCGTAAGCTTTCGTACGATAAATGCATCTGTATAAATTCGAAATTTGTAATCCATCGGAGATCCAATTTGAAGGCGGCAAGCTTGTACCGATGTAGCTGTTAGAGAGCCACTTAGCCCGTAAATTTCTCCCTGAGAAGAATGGGTCTGAAGATTAAGCTTCATCTGTAATCGTTTAGAGACGAACGTGGCTTCGGAGGCAGAGTCGATTAGTGCGCGAACAGTATATTTAATATCGCCCTTGTAGACATCCACGAGCGCAGTCCCGAGAACAACCGAATGTGAAGTAGGCTGTAGTTGTGTTGAAAAGGTTTGTAGTGTTTGATCTGTTGTACGCGTATGAGTAGGAGGGATTGTATTTGTCCTAGGAGTGTTAAAAAATTGAGAATTGTTTTCATTGGTGAAAGTGGTAACAACAGGGTAAGAGTTCGGTGATATAGGATGCCTCTGGTTTGTAGACGAGTGGGAAACTGAGCGATGAAGAAGAGTATGGTGCTTTTTCTGGCATGTATTACATACGAATCGGCTCTTACATTTCTTAAGGTCGTGTGAGGTGCCAAGGCAGTTTATGCACCGTTTCTGCTGTTTCACAATAGTAAAACGCTCCTCAATTGTCATTCGTAGAAATGTAGGGCAGAGTCTAATGGGGTGTGTATGTGAACAAATGAGACATTTACCAGATTTATCATTTGATACATTGGTGTTATAACTATTAACTTTTCTTTCTTGAGGCATATTCAGCTTTTTGGAGTTAGAGGGTTTAGAAGAATTAAAGGGAGATGAATTTGAGAAAGTGGAGCGAATATCTGCAACGGATTCGAGGGTTTGAAATCTGGAGGTTAAAAAATTATCTAATTCTCGCCAAGTGGGTAAATCTGAACTATGAGGAATAGAGTGCTCCCACATACTAAGAGTGGTGTCAGGCAGGCACGTAGAGCATATATAAACGAATATAATATCCCAGCTTTTAGTATCAATTTTAAGTAGAGACAGGTTTGTGATACAATCGTTAATGGTGCGCTGTAAACGCCTAATATTAGGACCAGTCTCTTTTGAAATCGGGGATATATTAAATAGACACTTAAGCTGTGCGTTGAATAAAACCCTTTTGTTTTCATAGCGGTCGACCAGATTTTGCCAGGCCATGTCAAATCCATCATTGGTGATTGGACAAGTTTTTAAAAGATCTCGGGCTTCACCTTTGGTTTTCTTCAATAAATGGCACATTTTCTCTACGGGGGAAAGTCTTTTATTATCGCGGTATAGAGCCGTGAACATATCAGGAAACGTGGGCCAGGATTTGTAGTCACCATGAAAAATCTCAGTATCGCAGGGGGGTACTGATATATTCTGCAGATGATCCGAAATATCCTCATGACCTTTACTTCGCTTAGATTTTTGATTAAGTGTGTCACGGTGTTCATTAACTTTTACCAACCCTCGTAGATGGCTTTCATAGGTAGCGAAAAAACATGATTTTACAGATTGAACATCAGATTTTTCTTCTGTGTCGTCGATGTTATTCAAAATATCTTCGTAGCACGTCTTAAAATCATTCCATAATCGATCCATTTCGTTTCGTTGAATTTCCAAAGAATGAATTGTATGACGATCAAGGGGTAATTTTTCAAAATATGCTTCAAACTCTTTTACTTGGTCAGCAGAGGGAATAAGCGCTTTTAATGAAGCCATGATGATGAATAAATAAAGTTTTTACCGGGTCAAAAGTTAAATAATTGTCTTTTATTTATGAAAAGGGGATAATACAAATGCTCACAGATATAATCCAAAAAAACTATGAAAAGAATTAAAATATTTTCGAAAATTCTCGATCCACCCTCGTATAAGTATGTTGAAAAAGTAGTAGTAATAATACGTAGACAGAATAATATTTATTATTATTTATTATCAATATATAATTTCTAAGCTGAGCCTCGTATAGGAATTTTTAATTTTATTAAAAGAATTATTATTAAAAACTGACAAATAATATGTTGTAAAGATATCGCGTAAATAAATTGCGTAAATAAATCAAAAATATTTTCCGTTGTTGTAGGTATATTTGATTTCTATTCTTTTGCTGGCAATGTAAAACAAATGGGTTAAGTATGGCAAAGGGTGTAAATAAAATAATTATTTTCCGCAGAAAGTTTGATCAGTTTGATCAAATATAGATAGTTTACCGTTTATTTTGATCTTCTTCTTATTATATTTTATGTGTTTTTTTTTGTTGTTTTCCTTAAATCACGCGACTTTTTAGAAGGCAAAATGCATGGGTTTTGTTTTTGGGTTTTGATGTGACACTTGTGTATATCGGTAAATATGTATATTCGTATATATGTACATTAGTGTGTCCCAAAAAAAATTTTTTTTTGGGGATCAAGCTTATTTTGGACCACTATGAGGCAAAGTATTTTTGAGAATTTTTTCAGACCAACACCCTAATGTACATATATATGGACGTATATGTACAAATATATATGCATATAATAATGCAAAATAAAACGGAATGCCTGTACTTAAATATTGCTTTTCTCGTAGGTAGATGTTATAAGTAAATGTGTAGAATGATTGTTGATTATGGTAGATTTAAGGTAGATTTTTGTAGAAATTTGGTAGAGTATTATAATGCGTACGTAGATAATTTGGTAGAATTTAAAAATGAATTATTTTTTCAAACAAATTTGTAGGGAAATATGTACGTGTGTATGCACATGTGTACATAAATAATGGCGAAGAAGGTTAATTTGTTTGTATGTACGTAGGTACAATTAACAACAAGAGAAAATTATTGCCACAGACATACATACGTATGTATATTGTACATAAATATGTAGTTTGTGTATCGATGTACAAATTTGGTAAGTAAATTGATTTTGTACTTACTTGAAAGGGGGTTATTTGCTTTTGGCTTACTGTCTTGTATGATTAGTCAGGACGATGTCCGTGTTCCAATTGTCCAAAAATATCCTGGAATCCTCGTATCCGGCTCGAAGGACCAGCAATGTTTGCGGGGGGTTGAAGTGTACCAGTTCTGGGATTCTGGGGTATCTTGGGTCGATTTCCACACTAGGGGTGTTTTTCAAAAAAAATAAGTAATCGGGTTGTTTTTCTGGTTTTATGTAGTTTATTGTTCTTATTGATGTGAATTGTTGTACAATGTAAAATTTCACTATTTTTCATTTTATATTTTAGTGTACATTTGTATGTACATACAATATATGGGTAAAATGTATTTAGAACAAATTTATTCTTATTTTTATTTTTGATTTTAATTACACCAAATCACACTGTCTATATTTTAAAGTATTGTATTATCAAAGTAAGTATTATCAATCACTTTATTTATTTTAACTATTAAATATGTCCGCACTGCTTGAGCTTTTCTATATAAGTAAAGTTAAGTTACAAACAAACATGTTTGCAAGCGACAAAAAGGAAAAAGAAAACGATCACACTCCGGTTCATTCGAATAATGCACCGAAGAGTGTGGTTTACACGTGAACAATCGATTCTGAATAATGATCATACCATACTTTATATATCGCGCTTTATTTACCAACAGCTAACGTTTTTTTTTTTTTAATATATTACAAACTTTATCTGAAGTCATCTTAAAAAGGTAGGTAGGTAGGTGGCCAGTTAATTGAAAGCGTGACCAACTACAATTAGCAAAAGTTGCCGTTTTGAAACTATTCCACATAGGTCTGACGAGCTACTTCTTTTGGCCAAAATCCATTTCATAAAATTCTTTTTTTGTTGGTGGAGTACTGTAGAAAACACTTCGGAAAACAAAAACAATAATCAAGTTTCACAAATCGTTATGCTGCGAGTTACAGAAGTTCAATATTTTTAGTGCAGTGATTGATCTATATACGTGGAGTTATTTTGTTATCTTTTTTTAATAACAAATTTTAAGAAAATAAATAAAAAAAATTTCATCAATTAATTATGGAAAATAGTGACGATGGTAAGTTCTAAAATTCTTTTTAATGAAATTTAATGAAAAAAAATTAAAAATAGTTTCATAACCTCAAAATCGGTAATTTTAGAAATTTTTATTTCTGAAAATGAATAAAACTTTTCTTCTTCAAAACACTTCA
This sequence comes from Metopia argyrocephala, assembly GCA_963576795.1. Taxonomy (NCBI): domain Eukaryota; kingdom Metazoa; phylum Arthropoda; class Insecta; order Diptera; family Sarcophagidae; genus Metopia; species Metopia argyrocephala. The sequence continues at coordinate 12,020,728 of OY756211.1, forward strand.
ATTAACCAGAAATACTGTAAATTGCAGTAATATGTGGGTCATATACAAAAGCAAAAAGTTGCTGACAAGAACTGCCAAATTTAAGAATTGTGATCTCCTAACAATTTGGCGTGGTGGTCATAGAAAAAAAAAGATAAGATTGATCTTATTTTTAATTATATTCTTAACAAAATCTGTCCAATGAATACGAGGGATATTTATGGAAAAAAATTGAAGTTTATTACACTAATTGCACTAATTTTAGTTCAACAAAAATTAGAGTATTCAGGGATGGTCCTTTAACTCTGAAAAATAATAAAAACTTATTTTTTATATAAAAATTTAATATATATGATTTTTTGTATTAAGTGCTTTTTGACTTAAATACTTTCATTCTCATAATTTATAATTTTTTTTTTTTTGCCAAAAAAAGTTGCTCGTCAGACCAATGTGCATTGCAGGACTAAACTGAATTCACCCAAAATAGGAAAATAGCTACAGCCAACCAGAGTTGCCTATAAAGTACAGTAAAGCAAGGGGGTCTAGGTTCGCATATTGCTCTTAACTATCGAAAAAAGTCACCGTTAAAAACTTCAATCGTTTGGCTGCCAAAGGAAATGAACTAAGGAAATGAACTAAAGTTTCACTCTCAGAAGTATTCCCGCAACTTCTACAGTGCGGATTAAAGAGCAGGCCCCACCTCTCTGTGTGTCTACCGATCATCCAGTGACTCGTATACACCGCTATAATTTTGGGGGTCTAGGTTCGCATATTGCTCTTAACTATCGAAAAAAGTCACCGTTAAAAACTTCAATCGTTTGGCTGCCAAAGGAAATGAACTAAGGAAATGAACTAAAGTTTCACTCTCAGAAGTATTCCCGCAACTTCTACAGTGCGGATTAAAGAGCAGGCCCCACCTCTCTGTGTGTCTACCGATCATCCAGTGACTCGTATACACCGCTATAATTTTGGACAGCGACTGACGAGGAATCTTGGTTTCCCAGGTTATACCCTAAAAACAGCACAGGAAGTGATGGATTTCCATCTGCTCTGTAATTTTCCAAGGAAAATCTTGGATATGCTACAAGCATTCGCAGGGAGCTTCAAGTCCTCTTTACAATGAAGAACTAGGGAAGAGTTTCCCATGGGCGACGCCATCGCTCCGATAGCGCCCTGTCTATCAGAAAAAACCCTAATTTCACCAACGATGCATCGTTCCCTCAGTATCCTCAAAGCTTGCATAATAGCAAGCACCTTCGCCTGAAAAAGACTGCACGTGTCAGCAATCTAAAAAACTCTGCCAATTTGGCAGACTCGGAGAAAATACCAGCCCCCACTCCAGATTCCATCTTAGAACCATCCGTGAAAACTGAAACACCGGAATCCATACAAATCCTTTCCTTCCCGATGATCTTAAAAAACTCATTGCAAATTTTTTCGAATCCAATACAAGGACATAACTTAATATAACTTTATTCTCACGTTTAGTACCTGTTTTAAGCCATAAGTTTAAAATATCTGAATTTTTGAAGCAGCAGGTGTCAAAAGCAAAAAGCAAATTATCTTAAAAGAGCAAAAATTCGCAGCAAATGGAATTCGATGGTTGGTGCTTTAATCTACTTATTTCTTGCTATTTATTGCTGGGCTGAGGTGGACTTTTTTTAAAAAACTTTCATAAAAACAGCAGAAACGGTGATTTTTAATATATTTTAATACATAAGAATAAAGGCACAATACCACCTTTTTTCTAAAGCTGTTTTCTAGAAAATTTGTACTTGCTTTTAACTAATTGTCACCAATTAAGTATTACAATTATTTGAATATTTTCAAAATCTTGTTTTATAATATCACGATTGCTTTTGGAATGAAAAAGTCAACTTTATTTAGTTATTGTGTCAAACGGTAAGTTTTTGTCTTTCGAAGCAGAATGCATTTTGTGTTGTTCTGAAGTATTGTTAATTAGAATATAATAAAAAAACAATAAATAAACACTAAAACAATAGTCACGAAAAAAAATAGTTTTGGCCAAACAAACCGTGTCGTTGAACCATAGTGACATGGTAGGAGTTTCACAAGAAACTAAAATATTATTTTAAACAAAATATAACTTTCATATTGAAATTAAAAATTAAATGGAATAGAGTTCATTAAATAAATACCAATCGGTTCTTTAATAACATTCCCCGTTTTAATATTAAATTTCAATTTCATTTTCTTTACAGATTCCTCTGCATCATTAAAAGAAAAAGTTTTCAAACTGCAGGCAAAAATTTTAATTGGTTCAGACGCCCAGGTATGTAAAAATATTTGTTTTTGTTTCTTAAATGAGGATTTTAAGTGCAAATTGACCAACAGTTTAACAATCATAAAACTCATTTAAATTATTGCAAACTTTTAATCCATTGTTTTATTTTATTTAAATTGAACAAAAAAATCCTTAAATCTCTAGAAAATATTGTTGCACTGAAGAGTTTCAGATCACTTATGAAAATGTTGCAGTATAAGTATATTTGATTTAAATCATAAAAACAATTTAAATAGTTAAATCAACAATTTCTATCTTAATTTATTGTTCTATTGATTTTTTTATGATGATGAACTATCTAAATTGAAATATTAAATTGTTGGCCAAATCCGACATCCCCATGTACATTGTGCTAAATTAAATATACGTGCCATGAATGTTATGAACTTCTCTTCTAAAACAATAGCTTTTATATAATGCTCTGTTTGTAATTTAAGACAACTTTGAATATCTTGTTGTGTTAAACTGACTCCTACACTATAGGTTGCATTGGTAGTTATTAGCTTTATATTATTCAGATCTCATACCTGAGTCGCCTAGTATGTTTACAAAATGTCTCCGATTAAATATTGAAGCTCCTTGTTGTATTATTTTCTTGAAAGACTACCTAAAGCTAAATTTATATTGCAAATCCAATATGAAAAATTACCAAGTCTCCTTGTAATACCTGGGGAAGATTAATAAGTTAATGCTAGAGAATTGAAAGCAATTCATAATTACAAAAATGATCTGAGCCGCTGCCTAAGCTGTAAAGTTTTTTAACAAGTAGAGGTTTCTTGAAAACCCGTAAATACACGAGTGTTTTTGGGAAAAATATATCAACACTGGTGGTGTAGCAGTGTACAGAGTTTTAGGCTTATGGTGTCGATGAGTTTCATTTTATCCGAAGTTACGCGAGTTTTCAGCACTTAAGATTGCGACTTGCGCTACAATTTGTCTGAACAGAACTTGGCAACTATATTAATGGTGAAATTGAATTCTGAGTCATTGCAATGAAAGACTGAACAATTTAATATTGAAATGAAGGAAATTAAATGTAATTTATATTTTCAGAGCAAAATATGCAAAATACCAACTCCTTAACTTTCTAGCCAATAAACCTTTTTGTATAGATACTCTATTATAATTTTTTTTTCTTTTTTGTTTTAATACAAATACGACATGTACTTATAATTCTAAAAATAAAAACTGTGTTAATATTTAATTAAAAATTTATTTAACTTTTTTAACATCTGCTTTCAATAAGAACAAAGGTCAAATTTTAACTTTTATTTCTGACTTAAAAAATAAAAGTCAAATTTTAACTTATATTTTTTACTTAAAAATAAAAGTCAAATTTTAACTTTTATTTCTGACCAAAAAAATAAAAGTCAAAAAATAACTATTATAAAGTGACTTTTTAATAAAAGTCAAAAAAATTAAAGTCTTTTAAGTTTATTATTCCTTAGCATAACAGCATCAATATGCTGTATTCAAATATCTGATAGACAAATTATATCCACCTGACTTTTTGATTTTAAATTTTAAAAATAACTGTTATTTTCGGTCCCTGTAAAGTACTCCCAAATCGCAGTTTTTTAAAACTTTTCAAAGTTCTGAAAAGTACTTTGTGGTGGAAATTTTAACTTCTGTTTATATTCAGTTTTAAAACAGGACAAGCTGTCTTCACTACACATGTTACTTAAAAATCGAGCAGAAACAGAATATTCCACAATAGGATTGGGAACAGTGTTGCCAGGTTTGTTAGGCATTAAATCGTCGGATTTTCAAAAACGGCACTATATTTGGAAAATCGTTAAAACAATAAAATTCTTATATAAGTAAGTTTTATTAATAAAAAAATAAGACAATTAGTGTTAAAAAAAACTAATGTTAAATAGGAGATTTTCTTAATTGTCTTATTATCATACATATGTAAGTGAATTTATACATATTTCTTGGTTTCCTTAATATATAACTACATAAATAGATGCGATGAATATGGGTATTGATTTTTTTATTGACTGATGGTAGTCATAGTGTAGTATGTAATGTGTTGGCTTCCTAGACGAGAGTTGCGGTTTCACACCCCAGCTCTTGCGTCTTAAAAAAAGAAATATAAAAAAAAATGTTTCTTTGAGCAACCAACTTTTAACAGTCTTTTGTCGGGGGTCGTAGTAAGGTCGCTCCGACAAAAACTCAAAACGACCGAGGTTCAAATCCCAGCAAAGCAGATAAATTAAAAAAAAAATAAAAATTTGGGGGTTTTTCAAATAATTATAATTTAAAAATAAGAGGTCCCCCACTCCCTCTAAAAAGTCTGACATTAAAAGTCTATTCCACCAGAAACGTATGATCAGGAGTGCAGCGCCATCTTCTGGGAATATTATAGCTGACCTACTTGGTGAAGACGCTCACCACTCACAATCAACATCCACCGACAGATGGGGTAATTTCTGTTGATTATTCAGGTATAAAGGTATATGCCTGGCCTTTGAGTAGTCAAATTAACAGCAACTTGTCTCATCAACATAAACATCTTTAAACTTCCATTACAATGCACAGCATAAGTAGGAGTTTACCCCTAAGTATTGGTCTTAAAAAAAGCTCTTATTGCCATGAAAAGCTTCTCTACTAAAAAAAAAATCTGATTTCAATAGATGGTGACTTAGGTAGGGAATGTAAAAATGAATACATACAACACTAAGAAATCTGATGAAAACTTGGTAGCGGTGGTCGAAAGCATTAAATAAAATTTTAAGCAATAACGGAAACATTATATTGTTTTTTATACATTAAAGCTACTGGATAAGGTATTATTTTTGATTTTTTGTACTATTTGCTTACTGGTTGCAATAAATTTGCATTTCTATTGTATTTTAGCGGCGCATTTCATATCAAAATCATGCATTATTAAAGCTCACTAGTAAGTGATTGATACAATTTCTTCCTTACAAAATAACTTTCTGGTAAGCACTATTTTCTGTTGGGATGTATATTATCAGAAAGAATACCAGTTTTAGAGTCTTAAAGATCAAATAAGTGATTCCAGTTGGGAATTAAGAAATAAATGATTGTTAAATTTTTATATTTTCTTTCTTTCTTACAATCGTTAAAATAACCTGTTCCATTCACTCGATCAATTTCAAATAAATTTTATTACACTTGTTCAAGATGAAATGATGTTTTTCAAATATTAATACATTAATAATGATTTAATAATCTTTAAAAATACTTTTAAGAACGCTAAGATAATTTTTTTTAACATATATTTCTACAGACAATAGTACATACATACATACATAATTGGCCACTACAACCCTGTGTCAGGTTTACAGCCTAGCTTCTCGCAACACTCATTTGTGTGTGTTAATTTTTTTATCCATGAGTACCGAACGACAAATTTGAGAAGCTTTTTCATGGCAATCAATTACTCCCACAGCTTTTGCCGGAAGACTGCTGAGAGGCAGTCACCAAAAGTAATAATTTTTTCATGTTTCTTTTTTCAAGACGTCAGAGCTGAGATTTGATCCCAGCGCTATCGTCTTAGTAAGCCAACACACTAACCACTAGACCACGGCGACTACGAGTACCTAGTACACCAAATCGTAAATCTACATGCCAGATATTTTACTGGAAAAACCTTGTAAAATATTGCGCAAAAAAATCCAAATAGGAAATGCCTTATATTTTTTATAGTTCGATATTAAAAACAAAATTGAGTGCATTGCTTATGGGGATAGGCATGTCGTGATGGCCATTTCGTTTCTGCTTATAAGACTCGCCAGGAGATTTTTTACCAAAGATAGTATGACAATTATAAATTCTCGTATTTCCAATAAAAAAATTAACAGTTTAGAAGCAATGCATTTGAGATCGTTATTAACAAACTTTGCTTGTTTTGTTTGAATTTTATAAACTATATGATTCTCATTTAGTATATAAAGTTTTTAGCAGAAGAATTAATTGTTTGAATAAACAGCTTGGTGAAAATGTCTGCTGATGATTTGCATAAGCACCACTGAATTCGCTATATAGACAATCTTATTTCCATTAATAATTTGTTTGGGTTTTAAAATATTTTATAATTACTTAAGTACAAAAACTTTAAAATACAATATTATTAATTTTACATATACTCTTATTTATCTATTTGTCTAAATGGAAAAACATACTTTTGAATAAAAAACAAAAGAAAAATTAATATATAAAAAAAGTAACATAAATTTGAATACATACTTACATGACAAGTTTTCTATAATTTGGATAATTTTAATTCCGACAATTACAAGAAAAATGTAAAAACAAGTTTATTTTCATTAGCCGTGTAAAAGAGGTTAAGGTGTGCGAATTGAGTAAATTTAAATTTTTTATTGCTGCTCTAAGTAGAAAATTATATTTTTAAAAAATTTTATATATTGTACCTATGTATGTATATTAGTGTGTCCCAAAAAAATTTTTGTTTGAGGATCAAGCTTATTTTGGACCACTATGAGGCAAAGTATTTTTGAGAATTTTTTCAGATTTTTTGGAAGTGGTTTAGAGGTCGCGCAAATTGATTTTTAATCAAATTTCTAGCTTTTTGGGCTCTATTTAAATTTTGGTTATGAATTGGTAAAAAATCGATAATTTCTCAGCTTCTGAGTCAATATTGTTAAAGAAAATATTCCGATCTTTAATTTCATGTGCATATATAATAAGTTTCGGCAATGATTTTGCACATTTTGATACATTATATAACAGTTTTTCCAAAATTTTCAACAAATATCGAAAACAATGGTTTATAACTTTTAAAATTTGTATAAAAACTAAAAAAACTAATGATGCAGTTTAAAAGATTATTAAGTTTTAAATAAGATAGCAAAAAAAAAAAAAAATTAATTCTCTTTTACCGTTCTCGAGTTATACCCTTTTAAAGCTATGTACCCATTTTTAATACTATAAAGTGTGAACTAGGTTGGCATCGGAATTAAATATACAACAATTTTATAAACAACAATAAAAAACTAGATTTCTTAAAAATCATTTATTTGGGCTCTTGCGATGCTGCTCTATGCTCAGCAGTAAATATTGAAAGTCTGTTTCAGAAGGCATCAGAAGAATTTTGAAAAAAAGGTTGTAGCTGCTTTCGAAAAATACATATTTTTAGAGAGTATATAATTTTCATCATCCAGCGAGCTCGGTTAATAGCTCCAGGAGATTTTATTGTTGGATGGTGCTCAGGTCTATCACCCAAAAAAATAAGGCTCAGTTGTGCATTTCTTTATAATCTTCCCTTATTGCATATTCTCCAGCTTCCCTTTTACAAAAATTATTAGATCTTTTCGTATCAATAATAATTAATTGGGATAATTTTTCCAACAATGTCGTGGTTCGAACAATCCGAAAAATTGTTTTTAGCCCCCATTTGATGAAGAGTGACGAAAATTTTAATTTGTGGGGATGTAATTTGATCCTCAATATTAAGGGCGTTAAACGCTGATCCAGTAATTAGTTCCAACATATGGTGGCGACATGCCAAAAATATGACGTCTTTTTTTAATTTCTGGAAAAGTAAAACGCATGCCCCGATCCGTCGTTCTGTATTGGAGCTTGTCGTGTCTGCACACATAAATTGAACATTTTCAGTTAGATTCCAGCATAAAACCTTTTATCTCAAGCCATAAAATTTATCTCAAGCACTAATTAAAAACCGCTATATTACCGTCCTGCACTTATCTGCTTTTTAAGGCATTCCAGGAAGCAAAACACAAAGTCAATAATTGCAAGTTGTAAATGATGTCGCAGAACGTGGTGTAGCCTTGTCTAGTTATTTTAATATCACAACTTCTGAAACAGACCGTCAGCATTTACTGCATAGCATAGAGCAGCATCGCAAGAACCCAAATAAATGATTTATAACAAATCAAATTTTTTATTGTTGTTTATAAAATTGTTGTATATTTAATTCCGATGCCAACCTAGTTCACACTTTATAGTATTAAAAATGGGTACAAAGCTTTAAAAGGGTATAACTCGAGAACGGTAAAAGAGAATTTATTTTTTTTTCCGCTATCTTATTTAAAATTTAATAATTTTTTAAACTGCATCATTAGTTTTTTTAGCTTTTATACAAATTTTAAAAGTTATAAACCATTGTTTTCGATATTTGTTGAAAATTTTGGAAAAACTGTTATATAATGTATCAAAATGTGCAAAATCATTGCCGAAACTTATTATTTATGCACATGAAATTAAAGATCGGAATATTTTCTTTAACAATATTGACTCAGAACCCGAGAAAATATCGATTTGTTACCAATTCATAACCAAAATTTAAATAGAGCTCAAAAAGCTAGAAATTTGATTAAAAATCAATTTGCGCGACCTCTAAACCACTTCCGAAAAATCTGAAAAAATTCCCAAAAATACTTTACCTTATGAGTATCCAAATTAAGAATGATCTTCCCAAGAATTCGAATTTTTAATTTTGTTTGGGACACCCTAATGTATATGTATATCGTCGATGGAATTAAAGAACGCTGTAACTGACAAAACCCTTAATGTTCACCAGAGCCAAAAAACCTGTATGAAAGTAGAACAAAGCCACTGGTATTTTTCAAAACACTACACCGTCTGTGTTGTTGAATTTCTTTTCATCATAGAAATCTGGGACCGGGACCAATCGACGCGTATTTTTTTCTGATAAAAATGATGCAAAAAACGTATTTTTGATTTTTTTTTTCTGTTACAGCGTTGTTTAATTCTTGCGACGATATGTAGTATATAATCCATCTTTAAGAATTTAGCTCATCGTTGATTTTTAAAGTCATTTTGCTATAACATTCACCACTTTTCTGTGTATCATTTTCTGATAAAAATATGTACTGCCATATATAGGACATTTGAAATCAAGTTTTTAATTGTTTTATTAATTAAATAAACAAAATTTAAATTTATGCAATAAATAAATTCATAACAATCAACAAAAGCACAAACATGCTAATTCATATTTATAGAGATAAACTCAGAACGTACATATGTACGTACGTACATACATACATATATACTTATATGTACTTACATATGCATATATATCTTTAGAAAAAATAAAATTAGAAAAGAAAAGAGAAACAATAATTTTCAGCCAGAAAATTATAAAGAAGTAGTTTAAGAAAACAAAAGGATTATTAGGATTAATTAAAAAAGAATAGAGATAAATCTTTTTATTTGTAATTTGATTTGATAATAATTTATTTATTGTCAACAAATAAACTCTAATTAATATTTAATTAAAATTCAAAAAAAAAAAATAAATATGAGGATAATAGATGAGCCAAATAAAATTCTAGAATGTTCTCCACATACACTCACAACAACAAACACATATCCACATGGGCATAATTTGATAAAGAAACAGATAATAATTTCGATTTATTTGTAAACTGTCCATGCACGGGCATGGACGATAGATAGCAGACATACATACATACATACGCTATATTGTTTACTTTGAAAGCATTTGCTAAATTGTTATTTCAGATAAATGGCATTGTTAAGTTGGCGGTAAGAAATTAAGCCTCAAACTAAAAATGCAACACGGCTCCAAGTATTTATTAAGAAAGCAATAACAACGGTGTGCGAATACTGTTGATCTCGGTTTTTTCTAAGTTCTTGTTTCACATACTTCGTTTTATTTAAAAAAAAAATTAACAGCCAGGCCCACGATATCGAAAGAAAACTTAAGCGAACGAAACTCAGTCACTCACTGTGAATCTAAACTGCGGCCCACTAATTGTCACTTTATCGTTCGCTTTGCTTTACGTTACCAACGTAATGCAAATAAACAACAAAGCTGCCATATCAACATATCAAAAAATAATCGCGAATATACACGAAAAAGCGCTGAAATGCTTAAATAGTACAGTAAAAAATGCAACCGTGTGCTAGTTTAACTTGACAGAAATGTAGTAAACAAACTTATTCCGATTTTGTTTATTTATGTATATGTGTGTAAAAAAATTTTGTGTTACCAATCGCATTTATTTTTGGCGACACAAAAATTAGTGTGCCGCAAATCAGCTGTTTGTCGCTTAAAACTACACGATTCGATATCGTGGGCCTGGCTGTAAATATTGGAAACACATTGCGAAATTATTATGCATGATAAGATATAAAAATAAAAAAAAAATAGAATAAAGCATAGTAAAGGGGCACATACAATATCAAATTACTTGAAATCAACCATATGTACGTGTGCCCTAATCTTTCAGCATACGCAACGCAGTATTCATATGCAGGTATGTGTAGTGGCCCAGTGTTTACAATAACACGTAAATGTTTACATTTGAATCAGTGTGACAATTGAGTGACCTTAGTTAGTAGCTTTTCGTCCATTTTTTTTTTTTTTTTTGGTGAGAGGGGAAATGCATTTACGCACTTAGGTGGTTTTTGCCACCCGTCGTGCCGGACTCCACGCAGTTATTGCGTGCCTACCTGCTAAAACCCCTCTCTATATCACCCGGCTCCATCCTGGGACCGTCAACTTATGACATTACTTTAGGATGGAGCCTTATAGTCCGGTCCATTTGGACCCTACGGTGCCACCGACATTGCAAGGTCTCTCTCCTTCCGACGAAGGATCCCCCTCGCAAAAAAGGCGTACCTTCTCCATGCTGCAAGGCTTCCTAACATGACTCCCGTGATGGTGTTGGGAGTCAAGATGCCAAGAACCCTCTCCAGTGCACGCCTTTCCAATATCCACTTCTCACACTCAAAAAAAGTGTGGAAAGCGGTGCTTTTCGTCCATGCACGATTCGTTCGTGCTTTGATTGTGATGTCTTTCATAAACAGACTATTTAGATTTTTTTAATGTTTTGTTTTATTTCTATAATCTTTAAAATGAAATTACTGGTAAAAACACATTTCCGCAAGAGTATATCGTAGTTAACAGAGGAGAAATAAGAGGCGGTCTATACATATATTTATAAAAATAGTTTTCATATAAGAAAAATACCATCTGCTTCTAATTAGTGTACAGTTTTTTTTTACTTTTTCCTTTTTTTCTATTTTTAATGTCAGTTTTTTCTAAAAGTAAGTTTTCTTCAAAGATTAAAAAGAAAAGTTGTTGACTGATATTTTTAAGAAAGAAAGTAACCCAGGATACAAAAATTATTTACTGAACAGTACATATGAGTAGGTGAGATGCAAAACTTGTTCGTTAACAGAATTTTAGAAAAAAGCAAGAAACATGTAGCGGCTGAGGAAATGGACTAAATTAGTGGAATGATTTAAGTTCTTAGATGTTACCGCGTTCTTGAACTACTACAATCAATAGTTATCTCGGTTTTTAATTTTTGTAACGAACGGGTTTTTACTTGCGAATACTTTTTTTTTATATTCCACATATAATGACCATAAAGAGCATCAAAAATTATTACATTTGACTAAAATGCCATTACTGCTCTAATATCTATTTGGAGCATTTCTAAACGAAAATTTTACATGCTACTCCCCAAACAAGATCATTCGGACTATTACAATAAAAGTAACAAAATACGAGTAACTTGTACTTTCATATACAACGTGGCGTATGATTATTTTTATATTTTTAAATATTACTTATACGTCAGAGTGACTTCTAAAGTATCTTGAAATTACAAATATTAAGAGTGTCCCCTCTGGTAAGTAATTGGTATGTATTATATTGCCTAGGTTTAGTATAAAATATTACTTTCCATTAATTTTTTTATTTTAGTTACAAAATTAAACAATTTATTTTAGAATAACTAAACATACATATATAAATAAATTTTCTAAGGTTTAGCAAATATGCAACTTTTACTTTTGTTAAATTAAAATCAAAAGTAATTAATATTCTGTTTTCTTTTTTATAATAAATAGCTGTGATTTTAGTATATGGCCACAATTTTCATTTTTATAAATTTAAATTTAAATTATTTACAAACTAAATACATATTGAGTTAATATGTTTATTGGTTATAGCCCCTTATAGGTTTAAAAAAAAGTATAATACCACAGTGATATACAGCCTAGTAGTCGAAAAAGTAAAAAATTGCCAAAGTATTATTAGGAGTCGACTAACCGATTGGTTTTTATATCATTGCTTTGAATTTTTTTTTTTTTATTTTATTAATAATAAAGGTAATAATTATATAAATATACAAAAATTTAATACCTAAACAAAGAAAAAGACAAATGGAATAATGTATAGTTTGGCGATGGCAAGACCATCGATTTACATGGCTCAAATACCTGTGAAGGGTATTGAACACCTAAAAGTCAGGATCAGTGGAAAGAGTTAAATAGAGCACGTTCTCCAATTTTTTTTTTATTTCATTATATTCTGCTGAAAACAACAAAACAGAAAATAATTGTTTAAAGAAATAAAACGAAGTTTAAAGATGTCGCCCCAATTTAGTAAGTGTAAGTCAAGAAGTATTTAAAAATTATGCCCTGGAGCAACAAACGGAGACACTTATGGAAAAATTAAAAGATTTTCCCCAAACTGTGATCCCTTATGGCATTAATTCTACACCGGTTTGAGTCAATTTATTTTAATTCATATTTTTGGTTTTCTTTTTTTTAGAACTTACCATTAAAATAGCTTTTTATACAACTTTTGACCTTATATTAACCTTTAGAAAACTGCCTTGCATACTTTAAAAACTATATTTTGGAGTTTTTTTGATATATAATATTTTTTGTATATGTAATTTTTTTCCATGACTGTAGATACGACTATCTTTATTTAAATTCATACAATGCACAAAGCAAATTTGTTAGCTTAAAGAACGGATGAGAGAACAAAATAGATTTATGTTGTAAAGGCTGATAATGTAATGGAACTTAAAAAAAACAGAAATTTTATATTTTTTATCATAATCTCTGGATGTGAGCTTCGAACAGTTGAATGTGCTTATGGTGTGGAAAAGCGAATGACCTAAAAGGAAATTAAATTTTAAGCTTCTTCTTCTTAAGAGTACGTCGGCCAATAATAAATAAAGAAAATTAACAACTGAAACCTAAGGATCTACCAAAGTGCTAGTTATAGTTCTCCTACCTAACCCACCTTATAAACGCAAATAAGTATCAACTGCAAAATATCTTAAGAATACTTCCACATCTTTAAGACAAACTGGGATCTTAAAATATATTTCAGTTTTATTTATTAATTTCAACGCAATCATTATAGATGTGTTTTGGATGAATTCTAGTAATCTCATAACCCAAACTTTGTACCGTAGAAAGTTAATATGAAAAACGCTGATCAATCTGAAAATATTAGAATTATTTTTGTGATCAAAATTAAAAAAAAAAATATTCATAAAACATCCTCAATATTAAATGCAGCAATAAAATGTAATGTAAAAAAATTTTATGTATATGATATTACTTAGTTGGTATTATTCGGTAAAATATTCAATAAGTCATTGTTGCCATATCTCTTTTAGTCCACAATACCCGAAGTTGCTATACATGAAAGAATTCAGTGACGTAATAAGTTTAAGTTCAATTTAGTGAAAATATGAAGGATTTTAGCGTCTAAGGCTAAAAGTTTAAAGAAATGGTTTTCTTTTTGAAATGAATAAATTAAACCAAAAATGCATAATGCATAATTTATAAACATTTGTTTGTGTGTTGATGAATATGATTTTAACTTAATTTTCTTTCAAATCATTGCAAATCACTTATTTTAAAGTCTTCTTTTTCATGGTAACTTTTATAACTTTAAAACATTTTGAATATTTTTATCACAAACAAAACCAATATTAAATAAACTATCTTACACACACAAAGACAACTGGCATTTTTCATAACTATAACTGCTTGTAATAACTGTATAAAATTTAGTGTCAAATCATTATATTTATCAATCACAAAGTTTCAAAAAACTTTGTCCACAAAAAGTAGGTTTTTTCCATTTCATTCTGTCCTCAGCAGTGTAAACAGACTTTACAAAAAATATAAATCTAAATCATGTTTAAACTAAAGCAAAAAAAAAATTAATTAAATATTAAAATGATCATTGATATACTGATATAATATTGTTACGAATTGTCCTTTAGAATTTGTTTTATTATTCAAGGGTTCGATATTTGTAAACTAAAACACCGATACTTTTCGATTTAAAGCTTTATTTACACTCTTTAATGTTTAAAATACAACTAACTTCTGACTGTAAACCTTAATGTGTAGCCCTATTTATAGTTCTAATGTTTTATTCTAGTAATTTCCAATTGTTTTTATGTATTAGTTTTTACATAATTATACAACAACAATTTTACTTTCAATTATTAATTTTATATAATTTTCATATACATTTTAAACCAACATGTGTTTGTGTTTGTGAGTTTCTATATACATTTTCCCCTACATGTATATTTGTTTTTGTAATGATTTATAATTTTATAAACATATTTGAGAATGTTCCTAATATATTTGTGTTTGTAATAATAACAGCAAAACCTACTTTAAAAGACTGTAATGACGATTTTGCTTTATCAAATTATGTTTTCGTAACACTGCCGCCCACTTAAGCCTGTTCGTCCCGAATAGGCTCATTTGCACCTTTCCCATAGCTCGCTAGTCTTTCCAGGTGTACCACCTTTATTTTTGATCTCGGGCTATTGTGCTTCTGTATTCGGTAGACCACATTATTAATTCTCTTGATTATTTTGTAGGGTCCATCCCAGTGTATCTGTAGTTTGGGAGGCAATCCTTTCTTTCGCTGCGGGTTGAAGAGTATCACCAGTTGACCTTCATAGTAGCCCTCAGTATTCGCAGGTCTATCAAATCTGGCTTTCGTTTTGTCTCGGACAATTTTTAATCGGTTCCGCAGTAACTCATGCAGTTCGTTCAATTTCTTCTGGGATTCATTGCTGCTTGTCCTCTTTTCGTTAGCTTGCATTGGCTTGTTTTCAACTGAAACATCCATTATCGCTCTTGACTTGAATTGCTTCATTAGGTCTCGGCTTTTTCTTACTGGACCTTTCGCTGATTTACAATGTATACAATTCGCTATCCAGTCGGCTACAGCTTGTTTACATCCAACCCAATAGAATCGCCGCTTCAACTTTTTCATAGTTCTCATCACGCCAAGGTGACCACCATTCGGATTATTATGAAACTCTTTTAAAACTTCATTCATTTTAGAGGATGGCACCACAATTAAGTTGGACGTTGATTTGCCATCCACACTCTCCCATGCTCTGTATAAGCATCTGTCTATTAGCTTCAAGCTCTTCCACTGGGCCCAATACGCTTTCATTAGAGGCCCTTTAGCTGATATTTCATTGCGGGTGGGACGTGTATTCATTTCTATAGCTGCTATGATCTCTGCCAAAAGTGGATCATTCCTCTGTGCTGTAGACCAGTCATCACTGTCTTCTATTCGAGCTAACCGAATATCCACAATCGCTTCTTTTCTTTCAAACTGAACACCATGCTTACATTTCGCTCTTTCTCTTCCAATAGCACTTGATTTTCTCAATTGAAATTGGTTGTTGCATCGCACATCCAGAGGTATATCAATGTTACGCCAAGTCATCATTTGTTGTCTCATATTTAGGCTGATACCATGTACTATCATGAAGTCGACCCCAATAATAACCTCGTCGACAATATCAGCAACAACAAATACATGTTTCACACTTATGTTGGCCATTGTCACCTTTGCTTCTATTTTTCCATATACTGTAGCAAACTCACCAGTAGCTGTTCGCAGTCTTACATTGTTTACTGGCTCACACTTCTCTCTTACTATATCCGGCCTAATAATGGATTGCGTTGCTCCAGTATCTATTGTAAAGATGTGCTTTTTGCCGTTAATGTATCCACATGCTGTAAGATTGCTGTTTCCTTGTTGCATCATTGAAATGGAGATTGTGGGACACTCGCTTATTGGAGCCAGCACTTGTTCCTTATCTCTAACATGATTTTGCTTTACAGACTCTTGTGATAACTGCTGTTGATTGGCCCGTTTGCTGCTCTTTGGTGGTGAGACGGACCTCGTTCTCTTCCATGGTACCTTACAGTTACGTTGAAAATGGCCTCTGTTTCCGCAGTTAAAACATTTGATTTTATCTTTTGGCTGCATTCCATCTAGAAGTTGCTTAAACATTTTCTCAATTTTGCTGAGAACGTCTTCTTTTTCCGGCACGGTTTCTATCGCTCTCACTTCATGCACCTGTGGCCTACACATTATACGTGCAGTCTCTTGAGCTAAAGCAAAGGCCACTGTATCTGCAAAACTCGTTATTTGGCTGGTACATACCGCAATCTTTACATCGGGGTCCCGGATGCCGTTTATAAATGCTTCTATCTTGAGATGATCCACAAGTTGGTTGTTTTCTCCAGGATAAGTTAGCTGCACCAACCTCTCGATTTCCATAGCGAAAGCCTGTAGGGATTCATTTGCTCGCTGCGTTCGACATCTTAATTCCATGCGGTATAGATCTCTTTTATGTTCATCACCAAACTTTCGCTGCAGTGTCATCATCAGCTCATCGTAGTTGCCTCTGCAGTTAGTAGGCATAGTTTCTAAAATTTCTGCAGCTGTGCCTTTTAAAGCCAAAACAAGCTCCAAAGCCTTTATTTCATCAGTCCATCTATTAATATTGGCAACTGTTTCAAACTGGTACTTAAAGACTGATAATGATGTGCTGCCATCAAAGGATGGAGCCTTTATTCCATTTGAAACTTCTGGTATAGCACGCACAGGTATAGATCGTTGGCACTGAAGACCATGGATTTTCTCCTCGAAATCATTAAATTTTTCATCAACAACTTCTTTTAGATTATCAAAATTTTTCTCCATTTCCGCCATGTTTTCTTCCATTCAGAGAACTTTACACTCATATTTTTCTCCAAGTCGCACACTTTTGCCTCGACGCCTGTGACTCTTTTGCTTATTGATTCGGACATTTCAGTCAACTTATCATTCGTTGCTTTTATCTCCGAAATAAGTTCATTATTGTTGGCTAATAGTGCTTTTGTTTCTTGCACTTCAGCCAGTAGAGTTTTATTTTGGGCTTTACATGTTTCTTGTACTTCAGCTAATAATGACTTGTTTTGTGATTTGGATGTTTCTCGCACTTCAGTCAGACTGGCTTCCATTTTGTTGAACTTTTCCATCATTGCAACGAGCATTGAATTAATATCCACATTGTTAGTCTTGGCTTGTGTACATACTTCTGGTTCATCTTCATCATCGAATTCATAGGCGTCGATATCAATACCACGATGACGGAATTCTTCTAATAGTCTTCTTTGTAGCTCCACCTTGTTGCCAGTTGTTGGCAGCTCCAGCTTGTTCAACTCTCTTTTGAGTCGGTCCACTTTTAACTCTTGGAATTTCATTTTTCTGTTCTTAATATTCAGTTATCCTTTTCGTTATCTTTTTTTCAGTTATCGTTTGCGTTATCCTTTTTGGTTTATCCTAGCGTTATCCTTTTTCAGTTTACAATCCCACTTCTGACACCAATTGTTACGAATTGTCCTTTAGAATTCGTTTTATTATTCAAGGGTTCGATATTTGTAAACTAAAACACCGATACTTTTCGATTTAAAGCTTTATTTACACTCTTTAATGTTTAAAATACAACTAACTACTGACTGTAAACCTTAATGTGTAGCCCTATTTATAGTTCTAATGTTTTATTCTAGTAATTTCCAATTGTTTTTATGTATTAGTTTTTACATAATTATACAACAACAATTTTACTTTCAATTATTAATTTTATATAATTTTCATATACATTTTAAACCAACATGTGTTTGTGTTTGTGAGTTTCTATATACATTTTCCCCTACATGTATATTTGTTTTTGTAATGATTTATAATTTTATAAACATATTTGAGAATGTTCCTAATATATTTGTGTTTGTAATAATAACAGCAAAACCTACTTTAAAAGACTGTAATGACGATTTTGCTTTATCAAATTATGTTTTCGTAACAATATATTAATAAAAAATTCACAGAAAAAATTTATTTTAATTAAAAAAATTAGTACTCAGTTTGTGCAACCAGCTAAGTATTTTGCTTGTTTTGCCTGTATAAATATTATTTATGGTATGAATTAAGGAATTGGTAACTTCAAGTTTTCCCACAAACGTAAACAGCATTAAGATAAACAACAACAAATACAACTTAGAACTTTAGAGAATATAAATATGCAGCCATGTCGTCACATACAATATTTATCATTCCGTTCGTAATTCCGATTGTTTTCGTCATCCCGAATAAAATGGATAAAACAACTCAGTTGAATTGAAATTTTGCAATTTAGTTTTACGAATAAAAACTTAAGCTGTCAAAGTGAATTTTAAGCTGAATTTGGTCATCTTACAACTTTTTAGTGGTACTAACTACCGTTTTCAACTTTGTGCTAGTTTGGTTAGCAAGAACTGAAAACTATTACAATTCACCAATAGCAGCTGGTGAATTTTAATTTGTCTTAATATAAGTTTTGAATTTGCAATTTTTGGGGGTCGTGGTATAGTGGTTAGAGTGCTCGCACAGAAACTCAAACGACCGAGATTCAATCCCAGCAAAGGACAAAAATTATAAAAATAAAATTTGCGGTTTTTCTAAATTATACTTAATTTAAAAAAATAAGAGTTTCCACTGCCACAAGAAGTCCATCTTCAGGAAACCGCTCCCTGACATTTACAGTCTATTCCGCAAAGGGTTAAGGCGCCACCTTCTGGAAAGATAACAGCTAACCTACTGAAGACGTTCGCCACTCACATTCAACATCCACCGACAGATGGGGCAACTGCTGTTTATCATTTAAAGGTGAAGGTATAACACTGGCCTTTGAGTGGTCAAATTGACAGAAACTTGTCTCATCAACAAAAAAGGCGCATAATAACAAAAAATAAAAAATATGTCTATCTATCTATCTATGTATCCTCAAATTCCAATGCAATGCACTGCATGAGTAGGGGCTTACTCCTGAGTGTGGGTCTTAAAAAAATAAATTTGTAACAATACAAAAGTTACAACAAACATAAACAACAACTTGAACTTATAGAGAAGCAACCCGTAAATAAAAGTAAAAAATTCTGGGAGGAATTTACCATACCGTTATGGGGACGTGTAAAAAATAATTATAAAATTAAATCAGCACAATTTAATCAGCCAATATAAATTAAGGAGCCACTAAATTATTACCAAAATCTTTTCTTGTTTGGTGTTTGGAAGTTCCAAAAAATTTTAATGATCATGGACACAATTTTGTATTCGCATTACTCAAGTGAATTTTACAAAAATTTCGTCGTTGTAAAATAAATCAAAACTAGTATTCATGTCACTATTTACGAAACCATTTCAACAACACGATTTTAAAAACTTTAAAATAAATTGTTTTCATTTGTCAAATTATCACTTTCTAAAATTTCTAATACTCAAACGAAGTTAATTTGTTAAAATTTCTATTTAGCTGTAATTAATTTGCAAATTATTATGACCGATATCATTTTGCGTAGCAAAAATAATTGCTTAATTCTGATATATAAAAACTAATGTGCATTTTGATATAATCACTAACAGCGGAAACGGATGGATCGATTTCAGCCAAAATTCAAGGGTACATTGGAGACACACTATAGATTGTTTATGTGACGCTTGCACGAAATCGATAGATTGGTTCCGGAGATATAGCATTTAGATTTTCCTATATATTCTCATACAAATTCAATGTAACCTTTTTTTCATATTATGCTAAACTTATATCTTGAGAGCTGTTAAAGCTAAATTTTCTATATACGGTCTGAACGACTTCATGCTCAAGGAAAATCATTAATCAGAAAGTAGTTGTAGTACCTCCCATTCAAGTTAAATATTAATTTCTTTAGAAGTGTTAAAGCTGAAGTTTCTGAGTTTGGCCTAATTGATTTCATAGTCATTAAAAATCATTAGTCGAAAAATGTGTACAAATGGTAGAGGTAGGTGTAGCGAAGTACGCCGGATTTAGGCTAGTATTTTCATAAAATTAATTTATTTTCAAAATTATATTCTTAAAAATACTTCAAGTTTCTTTTTTAATTACAGCTTATGGTTTTTTTTCGTCGTTTGTTTTATGCCTTGTCTGTATGGAAATTGTAATAAATCCATACAAAAATTAAATATGGCAAAGTTTCATTAACCAATTCCTACAATTTTGTTTTTTCGCAAAAGTTTTTTAAAAATGTACGTAATTTTAAAGATTTTTAAAAGAATACGCCAAAAATTATTTCAAAGAAGATTTGTTGTGAAATTAGTAGTTAACAAAGATTTGTCCGATTTCGCCAACTTTCTGACTGATGATTTGCCTTGCCCATGAAGTCATTCAGCCCCAATTCGGAACTTTAGCTTTAACCGTTCTGAAGGTATACAGAAATCAGTATTTAGATATAAATAGAAAAAAGTGGGTGCAAAAGTAGGCGTGACAAATTTTTCTCTCGATAAAATATTAAAATGAATTAGTACAAACATTTGAAAGAAAAAGTAGTTAAATCGATGGCGC
The DNA here is from genome assembly GCA_963576795.1 of Metopia argyrocephala. Lineage (NCBI taxonomy): Eukaryota > Metazoa > Arthropoda > Insecta > Diptera > Sarcophagidae > Metopia > Metopia argyrocephala. Next base: position 12,041,503 of record OY756211.1, read on the forward strand.
TGTTCTCTGGTTTTAGGAAAAAAAAGTGGGCCTAAAAGTGGGCATGATAAAATTTTATTTCCGTAAAAACCTAAGTTGGATTACAGCTATCATTAGAAATAAAAAGACGTCAAAATCGGTCCAGCCGTTCTCAACTGATGCAATAACCAACGAACAACATTGATTTTTATTTATATAGATTATGCCAACTTTTAAACTGAAATGAGAAGATTGGCGATCAACATTCTACTAAAAGTGCTAATATTCTTCAAATGGAATAAATGAGCCGCTAAAGTGCCATCATACGAATAGTTTTCTAATAGTACCAAAAATAGTTTAATTGTTAAGTCTTTGCCATTCCCATTCAGTGCGTCTAGTTTGCTAAAGATTTCAATTTTCTCTGTGTCAGATTATTTGCAGTGTAACTTGATATTGTTTGTTTGGTTCTATTTTTTCTCTCTCTTCCTTTTTCAAATTCAAAGTTTCACAAAATTTGCATATTCTGGGAAACTCCTGTTTTCTCTCACTCACGTTTCTTGTATCTGTAATAGTTTGAGCAATTTTTTCTTTTTATATGACCAGACCACGCTGTATGGGCTTTTCTTTAATAGTTCTTTTTTTTCTATTTTTTTTTTTTTAATTTTGGGTGCAAATTTGTCTCCATTCAATCATGAAAAATCTGTAAAGACCGATAAAATTGAATTTGTCGGTCTGTGGTTTGGATAAGGAATGGGCCATTTGCTGCAATAACCCTATGAATAGGTAACATATCTTAATTTGTGTGTGTGTATGTATATATGCATGTGTATGAATTTTATGAATACATTATACGAGTAATATAATATGTGCACGTGTCTGCATATACGAGTAGATAGATATATTTGATACTATTATGGTCCTATGAGTAGTATCTATAGTTTCATAAACGTATTTAAATTTTGTATGCAACGTGACTTGTTAGTTTTTCTTTTGAAAGGAGAGGTTGAAATAGGAAAGACTAACATTTATAATGACAAGTATAATATTATTATTAAATAAATGACAGTAATTTTAGGTCAAACAATAATATTCATCGTATATACACTCGTATGCATGATATTCTATTCTTATGTCACATACATTTATTGTAAAATAAATGTTATGCTAAAAGACCACAATTATTATTGTTTTTGTTGTTTTTGTTCTTATTATGCAAGTATGAAAATACGGGTGACTTATTACATTCAGCAATAATAATATGGATCTATTCAAAAATTAAATTAAAATTACATTTAAATTTAAAAAAAAAATTGTACACTCTGATACAGCAAGTAAAAGGTGTTTTATAATGAATTGTTTAAGCATTGCGTGCGTGTGCAATTAGCTCTTGGATTGCGGGTTCAATTACCATCAAAGACTTTTCTCAAAAGATTGAAGCTTCTCGTTAATCCCCATTAATTTATACAGTGAATGAAAACACTCAGATTAAAGATTAAAATGGTGTGGTCTTGATAATTGATAATGCGTTTTTGCTAATTGTTGAAGAAGTATATCTATTGTATTTTGACAAAACACCTTAAATCGAGATAAGATAGCAAAAAAGTTAAAAAAAAACTCGGGGATAAAATCATTTGTATTAAAAAATAAAATAAGCCAAAATTAAAGAAAAATTACTTCCTCATTAACAACATTTTTTTAACTTTTTAAATTTGACTTTAGATGTTTTGTGAAAATGCCACATATATTTTTAGAGTATATAAGATATATGATGTAGAAGCTTACACTGCAAGGACTAAACTGGTTAAGCTGGGGGAAAGCAATAGCTCTCTGGCAGGGTCTCCCATGACAGAAAGGCAGTTGAGGGCTGTAACGAGGACAACAACAACATCATCTTTATTTTAATTTTTTATTTCTTTCCTAATTTAAACTTTTTTGAGCAGTCTTCTTGGCGTTGACTGCTGTTGGATCATTTAATTGTGAAGGTATAACACTGGCCATTGAATAATCCATCAACAGCAACCAATTTCCTTCCGATTCGCGTTTTTAAAGTAGGAGCTTTGTTTTTCCCTGACTGAAATCAGACACGATTAAGTGAATTTAAATCAAAGGTGTGCAAACTCTTTCCGCCTTCTCTTCACATTTTCCTAGATCAGCACAATGTACTGCATTAGTGCTGCCCTCAATCAAAAAAAAAAAAAGAAAAAGATCACATAGTTTATAAGAGATCAAGAAAAGATGGCAGAGAATCAATCGTAATCTAATATGGCAAGGAAATCTATATATCTCTACAAAGTATGACAACATTTAAATATTAAAACATGGAGAAGAATGATGCCAATTAATTTTAAATTTAATAATAATGTTACCATACAGATAATATTAGTTTATGACATCACAAGTAATATTCCAGACATCACTGAAAAGCGCATCGATCCCATAATATCGTCACGCGGGAGTTTATGTGCTCTATCCGCCATTTTATATATTTTGAGTTCATGATGCCACTTTAGATTTTTGACACCAAAATTTTTAAAATCTACAAACCATTTTCCGCTATTTATCTCCGAAACTGGACGAGATATCCGAAAATGGATTGACGACTTAAAAAATTTAGTGTCGAAATCTTAAAGTGTCATCGTTAACTCGAGCTATATAAAAACTATAAAATGGCGGATAGACCATCAATCGTAGATTACTTGTGTTGAAAACAGAGCAGTAACTGTAGTGCAGACATGCGAAACGCACAACTACAGCAATACATGCAGAGTATCAATTCGTTCACTCACTTTTCACTTATGAGTGGACGTGTGCATTTAGTTTTTATTTTTTTTCTCCTCACACATGTTTGAAAAAACAGAAAATATTTTGCTTTGCTCTTCTTCATGTATGAAAAAACAGAAAATTTTTTGCTTTGCTCTTTTTCATGTGTGAATATTACTTTACAATTTTGACGAATACTCTTTTATGAGCATATTCATTTATGAAAAATTACAATTTTGACAAATACTCTTTTATGAGCATGAATATTTTTTTCACACACTTATTCGCTCACGTATACTCGCTTTGCTTTTCAAGTGACAAATTCAAATTTACAATTGTACGTATGTATGTATATACAACAACAATACTCTTCTATTTGGGATTTTTTTATGTAATTGTTGTATTGTGTGTTCGCGACAGACAGGCGTCATGAAACAATTTTGCTTAGAAAAATATGAACGTTCGCGTGTGAAAAAAAATTTGTGCTGCTCATTTATGTGTATGAAGAAAATAAAAAAATTTCTTTACTCTTCATATATGAACGCTTAGAAAAAAATGAATGCACACGTTCGCGTGTGATTTTAAGAAAATAAATTTTGCTGCTCGTTCATGTGTGTGAAGAAAATAAAAAAATTTCTTTACTCTTCATATATGAACGCTTAGAAAAAAATGAATGCACACGTTCGCGTGTGATTTTAAGAAAATAAATTTTGCTGCTCGTTCATGTGTATGAAGAAAAATAAAAATTTTTAAAAATCGCATTCTTGATAATATTCATAAATGTTAGTTTTTGAGTATTCATAAATGGAAAAATTTGAACTCTGAATACATGCTACGTACTTCTATATTTAGTGAAGTTTTGTAAAATTTAAATGCATTCGCAAATAACAACACTTTTTGGTTTTATTGTTATTTTTCATACTTCATCAAAAATGTATGCCCCAACTTCATATTTATAGTGTTGCCCTGGTACCATTTTTTATCTTTCTGGCGCGATTAAAAACGAGCATTTTATAATCACAAACAACATTTTTGTCGATCAAACGTGGGGAAAACGACTAAAAGCGGCTCTTATTAGTGAGTTATTTGTATTTCTTTTTTCTTGTTTGCTTAAAGTCACTTTTTATCTTTTCTGAAGGTATTTAGTATGTTTTCGGAATATTTTTGGAGTCTCCTATCAGTTATAATTTTTCATTTGTAAGTAATTTCCAATTGCGTTATCAGTCTCATTTTGCTCTTATTCCAGCAGCTTCCACTTCATATTATGTAAGTAGTTTTTTCGAAGCCTTTAGCCAATATTTCTTTATTTTTTTTTTATTGCGTTAATTCTTTGGGTCTAAGTTACAATACCAGGCGATGCTTCAGGCTATAATTTCTGTGAAATTCGAGCCCTCGATCATTGGACTGATACTCAAACATACTACTCGCTAGACTACTGGGGCACACATTACATACACATATCGATATATAGCAATCTGTAAATAAACTTCCCAAAGACCACTTTGCAAAATGAAACAAAATTTCACAATTATTTTAATTAAAATTCAATGCTCAATGAATCGATTGAATAAATCAATTTACGGCAGGTCTATGGAGTCGTGGTCTGAGTTTGAGAATTTTTACTGAAGCTACAGTTGGAATCCACATAAAAGGTTTTAAAATTGAAAGGTTATGGGCTTCTTCTAATACTATTAGTGTTTCCTATTGCATTCAGGCTCGCCACAAGGCTTTGATGTCGGTTAGTAGCAACTCCGCACTAGTTCTTTGCTATTAGGAGAAGCTGAAGTTTCTTAGTAATGCTTGTAACGTTTCTTTGATTTCGTTTTGCCGGTCATCAAAACATATTGGGAATGAAGTTGACGTACTCTGATACCTGCTGTTTAATTACAGACATAAAAAGGGGGTCTCCAGGTTTTCCCACTGAAAAGCGCAGTGAAATGTAATTAAATTTTATTGCTTCTCCACGCATCTGACTTTAATTTTCAATATTCCAATTAACCAAAATTAAAAAAAGAAACAATTAACTTTTATTTAAAATAACAATCAATATTTTACTTGCAATTGAGAAGAACTTCGAAGAATTAATTTAGAAAAAGTGAGCTTTTTAATTTAAATAATAATTTTCGTTTTCACTGAAAAAATAGCGTTTCTTAATTGGATTTTAATCGTTTTTTTTTTCTTGCAGTGAAGCTTGATTTGTGTTGATTCTCAATTTTATATCAACCAAGTGTTTGTTTGCTGGGCATGTAACACATCCAGGCATACAAAATTCAGATTTATAACAAATACATAAGCAAGCGTGTAAGATGTAAAAGTTTGTGGTGAGATTTGTGTATGCAAAACCACAAATACTATTTAAGAGACACTTTATAGGTTTAAATGCTTTTTTTCTAAAACACACTTACACATCAACACATCAAATTTTTGCAGGTATGAATGCATGTGAAACAGTGTAAAGAAGTATTAAAAAGTTTGTATATAAAATTAAACATATATCTATGTGTGTTTTTGTGTATGTAAAATAAAAACTAAAAATAAGTACTTGGGATTTCTAAAAACCAATTGGTAAAAATCTCCTGATAATGCAACAAAACCAAGCCAAAGCCAACCAAGCCACACATAATGAAATGAAACGAACCCAGCAAAAACAAAAAGCTGTATTATATCGAATAGAAAAACCTAAAAACAACTAAAAAACAAGTAAACTGTACCATCATGAACCCCAAAGCCATCATCATCATCATCACTGAATGATTAAATGAATAAATGAACAAGTTGCATGGAACGACTAGAAAGAATTGAGGATAAATGAATGGCATGTTAATGTAACAAAATATCACCAAAATCAGGATATAAAAAAGAGGATACATACTGCAAAAAAAGCATCAGTTAAAAAATTTTAGAAAATCCTATCTAGCAAACCAAAGAAAAAAAAGTAATGTAACGAGACAAATTCTAGCGTTATTCATATACATACAGTTGTGTTTAATATAATAGTGGCGCGACGCTTTATATGCACTATTAGGAACAATACGAATTAATTGTCTGGATTTAGCTAAACCAAACGAAACAAGATTGGTCTTGCCAGTCGATAAGTACATCCTGTACACTTCTTTTTGTCAGTTGGCATGTTCGTATGCAAACTTTAACCTTAAGGTGGTCTTTGTTTATATTGAGGCCAGCACTTAGGGGATGACCCCTACCCATACAATATATTGTGCTGGTCTAGGAAAATATGTTATGAGAAGGGGGAGGAAGGGAGTTGTGTTGGGAACATTTGAGTTAATCTCATTGACATCGTAATTTAGAGAAAAAACTCTCGCGGTAAGACTATTCTATAAATCTACAGTGCGGACCAAAAACGAATTGTCTCTTTAATGCATTGTGCGATACAGTCAACAATCCACTGCAAAAGGATGAGGTTTAAGACGGATACATGTAGTGCGTAAGGATTCAAATGTTTTATTTCATCAAAGCACCTCCCATTGTAGAACCGATAGAACAGTGAAATGAACGCCACGTTGTGCCGAAGCTCAAATGAATCGATAGAGTTGGATACCCCTACCTTTGTTGATAAGTACCGTAACCCTTTTCTGTACTCGTTCCAGAAGCCCCAAATTAGACTTTGAAGCGCCGACCTATACGTGAGAGTTGTATTGCATCTTGGGTCGACTAAAAGCTTTGTAAATCTTAAGAAGGTCAGATGGAATGAAGTGTTTCTTGCACTGTTTTAAAAAACGTAGACATTTGAATGCTTTCTTCGACACTCGAAAAATGTGATCATTCCAACGAACATCACATACACATGAAATGTATGTTTTAATGATTTTTTATTTAATTGCACGCAGAATAAAAAAATACTTGTTATTCCACAATGTATCCGCTACAAGGATCGATGAACGATGACGACAAATACATTACCCTGGTGTACATCATATTTGATTTTTTGGCTCATTAATCTACACAATAAATCTAACATTTTTGTGAGTAAAATGCAATGGTCAACAAAATCAAAGACTTTAGACAAGTTATTACTTCCCAATCTTTTCTAAATTAGATTGACGCTGAAATGTGATATAATGAGTGTGCAAACAACCAGACAGTTGGATAAAATTGAAATTCGACAAAAATCATTAATCAAATCATGCAGTTGGTGTACAATTCCTTCACAGATATTGCAAAACCACAATTTAATTTCTGTTTTAAGGCGAACTAAATTAATAAAAAAATAGATCCCCACAACATACGAAATGGATGAAAGTTACAAACAAAAATGCAATGATGGAGAAATAAAAGGAGAATGATAAAAATGTCATGTGTTTAGCTTAGTTTTCGGCTTACTCATTAGATAGTATTTAATGAAAAAATTGTGAGTTAAGAGCTGGTGATTTGCATTAATATGCACATAGCACGAAGACATGTTCAGTTCTGCTGCAGTGCAAGATTCTTTATGCAGCAACCAGGGTTTTGAAGTAACAATATTACTACTTGGGATTTTATGTGTAACAAATTCATTTATAACTTTCTCAATTTTAAAACTGTTGACTGTGTGAATTACAAATATAGTGGAGGCACTAGTTAACGTTCTAACCAAATTACTGCTGTCGTTGACAGGAATATTAGCTCGCAGTAGGGGACATATTCAAGACCTTCACCAAAAACCTCTATAATTTCCAACTGGGAAGCACGTCATCTAGTCGGTTTTCAAAAGTCCTCTGCGACATCCTAAACTCAGCACTAATAGACCTACAAAAAATCTCGTACTCCTCCAGGCAAGCAGCTGAATGCCGTATACCGTGAATGTCGGAGGACATTTACCCCTATCTTCAAAAATTATAAAATAAGGTAATGACTTCTACGCCATCTTATATTAATGCTGATTATGCTTTTCAAAATCGGAATAAAGTGAAATCTCTTTTGGAGAAAAACTAAAACTTTTCTTAATCAACAAATAAACAAAACGGAAATGTCAATAGTAAATCGGGAGTGAAGTACTATAGACATTGTACTTCTAAAGAGCTGCTGACTAGCTGGTTCTTTTGGAACCACATGTAACCAATGAAATCAAATTTAATTTCTATAAAGAGATCCATCAACAATTAATATATAATAAAAGAGTAATTTCCGACATTTCAAATAGTATAGTCATCGCTAGTGATAAAAAACCCACATAGAATCTTTTGAAATTACAGTGTGTGTCCATGTATGTATAAGAACATACATACGTAAATTCACTTCTTTTTCTTTAATGAGACCAGCACTCAAGGGACGACCCCTACCGATGCAGTACATTGTACCATCCTAGGAAAATAGATGGTAAAGAGGGAAAAAGGGTGTGGACCTTTTGATTTAAATTTACTAATATAATATCGAAAAAGCAAAGGTCCTACTTTAAGTATGCTAACCGCAAAGAAATTCACAGCAATAATGGCCAAGAAGACCGCACAATAAAGTTTTAATTAGGGGAGGAATAAAAGAAAAAAGATTATATTGAGAGCCTTTGCTCTCCGCCAGCTTAGCCAGTTTATTCCTTGCAGTCTAATCCTTTACACCACAACTAGGTGATTGTCCTACATGGAAGAATGTTAATTCATTTAGTATGTTTTTATTTCTTTTATAAAAAAACATGTTGCTAAAGCAATATACTTATCTCAAAATATGGCTGAGCTTAAGGACAATTAAATTCTTATTTTTAAAATTTCAAAAATAACACACAAAAAAAAATAAAAAAAAAATGCTGACACCATGTCTACAGTTATTTTATATATTTTTTAGTTACATTTTTATGAGAAAAACAAATATTAAAGCAAATAGTATTGCAGTTCTTTATTACATTAAGGGAATATCTAAAATTGTTCTTAATTTGTATATGCAGATAGAAAATAATATTTCCGAATTTCTAAATTTGTAGGCTTTCTTACCATCAATTTTAGTGTCAGAGTCATATCAGAAGTAAACGACGAAATTCATTTACAACATGACGTTTCTTATAAGTATTGTACATGGAGAATAAGAAAAAACTGTGCAATCGATGGATTTCACAGTACTTATCTTATATACATAAGTATATACGCCCTCAATAAAATAACTGAGTGAGTGCTTTAAGATTTGCTTCAAGCAAACAATAATTAAAGGAAACGAAAAAATGGAGTTAGAAATCAAAAACTGTTCCAGCAAAAATTCCCTCATAACACAAACCATAATTTGAGAACCGCCGATTTATTAGAAATTCTATTGGAATGTTGAATTTTTATTTTTTTTTTTTTTTTTATTTTCAACAGAACATTTTTTTTATTCTCTTTTTAACATCTATCGATGCCAATATTCAAGGAAGGAATACTAAATGACTGATTAGGAAGAATTGTAGATGTAAAACGGATTGTTAGGATGAATGTACAAGTGATTACATTTTTTTAAATTAAAAAAAAATATAAACTGAAAAGAACATTCAAAGAAACCTTTTGAAATAAAAAAGAAAGTGTGACATTTTTAGCTATAAATCGAAAAATTACCAAAAACATTTTCCCAAATAAACCATGCAAATGTAATGGTTTTTCATTTGAATTCATTCTTATAGACTTTTAAGCAAATTCTTGAACAATTTAATTTTTATCGATTTTCTTAAATGCACATTCATTTGATTTTTATTAGAGTGTATTATGCCCGTGGCTGCAGACTTGTGTACCAGTATGATACACGTGTCAGTGTTTAAAAGTTGATTTGTTCTTCTCGTTATTATCATGATAATTTTAAATAAACAGAGTATAGTTCTTTTATGACCCTCATTTTGCTCTCAGTTACTCCCCAGAGCTATAAATGTTTTATGGTGCCAAGGCCAAAAGTGTCAAACTAAATTACCCTGATTAGGGAAGTTTATTTTGATTTAATTTTTTTGTTCTTTCTTTTCTGCAGTATCTTATGGTCCGAGAATTGAATTGAAAACCCAAATGCTTAAAAAAAATTGGAAAAACAACACAAATAAATGAATTCTTTTTTAACTATTCGTATTATTTAATATAAGTATGTATGACTGACCGACCAACCCAAAAGACGACAGACAGAATTGTATGTGTCATCAACATAATTTGCCTTGTCAAACGTTACAGTTTCTTTTTTTCTAATTTTATTTAAAAAAAATCATGAGCTTGTTTAACACCCAATATGAGTTTTGGGAATTAAATTGTCAGAGATTTGTTCGGATATTTTTGTTAAGATGGTTTTAAAAAATTAAAAAAGGAAAATGAAATGATGTTACTAATGCATATGAACATGTGTGGCTATTTTTAAATTGGGATTATGGGCTTATCTTACGAGCATTGTACAATATTTACAGAGTATTCACTTGCATCTCTTTTTAATCGAATTGTTCATAAAAATTAATTTTTTTTTTTTGAATTTGAATTATTTTTTTTTTTTTTTTTGAGTAAAATTAACTTTTCTATACTGTGAGTTCGATAATTTTGTTTGATTTAAATCCTCGCCCTTGTAACTTCCAAAAAATACTGTCATCTCTATTTGATAGCTCTTGCTGAACCATAGCGGAATTTACACCAAAGCGTTACATTGAATCAAAATCGTTAAAATTTATTACAAGCAGTAATATAATCTGAATTTTATATTAAAAATATTCATAGTAAGTAGTGCTGGCAAATTCTACTACTTTTTAGTACTCGATAGTATTGAATACTTTTATTTGGGTACTCAATACTACTCAATACTTTTAACGGATTTTTTGAATTTTTAACATTTTAAAAGTGTCAAAACATAATTTGAAAATTATTGCTTTTAGACTCCAGATTCAATAATAATTATTATAACATAATGGACATGAATTAATAAAGCATAAATAACTTCAAATAGTTATAAATATTGACATTGATTTCGTACAAAAATTGTATTACTGAAACAATTGTGTTCAAAAAACTCTAGGTGCTTCATTAAAATCTATATTTATTTATTTAATTTATTTAAGTCAATGGATAAAAATCCTTACTGACCATTACATATAAAATTAACATTAAATTACAATAATTTGACTTAAAAATACAAATAATTTTAACGATACGAATGATACAATTACGTATTAAGAAACACAATAATTTTCCGTTTTATAGCACAAGAATTTAAAGCAAAATCAACAAGATGTGAGAAATAATTATATTGTCGGCAAAGCCTAGTTAAAGGATCAGCAAGAGCGTAATTAGATCTACATAAATGAACATAAATAGGGTTATAATAACGTGAATTACGACAAGGAATGTTGAATCTAACAGAATTTAAAAGAAATTCACAGCATATATCCCCACTGATCAGATTAATTATAATTGATATATTTAACATAGTACGTCGACTCTGAAGGGTAGGAAGCTTTATTAATACCAGTCTGCTCGCATATGAAGGCAAATCAATGTAGTTCCATCCAAGTCCACGCAAACAAAACAATAGGAATTGTTTTTGCACAGATTCGATAAAGTCACTATGAACGTTGTAATAGGGATCCCAAATGATTGAACCATACTCCAAAATAGGTCTGACGAGTGAAACAAACAGCTGTTTAGTAATATACGGATCAGAAAACTCTTTTGCCCACCGCTTAATGAAGCCAAGAGCACATCTAGCCCTATTTACAGCCATAGTAATATGGTCATTAAAGTTTAATTTTCTATCCAGTAATATACCAAGGTCAATAAATGAATCCACCAACTCCAATTGATGACCACCAATTGAATAATTAATATCAATAAAATTACCTCTTGAAAATCGCATGCATTTACACTTTTTAATATTCAGCTCCATCATGTTATACTTGCACCATAAAAAGAAGTTGTCGAGATCACTCTGAAGATAAACATGCTCATTTGAATTTTTATAGGAGAGAAAAATTTTTACGTCGTCAGCATACATTAATATATCAGAGAAATTAATAACGTTAGGAAGATCGTTAATAAATAGCGAAAATAGAAGGGGGCCAAGATGGCTACCTTGAGGAACACCAGATGGAATGTAAAAGTATTTAGATATACAATTATTCACCCGTACAGACTGCATTCTACCACTCAAATAAGAACTTAGCCAGCTTATGCTTCTTTGGGTTACTCCCAGCAGATCCAATTTTTTTAAAAGAAGTCTGTGATTCACTCTATCAAATGCTTTGCTAAAATCTGTATAAATTACATCTGTTTGCTTTCCCTGAGTAAAAGCAGCATTAATCATGGATGTTAATTGAAGAACATTAGTTATCGTTGAACAGCCCTTTCTAAAACCACACAGAAAAAATTTTAAATCGATTTCAATTAACAAATTTGTACCACCAATTAAATTGTTTATTAGTTTTGCCCCTACAAACAATATTAATAATATCAATTAAAAAATTAATAGTGTCGAGTTTTTGACAAAAAAAATTTTCAATTAAATATTTAATTGGGCCAATTAATCTCTTAATTAATAATTCAGGCACATTTTAATAAAATAAATTAATTGGTATAATTAAAAAATTAATTGACGCACAAATTTTAAACCGATTAAAAAATTAATTAATAGAACTAAAATTTTATTTGATCCCGCTGATTTAAAATGATAAAAATATTTTAAATGCAACCCCCAAATTTACAAAAAATTGCAAATTATAATAATTTTTTTATTAAAAATATACAACTGAAATCATAAATACGACTAATACAGAGAAAGAAAAAAGAAATTAACCACTTTATACTAGTGTATATGTATTTGATTTTTCTATTTAACATTAAGTAATAATTGGAAATATTATTTATGTAAATATTTAATTATTGCCAATTCGTCGTGCAGTAGTTTATGTGCTCTATCCGACATATTTTTTATATATCTCGAGTTAATGAAGCCACTTTAGGTTTTTGACACCAAAATTTATAAAATCTGCAATCTCTTTTCGGCTATTTATCTCCTAAACTAGACGAGATATTCTTGATCAGTGTTCATCTATTTTTCTTGCCATTTTAATATTTACTGTTAAATCCATGTCAATCTAAAATACAAATTTTTTAATATACATGCATAACATAACTGACCTTTACAACCCTGGGTCAGGATTACGGCTTACCTTCTCTCAGTACTCATGTTGTGTGACGACTCCGAACGACACACCTTAGAATCAGTTACTCTCAGAGATTTTGCCAGAAGCGATAGTCGCGGAAAGAAACATATTTTTTTGCTTCAAGACGTCAGAGCCGGGGGCTTGAACCGGAACTCTCGTCTTAGCAAGCCAACATACTAACCACTAGACCACGGCGACCACATAATGCATGTATGTATATTATATGTATTATATATTTTTATATGTATATCATATAAGTATATGTACACAAAAAAAGAAAAAAAAAAAAACATACACATACAAATAAAACAAACAAAAAAATTTACGAATACACATAATTTTTTTTTTTTGTTTTTATGCTAGTGATATTAGATTTTTTATCGAAAAAATTTTCATGGTTAATTACATATTTTTAATTACTTAAAAAATTAAATTGTGTGTCTTTTAATACAAGATGTTGTTTTTAAGCTAAAATACTTGTAAATATATGTATACAGGAGAACCTGTTTTCAAGCATACTATTTTTGTTCTATTTTATTTTTCTTTATATCGGTTATTGATATGTTGTGCGTCAAAATATGTAATGGTTTGTTCACACGATAATATAAACCACTAGTTTTACTCTCTGAATCACGATTGAAAATCATAACGTTCACACTAGACTTTAGTTTAAATTGTTATCAAATTAGAGGTGATAGCAATTCTTTGAGCTTAAAAATTAAAAATGAAGTACGATGGTTTGCTCCCAAAATTTGTATTGCAAATCTACTTGTTTCAAAAAAGATTATTCCGCGAACCCCATATGAGATACAACCAACGTCACAAAAACTGGTTACCTAATACCTACATGGTAAGTGTGTCGGTATCTTTTAGTGGTGAAAGCCATTGTGAAGGATAATGATTAAGTTGATTTTTGTATGAAAAATAAGTAGATATGTAAATAAAATGTTTAAAAATATCCACATTTGTACTTAATTTAATAAAATAAAAAAGTTTTACGTTATTTTTGAAGTGGAACTTTTTTTATGCGGTCCCTATTGATTTATACGTTTTATTTATACGGTCCCTATCTACCGCATTAAAACAGGTTTCTCTGTATAAAATATGTCTTCTTTATATTTTAATACTAAACATTTATTTAAATTACATAAATAGCAATACGTATTCGAATTTTAAATTAAAAAGTAATCATATATTGATTATTTATATAACATATTAAACAACACTAAGGCAAAAGAAAAAAAACATACGCACAAACATTTTTATTTTTATATTCTATTAAAAAATTAATTGTATTAATTAAAAATTTAATTGGAAATATTGAATGATACTAAATAAATTGTTAATTGAAATTATTTCAACAAAAATTTTTTCTGTGCATGTTGATAAGGTGTTAATAACGATAAAGAATGATGAACAAAAAAATCAGTTATTAATTTCTCAAATATTTTTGGGATAGCACTCAGCTTAGCAATACCTCTATAATTTGTAACATCAGACTTATTACCAGATTTATAAAGGGGTATAATGTAAGAATTTTTCCAATCCTTCGGAAAATATCCATGCTTAATCGAAGCATTAAACAAGGTACCTAAAGGTATGACGAATGATTCCGCACAACGATTTAAAATACCACTTGGAATGCTATCAGGACCAGAACTAAAAGACATCTTAAGTTTCTTCAAGTACACCAAAATATCACTATCATTAAGAGTAGGAAAATGTATTAAATGACTGGAAGCAGGACAATAAGGATACATATTTTTATCATTGTAAACAGCATCAGAATAAGTGCTGGCAAAGAAATCTGCAAACATATCACATATAGCATTATCATTACAAGATTCTTGATTACAAAATTTCATAACTGATGGAAATCCCGTAGAGTTTCTTTTTGAATTAACAAAGTTGTAAAATGACCTTGGGTTTTTAAAGAAATTATTCTTCATTTTGACTAAATAATTTTTATATAATTCATGATTCAGTATGTTATATTCAGAACGGCTGACAGAATATCTTCCATAATCAATAATCGAACCAGATCGTTTATATTTTTTATAATATTTGTTCTTCAGATTTTTAAGTCTTGATAATTGCATGGTGGACCAACCAATGGATAAGTAGACTTTCTCGGAACACAAATTTCGAAAAACGAGTAGACAATCTTGTAAAAATTTGAAATTATTATATCAATGTCGGAATTATTGTTAATGGGAGTGGATAAAATTTCATTCCAACGCGTATTAAACATCAATTCATTAAGTAAATTGAAATTGGTACGATTGAAACAAAAAACTTTGCTAATACTAGAAGGTTTGAGTTCAGATTCAGTCTGAAATGAAAGCCAATTTTTAACGTTGGATGATAGCGATCCTCAGGCAAAGTAGCAGGTTCATCGTTAACGAATACCAAATCAAGTATTTTTCCAAAGTCATTAAACAGACAATTGATTTGATACAGGGATAATCCAAACAAGTCATTCAAAAATTCATCCTGGCTATTTTTATTTCTTATCGGAAGTAAATACGGTATATCGACTGTATGTTTCCATGTAATAGATGATAGATTAAAATCGCCAACAACAAAAATAGTATCATTTACCTTTGCAAGTGATGAGACCGACTTGATAGCATTAACATGATTAGAGTATACAGAAGAGTCAGAATCAGGAGGAATATAAGAGCAAGTAAGGTAAATTTTTGACCTTCTTAATTTAACAATAACAGCAACAAATTCAATATCAGAAGAATAAGTTTCAATAATTTCAGATGTATATAACAAAGAAACAGCAATAAGAACACCACCTCCTCTACGTAAATTACGATTATATCTATATATTTGATATTTGTCGCAAAGAATTTCCGCATTAAAGACTCCATCAGAAAGCCAGGTTTCAGTAAACATAATAACATCGTATATAAAGTCATAACTATCAACTAAGAGTGTAGACAACTTAGTATTTAGACCACGAACATTCTGATATAACATATTTAAGCAATTGTTAGAGGTTGTAAGTTTTTTGAAGCAGATAAATTTCCGGATGGCAAGCGTGCAATATTCATGTTATAGTTGTTACTAGTTTTCTCACGATAAATGTATTCACGAACAAAGGTATTCACAGGCCAGAAACTCGGGTCGATAATATGGTGATAATCGTCAGCATTAATTGAAAGTTTAAAAGAGGAAATTGACCTGGGGACAGAAGATTTAAATTTATGTACAAAAAATTTTACTTTGTGCCCCAATTTAGATTTAATATAATAGCCAATATCATCCGTCGATGTATCACTAGCTAACCGTGAAATAAATACAGCTTTATTCGGCGGAACAGCTTGAAGCGGTTTAGGAGTAATTTGAGTATTTATCTTTATAATATTATCTGCTATATTTTACGATCCACTGCCAATACGATTTGATGGAAAAGCAGATTGACCAGAAGAAATTTCATTTGATGACGTAGATGGCGTAGATCACGTAATTAAAGAATCGTTAACAGTTACGGATTTCATAAGATTATTCATTATTCAAAGAAGGAACTTCTAGTAATTTATTTGATTTTACCATCCTTTTAGGCGAGATTTTATCATTAGTTTCTACAAATTTATCCAAGTTAGAAAATTTTCCAAATAATTCACCAAAACTGGCCAATCTAGATTGTAATGACGCAAAATCAGTATTAAGTTTTTCAAATTCACCTTTATAACTTTTAAAGAATTTGTAGAAATCAACATTAATCTTTTTACATGAAGAACAAGTCCATTGCAGGGACTTTACGGGATCTAAAAGTGCATCCGCATCACGTGCCCTCAGTGCAGTACATTTCAAATGGTAGTTACCCGAACATAGCCAACAGGAAATCATCCTTTCATTTCTCGTAATTGTACATTTTTCATTTAAGCAATCCATGATATAATAAATTAATATTCCAGTATTCACTTTTAAACCTTTATTATCGTTATAATTTATAAACTACGTTACTTTTATCTTTAACTCCCTAAGGTATGCAGTGATAAAATTGTAAGATGAAGATACAAGAGCTTTAAGCTTAATGTCAGAAGGGTTCAGTTCTCTAGTTCTCAGTAGTGGCTTACACTAACTTAAAAATTTTACAAAAATATCATATGGTGTGTGTCACCTCTTAATAAAAGACATGAGCTGACCTTTGTAAGCTAATTTTTTTTATAATTAAATTTATTATAATAACGCCAAATATCCCCTTTTTTGATTTTATAATTAACTAGCTGAACCCGGTGTGCTTCGCTACCCCCTCGTTATATAATATAATTTAAAGTATTTATATATTTTGCAGACAGTTGTGGGAGAAAGAGAGTGAGGCTACCCCACTATTTTAATTCAAACTTATTTTAAATTTGAGGTAAAGTCGTTAATAAACGTAGTAAAGAAGCACCAAATTTGTATATAGAACAAAAGCTTTAAAACCTTTAAAACAAAATTTGGCGTGAAGAGGGGCGTGAAAGGGTGCGTGGCTTAAAAATTGTGTATTTCTACCTCGACTGGAGTATAATGTGTATACAATTTGAAGTAAATCTTTTAAAAAGTATATGGAAGGAATTACAAAATTTTAAAAAAAGTGGGCGTAAAAGTGGGTGTGGTCGAAAAAAAGTACCCTATTAATCATGCCAGAGTCCCAGTTAAATGCTGTGAAAATTTCAGGAAGATCGGTCTAGAGGTTTGGACTCCTATAAGCTACAAACAAACAAATAAATAAACACACATTCAATTTTATATATTTAGATTGTAATATAAATTTAATATAAAACAATGCTATAAAGTGCTGTATTTGTAGTTGGAGTTGTTTTGGCCGTTAAAATTTAAATTTTCCATGAAACTTCGTAGAAAAAATACAATTCTTAATATATTGAGTAGTTACTTTCAAATATTGAGTACTCAAAAGTTGGAATTAATACTCGATACTCGGTACCCATTACTCAATACTTTTCCAGCACTAATAGTAAGTATTAGAGTTTTCACTATCATTGCACTGTGGATTTCTTGACCGCAATAATTCAGAGTCAACAGAGGGATGACTATGAATTTCTTTCAACAAAAAAAATACCACCCTATTAAAAGGAGTTTGATAATGTCGTTAATTACAGCGTGTGTAATTTTTTAGTCATGGAAATATTACCATTTACGGACACTACAACGTGAGAAGAGGCAAAAAGAGAAAAGAAGAAGAAGAAATTTTTTTTATTGGGCCACCAAACATTTGGGGCCTCGGTGTAATTTTTGCCAAAAAGTGATAATTTTCTCAGGCTCATATCTTGCCAGAATTTTTATTTACTATCTGAAGCAAAGTTGTCATGAAGAGCAATAGTTGTGAAAATACAAAATTAAACAAACTTCACCTTTAAAACCAAAATCTTTTTTACCTTTTCTTCCCCTGTTTAGGTCCATAGATAGCAAACCGTTCAAAATTTAAGGAAAATATGAAGTACAAAAATGTACCTCAAATCCCAATAAATAACTTTCTAGGAATTATACTTAACTGCATTCAGGTAGCACTCAGCGCTTTTATATTGTGATCTGCGTCCCTTGATGAGCGTTACTGTTGTGTCCATGCTGCTGTTATTTATTGATATCTTAAGAAAATTTTTGTAGTTCATAGTTTCTTAAATTTTGAATGCCTACGCGAGGTGATTATGTAAAAAAAAGCCAAATATTTGTTATTTCGTTGTTAAGCCGGAAATTTTTCAGACCACCCTTATATTCAAAATAACATTGATTTGTAAAGAGAGTTTTATACCATGATTTGAATCATTAATTTTTACAATTCCTTTTTGTTTTTAAAAGCATAACTATAAAGGGTAAACCAAATATTTTTGATCGGAATCGTTAAAAATTATTTATTGGAAAAATTCAATTATGTTTTTGAAAGAAATCATAAATAGCAGGGTTCCTATGCAAAAATATTGTTGAACAACGTCCCGAAATTATAAAAATGAGGAAATAACCGGAAAAAATACATTTGGTGTAAATATACATACACCGTTGAAAAGGCCTAAGCTTCTTCTTTCAATATTTAAATACATACATACATACATAACTGGCCTTTACAACCCTGTGTCAGGATTACGGCCTAGCTTCTCGCAGCACTCGTGTTGTGGGTGTCAATTTTTATCCATGAGTACCGGGACCTACATTTTAATGTCGACTCCGAACGACACCCTTGAGAAACTTGTTCATGGCAATTAGTTACTCTCAGAGCTTTTGCCAGAAGACTGCTGAGAGGTAGTAGCCGAAAGAAATATTTTTTTCGTATTTCTTTTTTTTTTTAAGATGTCAGAGCTGGGTGTCGAACCCAGGGCTCATGTCTTAGTAAGCCAACACACTAACCACTAGACCACGACGACTACAATATTTGCCAAAAAAAAACTTGAAATCGGTTGGTAATTGGTACAGGGCGATAAGTGCATATGGGTATGAAAACCCGGTTTGGGGGGTTTTAAAAATTCGCAAAACAGAGGGTTGTTGTACTCAACAGTGCCCACCAGAAAAGAGGTATAACACCCCAGAAAGTTTCACAAGTTTGTGTGTGTATTGCCATTTATAGCTTTTCATTTTGTTGACTAAAAATTAAATGATTCCCTAATCTACGCAGTTTTTTAAGTTACCGGAAAAAATTACAATCCCGATATGAAAATTACTCATGCAATAACTGAATTACTTGGCTGGCTGCGTGGCTTGTCCTGCTAAAACCAAGGGTAACTGATGTTAACATTAGCCAATTGTGGCCCCAAGAAATCGCGATGTTTTTGTTCAGTTTTTCAAACAGCCAATTCACAAACGTTCGACGCCAACAATGTTAGTGTAGCGTTTCTTGGTTTAAATTTTCAAACTTTTTAAGAAATAAATGTTAAAAGATGATAGTCCAGTTCTGACATTTCATCATTTGACAAACAAATTATTTCCTAACCTCAAATTAGCCCACCCTGTATAAGAAAAATGTTATCTGTTAAAGGGTATAAAACTCTTATTAAAGATTTATAAGACGAAAAATTTTTAGAGCAAAGAATTGTTTGGGAATAGAATATTTTTATATTTTTTGTTTTATCTAATTGTTTTATCTATTATTTCTTCTAAATTAAATTTCTTATAGCCTGTTTATAGAAGACGAATGGTTTAAGACGTTCATCTTTTTATATGAAAAACATTAACAATTTTGAGTGTTATTTTTGTTGTTTCTCATATAAAAGGACAAACGTCTTAAATATTTCGTCCTCTATGAATAGGCTGTAAGTGCATGCATAAATATATAAATAATGAAAATAGTAATAATAAGAGCAAACAAAAATTTAACAAATATAATAGTATGTTTTATTAATAAAACAATATTTAAAAAAAATGTTTTTGTCTTTTTTTTTTTGTCTTTTTTTAACAAAGAAATATTTTTTATATTCGTTTGAATAAAATCTAAAAAACAGAATAATTTTTATTTCTGCTCTAAAATTGAAAGAATTTTTTATTAATCTGTTACAAGAAAATTAAATTACAGTGCATATTTTGATTTCCTTATAGTTGTTTGAGGCAGCAATTCTTATTAAAATTAATTTTACAATTGGTTACAGATTACCATTATCAGAAACATTTGCTTCTTAATCATTTGTAGAGAGGTAGTAGTCCTTTAAGATGTTAATTTACTTATTTGTCAAATGAGGCCATAAATTTATTTTAGGGGTGGGGTGATACAACTGTACAAGTTTTTCATGTTTAAATTTTATTGTATTTTCTGTTTTTCTGTACGGTTTGCATTATTTCAAACTCAATTTTAATATAAATATGTATGTAAATACTCGTATTTTTATAATTTTGTATTTTTTTTATTTTATATTAAACGCTCCGCTACAATTTATTATGGAAAAACAAACAAAAACTTTTTAATTTAGATATTGCAGAATTCATTAAAACACAGCTTGTAATAAATTTGTTTTATAATTAACCAGAGTAAGTCTAAAAGCAACAAATTAATTAAAAAAAGTATAAAAATAATTTTTAATATTTTATATAAAATTGTCGACACATTTGGAGCATGAAACATTTTAGTCAAGAGACTTATTCCACAATGCGAATAGCAAATAGTTCTGATGAGAATGGAGAGGATGATGATGATGGCGTATGAGCAATTTTTTGTTATAATTAAATAACATTCATACGCCTCATTGGCTGAAAATCCATATGTAAAATTGGAAATAGAGCAGTAAATGGGACATGCATATGCATAGTTACATAAAGACATATCATGCCATAACTGTAGCAAGGAGAACCTCTTATACAACTGCAGTAGAAGCTCTGTTGTAATTAAATCAGGTGCTCATGAAACATATCCTCAGGGCCCATGTTTAGTACAATGGGGGATATATTGAAAACAAAACCCTTTAAAGAGCATCGCAACATGTTTAACGTAATAGTTGACAATTGCCTTCTTGATTGCTCGATTTCAAAGAACCAAGACACAATATGACCTTCAGAAAAGTTTACCTACATGTGTAGATAACAATAGTGTAAATCAATCTAACTGCTGTTTACTCCTATAGGGCATATGCCATTGTTTAGTACAGGGAAGGATCCCAGGCTATAAGTGATGCAGAAATGAAAGTTAACTTCAACAAAATACTCCAAAACTTTTTTAAAGCGGTAATTTATACCATTGAAAGATGTGTAGAATTAGATTTGAAAAGAGAAATTACAAAATTACGTAATATCTTACAGAATGGCCTCCATTCGAGTTCTTAAATCCTGTGAAATTGATTTTAAGCAAGTATTGAACTGCCTCTACAAATTTAATAAATTTTTTAAGAACATTACCGTTAGCCAGTTTATAAAAAGAACTTCCATGTATTTCAAAAATTTCTGAAAAAAAAGCATATTTCGCAACCAGTATTAAAATGCAATTATTTTGCATATTTTCAGAAATCAATTAATTGTTCATAAAACTCTTAAAAATAAACTTAAAAAGCACTTGAAGACTAAATCGAGACGTTAAAATCTTCAAAACTAATTCAAAAGAAGAGTATATGCAAGTAACTAATTACGTTTTTATTCGATCTCTTCCACAGAAACATTTTTCATATTCAACATGCCTTTGCACTTTTATTTTCTTCAAACGAAATTGTAGACGTTCAATTAAGAAATGTAGATCCCATTATTGCAACTTGCCGATAGTTAAAAGTAGGATGTTATCGAACAGATAAATTGCTTTTGGTTATTACAACTAAACTATAACCTAAAAGTGATCGTTAAAGCAATCCGTTCTTGTTCTGGTATTGCCGTATTTTAAAAATATGACTTTAATTTTAAAGGCAAGTTGTAATAAAAAAAGCATTTAAAGGTCACTTTATTCCTTCCGTTAACGAAAGTTAACTTTTGCTTTTGGACACTTTATAGGCAAGTTGTAATAATGGGCCTAAGTCATTCCAATTTAAAAACGATTGTTTTGCGTTAATCAAATAGTATTTTCTGTGAAATTGTTTTTGTTTGTTTGTTCGCATAGAACAATCCAAGGTTAACCTTATAAATGAACATTTTATTTCAATCGGAATCATTTCAAGTCCAACGTTCATGTTCTTTAAGGGGGAAACTAAGTTCCCACAGCACCTACAATGTGGCAACAATGCATATTAGGGAGAAATGCCTTGTAGGTAACAATTAAATTATAAATTGAGCGAACTACTTACTTAACCAGCAATAAAAAATTGATTACCTCATTTTATAATCAATTAATTAATAACTGTCTTTAAAATTTATTTGCTTTTGGAATCGAGGAGTTAATTTCATGTGGCACACAAGTAAATCTTGATTACCAGGTGTTTGCCCACTCACATCTTCAGAAGAAGCAATTTATTCTTTTACATTTCATTAAAAAAATCGTTATTTCTCGTTACTCCTTTAAATTATTAATAAATAATAACTTTACGCATAACAAATAATGAATTCTAATACTTATTACGGGAAGACATTAAAAAATAAGTACGTTCATAGTTAATGATCGTGTTATGCGTAATGGTCTCCACAGCTAACGATTATACCTACCTTGTATTACCTTCTCAATTCTCATTGATTACCACTTTCCGCTGGGTACTTACCTAAATACCTTGCTAAACTGACGTACCCAAATACAAATTTAAGGAGACTTGAAATTTGTATGAAATGCTAGTCATAAAGCCGACCACTGTCGAAAAATCAAAAATTTGGCCACGTCCTGCACATGTGGAGCAAACTTTCAGCTTTTACGAAGTCAGACGGCTCCAGAAAGCTGCGGCAAGAGAATTGGGCATACATTCGGACAAACAACTAAATTATATATGTAGAAGAATTTGACTTAGAAAAACATTTTTTCTTTGAAGACAGTAGATAACATTTAAGTAGTCATTAGATCAACTATTTTAGATACTCCTCAAAGCAAGCTAATTTTCTTTTATTTTGTTGACTTACTAAGACATGACACCCGGGTTCAAACCACATTCCAGACATATTGAAATAAAATATGTAAAAAATATTTCTTTCCGCGACTACCACTCAGCAATCTTCTGGCAAAAACTCTGAGAGTAACTGATTGCCATGAACAAGGTTATCCTTCAGAGTCGAGTTTAAACTGTAGGTCCCAGTACTCATGGATAAAAATTAGCACACACAACATGGGTGGTGCGAGCAGCTAGGCCGTAACCCTGTATTGGCCAATTATGTATGTGCATATGTATGTAATCTAAAAAATTATTTCTATTATAAAAAAAATAATAATAATTAGGCCTGTAAAGCCTTATCATACTGCAGTGAATAAATTTTTTCAAAAACAAAAACGGAATTACCCTAATATGCATGTTCATTTAAATAGTAATCTACAGACACACATACTTACATACAAACGTATATAGCCTACTTTAATGCATCATATTGAATTCTTACATTCACTCATGCATTCATTCTAATTTTATACGCTTTAAATATGAGTATATCACCGACCATGAATTTAAACCACAAACACTTGTATTAACATGACTTTAAATATTCCAGCCAGTCAGCATGTACTAAATATTTATAAAAATAATTAAATAATTTTTTATATATTTTTATTTCATTATTTCTACATATTTTTCTGGTTGTTCGTTTTTTTTTTCGGCTCATGTGGAAAAACTGAAAATCTGCTTGTCGCACATTAAGCCAGCAGAAGAAAAAAGCTGTCAGGGCTATAAAATATATACATACATATAGTATATACTCGTATGTACATATATAGTAAAGAAAAAGTGAAGTAAAAAATATGTCACATTTGGAAATATATTCGTTTATAAAATGGGTGAAACAACGTTTTATTTTTATTCTTTTTATTTAAAAATGATGCGTGATATATAAAAAAATATATAAAAAATTGGATGGTAAAAGGGTGATGGTATCGTTAGACTGAATGGTTTGTATTAAAAGACAATTCCAAAGATTTTATTTTATAATCTTGAAATCTTTTTGTAACTTGTCATGTTTCAGAATAAAAAAATAATAAAAAAAGGGAATATTTTAATTTTTGCTACCAGTATAATACAAAAAATGTCCGAAAAGAAAGAGTTTCGAGTGTAAACAGCCATTAATGTAAGCGATTTGGTGTATGTTTCTGTGCTTGTGGGTGACAATTAAAACTCATAAAATAAAAAATAATGAATGAGTGTATACGAGTATGTACATGAATGGAAATATATGTATAACCAAGGACTTTTAAGTTGGTCAAGAACGACCTAAATGTGCCTGAAGTCGTTAAGCAAAGCGAAATTGATTTGGCGTTATATTGTATTTTTCTGTTTTTTTTCTGTTCAGTTCGGTTCTTTGCTTTTGTTTTTTTTTTTAATTTTTAATTTTGTGCAAATCATAAAATTGTCACTCGTATTTGATGAAGCATTGTACGAGTCATCATTCATAATAAAATTTTTTTTTAAATCAAGGCCTATTAGCGAAGTCTGCTCAACTCGCAGACTGATTTTGATTGATTTGAATGTAAATTATTGTTTATCGCGGTTATCAGATTGTTTCTTATTTTGATCCCCGAATTTGAATATTTCCAAAACCGAAAGTCTCCAGCAAAAGCCTTAGTTTTGTATGTATGTATGGATGTACTTACTTGTATAATGTACTACTTTGTACACATTTGTATGTATGTAAAGTATATCCTATATAACTTAAGAATTAATTTCATTAAAAAAAATCAAAAATTTAGAGAGAATTTTTGTTTACCGAAAAAGTTTTCTGGTTATGAAGTTTTACCCTTTCAGAAGATGAATTAAATTTATTTCAAGATAATGAGTTGGTTTTAAAATGGGCATTTATTTTTAACAAAGACAAGATATGTAATTACTTATAAATATGACAATAAAATCAGAAACAATCACTGATTTAGTTACCCCCACAGGTAAATTTTCATTCCATTCGAAAAAAATCATCATTTTGGGGATAAATCTCTTAACCTGACAACACTGTTGTTTATCAACATTATTAGTACCACGGCGCAAATATCATAAGGTGCTTCTGAGATTACAATAAGTATAACAGTAATAAAAACAACATGGCTTTTTGATATTGGTCAGGGTAAAGGACTGTCGAAAAAACCAACACGTAACATGCCAAGGATATCTTTCACTTTTGAAAAACGTTTAGAATATACTTCAAAACAGGTCACTACTGTTGATTATTTTTAAACTCTAAAACATTTATTATTCATACTATTCGTTGAATATAAATATTCTTTAACTTTTTGCAGTCTTATATGAAGCCAAATAACTTAATTACGAATACAATGTCAGCTTTTAATATATTCAATTTTCTAATTTTGCTCAGAATGATCTGTGGAACGAGAGTGACCAAATGTGGTAGCTGCCTTCACTAACCGACAGATTAAATTAAAATACTGCCAAATATTGCCATCCAGAGCAACATTTATCGCCATACTTAGATACGTTTATCTATGATTGTTAAATATGGCTGTCACAGTTGTAAGCAATTCATTAAAGGCAAACCTTTTCGAAGATTTCGTGCTTTAATATTCTTTTCTGTGATTGCATTTCACTCGACTTATACCAAGACAAATATCAAGGATATAATCGGAATATACCACAAATTATAAAAGCATTACTAGATTGTTTTTGTTTTAACAATCTTTTTACTGGAATTCCAGTTCAACATTATCATCATGGAATTCATACTATACGTGAAAATATGATTCCTACATCTGACCATTTGGAATGAAAAAATGAACTATAAGTACAAAAACGAGGATTTTCAGTATCTCGATTAATTCAAAGTACTAACATAATTTTGCAAAATTGGTCGACAATAGTGTCTTTTCATTAGCATCAAACTTATAGAATGAGTAACCCAAAGAAAGTGCACAGTGTTATTTATTTCTCATTTATTTCACTGGGAGGAGAAGATCGTATGAATCCAAATATCTCTAACTATCACATAACGGTTCGTAAAAAGAAGTGGTGGTGATCAAATTTTACTTAGACTATCGATGTCGTAATTCAAAAATCATGGCTGTTGCATAAGAAATTTAAAAACAGAACAATATTTTACAATTAGGTCCAACACCTATTAAAAACTTATAATGACAAGTCCCGTGCAGATTTGGCTACTAGCGCCTCCCCCCCCCACCCATTGGTGCGGCTTGGCTTCTGGCTACTCTTCCCGCTAGAGCGGTGTGCTCCCAGGAAATATGAAGTAAACCTATATCTAGATAGCCTGGTACTTCAACTGGCGCTCTCGAGATCTGACCAGAGAAGCCTTATTCTAGAAGTACGGCATCAGGTTAGCCCATAGGATTTTGTACGCCTTTTCAGCATGCAGGTGTCTTTCCTGATGGTTTGCGAGCGGCCTTACTATACTTATATATACTTACTATACTTAGTAACTGTGGTGCTTAAGCTGAATAGTATGCAATATTCTTAGCATAATAGCAATAGCCAAACTTTTGTCGGATCTCCTGGTGTGAGCGGCTTAACATGGTTAGTTTCGTTGGCTGGAAGTTTAATGCATAGTATTTCACCCCTGCTTCTGGGCAGCGTGCGGTACGTCTACGCACGAGACATGTTCATATTTCTAATGAAAGCAATCATTACGATGGTGTTACTCACAATATGCAACCATGTAATCAGCTTATATATAAAATGCTTTATGTCTTACCATACAGAACGAATTCCACAGTTATTATTATTTCTTTGGTTCTTGTTTTTGTGTCTTATGGTTTATAATATAAATATTAGATCTGCTGATGTCGAATAAATCAGTAACACAACTTTTCAGCTTTATATTAAACACATGCAACATACCAAGTAAAGAAATGGTCAATAGTACTCTATAACACTCTTCCTGGGGCGGAACAGGTAGATGGTACAAAAATTAGAATTAAGGTGAATGCATATATTACTACATATGCCATTAATGGGTTAAATTATATTTCAACAGACTAATTTAGAATCTGATTTCAATTCATCTCAAATAACACATGTGGAGCGCAATCTTCTGCTTCAGGCAAAATTACCATTTAATTTTAAGTAACAATTTAGGTAGAAAAATAAGAGAAAAATATCTGTTAAGGATGTAAGAACAAAAGAAAAATACAAAAGAAAAAAATGGCAAAGAGCGCTATAGATATCATATTTCGAATAAATTCAAAAGAAATTGAAAAAATATTATACGAGGTATGATCAAAAAATGACCGTTATTTTCAATTTTTTCAAAAAGTAAAAAATAGTTGTTGTTGAATAAATAACAACAACTATATTTTTCCCCTTCAAAGTGATCTCCCTCAAATATAATACACTTATGCCAGCGTTTTTTCCAATCCTCGAAACACTTCTGAAACGCGCTTTTTAGTATGCCAACAGCTCCTGTTTCGATTTTTCTTTTATCTCCTCAATCGTACCAAGAGGTTTTCCTTTCATCGGTGTCTTCAGTTATGGGAAGAGGAAAAAGTTTACGGGGGCCAAGTTCGGTGAATACGGTAGTTGCGGCATGACAACGGTTTTGCTTTTGTCAAAAAGTCACGCACAAGCATCGATGTGTGAACTGGTGCGCTATTATGGTGCAAAATCCATAATTAGTTATTCCACAATTCTGTGCGTTTCTGACAATTGAACTTGTGTTCTGCTCACAGTAGACTCGCCAAACGCCACAGTCAACATTTCAAATTTTCTTGCACATTTAATTTCATTTTTTACACAAAACTTCCCAGCAGAAATTAGTGCTTACCAGTAAGCTAAGTATTTTGTAAGGCAGAAATTGTGAACAATCACTTATACATGCGCATCAATAATGCATGATTTTTATATGAAATGAGCCGCTAAAATGTAATCGAAATGCAGATTTATTGCAACAACTATGCAAATAGTACATAAAATCAAAGATAATCCCTTATTTTGTGGCATATTTGGAAGCTTTAATGTATAAAAAGCAATATAATGTTTCCATTATTGCTTACAATTTTATTTATTGCTTATAAATTTGAAAAATTTTCTGCTGGGTTAATACAGTTTCTTTGACCCATTTCGTCGAATAGTAAAAAATCGTACAGCACACCAAAACACGACTTGCATTATTATCTGTCCGAAACAAACTGACAATCCAAAATGGCCGATATTACCAACAGTCATGTGTGCCAACATAACAGAAAAAAAGTGAAAATCAAACATACGTAACTCACGAAATTTTTTTATCATACCTCGTACAAATACATTTATTCAAGCGTTTGTGTGTAAAAAATGATTTCTAAAATTTCTCTTGTTGTTACTGGAAATCAGTTTCTTGTCAATTCAGCTCTTTATTTATTTAAAATTACTTTTTTCTTAAGTTTTGTGTATGAAAAGTTTAAATCCAATACTAAATAATTCAAAATTTTAAAGGCAAACAAAGTTAAAACATCAGCATACGAGTACATCCCAAAATCATCAGCAAAATGCACAAAATTCTTACTGAAAAAGGTTGATTGGCAGTTGTAAAAGTACGTAGGTGTCACAATTACAAATGAATAATTAAACTTTACAAGCTCCCAGACGCACACAGACACATACACACTTGCTTATAAAACCAGGCTTTACTTTAATTTAAATATTTATGAATTCAAAAGCTTATATGCAAACCACTACTACAGCAGCTATTTAAACAATTAAATATTTAAAAGCATTAAAATATTAATATTTCTGCATTTTGAACTGTACGAGTATAGAATACACACATACATACTCGTATGAGAACAAAGTAATGCCATTTTGAGATTGTAAAATTAAATAATTTAATTTGCATTAAATTATATTCATCCATCTCTATGTTTGTTTGTTTGTTTCTAATGCCTAAAGTACCATGTAAAACAATATGTAAATACTATTGGGAACACATTTTAATTGATTTAAATGGATTTTATTTTACATTTCATTACTAGAAAATTAGCCATAAATTAATTGTCAATTCAAATCAATACTAAAGGTTTTGACAAGACTGTTAACAAGTTACAAAACTGTTAATGCAACAAAAACCCATTTGTCTGCTTTAACATTTGAAAAGAAAAAAATTATTCACCCTTTATTTGATTATAAACGAAATTTTTTTAGAATTTTATAATTGAATACAAACAAACCAGTAAGAAAATCTTAAGAAGAGAATAGAAAATAACAATTAACGAAAATATTAAACCGTTTAACCCACTAAAAACCCGTGTAAAAACTAATATATAATATTTCGAGTTAATAAAAAATAATCGTAAAAATGTTTATTTAAATATCCATTAAATAACTTCTTTAATGGTCTACTTTATACCATTTACAGTAACGATCTTTACTATATCGCTACCAGTTTATTACTGAAGTTAAATCTGCACCCTCTGACAGCTTATTAAGAATCGGCTTTTTCTAATTTATGCATCTTCTGTTATATTCAAAATTATACATTCAGAACAAATTATACATTCTACATTCGCAGACAATTTCTTCTTATAAGTTACAGAGAAAACCCCACTTAATGAGGGTTAATTTCAGAGTATTTTTTAGAAAAAAAAAGAGATAAAAAACTTTACAATTGTTTTGGTTAGAAGTGAAATATTATTTCATTCAGCCTGCTAACTTCACAGTACAGCATTCGATCTGCCCAATTTTCAAGCACTTTTCCGAGTGTAATATTGGCTTTCAAATCTCAATTGTCTCTGATTTGACGACATAACATTTTGACGGCACAACCGCAAAAAATAGTCCAACGGTGTCAAATCAGAGATATTTGGCGGCCATCAAACGTTTACCGCAATAAATCGATTGTGACATCATCTTAAAATAAACAAGAAATCTTGAACCGATCGAACTTTTTAAGGCGCTATACCTTTGAATAAAATTTGACGTAAACTTGTGCGTCAAAGTTTCAGATTCGAAATAACCGGTGGTTCAAATGGCATATTTAGTTTGATCTTTGCTAGCAAAGTAATGTATAAAGTAATCAGAAATTATCAATGAACTACTGACTGGCTATCGATAAAATTTTACTTCAAGAATTTAAGCATTTATTAAATGTTTTGGTCTTGCAAGAACTAATTTGAAACTTAGGTAAACTTTCGTCGAAAGTACAGGATAACAAAAATAAAATATTCATATTTTAGATTTCAATGCTCCATATGGATTTTACGAAACTTTGTCGTAATAAATGCATACAAACATAATTGGCCTTTACATCACTCATGTTGTATGTGTCAATTTTTATCCATGAGTACCGGGACCTTAAAAAGCTTGTTGATGGCAATCAGTTAGACTGAAAGCTTTTGCCAGAATTCTTGCAAATAAAAACAGAATATTTTTTGTTGGGTATAATGTCTAATATTTGGCTTTAATTTCCAATATAGACTCTATTTTGTTCATTCTTATTTTATCTAATTTTTATTTTGCCTTATACAAACTATGCATTCGACAGCTCTAACATATCCCACACAAAGTTCCTGTACATGATCTAAGTTTCCATATAAGTAAATATTTACCAATTTTGGGCTCTATACCTATAATTAAAAATGCCTGAAGCTGGGCATTTCAAATGTGGCACAAAAAACTTACATGACATTGTTCATTATCAGTATAAAAGATTTTTACAATTTCTTAAACAATTATGTGACTACAGACGGAAAAGAAGAAGAGGAAAAGCGAGTTAAAAAATAAATAAAATAAAAAACTGAGAAAAAGAAATCCAATATAAACAACTAAAGTTCAATATCCTGTGTAGTTTAAACAAGAGTCCAGGATGTTTTAAATACACAATTCTAAAGTAAAGTTGCAACAGTATAAGTAAGTTGATATATGACAAAAACAAAAACAACAACTACACATTAAAATACATATGTATGTATGCACTGCAAAAGGATGCCAAATATAAAGAAATGGAGATTATAGTAGGTAGGATTGTTTAGGAAAAAGCACAACTAAAGTTCTTAATCTGTTAAAATCGACTTTATTTTACCTCGTTTTAAATTTTTTTTTAATAATTTATGCAGTCATCAACAGAGTGTATTCGCTGTAGTAATTAAGAGTTACATGAGGCTCTCTAGAGACTACATTTTACTACTACTTAACTACTGCTCTTAGGTGGCATTCACATTCTTACTTCTACTTAGCTTACCTGCACTTAGCGGAAGTCTTCCAGATCTGTGGCAGAGTTAATTAGTGAAAAAGGTTATATTTGGTCTGACTACGTTTAAGAGAGAGAAACTCCTGCAAACATCGTTGAGATCATTTGCGAGAAAACGAAATTTTTTCATTTTATCAATATTTATTAAAACTGTAGCCAGACAAAAGGAGACTAAGAACATGGCATCTACTGGCTAGCTTAATTTCATTAACAAAGAGGAAATTGTAGCAGATAGAAATCATCATAATTAAAACTATACACTTAAGCCTTAAATTAGAACCCAAAGTTCAGAATAAATACCATATCCCCTCATATTTTCCTAGACCAGCACAATGTACTGCATAAGTAGTGGTCATCCCCTGAATACCAACAGGTTGTCAAATTTTATTTTTTATTCAAAAATTTTAAATTATAATTAAAAAGGCTTCATTTGGAAGACCAATGTACGCGGAATGCGGTCACGTGCCGTGCGGCAATCAACTGTTGTGTTAACCGCCTGAATATATTTTTGGTAGGCAAATTGACGGGGTAAAAGAAAACAAAATTTTTTTTCAGGAACATTTTAAAATTAAAAAATTTGTAGGAAATATTTAATTTTTTACCACCTTAATTAATTCCTTTTCATTCAATTCTCAATAAATAATTAAATTCAATGTAAGTATTTTATTTTTAAAAGATTTTATTTTCTTTCATTCTGACAATTTCAAGCGGCAAAAATTAAAATATATGTGCAATTTAACTTTGCACTGTGGCTTCTTCTAACAGCATTACCAAATTTATTTAAATGTAATTTCTTAAAGATTATGTGTGAATATTTTTTTTAAGAAAACTTTTTTTCTAAAATTGGTAATATCTTTGCCGCCAGCAGACGTTTATGGATTTTACAACATCAAAGTATTTCCGCTTTATTTTATCTTTTTTCTGCATTGAAAATGTTATTGTTCAGATGCGGTTGTAAGCCTCTATCTTTTCCTATCTGCAGAATATTTCCAAGGTATTCGATGGATACAGTGCCGACATCGAAAATAGCATAAACGTAAACGGCCATTATTTTACCCCAGAAAATAAATCTAAGCAGGACGCAGGAAAGTAAAGGTGATCAACACCAACCCCTATAGTTGGGCTCTGATATCGAAGTTGCTCACATTGTTTATTCTCTTTCATTCCATAGCTTCTTGTTTTCACCCATTCACAATACATAATTACAACACAAAGCAGGCTGGTAAGACTAGACGATGCCTAGGTTTGCCTACAAACTGTAATAACAACAACGATATGCTCTTTTTCTTACTCCATATTTCATAATAATTTCTGAAGAATCAACGACTTGTACTCTGTAAAAAAATAGCCTACTTGTGTGAAGGTTACTCTGAGAAGTTATTCTGCTTGAATTTATGAATCAATATCTCTTAAATGACTTAAATTATTTCTTTACTTACGCACCGATCCGTCAAACAATTTATAAAAATATTGAAGAACTCAAAGAAGTCTCAAACTACCGAAACTACCGATATTTTTTAAAAAATGTTTCACCAATTATAGGCCACCGTTGGTTTTTACCACATTAAGCAAACATTATTCTCTCAAAAACGAAAAATATTAAACACTCGCACATACATACATATTTTATAATAATGATAGAAGAGAATAAATTAATTTTAAGCAAAATCATCGATGATTGGGAGAAAATATTTTTTAAAAATAAGATTAGACAGCTATCGAAATGAAGAATCCTATTATGAAGAGTTCTTAACCAAGTAGTCTTCATCGGTTCTTGAAACGCTCTTTACTTTTCTATTCAATGCATTTTTAAAATTGGGATATTTTCCAGATTTACAGAAAAGTTGTTTTTTAAGTAATCTTCAGAAATCTGGTAGTTTGTTTCCAACTGCACGGGTATAGCGAAAGTCCAAAACTTTTAAGCGACTAGTCACTGATGACATTTCATTTCGGGTTTCCTCAATTATCCTACTTTCTCACCATGATTTTTTAAGAGTTGTTCCACTGTGTCTAAATTGTGTCAGTTTTCTTTCTCCGTTATAAATGGATTTGCATCTGGCAGATAGAATTTATACTGACTTTTTATAAAGTAAATTATAGGATTCTGTTATTAAATTTAACCTACTAGGTTTTTTCGTTGTGTAAAGTAAACTTGATGGATCTTTATATTAGTACAATGAATGACTGTACTTCTATTTTAGAGGAGGTAACAGTTTATCGAAATTGCAACAGAATTACCATATTTGAACTGAGGATAATCAACAAGCCTTTGTCGATAAGCCATTACATTTACAGAAAATAATTGTTTGGAGGCGTCATTGGTCCTAAAATATGATGA
The DNA here is from genome assembly GCA_963576795.1 of Metopia argyrocephala. Taxonomy (NCBI): domain Eukaryota; kingdom Metazoa; phylum Arthropoda; class Insecta; order Diptera; family Sarcophagidae; genus Metopia; species Metopia argyrocephala. The sequence continues at coordinate 12,075,279 of OY756211.1, forward strand.
TGAGAATATTACTGTGTGCTTATAATTTTCTTGCTGGAGTGTGGTTTCAACAGGACAAAGCTATAAGTCAAATTTAATTTACTTAAAAAAATTTTTTTTTTCGTAAAAGATCGTATGAAATAACATCATCGTACTTATATTATTTACCTTATTTAGGGCTGTGTACAGTGACTTGTCTGCCTCAATAAACCAGAGACAATTGAACACCAGGAAATGAGCATTCGAGGAGTTATTAACCAATTACTTACAAGCGCATATGCTGCAAAACGCTTGTGAAAAATGGTGTTACAGATTGCACCTTGTAAGCGAAAACTATAGCGGCCACATAGCCAAAATCATATTCAGCAATTTTCTACCCAATAAAGTCTGCTTTATTGATATTAAAAACTAAACACAAGGATATAATGCCCGTATTCATAAAAACTATTTTAGGTTTATTGAGGTTTTATTTGACAAGTATTGCATAGAAATTTGTCAAATAAGTTCTCAATAAACCTAAAATAGTTTTTATGAATACGGGCATTATATCCTTGCGTCGTTATAGATTAAACTTTTGTAACACCGATAAATGATAAGAAGAGCATGAAGCTCAAATTGGTTTAATATTTTGTTTTGTGATAAATGATCACACGGCTAGATGTTGATTTAAAGTGTGGAGAATTAGAAGTATTTACATAATCAAGACGAAGAGAAGGCTTTGTCAACAGATTGTCGACTATAATTTTAAGTCCAAACCCCTATTACGTAGTATGAGTCATAGAAATAAAACTGTGATTTGTAGACTTTAAAAAGATATTCTGGTCGGCGTTGCTAAAAGTGTTCATAAAGCCATTAATTGAATGTCTTTATTTAACACTCTTGACAGAGAGAAGTTTTAGAAACTTTTTGCAAATAAAAAATGTGGCAACATTTGCTTTACAGCAGTACGAGTACAAGCAGAACATAAATTTTTGTGTAAAATAGTTTATTTGTTTTTGGAATACCCTTAATCGCTTGATATAAATGTGTGTTCAAAATATATCTCTTTTCTCTCATATATGGGCTCTTCGTTACAAACCACACATATACTTACATATATGAACGGTTATTACCTTTAAAGATTATAAACACACACATATGTACATTTATTCTCCTACAGTTGTTAAACACTATACATTTGAGCATATGTATGGCTTTGCAATGTAAATATCAACTACACATTCATTCATATTTATCTTGATTTTTTATTTTCTTTTTATTTCATACTCTTCTATTTATTTTGTTTACATACTCGTATGACAATAACAACAATTTCAGCAATAATAACAGAAACAACAAGCATTACTGAAACAAATCGCAAAACGAGAAAGCGTTGTAAAGTGGTGTAGAGTGATGGGGCAAGAAAGAAAACAACAGATTGTAAAAAATCATAAAAGAGAAGAGTTACAATATTTACTCAACTACGTTGAATACATTGAATGCATATCATTCTTTCAATAGAGCTCCTCAGCAAGAGCAACAAGAACACAAAAGTCAATAAATAGTAAATGGGAAAATGTATATAATGAAGATGAAAAGGCGAAAAAAAGTTAAAAAAAAACGATGAAATACATTAACAAACAAGCAGTGGAGTCACAAAGCTGAATTATAAAAGACAAAAATTTTCATCTCTATTTATAAGCTCAACACATATCATATCCTGGTCACTACCAACATTGTCTCCATGCACGTATTTGCAATAAACACCCACATGAATTGTTCACTTTCCAAATGGATTAACTCCACTTTCAGAAGTTATTAGAAAGTATTTTTAAAAGAGTTTTTTGAAACAAAAATGTCCGATTTTAAAATATTAAAAAAATAAATTTTCCTATCAGGGAAATTTGTTTCGATTATTATACAGTTTAGAGTCAATAAATTATTTTGAAATTATTAACTGATAAAATTCTGAAAGTGGAGTTAATCGATTTCAGAAGAGAAACACTCATATGTACGTGTTTATGTTGGGATATAAGCCGAAATCTTAAATAAAAAATAAAACTTAAGTTATAATAGGATAATTCCGTTTTTACGAGTAACTTACAGGATATTAAATGCATAAAACAATGTAATAGAAAGTATCTTCTAAGATTACAAAGTTACAATTAGATAAGTAGCCTATCATAGGTTTTAAGCCTAATAGCCTCATTTTTAATAAAACTGGTGCATTAATCAAGGTGAATTTGGTCTTTTAACCATCATAAAAGAACCGCAATAGCATTTTTATATATAAAGTTGCTACTCAAGAAGAAAAGTTAAACATGGTCACGAATAATTTCGGCAACCAGCTTATATCACTTTGCTCACAAATAGCTTGAGTAAAATCGCTAATATGTCTGTAAGGCAAACGGTCCAAACTCAGTCCATCTCGACATTGATGGTAATGGCCTGATGAAAGAAACAGAAATAATATCATAAAACCGAAACAACTCCTCTTTTAAAAACTGCCTGTCAATTTCATTTGCAAGTTTAATCAGAGTGATGTTGTTTAATATTTAGAACGGAGCAAATATACGTCCCCTAACCACAACCCAGAAGAAATTAGTTCTTACCAGTAAGCTATTTTGTAAGGGAGAAATTGTGAACAATCACTTACACGTGCGCATCAGTAATGCATGACTTTTATATAAAATAATCCGCTAAAATGCAATAAAAATGCAGGATATATTGCAACCAGTACGCAAATAGTATAAAAAATCAAAAATAATACCTTATCCTGTAGCATTTTTGGAAGCTTTAGAGTATGAATAAACAATATAATGCTGGGAAACATTAATAATAATAACATATGAATTATTGAGCGGCAAATAGTGGTTTCCGGTATATAAGGCTACTAGCCTAAACCCGGCATTCTTTATATATGCGTCCTAAAAGTCTTCGAGCTTTAAGTAGAAAGCATCATCCTTTTCTTCCCTCGAGGCACGCACACAAATTAGACTGATATTATAAAATTTTGCACTTATGGCGATCGTGGCTATTTCATTGTTCATAGGTCTGAACTCTGCTAATTACGAATCTTGCGAATCTCATGGGAGCTGTAGTTGATATCACATATTGCTTATCTTGTACAACCTCGCATTTAGTATATGGGGATGATGTATTCGCCGTAGCCTATTGGCTGTATGTAGACTTGAATACAACAGGAACAAGGATCGATCGGGAGGCCGCCTTGTTGACCACAATCAGAGAGTTTGCTTGGTCCGATTAACTAAATTGTGATTATTAAACTGTTACGAGTATTATATTTTTAAATAATTGCAAATTACATATTTTTTTTTATTTTATTAAGTCAATTGTATATTGAAATATGTTTTTTTTGCTACAGTAATTAACTCAAGTCATTTATTTAATTTCAATTTCACTAACATTAAAGCACTAATTAGTTTCTCACTTTTTTTCAATTTTTATGCAAATTTAAGTTTACCTTTTGTACATTTTATTTCTTTATCACGATGTATGTATATAATTTTATATAATTTATATAATTTTATATATAATGAGTATTTTATATCAATAAAATATGTATGAGTTTTATTAAATTTATAGCGTATGATTTACATATTTCTGTAATATGTACTGGTAATCAAATATAAAAGTTTAGCACAAGAATTATACTCGTATTATATTTTATTTTCCATTTTAGTTTATTTAAATAATCACATTAATTTACTAGTTAACTCATATGTGTGTTAATTTTTATTAAAACAACAAAAATAATAATACTTAATACTCGTAAGTACAACGAGTTTAGTAAAATTTAAAAAGAAATAAATAATGTGACCGATGATGTTGGCGGACAGTGTTTTGATATCAGACAGTTTGAGTAAGTGAATAAATAATGAGACAGAAAGAAAAAAAACAAGTTACAACAAAAATATTAGTTTAAGAGTATATTAATTAACAGTACATACTACTTATGTATGTTAATTATCAATATACTCGTAATTGCAAACAAAATAAGTGTGTGAAAAATCATTTCCATAAAGCGTTTATTGAAAACACAGCTACTATAACTATATTAACAAAATAAATGCTAGATTTAATACTAAAAAAGCTATAGTAGTACTCCATATATCGGGTGTTTAAATATTAAGGGCTGATGTTGAATGTGAGCCACATCTAAACGTCAAGTTCTTTCTGTATTTCATTTGACATTTCTCAATGTCAGACCAACTCAAGTTAAACATCGAAGGTTTATTATGAAAATGGGAGTTTAATTCAAAATGAATATCGCGAACTTTGTGATTTTTTCTGCCAATTTAATCATCTAAATGTGCGTACAATTGGAAAAATGGGGCAAAAATTCAAGCAAACCGGGTATTAGGAGATGTGAAAACACCAGTGCATTCTCGTACAGCTCGCACTGTAGAAAATATTGCTGCTTTTAGCGATAGTGTGGCTGAAGAGCCACGAGATGATAACGAACTTTTTAGGACCCGAATTGGAATTTATGGATGTGCCACACAGCTAAAGAAACGATGGCTCTTTTGCGCGATAGATCCAATGGCCGCACGTGTCGATGTCAATTGGCCATCAAGATCATGTAATTTGACACAGTTCGACTTCTTTCTTTGGGCGTATTTGATAAAACCGGTGTACATCTATAAGTCAGCAACAATTTAAGAGCTAAATGATGTGATAATTCGGCACATTAAGGAAATAGAACCTCAATTATTCCAAATCGTCATAAAAAATTTGGACCATCGGATGGAGGTGTGCCGCCGAAGTCGCGGTAGCCATTTGGCCGATATTTTGTTCCATACATAAGTAATTGAACCATACCATAATTTGTGTTTTATTCAAAATCAGCATTGGCCCTTAGTATTTAAACATCCTTTATAAGTACAAATATTATTAAAGTGGCTTGTTCCAACCTTTGTTGTAATTTTTCTTTATTAAACTATTTTTTCGGTGGAAAATAACAACTCGAATGATATTGGTTATTGCAATTAAGAAAACAAAAACATTGTAAGTAAATTTAAAAATGCATATGAGTATTACCACCGAAATATCAACCACTGCCCAAAAAAGTTCAAAGTCTACTAGTATATGTAAATTCAACTCATGCAAAAACAATTTACGAGTACATTTATAACAAATTCTCAAATATTCAAATGCAAAGTCGAACAAGTGCAAAAGTTCCGCTTTAAAAATATTTAATGCAATAATGAGCTTCACATCGGCTCTTTTAAATCTCAGTTTAAATAATGAAAATTTGTAAATTTAAATTTTTTCGTTGCTTTTCGTTATATGCTATGAACACATTAAAGGCTACCCACCATCGACCACAAGCTGCCAAAAATAGACTACATATGTGCATATGAGAATAATTATTTTAGTGGCAACACGACTACAGACCACACGACTACTCTTGTAGCCCGTAGCAACTCAAGCTAATTTATATTTTTCTTGTCGACAATAAACAGTTTAGTGCTGCCATTACAGTAAGATGCAATATATGAAATATATGCATTAAATATGATAAAAAATTTAAGTTGCACCACGGAAAAAAAATAATTATTTGTTTACAATTTTTGTTAAGTTTTTATTTACATATTTTATATATTATGCTATAAAAAATTTTCTTCGTCTTTTTTCTTGAGCTGACGGACACAAGTTCGGTAAAATTCTTCTTCATCTCGAGTCATATTTACCAGCCGGACCCACCATCTTCTCCTGCTTCTATTGTGGAATTTATTATACACTTCATACACTGAATCAGTTGTAAGGACTATTTTGGCAGTAGTTGTTATACAATTAAATAGGTTTTCTTCAGATATTATTTGTTTTTTGCTTTCTTACAATTTCACTTTAAAAAAATAAGTTTGTTAAGTTTTGTTAAGGTTAGGTTCAACGTGTCAAAACAGATGTTTATTTTGTAGCTGTAGTCGTTATTATAATTAAGCAGCTTGCTACTTGGCTATTTTTGTAGCCAACGAATTTTGTAATCGTATGTTCGATGGTCGATAGCCTTAAATGTGTTTATAGCAATATTTAAATGTCGTATGCGACATTGAAAAAAAAATACTTGTTATCAGTGCTTCGACCGTATTTATTTAATCAGATTCAATGTAATTAAATCATAATCATTATTAGTTTTCCTGTTTAACTTAAAAATAATCTGTTATTTGTGAAATTATAGGTTTTTGTTTAATTGTGTACAAAATGACAGGCACAGAAAAAATATTATAATGTATGGCAAATGATTTTAACCTTATCCCAAACACAATTTTCATTTGGATCGTACCCACTAGCAATTACTATTTGTTGCAACTTCAAAATTGCTATTAACTCAAATACAATTCGATAAATACAAAAAGCGTCTTACCGAATGCACTTATCTTTGTCCCAAATACATTTTGACAAATACAGGAATTGCACTATCAAATGTAATAGTGTTTGTCTCAAATATAATTCGGAAAATGCAAAACTCTTGTACATTTTTAGATTTCATTTATAAAGAATGCAAGAAAAATAATAAAATGAATGGATTTTAAGAATACAATGAATTAGTTACTTAATTGAAATTATGTTTAAAATATGTATAAATATATATTTGGTAAAAAATGTAATTTATTTTACCAATAAATGAATTAACTTTTATTAATTTTAAAACTATATTTTTTAACTTTATTTAAATTAAAATCTTAAATTAATACAAATGAATAATTGTTTTTGTGTTTTATTAATATGAAAGAAGCGCGTGCCGATATATGTGCGTACGATTGAACGGTGTACAAGAGAATAGTAAGAAAAGTTGTATTGTAACTTCAAGGTTAAATTTTGTATAAGTAGCAATGGTAATAAGAATTAAAGAATAAAAGCAGTGACAGGGTGCCACATATATATATATATATATAAATATATTTGGACAAATAAAAGCAGTTTTAGGTTGAATGGCCGACTCGACTGATCATCGGTCTAGTTGATTGTACTTTTTTGAATAAACTCATATAAAAATATTAAATAAGTCAATAATCTAATTGTGGACGGCTATACAGTTTTATTTACACGATGTAACAAGTAGAAGAGAAATTAAAAAAAATTGTATCATGCTTGTGTCTGTTGCTGTTCTGTGTATTGCATATCAGGTTGAATAGATTATATATAGAATTTACTCAGTCGTCACATTTACATGAACTGACGTTTAGCAAACAATTAATTTTCCTCCTCTTTCCAAAATCGATCTTTGTAGACTAATCATTGAAGAAAATTAGTATTGATTTATATTTCTAAACTCGAATAACTGATGTAGCTCATATACGACGTGTAAAATTTTCGTGTACAAGAGAAAGAATAGTATCGTATCGGTCCGATTGGACCAAAATTGGTAGTTTTTGGTTTTTTTTTTTTTTAACCGTTTAGTAGTTTGGTTGGTTTGTTGCAACTTTTTCCTAGATTCATTTATAATTTTTGAGTAAAAAAAAGCAAACTTATTTTTGAGTAAATAATTTGCATTACTGTTAACACTGTTGAAACATTTTCACGAGTAGCTCAGCTATGTATGAAACATCTCTGTTCTACTACCTTAAATCATACCTATGCATTGTGCTAATTGTGTCTTTTGCCCTACTGTTAAAAAAAGTTAAAATAATGAATTTTCAGAGAGCAAATTACTGGCACAATTGGCAAATTATTTCTCGTATAGAAGTTGAGCAATTTTTAAATTTCAGTTTCGTTGATAGTTGAACAGTTGACTTGCATTATCGATTGTAACCGCTGTTAACGACATAATGCGTGGTAGTTATTTCTACTTTTAAATGTATTTAATTTATAATAGGGGCTTAATCCTCTCTATTTAGAAAAAAAAAACAATATAATGAAATTTAAAATAGGAAAAAAATTTAAAAATAAGAACATGCTTTATTAATAAATATCTAACTATAAATTGTAGATTTATATCAAAACCACAGAAGCCGAACGAAACTGAAAATTTAGCGGACGATATTACAATAACCAGGTAGAAACAATAAATTACAGTTTGTTTCTAAACGTTTCTACATAATATTCTATTTTCAGCGATAAATTACAATAAATTACAGTTTGTTTCTAAACGTTTCTACATAATATTCTATTTTCAGCGATGAAAACAAGAATTCAACAAAATGGAATTTAGAGCCGACTGGCTAAATGTTTTCGACAGGCTCCAGGAAAACGATGGTTGTTCTTATTGCATTTAAAATCTTAAAAATCATCAAAATACTATGGTAAAAATTATTACCAAAGAAAAAACAAAGCAAGTATTATTCAGCCAAAATCGGGACCGCATTTAAAAGCAAATATGACATGCTGAATAGACTTTAATAGTGTTTTGCATTACCCGCAACCTATCGTTTTTGTTATTGAATGAACTGCTGAATGTTATCCAGACTCTGGCAACAAAATGTTATCAGGACTGGCCACATATGGGGCTAATGTAATGGCTGGAGATAAGTATTGACGGCTAAAAAATTGTATTAAGAGCTGATACTATTATATTATATTATATTAAGATTTTGGCTTTGAAGATAAGACAAATCATATGCAAATAAAAAATATTTTTGCTAGAACGAAGGCAAAAGTTTACATGAATAGTCACTTAAGTAGTGTGGAGATAATTGAGTTCAAACAAAAAATGATCTTAATTTTAAAAACTGATAATACATTATGATAGGGTTACTAATTAAATGTATGAAATTTGTAGAAAGTATCTTATGATCTCAATAAACAACCTTCTGAAACATATGAAATTATTAGGAATGATTCTTAACACCTTTCAGGTAGGGCTTAGGTAGCCCCAAAAGCAAAATTTTCGAGAAAATTATCACTTTTTTTGCAAATATGACACCGTATCCCCAAAATTTTGGGGGCCCATAAAAACTACATGCCTTTAGACAAAACTGGGAGACACGAGTTTTCTTTTTTTTTTTTTTGGTCTTTCATCACGTAGTGGTATCCGTATATTGTTATTTTTGTTCGTGTTGCACTGTGTGTTGTATATAATTGACCTATGTAACTTAAAATGTTCAAGAGTTTTTAAACAATTTCGATTTAAAAACTTTATCTAGGCCAACAAATACCTTCATGTAATATCTTGTTTAGTTATTAGAGAAGTATGTAAAAAAGAAAGCATAAACAATCTCTTTTTCAAATTTATGTTGTCTGCAGGAAATGCCGATTTCAAAACAGTAGTTAACTGCTATAGTGACTATAGTATATAGTGACTTAGTCACTGCTACTACTGACAAGCTATGAGCTGTCAACCATATATTGTTCATTGGACATTGATTCCATAAGTAATTTATGTCTCTATTGATCAGGTATTGCTTTTAGGTTTGAATGGAGTTACTACGACCAAATTCTAATATGTGTATGAGCTATTTTTGCTCTTTTGTTAAAACATTATGTAGAGGTCCCCTGGAACTAACCTCTTTCTTTGGAACTTAAAACATATGTTTTATAAGGCTTCAGCAATGTAATTTGTTTAAAACTTCTGCTGACATCTATACTCTATGTCTCTACGACGTCTAGTAGGCTAGTTATGGAACTGTTCTCATACTTCATATACAATTTTTCTAAAAGTGTAGTTCGATAACTAAATTTTATACCCTTTAATAATAACTACGAGTATATTGTTAATGTTCTTGAGTTATGAAAACCAGATACTTTTATCAGTTTAAAAACTAAGCGATTTATCGCAAAAAGTTATAGTTATAGAAAGCAACTATTAATCATAAATTTCAAATGTGAAAAAAAAAACTTTAACGAAAGTTCCAATGTTGTAAGAAAATAAACAAAAAACAACAAACCCTTAAAGGGTGTTTAGTGAAAGAATCTTTGTGATCTGCTACTAGTGATACAATGTAACTACTGGCACAGGCAATGGGAATACGAGTACAGTCGAATTCGGATATAAGCCCACCGTTAAAAAGAAGAAATCGGATAATTGCAAAACGAATGCATTTACTTTTGTTTCCATCAAATTCAAAGGTATGTATCTCCGTTTAAAAGAAAATCTATTTTAAACAAAAACTGCTTAAAGGAACAGATTTTGCATTAAAAAGCTTAAAATTGTATAAAAAGTAAATACGAGTATTAAGAATTTATCGGCGACATTGCTTTTTTATTTTCTGCATTCCTACATTTTCAAAAGTATTTTTTATGGCAAGAATGTTCATTTATTGCTAAAATTGTTTATTATTTGTCTGATAACTTTGTCAGAATTTGAATTTGAATCTAAAACATATCGATTTGTTTAATTTTGCATTTATCCGAAGTCCTTTTGAAGGAAAATTCCGGTTATAAGAATATAAATGCTGTTTTTTTACATTTTCTTATAACCGAATTCGACTGTACATGGAAACAGTACTTGTGCCAGCGCAGCGTTAAATGCCGTTGCTAGAGTAACAGAAACAAAATGTTAGTGTGTGTACAAATCTCTTGTGTTGGTGTATTTGTGTTTCTAAAATTGTATGTGTAAATGTAGGTAAAATAAAATTTGTTCTATAATCTCTTTTTTTTTTCTTTTTGCCCGATTTTCCCCTTCACATATCTTTCATTCATTCAGTCATTCAGCTTTTTTTTTTTTTGTTTTTTAAGAATGAATAAGAACTTTAAAAAAAACGTAGAAAAATCATCAACATTTTTATCGCTATCGTTGGAAAAAACATATTTGATATCGTTAAGAAGGCTATTTAAGATTGTGTAACTAATCACAGTGTGAACAGTTGAAGCGAAACATTTCAAACGGAAACTCAAGTGGTATGGAAGTAAAAAAAAAAGAAACGCAAAGATTTTAGCAAAAAAATAGCTATAAAATCTAACTGAATATCTTTTAAACTTTTAAAAATAAAAATGTTTTTATAAACATGTTCTTATACATATAGTACATACTCGTACATTTAGAAAAATACAAATATCTGTATATATTTTTGTTTGTTTTCGATTTAAATGCTATAACATTTTATAGATAATTATTTGTATAACAAATAGTTTTGCTCAATCCTGTCTTCTAATATACTCGTAACATAAGAAAACGCGCTTTCCTATAGACGGAAATAAGTGATTTATTTAGAAAACAAAAAATAAAAAAAAATAAAAATAGAAATAGAAAAACAAGAAAACAAAAATATTGAAAGCTGTAAGATAGAGCCCGCCATTGACTGTCAGAATAAAAGAAAATAAAAGAAATGAAAAAATGAAATTGTGAAAATCATTTTTATACTTCAGTTTGCTGAAAAAAACTCTTCATTTACTTTTTAATAGCCTGTGATGGAACGAAATTGTTATTTTTCACAATTTTTGTTTTTACTTGAAGAGATTTTCAAGGAATACATATATAAATTATGCTTCGTTTGTAATTGACTAAAAGCTGATTTAACCAATTTCGGTCTAAAGGGCATTTTTTAATAACTCAACGAGTGAAGACATTAAAATAGCTTTTAATGCGATCGAAAAAAAATTCTTTTAAACTTAAGTTCCTATATTAAAAGCAGAACTAAAAATTCTGTCAAAAAATTCGCGAAAAAAGTTTTGTGAGGTGCCAAGAGAAAAAAAAGAGAAAAACTTTTGTGCATACTTAAAATTCTCATCCTTAATATGTATAAAATTATTTTAAAGATCGCATTACATTATATACGCCCATGTCCTGGGAAACAACACAAATAGAAATATTAGCTGAACAAACCCAAATGGCGATGTTTAGATATGAATACTCATCTTTAAAACAGTTTTTGAACTCCTTTTAAGCAAATTTTAAAATTATAATTTTTTAATAAAAGTCTTAAGAGAAAACGTACAAGATTCCTTAAAATTCAAAAAAATCATATTAAATTTATATATTGTATAATTTTATAATTTTTTAAAGTTTACATTTAATACAATTGACCAAAACTATTTAGGGTACATTAGCGATTTGAAATCACCAAAGTTTTAGCGTTTTCGTTTTGCAGAAAACCTATTTGGCGATTTCAAATCAAATGGTCAGAAGGTACTAGTATCGATAAATCGATAATATCATTTGTTAACAGAAAAAAAACAGCCAGAACTGCCCTTTTTAGTTTTGATATACATATTTATATAAAAAAATTTAAAATATTTTATAAAACCAGATCAGCTCAATACAGCCAGAGTCTAGTACCATAATCCCATACTAAGGCAAGCTGGAATTATCTCTTCATACATTTAACTGAATCAATATGAATAACTGGAATAGTAGGTATTCAAAATTGTCGACGTATATTCCATAATCAGTGCAACGAGTGATTAAGTCAATTGTCTCGAAATTAAATCATCCCTAGACCATGTCTTCACAAAATTGAGAATAAATGGGGTATTACCATGATACTAATATTATAATTATAAAATAGTTACCAGTCGATCATGACACCTTAATCAATAACCATAGTAATGGCCTCTAACGGTGAGGAATTATTACTATGTTTGAAGAACGTTATACTACCACCGGAATTACTTGTAACATGGCATCAACCAACAAAACAAGCAATATTTCAACACAGATCGATCTATTGATTATCATCTTTAGAAGTATAAAATATTAATAATAATACGGGTTTTCATTGACAGATAAAGAGAATTGATGTAATCCAACGAAATTTCATTCCAAGCATCCTTAATGGCCTGAATTAGTGACTGCTTGTCATCAAATTGTCTACCTCCTTCATAGACCTTACGAGATAATCAACCCCACACATTTTCGATAATGTTTAGATCTGGCGAATAGGGTGGCCAGTCAAGAATATTAACATTTTGACTTGCAATGTACTCCTTTACTACTCTGGCGTTGTGTATAGGGACATTATCCTGTTGGAATATCCAAGGTATTGGACCAAATAGTTCATAGAACTTCGGGAAAGCCGACTCCATTAACGTTCTATAGGTTGCACCAGTCATTTTTGCACTTTGAAATTCAAGATCGATGGTGCCCCACACCATAACGTCGCCCTCTCGGCTGTGATGTCGGTTCAAAAATCGCTTTTCTTTACGCAGGTCATGGAAATAATAGTTGTAGCCATCAGGCCCATCCAAATTAAACTTCTTTTCATCCGTAAATATAACGGTTTTCCAGTCATTTACATTGCCTCTTTGCTGCACATCCCATACCATGTAGTCTTTTGCGAATTGAAGACGCTTTTCCTTACGAGGACCATTAAATGGCGGCTTTTCTGTAATTTCTGGTATTTAAGATACTCACAGCTCTTAATAACTCTGCGTACTGATGATTTGCTCGCTTGCACTCCAGCTTGAGCTCTTATTTTTGACAAGGATAAGGCAGAATTAGAAGCAATTCTGATAATTTTTCTTTCCTCATAAGTAGATAAAGACAACAAAACCCTTCCTTTAAATTTTTTCCATACTCCTCGGGGTCCTTGATGTAATTGTCGACAACTGTTGGGCTCCGTCCAATTTTTTTTAGTTATTGCGCGGTTAGAATACCCTTCAGAACGGTAAACATCGATTTTAGCCCTTTCCGATAGATTTAAAATTTTTTGTTTTGCCATTTTGACTCGTAAATCGACTAAGATGTAATAAATTGGAATAAACAAATGCCCCCAATAAAAAATTACCGCTTACTTTAAAAATAATACAAAAAAAAAACAAAGTGCCTTTACTCAAGTGAACCAAGATATATTTTATATAAATTCCTCAAAAAAAGGTTCCTTAGTTAGAAATCACCATTGTCATGATTTTGTTTATATCTCAAGATGTCTAGCTTCCATTTCTATTTTAAAATTCTGGAATCGGTTAAAAATTGGAAAAGATACCGGCTCCTGAATATGAGATTTTTTGTGCCCTTAAATAAGTGAACCGGAGTGTATTTACTTTGATTAATCTGTCAAGATAATTTTACTTTCTGGTTATATGGGGGAAATGGCAAAATATATAAAACCTCTATTCGCATTCATATTAACCCATTTGCTGCCAAGCCTAAATTATATGAAGTCATTCCCATTGTTATTTATATTTTGAGTGTTATTGTTTACCAAAACACTTTATTTCTTGGTAAGTGCACATATATTATCATACATAATTATTTACAAGCATCACTTAGAAATTCACTATTGTCGATTACAGTGTCTCAGCAGATAACGGGATAAAGTAATTCCGCGTATTTTGTTTTTAAAGTAGGACGAGTATACTCGTCTTGGCAGTGCGGGCTACCCTGCTGAGGACAAGTATACTCGTCCTTGACAGCGAATGGGTTAATCAAGCTCAGAAGTATATTAAATCAACGCACAATAGTACAAAAGATAGGTTTAATTTTATTAAAATTAATGCTTTTAACGGATATTTCCAACCATTTAAATTAATTAAATATTAAATTGCAAGGTCCCGGAAAATCAATTGATGTAATTTTCGATATTATTGAAGGTTTTGAGTCCAAATTAGTAATATTTAAACGCGATATTGACAACAATAATTTTAAGTATTTTCCTTTGTTGAAAGATCATCTTCAAAAATTTTCTATTCATGGAGTCTATGAAATTAATATAAATTTTTATAGCCAAGTTATAAGTGACATACAAGACAATTTTGTTACGAGATTTCAAGATTTCAAAAAATTTTAACCATTAATTAACTTTATTAAATATCCAGACAAGTTTGATTTGGAAACTACTAAAATAGATCAATTAGAATGGTTACAGTTGGTGAATTTAGAAATGCAGTTGGCAGAGTTTCAATCTAGTTCTATTTGGAAGCAAAAATTTATAGAGTTGAGACAAGAAATAGAAAAAAAAAGATTAAATGAAGAAGAATACGAAAACATGAATAATATGTTGTTGAAGACACTGGGCAGAGTGAATAAAAATGTAGCATATGCTACAAAGTTCTAAGTAGTAGCACTAGCTTTATCTTTGCAGTACTAGCTAAAGCTACTAGGTAAAACTGCAAAAAGTGTGAATAATCTTTTGCTAGTACTACATAAAGAATGCTGAAAAGCAATAGCAAAAGCTGGAAAATTTACCAGCTGATATAAATTATATATGAGTTGCCACTTTTTTTGCTTTTAAATCCCGGCATAATATTTTGAGAATTTGATCGAATGAATTGCAAATTTATGTCAGTATAAAATGATTCGTTTTATTTTATAATTAATCTGTAAAAGGCCTATTAGACGGGCATACTTGTCTGCATACATGTACGATGGCATACTTTGGGTTTTGCTATTACACTATCGAACGCTGCCGTCGTACTTCAGTACACAAAAATTGTTGAAGGGAAAACATGTCAATGAAACGGAAGGTTGTAGCGGCCTAATACATTGTATGCATTAATTTTCAATTGTTTGTTGTGGTACAAATTTGATTTTATTTGCCACAATTGTGGGAAGCTTTTATATTTCTCAATAAACTCTTCCCAGAAAATAATATTAGTAAATTACATTTTTTTTTAAATTTCCGACGTACACACAGCAGCGACAACAAGCAAACTGATTTTTTTTTTTATAAAGTACGACGGACTCGTTATTAGACGAGTACGTTGGTATGCGACAGACTCAGAAAATCAAAAATTTTTGAAAACCAACGTACATGTCTGACATACTCGAAATACATGCTATTAGACAGTGAGTTTTGGTATGCCATCGTACATGTATGCAGACAAGTATGCCCGTCTAATAGGCCTTTAAAAGCAAATGAAGTTATTTTCAAACTCTTTATTTTTTATTTTTGGAATAGCTTAGTTTTACTGTTACATTTTAAATTTCTTTTTTTTAATTTTGAGACCAATACTCAGGGGAAAACCCCTACTAAATGCATTGCATTGTATTGGAATTTTTTTTGGAAAGGACAGTACATTTGTGACAGAACATACATTTTTGTTTTTTCTTATATTACTATTAAGCTCCTTAGGAATGAGAAAAATTGCTGTGAATTGATTATTCAAAGGCCAGTGTTATACCTTCACCCTTGAATGATCAACAACAATTGCCTCATGATTGCATGCTGATTATGTGGTGATGAGTGCCTTCGCTAAGTAGGTTTAGATGTTATCTGCTATTTCCCAATAGGTGGCGCTTTTCTCTTGATCATTTGCTTTTTTTTTTTTTTTTTTGTTGACATTAGGTAAGGTGGAAAAGAGTGGAATGTCTGGGAGCGGTTTCTTTGAAGATGGCCTTCTTAGAGGGGGGGGGGGGGGAATATTACACTAATTAATTTTGACTTTGAGTGTGCTCAAATTTGTTTTTCTTCAGTATTTTTAATGAACGTATTTGTATAACTTACTTACTTACTTAGCTGGCCATAACAACCCGTTAACGGGTTTCGGCCTGCCTCAACACTAGTCTCCAGGCGTCTCTGCTAAGCGCACGCCTTCTCCAGTTGGTCACACCAATTGATGACAGGGCTCCATCTACCTGGTCTTTCCAACGTAAACATGGACGTCCTCTACGTCGACGTCCAGTGACCTTCGCATCGAAAACCTTTTTCGCTGGAGCAGATTCTTCCATCCGAACAACATGGCCGAGCCAGCGCAGCCGCTGGATGTTAATGCGCTGGACAACATCTACGTCGCCGAGGAGCTCATACAGCTCATAGTTGGTCCTTATGCGAAACTCATCGCCTTGCTTCAGTGGACCAAAGATCTTGCGAAGAATTTTTCTCTCAAACACTCCCAGGACCGCTGCATCGGCACAAGACAGCGTCCATGCTTCCGCACCATAGAGAAGCACCGGAAGAATAAGCGACTTGTAGAGTGTTAACTTCGTCGCACGAGAGAGGTCTCTGTTACTAAACTGCCTACCGAGACCGTAGTAGCACCTGTTGGCCAGTGTAATTCTTCGCTTGATCTCCAGACTGACATCATTCTTGCTGGTAATGGCGGTGCCAAGGTAGATGAACTCCTTGACCACATCGAATGTATAGTTGCCGGCTGTAACCTGGGAGCCGATGCGATCAGCATCCCTACTCGTCGACAACATGTACTTCGTCTTGCTCTCATTTACCGCCAGACCCATTTTAGCAGACTCTCGTTCAATAGCATTAAAGGCTGCGGTGACATCTCGCTTGGTATGCCCAATGATGTCTATGTCGTCGGCATACGCAAGGAGCTGGACACTTTTATTAAAAATATTGCCATTACGATGTACACCCGCCTTTCGCAGAACACTCTCCATGACGAAGTTGAAGAGGTCGCAGGATAAGGGATCGCCTTGTCTGAAACCTCGCACGGTATTAAAAGGCTCGGAGAGGTCTCTTCCTACCTTGACGGAGCTACAGGAGTTGCTCAGCGTCATTCTGCATAGCCTTATCAGCTTAGCAGGAATACCGAGCTCAGACATTGCGGCATAAACGCGATCCCTTATTGGGCTATCGAAGGCTGCCTTATAGTCGACAAAGAGGTATTTGTATAAACTGTGAAATAATTAAGGTGTTCTGAAACGCTTTTAGTATGAAAATTGTAGGAATATGCATTCAGTCCACGTTTAATGACAAATTCAAATTTATTTTATAAATACCCACAATAGGAATCTATGCGGTAAATTATAAAAATACCATAATGGCAAGGTCGTATAATGTCATTTGTTTTTGTTCAACAAAACTTTTTTAAACAACGTTTTTTTTTTTAATTTTTTTAAATATTTAATATTAATATTTCTGGATATACAGTCATTTACAAATTGAATAAATACATATGGGCATATTAATTTAACTAAAATTACAGAAAAAAAAACAAATTTCAAGCACCTAAATCAGATGCTTAAAAAGAACAAAGTAAAAAGTAGTAATTTTAAGCATTCACTAGGCCTTATTCACACCCTTTTTAAGCCAACGCCAGAAAAACTAGTATTTGCTTCTCAGCATAAGCTGAAATTTTTATTCACCTCAAAGCTAGTTTAAACTTAAAAATTTTCAGCATAAGCTTTAGCTACGGTTTTATTCACATGGCCCACTGTGTTCGCTCCCAGAAACATTTAATGCGATGAAGAAGTTGTTTTAAGCTATTCTAACAATATTTTCATTAACATATAGCTGTGAAAGTCTATTTTCAATTATGAATAATATAAAATCTGATGTACGAAACAGACTTATCGATGTATGTGGGGAGGCTTGTATTTCATTAAAATTGTCAAACTATGATTCGGATATTGATGCATTATCGAGAAGTATTCAGCAACAAAAATCCCATTAAAACATATGTCAGCGTATTATAGAAATGAATCTATATGCATATAATTTTTAAAATTCATGTATTTTCATTTAATATAAATAATTTTTATTGGCACGCATGTATTTTCATTTTATAAAAATAATATTTATTGGCACGCAGTCAAAAAAAGGTTCGCCATCCCTGGGCTATACTGTGGAACGCTAAAGCCTGAAGCAACATTCACCACACAGTCTTTGCTAAATACTCGAGTTAAACAGAACTCAACATTAGCCTTAAAAAAGACTTTCATTCGTTATAACGAATTTTCGTTAAAGTGTTTAATTGTTTAAAAGAGATTGAGTGAATGGTGTTAAAAAGTACAAAAAGTCGACTAAAAAATAGTGTGATACTCGTAACATGCAATACAAAGTAAAATAAATCTGACAAAGATTAATGTTTAAAGGAAACAATACAAAAATCTCTTTGATAGGCAACTTTAAATTTAAGCTATCAATCAAAACTGATGATACAATATGGAATACAAAAAAAACCAAGAAAGAGACTTAAAAATTTTATAAAAATTAAAAAAAATAAATAAAAGAGTAAATAATTTTTGAATTTATTTATTTTATTCAATCAATAAATTACCCTCTTTGCTACAATAGAAGAAATAAGTTTTCAATTACTGTTTTTTTTTTAATTTTTTTAGAAAACTTGAATAACACCATTATGTGGATATCAGGACTCGTTGAAAGGAACACAAATTTAGTTTTTGCATAATTATCTGTAATTTTTAGTAAATTTATATTCAGCAATAATGCCAAAAAAAACGGCAATATCAATTCAATGTTAAATTGGTTAACTATACGAGTATTACGACGACGTTGCCTATTAATCGGAAATACTAATAAAATACCGAACATATCTCTAATATTTGAGTCAGCTAATTCATTTTTTTTTTCTAAAAAAAAATAATAGTTTTTTGAAAAATACAAACAATTATGAAAAAAAAAATAAATAAATTTAAACAAAAGTGTTTATCATTTCGAATTCGAACTTTAGTGACAAATAAATTAAAATAAATATAATAGTACACTATAGTCAAATTGAAATTTTTCTTAGCGAAATTAATAACTACCACAAAAACATGGTATTCAAACCAAAGCATGTAAAACTCCGTCTATACGAGCCATAGATTTGGTATATCATGAACAAATTTTTTGTCCATCATGGATTTGGTCCGTTATGTTCTTTGTCGACCATGTGCTATAATTAATGTTGTGTCTTTATTGAGATCAAGTTTATGTCTGAGTACATATTTAAATAAAGATACGTTTGTACATAAAAAAATAATGAGTGTTGCCATTGAGTGCGAAAACACCAAATATTCAACACGCTCCTCCTTAATTGGCTTAATACTACTTAAAATACGTTAAGTAATTAATAACATATAATATTTTCAGATTCATATGTAATTAACTTTTAACTTTAAATTTTTGTATTGTTCTTTTCTTCTCTTACATTTTCTTAACATTAAAATTTTTAGTTCATATTTTTAATTAATAATTTTTTTTTTTATAATTATTATAACTCAATTCAATAATAATAATTTTTATTGTTATTATAATAATTCAACATTTGTAATTTTTTTTTTTTTATTAATATGTTTATAGAAAAATTATTTGTCTAAATTAATTCAAAATTAAAATAACATTTTGCATACATATGTATACTATTACTCTATGTTTCTACAATATTTTTGTCTCTTTTTTTTTTACTTATCTTTTAATACTTTTCCATCACGACGTGGTCGTAATGTTCTTTTTGGTGTTAAATCACTACAAGATGCCTTGTGGTCAAAAGAAACAATCGACCGAGCTGTATCCGATTCATTCAATGCAGGCAAAGGCATGTCTTTATCATCATTATTATTATTATTCGTTGGCCCCATTCCAGCTGGAACAATGTCATTGCCCGCATTACCATAACTCCGAATTTGATCTATGTGTCTCTTTATCTCCCTGTTGTTGTGTGAAATGATGCAACTATACGATCTAGAACCTATTTTATCCTTAATTTTTGCCGGAGACCAGCTTGGTCTATTAGGGTCCGTGTAGTTACGTATCAAAACCGTTTGCCCTTTGCTAAATTCCTCAGCGCGTTTGCCCTTATAATTTGAAATAGCTTTCCTCTGATTTGTTAAAATAATATCCTTAACCAAAGGTGGTTTCAATGAGCTAAAGCGCGTTTTCAAAAATCTACCAAAAAATAATTTCGCAGGCGTTTCGCCTGTTATACAGTGTTTCGAATTCCTGTAGTCAAATAAAAATCTATTTATAATAATATCAATATCAATATTATTGCCTGTTCCCAAGTTAGCATAAATTGACTTTTTCAATGTTTTAATAAAATTTTCTGCCTGGCCATTTGTCGAAGGTTGACCAGGTGCAGTCAGCACATGTTTTATATGGTTATTATATAAAAATTTTTTAAATTCCTGCGACGTAAATTGTCGACCGTTATCACTAACTAGTGTATCAACAAGTCCATACCGACAGAAAATTTCCCTCAATTTATTAATTGTAAAATTTGAAGTTATCTCCCTGGTTCTAAACACTTCCACCCATTTGGAGAAGGAATCTATGACTATAAACAAATAATGACCCTTTATTGGACCCGCAAAGTCCACATGAACTCGACTCCAAATGGAATCAGTAGGTTCCCAAGGAATGAGTAAACTTTTCTGTGGACTTGGTTGGGTTTTTTGGCAAGGTAAACAATTCTTTATCAAATTTTCAATATCCTCATTAATCTTGGGCCACCAGACATAAGAACGAGCCAGTGCTTTTGTTTTCACAATACCCAAGTGTGATGCATGTAACTCTCTAAGTATAATTCCTTGAAGTTTTTGTGGTATTACCACCCTATACCCCCACAATATACAATCACCTTCAACAGAAAGCTCTAGGCTTTTATTCCTAAAGGCATCAAATCCCTCACCTTTTAAATCAGCAACAACTCCCTTGTGGATAGCCTCACAAACTTTTGCTAACACCGGGTCTCGTCTTGTTTCTCTAGCAATGTCCTTGTAACATAAATTCAAAGAATTATCATTGTCAATATAGTTTATGTAATTACTATCCATAAAACTTGCATTTGCTCCACCTTCATATTGTGGCATTCTTGATAAACCATCAGCATTATTAAAAGTTCCCTTTACATGTCTAATTGAATAATCGAAGCCTGATAATATAAGAGCCCATCTTTGCATTCGAGCTGCCGCCATAATAGGCAAACCTTTACCTTCGCCAAAAATTGACAACAAAGGCTTATGGTCTGTTTGTAAAATGAAATGAATGCCCAATAAGTATTGTTTTAATTTCGTAACAGAAAACACTATTGCAAGTGCTTCCTTCTCTATGGTACTATAATTACGCTCACTTTTGTTCAGAGACCTTGATATAAAAGCTATAGGTCTCAAGGAACCCTCAATTTGGTGGGATAATACACCAGCAACAGCGTTATTAGATGCATCAGTCGACAAAATTATTGGCAAACTTGGATTGAAATGAACTAGTACTTTTTCTGAGGCTATGTCTTTTTTAACAATTTCATACGCCTCCTGACATTTATCTGTCCAATAAAATTTTTGATTTTTCCGTAACAATTGATATAAGGGGTGCATTTTCTCAGCAAAATTTTCTATAAATTTTGAATAATAGTTAATCATTCCTATGAAAGCTTTAACCTGAGATACATTCTCAGGAATGGGCGCATTTAAAACACTCTCAATATGTTCCTTACTTTTACTTAATCCATTCTTATCGATGACAAATCCTAAATAAGAGATTTTCGGTTTAAAAAAATCGCACTTTTTTAAATTCAATTTAAGACCGGCACACTTAAGTCTATTCAAAACTAATCTGAGATTATCTATGTGTTCATCCAAATTTCCACCTGTAACTGTTATGTCATCTTGGTATACAATAACTTTAGGAATATCTCTTAATAAAGTCTCAATTGTCTTTTGAAATATTGCAGCCGCAGGTTTTATACCAAACGGTAGACGTTTCATTTTAAACGTACCTATATGTGTGCTCCAAGTGCACAACATCTGAGACTCATTATCAAGTACAAGCTGGTTATAAGCGTTTGAGAGATCAAGTTTTGTAAATAATTTACCTCCTTCTAAAGACGAAAAGATCTCATCAATACGAGGTAGTGGATACTTTACATCAACTAAATACTTATTAATTGTGACCTTATAGTCCCCACAAATACGCAACTCACCATTAGGTTTAAGTACTGGCACCAATGGTGTACCCCATTCCGAAGTGTCAACCGGTTCTAACACATCTTTTTTAATTAAATCACGTAATTGGGATTCTATTTTGTCCCTCCAAGCTAAGGGAACTGGACGAGGCTTAAAAAAAACTGGTACAGCATTATCGGCAATCGAGAGTGAAACTAAGTTTGGTTTAAAAGTCCCTAATTCTTGGCTAAAAACTTCAGAAAACTCTTTCTTTAACTCTTCAACAATAACTGAAAATTCATCTCGCCTAACAAAATTTACCTGAGTTAGCTTAAAATTGAAAGCCCTTAAAAATGAACGACCTAATAAGCAAGGCTTTTCATAATCCGAGACAACTACTTTCATAATTTTGGAATCATTACCATAGCGAATTGTTGCATCAAACTCACCCAATATTCTAATTCGATCACCACAATAGCCAGTATACGGGATATGACATTTCTCCAACGGTTTATTACCATGTATTTTTTTGTAAAATTCAGCCGAAATTAAATTACATGGAGCACCTGTATCACATGCCATAATCATATCTACACCATCAAAATTTACCGGGAGATGATACAGCTCAGACGATTCGCCTCCAGTGACACTATAAATGGAATAATTAAAATCATCATTAATACAATCTGAATTACACAAGTTATTCTTTATATCCGATACATAACTTATTGTTTTTGAATTTTTAGAGCAACAAACATTAGCCAAATGCCCTATCTTACCACAAGAATGACATTTATAATTTTTAAATTTACAAGCATGTGACTCGTGGTTGCGCCAACCGCAATGCGTACATGCTTGTTTGTCCATCTTGACTTTTTTACCGTTATTACCATTTCTGCTTGCGCCTCTGCAACTACCAGCATTATTACTCTCAAGATTATTATTTTTTTTACCGCTATACCATCGCACGTGTCTGCCTTTAGTAACTGTTTTGCAACCTTTTATAAAATTTACATCATGTTCATCTGTTGTCATTGGTTTCAACGAAAATTTCGTTTCCAAAATCATAGCTTTTCTTAAAGCCTCATCAATAGTAAGTGTGTGGCTTTCTTCACACATCCTTTCAAATAGCCTTCCACTTAAGCCCATTATAAACTGATTTAAAATAAATGCATTTAAATCGTTACCAAAACTACAATTTAGAGCAAGTTGTTTGACTCTTGCAAACCACCCAGCAACTGATTCATTCTCATCCTTGCAAGCAGTATGAAATCTCTTCCGCTCACTGAAAACAATTACAGGAGGCGTGTAATGTGTCTTCAATATATCACATAATTCTTTGTACGTTTTCATTACAGGCGAACTAGGACTGCAAAGACTATGTAGCAATTTGTATGGTGAAGCTCCAATCGATTTTAATAAAATCGCCTTTTTAATGTTATCTTCTGAGCAGTTAACTTCACAGAAATGGATATCCAAACGTTCTTTCCATAGAAGCCATGTGTCTCGTTCGGGAACAAATTCTTGAACATTGGATGTTATTATTGTTGTTTTACCTGCTACCACACTTTGCTCTGTTTCTCTTGGATCTGTTGGAGGAGCCATCTTTTCTTTTTTTTTTATGGATAATAATTTAAGTTAAAAAAACTTAACAAAATTTTAAATTCACTAATCTTTTTACTTTTTATATTTTATTTGTCTTGCTTATGGGCTTTTTTTTTTTTTTATTAGATTGAAAACAGTACATTAATAATTATAATTATTCACATATGTAAATACATATATTTTCAACAAATTACTCTAATTGTTTCTTTTTGCTTTTTTCTTTACTTTTCACACGTGGATTTCTCTTGCTCGTCGCCAATTGTTGTGTCTTTATTGAGATCAAGTTTATGTCTGAGTACATATTTAAATAAAGATACGTTTGTACATAAAAAAATAATGAGTGTTGCCATTGAGTGCGAAAACACCAAATATTCAACAATTAACTATAATATTTAATTTGACGCCATCATTTTTACATTCACAACCGCAAAAATAAACGAAATGCACTTTATGAAAAATTATAAATTATGATCTGGTAAACCATATGTAGTCACTGCATACAAATTAGAACAAAATTTTGACATTTCCGCTACCGACGTTTTATTCATGATATACTAAATCGATAGCTTGCATAGATGGGGTGTAAGAGTTCCATAAGTAAATTTAATGCTATTTAAAAAAATGGATTTTAACCTATTAACGACCAATTAATTAGCCCTTTTTCAGCAATTAAAACAAACATAACGCATTGACTTGATTCATTTTTTTATTATATTTTAACATTAAGAAATTGCTTAAACCTAATTTATTTTGTAATCAAAAAAGGCTATCTCACTTCCATCAATTTCTTCGCCTTGGTTGCTAAGCTGAAATTCTTTTATGGATTCGCTGCAAAATAATTGCTCAATACCTTCAGGTGGAAGTGCAGAAAGTTTACGTCTGGTTAAAAATTTTGTTGAAATTAATAGATTTGAAGTATCGACAGCAATATTAAATGCATCTAATAGGTTATTAGTCTGGCTATTTTTTGAGGGCGTAATGCAATCGATCGCCTTTTTATATTTTATGTCACGAATCAGAAGCCTATTCTCCATGAAAATCTATTGGTAGTGCGCTGTTTCTTATTATTAGTTTTGAGTGTATGAGCACTTTATGGACCGTGGCAGTTATTGGCAACTAGGGATATAGCTCCTGAAAACGTTTTGCTGTTTCAAATCAATATATTTCAAATTCATTTAAATCGATTTTGAACTGGCAGAATGTGAATTAAACTAGATTGTTCTACAAAAATATTGGGCATAAAATTTTACTATATATGTATGTCAGAACATACTAAAACACAAGACTTAACGCAAACACCTAAAAACAATCAAATTCAAGATTGCCCGTTTAGGGTTAATTTAGTTATTGTTCAAAAATGTAGATCACCCCATCCCTGACGGGAAGGTTTGACTTTAAAGTACTGAGTACTTTTGTATATATGTACGTCACTATGACTTCAAATTTGTGCTAAGTATTTTATTTTCATAATCGTTTTCCACTCAAAATGGAAATAAGGAATGCAGTCTTGATATGTAAAATATCCATGATTTTCATGCAAATAGGATAGTAGATAATTTTTGTAGAACATTTCATCCCCTTTTTTGAGGTGCTTTTTACGATTTGTTAGAATAGAGGGTTAATACGTTCTACGAAAATATTTGTCCTGATATTTTCTACAAAGTTGCTGAACATACTATACACCTCAGATGTAAGGAAAACATAGTTTTATACACCGATATGCTGCAAGAGTTGGCCAGAGATGGAAAATTTTAACTGCCTCTAAAATAAAATTCCGATGTAATCTGTCAAAACGCCGACACACGTATATATTTTTTTAGTCTCCTCTACCAGGATCAATCGTCAGAACCCTATAATTTTGCGAAAAGTTTGAAATTGTTGTACAGTGTAATTTATAATTTTTATTTTATATTGAAATTGTTGCTTTTAATCTTTATTTAATAACCAACTCTATTATATCACTTCCAATTCAAATACCAGCATTTACTTCAAATTCAATATTCAAAAAAGAAAATTTTAAAAAAGCAAAAAGGGTCAACATTTTGGATTATGACTCGCCAGTAAAATATGATTTGACAGTGAAGTCATGTGAAAAAAATTGTCTGACACGTGCAACCATAAATAAACAGACTCTCCAAATAGATATACAAACAGAAAAGCAGACAAGAAAAAAAGTTTAAAAAGAAATACAATTTTTCATCATGGAACAAACAAAGTTTATAGACGTCTGAAATTAAAATAAAGTGCTTCAGGAAAAAAATAATTATTTTTGATAAAATTCTTTAAAATTTAACGGATAAGAAAAGTTTTAAAGTTTATATAAAACTACATAAACAAATAATTTGTTATAATTACATATATATGTATGTATGTATACGTACTCTCTCAATTCAATGTAAAAATACTCGTAATTAAGTTTCTGTTGTCAGGACAACAATTTGGGGTATTCACAAAGTGTGCTATTATATCCTATTGTCATAACTTTGTTGTATTTTTATAGAAAAAATTGAAATGGTCTAGGCGTTAGTATGCAAGGCAGCGAGTGCGAGGGTTATGGGTTCGATTTTCACCAAAGGCTCTGGTCTGCAACACTAAACCGAAATTATTATCTGTATCATTTGACTCTTTACAATTAATTAGAATATAATTTAATATTGTATTGAAATTTATTAAATACATAAATAATTATAATAAATTTTAGGAAAGAACAGAACACTTTGTGCACATCCCAATTGTATTAAAAAATTAAACTTTAAACTCTATGTTGAAAAAATTAAATTCATTACTCGCAACTATAATAATTTTTAGACAATTTTCTGCTACGCTATACAATAGAATCTCACAAATTAGAACCACTTTGAACGACTCCGAACGACAGATTTGAGAAGCTTTTTGATGGCAATCAGGTATTCTCAGAAGACTGCTGAGAGGTAGTCACTGAAAAAAATAATTTTTTCATATTTCTTTTTTTTTAAGATGTCAGAGATGAGATTTGAACTCCAACACACTAATCACTAGACCACGGCGACCCTGCTACTACGTTAGGGTCATTTCATGACCCAAACTTCATTCAACATTATCTTAATTCGACCTTGTGGCATATATTTGAGAGTTCTTCCTGTTCAGTGCATGAAATCATAATGCATGCAGAATTCAGTAATTTTTAACAACATTTTGAGCTTTGTTAATCTTTTAAAACAACTGTTTACAAATATTATGTTTGGGTCATATTATGCCCCTTTTTTTTTTTTGTTTTTTAATATAAATATAAAACTTTGCCTTCATTCGGATCGTAGCAATTCTTTCGTTCACGGGGGTGAACTCCGAGACAAGATGGCGAAGTCTCTTACTTGCTACGAATCCGCAGCCAAATTCGCGTCTCTTCTCATGGCAGCTGTAGTAGATGTCACATGTTGCTTGCCTCGTACAACCTTGTCCTATCCATCGCATTTACTGGATGGCGGTGATGTCAGCCCTACATTTCGTGAGAGCATCCGCCAATTGGATAGAGACACCTTCCCTATAAAGGGTTCTCACATTCCAGGTGCATATTCTTAAATCATAGTCCTTAAAACGTTTGCCAAGTTCGTCAACATAAAAGGGGGTCCGTTTAGAGGCTTTGGTTTTAGCTTTAATTGAAGAATGTTTTTACGTGGTGGGTTTCAAGCCCTACGAACAACCCAAATTTAAAGTCCAGGGGATTGGACAATCGCCGCAGAATGTTATCCAGGAGGGCCACGAGGAGGCTGTATATCGACTTGAATACAACGGGAACAAGGATCGTTCTGGAGGCCGCCAGGTTGACCCCAGTCAGAGACTTTACCTTATCCGAAGTATCCCATCCATCCCAGAGAGACGCCTATTCAGAAAGAAGAAAAGAGAGCAAGAAAGGCGTGATCGTGAGGAAATCGAGATGTGCAGGAGTAGAAATGATGCTCGAAATTTTTATAAAAAGATAAGGCGTCTTACTACTGGCTTTAAGCCCGGAGCAACGTCCTGCAAAGACGAACATGGTAACCTGGCACAAGGAACACTAAGATTATGGAGACAGCACTTCTCTAATCTACTGCAGGGCGATGGCGACACAAATTCGGCCTCTAGAGAAGCTGTGCCGGACCCAATTATTAACGACGACGTCGAGATCCCGTCCCCCAGCCATGAAGAGGTCAAGGTTGCCATATGGCGACTGAAGAACAACAAAGCAGCTGGACCTGATGGTTTGCCAGCTGAACTCTTCAAGTATGGAGGCGATAGGTTGGTTAGGTGCATGCACCAGCTCATTTGCAGTGTATGGCTGGAGGAAAGTATGCCCAACGATTGGAATCTTAGTGCTCTCTGTCCCATCCTAAAAAAGGCAGATCCCACGATATACACCAACTACAGGGGTATAAGCCTCCTCCCTATCGCATATAATGTTCTTACGAGCGTATTGTGTGAACGACTGAAGCCATTCGCCATCTCACTGATTGGACCTTATCAGTGCGGCTTCAGACCTGGTAAGTCCACCATTGACCAGATATTCACACTGCGCCAAATCCTGGAGAAGACCCATGAAAGTCAAGTCGACACACACCACCTCTTTGTCGACTATAAGGCAGCGTTCGATAGCCCGATAAGGGATCGCGTATATGCAGCAATGTCTGAGCTCGGTATTCCTGCAAAATTGATAAGACAAGACTGTGCAGAATGACGTTGAGTAATTCCCGCAGCTCCGTCAAGGTAGGAAGAGACCTCTCCGAGCCTTTTAATACCGTGCGAGGTTTCAGACAGGGCGACCCCTTATCCTGCGACCTCTTCAATTTCGTCATGGAGAGTGTTTTGCGAAAGGCGGGTGTGCATCGTAATGGCACTATTTTTAACAAAAGTGTTCAGCTCCTTGCGTATGCAGACGATATAGACATCATTGGGCATACCAAGCGAGATGTCACCGCAGCCTTTAATGCTATTGAACGGGAGTCTGCTAAAATGGGTCTGGCGGTAAAGGAGAGCAAGACGAAGTACATGTTGTCGACGAGTAGGGACGTTGATCGTATCGGCTCCCAGGTTATAGCCGGCAACTATACATTCGATGTGGTCAAGGAATTTATTTACCTTGGCACCGCCATTACCAGCAAGAATGATGTCAGTCTGGAGATCAAGCGAAGAATTACACTGGCCAACAGGTGCTACTACGGTCTCGGTAGGCAGTTTAGTAACAGAGACCTCTCTCGTGCGACGAAGTTAACACTCCACAAGTCGCTTATTCTCTATGGTGCGGAAGCATGGACGCTGTCTTGTGCCGATGCAGCGGTCCTGGGAGTGTTTGAGATAAAAATTCTTCGCAAGGTCTTTGGTCCACTGAAGCAAGGCGATGAGTTTCGCATTAAGACCAGCTATGAGCTGTATGAGCTCCTCGGCGACGTAGATGTTGTCCAGCGCATTAACATCCAGCGGCTGCGCTGGCTCGGCCATGTTGTTCGGATGGAAGAATCTGCTCCAGCGAAAAAGGTTTTCGATGCGAAGGTCACTGGACGTCGGCGTGGAGGACGTCCATGTTTACGTTGGAAAGACCAGGTAGATGGAGCCCTGTCATGAATTGGTGTGACCAACTGGAGAAGGCGTGCGCTTAGCAGAGACGCCTGGAGACTAGTGTTGAGGCAGGCCGAAACCCGTTAACGGGTTGTTATGGCCAGCTAAGTAAGTAAGTAATATAAATATAAAAATAATTTATCACATGACTGTTTTCTAAACATTTTAACTATCATTTAAAATGATTCAAAAAATTAATAAAGATGAAATACTAAAATGTGTCTTCAGTTATAATTGTTATTTTCAGCAACAAGTAAGTGCATAATTTGCATCATTTACGTACAACATATCGACAATGGTATTAAAGAACGCTGTAACTGACAAAAAATCGAAAATACGTTTTTTGCATAATTTTTATCAGCAAAAAAATACGCGTCGATTGGTCCAAGTCCCAGATTTCTACAATGAAAATAAATTCACTTACGCCGTCTGTGAAATGAAAAATACCAGTGTATTTGTTCTACATTTATGAACGTTTTTTGGCTCTGGTGAACATTTAAGGTTTTGTCAGTTACAGCGTTCTTTAATTCCATCGTCGATATACGAAATATTATTAGTTATATTGTATGTCAAACATAAAAATGCTGACCTGTTGATATTGTAAAATTCAATTTATAGTACAGAAGGCAAATTTATAAACTCAATATGCACTTTTTTTTACATGACGTAGAGCTTATTCCTTTTCGAGGTAGATTCTCTTTCAAAGTATATATGCCCTGTAAATCTGAAAAATATGGTATGATAGCATGGATAGCTGCAGATTCTAAGATCGCGTTCTGTTTACAATTCCAAATTTACTTGAGAAACATTGAAGACAGTGTTGAATGGCACCAGGACGGAAGAATTTTTTTTGGATTTTTCATATCGGGGGAGAAATATGACTTCTGACAACTTCTTTACTAGTTTTAATCTTGCAATAGAACTGTTAAAAAAAATTACTATTGTAGGTACAGTTCGAAAAAAAATTTTTTGTTTTTTCTTGCCACATCACAGCAATTGCGTAAACTTTCGATTTACTCCACTAATTTGTTTTTCATGTTTGGCATAGTGGTTGAGTGCGTGCACAGAAGCTCAAAAGACTGAGGTTCAAATCCTTGCGAAGGAGAAAAATAAAAAAATTAATTTGCGGTTTTTCGAAAATTATAATTTAAAAAAAGGGGTTTCCCCCCCACCTCCAAGAAATCCATATTCACGAAACCGCTCCCTGGCATTTCCAGCCTATACCACCAAGAAAACGAATGATCAGGAGTACAGCGCCATCTTCTGGGAAGATAACAGCTAACCTACATAAAAAAAGATGATCACCACTCACATTCAACATCCAGATGGGGCAATTGCTGTTAATCATTCAGAGGTGAAGGTATAACACTGGCCTTTGAGTGATCAAATTGACAGCAATTTGTCCCATTGACATAAGGCGCTTAACATTACTTCTTCACATCTATGTATCTATATGTATCTATATATTCCAATACAATGCACTGCATTTAGTAGGGGTTTACTCCTGAGTATTGGTTTTAAATAAAAAAAAAATGGTGTCCTAAAACTACTAATTAAAACACTAATATTTACGTGTATAGCACATGCTCTAGTTAATAATTACTGGTATTGTACTAGTACATAACTATGCACAAACAAACTAGTGAAGCTCCTATGACAACCTACTGTTAAAATGGATAGTTTGATATGTATATAAAAAAAAGGACAAATAGGTAATCAGTCGTAAGTAAAAGCAAACTAGTATACTTTTAGCTTTTTAATGGTTTTTTTTTAATTCCATCAAGTTTTGGTCATTTATATACATACGAGTGTATGCATATGAATTTAAACAAATTTATTTCAGGATTTATAAATCACCAAATCCAGATTTTGTGCTTTGTAGAAGTCATACTTGATTGGCATCCATAAAGCTCCCAATCAGCGTTGCCGATCGGACCAAACGTGGTAGTTTTTCATGTTTTTAAAACCGTTTGGTAGTTTGGTTGGTTTGTTGCAAGTTTCCTAGGTTTTTGGTAGATTTTCATGTTGAAAACACTATATCTAATTTTTGAGTAAGAAAAAAACTTTTTTTCGAGTAAACAATTTGCAATACTGTTAACCCTGCTTAAAAATTTTCACAAGTAAGGCAGCTATGTAGAAAACATCTATTACATTCTATTGCATAGGTATGATTTGAGGTAGAAGTACCTATACATGTAATGGGTTCTGCCAATTGTGTGTTTTGCACTGCTGTCAAAAAAGTTAAAATTATGAATTTTCAGAAAGCAAATTACTGGCAAAATTGTCAAATTATTTAATGTATAGAAGTTGAAAAATATTTTAATTTTACATTCGTTGATAGTTGCACAGTTGACTTGCACTCTTGATTGTAGCCGCTGTTAACTACGTAACGTACTTCTGCCTTTAAATGTAATTAATTTGTAATATGGTCTTAATCATCTCTGTTTAAAAAAAAACAAACAATATAATAAAATTTATAAAAAAATATATTCAAACATAACTTGTAGATTTTTATCAGAAACACAGAAGTCGAACGAAACTGAAAATTTAGAGGACGATATTCCAACAACCAGGTAGAAACAAACAATTACAGTTTGTTTCTAAAAGTTTCTACATTCAGTGACGAAAACAAGAATTTAACAAAATAAAATTTAGAGCCGAGGGGCTAAAAAGGATGGTTGTCGTTTTTGTGTATTCAAAAAGCATTTAAAATCCTAAAAATCATTAAAATGCTATGGAAAAAACCGAACAATTTACCTAAATTTGGATAATGTTTTGCATTACCCACAACCCAACGTTTATGTTAATGAATTAACTGCTGAATGTTATCCAGACTCTGGCCACACAATGTTATCAGGGCTGTCCACAGATGGGCTAATGGTATGGCTAGAGATGTTGGTGCCTTAAAAATTTTATTAAGATTTGATACTGAAATAATTATTATTATATTACAGTTTTTTATATTATTGAGCTTTGGTAGGCTGCAGAGGATTTTGGTAGGTTTTTTGAAATTTTTTGGTAGGAAAAAGTTTTCTTCTGTGGCAACGCTGCTCCCAATAACAAACCAATAGACTAATGATATAACTACAACGGAACGTATGAAGAATAAATACACTCTCTGCAGCACTTTAATTCATCATACGTCTAGTAGTGCGATTCACTAACTTTTAACGAATTGTTTTCAGTTAATATGTAAAAGTGTTGTTTGCACTTGTGATAGTGCTATTCAGTACGGTTGTTAAAATTGAAAATCAATGAATAAAAAGCTAAAGTTATTGTTCATACAACATTAAAAAATAATTTATGTACTTAAATTGTGTAATTTTTCCAACAAAAAAAAAAAACTACTATTTACTTGTCTTTTTATGCATTACAGTTCATATGACTTTCTTGTTCTATCTATGCCTGGTCAAAAGTATAAAAGTACAATATAAGAATTAACGTTGGAAAGACATCAAAAAAGAAAATAAATGACAGTAGAGAAAATGACATCTTCACTTGGAATGCTAGAATACACACTTGTGTGATTTATAATGCAATGCAGGAGAACTCGTTTTTAAATGCACTATTGTATTTAAATCTGAAACAATATTTTTGCAAAAAATGTTCCAGGCTCTGCAACGGTAAATATGTTTATTAAATTCGAATATACAAATTTAGTTTCCTCTATACAGTGTCCTAGTGTTTGCATATTTATGCAATACATTACTCTTAAAAATGTATACCAACAACTCTTATAAGTAAATTTACCTCTTCCCGGAAAAGAACAGAAATATAAAATAAAAGAATTGCTTATTACAAAGCAGAAGTCTGCTAAGAGGTAGACGTCTCTGGGGCGTTTGAACCCGGAGCTCTTGTCTAGTAAGTCAACACACTAACCTAGACTAGTGACT
This sequence comes from Metopia argyrocephala, assembly GCA_963576795.1. Taxonomy (NCBI): domain Eukaryota; kingdom Metazoa; phylum Arthropoda; class Insecta; order Diptera; family Sarcophagidae; genus Metopia; species Metopia argyrocephala. Next base: position 12,108,702 of record OY756211.1, read on the forward strand.
ACAGCGACTACTAACGATAAAGTATAACCAAATTTCAAAGCTTTTATTAAAATTTTCTTAAATTACTATACAACTAAATATTTTAAAGCCCCGGGTTCGACTCCAGGCTCCGACATCTTCAAAAAAAGAAATATGAAAAAAATAGTTCTTTCGGCGACTACCTCTCAGCAGTCTTCTGGCAAAAGCTCTGAGAGTAACTAATTGCCATGAACAAGCTTCTCAAGTCTGTCGTTCGGAGTCGACATTAAACTGTAGGTCCCGGTACTCACGGATAAAAATTGACACACACAACATGAGTGCTGCGAGAAGCTAGGCCGTAATCCTGACACAGGGTTGTAAAGGCCAGTTATGTATGTATGTATGTAAATATTTTAAAATTTCTTGGAAATATAAATATGATTCTTGTATATTATGACAAAACACTTGCTCATGTCTCTTACAAATCCTAATTGCTAATTAGAGTGGAGCACAAAATTCAACTCAATGGAAAATTTGTGGGGACTACTTGTGCGTAATTTTTATGCAGACAACAAAAGATGAATTAAAAGTGGCAATCTGCAACAGCTGGCGCGAAATCCCTTCCAACGATCTGGACAATTTAGTAAGTTTGATGCCATCCCGTATTTTTAAGACAATAGAAGGAAACAGGAAGTGTAATATCTAATATTCTGCGGTAGTGTGTGACGATCACATTTTTTGTTTTCAATTAAATTTGGAAAATTATAAATAAAAAAATTGGAAAAAATTCGTTTTTTTACCTTCAATCGTATATAACTATGGATGTAGGAATGGAATATTCAATGGTGATCCAAAAATACAATTAGCACTCTCGCACAGTTTTGATGCCACATTATGGCTACCAAATTGTTTATAAGGAACGTTCATGCATCACGAAATTATACGAACATACAGTCCCTGTAATTTAGTCGATCAATTCTCACATCATTAATTTTCCTGAGTCCCAGTACCCATATTAATGCTACAGTGTATTTCACTCTCAATGCATTATGGCTGCTTCTTCTCTGTTTTACCAGTTTAGAAGATGTCACAACTGATTCTAGTACCCGGACAACAGCCTGGCTACCCATGGGAATAGCATTATTATGCTTGAATCTGAAATCCGCTGCCAGTAGTTCACAAGATACTCGTATTGCTAGCACTTCACCATGTAATACACTGAAAGTACATATCTGGAAGACACACAGTCTACGAGGGTAGATATCTGCTCCTACATTTTGGTCCATCTTAGAACTATTAGTGTAGACTGTAGTATCAAATTTCAGCAATGAAAGACTCCGACTCCATTCCTCTCCAGAAGGAAAGAAAGTGGAGAAGTTGCTATCAAACGACTACGTAGGTAAAATGTAATCACTCACACTATGTACTGACTAATAATTAAGCATTGCCAGCAAGCACCAACCTTCTAACATCCTCAGGATCTGATAAGTCCCATGCCATGTAAACAGAGATGATTTCCAACGTGGCTCCACCAGTCACATTAATGGGGTGGGGATTAAGGTGGAATTAAATATGATTTTAAATTTTACTTGGCTAAAATACTTGAACTTGGAGTTTCTTGTAGTAAAAGTTATGGTACTTCATATCCAGGGTTCCAGAATTAATCAACCCGATAGGGGAACGATTAGGTTGACCATTGCAGTTCGCGAGTGCTGCTCGTAGATCTTAACAACCTTTATTTATTTTTGAGATGGCTGCTTCAGTTACATCACAATCTAGTGATAATCGCTTTCCTTCATTATCGTGATTAATCGGTTTTAAAATCTGATGTGCAATGATTTTTTCCGATCTGACGTTTTTTAAATAAATAATACACAATCCACAAAATCAATGCTAACTACTTAATATAGTTTGTGGAAGCGTCATACGTTTTCTGAAGTTCAAAATAGAACTGAAGTCCGAGGAATACCATAATTCAATAAAAAAAATTAAATTAAAGCGATCTGAAAATATACCTGAAAGATTAGCTTTTTTGAGCAGCACGTTGATACTGAATTAATGTTAACTTATCCGAGGGTTTATTTTAATGCGAGTTAACTTGTTCGAGACTCTACTGTAATACATTAAAATATAAATTTCAAACTTTTTGTTGTTTACGGCCTTTTAAATTTAATGTGACGACAAAAACGAATTCAAGCTGGATAACAAAGGTCTTTATGTTTGGAATGCAGTTTCAAAAGATAATTTTAAAATAAACAAAAAATTAATACCTATGAAGCATAGGAATTTACGAAACACAAAGAAATAAAAATTAAATTAAAAATATTATTAAAAAAATTAGCAAATGCATATACTTATGCAGTTGAACTTTAATATAAAGAATCTGCATGCGATCAAGAAATTACTTCATTATGGGAAAATTTTTACCACGTTCGGCGGTAATCCATATCAGCATTGATTCATCAATATCCTCAAAAAGCGTTTGAATTTTTTTGTATTTAAAATTAAATTGCTCGCATTCTACATTTCTTAAATTACGTCCTTGCTGCGAGGATTTTCAAATTGCTTACTCGTAGCTGTACGTTCTATTTCTTTTTATTTATTTATTATTATTTTAGGACTCTCTATTTATGTTTCAATCCTGTTAATATACGTAATAGAAAATTGTTTAAAATAATTCATTCAATGGAGATAAAAACGCATAAGAATGAAATTAACATCCGCAAAATTTGTTTATTGTTTATTCACTTTATGGAAATTCATTATAAAATTTAAGAAAAAAAAGATTTGAATACACTAACATCAGCACAAAGTGGCAGTGCACTTGAAATGAATGCATAATAGAGAGGACTTTATTGTATAGAAGTTCGATTATATTTATTTTAATAATATTTATTTTTCAATAAAAATTTTATTTTAAACTTCATGCGAATTCTACGAATTTTGTGGGAATTAATATGCTATTTAAACCTAAACAAAAACTAAATTTTTTGTCATACCAATAATTACATATTACGATCACAAAAAAAATTAAAATTAATTTCCAGTTTCAACCACAAGTTACTGTCATCACTTTATCACTTAAAACTTAAGACTTAAGCTTTTAGTTAATATAATAGGATTATTGAGGCAAAATGAAAAAAAAAAATAAATAAAATGGAAAATTTTAGAAATCTTGCCACCAAACTAGATTAACGGAATTGACAATGTAACAAGTGCATTAAAATTCTTTTTTGTATTTTTTTTTCTACATATTTTTCCGCTTACTTTTTTAAATTTTAAATTTTCTCTCTATTTTTTGCAGATATTAAACAATTCCTTAAAAAACAAACCTACTGTGTGACCTAAAAATAGTAAAACAGAAACAAAAACAAAACAAACAAAAAACTATTAAAAAGTTCTACTCTACCTCCATCAACAACTATAAAAAATAATAATAATAAAGACAAAAAATATATTCCAGCAAAAGTAACATAAAACAATAATAAAAACAACAACAGAAACTAAAATTACAACAAAAGAGAAAACAGAAGAGAAAGCCAAACTTTAAAACGAAGCAAAAAATTCTCAACAACAGCGCAAACTAGACGAACAAAAACAAAAACAGTGCATTACCAATTGTATAATATTTGCCATCAATACACTAAGCCAACAAAATGTTCATCAAAACAACAACAATGAGAAAATTAAAAACCCAAACGACAGCAGTGAAGATGAAAAGAATAAAAATAAAATGGAAACGACAACAACAACTAATACAAACAATACCAATACCACCATCACAACCATTCCTTTTACTCCCTTTATATTCACTAGTAAACCAAACATTTTTACAAAAGCAGCTAAAGCAACATCAACAAAAACAAGAAGAAGAACAGCAACAGGAGCAAAAATTACCACTACACACTCATACACTCAAAACATCTACTCTTATAAACAGAGAACAAAAACAGGAGCCCTTTGGAATACAAATGAGATTAAAAAAATCAAAAGATCAAATTGTAAGAGAGCACAAAAGTTATATGGGCAACAGCAAAACAATGAAGAGAACGAAATCAAAATTTCAAAATATAAACAAAGAAATTTCTTAAACATTATTTTATTAATAATAAATTTATTTATAAAATTAATTTTATATATTAGACAACAACTAAATAAAATTAAATTTAAAACTTTAAGAAAACTGCATAAAACTAAACTTTATCGAACCTACTATGAAATTATTCAAAGTTTTAATAACAAAAATGAACAAACCTTATATTATAAACCTTATATAACAAACTCGAAACAACAAAACCAACAGCATCTAGAAGATAAAAGAGAAACTCAGAAACAAACAGCAGCTCTATGTAACAAAACGTTTTCATTTTTAAGATTAATAACAAGAATAAACAAATATATTTATAGACAACAAACAACAATAAGAAATATAAAAATAGAAAATTATTTCACATTTTTATTAATCAAATTTAAATTATATTTAAAAGGAATTTGCCTCAAAAGACTGATAACATATAAAAGATTTCAACAACAAATTCCTAAAATATATGCCACAATAATAAAACAAACAATAACAACAATAATTACAGTAAAAAATACTAAAATCACAACAAATTATTGTAAATGCAGAAAGAAAATCCACAAAGAGTATGAGAGTTTCATAGTAAGGAATTGCCAATCCTACTTAAACGAAACTACTGAACAAATGCTTTGCCAATATCAGCAACTATTAAAAAAGCGCACAATTACCAAAGAAAACAATTTACAACGTCGTATAAATAAGAAGTGTAGCCAACCTAATAAAACTCAAATAGAAAAAGACCAGAAAATTTGTTTAAAAGTGAACAAAACTTTAAATGCTCCTCAAAACAACAATACGAATAACACTAAAAACAATGTTCAATGTAAAGCCAAATCTAATTTCCATTTTAGATTAAATCCATATAAATCCTATCAAATTTCTAGACACTGTCATATGCTAAATGAACGGCAGGAATTTATGAAAACATGCCAACATTTTCTATATATTCTTAAGGTTAAAGTTTGGTATTGGTATGTATGTTGTTCGCGATGCTGTTGGCATACTTGCGGATTTCCGTTAGTGTTGGTAAAAATGTTCAAATATTTTAAAAAGTTAACAGGGCGTGTGTTAGCACAACGACTCCAAAGTGTAGCAACAACAGTAACAGGGAGCAACTATACATACAACATAAAAGATATTACAAAAAAAGCAAATGCAACTACTTCTTGGTTATCTTCTTCTTCAATGTTATCATACAACTACCACTATTCCATAAACACAACATCATATTGGCATTATCAACTACAACACCAGCTACCGCAGCCACAGCAACAGAAACTCTATTATCATGATGAAACAAACACATTGAGAAACGTAAGCACATGGTCGTCGCCATCAACATCGCCATTACTCTCTCTATCGTCCTCATCGTCATTAATATTTTCACGCACCTTGATTATACTGATATTATTGTCATCACTGTGGCATACATCAGAGGGTTTCCATGGTAGTGGTGTGAAATTAAGCTCGAATACGGTTAAAACGAAATACGGTCTTGTGCGTGGCATTGTTGTACGTTCAACACCATCATTAGTGGAAGCTTATCTGGGTATACCGTATGCATCACCACCTGTCGGAAGTTTAAGGTAATTATTTTTAGATTTTTTTTTTAATAAACAATTCTCTTTAGTTCTTTCACATTATAAGCACGAATGTAGCAAAAGAAATTTTTTATAAGCACCATAAGAAAATTGGGCAAGATACAACGGGGCAATGAGAACATGTCCAACAGTGGCTTAGAGGCCCTGATTGGATTAACACTACTTCATATATATGTGATGAGGGTGGCCGCGTGTTCGGCAGAAAAAATGTTCGTAAGAACACCTCGAAATGAGTCGAGAAACCTGGCCATTCTTCACAATGTGGTCAGGAATCCAATTTCGGAACTGTGCTTTGGCAGGAGAATTAAGGTTTAGGTACCGGACCGGAAATGTTGGTTTACTGGGTGTTTGGCTCAGATCTGATATGGTATACTGATGGCTTCAAAATGGGCAGTGGAGTAGGGGCTGGCGTCTATGGATCCAATCGAAACCTGTTAATTCTACTAGGGAAGTTGTTGAGGGTTTTTCAGGCTGAAATCCTGGCCATTACCGCAAGTGCTGAGATTAACCTTGATATCGGGCTGAAGGGCTAAACAATTAATATATTTTCAGATAGTCAGGCTCCCTTAAAATCGCTTGACTCTCATCGTATGACATCTAAGCTTGTCAAATATTGCTACAACACGTTGCCAAGATTATCGCTTGGAAACAGGGTGCAGCTGTTCTAAATACCTTGACACTGTGGTATAGGCGGAAACGAGGAAGCGGATGCATTGGCTGGGAGGTGGTTTGCACCGCCTTATATTGGTCTGGAGCCCCGTTTTCTATTATTCTTAATCTAATTAGTGACTGGGAAACTGGCAAATTTTTGGAACACTGGAACGCCCAGTCGGGTCTCAGGCACGCCAAGGATATGAATCGTCCGCGATTTGGGAGTAAGTCTGATGTTCTAAGGTAACAGATTTTCTTATGGGTGACTGTAGTGTGAGAGCGCATTTGATGAGAATAGCGATTGCAGATGTAGATGTTTGTAGATTATGCTATTGATAGATTAAGGTGGATGTGTTTAGGGAGACATATGGTCTCACTGGCGCACATATCCACCACTAAAGTTTCTGACATGCTGGTGTTCGTAAGAAAGGCAGTTGGTGTGCTAAACAAACAGTAAACTCAAAGGGTTACAGTAGATCATATATGTCGCAGTGTCTTTTATTTGTGCTAGGTCTAAACTTTAGTCTCTAACTGTATATATATATATATGTATAACACAAAGTTCTTTTAATAATAAAAGATACTTATAATAAAAACAATACATATATATGTACACGAGTATTATAATTATAAGTTATTTGTTGAAGTGGGAAATGAAAAAGTAATTGTAAAGCACGATGAGAAAGCAAACTTAAGATAACAATTGATTGTAAAACGGAAGCAATACGTGGCCTTTTTTTAACGCAACTTGACGATTGCATTCAGCAAATATGCATTCATTATTTAGAATTTTGAGCTTTCATAATAAAATACACTTAACGAAACTTAGCAAAGCACTGCAGGATCTGCAATTAAATTAAATACGGCAGCACGTCAACCAGTTATTGGCCACATATTGCTTCTACAAAATTAGCAATATAATATTAAAAATTCATTTAAAGATTTAGATTTTAGTATTATAATTGGCACTGAATACAAATAAGCCGTCTAATGTACATATTTAATTCAATTAGATATACTACTAAATATGAGAATATAATAGAATAGAATTTATGAACATAGAAAAAATAATATATACGTAAATAATAACTCGTACGTAGTAGTGGTGCGAACATAAATTTCCTCACAAGCTCGATCGGATTGAAATAAAAAGTTATTCTGTGGAAGATTCTCCACCTCCCAAAAACGTGAAATTTCTTTGTCTAAAGAAAGAACCACCAGCGCTGTAACTGGAATTTCAACAGAGCTGTCAAGCTGAGTGCCATGCACAAGAGAACATTCACGCTGAACCTTTACTGAAACAGTATTGTTCCAACCAGAAATTTGTGCATTGGAACGATGTGACGGTAATTTTAAAAGATTGAATAAACGCTCCGAAATAAATGTGCCCTCGGATCCTGAATCGATCAGAGCACGGGCTTAATATTTCACACCCCTATGGCAAACATCGACCATAGCAGTACCTAGTAAAACATTTCTAGAATTTGAAGCGAAACATAATTGAAGTCTATTGCAAACTGAAGTATTAGTGGACTGTAAATTATTTTCAGAATATCGCGCAAAAGATGGAGAATTTGGATTCAAATTGGAGTTGACTTCCGGCCTCGGATGATTTGTGGTTTGATCGTTGAATTACTTATGCAGAAGTGTTATGTGTCTTTTCTGGCATTTAAAACAGTTGTTTTTGCTAGTGCAATTTCGACCGTTGTGAGTTTTAGAAAAGCAATTTAAGCATAAGCCTTCCTTTTTCGCTTCATCCAAACGCCGTTGATGATCCATTTTCAAGAATTTTGGACATTTACGAATAGCGTGATTTTCCTTAGGACACAGTTGACAAAACGGACTGGAAACATTAACCTGAAAAGTTTTAACTGCTTTATTCAAATTAACACCGGAATTAGAGCTAGGGTTATTCTTGGACTTTGTCTTAACATTACTCAAATTGTTTAAACCACGAATCTCTGAAACAGACTCCAGGGTTCGGTAACGGTTGGTTAGAAAAATATACAAATCAGACTACTTTGGAATTTCAGTCTTATCCTCCAGTTGTTGTTCCCATAGCGTCAAAGTATTCTCCGGAAGTTTTCCAGTACATATGAACACAAAAATTGGGTCCCAACTCGTTACATCAATGAAATAAAGCATCGCTGGACTCCAATGAAATACTTTGAAGGCCAAATAAAATTTTCAATTGGCCGTTTACCAGTACGCGACGATTTTCATATCTGGAACATAAATTTTCCCAGGCTATATTGAATCCATCATTGGTCAGAGGGCACTTTCGAACAATCTCCTTCGCTTCACTGGTAGTTTTCTTGGTCAAATAGAATAGTTTTTCGACATTACTCGCCCTAGAATTCGCAACAACGGCAGAAAAAATGTCCCGAAATGTTGGCCAAGAGGAATAATCGCCGTGGAATGGGTCTATATCAACCGGTGGGAGGTTCAGTCTATTGGATTCAGACTGAGAAATATTTTGAAGACTGAAATCCTTGCAAGAAATTGGAGAATTATCATTCTTAGTGTGCGATAGCGTCGCCTTTGCAGAATTAAGGGAACATTGAAGTGCATCAGTTATTTCGCCCAATTTGGCTAAACAAGTGCAATACGAAGTATATGTGCTTTTGAATTTCACCTTAATCGATTCTAAATCAATTGGGTCTTCTGTTTCAGCTGCTTCTTTTTCGGACTCTATTAAATACTCTTCGTAGACTGCATTAATGCGTGACCAGTTTGACCTCAGCTCCGTTCTGTGCACTTCAATTGCATGGATGGATGTGACAGGAAACTGGTTATCATTTAGATCAGCTTCGAATTCAACGACGCTATCGGCTAAACGTATAAACTTATCTAAAGACATTTTTTGAACTCAAATGAAATTCAAAAATAACCGAAAGGTTTCTTTTTTGTGAGAAAGAAATGATGATGATGATTAATACATGTTGATGAATAAATGATAATTACTTTCCAGCAAGGCTTGAAATCTTAAATGGTGTACCTTCCAATCCGGTTCGAATGAACCAAATGTTGAAGTGGGAAATGAAAAAGTAATTGTAAAGCACGATGAGAAAGCAAACTTAAGATAACAATTGATTGTAAAACGGAAACAATACGTGGAATTTTTTTAACGCAACTTGACGATTGCATTCAGCAAATATGCATTCATTATTTAGAGTTTTGAGCTTTCATATATAATAAAATAGACTTAACGAAACTTAGCAAAGCACTGGATTTTAATGTTAAATTTTGATTTGACATTAACAGCATGAATCTATTATTTGAAACACCTTAGTCTCATCAGCTTCGTGTGTACTAACTACTTGGCTATCATACATATTCTTAGAATTAATTTTTTTAACATATTTCTCTGTGGGCTCCAACGTATTGCAGCAAATTTTACTTAGGATAGGATAGGAGGAAGTGGCAGCCTCGCAATGACAAGGCACACTTGAGCACGCATAGCGGCCCGTTGTGATACCACATTATGCAGGGAGCCCTGATAGCCAGAGGGACCACATACGAAGCACTACTTCCCCAGAAAATCAAGCTGGAAACCAGCCAGAGAGCCTAATGAATTTGGCAATTGAACCAATGTCCCGGGTGGACAGGTCAGTCAGTCCATCGAAAAGAGGAGATCCCAATGTAAGAGATCTTCATCGGGCCAGAGAAGGGCTCTGGTAAGTATAGTGAACCACAGTTTCCTCTTCCTCGATCGACCCGCAGCCACGACAAACGCAGCCTCTCTGCCCATCACGAAGTGACACGTGACGACAGATACAACGGAAGAGATGTCTCTGCTATTCAGTTTAAAGAGTTGATTGGTACGCCTCAAGTCCATCCTCGGCCAGGTGAGTCTAGAAATTTGACAGGACTCCTCCCGCGACCAGGACAGGTCCGCGTCCAATAAATGTTCCCTTCTAATAAGAAGTCTAACGGAGGAAAGAGGTATACCCACTTCCACATGAGGATGAACGTTAGGCAGAGACGTGCCCGCCCTAGCCAATTCATCCGCAATACAATTACCCGTGATGTTCCTGTGACCAGGAACCCAGATCAGACTAACGACGCACTGCCTCGAGAGTGCCACAAGGGTATCGCGACAGTCGCCGACAATTCTAGAGTTTGTGTTCAAACTCGACAGGGACCTGACCGCCGCCTGACTGTCAGATAGTATGATGATACTGGCAGTGGGAGTGCCACCCTGAAGTATCACCTTTGCAGCGTGACATATAGCCATTATTTCGGCCTACAATAATCAGGGAGGCGAAGTGATATGGAGAGGGTGAGCATCTCTGAATAGATCCCACACCCCACTTTATCCCCAATCCTGGAACCATCAGTGTAGACTTCCACCGATCCACTGGGGATGACCCCGCCAGAGGCCCAGTCATCCCTACTTGGGATCACCGTGTGGAAGTCTCTGTGTAGTTCCAGTCTCGGTGAGGTGTAATCAATATTGTCCCGTATCTGAGGTTCCTCTAAAAGAATAGCGGAGTGCCCCGAGGCAACAATATTCCACCGTGTTAGTGCATTGAGTCTTACCGCCACCAGTTTAGCCTGCTGCCTGGCAAGAATCCTAGACGGAAGCCACCCCAGCATAACCAAGAGTGCCTTCGTGGGGGTGGTCCGTAATGCACCAGTAATCTGCACTGCTACGGACCTCCTGACCTTATCAAGGAGTCTGACATTGCAGAACTTGTCGAGAGCGGTCCACCAAAAGACCACTCCGTATAAAAGATTCGGTTCTATGATCGCCGAATAAATCCAGCGAACCACGTGGGGACGTAGTCCCCATCTTACCCCTACTGCCCTGCGGCAGCAGTAGATATCACAGGCAGCTTTACGCGCCCTTTCAGCTGGATTAGGTCCCCAGTTCAACTTGGGGTCCAGAATGAGGCCAAGACTTGACCGAAGTACTCAAATGCAGCCCAACCCCGTTCAGACTGGGCAGAGCGAAATGAGGTACCTTGTACCGTCTCGTAAAGAGCATCAACTCTGTCTTGCCAGGATTAGCACCTAGTCCAAATTCCCGGCACCACCTAGATACAACTTCCAGAGCGAGGTTGAGCTTGTCAGACAATGTCTGCGGGCATATCCCAGACGCCGCGATGGCGATATCATCGACATAAGCAACAACTCTGTTACCAGAGCATTCCGGCTCGATGAGAAGAGTGTTAACAGCAAGGTTCCAGAGAAGTGGAGAGAGGGCACCGTCTCGCGGGGTACCCCTAGCAGTCACCCTCTGGCACCTTGTAGTTCCAATTGTGGCGGATATCAATCGCGATCTAAGAAGTAGCTCAATGAATCCAACCAGACCTGAATCCAGTCCAAGATTGAGCATAGCATTTACGATGCCCGTGGGGCAGATATTGTTGAAGGCGCCTTCTATATCAAGAAAGGCAACCAACGTATATTCCCTGAAATGCAATGACCTATCCACCTGAGAGATCAGTGAGTGCAGAGCAGTATCGACCGATCTCCCTTTGGTGTATGCATGCTGGGAGGTAGATAGTAGTGAAGGGTTGATCGTGTTCCTGATATGGAGGTCAAGAACTCTCTCCAATGCCTTCAATAGAAAGGAACATAGACTGACTGGTCTAAAGTCCCCGGGGAGCACGTGTGATGTTTTTCCGACTTTGGGAATGAACACCACATTTGCGATCCTCCAGCGCAGAGGAATATAGATGAGATCCAAACAGGCATTATAGATCGACAGAAGCCAGGGGAGAATGAGATCCTCACCATTCTGCAGATCAGCCGGAATAATGCCATCTGGACCAGGGGATTTGTATGGTTCGAAGGAGCCTATAGCCCAGTGCAATTGCTCAGTGGTTATGCGAATTGAGGAGGGGTGCCCCAGAATGGGCGCGACACCACGAAAGACGGTCTGACCTGCAGCGTCGACACTCTCCGGAAAGTGAGTGTCTAGAAGCAGGTTCAGCGTCTCACCAGTTGAGGTAGTCCAGCTACCATCAGATCTCCGAATGCTTCCGAGAGATCCCTTGGAGGAGCTCAAAACCTTGCAAAGACGGCTGACCTCCGCTGAGGATTCAACGCTATCGCAGAAGTCCCTCCACGAAGCTCTTTTCGCCCGTCTAATCGCATATTTCAGCTCCCATTTCTTTGCCTTGTAGAGATCCCATTCGCCCGTTGACTTGGCTCTGTTAAAGAGCCTACCGCACAGACTACGAAGATCCTCAATATCCTGATTCCACCAGTTAGGCCTAGGCCTACCCCTGTACACAGGAGTCTTAGTGGAGGATAAGGCGGCATTCTCAAGGGCAGTGGATAATAAGTCCACTGCCCTGTCAATGTCAGGGCAGTCACGGATGGTGGGAGGAGACTCCGGAAGACCCTGCCGAAGCTTATCCCTAAAAAGAGACCAATCCGTACGCCTCCTATTAATACAGAGAATCTCCCTGCAGGGGGAAACAGCTAGGTCAAGACAAAAGACAATGTATCTGTGATCCGAGAAGGAGCATTTGCCAGATACATGCCAGTCCAAGACCCTATCAGAGAAATGATCACTAACCAGGGTGACATCAAGAACCTCCCTTCTAGTCGAAGTCAAGAAATTTGGTTCATCACCGCGATTGGCAATACTGAGGTTATGCATCAAAATGAATTCAAAAAGACACTCACCTCTTTCATTGGTATCCGAGCTGCCCCACACCACATGATGTGCGTTGGCGTCGCAGATAATCAAAACCGGGATACCTTGTCTATTCGCCAGCTGACCAACAGGTTCCTGCGGGGGATTAAGCCCGTAGTCATGGGCGAAGTACGAGGACACTGTCCATAGGGATGAGTTGCCCAAGGTAACCACCATAGCCACGGTGTCCTTGTCGCTGAACCTCTGAAATTTTACTTACACTCATATAATCCTAATTAAGTCATCAAAAAACTCATATTAAATTTTGTATTGTAGCCGAGGTTTGATGCAGTTCAGAATAGAAATTATTCTTTCCACATAAGCGTTGCTGGTTAGAATAACTAATATACATATTTAGAACGGCCAAAACTATTTCTTTAAAATGAAATGTACCCGCTGCATCTCTGTAGTAATAAGCTTGCGGCCAGAAATCTAATAAATTTGTTGGTATCTCGCTATTAAAATATTCCTTCCAAAAAATTTAACATTTCTTTCAAAATTGTTTTATATGCTTCTGTATATAAAACAATTTTCTTTTAAAAATGTGTCTTGATCCGATGATAGATTGTGATTTTTTTATTTCGCTTTCAAACTCAGCTCAGTAATCAATGGCTTTCAATCAAAGAATAGAATTGAGTAGATCAATAGCTGAACTTAACATATTAAGAAAGTTGTCAATGTTTTCAGTTTTATTTAAACATGATGGTTAAAAATGTTTGATGCAAATATTGATTAAACAGAACTGGGGCATGACATTTTTTTCTAAGCAAAATGACATTTAAAAACGCTGGAGAATGCAGTCGTGAAATAGAATTTATTTTATTTTGACAGCGATTTTTCTTAAGGCGGATTCACCCATAAGTTTCTGAAACATTTTTTGTGCAAACGAATTTTTTGTTTACTGAGAGTTTTCTGCACCACGATTCACCCATTTCAGAAATTTTTTTCGTAAAATCAGTGCTGCCATATTCAATTAAAAATTACATAAATACATACATATGTGCACAATGAAGTTGAAGATTATTTATATTGTAGGATCGCTGAATAAAATAAAAGACGTCTGTCTTCGTCCACGGTTACTTTATTAATGATTGTAGCATCTTAAAACTAAAAGCTTACAAACTAGGATACAAACTTAAACAGCTTGATTTAAATTAATTTTAAATTTGGTCCGAACAACACTGAAAAAGGTTGCCACATCATACAAAATTTATACTAGAGTCACGCCATATTGTTTGGCATTTGTATTAAAAAATTAGTATGGTAAAGTGAATAATGTAAAGAAAAAGCAAATAAGAAGTAAACTTATTAGAGAATAAGAAATATTATTGGCAAAATTAAAAAAATTTAAAATTAAAAAATACATAAGAATTTATTATTTATTAAATAAATTAAATTTATTAAACTTACTGTATAATCGTTACAAATGATTTTTATCCATTTCATTCATCACAAAAAATCTTTTTATTCTTGCAAAATAATTCACAAATACTATTAATTCTTTATTTACTTTAGTTATAAATTCGAATATTATTAGCTTTCTATTTGCTTAATTTGACACAAATATAATTGATTTTCTATTTCGTTATGTACATATGTATTTATGTAATTTTTAATTGAATATGGCAGCACTGATTTTACGAAAAAAATTTTTGAAATGGGTGAATCTACGGAGCACTTATCATAAGGTGCCTTTGAGATTACAACAAGTAAAACACTAGCAAAAACAACTCAGCATTTTAATGCTGGTTAGTGTAGTTAACTGTCAAAAAAACCAAAACAAAGCAAAAATTGACAACTATAATCACGAATTGTCTGAAAAAAAAAGTAGCTCAGCTGGCATGTCAAATGCACCTTATAATAATCATGGGTGAATCCTGGTGCAAAAAACTCTCAGTAAGCAAAAAATTCATTTGCACAAAAAATGCTTCAGAAACTTATGGGTGAATCCGCGTTTATGCTCTCAGTTTTTAGAAAAAAAAACCTTTCAACAATTTTACCACACTTTTATTAAATTTCATATATTTTGTAAACAAACCCATTTGTTTTTTGTTGTTGGCGCAAAGAAAAATAAGAGCAAAAGAAAATCGAAAAATCATTTGAAAGTTTAAATAAATTAATAAATTTTGGTATTTGTTAAATCAAATGGCTAATATTATAGAAAAAAGTATTGAAGAAGTGCGTAAAGATGATTAAATTATAAAATATAAATTCAGTTCTACGCAAAAACTCTAACAAACTTAATTTTTAATAGCTTTACATACAAGAAATGTAAAAACAATAAAGGACAGTTTCTGAAGTTGCGGACGTCGTTTTAATTTTGGGCATGTTTTCTCTGAGAGTCCTTTTTGCCTGAAGTTACAGCCGTATTCTGTTTAATCATTATCTCTTTCACTAACTGATATTAAAGAAAAATGGAGTTTTAATTCTACCCACTGATCTAGAATTTGTTTTATTTAAATTTGAAGGCAATTTTACTTATTAAAGATGCCAGATTTTTATTTATATAAGGTCATAACGAGAAAAATATATCTGTTTCAAAAGAACAAAAATCGTCAAATATGTCGCCAACTTATTTTAAAATCGCCATGTCGCCAAACGGACACATTTCTCTCCAAAACGATTTAGAAATCGTCATAAATGACTAAGAAGCATTCAAGTGCCTCGATTTTTTTAAAACGGTGCAAGAAATACTTTACTCCACAGCTTTACTCCACAGATTTACTCCACCAGCTTATACATCCTTGCTTGTGCGTGACTTTTTGGCCAAAAACAAAACCATTATTATGCCTCAACCACCGTATTCACCGGATTTGGCCCATGCTGACTTTTTCCTCTTCCCAAAATTTAAACATTAGCTGTTGGCGATACCAAAAATCGCGTTTCAGAAGTGTTTCGAGGATTGGAAAAAACGCTGGCATAAGTGTATTATATTTGAGGGGGATTACTTTGAAGGGGACAAGATAGTTATTGATTAATAAATAAATACTTTTTGAAAAAATTAGAAATAACAGTTATCTTTTGATCATACCTCATACATCAAATACCCACAAGCATTATTTCCTTTTCCTCCTCCTCGTAACATATGTATGTGCCTAACACTAGTACAATGTACGGCATAAGTAGGGGTCATCCCCTGAGTACTGAGTTCTAAAAAAAATGAGTCATAATATAATAGTATTAGACAAACTAATATCCTTTTATACTTCACATGTACTCGTGTACAAAGGATTTTCATCTTATTTTCTAAACAATTTTTTTTTCTTTCAATTATTTATCTGTAGGTGTATAACAGCAGGTGTTTTTATCTATAAGTATATATACAGATACATATATACATATGTTTTTATATATCCATTATTTAAATTTTTAACACGATACAATTGTTATTAAGCATCTCATCTTATTATCGTAAAGTTCGTTATATTACAAGTATTTCCTTTATTTGTTTATTTTTATATATATATATTTTTTTTATTATTATTATTTTTGTTGTACACGAGTATTTCCTTCTTTTTTATCAATGCTTTCTTTTTTTTCCCTTTTTTTTTGAAATTTTTCCATTCAATTCTTTTTTCTTTTGGCATTTATTTTATCTGAATATTTTAAATCTTAATGCATTTTATATTATTATTATTGTCCCTTAAGACGTTTGTGTTGTGTTACCCATGTTGTTGGCATTTCAATCTTTTGTTGTTACTTGCCACTATATTTTATTTGATATCCATAATAATGATAAAATGTATAGAGTAACGGATTTTTTGTAAAAAGCTGTTAATGCCATAACAGCATGAAAAGAGAGATATTTTTGTGTTGAAATTTGATGTTTTAAAATGATAAAAATCGATTTTTTTAACAAGCTTTCAAGGTAACATTTGTTTCATTTGTTATCTCGATATGTAGGCAATTTAAAAAGTTAGTTTTTTCATTTTGACTTTTTCTTTTTTTTTTGTGAAATTTATTTTAATATTTTCCATTTTAGCTTATCAATCATGGTTAAAAAGAAGAAAAGGAGGGTCTAAGAAATTATTTCAATTTGAAAACTGTCATCTATTTAATCACATCAAAATAATGGGAAATACAAATGATTTAAAATGAAATCTTTTATAAATTCTAAGTAAACAGTTTTATTTTCATTTAACTGAATTAAATGATAGAGTACAAATTTAAGGATATTATTATGCCCTACCAGAGTATAAAATGAGCTCACCAATTATTAGCAAAATCAGTGATGAAGTCACCAAGGAACTTAACATATAGTTTTCATAGGGAGTATTCGTTTTACCAGCAAAAGGTGTTTTAGAATATTGAGTTCAACTCTTAGAAATATTTACTTGGTAATCCATGAAAATACTGGTATATTAAGGGTGGAAAAAATTTAAGAAATTAGGAAGTAAATTGGCTTTATTTGACAAATTAAATTGACAGTCAATGCAGCGTATACTGTCATATTTCAGAGCAAAAATTGTTTGTAGTTTGTTTAGGTAAACCTGGTGCATTAAATCACAAGAACAAGGCGACAAATTGACATCACCTAAGCGCGACCGGCAAATTTCTCATGCAAAAACCAAATTGTTTGGCCGGCTGTGTGGCTTGTGGTGCCTTCCTGCTGAAACCATAAGTCACTGATGTGAACACTAGCCGATTGTGGCCACAAAAAATTGGTTGTTATGGTCTCATCACTAAAAATGGTTTTGTTGAAAAATGCCAATTCACAAACCTTCGACACAAAAGTGTAAGTGTAACATTTCATGTTAAAAATCTCACAAATTTTTACTAAATAAATGTCAAAAGATGACAGTTCAATTCTTGACATTTCATCATTCAACAGCCAATTTACTACCTGATCTTAAATTTGCCCAACCTGTGTGTATATGTAGCTTGTTTCTAGGTCAATGTGCGAATGACACATCTAATATATTTATATACATTCCACTACCTTCGAGAAACCCGGCTTCTCCAACTTCTTTAAAGCTTTTCAATAAAGAAATATTTGCTGTTGAATGATACATATTTATTTTTATTACTTGTGATCATCAAGTTCGGCCATAATTCATTAAAGCTTAAAGGTTTAGTTTTAAAAAAGTTTTTGTATTCAAGTCGATATTCTAGCATCCGTTAGCGTGTTATAGTGATTTCTTTTCTACCATAAAAATGCCGCCCTGTTAATAGGTAAACCTAAAAAAGGTTTAACCAACCCTGTAATAATGGCGTTGATTATTTGGCGAGAAAAACACACAAATAAGAGAAAAAGGGAGCAGCATTGTTTTGATTGATGACTTCGTTGAAAAAAAAATTAAATTGTCTTCATCAGACGAAGAAGATGAATCTAGCAAATGATTCAGTTCAATCTTTGCACATAAAATTGAGGCTGCAATATTCCGATTTTGATTTTTATTAAAATTCTTATAAATGTTTCTTAAATTCTGCTGTTTCTTTAAAAAATGTAAACAAAACAATAGCGTTGCCAGATTGCTGATTTGATGGCTTAAAATTTATAACGCTTTTTTATAAGAAATTTAATTTTATAACACTTTTGTAACACGAAATATAATTTGTTTTATAACAATGATCGTCTGTCTTTTCCGATATAATGTTTATTTTACAGAATAATGAAAAAAATTAACTTTAAAATTTAATAAAGATTTATAGCGATTTTTTCCAAACTCTGTATGGTAGCCTTATAAGTAAATAAAAGTCATCTGTTTCATAGGGCAATACCAACACTGTCGATTTATACAGGGCGTAAAATGCAACGCCTTTCGCCATTAGTAAGTGTGAATTTTGTAGAATAAAACATGAAACCCTTTCAGAAAGCGAAAAATTTTTGAGAAACAAACACAAAATTGCAAATTTTAAATAAAATGACGCACTTTTGGGTAGAAAGAAAACACTATTAAATAATGTATGCAGCGTTGTCGAATCCCCTGGACTTTAAGTTTGGGTTGTACGTAGAGTTCGAAACCCCCCACGTAAAAACATCATTCAATGAAAACAAATGCAAAAGTCTCTAAACGGATACCCTTTTATGTTGCGAAACTTTGCAAACGTTTTAAGGACCTGGAATATGAGAACCCTATCCAATTGGCGGATGCTCTCATCAAATGTAGGGCTGACCAGGAAATACAATAGATTGGCAGGGTTGTACAAGGCAAGCAACATGTGACATCTACTACAGCTGCCATGATAACGGACGCGAATTTGGTTGCGGATTCGAAGTTAGCAAGAGTCTTCATCATCTTGTCTCAGAGTTCACCCCCGTGAACGAAAGGATAGCTACGATCCGAATGAAGGCAAAGTTTTATAATATCAGCCTTATTTGTGTGCACACCAACACGGAAGAGAAGGATGATGCGGTCAAAGATACTTTCTACGCAAAGCTCGAGAATGTATACGATAGGTGTCCGGGACATGACGCAAAATTGTCACCGGCGATTTCAATGCGAAATTTGGACGTAGAGGTATCTTTGGGCCCACTGTCGGATACTTCAGTCCCCATAATTCTACCTCGATGAACGGTTTGAGTCTGATCGAATTCAACGCGACATGTAACGTGGTAGTTTGTAGCACAGGTTTCAGCATCTCGTCCATAAGGCCACCTGGCTCTCCCCTGATCGATCCACCAACAACCAGATTGATCACATTGTGATTGATAGAAGGAATGTTTCCAGTATTCTAGACGTGCGCACATTAGACGTCCGCAAAATTCTGTACTATCTCCTACGCTTTTTTTATTCTTTCTGAATGATATTCTTCTTTCAACTTCCAATCCTTTATACTCCTTCAGCAAAATTTTTCATTGGTATTCATTTGATCGTAGGCTGAGTCTTTTGGAGATTAAGGTGAGAAGGCAGAGTATGAATGGCACACTCGCAAATGACCTAGAAATAATACTTACTTACTTACTTAGCTGGCCATAACAACCCGTTAACGGGTTTCGGCCTGCTTCAGCACTAGTCTCCAGGCGCTTCTGCTTAGCGCGCGCCTTCTCCAGTTGGTCACACCAATCGATGACAGGGCTTCATCAACCTGGTCCTTCCAACGTAAACAGGGTCGTCCTCTACGCCGACGTCCAGTGACCTTCGCATCGAAAACTTCCTTCGCTGGAGCAGATTTTTCCATCCGAACAATGTGGCCGAGCCAGCGTAGCCGCTGGATGTTAATACGCTGGACAACGCCCACATCGCCGAGGAGCTCATACAGCTCATGGTTGGTTCTAATGCGAAACTCATCGCCATGCCTTAGAGGACCAAAGATCTTACGAAGAACTTTTCTCTCGAACACTCCCAGGACCGCTGCATCGGCACAAGACAGCGTCCATGCTTCCGCACCATAGAGAAGCACCGGGAGAATAAGCGACTTGTAGAGTGTTAATTTCGTCGCAGGCGAGAGGTCTCTATTACTAAACTGCCTACCGAGACCGTAGTAGCACCTGTTGGCCAGTGTGATTCTTCGCCTGATCTCTAGACTGACATCATTTTTGCTGGTAATGGCGGTGCCAAGGTAGATGAATTCCTTGACCATATCGAATGTATAGTTGCCGGCTGTAACCTGGGAGCCGATACGATCAACGTCCCTACTCGTCGACAACATGTACTTCGTCTTGCTCTCATTTACCGCCAGACCCATTTTAGCAGACTCTCGTTCAATAGCATTAAAGGCTGCGGTGACATCTCGCTTGGTATGCCCAATGATGTCTATATCGTCTGCATACGCAAGGAGCTGGACACTTTTGTTAAAAATAGTGCTATTACGATGCACACCCGCCTTTCGCAAAACACTCTCCATGACGAAATTGAAGAGGTCGCAGGATAAGGGATCGCCCTGTCTGAAACCTCGCACGGTATTAAAAGGCTCGGAGAGGTCTCTTCCTACCTTGACGGAGCTGCGGGAATTACTCAACGTCATTCTGCACAGTCTTATCAATTTTGCAGGAATACCGAGCTCAGACATTGCGGCATATACGCGATCCCTTATCGGGCTATCGAACGCTGCCTTATGGTCGACAAAGAGGTGGTGTGTGTCGACTTGACTTTCATGAGTCTTCTCCAGGATTTGGCACAGTGTGAATATCTGGTCAATGGTGGACTTACCAGGTCTGAAGCCGCACTGATAAGGTCCAATCAGTGAGATGGCGAATGGCTTCAGTCGTTCACACAATACGCTCGTAAGAACCTTATATGCGATAGGGAGAAGGTTTATACCCCTGTAGTTGGTGCATATTTTTGATGTCCAGCTTCCCTCGAACACTAGAACGTGCCATATTCGCTGCGCATATGCGCAGTCTCATCTTGGCTACGACAAGATAATGGTCCGAGTCGACATTTGGACCTCTAAATGTGCGCACGTCTAGTATACTGGATACATACCTTCCATCAATCACAATGTGATCGATCTGGTTGGTAGTTGATCGATCGGGAGAGAGCCAGGTGGCCTTATGGATATCGAGATGCTGGAACCTGGTGCTACAAACTACCATGTTTCGCGCCGTGGCGAAATCGATCAATCTCATGCCGTTCGGCGAGGTGGAAGAATGGAGACTGAACTGTCCGACAGTGAGGCCAAAGATACCTTCACGTCGCCGAGGACAATTTTGGCGTCATGCGCCGGACACTTATCGTAAACATCCTCGAGCTTTGCGTAGAAAGCATCTTTGACCGCATCATCCTTCTCTTCCGTCGGGGCGTGAGCGCAAATGAGGCTGATGTTATAAAATTTCGCCTTCATCCGGATCGTAGCTATTCTTTCGTTCACGTAGGTGAACTCTGAGACAAGATGGCGAAGTCTCTTGCTAACTACGAATCCGCAGCCAAATTCACGTCTGTTATCATGGCAGCTGTAGTAGATGTCACACGTTGCTTGCCTTGTACAACCCTGTCGTATCCATCGCATTTTCTGGATGGCGGTGATGTCAGCCCTACATTTCTTGAGAGCATCCGCCAATTGGATAGAGGCACCTTCCCTATAAAGGGTTCTCACATTCCAGGTGCATATCCTTAAATCATAGTCCTTAAAACGTTTGCCAAATTCGTCAACATAAAAGGGGGTCCGTTTAGAGGCTATTGTTTCGGTTTTCATTGAATTTTAGTTTTTACGTGGTGGGTTTCAAGCCCTACGCACAACCCAAATTTAAAGTCCAGGCGATTGGACAATCGCCGCATACATTAGTTAACAAGCTAGCGGGTGCTAGAATGCTATCCAGGAGGGCCGCGTGGAGGCTGTATGTCGACTTGAATACAACGGGAACAAGGATCGTTCTGGAGGCCGCCAGGTTGACCCCAATCAGAGACTTTGCCTTGGCCGAAGTATCCCATCCATCCCTAGAAATAATATCTATGTAAATATTATTGAAAATGTGTTGGTTGGAGGCAGTACAGAAATATAGGATTAATTATTTACCATGATTCTCGGTATTTTTTGTTGGCATTTCATGTCACATCACAAATTTTTATAAAAAAATATTCAAGGACTGAGAGTTTTCGGTATTGCCACATGCTACGAGTCTTTTATTACACTGAACAAATTTGCACTGAAAAACCAAATAGCAAAATAATCAACAAAAACAAAACAAACAACAGAATAATTGAATTTAATTAATAAATTTAAATTTTAAATAAAAAAGGAATAATTATTTGCATTTATTATTACTTCCGCACTCAGCATGATTTCTTAAAATAATTATTTTGAATTGCTTTCAATTACAGATTTATGCCACCTATAACACCTTCGACATGGAAAAATGTACGCAATGCTGACCGCTTCTCACCGGTATGTCCACAAAACGTCCCGATTCCACCCAATGGCCCAGAAGCTCTATTAGAAGTACCCAGAGCTCGTTTAGCGCAATTAAGACGTTTATTGCCACTGCTCAGTAATCAATCGGAAGATTGTTTGTATTTAAATATTTATGTGCCATATGAAAATCGACGACACAGGCGTAAGTATTAAATGCCATTTTCTTCTATTGGCAAATTATTTGTGATTTTAAATTAAAACATTATTGATTTGAAAAACTTAAATTAATAATCAGGAAATCTTCAATTCCGTAGTGCATTGCAGTTTGTCATTTAAAAAAGAATTACTGCAAGCATTGTGGAAATGATGATTTTATGATAAATATAGCAGCAAGTGAAAAATATAAACGAATACGAGTACAATTTTTAAATGAATAAAACCCTGTACAAAGTTGAATATATCTTAGCCAAATAACGGAGTTAATAATAGTAATTTGATAGATGGTAGTAGTGATGTTAAGCGTAGTGTTAATGAGTTCCCAGCTTTGAACTGCAAAAATTTAAGACTGGTGTTAACATTATTACTGGAGTAATTGACAAATCTTTCTTGTGTGGGAGTTTGTTTAATTTTACAGTCACAGTAATGATCGAATACATACTAAACATAACTAACCTAACCAAGTGCAGAGTTTTAATTGTATTGCCATAAAGTTTTTTGCAAGCAATTTAAAGGAATCATATTATATTGTTTAAAATGTTAAATAAACTCCAATTTAAATAAACTCCAATGATATCTTTCTTCCTCGATTATTTACCGATTCAAAACTGTCGTTCGGAGTCGACTTTAAATTGTAGGTCCCGGTACTATTGGATACAAATTAACACACACAACATGATTGCTGCGAGAAGCTAGGCCGTAACCCTGACATATGCTTGTAATGTCCAATTATGTATGTATGTATACATTCTCTTTATATATACATATTTTATCCGCTATTACAACTATATCGGCAGAATATACTTTTTCACAACGGCGAGTGAGTGCTGAGGAAAAAAAATTTGATTTGCCAAAAAAATAAATACATTTTGTTTCTTTTTTTCTTTTCTTTTTTTGTGTGTGTGGAAATAGTTTATATGCATACATACATACACATACAAACAGATCTTATGCCAAAAAAACATACCGATTCCAGTTTAAAAACTTACATACACAATCACTTTCGTTTTGGTTTTGTGTTGTAATTTTTTATATTATTAAGCTGCCCATATACACCACATTTACAAGTCGAAACTAAGACAATCCAAATGCGTTTTGATTAGAAATTCGATTAAGATATGTTAAAAGATGAATGAAAGCTGTATGACTATTTGTAACGTATATGTACAAGTATCTACTATTAAACAGATTTACAGTCGAATTTTCACAACTCGAAGTTCTCTAAATCGAATTTTCTCTAACTCGAACTAATTAGCTTGGCAGTAGCGTTAAGAGAATAAACTACGTACAATTATCCTTCCCTAACTCGAACTTTCACAAGTCGAAGTTCTCCATATCTCTAACGAAATAAATTTATGGAATTCTACAACTTCAAGTATTTTGCTCGTTAGGTTTCTTGGTTTTTTCTTTTTTTGACTTGTTTATTATTAGTTTTTTCCTGTATATTTGGGTTGTATATTTTGTATTCTTTTATTTAGGGGAAATCCCTTTTAGTACATCATGTATTTCATAAATATCGAATTGTATTTGAGACTGAATACCAAGCCTGGTTAAAAGTGAACAAAATTACCTGCAATGCTACTGTTAAAGATTGTATTAAAGCAGAAATGAAGAAGAAAATCTTTTGTGAACTTTGAACTTCCATACATACAATTGCATACGAATGAGGCATTGCATAATAAGAGGCATTTTGTGCCGAAAATAATAGAAAAAACAATTTTCAGTCACTAATAATAAAAAAAATAATAAAAAATAATAATAAAAAAAATTCTGTAAGTTTCGGGGATAATTGCAGTTGACTGTATTTGTGTTTTAAAGAAATTCCCTGAAACTTTTCACCTGGCATCACTTTGTTTTACGATACGTAAGAAAGAAAAATCATGGCACGAAAGAAGGGGCGAAATGCATAGTGAAACCCAAAATATCTTTCTCTCACTCAATGCATGTATCTAATGCATGTGACTAAAGGCCCAAACATAATGTGCTTAGGCTAGCTTAAACAACTATGCGAATGCATGCAATTAAATGTGTATAACCATAATATAATTGTTATAAACGTTTCGTTGAGTTTCGTTCAATTTCATTTGTTTACGTTTGGAGAGAAGCCGATCGCACCAAACGTACGCAAACATCTGTTTTTGTGTTTGTGTAAACAATAATAAACAAAAGACGGCAGTGTGCAATGGAAACCGAGGATAACTTTATTGAAAATTTGATTGAAAATATAAAAAAAAAACGATTTCTCTGTGACAAATGTGTATCTTATTCATTTTCAACCATTTAAATATTTTTCTTTTCTGTTCATTTTGTAGGACATTAATAACAAAATGTAAACAAATGTGCTTGTGTTTACATTTGGAATGAACACACGGTTGCATTTTTTAGTACTTTTTTTTTATTTATGATTTATTTTTTTTTTTTTTTAATTAACAAAAATAAATATAACTGACGTGTTTTCGGTAAAATATTTAACCGTTGTAGATATTAAATAACATTTTGTGATAAAAATCTGTATATTTATGAAATATAGAGACAAATCAAGTTTTACATAAGTACTAATGTTTGCAACTAAGAACAGCTTGCACTTAAGTTCAAAAAGTACATTATAGCCACTCGAAAGTTTCGTTAGATTTTTGACAGACGTTTCGTTGATTTTTGACATTAGCATACGTCTACGAAAGTACATTATGGTTGGGCCTTTAGTCAGTCACTGAGCGAAAAAAAGGCAGATGAATGAAAAGTATTTTGAATCTTTCGCCTGCTCTTACAAGTCATAATTTTTCTTTTTTAAGTATTCTACAAATACAGTGATGCCAGATGAAAATGTTTAATGAATTTATTTAGAAATAGAATATAAACTACTATTTTGCTTGTGAACAGATTCAGTTTAAAAGTGATTACTTGTAGATATCCGTTACAAATAGTCTTTTATTTGTCATCTAACGTTTAACACATATTAATCGATCGTCTAAGCAAATTTCATTGTGATTGGATCAGTTTCATGTTGTAATTGAAACGTGTATGGGCAGCTTAATGATACAAAAACTGAAGACATTAAACCAAAACAAAAGATATTGTATGTGTGCCCGTGCTTTTGTATTATAAAAAAAGTGTGTACGCATGTGAATTTTTTATATAGAATTGTTGGATTAAGATCTCTTTGTAGGTACCTATTGTACAGTTTTACACCTATTCCGTGTTTTGCATCAAATGAAAGCAAACAGGCAAGTGACTCATTTTGACATTTGACTTCGCTGCGTTCGACATTGTGGAATTGGTTTTTTATGAAACTCATTACGTTTTCACTTTTCTTATTCGTTTCGTTTGCAAACAATTCTGATGTAGAGAAACCAAAATTTATATTTTTTTGCCCAGCAAGCGAAAAAGAGCACTTACTTGACATTGTGAAATAGGCTGTGTAAATCAACTCCTTTCGTTCATGATTTGAAATTTGTGGGCTTTTATTGATTCAACGCCTCTTACCATACGAATTCAGCTTGCGAAGGCTTATTTATTTTCGCTAACTGTAATAGTGACGGTAAGCGCAAATTCAGCGTGGCTTATAATAACATCACACGATATGTCTATCTAAAAAGACGTCACGCTCATATTCCACCTTATTCATATCGGATATTTAATATTAAATTTGAAAATCTTTTGAAAATTAGATGTCTCATTTTGTTACATAAGATTATTACTTCTGAGCGGCCTATTCATTTACATTGTAGAATTCAATTTTCTAGATCTAATCGGGGTAGAAAAATAATTCTTTCTTTCTTTATTATTATTGTCAAATTTTTTATTTCCTTCATAGTACGGTAATTTATAAGATTCATGTCTTGTTGTCGCTGTGGTCTAGTGGTTAGTGTGTTGGCTTACTAAGACGATACCGCTGGGTTAAAATCTCAGCTCTGACATCTTGAAAAAAAGAGAAATATGAAAAAGTTATTTCTTTGGGCGACTACCTCTCAGCAGTCTTCTGGCAAAAGCTCTGGGAGTAATTGATTGCCATGAAAAGGCTTCTCAACTTTGTCGTTCGGAGTTGACTTTAAACTGTAGGTCCCGGTACTCATGGATAAAAATTAACAAATACAACATGAGTGCTCCTAGAATCTAGGCCGTAGCCCTGACACAGGGTTGTAATGGCCAATTATGTATGTATGTATCTCTTGTTGTACTATGATACAATCATATAATTAAATAAATTAAAATAAATCATTCAAATTCAAAGCAAATAACAATGGTGATATTAAACACTCAGAGGTCTCATCTCTTGTCTATATATCTGAAATTTTTTGAATTATTGTGGTTTAATTATGGTGTAAAAAGTTCGTTTCTTAATTTTGATATTAAATTTGTTCTTACATTTTCCTTTCAGGTTTCACCACAAACAATGGTGAATTAAATGATGCACCAAAATTAGCCACCATACTTTTTATACATGGTGAATCATATGAATGGAACTCTGGAAATCCCTATGATGGTTCAGAATTAGCAGCACACGGTAATGTTATTGTAGTTACCATTAATTTTCGTTTAGGCATATTGGGTTTTCTTAAAACGGGAGGTAAAGAAAGTGCCCAAGGTAATTTTGGTCTTATGGATTTGGTTGCCGGCTTGCATTGGCTTAAAGAAAATCTGCCTGCATTCGGTGGCGATCCACAGTACATAACGTTACTGGGACATGGCACTGGAGCAGCTTTGGCAAACATATTGATAGTGTCACCTGTTGCTAGTGGTAAGAATAAAAGAGAAAAATTTTAGTTAAAAAAAACAACTAAGCAACTTGAGGTTCTTTTTTTTTTCTTGTTGATTCATAGATCTCGTACAACACACTGTCATGGTAAGCGGTTCGGCTTTATCACCTTGGGCCATACAAAAGAATCCTTTATTTGTTAAACGACGTGTGGCCGAGCAGACCGGTTGTCATGGCGATATGTTATATGATGATTTAGCTCCCTGCTTGCGCACAAAAACAGTTTCAGAACTTTTGTCTGTAAAAATCGATCATCCACGGTAAGTAAAAGTTACGCGTTTTTCGTTAAGAGTTACATGTTTTCCTGTATTAGATTTTTGGTAGGTTTTGCACCATTCATAGATGGTACTGTCATATCACCCAATACAGATTCTGTTGGTAAATTATCACTGCCTTTGGGTTCCGCTATAGTTAGGTGAGTTTAGCAATATAAAAAACATAACCTGAAATATTTTTAAAATTTCTTTTTTATCATTATAGTACATCAGGAATTGAATATGCAAATTTTCCTAAACGTAATCTTATATTTTGCCTCACATCAGTGGAATCTCATTTAGATTTGAGCGCTCAAGATTTGGAGTTTGGTTTTAATGAAACACGCCGTGATCGTATTTTACGCACTTATGTTCGTAATAATTTTCATTATCATTTAAATGAAATATTTGCTGTTTTAAAAGTAGGTTCTGTTTGAACTATGTACATTAAATATAAATTAAATTTAAAATAATTTCTACTTCATTATTCACAGAATGAATATACGGATTGGGATAAGGCCATACGCAGTCCATTAAGTTCACGTGATGCTACTTTACAATTTTTAAGTGATGGTCATACGGCTTCCTCCCTTATCAAACTAGGCTATATGCATAGTTTAAGGGGTGGGCGAGGATATTTTTTACATTTTAAACATCGTACTATTGAAGAGGAATATCCACAGGTGTGTTGAATATTATGGTTTTTTTTTCTTCGTTTTAATAAGAGACCCCTACTCATGCAATGCATTGTACTAGTGTTAGGAAAATACATATTTTATGGCAGGGTGGACATTTTGAAGCCTAGATAACGAATTCTCTATGTACTGCATTGTGCAGTTCCCTACACAATCAACCACAAAGATAAGAGAGATATAAGAATATGCGATTATACGGAATTACTTACTTACTTACTTAGCTGGCCATAACAACCCGTTAACGGATTTTGACTTGTTTCTACTTAGCGCGCGCTTTCTCCAGTTGGTCACACCAATCGATGACAGGCCTTCATCAACTTGGTCCTTCCTTCAGTGATTTTTACATCGAATTAAATCAAATAGTTCTAATACAAAACTCATCGCCATGCCTTAAAAGACCTTAAAAGAAGAATAAGCAATTTGAGTATTTACTCGAATTAACAAGCCAGCAAATGAAAGTAGTTTTGTTTATTATTACTCATAATTATTGTTATTCTGTTTTGTTTTTGACTTTTTTTAATAATGATGATTGAGAAATTAAAACAAAAACATAACGCAGATGAACAAAAGCAATAAAAACTAAGAAAATAAGTTCGTATGCAAAGAATGCGAAGATATGTAAAAGTTTCGCTGTTATTTTCTAATTTCGTTTTTTCTGGATTTAATATTAATGTTACAGAAAACTAATACAGATCATCATTGTTCATCACATATAGCCCCAGAATATTTGTGAATAAGGTTTTTCTCTAAAATAAATATTACTGAAGTTATGAACAATTAAAGAGAGCCATAGTGAGAAAAATAGCATTTTTAGCAAACTTTGTGGGCTGAAGGCACGCCCAATAATTATGCAAACGATCTAAAATTTTTTATATATATTTTTTTTTCTAATTTGGAATCAATCTAACGGGTTTGCCAAGTGAAAATACGAAAAAAGTAAAATAACGGCCACCCTAGTGTATATAATAACATAATTTCGACGAAAATGGCTTATGTACATACATACATCTTCTCTGCTGAAAGTTTATATAATAATATAATATATAACTTCTATAGTTGTATACACTACTTATAACAGATAAAGCTTAAGAAAGTTGAGATAGAATCAATCGAATTTTATTAATATGGACATATTTATATAGTCCTGCAGTTTTAGAGTGACAAAAGATGCATTTAACTATCTACTTAAGAAGTAGCAATTTACCGGGCACATGTCGACAGCAGTACCACCACACTTACAGCTTGCTGCAACTCTTTCCATTCTGGCTAATGGTAGTTTTCGGGACGTAATTGGCAATGGCTATTTAGTTGGGATCTGTTTCCTTTTTTTCTTTAGAATAAAAAATTTGTTACTCGTACATACTTATGTTTCGATAGCCACACATATCGTCGTCCCGAAGTTATCTGGACGTATATCACAAAATCAAAAAAAATGAGTTACGACCATTTTTGAATCTTAAATTATTAGATCTTTCGATGTGTTCAATCACAAGGACTTTATCTCTTAAATTTTCTGAGATATTTAAGAGCCATTTTGCCGTATATCCACGTTTGGTAAAAAAATTTTATGTTATAATGACGTACGCGCCACTTTCGTGGATATACGGCAAAAAATGTATGGAATTTTTCAAATAAAAAAATTTTGCGTTATCTTGACGTACGTACATAAATGAATATATTTAAAAGATTTTTCATAAGAAAAAAAGATAAAGCGTAATAAGAAATCATAAAGAATAGATTTCTTTAACTTCACTTTATTGCTGTTACATTAAAATTAAAGGAATAAATTAATAAAAAACTAATTTTCATTTTTTAGAGGTACATATGTATGTATATAAAATAAATTTTAAATCAAAATTTATTTCATAAAACTTTTATGAATCAAAAGTATGTTTTTTAAGTACATTATAGATAATTCTAGAATCAGTATCTTAATAATATCTTAATATGTTATAACTTATGTAAATAGTTTTGAATAAAACTGAACATCATTGTATAGAAGATATGGGAAAAGGCTTTCAATATCACATCTTTTATATTCAGAAATATTTATTTTTGGACATATACTGAGTTCCTTTTCAAACATTTCATCTGATTTTGAAAAAACTCCTTTTCTCGCTTGTTTTTTTAAATTTGATGACTGAAATTCATCTTTACTTACAGATGCTTTATAGGATAAAGAAAATAAATTAAATTTATTATACTTAATTGCTTTAATTTTAGAAAATGGAACGTTCTGAAAATTTAGTTAATGCGCAATAACTGAATAAATTTTGAAATCTGTAGGTAACATTTCAATAATATTCAATTTAAACTTTTTGGAGTGGTAATTTTTTAATTTTATTATTAAATCTAAAGGACTGTGAATTTCTTTTAACTTTAGAAATCAATCTATTGCATTGTGGACAGAGTCAATTTCTTGAATTTGGGAATGTTCCGGCTCTAAAAATTTTTGAGTAATTGTTTTTAGATTATTATTTTTATATAAAATGCCAAAACTAGCAGACAAAAATATTTTATTTTTATTTTTTGGCACACAAGAGTCGCTCCAAAGAATGATATCCTCAATATGATTAAAATCCTTCAATATATTTTCCAAAATTTTTATTATAGAACTATCGATATCATTACCAGAGCGACCATTCTGTGCTTCGTTCCAAATGGCGCAGTAAGTAACATTTTTTTCGTTTGGATTCTGAGTACATACTCGTACTGTTGCTGTTATATTAAACACTGAAAGCTTTCTTTTATAATAAAAGATGGATGAAATTCCTTTAGGCAGATTAAAAGTGCTTTGTTAATCGTAATTTATTTATTTAGTACTGTAGTAATAAATACTAAATGTAAGAATTTTGCTTACTTAAGTATGTCTCATATACGTCAAGATAATATCAGACAAAAAACAATCCAAAATTTTTATCGGTGTTATTTGGACGTATGTGCCAAAAATAAAGAAAATGTTCCCAAAAAGTGGCTTATACGGCAAACTGTTATTCTTTGTTTGGAGTTAAAAATGTTTAAAACTTAAAAAATTTTCTCCATGACTTAAGAATTTTTTGTACTATTCGATAAAGAATTATTAGCACTACATCTGATAAAAATTTTGAGTCACCTTTTTCGACTGAATTTTTTTCTATAAACTGATAAAACTTTAAATTCAATTTCCCAAAAAAATATTTTTTGGAGTTACGTCAAGATAACTTCGGGACGACGATATATCGAATGAAAATTGTAGATAAAACACCCGATCAATAACTCGTTAATGTGTGCTGTCATCTCAATAATTCGTGTGAGTTGTTCGATAATGAATACCGCTATGCCAAACTATAAACGCGATCAAATTAACTCGCTATCGAAAGCGACGATTAGACCCCAGTTTGATACTCCATCAAAACATTAATCAAATCTTACAATTAAAACAATCGTTTATTTAAAGTACCATCAGTATTTTGACAGCATTTTGTAAATAGGAAAAATAATGTTCGTACTGGACGAATTCCCAATCATGACGCCAGAAAAAATTTGGAAAAGTTTCTCATAGAATTCATTTGTGGCGTTTACGAAGAACTCCTAAGTCACCCTATCCTCTCTAGAAGCTTTGTTCAGTTTTTCCTTCTTTAATAATACGAGTTAATGTACACTTCTAAGAGTTGCGGACTTAAACTTTAAAAAAAATTAAATATGTAGTTCAGAAGACGAATCCGAAATTTTTAAGCCACTTTTCGTTATTGCTTATTTCATTCACCAGCTGCCACCATTCCTATTAATTTTATTTTTCCAGCTCTTAATAATATAAAATCTACTTTTACGGCAAATTACTTTATATCTCTATTTCATGTGCCTTGCCTTGTAGCCTTTCCTGTAATACCATTTATGTATGGACTGTTGATTGTTTATATATTTCGCATTTAAATCGCCTTGAATTTGATTGAAAAGTTTAAATTATCGTTAAGAAGACGTTCATAATGTTCTTTAACTATATTTTTTTCATCATATCTTAATGCGTCCATAGTTTAGAGTAAGCTGAATAGGGAAGTGATCGAAATATATTTTGCTTTCAGAGTAAATTATTTTATGTATGAGTAGCCTTAGTCTCTTTATATATGTATTGCACAGATATCATTCACAGATTCTCCGCTAATTTTGGTAAATGTAACATCCCACTTCATTTATCCATTCAATATCAATATTTTATCCGTGCAAAATTTTACCAGCTATCTGCCCTTTTTATTTATAGTTCATAAACGTCAATTATTTCATGATTGAGCTCACCAGCATTTAAAAATCGACCAAACTTCTGCCAATACCTGCCTTACTTTATTATCCCCATTTCAGAAAAAAAGTCACCATTTTGGGGATAAATCCCCTAATCTGACAACACTGGGTTTCCCTCTAAATGTTGTTTATTTATAGTAAAAAAAATATATAATACTGGCTTATATAAAAATTGTGCTGACTATGAGCAAATTATTCTGTAGCATTCTTTTTGGAATGCTCGTTAATTATTTCAACTTCATCTTCAATATTTAAAACGTATCTTTGTCTTTTTACCACTGGTACCGATGCCATACTAAATACATTTAAAGCTAACCACCCACACTTCTAAAATTTGAAAATTAAACTAATCATACATACATAATTGGCCATTACAAACCTGTCAGGATTACAGCCTAGCTTCTCGCAGCACTCATGTTATTTGTGTTAATTTTTATCCATTATTACCGGGACCTACAGTTTAAAGTCGACTCCGAACGACAGATTTGAGAAGCTTTTTCATGGCAATCAGTTTCTCCCAGAGCTTTTGCCAGAAGACTGCCGATAGGTAGTCGCCAAAAAAAATTTTTTTTCATATTTCTTTTGTTTTTCAAGATGTCAGAGCTGAGGTTTAAACCCGGCGCTATCGTCTAAGTGAGCCAACACACTAACCACTAGACCACGGCGACTACAATTAATTTAAATTAATTAAACTAATCACTTGTAAAAATAAAAAAAGTTTTTTTTTGTAGGCTGGTGTAAATTTATTTTATCTCATTCGAAAGAAATGTTGACTATGTTATTCCGTAAGTGAATAAAAGAAAACTTTACACATGTTTTTCACAACAGGAACAGAGTACTACTTTAACAACATTATTTTTAGAGTTGTCAACTATTCGACGAAATTCAAAAACCGGTTTTCGAATAGTTTAAAAAACCGCACATTTTTAAAAACCTCACATTTTTAAAAAACCGGTTATCGGCTTTTTTGTTTAAAAACCGGTTTGAATAACCCGGTTTTTCGGTTTTCTCCATTAATAAAAATATGTACAATGTACTACATATAATTTTTTTTTTGTTTTTATAACTATTTTAACTTAAAAAAAAAACAGAAGAAATACATTCATCACATTTCATTCTTAACATTAATCTAAAATAAATTAAAAAAAAAACAAATTTTTTTAAGGTACGGTCTAATATACATACATACATGCATACTTAGTCGGGATTTACAATGTGAAAATTGAAAGGCAGACATTTTTCAATTCTCTTTTGCTCTTGCTTAGAACTTTTACAATGTAGAACTTAGAAGACAAACAGAATATGAAAAAATTGCGTAAAGTGTAAAATAAAAAAAAATATGTCCGCTAATAACATTCGTGTTCTACATTGTAACTCCCGACTAAATATGTATGTACATATGTATATTAGACCGTACTTCAAAAAAAGTTTCCCCGTACCGCCCCTAATATAAATTAATTTTTTTTAAATTTTTTTTTAGCAGAACGTAGGGGTCTTCTCATCTGTTATTTTGTTATATCTTAGGCATTTACAGTTTGATCTTAAAGTGTGATATGTCAGTATTTTTGTCTAGAGAAGACCCAAAAACATTTATATATATATATATATATCATACTTAAAGATCGGACCTTAAGTGCCAAAGATATAACGAAAAAACTAAAAAATCTACCCCTATGTTCGGCAAAAAAAATTTGATATTTCAATGTTTTTATCTCGAAAATACCAGTATTGAGGTTAATAGCCTTTAAGGGTAAAACATTAGTCTTCTCGAGACAAAAAAATTTGTTATATCATACTTTAAAATCGGACTGTAAGTACATATCGTCGATGGAATTAAAGAACACTGTAACTGACAAAACCTTAAATGTTCACCAGAGCCAAAAAACATGTATGAAAGTAGAACAAAGACACTGGTATTTTTCAAAACGCAGACGGCGTAAAAATCTGGGACCGGGACCAATCGACGCGGATTTTTTTTCTGATAAAAATTATGCAAAAAACGTATTTTCGATATTTTGTCAGTTACAGCGTTCTTTAATTCTTGCGACGATTACATATACATACATATATTTACATATATAGTTATAGAGTTAAACACTTTATTTATTTTTCTTAAAATACTCATAGTATTTCAAATATAGGATGCAGTTTTAATGTTTAGATGACATACGGTTTCTTAGCTTTGTTTTAATTGTTGAGCTTACTGAAAAGACACGTTTACTTATTGCAGAAGTTGGGTTAATTGTGAGTAGCGCTGTACATATCTGATTTACATAGTGTTTTAGATCGTTTAGAAAATAAGAATAATACAACTGTATGTTGATTTAACGTGCGCACCTGTCCGTAGACTTAATCACACGCAGCCCGTTGCCGGGGCGGTAGTTGATTTCAATGCGCCCAACCACCGCCACCCGATGCCGGTACCCTCTAATCTCATCATGCCCGAGAGCATAGCGCTCAGAAGAGAGCCCATAACACCGAGTTGGCAATTTAGCACCACCACTGTCTGGGTAATGATACCCCCCTTGCTGAGGGATTTCTATCTAGTACACCCACAGCCACAACGTGTACTTTCTGAATGACTGGGAGTCTTAGGTTAACCGGGGGCTTCTGATGCCCGTAGTACTAGATTGAGACATCTCTGGTCAGTCCTTGAGAACACCAGAAAGGCCATGCACCACCATTACCGACATTCTCTGCCTATATCGAGCGCCAGAGCACTCAGGCTAGGTTGAACCCTATATTCCCCGGAGAAAACAGGCCACTGGCGTGAGTACTCACCAGCAGCCATTACTGTATCCGCGGGGGAATAAGAATAATACAGTATAATACACCTAAAATTGATAATATACGAAAATGTCGAATAGTTCGATACTAAAAAAAACCGGTTTTTCGAATAACTCTAAAACCGCCACATTTTTAAAACCGGTTTAAAAACCGGAAAAACAGGAAAAAACCGGTTTTTCGAATAATTCGAAAACCAGTCTTGACAATTCTAATTATTTCAGAACTATTCATACGAAATATTTTTATATGTAATATGACAGCTTTTCGTACGAACACAATACCAGGCTTATTTCTAGCATTTAAGTTATATTCATAACAAAATACAAAAAAATTTAAATTTGTCAGAGAGCGTTCAACCGTTGCCCGAGCACGAAAGAGTACCAGCAACCGTGCTATCAAAAGATTTCTTGCAAACCTCAACATGCACAAGCCTTCTGGGCCGGCCAGCACTGGTCCTGTAGCAATGCTCCTCGACGCTTGAACGATCATGTATTAAATTAAATGTATTAAAACTTCTTGAAAAAAGGTCAGAAATTCACTTAACAACTCCAACATATTCTCAATGTTAATGGTTTTCTTTGTTATTCCCTCCATTTTTACTTCTAACTTCATTTGGTGATGTAGAAAAACTTAATACAAAAAATTGACTACATGCACTTTCTTCATATGTAAGTATATAAAAAATAACGGTTTCATAGACTGTAGTCCTAATTCACCAATTTAAAAAAAAAACACAATAACAAAAAATATAAGAGTTCCATGAGCAAATTTGGATAAGTAGTTTTGGCGTTGTAAGCATTTGAACATAGGGCATTTAAACAAGTGGTCAATTGTTTGTGTCACTGTCAATTTCAAAAAACAAAATAATTGTAGAAAAATCAAGTATGTTAAGTAATTTAACTTATAAATAAAATTCAAATTGTAAATATAACTGTTGTTGTAGAATTATGTAAAAATTAGTACATTGAAGCAACAGAAATTACTAGAAAAACCGTAGGCTTTTTGAGTTGGTTCTAGATACAATATAGAACGTTATAGCGTGTAAATAAGGCTTTAAATCGAAAGATATAGCTGGTTTAGTTTACAAATAAACAAATCCTTGAATATGTAACAAATTCGAAAGAACAATTCATAACAATAATAATAATTGAAAATAAATTATTCTTTATTAAATTATTGTTATAAAAATCCAAAAATTTATGAAAAGTTTCATTGACTATTTAAAATAATTTTTAACAATAATGTATTTAGCGAACTGGCTCAGTGCGTGGTGAAGATGTGCCATTTTGGTTGGGTCTACCTATTTCACCTTTATTTCCGCATAATTATACAACTCAGGAAAAACAAATCAGCCGTTTAATGTTAAGATATTTAGCCAACTTTGCCAAAACGGGGTAAGTTGTACTGTTTTTACTTATTATTTATAAAAGTTAACATTTATTATTATTTCCCGTAGTAACCCCAATCAATCATCTCTGACAACATTTATACCTTCGTCTACGTCTTCCCTTATTGGGAAACCATCATCATTTTCCTTAAGTTCAGCTTCACAAACGTCATCATCATCATCCTCCGCAACCTTAACGCCTTCGTCTAGGCAAGCTACCGTTGAGTTTCAAAATAAAGTCAAAAGGTCTTCATTGAAAATTGTAAATGCAACCACATTATCTTCCACCTCTTCCTCCCCATCCTCCTTAAGTGGTCCAATTAAAAGTAAAGCCATTGTAGTAAACGTTGTAACTGCCACCGCTAGGGAGGCTTTAAATTTGGCTGTGCTCTATAACCAACGTCGTACCAAACGCAATTATTACAAACGTCACTCCCGTAGTAATAATGAGGATCATAGCGGTAGCAGCTCTAGTGAAGAGAAATATTTTTCAAATACAAACAATAAATTGGATGGAGATGAGCTGCCATTTTGGGATGCTTATGATGTGGTTAATCAATTATATATGGAATTGGGTAAGTATATGAATTTTTTTTTTATATAGTATACTCGTATATATGTATGTCTTAAATCCGACAAAAAAGTCTCTGAACAAAACTTTTATAAAATCTTAGAATCAAGTGAAAATAAAGGATTTCAATTTTAATTAAAAAGAAACATGAATGACTTAAACTTTAGCGTCTCATTTAAGATCATGTTTTTGTATGAAGACTTGAAGAAATTGCTTTTCTGTAAAATGAATGATTTAGATCACTGATTATATGAACTTTTTCATGAAATAAAATTTAACCATGGCTCGGTCTACCACTTTGAACTTCGATTCTAAAGAAATAATATTTTCACATGTTTATCCTTCCTCTACGAAAACAAGTAACCCCATACAAACGAATTTGTATGTTTTTTTAATCCAGACAAAAAATAATGGCGTACAAAACGTAAATACTTATGCAGACAAATCGGACAGCTATTACCAGCGGACATCTTTTTTGAATGAACAAAAGCTAAATCTCTAGAACTGTTTTTATAAACCTAAACGAAATATATTCTCTGAAACAAACACGCCCAGCTTGATAGAGACGTGAAAAAGAAAACAAAACATTTTTTGCACAAAATTACCGTAAAATAATACCAATTGAATAGGAAAAGTCTTACAATTTTATTTTACTCTTATATATCGTATCCACTACTTCGGGGAGATTATGGTCGTCATAATCACCGTACTGTGCAGAGAATTGTAGAATTATAATAAAACTACAGGGAACTGGAAGCGTTACAGTCGTGAAAGTGTGTCAAATATTCCGAATATGTCGATTCCACAGCATTCTATCCTACCTTGCGTATCATTATAGTTTATTTGCATCATTTTAGTGCATCTAGCAACGCCTTAGATATGCTGATTGAGTATTGATGATATTTCAAACAAAAATTTTCTTTAGCGGTATAGCTAAAGCTTGGTTGTTAGGTCAGCAAGAAATGTTATCGCATATGTACCTCAGAGAACCAAAAAATGATTGTGGAAAATCTGTCTCTTGGTGCGCATCATGGTATGAGAGCATGGCATTTCTTGGAAAATGACGTGTGATAAACCGTTACCGTCGATTCAGATGACATATGATATCCGACTTTTTTTGGCCGTCAATTAAAGATTATGAACTGTATGATATGTCAACAAGACAATAGAACGCATAAAAAATTATCCGGTAGTATAACTTTTCTATTTTGTGATTTAACACCGTTAGACTAAATGAGTTCTGAAGCTTAATGTGTGTACCGTCTTTAGACGTACCACACTCTGTCCAAAGGCAGGGATGAAACACTATGCGTTAGACCAGCGCTAACCAGTGCCAAAAATTTCCAGACACCAAACCTAACCATATTATGGCGCTCAGCCCAGAAAATCCGACAAAGGATTAGCAATTCTGGCACTGATTTTGTCAGGAAAGCAGCATCCTGAGACTAATAATCATGGGAGTAAATCCCTACTCTTGCTGTGCATTGCACAGTGGGACCACAGATCAGTTTTTTAAGGCAATAAACACAGGAAATAGCTAGGCCTTTCAAATTTTGTACAGATGATAATAGTGAGTTTTTAATTCTTCAGTAAAAAATTTTAGTCAATGGGAGAGTGCCACGCCCATTGGTTTAAAGTGCAGCTGCGGTTGAGCATCACTGTTTTTTTTATTTATTTATTTAAGGTATACGGGATAAATCCCTACAGACCAATTATAAAAAAAAATTACATAATATACAAAATAAAAAAGATTTAGACGTCCATTTGATTATACTGATTAAGGTACAAAATAATATTACGTTTAATGACATTAACATTAACAGAAAAATCAATAAGAAAATAAAAGTCATTATAATGTTTACACAAGTTTCTTAGGGGAACAGAATCAGCATAATTTTTCTGGAAAACTTGTAAATAGATTGGAATATAGAAAGAGTTAATCGATGAAGTACATTAAAATTTATGTTACTGAGTAGGAAGTCGGAACAGACTGCACCATTTTTTAGATTGAATAATAATGAAACGCTAAGCATAGTTCTTCTGCTCTCCAACCTTGGTAATTTTATTAATGCAAGCCTTGTAGAATAAGAAAGAATAATGACGTTAGGATTCCATGTTGAATAACCAAAGCAAAAAAGAAGGAATTATTTATGGACTGATTCAATAATGTAGAAGTGTAGAGTGTAGGGCTAAAGGCGGCTCTCGTATGAATTAGCGATAATTGCAATATTGTTTTCGAGATGACATTTATTTAGCAATTAACTTTAAGGATCGTACCTGAATTAAAGCGTACAACGTACGATAAATAAAAAGTATAATTTGTATACGTCCGTATTACCCTAATACGCAATAAATAAAAGAAAGAAAAAAATTAAGAAAAACGAAAATATTGTTTTGCCTAGTTTTTACTTTTGTTTGTATTAGAAAAAACATTCAAACAAATATTATTGTTTATTATCTTTTTGATTTTTATTTTAATTTTTTCTTTGTACGCAAGGTCAAACTTGGATTTTTGAAATCTATTATGTACATACGCGATGCATTTCGGTAGCTCTCATACAAAATGTATGGGCATGAAACAATTTTGACAAAAAATTTACGTCGTACGCTCTAATTCAGGTACAACCCTAAATCTAAAAATAATTTATATTTGTACATATTAGAAAATGACTTAAAAATTGTATGAATTTCTTGTTGTGCACAGCCGTGTGATTGATGTTGGGATTGTATCATCAATATTTAATTGTCTTAAAATATCGGACACAACTGAGTACTCTTTGTTTCCGTAAGCACGTTCAACAGTATTTTATCAATTAAAAATCAGACTGTATTTCGTACATATGGTAAATGGAATGGAATGTAGTGGAAAAAAAAAGAAAAATGTAAAACCTTTAACAAGAATATTTTATTGTAGAGTCAAACTGAAGAATTAAAAGAAAACATATTACTCGTGTTTTATACAATGATAGTGACAAATGCGCCAGATATAATTTTATAAGCATCACTTTTTTTTTCTTTCTTCCAATATTGATTCAGTTCGCCAACCATAAGGTTACTGCATTAGTTTCACTCAAAACTTTAATGTTGTCTATAGATAGTGCAGCAATAAAACGTTTAAGTTCTCTGTTTATATAACTGGTGTTGATAGAAATTCTCTAAAATTCTTTTATTATTTCTTTCTTACTTAAGCACGAAAACCGCTAATGACAATTATATATGACCAGGGCATACTAAAATTTCATTCGATGACGAGTACCTAAATTTAGCCCCATATCATTTTCAATTTAAACCTCTAAAAACGTTTAATTTTCTAATTAAAATTTACAATTAAAAAACATAAAGATTTGGAGGTAAAAAAACTTTTTTGCATAATAACAAGTGCGTACGATTTAATTGATTTCTGAAGCTTAAACTCTTTAAAAGCAGAGTAGGAAAATAAACAAAACTGAACGTTTTATCTCATTTTGTTGTATTCTTTACAATGAGTAAAACAAAAATAAAACAGAAACAGTGAGAAAGATTGTCCCATTTAATTTTGTATATTGTTTTTGTTTTGAGTACTACAAATACAGTATGAGAAGAAAAAGGAAAGAAGAAGAGAAAAAGAAAAGAAGAAGAGAGAAAAGAGAAAATTATACGAATGTGACGGAATAACAAAGCAAGCACAAGAGCGAAAAGCTAATTGTTTCATTTGCGCTCTTTCTCATTTAGAAAGTATTTGTTTTGGTTTTGCTCACTTACAATACCATTAAAAAAATTTTGAAAAGTGTATGACTTTGTTGTAACTTTTCCGAAATGTTTTGTTTGTTTGCCCACTCTGTTTAAAAGAAAGTTATATCTGTGGACATTTGACAAAACGTCTTCTCTCTAAATCAAGAACTTTTCAGTAGAGCAAAAAAACAGTTAAAAAGGCTAATAGAAGCTATTGATTAGAAAATTAAAGAAATTTTGAACTTGGATATTATACACAAATACTTAACGAACATTATGCGACCTTTTTTTCCCTCTAGAAGCAATAGTTTTCTTTAAAACGACAAAAAATTAATTTAGGACTTTTTGTTAAATAGATTTTAAATAAAAAAATTAGCTTCCACCATACAAGTCGTTTTGTCAACATTTTTTTGATTAAATTTAATAATTATTATAGTCGCTTAAGTCAAGACATGTTGTTTTGTTAAAATGGAATATGAAAGAAAAGGATGAAAGAAGTTGATCTGGAAAATATATTTCGGTTTTATTAAAAAAAATACTTCTATTTTTCCCTACAATGTGCAAATAATTAAATAATAATAATAAAAATTAAATAAAATTTTTTATAGACATTCAATTTTTCAAATTATTCTTAATTCTCTGAAAGAAGTCGTTTTGTCAAATTGAAATTGGGGGAATGTCTGAAAGAGATCGATTAGTCAACTGCATATCTTGCGTTCCAAAGGTCGTAGAAATACGGGGATAAGAGCAAAAGAAGGACAAGGAAATTCTATATTTACTATAAAAATCTTGGAAAATTGTCTTATTTCGAGAGAAGACGTTTTTCAAAATTCCACAGATATTATCAATACATACATATATACTCGTTGTTTGGTGTTTAGACTACTGAAGGAAACCGTTTCTAGTTAAAGTTAAATTTTTAAATTTATTTTTTCAATTTTCTTTATTGTAGGCAATAAAGCAGAAATCCAAAGTCATTATAGAGGACATAAGTTATCCATGTGGTTAAATCTGATACCCCAATTACATCGACATGCGAACATGAATGACCAATCTATGAGACATCATCAGTTCCAAGACGATTTAAATAATTTAAATTTATATGAAGGTAAGACTGTTATCTTAAATAACTGTATAAGTCCCCAACTTGAACTTTAAATTAAACCTTCTGAAGGAATTGTAAGAGCGCAGATACAAGTAAAACCAGACGATGATGATGAAACCATTTTACTGCCAAAAGGAAGACCTACACCACCACCGATAACAGAGCAACAAGCAACAAATAATACCCAAAAATTAAACACAGCAACTACAGGTGAGTTTCAATAAAATTTCGTTTGCAAAACTGTCATATTAAAGTAAACTGTTTCCAGAGTGTGGTGTAGATGGCGCCATGTTTGTGGCTGAAATGACCACTATACCCCCTACTGCTGAAAATCATTCTCTGGTGCTGGATAGTCGTGAAAAAGAAATGGCGACTGCGTCCACCGGCCTCATAGGTAATCTAGAAGTCTTAAGACGTTTAAGTGGCAAGCAATTCCAAAGTTATACTACTGCTCTAGTAGCAACAGTGGCAGTTGGTTGCTTTCTTCTCATACTCAACATTCTTATATTCGCTGGTATCTATCACCAGCGTGAAAAACGAGCCCGAGATGCTAAAACTAAAGAAGAATTGCAGGACAATGATACCAGCAAAAATTCCAGCATGTTGAAACTAAACGCTCTGGGCAGTGAGACAGGTTCATTTACAGGAAGCACTACGGGTGTCAGTGGCAAAACGACTGTGGTCTTCGGCGAATACAGTTGTTATGATGAAAAATCCCTGCAGACAAAAGATGAAAAATTAATGGTAGAGCTACCACCAGCACAAATCGTGGATCAAAATTGGGCCGCATGTTCAACCAGTACCTTGGATTTGCTGAAAACTAAACACCATACGCCCATTGAAACTTCATATCCTCTTAGCAATATTTTACCTATTACAACTGATACTCAAACTGAACATTTAATGGCAGTTAATGCCATGGAATTGGCAACTATAAATCCCTTGCATATGGGTTCTGGTCTTGTTATTGATCCAACATTTGCTGCTACCGCGTCAACAGGTTTACTAAGTAAACGTGGTTCATTCGTAGGTTCTGCAAGTCAACTAAATCAATATGATTTCGCCTCAGTTCAATCATCTGATCAAATGTCTTTTAAGGATATTGAAAATGCTGTTAAAGCTTCAGTTACTATGGACGTTGATATAACCCAAGATGATGACATACCTGAACCACCACCACCGCCAAGATCATTTCAAATCCAACAGACATCTACACAGCACCAACAACCATCAGTTAGTAGTAGCGGCAGTGGCATTAGCACTGGTGGTGGTGGTGGTGGTATATTAAGACAAGCTGGAACCTCATCGGCTACACAAACTAGTAGTGGCAAGAAACGTGTACATATACAAGAAATTTCTGTTTAAAATTAAATATATTTTTATTTTATATTTCCATTTTAATAATATTAAGGCCCATTATTACAACTTGCCGTTAGTTAAAGTTAGGATTTTATCGGACAGATAACTCGCGTTTTGTTATTAAAAGTAAACATTAACCTAAAGTGATCGATAAAGTTATTGGGAAGGTTGCCTTATCTTTAGGTTAAAGTTCACTAGTAATAACAAAAAGCAAGTTATCTGTCCGATAAAATCCTAACTTTAACTAACGGCAAGTTGTAATAATGGGCCTAAGTGCTTCAAAACGGTTGTCATTTTAGCAGTTGCTTAATTATTACAAGAATTGAGTTCAATTGAGTTAAATGTCATCCCTAAAAACTAAAATCTTATGAGAGAACATGTATTGGTTCTGGTAATTCTATATATTGAAACGCATTTTTTTAAGAGTGAGAGCGCATTCGCAGTGAAAATGAAAAATAGTTTTTCCTTTTTCCGATTGCCTACAACTGTGGTAGTACATATTATATGGAATGTTGATCCTATCTGCCTGATCCCCAATAGCCCAAAAATTAGTTATCACACCAGCGTTCTTGCTGTTATTTCTTTGTTTCATGGACAACAGCGCACAGTTGTAAAGGCTTCATACATTTTTGTGCAAAAAGTATAAGGAGTCGACCTAGAACCTTGAAATGAAAATCTGCCACTGTCATCGCCCACCGCCCATGCAATCCAAATAGATAATTTCGCATAAAACTTGTCCTATAAAAGCAAGTCTTAAAATTTAATACATATACTATTTGGAAAAATCAAAAGGAGCATGCCAAGATTCATTGAAATCGGCCACGCGCATCGCGCTATC
The DNA here is from genome assembly GCA_963576795.1 of Metopia argyrocephala. Taxonomy (NCBI): domain Eukaryota; kingdom Metazoa; phylum Arthropoda; class Insecta; order Diptera; family Sarcophagidae; genus Metopia; species Metopia argyrocephala. The sequence continues at coordinate 12,153,334 of OY756211.1, forward strand.
TTGCACTATGTGAAGGCGGCATTTGATTTTTAAAATTTATTTTTTGTAAATCAAAAACTTGTGAAACGAAAACTGACGAACATTTTCACGTAGCTCATTAACTTGCATATGTCAGATAATTTAATCGATAACTTTTCAATGCCGTTTTTATTGAACAGTGCTTCCTTTATAATTTGTAGAAACAGTCATTTAGATTGCCTATGTAGGCTTATAAAGTTCAAAAATTATAGTTCCTTTCTTTCTTTCCAAAACAAAATATTCCTTTATAATTAAACCAATTATGCACTTCCCTTAGTGAAACACTTCTCTATAGAATGGCAACAATATATTTTTAAAAAGTAACAGTCAAAAATTGATTTTTTGCAACAACAAAAAATACCACTATGCAGCGGTCTGGTTTTTTCCAGGTCATATCTTACTCAATTCGAACTGCTGATCTTGCAAATCGTCAGGCCAGTGCACCTTTGGCCTGCTGTTCTGTAGGGTTGCACGTCAGTTTTTCCCTTGACAATTCCTTGCATCTGCATGGAAACACTCACAAACCTCTTTTAGAGTTAAATATAGAAGAGAGAATCATTCGACTAATTTTTCTATTATTACGCCCTTAATACAACCAAACCATTACTATGGTCAATTGCCACTTGTAGCGTACTTTTAGAATATGAGTTTCTTTTCAAATTATCTTACGCTTAAAGTACATCTGTCTCGCATTTACATTATGAATCCTTTGCATGAGTCAAACACAAGGGTTATTTGTTTATTGGCGAAGGAAGCTTAAAAGACAGAGGGGTTGGAAACTCACGAATCCTATTTTACAACTGATTTCTAACATTCTCCAAGTAACCTGTTTCATGAAAATTAACTATTTTAACTGTTTTTGACACAATTTGCACAATGCCTGTTATGTACTTCTATCTTAAGTTAAAAGCTTGCACAGAATATAAGTCTGCATCTTGCAAAATCTGCAAAAAAAAAAGTTTGAATACCGGGATTTATAAACATATGAATACAATGTTGCCTATATGTTGACATAAGAGTGTTAAATTTTGCCGATGAAGAAACATCATGAAAAGAGGGAACAATTATTTCTATTTTCGCACAAATATGTACGTCATTTCCCATAACACGCTTATGCTAAAATCATGAAAATTTTACCTGAATTGCACCACTTTGTTGCTATATGTATGTTAAAGCCATGATATCGTTATATTTTTGTCATGTAATATTTTGCTGGGATATTTCTTTTAATCTCTTATTAAACTTTTTATTTCTAGACTCTTTTTTTTATTTAAAAATTAAACTTAAGCGTAAATAAATAAAACTACTATATGGTTCAATGTTGTGTACCTTTTGTTAAATTTATCAAAAGAAAAAGAACAAATAACATTTACTAGATTTAATTAAATATTATTATCAAACTTACATACATACATACATACATACATAAGTATATATGTACATATAAATATACACACAGATATATATACATACAATATTTTGTTCTTTTCTGTAATATTATGTATATTTACATACTATATTATACATTCATAAAGATAGACATTATCATGTAAATGTTATTTAAATACATATTTAAAAAAGAAAAATAATTTATTAAATTTAAATTATACTCGTATTTAAATAAAACTCAATCAAAATCAAACCGATGTATAATTAAAAACAAATTGTAAAACTTTACAAACAAACATTTGAAATTATCTAATAAAAAAACAAAGAGATATAATTGCCCATATGCAACAAAAAAAAAAAAAATAAAGTAGACTTTAATTTAAAATTTGTATGAAAAATAAAGACTTCAGAGCCCTTATTCTGTATCTCTCCTAAGCTAAAACTCTATCGCTAAAAATTTATAAACTTGATTTAGAACTTTTTGGCTACGAATACAATTCCTGAACGCTTATTGTAATTTAAAAGCTTCATGCCTATTACCTCTAAACTTTTTAATTTTATATATTCTAAGGACCAGCCTGTTTCAAAAATCCAACATGTTAGCATTTTAGCTTAAGAGAAATACAGAATAGGGCCCCAGGTATACTTTATATTGTTTGCATAGGGCCGAATATCTAGGTTTATGTAATAAACTTTATATTGCATAAGTATATGTATACATATGTTTGTTGGTATTATTTTATATGCATTCATTATTAACTCCCTAAAGTATGCCAAATATTTTTTAAACTGTACACATTAGTATGAACGTACATACTCGTGCATACCTATAATGAGAATAAAATTAATTAAAATGAAAACAGCATAAACTAATAAAGAATAATAATAAATAGAATAAAGTATTAAATATATTAATTTAAATCAAATTATATGTCAAAAATCATAATAACTGTATAACTTTTGTTTATTAACGTTAAGTTTTAAAATAATGTTTCTCTATAAGTGTTTTTATTTGTTTTAAATAAATAACTAGAAATCAAAAATAAAAAACAAACAAAAAATAATAATAATAATTACATGAATATTACTACAATATGTATAATTAACTTAAGAAGAAAAAAAAATAATAAAATAAAGAAAACGAAAACCGAAATTATATAAGAAATCTATATTGGAGTGTATAAAATGTCTCTCGTATGTGTGAATTTTTACTTGATAAACAATAAAAATAAATAATTCAGTAATATGTGAATCTGATTATTTTACTCATACCTGTACAGAGTTACTTCTATACATTATCGCTACGGAAGCCAACTCTTTGGAAACAAAAATCACACTAAGATTAGAAAAAAAAAAACTCAATAAGCATAAATGCGAGCTAAAAAACCACTAAATTTGGTTTATTTTAATATATTCGTCAGTTAACTCAAAGAATATGAATATATAAATCATAAGAATGAGGGATGCCAATTCCAAAATCCCGATCCCGAAATATCCCGGGATTTACAGGATTAGCCAAAATCCCGAAAATAAGTACATACATATATGCTAAATTTTTAGTTTTATATATTTCATAAAACAAGGCAATTTTTTAAAACTTTTTTTTAAATATTAGAACTGTTCTTTTCCCTAAAAGCGTTGCAAAAATCAAAAATTTGACAGAAGAATTTGATAAAATAAATAGTTACATCTGATAGAGAACTTCTCACTGATTAAGAATCCGAAAAAATTTTTGAAATCGGATAAAAATTATGATTTTTAGAGTCAATCAAAGTTGACATTTTTTCGGACTTACAAAAAATGTTTAAATTAAAAAAAATATATCATCTTTTCAATTGAATTTCAGGCAAACTATGCAACCGATCATTAATTTTTTGGTGTCGGATGAAAGGTATGTTGATTCCAATGAGACGATGTAAAAAAAAGGTTATTCGGTCCAATACTTTTTTTTCAGGCGCAATTTTGCAAACACATGATATTTGGGTATTTTTTCACACTTAATAGAATAGAACAAAAAAAGTGACGGTTTGTGACGGGAACTATTAAACAGAGGTTGTTTAGTATTTAATACTCTAACTTATTTTCTTGAAATTGGGTGCCCGTACTTGCCCGTGTACATGAAAAACAATAAAACTGTAACAACTTTTACTACAAAAAGATATATTTTCAAAATATTCAAACAGATTTTGGGCAGCACTGAGATCCACTCTAATTGTATACCAAACTTAGTAGATGTATTGGTCTTTAATTTATTATTTAGTTTTTTATGCTTTTTCATTCGCTTACAACGCCCCCTAGCGGAAAAAAATTTCGGAAAAGTTACCACTTTGATGACGATTCAAATGATGAGCAAAACTACCAATATGGAATTTCTCCGTTACATGCAAGAATCAGGTGAATGGAGTTTATTTTAAAACTGTCATATACTATTTCGCGTGAGGGAGAATGTTTTGATGAGTGCACTACACCAAAAGAAAAACAGTCTGTTCGAAAAAAAAAATAATACAAGAGAAATTTTTTAAGAACCTTGTACTAAAAGTAGACTGCCCCAAGCAGGGGTACGGAAACACCAATGATGGTAATATGTCTAGGGCTTTTTTTGAAAATGATGAGGTAACTTCTCGAATTACTGGTGTCAACTTTGATATAATAAAAAGGTTGGCTGTTATCCTTAATGTTATTAACTCTAAAGCAATGGTGAATGGCCCAAACTTTGATGAGTATGCATCAAAAACTGCCAAACTTTTGGTTCAATTGTACCCTGAAAAGAAACTTACCCCTACGGTACATAAGATGTTGGCTCATGGTAAAAATTTAATTGAGTATCAGTGCTTACCAATTGGAGAGTTGTCTGAAGAAGCCCAGGAATGCAATAACAAAGACTACAAAAAGTTTAGAAACACTAATACTTGCAAGATTTCACGGATTAGACAGAGTGAAGACCTATTCAATATGTTAGCGGTTTCTTTAGACCCACTTATTTCATCACGACGATACGTAAGATCCCGAAAGGATTTGGAAGAACGTAATTATTGCTCCGATATGTTAAGTCTACTAGATATAGCTCCCAATGTTAATGACTTTTTTTAAGAGAACTAACTAATAAAAATCTTATACTACCTTAAAAAATACACAAAATTTTTCATTAGACTTAATATGTATAGCATTAATATTGTAGTATTTAAAAATTTCAAAATTGTGTAACTATAATAAAAATAAAAAATTTAACATTATATTGAAAAAAAAATTAGTAAAATTTTATAATTTTTTTTTCTTATTACAGTGTTATTTTTTCTAGACTTTTAATATGCATTGTGATTATTGAAGCGCTAGGTCTAATCGAAAAGCTGACTGCGCTTAAGTTATATTTTAAAGAATTTTTAAATTCACAAATCTCCTTACTTCAAAAGACAGGATTTTTGAAACAAAATAGGCCAAAATGTGTCACTGTGCACAGTGCCGCAGTGGGCCTTTTACAATGCGGGTGCGGTTTTGTTGAAGTTAAACTAGATAAAATTCAAGTGCGTTTTAAACATTAAATATGCCCTGATAATTTTAACAGTTATGATTTTTGCAACAAAAAAAGTAAAAACGATGCACTGTGCCGGCCATGCCGGTTAATTATTCTTAAGCTAAAGGGATTATCTTTCAAATACTTTATAAATTTTAATAATATCTTTATTACTTTAAGGCCCATTATTACAACTTGCCGTTAGTTAAAGGTAGGATTTTATCAGACCGATAAATTGGTGTTTGTTATTACAAATAAACAAACAAATAAACACTCCAGACAATTGATAGGAGTCTATAACAAAAAGCTGTTTTTCTTTTCTGTTAAATCTGTCAGGCGTTAGATAATAATTTTCTTTCTCAGCAAATTTTTGGTTAGAATAAATACATAAATAAAAAAAAATTCAAACTATCCTTATAATTACTGTATAAATTTAAACAAATAACTAACTAATTTATAACTAACAATAATATAACTTAGTTCTAATCAGGCAAAAAAATTTTTTTTTTCTTTACAAGGAAAATTAGGTCGCCTCGCGTGACAAACCAAGTTTCTTTTCTATTTTTCTCTTCCTTTTTTTCAAGATCCTTTGTCAATAATAATGTTCGAACTATTGAACCCTTCCGGCCAGTTTTAAGTATATCGAGTATAAATAACGATTATTATAAGTTACCTGGAGGCTGGGTTTTATAAAAGAATAGTTGCTTTTATTTACACCAATAACCTTTTGTCGTCGTTTTTCTCTTCTTTTCAGATTCTCAGGCCACATCCAAAACAACCGCAGCCTAAGTTCGACTTTAAAATATTCCACGCACCAACCTCCAGCTAAATTGAAGAAAAATTAGTTCAATAAGCCCCATAATTTCACACCTCATTAATCACTTACGTCTAAGTTATGCATTCAAATATATTATTATTATTATTCACTCAAAATATTATTATTCATTATTATTATTATTATTATTATTATTATTCTGTATGAATTCTAATAAAAGATTTATTCTCACTTATAAAATATGTTTTATTAATTTAGGCCAAAAATTTATAAATTCAAATATGTGCAAGATTAAATTCAGATTAATCCTTGCCGATTAGCGGATCTTGAGCAACTGTTCACCTATTTAATTCGTTCTCCGATAACAGTCTTTTCTGTTTGCCAAAACCTTATGTATTTGCCTATGTACTCATATATCAAAGGTCGTCGACCCTCTTACATAAGTTGGAAGTAAATCATGTATACTACCTATTTTTATTTTTCCAATGACCACTGTTATGGTGGAATACAACTCTGCTCGCCCCATACATTTTTACTTTCAATATGCGGCATCCCTACACTCTCTCTACTCGAAAACAGGGATGTTCACAATTTAGGCATTTATTCACATCAAACAGAAATCACATTTTCCACACAAACGTCACCTATACCACACACAACACCATTCAAGGAGAATGAAAATTAAAAAAAATTAAATAAAATAATAAATAAATCAATAATATTGTCTTTGTGCCATGATGGCTAAACGATGGTACTAACTCTCACATTCATCCATATTGTGAGGTGTAAGTATCAAAGCCCTGTGTCTTTTCAACGTGAAGATCACACATTGTAGGTTGATCTGCTACTATCAAACATAGCAGCCGGCGCTCCTAATGTACATCTCGTGAGACATGCAGTCACCAAGAATCATCCCGGCAATCATTTTGTGGGCAATACCCAAACGATATCGACATCTTGGTTCGTCAAATAAAATATGTTCATATATATGAGCATCGTCGACTTTACTTGTACCCCACGTAACATTTTCATAAGTGGCAATCATATCAAAGGTGGCTGTTTTAACATCACCCAGTAATCCAACGCAATCTTCTCTATGTACCATGTACGTACGGATAATCTCGCTCTAATAGATCCTGTACAGTCCAAGTACAATCATCCCACCTATTCTATACGATAATAGAATAATAATAAAGTAATAAACAAAATTGTCATCGTCCTTCATTCTCCACTAAATATCTACAATGTAATATATGTATAGATAAACGTTAACAATGGAAACGCTAAAACGCATAGAAGAAAAAAGTTTTCCCCAAAACCCTAAATCTTCCCGTAATTGGTTCGATAAATGCTCAACTCAAACAACCAAAATATGTTCATATATAATGTGCAATCCATGCCACAAATTAAAAGTAAAAACATTGGGTAGGCCAAAAAAAATTGCCCCAGTATACATATACAGTGGCCTGAACTGTAGGGGTTAAAACCATTCTGGTACCTCCTAAATGGCAGCATAGAAAACCTTAAAATAAATATGCCTACTGTTAGTGTAGTATGGTAATCAGACTCCTAATTCTGCCGCAACATATACTACCAAATAAAAAAAAAAATCCGTTGGAAGGAACAAATTTATACAGAGAACAAAAAGTTTAAAACTTTCAAATACAATTTAGCGTGAAAGGGGGCGTGGCGTAGGAAATGTTTATTTATACCTCGCCTGTAGTATAATGTGTATACAATTTGAAGTAAATCTGTTAAAAACTATATGGAAGCAATTACATAATTTTAAAAAAGTGGGCGTAAAAGTGGGCGTGGTCGAAAAAAAAGTACCGTATTAATCATGCCAGAGTCCCAGTTATATGCTGTGAAAATTTCAGGAAGATCGGTCTGGAAACAAACAAACAAACAAACACACTTTCAATTTTATATACATATTTAGATACAAACGTGTACGATGAGGAAGATAGATTTCTTACTTGAAGCGTCGCACAGTGGCGCCTTTTGGCCTTTTTCGTTGCAAAAATCATAACTTTTAAAGTAATAAAGATATTTTAAAAATTTAAAAAGCATTTGAAAGAAGACTCCCCTAGCTTCAAAATACATCACCCGCAAGGTGATAGGCCATCCGCGGCACTGTGCACAGTGTTGTCTTTTGACGTTTTTCGTTGTAGTCATTATAACTTTTAGGCCCATTATTACAACTTGCCGTTAGTTAAAGGTAGGATTTTATCAGACCGATAAATTGGTGTTTGTTATGCTGCCATTTAGGAGGTACCAGAATGGTTTTAACCCCTACAGTTCAGGCCACTGTATATGTATACTGGGACAATTTTTTTTTTTGGCCTACCCAATGTTTTTACTTTTAATTTGTGGCATGGATTGCACATTATATGTGAACATATTTTGGTTGTTTGAGTTTAGCATTTATCGAACCAATTACGGGAAGATTTAGGGTTTTGGGGAAAACTTTTTTCTTCTATGCGTTTTAGCGTTTCCATTGTTAACGTTTACCTATACTGTATATTACATTGTAGATATTTAGTGGAGAATGAAGGACGATGACAATTTTGTTTATTACTTTATTATTATTCTATTATCGTATAGAATAGGTGGGATGATTGTACTTGGACTGTACAGGATCTATTAGAGCGAGATTATCCGTACGTACATGGTACATAGAGAAGATTGCGTTGGATTACTGGGTGATGTTAAAACAGCCACCTTTGATATGATTGCCACTAATGAAAATGTTACGTGGGGTACAAGTAAAGTCGACGATGCTCATATATATGAACATATTTTATTTGACGAACCAAGATGTCGATATCGTTTGGGTATTGCCCACAAAATGATTACCGGGATGATTCTTGGTGACTGCATGTCTCACGAGATGTACATTAGGAGCGCCGGCTGCTATGATCGATAGTAGCAGATCAACCTACAATGTGTGATCTTCACGTTGAAAAGACACAGGGCTTTGATACTTACACCTCACAATATGGATGAATGTGAGAGTTAGTACCATCGTTTAGCCATCATGGCACAAAGACAATATTATTGATTTATTTATTATTTTATTTAATTTTTTTTAATTTTCATTCTCCTTGAATGGTGTTGTGTGTGGTATAGGTGACGTTTGTGTGGAAAATGTGATTTTTGTTTGATGTGAATAAATGCCTAAATTGTGAACATCCCTGTTTTCGAGTAGAGAGAGTGTAGGGATGCCGCATATTGAAAGTAAAAATGTATGGGGCGAGCAGAGTTGTATTCCACCATAACAGTGGTCATTGGAAAAATTAAAATAGGTAGTATACATGATTTACTTCCAACTTATGTAAGAGGGTCGACGACCTTTGATATATGAGTACATAGGCAAATACATAAGGTTTTGGCAAACAGAAAAGACTGTTATCGGAGAACGAATTAAATAGGTGAACAGTTGCTCAAGATCCGCTAATCGGCAAGGATTAATCTGAATTTAATCTTGCACATATTTGAATTTATAAATTTTTGGCCTAAATTAATAAAACATTTTTTATAAGTGAGAATAAATCTTTTATTAGAATTCATACAGAGTGAATAATAATATTTTGAGTGAATAATAATAATAATATATTTGAATGCATAACTTAGACGTAAGTGATTAATGAGGTGTGAAATTATGGGGCTTATTGAACTAATTTTTCTTCAATTTAGCTGGAGGTTGGTGCGTGGAATATTTTAAAGTCGAACTTAGGCTGCGGTTGTTTTGGATGTGGCCTGAGAATCTGAAAAGAAGAGAAAAACGACGACAAAAGGTTATTGGTGTAAATAAAAGCAACTATTCTTTTATAAAACCCAGCCTCCAGGTAACTTATAATAATCGTTATTTTTACTCGATATACTTAAAACTGGCCGGAAGGGTTCAATAGTTCGAACATTATTATTGATAAAGGATCTTGAAAAAAAGGAAGAGAAAAATAGAAAAGAAACTTGGTTTGTCACGCGAGGCGACCTAATTTTCCTTGTAAAGAAAAAAAAATTTTTTTGCCTGATTAGAACTAAGTTATATTATTGTTAGTTATAAATTAGTTAGTTATTTGTTTAAATTTATACAGTAGTTATAAGGATAGTTTGAATTTTTTTTATTTATGTATTTATTCTAACCAAAAATTTGCTGAGAAAGAAAATTATTATCTAACGCCTGACAGATTTAACAGAAAAAACAGCTTTTTGTTATAGACTCCTATCAATTGTCTGGAGTGTAACGCCGGAAAACAAAATCAATTTAAGGGAGCTCCTTTAGGTGATCATATAATCGTAGAGTTATCAGGCAGTATAAAAAGGCCTAGAAAAAAAGGCTGTTAGATTTGAAGAGGGTGTTGATTTTTAAGATAACAGAGAAATTTTGGTTAATAAGAACTCGCAAATTTAGGTGCGAACGGACTGAGTATTAACTTAAATTTTTATTCAGATACATATATATATATATACTAAATTCTTTTTGAATCTGAGACAAGTTGAATCGTAAATTTTTTTCTACATATACATTTTTTATACCTAAATCGATTACATCCCTAAACTTTTTTTTTTTTGTTATCGATAAGTTTAATTTTTGTCCGTTTTGTTTGTTTAATTGTTAGTCTTATAATTTAATTACTTCAATTTTTTTTATCACTTTAAATTATTATATAAATATATATATTTTTTTTTTTTTGTTATTTTATTCTCCGATACAGATATAATAAATAATACTATGTAAATGTTAATGTCATAAAATATGTGTTGGTAAAGAATTTTATTTTAAGCGGGATAGGTGAGATGTGGAGGTTAGAGTCAGAATGTGCGGGTGTATTTGGGGGTCATAGTCTGGACGATTTGATGGTGTATTTAATGACCCAGGATGGGAGGGCATCTGCGGAGGTGTTATCAACCAAGCCTCACTTTTATGTTCTATCTTTTTTGTGTATTGTGTCTTTTTTTGTGTGTTTATACAAGATTTTTTTATTGGTGCTTGTCCAAAACAGTGGTGACGGGATGGAACCAGTCCCTGAATTAATGCTGAGCTACCCAGGTTTAGTCACCACTGGGCTACTGAGGTGGACACGTAACAATATGGCGCCCAAGCGGAAGTCAATAACTGACCTTTGTTTTTACGACAATGGTCTGTTATGTGGTAGATACTGTGCATATACAACAGCTAAATATGCACAACAATAGAATGGGTTTTATAATAGCCTAAATATCGTTTTGTGATGGTGCTTTATCTCCAATGGTAGTAATCGGAAGATACCGAAATGGGACAGTGGTTTTGTTTCGTGAACATTGGAGAGGAGATACATCATGAAATTGATTGGACGATATCCAGATCCGAAGAGCGACAAGGGATGAACTCTACGTAAAAATTTGTGTATTGTTAATTTTTATTGTAAGAGAGTGTTCGTTTGTCTGGTGTGAATATTTAAAGTAGTTTCAGTGATTTGTTTTACATGTAACGTTAGTCTAGTGAAAATGGGAAATGTCGGTTCTGAACATTGTGTCAGAACTTTGTGTTCATTGTCCATTGATTGACTACCCCTGTTTTTGTCTATGAACAGAGATAGGTGTAACGTAACAGTTGTGTGTGTTTTTTTTTTTTTTTTGTAAGACTTGTTTATGGGACATTTAAGGCCTGGGAAAAGGGCGCAGAAGAATATCACTATACCGCACATATGACTACCTCGGTCAAACCGACCCGCGTATGTTGAATTATATTTGAGTGGGAATTTTTTTCATTATATAGTATATTTTTGAGGCTTAGTGGCTATTGATTATTTCTGAGAGTTATCTTATATAAATATTTTAATTATACTAATTTGATTGTTTATTATAACATACATATATATTTTTTTTTATTATTATTTATTATAGAGTCATTTGTATTTTTAGATATTTTTTTTTTTGCTTTGGTTATATTTCTTTTTTTTTATTTGACTTTGATTGTCTGATTTTTAGGAGTGAAAATCTCTTAGGGCAATAGTATAGAATCGGTTGTCAGTGTATATTGTGTTTGTTTAGATATAGATTTATGCCGTCTGAAAAGGATCAGTTGAAAAGACAACGGGCAAGGAATATTACGAAAGAAGGATGCCGCCACCAACTGTCGATAGTAATATAATGGATATGTCGGAGACGATAAACACAGGTAATAGAGCCCGGAACACTGGGGCAATACCGAAAACTTCAGGCAAGGGTCAGAATACGCAGAGAAAGGAGAATGAAGACCTACCCCAATCCGTAAAAGACATGGTGGTTAATAGCGTAGAGGAAATGAGGAGATCTATAAATCTCTCTATACAAGAAGTGGTGACCGAGATTGGGATGTCTGGACAATAATAATAATAATAAACAACTGAGTATGGTGCATGAGAACATAGCAACTTTAAACGAAGCCATCAGAAGTCTGTCGGCGGCTAATAGTAATGAAAAATGGAACTTACCAGGACCGAGTAGGCAGTCCGACAAGGGACAAAGCCCTATAGCTAGCGCTTATGAATTTCCATCACGTCAGAGCGCGAATATTCGGGTCAATGTACCGCAAGCCATTTCATCAGTGCGAAACGATCCACCTGTAAACAACTTCTATTCAAATAAATCAAGGGTTGAGAGATTTGGTTTGAAATTTGATGGCATTGATAGTCACCTGTCGGTTGAGTCCTTCATCTTTCGGCTTGAATATTTCCATAGGCAGTATCAAATCCCATGGAGATAAATTATGGATGATTTTCATCTCCTTGTAGCAGGTCCGGCAGCTGATTGGTACTGGCTATATGTAGAAACAACACCCATGACTTCGTGGGAAAATTTGCGATATGCTCTTCTTAACCGTTTTAAAGCCCATCGAACAAACCTGGAAATTATGCACGGGTTAGTGGAAAGGAAACAAAGGCCAGGCGAGAGTATAGATAATTATTTTTATCATTTAAATTTATTAAGGTCTAAGTTAGAACAGCCTATCTCCGAATTTGAGCTCATTAAACTGGCTAAGAGAAATATGAGGGAACATTTAGGTAGAGTCGTTTACCCTATACCAGTTTCGTCCATTGAGCAATTGAGGGTTGAGTGTGTGGAGGCAGAACGGCATTTCGCTAGGAAAGATATGAGAGAACAACCGTCAAGAAAATATATAAATGAAGTCGGATATGACAGCGATGTAAGCGAAGCAGTTATTGATGAAGTTAATACCCTAGTTTGCTGGAATTGCAAACAAACAGGTCATACGTTTATCGAGTGTGCTTCGACCCAAAGGGAGCTTTTTTGCTACAAGTGCGGCAAACCGGACACCATCACCCCAAATTGCCCCAACTGTAAGTCGAGGGGAAACAACAAGAAGGAGGTGATGTCAACGGGGGAATCACGTCCTGTGAAAATCACCCCAAAACAATAAATGTAGAGCACAATGAGGGGCATAATTATGCAAAAGGCCGTCATTATATTTCGTTAGAGGCACGACAACAACATTACGAAACTGTCCGTAAAGAAATTTTTGGTGAAGGTAGCCCTCAAAGTAAATTCAAAGGTAATTATGAGCAAAACACGCCTCAGATAATAGTAAAAAAATCAATAGAGTCAAATACATCAAAAGAAAATAAACAGAATATACAGTCAACTGATCAGAAAAAAGGTAAATCAAAGGTACAATATGATATAATAGCAAAAAAGAGAGAAGAATATAAACAAAGAAAGCGAAAACGGAGAATGCTGGCTGAATCAATATCACGAGTTAATTTTGTCGATCCCCGACCTTACGCTGTAATAACGATAGCGGGTGAAGAGTACACTGCCCTATTAGATTCTGGTGCTTCCGTTAGTATTCTGGGTAGAAATTGCCGTGAGATGGTACAACGCATCGGCGCAAAGATAATGGAACAATATTCTATCGTTCACACCGCCTCTGGATAGCCTCACAGGATACTCGGTAAAACCAGGTTAAATGTAACTTATAAGAAGGAGGTCAAAGAAGTAGTTTTCTATTTGTGCCCTGATCTGGAGCAGGATATATATCTGGGTATCGACTTTTGGAAAACTTTTAACATAGCACCAAATATCATTCAGGGCGAAGAGATTGCGTCAGAAATAACTGAAACCCTTAAGGAGCAAAATAACGAAAATACAATCAAACTACATGAACTTAATGCAGAACAAAGACAAAACTTAAATGAAGTACTTTCTAAATTTCCGTCATTCGAAGAAAAATGATTAGGTTGCACCGGCTTAGAAAAGCATGAAATTAAGCTATTAGAGGGGACGAATCCAATCAAAGATAGACATTACCCGATTTCTCCGGCCATGCAGGAGCTTGTTTATGCCGAAATCGATAAAATGCTAAAATTAAAAGTAATTGAGGAGAGTGAAAGCCCCTGGAACAACCGTACCACCATAGTTAAAAAGCCAGGAAAAACCCGTTTTTGCCTTGATGCTCGAAAATTAAATGCAGTGACTGTGAAGGATGCTTATCCACTTCAAAATATTGAGGGCATACTAAGTCGTATAGATCAAACTCATTTTATTAGTAGTGTCGACTTAAAACATGCGTTTTGGCAGATCGAGTTAGAGGACGAATCTAAGCCTATGACTGCATTCACTGTACCAGGGCGTCCGTTGTATCAGTTCCGGGTCATGCCTTTTGGTCTGTGCAACGCCGCCCAACGACTCTGTCGCCTGATGGACAAAGTGATACCGGCGAGACTGAGACCGAACGTATTCGTTTACCTTGATGATTTGTTGATCATCTCTTATACATTCCCAGCGCACTTGAAGATACTAGAAGAGGTAGCCTGCTGTTTGGAAAAAGCGAACCTCACCATCGGCCTTGAAAAATCCAGATTCTGCTTCAAGGAGCCTCGCTATTTGGGGTTTATCATAGGAGGGGGAGTTCTTAAGACAGACGGTGAAAAGGTCTCGGCTATACAACGAATTCAAGTACCAAAATCGCCTAGAGAGGTTAGAAGCTTTCTTGGTACCGCCGGGTGGTATCGGCGTTTTATCAAGGACTTTGCTTCAAAGGCCGCACCACTAACAGACACTTTAAAAAAAGGTAAAAAATTCAGTATGACACCTGAAGCTGTCGAGGCGTTTGAATGTCTTAAATTGGCTTTGACTACGGCCCCTGTTCTACGACATCCAGATTTTGGCAGAACCTTTTATATTCAATGTGATGCGTCACAAAATGGGATAGGAGCTGTACTATTTCAAAAGGACGAAAACGGGAATGAGAATCCGATAGCTTTCTATTCCCAGAAATTCAACACATGTCAGAGGAACTATTCTGTTACTGAGAAGGAATGTTTAGCTGCTGTTTTGGCCATAAAACGCTTTCGACCTTATATAGAGATGATGAACTTCACAGTGATCACTGAACACGCTAGCTTGAAATGGCTCATGTCCTTAAAGGATTTGAGTGGACGTCTAGCTAGATGGTCTCTACAACTTCAAGCGTTCGATTTTGCCATTGAACACAGAAAAGGCTCAGAGAACATTTTACCGGATACCCTATCCAGAATGGCTGTAGAGGCAAACGAACTCTTACATGAAGATTTTTTTGATTTCGAGACCAATGAATTCGAAAGCGAAGACTATCTTGCACTGGCTTCGAATATAAAGGAAAACGAAGAGCGGTTACCAAATCTCAAAGTGGAGGGTGGTAAGATATATAAGATGATAAGTTGCTATCAATCAGAAGAAATCGGCGAACCGACATGGAAACTGTGGGTGCCCCAACAGATAACACAAATATTGATCGAAAAGGCACACGATTCAGATAGATCCGCTCACTGTGGGATGCACTAAACACTCTGAAACGCCTGTATTATTGGCCTCATATGGCAATACAGGTAAGAAATTATGTGAATAACTGCCAAACTTGCAAGGAATGTAAGCCCTCTAATCAAAATTTAAGACCTACGATTGGAGAAGAGGTTCAAACGGAACGCCCTTTCCAAAAGTTGTACATTGACTTTTTGGGCAAATACCCCAGGTCAAAAACCGGTAATGCCTACATATTTGTGGTGGTCGACCATTTTACCAAATTCACGTTTGTGAAGGCGATGAAGGACGCAACAGCTAAGAACGTGGTTCAGTTTTTAGTGCAGGAGGTGTTCAACAAATTTGGTGTACCAGAGACCATACACAGTGATAATGGTCAACAATTTGTATCTAATGTATTTAAGGAAATGTTAATGGCGTATAAAATCACGCATATCAAAACTGCATTTTACTCACCGCAATCAAACGCTTCAGAGCGGGTTAACCAATCTATCCTTAATGCAATTAGGTCTCACCTGGACAAGGATCATCGCGATTGGGATCTATATTTGGCCGAAATTGAATGCGCCATGCGCACGACTGTCCATTCCACAATAGGTACGACCCCATTTTTTGCCCTTTTTGGATACCATTGGTTTTCCAATGAAGCGGATTATAGATTAGCGCGAAAACTGCAGTCCATGACGGATCATGAGATACAACAGTTGGCTAAAGACGACCGAATGGCAATTATAAGGGAAAGGCTAAGAAAGAATACACACGTGGCGTATGAGAAAAGTGCAAGACGATATAACGAAAGAGCCCGCTTGACAAACGTATAGACGTAACTTCGCTCTGTCTGACTTTAGGAAAAACATCAATGCGAAATTCTGTCGCAAATTTATAAAAAGTCGAGTAGTAAAACCCATAGGAAACAATATGTACGAATTAGAGGACTTGAATGGGAAACCAGTTGGTATTTTTCATGCCAAAGACATAAAGGTATAAATGTGATATTAGCGATCTGTGATATATTTTTAATTAGGTGCAATATAGGGTTAGGAACAAATTAGTATTAGGTCTATGTTTGTCCCCGTCTTTATATCGATCTACAGTGGAATGTATTACTTGACAGGTTCACTAAAAGTCACTGTCATACCAGCGTATTTGTCCATGTATGTAACCAGGCTGTGATAACTTTTTAATTGAGGGTAATGGGAGTTTAAATCTGTGTAAATGTATATAGATACAGGCCTCCGTATTGCAATTAGTGGGTAAGATTATACACGGGAGGTAACAGGTGTTCGAAAATTTATGTTACTTAGTGCACTTTGATGCTCGGTTTTGTTTATTTATACTTGAAATATTGGTGTGAAATTCAGGAAGGGAAGGAAACCTTACGGAATACTTTTGAGTATCGCATGCAGGTAGTATCCATTGAAGACTGCATGCAACTATAGAGTGTTCAATGGAAACACATATGGTTGCTTGGGATTTTTTTTGGCTGTTATAACAGGGCCACACTGTATATTGAACCTGAATGTAGTATGACTAATAATTTTATAATGATACTTACCTTTTAAGCCCGGCACGTTAACTCAGGGCATGAGTGTGTCGTATTTTCTGCATGGACAAGCACCCACACACATCTTCCGCACACCGGTCTTTCATCGGTATACCTCGTAACCCCGGAGTTTTGTTGCGGCAGAATTAGGAGTCTGATTACCATACTACACTAACAGTAGGCATATTTATTTTAAGGTTTTCTATGCTGCCATTTAGGAGGTACCAGAATGGTTTTAACCCCTACAGTTCAGGCCACTGTATATGTATACCGGGGCAATCTTTTGTTGGGCTACCCAATGTTTTTACTTTTAATTTGTGGCATGGATTGCACATTATATGTGAACATATTTTGGTTGTTTGAGTTGAGCATTTATCGAACCAATTACGGGAAGATTTAGGGTTTTGGGGAAAACTTTTTTCTTCTATGCGTTTTAGCGTTTCCATTGTTAACGTTTATCTATACATATATTACATTGTAGATATTTAGTGGAGAATGAAGGACGATGACAATTTTGTTTATTACTTTATTATTATTCTATTATCGTATAGAATAGGTGGGATGATTGTACTTGGACTGTACAGGATCTATTAGAGCGAGATTATCCGTACGTACATGGTACATAGAGAAGATTGCGTTGGATTACTGGGTGATGTTAAAACAGCCACCTTTGATATGATTGCCACTAATGAAAATGTTACGTGGGGTACAAGTAAAGTCGACGATGCTCATATATATGAACATATTTTATTTGACGAACCAAGATGTCGATATCGTTTGGGTATTGCCCACAAAATGATTGCCGGGATGATTCTTGGTGACTGCATGTCTCACGAGATGTACATTAGGAGCGCCGGCTGCTATGTTTGATAGTAGCAGATCAACCTACAATGTGTGATCTTCACGTTGAAAAGACACAGGGCTTTGATACTTACACCTCACAATATGGATGAATGTGAGAGTTAGTACCATCGTTTAGCCATCATGGCACAAAGACAATATTATTGATTTATTTATTATTTTATTTAATTTTTTTTAATTTTCATTCTCCTTGAATGGTGTTGTGTGTGGTATAGGTGACGTTTGTGTGGAAAATGTGATTTCTGTTTGATGTGAATAAATGCCTAAATTGTGAACATCCCTGTTTTCGAGTAGAGAGAGTGTAGGGATGCCGCATATTGAAAGTAAAAATGTATGGGGCGAGCAGAGTTGTATTCCACCATAACAGTGGTCATTGGAAAAATAAAAATAGGTAGTATACATGATTTACTTCCAACTTATGTAAGAGGGTCGACGACCTTTGATATATGAGTACATAGGCAAATACATAAGGTTTTGGCAAACAGAAAAGACTGTTATCGGAGAACGAATTAAATAGGTGAACAGTTGCTCAAGATCCGCTAATCGGCAAGGATTAATCTGAATTTAATCTTGCACATATTTGAATTTATAAATTTTTGGCCTAAATTAATAAAACATTTTTTATAAGTGAGAATAAATCTTTTATTAGAATTCATACAGAATAATAATAATAATAATAATAATAATGAATAATAATATTTTGAGTGAATAATAATAATAATATATTTGAATGCATAACTTAGACGTAAGTGATTAATGAGGTGTGAAATTATGGGGCTTATTGAACTAATTTTTCTTCAATTTAGCTGGAGGTTGGTGCGTGGAATATTTTAAAGTCGAACTTAGGCTGCGGTTGTTTTGGATGTGGCCTGAGAATCTGAAAAGAAGAGAAAAACGACGACAAAAGGTTATTGGTGTAAATAAAAGCAACTATTCTTTTATAAAACCCAGCCTCCAGGTAACTTATAATAATCGTTATTTTTACTCGATATACTTAAAACTGGCCGGAAGGGTTCAATAGTTCGAACATTATTATTGATAAAGGATCTTGAAAACAAAGGAAGAGAAAAATAGAAAAGAAACTTGGTTTGTCACGCGAGGCGACCTAATTTTCCTTGTAAAGAAAAAAAAATTTTTTTGCCTGATTAGAACTAAGTTATATTATTGTTAGTTATAAATTAGTTAGTTATTTGTTTAAATTTATACAGTAGTTATAAGGATAGTTTGAATTTTTTTTATTTATGTATTTATTCTAACCAAAAATTTGCTGAGAAAGAAAATTATTATCTAACGCCTGACAGATTTAACAGAAAAAACAGCTTTTTGTTATAGACTCCTATCAATTGTCTGGAGTGTAACGCCGGAAAACAAAATCAATTTAAGGGAGCTCCTTTAGGTGATCATATAATCGTAGAGTTATCAGGCAGTATAAAAAGGCCTAGAAAAAAAGACTGTTAGATTTGAAGAGGGTGTTGATTTTTAAGATAACAGAGAAATTTTTGTAAATAACAACTCGCAAATTTAGGTGCAAACGGACTGAGTGTTAACTTAAATTTTTATTCAGATACATATATATATATATATATACTAAATTCTTTTTGAATCTGAGACAAGTTGAATCGTAAATTTTTTTCTACATATACATTTTTTATACCTAAATACAAGATTTTTTTATTGGTGCTTGTCCAAAACAGTGGTGACGGGATGGAACCAGTCCCTGAATTAATGCTGAGCTACCCAGGTTTAGTCACCACTGGGCTACTGAGGTGGACACGTAACATATATTGCTCTTAATACTGTAAACGTCGCCACATAACTATGAACCATGTCACCGCCGTTCATTTTATTATATAACGAGGGGGTAGCGAAGCACACCGGGTTCAGCTAGTTGATTATAAAATGCACGATCTGTTCTTTCGGTCGCTAACTGCTGACCAGTGCGATGTATGATTTGTTAATACTTTAAATATAAAAAAAATATTAAAATTAAACTTACTAATATAAGTAAATGGACAATACAAAATACAAATACAAAATAATAGCATAGTATAGATTTACATATATATGAAAAAAAATATTTGAAATAAAATGATGTGATTTTTCTTCGGCTTTTCCTATTTTAACAAATGATTTTACCGCATTCCTCAGCAAATGTGGAAAATATATACATATATACATATTTATTGATTCATTTGTAATATACAATAAAAAGCCTTCAAATTTATTTAGTCGAGTAAATTCAAATAAAACCTTCTTGAGAAGAAATCCTGTACACAAAAGACTACTTATATTATGATATACATATGTATATAGGTATGTATATACATACATATGTACATATGTAGATCATCAGTTCAGTTGTAAATACGGATCTCAATATACATATATACATGATATTTATTATTAACTAGCTGGTGTGAGAAACTACACAATATTTTTAGTTTTTGCACTCTTAGCATAAATGTATGTACAAAAGAGTTGCTCTGATCCATGTGAGAAAACTGGGAACAAACGATTGTATCTTGAATTTTAAAGTTTATGTGATCCACATCCTTGTTCTTTGCAGCTAAAATTGCTCTTTCACTCAACCAATCGTAGTTCTTATTATTAGCAATTATCTTAGGAAACACTTTTTTGATGAGATCCTCTTTCGTTGAGACGAAATTACAAAAATTCGGAGGAAAGGATATCAATCCATTCGATGCGTCGACAGGAATACGACCATTACCAATAGTTAGCAGTTGATTGGAGAACACTTCGGAAAATGGATCGTTTTGAAATGCAACTCGTATGTTTGTCGTCAGCTGAAGTTTCTTCACATAACGCCACAATGTCGATGATTTGAGGCAAGCATTGATCTCATCGGCTGCGGTCGATCGTGGTAATACTGGTAGTGTTTGCCGGAAATCACCTGAGAGTAAAATCAACGCACCGCCAAAATATCTTGCGTCATTACGCAGATCTTGCATGGTGCGATTCAGAGCTTCTAACGCACGTTTATGCGACATTGTGCATTCGTCCCAGATAATTATTTTGCTTGCCATCAAAACTTTAGCCATTGCTGAATGTTTCGCTATGTTACATGTTCCTGGTTCCTCAGCCGCTTGAAGGTTTAATGGCAATTTCAATGCCGAATGAGCGGATCTACAACCTTCCAGCAGCGTAGCCGCTATTCCAGAAGAAACAGCTGCTATAGCAATTTCTGACCTTACACGAACTGTAGCCAGAATCAGTAATATGAGGAATGTCTTGCCAGTGCCACCAGGCGCATCAAGGAAAAACATGCCAGCATTTCCACCATCAATTGTATTCATCACCGTATCGTACACTTCTTTTTGTTGGGGATTTAGTAAAGATACATTAGTTCGAACCAAATCGCTTAATGCATTTGTGTCGTATTCATATTGAAGGCAAAATAATAATTTTTCCGAGGTCGTTTACATTACCATCGTTACTAATTGCATCACGCAAATGGATATTCTTTTCTGTACGTAATTTCTTTTAATTAAAACGTATGAAATTTAGTCGTTCAGTTTCAATGTTTGCGTACATATCAACAACGATGATGAATGAAGATGAAAAAGTCGGCGAAAATACAAAATGTGGACACTAACTGAAAGCTCTATACATATCGTCATATTAAATACAAACGGACGTAACTACAGTTTTTTTTTTACATGAGAAGCAAAAAACCTTAAAATCAAAAATTTTGTAAATCCTGAAAATCATAATTTTCAGTATCGTAATTAAGGATTGGCATCCCTATAATTCAAGCAAGCGTTAATTTGATCAACAGCATGGTGTGAAAAGTCATGACTCTAGTGAGACCACCATTCCTACATAGTGTGAACAGTCATGCAACTCTAGTGTGAACATCATTGCGACATAGAAATTTTTTTTGCTATTCTTCTTATCAATGTGAACACCATCGTAACATAGTGTGAACAGTCAGGCATTGTATGAACCCCGGATTTTAAAAGTACATACTTACGTTATTTCATTTTTCTGGAATATTTAAAAAATTTTTATGTTATTCTTCTTATTTGGCCAGATACCATTCCGAATTGGTACGAAACATCAAAATCGGTTTTAGTGTGAACACCATTAAAACATAGTGTGAACAGTCATGAAAGGCATTGTGTAAACCCGGTATTTTAAAAGTACACACGTAATATTTTTTTTTTCTGGAATATTTTAGAAGTTTTTTTTTTTTCTATTCTTCTTATTTGGCCAGAAACCATTCCGAATTGGTACGAATCATCGAAATCGGTCCAGGCGTTCTTGAGTTATAAGCGTAGTAACTAACGCTACTTTCTTTTATATATATATAGATTAATAAAATTAAAAAGTAAAAGGAAGCAATTACTTTTATTTTGCCGATTTTTTGACGATTTTCAAAAATAATTTGACGATTTTGAAAATTTTTTTCAAAAAATTTTCCTGTTTTTGACGATTTGGCGATTTCGATGTGCTAATTTCAACATATGTATTCCGATTACTCTTTCATCTCAGAAACCACATTAAAGACAATTTTCATGATAAAGTATTGACAATCTTGTTACATATCAACAAGACGATAGTATTTTAAGTTAAAACAATACCTATTTGATATAGAAACGTATATAGAAATCGTATATTTTCTTAAAATGTATTATTTTGATTTAAGTTTTTATTCAAGTTAAAAATAATCAAATTTCTTTATATAAATTTTGTTCCATGTTCAGTTTTATTAATAATGGTCGTACCTGAATTAAAGCGTACAACGTACGACAAATAAGAAGTATAATTTGTATACGCCCGTATTACCGAAATACGCCATTAATGAGACAGAAAACGATAAAGAAAAACAAAAATATTTGAAATCCATAATGTACATACGCGACGTATTTCGGTAGCTCTCATACAAATTGTACGGGCATGAAACAATTTTGACAAAAAATTTACATCGCACGTTTTAACCCTTTGCACTCGAGGGCTCCGGAGCGGAGCCATTTAAAATTTATCTTCAAACTCGAGGGCTCCGCTATGGAGACAATGCAAATAATTTTCAGTTCATAACATAAGGACAAAAACAAATCGTAATAACTTCATTTATTTATTTATATTATTTATTATTTATTTATTTATTATCATATTTATTTATTATATATTATAACATTTGTATCTATAATTAATTAAAATAGATTTAAAATACAACTATGACTTTTCTTTTTATGCGCATATCATTTACTTATATGTGAATATGGTTTTTCTATTGAAATTGATTCGAGTTGCTGGTATTATGAGTGAAAAAAAGCTTCGAGTGCAAAGGGTTAATTCAGGTACGACCCTAAAATAAAAAAATCCAAAATATTTTAGAAATATATATATATATATGTTTTGCAGCAATTTAAAATATTAAAGAAAAAACAATGTAAACATTAGGGTGGGTCAATATTTTTTATAAGTAGGCGTATAGCAAAAACGTAATCTACAATAAATTCTAAGAAAACTTGACTAAGAATAATGGAATCTTGAAAATTTGTTTAAAAAAATAATACGTAATGAAAGCAAAATGCTCAATCCATTTTGTAAATTTTCAATACATACAGAACCTTAGGTATGCGAGCCTTATACTTGGCTCAATTTATTTAAGAATTCTGGGCTTAATTCTGCTTCGTCTTTTCGAGCCATTTTAAAACACCTTTATTTATTAAATTTACCTAAATCATTTTCGTCAATAGTAGATTTTCTAAAGCATTGAACAAATGGCGAAGCGGAGGTCGTTAAAATGCAGCAAACAAACAAACAAACCAATATAATGGTTTATTGATCGAAACTTCAAACTTTCGTATAATTCCATTTTCAGTTCCAGTATTAGTGGGTTCCCCATCGCAGCAAACTCATATCAAGCTAGTAGGCGATAATTTTTTTTTCTTTGAAGAACTCACATAATTGCAGTTGTTTAGTACAGGAGTGCTCAGCGTCAACTTGCTAACCGGCTCTTTAACAATCACTTTTTGAGACTTCTTTTCCACTCTCGGATGGTATTTTCTACTAATTTCTTTCCGTGTCAGTGCATCATTTTTTCTGTCATCTAAAGAAAAATCTAGTAAGGTTGAATCATTGTTTTGCATACGGCGAACGGACTCCCTGCTTTTCATTTTTTCACGAGTAAAGCCAATGTCTTTAAATAAAGCTAAAGTAGCTAAACACTAGGCAACTCTGTCTGAAACGCCGAATCTATCAAACATCATAGCAAAATTAATTGCGTCGTATCTCTTAGCGTATGGTCTCCTTGTGTGCATAATCGGTTCTTTTGCAGCTGGCATTGTTAATTCGATTACAGACGCGACATCCATTTGTGAAGAGTCGAACCTATATGAAAGATCTTAGGTAGCTGGGAATTCGCTGGACAGTTGGTCTACTATATTTAACACGCATTCAGGAATTGTATTCTTTCGGCTGGTGTGTTAGTCAATCATGAATGTTTTGAGAGGATAAGGAATTAATCCACAGGAGCATGGGGCAGAGTTTTTGTGCAAATGCATTTACCGACATAAAATATATCATTCAACGATGTCTCAAATACTAAAAATGTATTACCTCTTGACATGTTTTTTACCTCTTCATGATATTTGTTGAGAAATAAATTCAGTTTTCCTAAAATGCTTTTTCTATTTATCAGCGCAATATTAATTTTTCCCAAATTCCAAGTATTTTGTTTGCAATTATCGGAGAAAATCTTGAATACGATTGTTGTTTTTTTGATTTTTCTTTTTCGCATTCACTTAAGAAAAAATAATACTTTAAAATATGTATCACGATAACTTGGCAAATTTAATCCACAAAATCGCTGATTATTCCATAATGTAAGGCCACAAGATTGCAGCCCTGTCAATTTTAGCAATTGCACACTATAAAATGCAACAATGCCACTTACAACTGTGACCTGATATTTGTAACGGAAAAATACGAAAATGGCGATCGGGTGTGGCAATTGTCCTTAGCATTCAACGAGAGTAGACGAGTGTAGAACCAACAGAAAATAAGTCAAAAATAAAAAGGCAATTCTCTTATGATAAAATTTAAATATAAAACTTTTTTAATTCTGTACCCATAATATTTGAATAAAAACATATTTCCTTTAGTTCAGAAGTGGGATTGGGTTCACCTAAAGAGTGACTTTAGAAGATGTGAGAGAGCTTATCCAAAACGTGAAAGTTTAAATAATTAAAAAAATTTTAAGTTTTAATAAATTAAGGGTTAAGACTCACAGGACAATAAAATTGGACACGTAAATTGCTATTATAATGTATTGTGAAATGCCTGAAATTTAATTATCATTATCGGGTAAGGACGTTACAATTTGCGAATGCGTGGCGAGATAGATAAAACGTACGAACATAATTGAATTGTCAAAAACGAAAAAACGAAAGCGAACGGTTGAGGAGATAAGACTCTTTAAAAATCGGTACGGTATGCGAATGAAATTTTTTATGCAAAAAGACAAAACGGTAACGAAATCAGAACAGTTTAACAGTTAAATCAATAAAAGAAATGCGTGAAGCCATAGATGAATATTTTACCAACATAGCAACTTGTTCATCGAACTTTAAATCTACCATAGTACCAAAACGCAGTGATTATAACAACAATAACTTTAAAAATAACAACGACAAATCGGGAAATAAACGTAAACCAATGGTGTGTTTTAACTGTTCCGAACCAGGACATATATCGAGTGCGTGCCCGAAACCGCAGCGGCGTATTAGGTTCAAAGATTGCCAGCGAGTTCACCCGAAAGGTACCCCCGTAAACTGTGGTAAGCCGATAGCTCGTATGACAAATAGTGTGTGGAAACATTTCCCCGAAAAGAAATTAATGATTAATAGGGTAGAGATGTATGCACTAGTTGACACTGGCAGTGATTGCAGTATGATAAGAAAATCAAAAGCGGCTAAAATTAATGGCAGTAGAAAATTTTGGAACATACGTATAAGTGGTGTTGGTGGCGGTACAAAAGTTTTGAAGGAAATTATAAAAGTTAATCTTACGGTTGATTGTGTTGAACTATCGGTTGATTTATTTGTGGCGGATGACGATACATTTTCGAAAGACCTAATATTAGGTAATGACATTTTTGTGAACATGTCATGTGCACGATAGAGGGTTAACCTATAGCCTCTGGCAACTCTGTAAGACAGCTGGGTGAATGGTAAAGCGAAAACAACAAATGGTACCAATACCAATGCAAAACAATTTTACCTAAGAGATTTATATAAAACAGGATGGAAAAGATACTAACAATTTTGGTAGGTTGGAAAAACAATGTTAGGATAGAGGATTGTAGGTAGGCCTGAAATAGGTATAAAAAGGGGGGAAAAAGAAAAAAGGAAAAAAGAACGAAGAAGATTAAGATCGCGATTGTTTAGCGGAAAAAGTTTCAAGTTTTGTGCGGTAAAAAGAACAGAAAAAAAAAATTTTATAAAAAGACGAGCGGAAAATAAAAAAGAAAAAACGTTATATTGCGATAAAGCAAACATTTGGTTGTAAATAAGTTAGTTTTTTTATTAAACATATTGTAAAAAAAATTTTGGTCATTTTACGAAAATAAAAGACAAACAGAAAAATAGATATATGTATTGAACAAACTTATATAAATGATAGTTATAAAAAAAAAAAAAATTTAAAGTGAAACTAATTGAAAAAAAAGTAAAGTTGTAAAGAAAAGAAAAAAAAACTACCTGTATAAAAATTTTAAAGCTAGAACTTAAAACCTAATCTTAAGAGCTAAATCATATAAACTTAAAACTAAAAGGTGAAAATTAGAAACTTAAAAAACTAAAATTTTAATCTAAATCTTAAAACTATTTTAACAAAACTAAAAGACTACACCTGAAAAGAAAAGTGAAACACAAAACAACAAACCACAACAATAAAAAGTAAAATCAATCATCATCATCAGCATTCAATCAATCATCATCAGCAGCATTCAATCAAACATCATCATCAACAATAAACAACATTATCATCAGCAGATGTTTTGGGGCAAGTCTGAAAAGAAAAAAAAGGATATTTATAAAACTATATGTATACATATAAATATTTAATTATATATATAATATAATAATATACTAATAATATAATTAGTTTTTAGTTTTATTTTACTTTATTATTTACTAATCTTAGTTTTAGAGTGTTTCATATTTTTAATTTTCTATTTTATTTTCGGCTTTTCTTTACCAAAAATTTTATAAATAACTTTAATAAATGTCTAGTTCGCTTTTTTTTTCCTTTTTTAAATATTTAAATAAATCGTTATAATGTTAAAATGAAATTTCTAATTGCTTGTCATCTAATTGAAATGGTGTGCTAGGATAAAATTCTTTTGAGCGGTAAGTAAGGTAGACAAGGGTTGCAGTGTAAGTCTGGGGCATCCATAGACCGAATGAAGATGCCATGGAGAGACCTCAGAGTCTCAGAGGGAGGGCAAATATCCGGCGAACCATCAGCCGAAGAGTCCGGTGATGTATAGTGCTACCAGGACGACGAATACTTCGGGCCTCGTCCTCTTTTTTTTTATAATCAGCTGGCATGGTTTTTTTGTAATGGGGTAATTGGAAATGACCAGACGGCAAGAACCACCCCGTCCGGCGAGCCACAGCCCGGAATAAGCGAGCACGCCAGCAATGCCAAAAATCTGGTACGTCTCCGGTGTGATATGGCCACCTTACCATCGGTTTTTTTTAAATACCTCGCCGACCATTACAACAAAAATGGCGCCCAACGTGGGGCCCGAAGTATGTTTCCTGACCTAGAGCGAGACATTTGGATGCAAAGTCTCTTGTCCAATGCGTAAGTCCCGTTTGGTTTAACGAAGAGTCCTGGACGCGTTGCGACGTATCGGACAAGAGACGTATCGAGTGATGATGTCTCGGCAAGCAGACTTATGATCAATAATATTAATTAGTGTATGTGATTTTTTTTTTTAACCGCTGCTTGTCCGGGGTGTCATCGCAAGATATGGGCGATGGATATCTCGAGTTCGACTGGCATTGCCGTTAGCACCCACGTAAGTCCCGATGTTAGGCACCTTTTGAGTCCAAAATCGCGTTGCGACGTGTGGTGCTGGCGACATAGCCAGGCGGATTTGTTTATCCATTAATCCCTACCCTTTGAACACACTTGAGACTGTGAGTTTTTTTTTTTTGATTATTCTATCGAACTTGTCCATTGCTCAAGTGCTGAACAAAGGAAAGAGAGGCCTGGAATCGGACTGAGGAGTGGTCCAGTGTGAACCCTCAGTGTATCGCCTAGGTCATGAACGAGGGTCGTTCCTGGAAGCATACGCAGGATTAATAGCACATATATCATCGGATTTAAAATAATAACTTACCTGCAAACCTTGAAACCTGAAAACACCGCTCCAGTAATGATTTTTATTTTTGATTCAGTGTCATATTAATTATTGTGCTCATAGTGAAGTGGAAGCTATAATAATATAGTTAGAAAGTGAAATTATTATTACCTTTTTTGAAAACGATGCAGGGAAACCTACCTGTCTAATATCAGTGACGTTTGGTTTATATCTTTAAATTTTTTTGTTGTCGTTCTTAATATTAAAATTTTTTTTTTATTATTTACCTTTTTTTTTTTTATTATTACTTTTTAATTTTTTTACTCTTTCTTATATTTTCTTTTTATATTTTTTTTATTTATTGAATTTTTTTTATGTATTTATTGAATTTTATTTTTTTTTATTACTCTTTTATTTTATCTTTTTTTTTTAGCTTATACCCTTTTTATTTACATAGGTATATATTTTTTTATTTTTTTATGTGTTTGTTTTCGGTTGATTTGAGCTGAATATTGCAGTCTGTCAGTGGAATCGATACTTGTTTTTCTCGCGTATGATTTTATTTTATTTTTTTTGGGGAGTATAAATGGTTTTGACCCGGTCGGGGAGAAGTAGATTAATAGAATTAGGTTACAACGTGGACACGGATTTGAATATGGAAGATATACCTGCCACTACTACCACCTCGGTGGTTACGATGACGACGCCAGTAACAGCGGTGGCTAGTGTTCCTGCGGCTTTCACGGCTTCCGTAGTGATGACGCCTATGCTGCAGCCGAGCAGGGTAATGGCCGGGGAAATGAATGCACGGGATGCCGCACAGGGGACTAGTGACTCGGTAACCACCCCAGCCTACAGCAGTCTAACGGGTAGAGACGAGGGGCGGCAAGCGGAGTCCCGACAGTCAGCTGCACCCATTCAGGATGTGGTAGGGTCGTTGAGGGAGGAATTCTCGCGTCAGATGCACGATTTTCAAAGGTCCCTACAGGAGATCGCGCGGACAGTGTGCCAACAACAGCTTCAGGCGGCTACCGGCATCGGTGGAGTATCAGCTCCGGGTCAGGTACCTTTCCAGTCAATGGCCGGGGTCTTCAACAACGATGCGCCCGGGGACAGCCCGTTTACTCGACATTTTCGGCCAGTAAGGTCACCGCAATACGCGCAAGGGGTCGGACAGAATTCCTCAACCTTCTATCAACCACGTGATCAGGCACCCCCATCCCGTAATCGAATTGATCTGTCCAAATGGGGGCTAAAGTTTGATGGTACGTCGAAATCGATGAGTGCGGAGGACTTTATGTTCCGATTGGACGTCCTCAGGCAGGATTATGACTGCACATTCGCCGAGGTGCTGCGAGGATTCCACTTGTTGTTGGAAGGCCAGGCCTTAGACTGGTTTTGGAACACTCGCAAAGTGACGTCCTTAAACAACTGGCACGATTTAGAGTCGGCATTCCTGGGACAGTACCGCCGTTTTGAAAACGAATTCGAGGTGCAGAAGAAGATCATGGACAGACGTCAGTTGCCTCAAGAGTCCTTCGAGGACTTCTATAATTCTGTCATCAGACTGCGGAACCAGCAACGAAACCCCTATTCGGAACGGGACCTGGTGGAGATTATGAGGTCCAACCTGAAGCCGGCATTGTCACACTTGTTGTTTTCGGTTAGGATTGGGTCCTTGAACGAGTTCTGCCAGCAGGCCAAGAGGGCGGAGAGCCTTTTGGGTAGACAGCGCCAACAGTTTGCCCCTCGCACTTTTCCACCTCAGCGAGTAAATGAATTGGCCTATGGGGATGAAGTACTACCCGATACAGAACCGGTGGTAGAGGCATTGGCATCTAGCAGTCGATATACCTGCTGGAATTGTCGGCAGCCCGGTCACAGCTTCATTGACTGCCCTTCCCCCAATCGAAGGGTGTTTTGTTACAAATGTGGCCGGGATAACGTGGTGACGCCGAAGTGTCCAAAATGCCAGGGAAACCTGAAGGTGAACCAGACTCTCGCCGGGGAGGCTCGTTCGACCCAAACCTAAATCCGGTGTATGACAATAGGATGAGGACCGAACCTGACAACAAGGTGAAAATTTTGGTTAATAACAACAGGCAACTTATGACACCTGAAAGGCCCAGGGTTCGTGACCTCAAACCTCTCCACCAGAGGATTAAAGAATACAATGAGGCCAAATTAAGAATTTTCGGGATGGTATCGAACCGGATAAAGAAGGCGCGAGAACGGTATAAGGTTAGAAAGAGAGTTAGGAATGAGATTTCGGAGGCAGCATTATTTGAGGGTCGCGACGCCCGTCTCTATACGCGAATAAATATAAATGGTCAGGAGATAGAGGGTCTGCTAGATAGTGGCGCGACGGTAACTTGCTTGGGCCGCGGTTGTATAGAGTTCGTTTCGAAGGCCGGCCTTCAAATACACAATTTCAGGACCGTCGTTAAAACCGCCGATGGTACACCGCACGCTATAGTAGGTCGCGTGCGAGCGAGTATAACATTTGGTCGCGCAACGCAGGACATAACGTTCTACCTAGTGCCTAGTTTGAGCCGCGAGCTTTTCTTGGGGATCGATTTCATGAAGGCTTTCAAAATGTTTGTCCACCTGGATAGTCTCACGACGGACAGTACTTCTCTCGAAGAGGAGACTGACAATGCCCATGATATCGTTACTCATAAGTTGAACGCTGAACAGCAGCAAAAATTGGATTCGGTCATATTGACATTCCCCTGCTACACAAAAATCGGACTTGGTAAAACGCATTTGGAGACACATACCATAGATACAGGTGATGCAACTCCAGTTAAGGATCGTCACTACCCTGTCTCTCCAGCGGTACAAAAACTAATGTACGCAGAGCTTGATAGGATGCTTGACCTCGGTGTCATTGAGCTCAGCGAGAGTCCATGGAACCATCCTGTTACTTTGGTTCGTAAGGGCCAAAAGAACAGGTTGTGTTTGGACGCTCGAAAGCTCAATGCGCTGACCGTCAAGGATGCCTATCCTCTGCCCAACATTGAGGGTTTGCTCAGCCGCTTGGGAGATACCTTTTACATTAGTAGTGTCGATCTCAAAGATGCATTTTGGCAGATCCCACTAGACCCATCTAGTAGGCAGAAAACTGCATTCACGGTACCAGGAAGACCACTTTATCAATTTACCGTCATGCCCTTTGGGTTGTGTAACGCAGCCCAACGGTTATGTCGGTTGATGGATAAAGTGATCCCCGCGGCACTTCGTGATAGAGTTTTTGTCTACTTGGATGATCTTTTGATAGTTTCTCCAGATTTTGCTACACACCTGGAGTTGTTATCACTTGTATCTAGTAGATTAAAAGTAGCAGGACTGAGCATTAATGTGGCCAAATCCAAATTCTGTTTCAAAGAGTTGCGCTATCTTGGGTACATAATTGGAGGTGGACAACTGAAACCGGATCCGGCTAAGGTGGATACGATTACTCGCTTTGCTTACCCTAAAACAGCTAAGCAAGTGCGGAGCTTCATGGGGGCCACAGGCTGGTATAGGAAATTTATACCAGACTACGCCACCATTGCAGCCCCAATCTTTGACACGCTAAAGAAGGGTAAACAATTCAAGTTTTCGGATGAAGCCAAAGTTGCGTTTGATCGCCTCAAGAGAGCTCTAACTTCAAGCCCGCTTCTTAATCACCCAGACTTCAGCCGGCATTTTTACGTCCAATGTGACGCGTCAGATGTAGGCATTGGGGCTGTTCTTTTTCAGAAAGACGATTCTGGAGAAGAGCACCCTATTGCCTACTGTTCGCACAAACTGACGCCGGCACAAAGGAATTATTCCGTGACCGAACGTGAATGCCTGGCTGTTGTCTTTGCGATTAAGAAGTTTAGGCCCTACGTAGAACTTATGCCCTTTACCGTGATCACAGACCACAGTAGTCTTAAGTGGCTTATGTCACATAAAGACCTCAGTGGTAGGTTAGCTCGGTGGAGTCTACATCTCCAGTCATATGACTTCACCATAGAACATAGAAAGGGGAAGCAAAATGTGGTACCCGATACATTATCAA
Source organism: Metopia argyrocephala (assembly GCA_963576795.1). Lineage (NCBI taxonomy): Eukaryota > Metazoa > Arthropoda > Insecta > Diptera > Sarcophagidae > Metopia > Metopia argyrocephala. Next base: position 12,185,601 of record OY756211.1, read on the forward strand.
GATACAATATGGATGAAGTCTCGGCAGATGTGGAAGGACTGGTCGATCTTAACTCAGCCGCGTTTAGGTCAGATGACTACTTGGAACTTATCTCTACTATAGAGCAAAATTCCGAGCAGTTACCCGACTTAAAAGTAGTTGAAGGATTCGTCTATAAGAGAGTAAGACCCTATGATGGAGTGGTCTTGAATGAGGACTTCGCTTGGAAACTGTGGGTGCCTCATGAATTGACCAAATCCATCATCGACAAGTCACACAATTCACCGCAAGCATCGCACGGAGGCGTTGGTAAGACTCTTCGCAGAATTAGGGAGTATTTTTACTGGCCGAATCAGAACACCCAGGTTCGGGATTTCGTGTTGAATTGCCAGATATGCAGAGAGTCTAAACCGACAAATGTTACACTACGACCACCGATGGGGGCTGAAACTTTTAGTGAGCGTCCTTTTCAGCGAATTTTTGTTGACTTTCTAGGCCCATACCCACGCTCGAAGAGTGGCAATTGCTATATATTTATTGTACTTGACCACCTCACGAAATTCGTTTTGTTAAAGGCAATGCCGAAGGCTAGTACCCGCAACGTGGTGAAATTTTTGATGGCCGAAGTGTTCTATAAATTTGGTACACCAGAGACCATTGTGTCCGACAACGGTAAACAGTTCATTAGCCAGGAATTCAAAACCCTGTTAACTAACTTTGGTGTAGAACACGTGAGAACCGCGGTACATTCTCCACAGGCTAATGCATCAGAGCGGGTTAATCAATCGATATTAGCTGCAGTTAGGGCCAATTTACAGGAAGATCATACCGAGTGGGATAAATATTTATCGGAAATAGAATTTTCATTACGCTCATCCACACAAACATCAATCGGTGTCACTCCGTATTTTGCACTATTTGGGGTGAACATGATCGGACACGGTAGTATTTATAAGCTAGCTAGAAAACTTAGGTGCCTGAATGACCCCGAGTTAAATATCATTCCTAAGGAAGTCACGCAAGATCTCTTACGGCGTAAAATACGCGAGAATTTACACAGGGCTTATTTGCGCAATGAGAAGACCTATAACACGCGATGCCGACAAATTAAATTTATACCCGGTCAGGAAGTGTATCGCCGTAACTTCCAGCAAAGTGACTTCAAGAACAACTATAACGCAAAACTAGCCCGAAAATTTATAAAATGCCGAATACTGCGACCGGTAGGCAGGAGTTTATATGAAGTGGAAGACCTTCAGGGGAAATCGTTGGGGGTTTTTCACGCCAAGGACTTGAAACAATGAGTTCAACCTTGGTGGTTCTAGTTTCAGCCTTTTCCCACCCCGACGCAGGATGAGCCGTGAGTTTAAGCGACTTTATTATTTTTAGTATGCCTTTATAGATTTTTATATTTTTTCCATTGCAGAGATTTCTTCTGGTCACAAGTAGTAGCATGCCTGATTCACTGGATTATGCTTTTCACGTTCATTTTTGGACCTTGATTTTGCCTTAGTTGGGATTTGACTGAGCCAGAACGCTAACGTTTCTAAGCTGATTACTTTTGTAATCGTTACCCCGCCAATAATGCGACTCCTTTATGGCGCTCTGGGGAACTATGCCATTGAGAGCTGGGAGTCGTTAGTCATCTGGCTGGGTAACCTTTTTCTGAGTCCGTTCTTACAGCAGGCTCAGGCAAATGCTGACTAAATTACATTCAACACCTCGAAGGAGATGCTGGATGTCGCATTCAAAAGGTGCTCAAATGGATGTGAGAGACTAAGACCGGTGAAAAATTATGTTGCGTCGCGTTAAGGGAAGACTTTTCACAATGAAAAGTGAAAGGGGTTGAAAATTCTTCACTGTAGGGGCATGTTGACTATCGCTTGCACAGATTTCTGCATAATTACCGACTATCGATTTTGATTATTTTTGTATTTGAACACGTCGTGCTTGATTCAATGGCTTTTAGTATGGAGAGCAAAAACTCCACATAATATTCTTAACCACCCTATATGAAATTCAAACCCTATTCCTACCATATAATCTAAGCGCCAGTATTATAACTATTAGGTCCGGATGTTCTCAATGTCTTGTCAACGTTAGGTTCGAAAATTGTCTTGAGTCTAAATTATCTATTAAGGGATGTTTTGAATGGTTAATTTACTTTGTTAGTTGTGTATATATGATTATATTGGTAGATTCTACTCACCTGAATTGTTTGATTGGTATCGTCTATTCTTCCGGATTGCAATATTATCTCAAACACCTGAAATAGAAGGGGAAAAATCATAAAATTAGAGTTAATGTATTATATATCACTGAATTTAAATATTATAATTAAATGTTTAATATAATTTAATTTTGAAAAGGAAAATGCAAGTTTAAGTTAGATTTCTGAGTAGATGTTACATTAGTGTTTCATTTTATTCGTTTGGAGTGATTTGCATATACAAATTAGTTTGTTTTCTATTGATTTTACTTTCACTTTATGATGGCCAAAATTTTAATTTTTTTAGTTTAATAATTAGTATGATATTAATTGCATTAATATATTAAAATTTAGTAATATTAGTATTATTAGGATATAACATTGAGGTAATTTCATATTAGTATCACTTTGTATTTAGTACTATTTCATTGTTATTTTCTAATTTAATAAATATTCAATAATTAGCATAGCCTATAGAAAATATATGATTTACAAAAGGAAAAGGAGAGAAAAAAAAACCTTTGTTCTTATAGATTTTGTGTTCTATAGACAAGTTCTTGGCAAAAAGAGAAAACTGAATTTGATTAATCCACTATGATTACTCTGGTATTTAAATTCTTATTTATATATTTATTTTTATTTATTTATTCAGTTTGTTTTCACCCTTGAATTATTTCTTCTATTCTCGTCCTTTTAACTTTTTTCATATGTATATATTTTTAATTATTTATGAAGAGCTAATGAGATTTGCTAGTTTAATTTTAATATATTTATTTATCCAATTTATTCTATTTCAATCTTCTGGTTAATACACTTTTTATTGGCAATGCTTTCTTAATTTATTTTCACTTTTATATTGCATTTCGTTTTCACTTCACTCAATACACTATTTAACAGCACACCCTGTAATTTTTGTTAGCCACAACTGATACGATGTAATGATCACTTATAATCTAACACACACCATTTTATATTAATAGATGAAAAACACTTACGTTAAATTTCTGCTACTTTCCCGGGAGTCGTCCGTTTATATGTCCGTCCGTATCTGAAAGAAAAATAGTAGCACACAAAATAAAGAATTAGTATCCGTATGTAATACCAAATGTAATTGGAAATTTACTTACCTTATGTACGCACCAGGGCCGCCAACAACCAAACCTGAAAATGAAGCTTTAATTTTATTGAAGAACGAAGATTAACATCCTTACCTTTTTATTCTCCTATTTCAGCCGCATCCTTCAATGGAACCTAATGAAAAATTGGTCAGAATTTTGCTGACATTCCCCTGTTCCATTCTCTATCCTAATGGTCCATTTAAATGAAGTCTGAATTTAATAATTTTTGTTAATTTTCAATTTGCCTTTTTTCGTATTTTCTTTTACATGCTGACAATGCAGTGCAATAGTAAACTGCAATAGTACCATATGTTGTTTTTGCTTCCCATTCAGTCGGCTGTCATTGATAAGTGAGTGGAATGGCCAGAGTTGTTAATATTAGTAATTCCTTCTGAACTATGTTTAATTTGCATAGTAGGTGGAGTTGCCAGATGGCTTTGTTTAATTTTTTCCCGCTGAAATGGGACCAAATGCCCATAATAACTTGAATGAAAATTTTGGTTGCGTGGACTAGTTTTCCCTCCCATCCTGTGTCCTTGAAGGACTGTAGGAGTGGTTGGGTGTGTCATATGCACGATAGAGGGTTAACCTATAGCCTCTGGCAACTCTGTAAGACAGCTGGGTGAATGGTAAAGCGAAAACAACAAATGGTACCAATACCAATGCAAAACAATTTTACCTAAGAGATTTATATAAAACAGGATGGAAAAGATACTAACAATTTTGGTAGGTTGGAAAAACAATGTTAGGATAGAGGATTGTAGGTAGGCCTGAAATAGGTATAAAAAGGGGGGAAAAAGAAAAAAGGAAAAAAGAACGAAGAAGATTAAGATCGCGATTGTTTAGCGGAAAAAGTTTCAAGTTTTGTGCGGTAAAAAGAACAGAAAAAAAAAATTTTATAAAAAGACGAGCGGAAAATAAAAAAGAAAAAACGTTATATTGCGATAAAGCAAACATTTGGTTGTAAATAAGTTAGTTTTTTTATTAAACATATTGTAAAAAAAATTTTGGTCATTTTACGAAAATAAAAGACAAACAGAAAAATAGATATATGTATTGAACAAACTTATATAAATGATAGTTATAAAAAAAAAAAAAATTTAAAGTGAAACTAATTGAAAAAAAAGTAAAGTTGTAAAGAAAAGAAAAAAAAACTACCTGTATAAAAATTTTAAAGCTAGAACTTAAAACCTAATCTTAAGAGCTAAATCATATAAACTTAAAACTAAAAGGTGAAAATTAGAAACTTAAAAAACTAAAATTTTAATCTAAATCTTAAAACTATTTTAACAAAACTAAAAGACTACACCTGAAAAGAAAAGTGAAACACAAAACAACAAACCACAACAATAAAAAGTAAAATCAATCATCATCATCAGCATTCAATCAATCATCATCAGCAGCATTCAATCAAACATCATCATCAACAATAAACAACATTATCATCAGCAGATGTTTTGGGGCAAGTCTGAAAAGAAAAAAAAGGATATTTATAAAACTATATGTATACATATAAATATTTAATTATATATATAATATAATAATATACTAATAATATAATTAGTTTTTAGTTTTATTTTACTTTATTATTTACTAATCTTAGTTTTAGAGTGTTTCATATTTTTAATTTTCTATTTTATTTTCGGCTTTTCTTTACCAAAAATTTTATAAATAACTTTAATAAATGTCTAGTTCGCTTTTTTTTTCCTTTTTTAAATATTTAAATAAATCGTTATAATGTTAAAATGAAATTTCTAATTGCTTGTCATCTAATTGAAATGGTGTGCTAGGATAAAATTCTTTTGAGCGGTAAGTAAGGTAGACAAGGGTTGCAGTGTAAGTCTGGGGCATCCATAGACCGAATGAAGATGCCATGGAGAGACCTCAGAGTCTCAGAGGGAGGGCAAATATCCGGCGAACCATCAGCCGAAGAGTCCGGTGATGTATAGTGCTACCAGGACGACGAATACTTCGGGCCTCGTCCTCTTTTTTTTTATAATCAGCTGGCATGGTTTTTTTGTAATGGGGTAATTGGAAATGACCAGACGGCAAGAACCACCCCGTCCGGCGAGCCACAGCCCGGCATACGCTAGCATGCCAGCGACGCCAAGAGTCTGGCATCATTTCCAAGGTGAACGGCCACATCGGCATCTGAATTTCAAATTTATTTTGAAAATTACCCTGGCAGTACATTACAAACAATAATATACGCCTAATTTGTAACGATAACGGGCAACAGTTTGAATATTTGAATGTCGCAAAAACGGTAATTAGTGAGCGTAACATAACATCGGAAATAAAATACGGTGAAGTTGATGAAACGACAAAAGCAAACTTGTTCAAACTAATTAACGAATATTGTGACGTGTTAGGTAGAGAAATTAGCGAAATCGGTTTAACGAGCGCAATAAAAATGGGCATTAAATTGGTGACAAATGAGCCTATCGTGACAAAACCGTATCGTCTTCCGGAAATGAAAAAAGAATCGGTAAGAAAAATGATAAGTGAACTTCTGACACTCGATATTATAACAAAATCAACATTTGAATATGCTAGCCCAGTTGTATTGGTTAAGAAGAAAGACGGTAGTGACCGCCTATGTATTGACTATCGTCGTTTAAACCGTCATACAGTGAGTGAAATCTTTCCCACACCAAATATAGAAAAGCGTCTACAAGAAGTAATGAAATTCACCTATTTCACAGTGTTAGACTTGAATAGCGGGTACTACCAAATACCAATTGAAGAAGATTGCCGTAAATTTACAGCCTTCATTACGCCTGATGGGATGTACGAGTTTAAACGTATGCCGTTTGGGCTTTAAAACGCACCTGCAGTTTTTCAGCGATTGATGGCTTTAATTAGAGACAAAACACAAGAATGCAATATAGTCCATTATATGGATGATATCGCAGTCGGTGGTGACGGAATTATCAAAATGTTCAACAAACTAAGACGGGTCTTTGCTGTATTACGCGATTTCAACTTAACGGTCAACATCAACATATGTCAATTTTTTATGAAGACAATTGATTTTCTGGGACATCAAGTGCACAGTGGTGGCATGAGTCCAGGAAAAGCAAAAACAAATGCTATTTTAGAATTTCCAACACCAGTTAACGTGAAAGAAGTTAGACAATTCCTGGGTCTTAGCGGGTATTTTCGTAAGTTTGTGCCAGGCTACGCTTTAATTTCTGAACCTTTACGTAGGCTTCTGAGAAAAGATATCCAGTTTCAATGGAACGACGACTAACGTAACGCTTTTAAAACATTGAAACCAAGCCTCAGTAATTGTAGGATACAGAACTGATGGTGAACATCAAGTGCATACAGATGCGAGCTCATTAGGTCTTGCAGGTGTACTCCTACAGAAAGAAATAGATGGATGGAAACCCGTAGCATTTTTTAGCAGATCGACCACTAAAGATGAGCGGAATTATCAAAGGTACGAATTGGAGACCCTAGCAGTTGTTGAAGCACTGGAGCGTTTTCGTTTTTACGTATATGGCAAAACTGTCACCGTTGTTACTGACTGCAATTCGATCAAAACCACTATGCAGAAAAAAGAGCTAATACCGAGAATAGCGAGATGGTGGTTACGAATTCAAGATTACGACATCAACATTGAACACCGGTCTGATCTACGAATGGCTCACGTCGATGCCTTAAGTAGAGCACCATATGAAGAAGCGCGCAACTTGGATACGGCATCTTTACGCATTACAAAAACAACTATAAATGAAGAGGATTTGTTATTTTCTATGCAGCTGCAGGACGGGTATACTCGTGAAATAATTGAGCAAGTAAAATCAGGCGATAAGTCTATCTGCAAGGACTATGTCATTAAAGATGGTAGATTGTTTCGTAAACATCAAGACAAGTTTCTTTGGGTGGTTCCAAAAGCGGTACGTTGGCGCGTATTACAAGGACAACACGACAACGCAGGACACCTGGGAGTGGAGAAATCTTTGATTAACCTACAAGAGCACTTTTGGTTTCCTCGAATGCGAAATGCCGTAAAATCATATATCAAATCTTGTGTAGAATGTGCATTTAACAAATGTCCGGGTGGAAAACATGCAGGCGAATACCATTTTGACAAAATAAATCCGATCCCGTTTCATACCGTACACCTGGATCATTTGGGTCCTTTTCCAAAAAGTACACGACGTAATGAACATATCTTGGTGGTTGTAGATGCATTCACAAAATTTACAATCCTAAAAGCAGTAAAGAGCACGGCAAGTAAGCACGTCATCAGCGCCTTGAATGAAGTCAGCGAGTATCTCGGAATGCCGATACGAATGATTACCGACCGAGGTATAGCATTTACATCGCACGAATTCGAACGGTCCGAACACCAAGAGCCAACGGGCATGCAGAGCGAACAAACCGTACTATTCTGGGGATGCTATTACCGACTCAAAAGACGACAAACGATGGGATGACCAACTACGCCGAATACAATGGTACTTGCCTTACACAACAGTGAATCAGTGGATCAAGATACTCTACAAGACATTCGAGTCAAAACAGCAGAAAAGATAGACGCTCAACGTGAAACAGCTAAGCAACGTTATGATAACAAACACTCTCAACCTCGACATTACAATGTGGACGATTTGGTCTTGGTCGGTAATGAACCATCAGCAACAGGTACTTCCAGAAAATTGGAATCCCTCTACAAAGGTCCATTCATCATAACTAAGGTCCCTGATAAGGTCAGATACATCTTGGAAGATCTGCCCGGCTCTGGTCGTAAACAACGCCATTATAAGTCAATTCATGCATCAGACAGGATGAAGCCTTAGTGTACATCAGAGTTGTAAACGAATCATTCATTTTTGAATTAATTCGTGAATCATTCATGCAATGAATTGGAAAAATTTTGAATTAATTCTTTTCTCCAAAAAACGAATTGAATTAAATTTGAATCAATTCATTTGAATTAAGCGAACATGAATTGCAATTCATTTTCAATTCAAATGAATTGGTAAAAAGAATTGCAATTCATTTCCAATTCATTTGAATTAAATGGATTTTGAATTAATATAAATGAGTTAGCAAAAATGAATTGCAATTCATTCCCAATTCATTTGAATTGATTTTGAATTAATTCAAATGAGTTAAAATATGAATTGCAATTCATTTTACCAATTCATTTGAATTAACTCGAAAAATGATTTTGTTATACATTTCCAATTTACTTGAATTGAATTGATTCTGAAAAAAAGACTGTAATGCAAAAGCATCACCTTTTTCCAAGTACTTCTATTCTGTACTTTATAATAAAAATATATCCACTACTAATAATGAATCACCCATTGTCTATTACTTTTAATCCAAGTATTTATTACTTATTCATAATAATTCTCTTAATAATATAATAATAATATAATAATTATAATAATTCTCATAAGTATTACTAAAGTGTTTGTCCTTTAATGTTCGTGCGTCACAAAATTTCATAAATTATTAATAGGTTTTAAATACTGAATGTCTTGTTATTCAGCGTATATCAAAAGCGACATAAGTAATACTTGAACAAACACCAACTTGGTCCAAACACCAAGTTTACTTCAATTGAATGCAATTCATTTTTGATTTGATAAATTTGAATTACAAGTCATTTCAATTTTGGAAATCGCATACTGAAATGAAATGAAAGAATATAATTTCAGTATGCGATTTCCAAAAAAGTGTGAGTTAAATAGTTGATGTTTGGTCTTGAATATGCACAGGACACAAAGAACTCTGATGAGACTACCGTAGCTGGAGTCGAAAACAATTGTTCAGTTTGGCTAGTGTACTATTCCTTCACGGACATCATTTCTTCTTTAATTACCAAAAATATTCATTGCCGTTAACTTTGATCTAATTAAAGCGTTTCTGACGAAACAAAAAATAATATTTTTAGAAAAAATAATATTTTTATTAAAAATGTTAATGAAATTTGAGCTTAATAAGAAAAGATAATGAAATGTAATTTAATGAATTGTAATGAAAAAGTATTTAAAATACTACTAATAAAATAAATAAAAAAAAAGAATGTATATGTATTTTGTTTTTTATTTTAAATTGTAAAAACTTAAAAAATCACTTATCACAATCCCTTTATTCAGACTCACTTTTAGCAAGAAAAGATTTAACGTTCGTTTTAAATTAACATTCAAATAAGAAGAATGCCAGAAATAAAGCAAACAAAAAACTTTGACACATAGAGATATAACGTATGATTTTGTTTTGGTAAACTGAGTTTACCTTGTAAATGATTAAACGGAATCAGCAAATTAAGGAAGACATTTACTACTATTTATTTAGCCATTGACGAAAAATTTGTACGCATATTATAATATTATGTCCATGTATGAATGTGTATTAATGTGTTACGATACGTAATAACAGATATAAGCATTATGTTCCATAACAAAAAACAATATTTTTAAGGTCTTTGATCCTCTATTAGAAGTAACAAGAAGTAGGTTAAAACTATACTGCTTCTATTTTTTCTAAGAAAATCAAATAAGTGTTGAAAATAATGTTTTTTTTAAAGCACTAGAATTGCTTCTGATTGTTTCCCATAACTATTTTCCGGAAAAAAGTTCCATTTGAATATTCATAATTGTATGTCTATTTTTCACTAAAAAAAAAATGCTTATATTTGTACTTTACAAAAATATATTAAAACTAACTCTTTTAAAACGAAATTAAATTTCAACAGAAATTACATAAAATATTTGATATAATTACAAAATTAATTATCCGATTCACTTTCTTGTTTAATATGAACTTGTTTTGAAAAACTCTTTTCTTCCTCTTGTTTTATCTTTTTCGCCTTTGGAGGTAAGGTGTTATCATCACTATTTGTTAAGTCATTGTCTATGTTAGTAGTGGTTTCCGGTGAAGCAGAAGATGTGCTTTTAATAGAATTTGTAAGTTTTTTAGATTTTTTAGGTGTTTTTTCTGCCGAACTTTCACTGATGGTAGAGTTTTTAGAACTTTCTTTAGCTTTCTTTGATTTTTTCGACATATTCTGGTTACTTTCAGCATCTACATCATCCGATGTGTTTTCGGACTTAATAAGACTTAAAAGATTATCAAGTTCATGAGCTCCATCCTTTTCGTCGATTCCAGAGTCTGCATTGTCCTCCTGTTTAATCTTTTTCTAAAAAACAAAAAATAAAATTTAGTATATATTTTTTAATATATTCTACGCTATAATACAACCTTAGATAAATATTTTTCAGATTTTGGTGTCAGCAGTTCTCCATCAATGTACGGAAAAACATTCTGTAGATTATAATTTCGTATACGGAATTTGACTTCTTGATCCATTTTTACCTCCTCCTTATCTATTTTACGTTCTACTCTCAAATTTGCATTAAACACACGATACAATATAACACCCACTTGATGGGGTCCTATATGCTTCACAACACCCGTCATCACTGCTCCTTCTTCAGGCTTAAAAACGTAAACATCAGCATTAATGTCGACATGTATGCGGGCATCATCGCCACGCAAGACACCCGTTGTTGGAAGTACTTTAATATTCTTAACATCGAGCACAATGCCGTCCAATAGAATATCATAGAAACCCACTTTATCTCGAATCAAATGCGCCATTAGGGCATGTTTAAAGTCAGCTAGACAAAATGGTCCCATGGACAGGTGCAAATTGGTGTTAATTTTAGTTACGCAAGATCCCTCCGTTTCCGTATACAAATCCAATTCTTTTGTTGTATATTTCACATACTCGTGCAGTCTTTTTGCCATTGTTTTTATTCAAATTATGAGTTTATAAAACTAAAAATATTAAATTTGTAGAAAACAGTCAAAAACCAAAGAGCACATTGCACATGTGTTATCTTGTACTGTCAAACCGAAAGTTTTGCTGTGTGAAGTGCGTTCAGTGCTGATGTTTTTTTTTTTTTTTTTTTTTTTTGTTATTTTCATTGTTTATGTGTATGTTCACACTACACTTTTAGGGTTAACGAGCGAAAAATTAATGAAGATATAAAAAAACTAAAACATAATCCATCCATTCATATAAAAATGAAAGTCTGCTTGTCTGCTTATTTGCGCTTTATAGGAGGCCAAACCCTTAGACGATCTTCCTGAAATTTTCACAATTTTCAAATTTTCTGGAAGTAATAATAGGCTATAAGAAGTTTTGATTGGACAAAGGAGCGTAGCACCGCCCATATAAACCAATTTTTAAAACCGTCCTATCTTAGGCATTTTTTGACCAACGGCGGCAGTATTTACTATATATGGTATTGGCATGAATAGAAATACGTACCAAAAGAAAAGTGGGCGGAACACGCCCTTTGTTTGTGATATATTGGAGGCTGGACCTGTTAACCGATCTTAAATTTTCATAGTGTGCATCTTTGAAAGATCATAGAATGGAATGAATGCACAATGACACACACAAAATCTTTAAAGGCCCTAGATCGCACATTACAGGACTTCAAAACCAATATGCAATTATTTGGGGGGTACTGGTTTTGTTAGCCGGTGATTTTCACCAAACACTACTGGTTATTCCAGGTTCAAACCCAGCTGATGAGCTTAATGCATGTCTGAAAACATTCATTCTTTGGCACCACGTTCGCACACTAAAATTAACGACGAATTTGAGTGTGCAACTACAACGCGATGCATATGCTTTCCGATTTTCAAAGCAGTTGCTGGATTTAGAAAACGGAAGAATGCCATCGGATCCAACAGCAAACTGCATTACAGTTCCACACGGCTTTTGTAAATTGACACTGTTCACTGATGAATGTAGATTGCTGTGTATTTCCCAATATTGAACTCAATTTTAAAAAGAAGAAATTCCTGTGTGAACGAGCATTACTTGCTGCCAAAAGCATTGATGTTAATTCCATAAACAGTGGTATTTTGAACAAAATCGATGAAACTGCAGCAACGTACAAGTCCATCGATACTGTAGCGAGAGAAAAAGATGCCGTTATTGCCGTGTTGAGTTCTTAAATTCACTCGATGTACCAGCCTTTCCACCACATGTACTACAACTTAAAACTGGAGTGCCAGTTATTTTACTGCGTAATATCGATCCACCACGGCTTTGCAATTGCACTCAACTTGCAGTAAAAAAACTGAGAAATAATTTAAAAGAAGCGACCATTATAACAGGAAACTACAAAGGGTCAGATGTACTTTTGCCACGCATTTCAATGATACCAACAGATTTACCTTTCGATTTTAAACGATTGCAGTTTCCTGTTCGGTCAATCTTTACAAGTTTGCGGCCTAAATTTAGCAAATCCATGTTTCTCGCATGGACAGCTTTATGTTGCATGCTCGCGTGTAGGAAAACCCACCGATTTATATGTGTATGCTCCTGATGGGCAAAATAAAAATATTGTATATCCTAAAGCAATGCAATAATTAAATTAAATTAAAAAATTTTTGTAAATACATAAATACTTTTAATTTTATAACGACCGGGGGTACCGAAGCATCGGGTTCAGCTTGTATAAATAATAATAAATTTTTTATTTTTCCCCATTTTATTGTTTCAATGAAAATAAAAATATATGTACACGTGTTCATCTTTTATATATTTGTATTATATGGAACAAATTCTGGCACAATAGCAAGCGAACAAATAGAGTCTTTCTCGGCATTTGGAGTTGTTTTTACAAATGCAGGCGAATCTTGAAGAGTTGGAAATATTAGTGCGTAATGTTGGATTTAGATATATATCAAGAAAACTAAAGCCATGAGTATTGACAACGCACTTTTTCAATTATTTTTTCTAAAATATCATTCATTTTATTTAACAAATTCCAATATTTATTAGAGATGTGTCGATCACGAACGAACGGGTTAAATTGAACGAATCAGTCAATTGAACGAAGTGGATCAGTCGTTCGTTTGGTCGTTCGGTCGATCAGTCGTTCAATCTAAATTTGTTTTTCTTTGTTTTGTTCGTTCATTCGCGCAATTTCAACTTGTTTTTTCTTTGACTTGGTCGTTTTTTCTTTGTTTTGGTCGTTCATTCGTCCAATCTAAACTTGTTTTTTCTTTGACGTGGTCGTTCTGCCGTTTAATCTAAATTTGTTTTTTCTTTATTTTGGTCGTTCGTTAAACATTTATTTTGGGGCTTTTTTTATATGCATATTGTCAGTATTGCGATTTTGTTAATTTTTAACTAAAATTGGTCATTGTTTCTTAAATGTGGAAATACCTACTTTTATTAAATTGTTTTTACTTTTTTTTTAAATCTACAGCAGTGATGGCCACTACTACATAAACACACTTGAGCTTGTGTATGAAGCAGAGAAAAGACTCTGCTTACTTCTACCAGAGATGGGAATGTTCGAATTACTTTCATCTTATACCTTAATAATTATTTCTTCATAATTCTCGATCGATAATCGATTGTCCGATAGACATATGACCGTTCTATTAAGAATAAAGGAGTACCGAGGTCACATAAATTTGGAGGAAATAATGAATAATTATTTCAGTTAAATAAAAATGATACAAAAAATATGCACTATCCAAGCCTGCACTATGTTGGAGAGAAGCTAAAATATTAAAAGAGCAAGAGTAACAATATTTCTTTTTATTATGTACGTGTTTGACTTCGACGCAAGCAGAATTTGTTTTCCTATCACGCGTGATAGGGAAAGAGAATTGTGGACATCACTGATCTACAGGAACATTAGTTCTAAATATAAAGTGACAATAAACATTTGCCGAATTCACAAAACCTTTGTATTCATTGTATTCGTTGTTAGATTGTATGGCACTACAACAGCTTGTTGTTGGTAATTTGTATATAAACATTCGATACAACTCATACACTTTTTTTCATATGTTTTAAAAAAGTTGTATTGGTTTCTGTGTTATTGTGAATGAAAAATATTGACAAAAATATAAATATAAAAAAAATTCTTTTTATTGTCAACAGCAAATTAAATAAAATAAAATAAAAAAATATAAAAATGGAAGAAAAATGTATTTTGTTTGTAAAAATCAACTTTTTAATGCAGTTTTTCTTTTACTCATTTGGTTTTTGATGTTTAATACACAAAATACATTCATATACATACAATAGATGTTCACAAGCCAACATTGTATGCAATACATGAAACAACGATACAAAACTTTGTGAATTCGGTAATTATTATTTTGATTATAGAATTACTTAAACATTTTTTAAATAATATATAATAATAAAAAATAATATATCGTATTTTTCACACATTTTTTTTTATTACTTTTGGAATACATTATATAAAAAATTTTTCGTATAAATTGGAATATCATAACATCCCATTGAAATAATAATAATTTATACTAATGACATGTAGTATAATTTAGAAAATAATATTCCAAATATAAATATGTATGTATGTTTATTTTGAAGTGTAATTTGTTACAATTTTTGTTTATACACATAAAATAAAAAAAATAATTAAAACAATTTATGTAATAAAAGTACGTATTTACACATTTAAGAAACGATGGCCAATTTTATTAAATATAAACAAAACAGCAGCACCGATAACATGCATATCAGAAAATAAGCAACAAAACAAATATTGAACGAAGGACCAAGCAAAGAAAAAACAAATTTAGATTGAACGACCGAACGCCCAGAACAAATGAACGAAGTCAACGATCCGGATCACTTTTTATGACCGAACGAAAATGACCGATCATTTAAGTGAACGATTTGGCACAGCTCTAATATTTATTAATTTATTTAAACTTTCAAATGTTTTTTCGATTTTCTTTTGTTCTTATTTTTCTTTTCATCAACAACAAAAAACAAATGGGTTTGTTTATAAAATGTATGAAATTTAATAAATATCTGGTAACATTGTTGAGTCGCCGTGGTCTAGTGGTTAGTGTGTTGGCTTACTAAGATATGGGCCCTGGGTTCGACTCCAGGCTCTGACATCTTCAAAAAAAAGAAATATTAAAAAAATATTTCTTTCGGCGACTACCTCTCAGCAGTCTTCTGGCAAAAGCTCTGAGAGTAACTAACTGCCATGAACAAGCTTCTCAAGTCTGTCGTTCGGAGTCGACATTAAACTGTAGGTCCCGGTACTCATGGATAAAAATTGACACACACAACATGAGTGCTGCGAGAAGCTAGGCCGTAATTCTGACACAGGGTTGTAAAGGCCAGTTATGTATGTATGTATGTATGTAACATTGTTGAGAGAATTTGTTTCTAAAAATGACAGCATAAGAAAAATCGCTGTCAAAATAAAATAGATTCTGTTTCACGACTGCATTCTCCAGCGTTTTTATCTGTCAATTTGTATGAAAAAAAACGTCGGGGGCATCTGTTTAATCATTAATTCGAAACATATGTACAATGTAAAGCACAGTGTAGTTAAGTCTATGTCCACACTTGGCGATTCCAGTCGGCAACTTTTGTAGTTTGTTGACGATTACGGTGAGGGGAATAAAAGAAGAAAAATACTTGCCCGTTCTCGGCGATTCTTTATATTCCGTCATTCGTTTTTTGTCTTTGTAGTTGATTATTTGACATTTCCTTTCATATTTTTTTTCGCTTTTTAGTGTACGCGTCTTTTTCATACAATCGCAGCGTAGGTTTTTCTTGTGTTGCAAATATCAGCGTTGCCAGTTTATGTGTAATTACACAAATGGAAGAGAATACTTTTTCTTTAAATATTTTTAGACCATACATTTTTTTTTTATTTTGTCTCACCATTATTTCAATTAAATTATTTATAATAATTTAATTCAATTCTTCATGTTTTTAAGTCAACCCATAATATTGGTCACCATACAATTTCATTTCATAAAAATCAAATATTATTCAATACCAGAAACAATGTCAATCTTATGATAGCAAGATGTCGGTTAGAAACTACGAAGCAACGCATTGAATATACGGATAGTATGGAATTTAATAATCGCCCTCAAGATATTAAATATATACAAAGAATTTAAATTTTCACGAAAAGAATAAAGGAATATTTGCTTCACGACTTAGAAACTCTTCTCATATGATTTACAGCAATCGTATACAATATCCTATAAATTAATAATTAAATTTTGTGTGTATATATTACTATTTTTTTACTTTTATTTCTTTTCTTTCTTTGTAAATTATATACATACATATATAGAATAGTCGCCGTGGTCTAGTGGTTAGTGTGTTGGCTTACTAAGACTAAGACCCTGGGTTCGACTCCAGGCTCCGACATCTTCAAAAAAAAAAAAGAAATATGAAAAAATATTTCTTTCGGCGACTACCTCTCAGCAGTCTTCTGGCAAAAGCTCTGAGAGTAATTAATTGCCATGAACAAGCTTCTCAAGTCTGTCGTTCGGAGTCGACATTAAACTGTAGGTCCCGGTACTCATGGATAAAAATTGACACACACAACATGAGAGCTGCGAGAAGCTAGGCCGTAATCCTGACACAGGGTTGTAAAGGCCAGTTATGTATGTATGTATATAGAATTAAACCTTTAGATGAATATCTTAAAATATTTGGGAATTCAAATGGACACTTTAAAGTCATATATCAAAAAACAATAAAACGAAAAATTATGATTGCTGTAAACAACCCGTCATAGTTTAATATATTATATTTAATTTTGTTTTTTTATTATTTTTTATTTTTCAATTTATGACAAAATGGTAAATATAGGTTGAAAAGTCTTATTGTTTTATGACTTTTTTATTCAAAGACCAACAACAAATTTTTTAAACTATTTTAAAATTGTATGATATTATGACAATATGACTTGATAGGACCCCGTTGGAATACCCCAATGTACATGTGTAATTCAAATACCAGCTTGTCCCAATAAAGACTAAGTGATGCTGAGGCAATCTTAATTTGATATGCTAATAATATAAAGGAATAAATAGTAATAAAAAAAATTCTTTAAGCATTAATAGTAAAACATTTAAATATTTTCAAGGTGACTTTTTCAAAATTTATACCAATTTTAAAATATGTCCACTGGTGAGCTAAAGCAAACATTTTTGGAAATTATTAAACTATAAGTTAATTGCCTTTCAGTGGGGACAACATGCTTTTTAAAATATTACGAATCATAATGAAATGTAAATGTATGCAAAAAAATTAAAATAGATTTTTTTTTTTTTTTTTTTTTTTTTTTCCTTTAAACTGACCAATATTTCTTTATAAGTTCTTTTGTGTATAGATAAGCTAATAAGATCAAACAATTTTCTTATGTAAATAAAAACAAAATTTTTATTTTACTTTTCCCCGACGTTTCGTCAATTATTTGTTGACTTTTTCAAGGGTGGTGTCTATTATTTTATTTAGAAAAATAGAAATATATATAATAAATTATCTTTTATTAATAATTATATAAAACAAATTTTTATATAACACTTACAATAATTATTATATTTTCATTAACATATTAAAAAAGGATATTTTACAAAAAAAAAACATTTCAATGTATGGTTCTCACTGTTTTAATATACATATCAGATACTTTTTTAAATAATATTATCACTTTGCAAATACAAATATTTAATACAGCAAAAAATTTTATCTATAGAGTACTTTTCATAAGTGATAAAAAATTTCACAATAAAAATATAAAACATATACAGTGGCTCAAAGTAATAATGGGACACAACCAAAGTACTTTTTATTTAACATATTTTTTTCTCACAGTTACGTTAATGTTTATGTTTTTTATGTTTTTATGTTACTTTTGTTCTTGATTTTGCTATGACATAATTTTATCGCTTTTTGTTTTGAACAAAAAAAGTTACAAGCGATAATTCACAATAACAAATTTTTAGATCACAAAGTAATAATGGGACAGCTGGCAACTTCGTTTTGAATGCGCTTTATAACGGAACAATTTGTAAATATTTTTTATTTACATGGTCTAAGAGTTCTTTTACAAGTGTTTTTTAACCATTTTAAATACATTATTCATTATGGCGAATCGGGGTTTACAAACAACGCCTGAAATTAGAAAATTAATAATTGAACACTCAAAATCCGGAAAATCTGTTCGAAATATTGCAGAAATAGTCAATAAACCGAAATCTACAGTGTTTAATATTATAAAACGTTATTCGGATGCAAAAAGTTTCGAAAATGCTTCAAAGCCAAGCAAAAGAAAAATATTTTCCGATGCAGATGAACGGTGGTTATTAAGAGAAGTTAAGAAAAAACCTCATATAAGCGCCCCTAAATTAACTGCTGAAGCAGAAAAATATCTAAAAAAGAAAGCTAACCCTGAAACGGTAAGAAATATTTTGAGAAAGCATGGTTATAATGCCCGGGTAGCTAGATAAAAGCCCTATATAAATGATGTAAACAGACGTAAACGTGTTAGTTTTGCTGAAGAACATAAAAATAAGGACTCCTCATTCTGGAATAAAGTGATCTTTACCGACGAAAGTAAATTTAATGTTTTCCGGTCGGATGGACGTTCTTACGTGTGGAGAAAACCGAATACAGAGCTCGCCAAAGAAAATTTAAGACCATCGGTAAAACACGGTATGGGATCTGTCATGGTATGGGCTGCAATATCAGCAGCTGGACCGGGTAATCTCCACATTGTTGAAGGAGTTATGGACCACAAATACTATTTAGATATTTTACGTGCAAATCTTGCAGAATCAGCGGAGAAATTGGGTCTTACAAATGATTATTACTTTTACCAAGACAATGACCCAAAGCACAAGGCATACAATGTCAGAAGCTGGTTGCTCTATAACTGCCCGCATGTGCTTGAAACCCCACCACAATCGCCGGATATTAATCCAATAGAGCACGTGTGGAGCCATTTGGAGGAAAAATTAAAAGTTCATCATATAAATTCCAAAAACGACTTAATAATTGCTCTAAAGGAGGAATGGGAAAGGATATCACCTGAGTTCTGCCGTAAACTTGTTGGATCGATGCCAAATCGATTGAAGTCAGTAATACGACAAAAAGAGCTGCCAACAAAATATTAATCTTTATCCGTAATATTAGATTTAATACCTTATGAATTATTCTTTTAATTTGTCCCATTATTACTTTGAGGTCTAATTAACGTATTATGAAGTCTATTTTGCATTATTTTGTTTTGCCAGCATTAATTGAATTCAAAGTTTCTGTTTTAAATAAAGTACCATATATGGTTTTCAATTCCATATACAATTTTTTCCTGGAGTTGTTATATTGACTAAATTATTACAAGAACTGTCGACGTAAGAGTGTGTCCCATTATTACTTTGAGACACTGTAAAGAAAACTTTAATAGAGAATAGCTTCCCCAAAAAGATTATAGATACATTTATAGATGAGACAATAAATAAGATAAACAATAATTCTTATAGTAAAACAAACAACAACATTGAGAAAAAATATTACAGTTTAACATACATTCCTGGCTTAACAGATGAAAAGAATATAAAAACAACAATTGTAAATAAAGATAGCAAAAAAATTTTTGCCTACAGACCAAATCGGACTATAAATACAATATTTACAAAATTAAAAACACCAATTGAAAAACAAAAACAAAATAATGTGGTATACGAAATAAGATGTAATGGAAAAGAGAACGAAGAGTGCAATTTAATTTACATTGGCACACATAGCTGCCAGATTTGACGATTTATCGTCATTTTGACGATTTTACGGCACAAAAATAGCATCTTGACGATTTGACGATTTTTGCCCTTAATTTGACGATTTTTATTTATTTTGACGATTTTTTTTCTGAAATAATTTTTATGCATTTTTCGTACAAAAAAACCAAAATTGGCTTTTGGAAATTCAATTTAATAAATTCAAATGTAAAATATTATTCTATTTCTGAGAGGAATTTTATACTTTTTTACGCAGTAAAATTCAAAATTGGCAACTATTGTATCCACCAATTTAATGCATTTAAATTTAAAAGATATATTATTAGAAATAGAGCCAAGATCAAACATTTTGATTTGGTAGATTATAAAGATAAACAAGTTTATAAACTTCGAAAAAAATATACAATATTTTTTGAGGAAATAGAAAAACATACTATTATTATTTGTTTCACAAATATTTTTAGAACAGTGTGGTCAAATAAGATTTGATTTTAGCTTTAAGTACTTAATATATATTAAACAAAAAAAAATCGTTCATTTTATGAATGAATTTAACCATTTTATTGAAGAATGTGAAAGGCAAGAGCTAAAATCTGTATTAAGACAATAAAAGTAATTCATTTTAAAGAATAATTTATCCCAAAATATCCTAAACTGTTAGATTAAAAAAAAATATCAGAAATGAAAATGAGAAACTCCACTCTTTTTTTCTAATCTCTATCTATCTAAATTTCTTCTGAAAAAAATTAGATTTACATTATTTTGCAAACGGAAAACGAATATTTAGACTAATAAATCTCAAAAAACAAAAGTAGTCTTTGGAGGCCATTACTTTTACAAAAAACCAATCTAATATAAGAAATTGAGAATAATTAAATTAAAATTGTAATTAATTTAAAATTGTACCTAAACTGACTAAGATGTGTAATAGTAATACATGTGTATAATAAATATAATATATTTTTGATGTTTTTTATTTATTTAGGTTTTGAAATTTTATATACATTTGTACTGTTAATTCTCTTTTTCAGTTTTACTCAAATAAAAACAAAAGTTTTTTTTTAAAAGGTGATATTTTCTTATTTATATTTTGTTGACGATTTTTTGACGATTTTAAGGAATCAATTTGACGATTTTGACGATTTTCTTGTCCATGTTTGACGATTTCATGGTCAATTTATCTGGCAGCTATGTTGGCACAACTAAAAGAAGTTTGGACATAAGAATAAACGAGCATAAGCTAGACATCGAAAAGAGAAAACAAACAACTGCCTTAGCACAACACATTTTACAGACAAATCACTTTGCTGAATTAGAGAGTGTAAAAATTTTAGATAAAGAGAAAATAAGCAAGAAAAGATATATTATTGAGAGCTTACGGATACAACAGAAAAAAGAGAAGACCATGAATTTAAAAGAAGATACAAATAATATAAGCTCAAGTTACACAGTTGCGTTGTCACGAACAGCAAAGTGATAATATTATTTAAAAAAGTATCTGATATGTATATTAAAACAGTGAGAACCATACATTGAAATGTTTTTTTTTTTGTAAAATATCCTTTTTTAATATGTTAATGAAAATATAATAATTATTGTAAGTGTTATATAAAAATTTGTTTTATATAATTATTAATAAAAGATAATTTATTATATATATTTCTATTTTTCTAAATAAAATAATAGACACCACCCTTGAAAAAGTCAACAAATAATTGACGAAACGTCGGGGAAAAGTAAAATAAAAATTTTGTTTTTATTTACATAAGAAAATTGTTTGATCTTATTAGCTTATCTATACACAAAAATAAAATAGATTTTAATTCAAATGGTGAATAAGGTCAGCAAATTCACTTTGTTATTTTGTATATGACCGTTAAATTGCTGAATGTTTAATCGACACATAATACGTGAATACAAAATCTAGCTGTTAAGAGACAAGGGAAGAGAAATATTTTTATTTTTCATTAATAGAAAATTTAATTGTGAAGCATAACGATATTACATTGAAAGAAAATATTTTGTTTATATCAACCGATTTTCATTATTTGCAGCTTATTTTATATCTAACATTCCTTAATTTTAAGATAAATTATGTCTTATCATAAGACATTATAAAAACTTCTTCAAAATTTAAGCGGTGCTCCCGAACTACTTCATGTACCTAGTCTTCATTAGCACTAGTATTCAGCTATAAATACTTTAATATTGTTTGGGCTGTTCAAATTGCTCTAGTAATAATTTTAAGGCTTTGTCTTCTATAGGGAAATTTATAAATATACAAATATTTATTCTCATATTAAAATAATTACAAAAATAAAAAGCATTGTATTTAAGGTATGAATATATTTTGGACAATCTATAAAATTTTGTGTAATTTGTAAGTATTTTCTGTGGCAACACAGCATAAATGTCAAATTGTAAGAAAAAGCAAGCAAAAGAAAACACAAAAGTTGCTGAACAACAACAAAAAGTTGGGCAACTAAACTCGTCGAGTGTGGACACGAAGACAAGTTTAAAAGAGAATTGGTGAAGAATTGCCCGACTCGGATCGCCAAGTGTGGACATAGACTAACTGTCAAAAAAACCAAAACAAAAAGTATGAAAACAAAAACAATGTACATAAAACATAGCAAAAATTGACAACAATATTCACAAATTGGCTGAAAATAAGTAGTTCAGCTGCCATGTCAAATGCACCTTATAATCAATACGCCATGCTTCCACTGAAGGCGGGTTTAGACGGTAATACAAGTCGTACGTAAAATCAAAGAGAAAATATTATGAAATTCCATCCGTATTTTAGAAATGAGAGTAAAAATCTTACGACAGATATTCTTTGCTTTTACACGGTTGGTAAAATAACAAAACAAAGTAAAATGAATACATAAAATGCACATACTCATGCACACAAAATTTACTTGCATTAGTTGTGTTCATTTACTTTACTTGCAAAAACTAGTAACGAGAGAGTAAAAAGAAATTATGCTCAATTGCTCTCAAAAATACTAAAAAGTAAATGAACACTTTACCAGTAAAAATTTGCAAACAAAAATAGTGGTGTAATATTTAGAATTACATGAGTAGTTAAATAGCTACTCCTGGGAAAATTGTATTCATTGCTATAAAAAGAATGCGATTTTAGGCATTTATCAATGTTTATTTTTAATAATATTAATAAAGAATTTAAGAAAAAACAGAAAAGGTTTTCGATTTATGTACATATATTAAAAGTATAAATTCCTTAAGATAAAAGTACATACCACTGTTTTGAACGTTAGGGGTTTGATAATTCTGTTAAAAAAAAGTTGGAACAGTGTATTTTCGTAAAGCGGGTTACGCAAAAACAAATTTGATTGAAAAGGTTAAAAAGATAAAGACATAAAAAGACATAAAAAGACATATACACAATTATTTCGAACGCTAGCCTCAAAAGTCTGGTGTGTAATATAACGTTTTTAAAGTGTTCCAAGTATCAAACGCCTAACGTTCAAGACGCGTGTTAATTACTCTTCATTCGTAAAAGACCTCTGATTCATAAAAAATGCTTCTGTTTTTTTTTTTTCAACAAAATTTAATACACAGTGTTAATTCAGAAATGTATTCGCAAAAGAGTTAAAAAAAATGAATTTGTATAAACTCAAAATGTCTAGCAAAATTTTATTCAATTTGTTAATTCAGAAATGTTTTTTAAAAAAATATAAGTTATATGTATAAATCTACATTGTATAGAAGATTTTTATTTAAAAAATTCTTTTATTTTGCATAATTTGTTTGTGATATATTTCTGAACTAATTGGGTTGTCTACCGGCATAATGCAAAGTATCGGGTATCTAGGTACTTATAATATTTACAATACTAAAACCATCAGCTGGTCTGTGAAAAGTGACCAAAATGAATACATACATAAATCGAAAAAATTCCTTTGGAAAAATTCTCTAAATTTTAGACATAAATGTTTATATATATCTTTTGAAATCCTAAAGTGCCTCTTAAACCTCTCATCTGTGTATGTTGGTATTACATCTTCAAAATACTTTTTTATGCAGTTTCTTAATTTTTTTCAAAGAATTTTTATATTCTTTCATTATATTTAACTACAAATTCAGAGCTTTTTGAGCTGGCACCAAACACTCAATTGTTTCAACATCGTTATCACAGTCCGAATCTCTTGATGAAGATTCTACTACTGCAAAAATTAGCTGGTAAACATATTAAAAACAATTAATTCTAAAATTGGAAGCCACCTCCATTTCCTGCAACATCCGCTGACGTTAATGTTCTAGACCCTGTGTTACTTAATTCAATTCCTTTAGACATCTTATTTTGGTGCTGCTGATCCCAACCTAAACAAATACTGATTTTTTATAGAATAAATACATTATATCCGTTTACAAATTTACATTTATTTACAATTTCTTAAATTTCATAAAATTTTCTTTATTTTCAGCTTTTGTTTTTAATTAATTTGTAAACATAAACAGAAAACAGCTGTTTGAAAAATTCTTACAAGTAAAAATTTTACTAGTAACAATTTGCAAAAATTTTTTCTCTCTCAATTTCTTACTCTCTTTCGACGCTCTCTCGTTGCAAATTTTTTGAGTTAATGAACACTTTCCAGTAACAATTGTTACAAATTTGTAACAATTTTAACTTGTTGAACACACCTATTGTGAGTACATTTAACACAAAAAAAAACATCAAAATGCATCCCTGCTCTAATGAAATGTGATGGTTTTTAAAAAATTTCAAAAAAGAGAGCCGTACTGTCAAATTTTGATCCGTATTTTCTCTCAATGTCAAATTATTTTCTTCTCTTTCTTTTTTTCACAATTTTATATTATTTTATTTTTAATTGTTATTTGTATAATGCTATTTTGATTATTTCAAGAATATTTATTGTCATTGTTGTATGTTATTATTATTTATTCCATACTGTAAAATGAGACTTTAACAGCCTGTTTCTAGAACACGAATGGTTTTTGACATTCGTCTTTTTATATGGCAAATAACAACAAAAACACTCAAATTTGTTATCGTTTCTCATATAAAAAGACGAATGTCAAAAACCATTCGTGTTCTAGAAACAGGCTGTAAGTCTTGTGTGTTGAATTGAAAATAAGATAAATAAATAAATTATTTACAGCAATGTCGTACGGTCTCATTGCATATCAAGTTTACACGATACTATTCATTCTCTTCTACACAAAAATTTGACGTCGTACCAGTCTTATTACCGTCTAAACCCCCCTTTATAAGCAAGAAGTAAATGAATTTTCGATAATACTACCTCTTTCATTTTAAATAGTAGTAAAATTGTTGATTTGTTCCTGTTTCGTTTGTTGGAATTTCGTTATTCAATACACTGTAAATCACACTATGAAAGAGTTTCGAATAGAAGTATGAATTTATTTGTTTGTCGGTGAAGGGTGCAGTTAAGAAAATCTTGCATACAACGTCTCCATTTCGGCTTGTAATATTTTTTTAATTTCTGTTTTAATTCAATTGCCGAATTCATAAGACCCTTGTATCGTTGTTTCGTTGTTTTAGACTACAACAGTGTATGCTTGTTGTTGGTAATTCTCATGAAAAAATTCTATACACTCATACAATTGTTTTTCATGTGTTTTTAAAATGTTGTATTGGTTTCTATGCTATTAATGTAAGGTGAATGCTTAAATACAAAAAAAATTTATTTATTGTCAGCAGCAAATTTATTTAGAAGAAAAAGATAACGAAGTATATAAATATAGAAATGAAATTAAAGATGATAAAGTGATAAAAATATATATTAAAGAGACATTTATTTATTTGTAAATAGTGCCTTATGTGATTTTTGACGTTTTCGATACAACGTACATGAATAAACAAAAACTGTTTTCAATACAACATACAACGATACAGAAGCTTGTGAATTCGGCAAATATATTTATTGTTATATCCCTTCAAATTAAAAAAAACGTAGTATGAATGTAAAAAGAGTTTCCTTTGTAGAGAATTAAAAAATGCAATGTGATGTATGTATAGTTTCTTTTTTAAGCATAGTGTGAAAGAGCACTAACCAGGGCTACCTTTGTGAATTTTTAAAAATGGTCAGATAAAGGGTATTCGGTAAAAAAAGGTCTCAAAAAGGGTATTTGAAAGAAAAAATGGTCAACTGTTTCAAAAAAAAAAATCTCTATTTCATTTTTATTATAAAAAATTAACAATAGGAAAAAAATAAAAATTAAATATATGTACTTTACATTACATTTTAATATAATTTTTTTTAATAAAAATTGCTTTTTACATACATATACATATGCATACCGTATCTTTAAATTAAATATGCTTTGCAAATTTCAAATTGGCCGAATGTTTAGCAGGTTTACAGTGACGTTGTAAGTGACATGGTATTTAGTATTTGCTTGCATATAATACAAATGGGCTTCCTTTTTCTACGTCTAGATTTACCCATTTAAATTCCCTTTCCCACTTAAACGAATATTTCCGAATAATCTTCTTCTTTTCCCCTGTTTTCTTTGCAGTAACTGACTGATGGGGTTGGACTTCTTGCATGGTGTTTGATGAAGTTGGCTGCTCATCTTGCTTTTTCAACTTTACAACAAACCTAACATTTAACAATAAGAAAATTGGAAAGGTACTTACTTGTCCATGTTGGTAAACAATTTATTTTCTTTACAAATTCTTTTCAATTTTAACCTTTTTTATAATTTTTTTGTAACTTTAACCTTTTTAATGAAACTTTTTCTTTTTGCACACAACTCTTTAACGTTAAATTTAAAATTTATGTGTTATAATTTTAATAATATACCGGCATGCATGTAAAAGCTGTTTACTGTGATATACTCTGAATACATAAAACTGCTGGTTTCGCGAACATTTGATTTATTTACCATCAAATATACTCCTACATAAGTTATCAAAAAGTCTAGAAAGTGACACGAATTGCTTGAAAATGATACAAAAGGGTAAATTAAATAAGGGGTCTCAAAAAAAGGCAGAGTCTCCAAAAAAGGGCCAAATTAATACTTTCGGGTCACAAGAGTAATGCTGGCAGTAACGTGAACAATTTGTATTCTGGGTTTTCCATTTAAAGGCAACCCTTTCTGATACTATTTCGTCCAACTTTGCTTGTTTATTAATTGACGTTCAGTTGTGTTTGTTATTTTCCTACAAAAAAAAATATATTTTTTACTAAAAATTAAAAAATGATAACTTATTTAAAACGAAACAAATAAAATTTAATTAAATTAATCAGAAAAAAATTTTTACAAATATTACAAATGGTTTCGGCAACACGTAAACGTATTCTTCTATTATTTATCGTTATTGTACTGACATTTCTGCTAATACGCTTACTTCTATATAATGGAACACTGTTGGCCGTAAGTATGAACAGGTACCCCAAACAGGCACAGGTGGTACAGTTTAATCAACAACATAAAACAAACCACGTAGGTTTTATGTAATTAGCACACTAAAAAATTATTTAAAAAAAAGCAAACAAATTTTTAATTAGATTAAAAAGATATCTTAAATTTTTTTACTATATAATAGGAAAAACAAAGTTACAAAAGATCTCCAGGATCTCCGGTAATTGTTGCTGTGTTTTATGAAGCACTTTGCCCAGATAGTAAACATTTTATAATGAAACAGTTATTGCCTGCCTATAAAGAGGCTGCACCACTAATGGACATTCAACTAATACCCTATGGTAAAGCCACTACGTACACAAATCCTGATGGTAGTTATCGTTTCGATTGCCAACATGGCCACTTAGAATGTGAAGCCAATATTTATCATGCTTGTGTCATAGAAGTGGTACAAAATGCGCTGGCGCGTCTAGAGATAGTAGCTTGCATGATACGGGATAATCATTTGCCTAAAGAAGCTCTTAATAAGGTGAGTTGAATCGCAACAATTACTTGTTGATCACTATCATTCGTATTATGTTTTTTTAACAAATCATATTAAAAAAAGCTTGCAAACTCCGATACTTCAAAAACAAAATATATCCTTCAGTAGAGAATTATATTCAAGATTAAAGGCCTATTTAGCCAAACGTAGAATTCGTAAATATTGCGTAAACGTAAATGTAGTTGCACTTATACAAACGTAAAATCGTGTCAGCTGTTTTGGTCATACATAAACATTGAGATGGCAATTCAGTTTCTTACTTTTATTTGATTGTTTGAAAAAGTACGGAAATATATGCACATTACGTGAAAAAAGTACGAAAATTAAGGTATCTTATCGGTAAGGTATCTTGAAAAAAGTACGAAAATTATTTAAATTATTTATTTATTTAAAGTTTAAACTTTTATATATAAATTTTAATAATATTTGAAGCTTAAGGTATCTTAAATAAAAATTCTTTTATTTTTATATACATATACACATAT
Source organism: Metopia argyrocephala (assembly GCA_963576795.1). Classification (NCBI taxonomy): domain Eukaryota; kingdom Metazoa; phylum Arthropoda; class Insecta; order Diptera; family Sarcophagidae; genus Metopia; species Metopia argyrocephala. The sequence goes on from OY756211.1 coordinate 12,213,915, forward strand.
AAATGTGTATGTACAATATATACGGTGGCCATATTTTTTAAACCAAAATACAGAACAAGGAAATATTTGACCAATAACAACTATAAAATGCAAACAAGCAACCTTCATAGGCATGTATTTATTGTATTTATTATTTAAATGCAAAATAAAAAAAAAAAACAAAATAAATTAAACTAACCCTGCTGTTAGGTTTGGACCATTTTGGTCAATTTATTTTTTGTTTTTGCTTTGACTGGTGCAACGTACCAATATAAAACGTTTGCTATTGGAAAACTTTCAACCAAACATAATAAAATAGAACTTAGAAAAATAAAAAAATTACGAATCTTTTGGTCCGTTATTGTTTTTATATTAAATCATCTCACTATATGATAAGCAAATGATATTTCGTTGTAATTTACATATAAATTTATTGCATATGGTGCATTTGCTATCGCACTTAATTTTGCAGCAGCTGCAGATTCCACGGTTTCTAGTTGTTGTAATTTTGGTAAACCGCATGTAGATACTGTACAATCAGAAGCTAATGTTTTTATTTCAGTAAGAAGTTCAGCTGAAAATTTATTTGCAGGGAGCTTAGATCTTTGTGTCATGTAGTCTGGAGTTAAAGATAAAGCGCGAACGAACCATCAATTTCAGAAAACAATATGGCAATCATAATCAAAAATCAAAAAATAACTAAAGTTTCGTAGGATCATTAAATAAGTACATAGCTTGCATACATACTATGTATGTACATAATTTTTAATATATTTTTTAAACTCTTTACAATTTATATTATAGATTAAATTAGTGACAAAAATGGCTTCGATGGTTTCCATTCATTGGTCCATATATTTCTGTTGGAGCATTTAAACCTGGTTAACACAAACACCTGGTAACACAAATAGATACTTGTATTAAAAAGTATCCTTGGCTTGGATAGTTATTAATATTTAATTAAAAAAGTCGAAAAACCAGAATAATAGAATAACTTTTATATGCAATTAAATTATAATTCTGGTTTTCCACTTACATACATATATTACTACAATGTTTTGTGGTTATAGGTACATATATATTATGTATATTATATACATATATTTTACGTATATGTTATATATATGTTGAAACACTATATTTATTTAATATATATGTACGTACCAAAATATGTAAGTACCAAAAAAATAAAGAGTAAAATTACCCCCATATTGTTCCAATTACAAACAGCCCAACACTACTTGGCAAATGTCACGTAAAGTTACGTAGAATTCTATTTTCAATAGGTTGCTACGATACGTTTACGTTACTCTATGTTGTGTTCAATTTAAAGAGAGACAAATATGGTCGGATTGAGCGCTTTAAAGCTCGACTTGTGGCTAAAGGTTGTAGTCAAAGATTTGGTATAGACTACAACGAGATTTTTTCACCCGTAGTCAGATATTCAACCATACGATTAATGCTGGCATTAGCTGTGAATTGGAAAATGTATTTGCACCAAATCGATATAGTGTCAGCCTATCTGAATAGTGAAATTCATTATGAAATTTATATGCGGCAGCCTGAAAAATTTGTGGATGACAGATATCCTCATAAAGTTCTTAAGCTCCACAAGGCAATATACGGCCTTAAACAGTCTGGCAAAGAATGGTATGATAAGCTGGACTCGGTATTAAGAAATATTGGTTTCGAACGTAGCAAATGTGAACCATGCTTATATATGGCAACGTTAGATCAGCAATTGGTATTGGTTGCAGTGTATGTCGATGATCTTTTAATTGGGTGTAAAGATGAACAATCCGTAATAAAAGTGAAAGAACTGCTAGCTGAACATTTTCCTGTCACTGATAAGGGACGTTTACATCATTACCTTGGAATAGAAATTGAACGACAAGGTGGTACTGGTGCGATTACAATTTGTCAGTCCCAATACATAAGAGAATTACTAAAAGAACAAGGTATGGAGAACTGTAAACCCATAGCAACTCCCCTCGACGCAAATCATCAAGTGAAATGTACTGAAGACAATTGCGAAGAAGTTAACCAACATGAATACCAGTCATTAATTGGAGCGCTAATGTATCTAGCCATTACAACTAGGCCAGATATTCTACATTCTGTGTCAAAACTATCGCAGTGCAATTCAAATCCTCATGTAGAGCATATGAAAGCAGCTAAACGTATACTACGATATCTACGAGGGTCAATTGATAAGAAAATTATTTACCAGGCGAGTGAACAATCAATGGAAGGTTTCGTCGACGCTGATTGGGGCGGTAATGCTCTCGACCGCAAGTCGTACACCGGCTTTATATTTTTCATCGGAAAGTGTCCTGTGTCATGGGAATCGAGAAAGCAAACATGTGTGGCCTTAAGTACCACAGAGGCCGAATATATGGCCATGTACGATGCTGCTAAGGAGGCAATCTTTTTAAGACGTCTTTTGATGGAAATTGGTTTCTCATCTGGAGAGTCCTTTTTACTAAATATTGACAATCAAGGTGCAGAAAAACTTGCCACAAATCCTGTGTTTTACAAGAGAACGAAGCATATAGATATCAAATTCCATCATGTACGTGAGGTCGTAAAAAACCAGGAGGTGACTTTGAGATACTGTCCAAGTTAGCATATGATTGCAGATATTCTCACGAAGAATCTGCCAAGGACGAAGCACATTTACTTTATGAATTTAATGAAATTTATATAATTTCTTTGTAAAACGACATTCACATTGAGAAGGTGTGTTGGTGATATATGGTAGCTCTGTACAATGTGAATGCCGTTGTAGTAAGCTTTTTGTTTTACTTCAACTTTGATTTAAAATTTTTTCATTCCTTCTTAAAACTTTGAAACATTAAAACGTATTTTACTTATATAATAAAGAACTTTTTTGTAAAGGACAATAAAATATTAAAACAGTTCCAATTACAAACAGCCCAACACTACTTGGCAAATGTCACGTAAAGTTACGTAGAATTCTATTTTCAATAGGTTGCTACGATACGTTTACGTTACTCTACGCTTGAGTAACCACTTGTATAGCTTTTCATATAACAGAAACGATCAGCTGACACGACTACATTTACGGGTTTACGTTTACGTTTGGCTAAATAGGACTTAAGTGCATATGAAAATGATAACCAAAAAGTAAAATTATTTGACATATATTTGGCAACGCTATGAGAAGATAGTCGTGTTTTTATAAGTGGCTGTGTCTATAAAAATTTCTTTTTTCTAAAAAATTTAAAAATTGTCGCTAAATATTATTAATTGTTACTTACTGGAGCTGTTTCTACATTTTAAATAGTTTAATATTGTTGGTGATTCAAAATTCTTCCATTTTTGTGACTTTGAAACATAAATCAATTATAACCTATAATTTCATACATAATAAAATAAGACCGTATACGTACTAGAGGGCTGCACAAGCATAGCTTAAATGGCTTAAAAGCAATCCATTCATTTTTTAAATATTTCATGTCAAGTACTTTTTCTTTATTATAAAATTGTTAATAAAGAGAAAATATTTTAAACTGCAAACAAAATCAAAAACATCAAAACTCTTATAAAAAAAATACAAAGGATTTAAGAGAAAAATGAAATAAGGCAAAATTGCTATATAACATAAAGAAATGATTCATAATTCAAACACAGTCAATAAAACATTTGTTGGCAAAATTGATTTGTAATTGTGTTAGTGAGCTTAAAGGAGACTACATGTAAACAGTGATGCCAATTTAGTGCTTTAGGCACTAATTTTAGTGCTTTTTTATGTTCCAAAACGGCAAATTTTCAGCTCTGATGCCAAAAAAAGAAAAGGCACTAGCTTGGTGCTTTTCAAATTTTCCAATGGTGCCTTTAGTGCTTTTTATAAATTTTAATATTTTTACATTGTCTAATAAAGACTTTTTGCAGCTCTTTTACTTTATCTTTGTAAAATTATTTTTTTTTGTATTGGTAAATCCTTTATAAGACATAATTTTTTGGGACAGAATTTTGAAAAGGAATTTAAAGACGGAAAAAGCAAAGGAGATAAAAAATAATTGTGTCCGCTTTACAAAAAATCTTACAGGAAATTAGAGCGACTGTCAATTTTTTTTAAATTTCGCAAATGATTGATCTTTTAAGTATTGTTAATATATTTGATAATAACAATAAAAATTATATTATTAGTTTCGTAAAACAATTCAATGTGTCGATACTATTTCTATAGCTTAAAATAACCATTTCATACATGTATGTATAGTATACACATGTGAATTCTGTAATCCTGTTCTATACATATTAACTAGAAACTATTTATTTTTAATCACATATAAAAATTTTGAGCAAGTGGTCATTTTAGTCAGAATATATTTTTAACCAGTAAATAATCACAGTTTTACATATGCTTTACTTTCTACTTTTACAATTATCTCTAACTTAACGATACTATAAATCCTAATAATAGATGTTAACAGGAATAAATATTTTTGTAGATTGGTATTTGTATTTATTAATACTATTTCTCGAAATATTTTATTTCTCCTTTGAGAAAAAAAGGAACCAAAACAAGAAAAAAGTTCACATGTATGGTTATTTCTAGCTAAAATTGGTTGTTATTTTCTGCAGTGTGTACATGTGGACATTTTTTTTGTTTTGCTTACTTTTTCCTTTGAAGCAAAAGAAAATCACTCCTTATTTCAACGACCTAAATTCAAAATAATAATTTCATTATTTGTTAAATAATTTGCAACATCATATTTAATTTTGGTTATTTTTATTCCATTTCGGTTACATATTTGTTGAAATTTGGTTACAAACAATTAAAATTCGTGGCAACACTGATAATAATATAACAGGAGTAGGAGAATGAGAGTAATGTCGTACATTATACGTATGTGTGTATATCTGATGTGAACAACACAAAATTGTTTTTGTTTAGATTGTTGCTTATGGATTATATCGTCCCCTCAAACAATAATGTATACACATATACCATTAATTTCTTATTTTATAATAAGTATCAACATAATTGATTCTAAATGTGGTCAAAATTTGGTGAAATTCTACTTCTACAAATTAGACCAAAAAATCAATTGAAATATTAGCGTATAATTGGGTGTTTGAAATTGTTCATTAATAATTGTGTAAGTTCAGGTATTGTGCTTTAATTAGTTGTTGCTCTGGACATTATTTCAAAGAAAAGTAGTGTATAAAAATCACACCTTTTTTATTATTTTTAAATTTATTGGACAGGAAAATTAATGCTAGCCTTAATTCATTTGTTACTGAAATGCGTGCTGAAAATCAGAGTCTAAAAAATCTTATAGAATCTACAGCGATCGGTATTCGTACTGATTTTACTGAGTCAATTGAGAATGTTAAAACTGACGTGTTAAACTGCAATGTTAATATTGGAAAAATTGAGGAGATGGCTAAGACAAGGTTGGAAAATTTGGATGTTGAATATGACAAACTAAACAGGAAAATAAATGGAGCTGACATTATTTTTACTGGACTACCTTCTGGCATTGATGATTTGAATGTAGCAGTTCTGAAGATATGTTCACATCTCAAAGTTATGGTTGACAGTAGAGATATCAACCACTGCTTGTATATGCAGCGTAATAGATCTGTACTGTGTAAATTTAATAGTGTCCACTTAAGAGACAAAATTATGAAAGCATACTTTAAATTACCTAATGTTAAACTATGTAATGCAATTGATACCAATGTTACCTCCAGAGTTTATTTAAATGACAATCTCACGTCAGCTGGTCTACGTTTGCTTAACCTTTGTCGGACATTAAAACGAGATAAAAAGATCATCTGGTTCCGTTTATTTAACAGAGATGTTCCATTATGCAAAGTTTAATTTCCTGATGGCTCCGAAAAGTTGATGGATTATAGGCAGTGCTTGGAGATGTAATAATATTTATATAGCGACAATTTTTAACCAGTTGGCTGCTACTATAGTAAGTTTGACTTATTAGTATTATTATACATTTTTGAATTATTTCATCCTATTTGATAGGCTTTAAAATTGAACAACATCTACATATTTATTAGCAATTTGTAATGTTTGCTTTTCTTCTATTCCTATTCTGCTATTTCCTAGCGATCTACTATCTTGATCTTTTGTTATATGTTGACATTTTAAAGCCTATTTAAAAACTTAATAGTTAATACAATTATACTTGTATGATAATTATGTATGCAGCCAATTAGGTTTAAGTCTAACTTATTTCCTATGTTTTATCTGATACTTGATAATCAAAGATCATTTTTCTCTTCTTCCTTTCACACTTCTTTTGTTTAACAATATTTGAAAGAATTATTTTTGTATTGCAAAACATCTTTACTCAAAATATTTACTATGAATTCTAATTTTGATCTAGGTCCAATTATTAGTGATGGTTGCCTTGATAATGTTTTTTTAAATGATACTTGTAATCTAAAAATAGCACATATAAATGTGCAAAGTATTTGTCCTTCGTATAGATCTTATAAACTTGATGAGCTACAGTCGATACTTACAACCAGATCGCTTGATATTCTATGTATTACTGAGACGTGGTTGGATGCCAATATACTTGATCGAGCTGTTAACTTACCGGGCTACACACTGTGTAGGAGTGATCGTGCATCAGGTACTAGAGGTGGTGGTGTGACCATTTATATTGCTGAAGGTATCAGGCATAAATGTGTTTATAGAAGTACGGAATACGCTGATTGTGAAGGGCTATTTCTAGAGATTCCTTTTGGAGACGATACCTTACTAGTTGGTGTAGTGTATCTTCCTAGAGGTGATTTAGCTAGTTTTTATCGGTCACTCAGTGATTTAATTGTAAGATACACAAATATTGTTATCGTTGGTGATTTCGATAACAATTTATATGATATTACTAAGTCACATAGTGTTCATATGCTTTGTAGGAGACTTGCACTAAATTGTCATCATAACTTCACCCCCAACCCCTTTTATTCTTTTCATGGCTCCGTTTCACTCATTGACTACTTTATATTGAGTCAGAATATGACGATTCAGACCTCTGCACAATTTCAAATTCCGCTTATTTCACATCATTCCCTTATATGCCTATCACTTGTAATTAATATACCTCATTCGAACCATGTAAACTATTTCAGGGATTATAAAAACATTGATAGAGCTGGCATGGATAGCTATTTTCATAACCTAGGTATTTCTCCTCTCTATATAACTGGTGATTCTGAAGTAATATGCTCATTTTTTAATGGTATTTTTAATGATCTAATGTCTTATGTTCCTCTTAAGCGTGTTTCTGGTTCGTCATAGGTCACTTCGTTTTTCTAATAAAATTAATTACTATAGGTCTTTGACTGGCATTGCACTTAATGATTTCTATAACGATAGGAGCGCTAATAAATGGGAAATCTATCGGTTGTTGCGTAATCGTACTAAATCATTGATAAGGAAACTGAAATTAGATCATGGTAGGAGAGTTTTTGAAGGATGTAATACTAGGCAAATGTGGAATGTATTGCGTGATGTTGGGTCGTTGGCTGAGCCCCCTTCAACTATTGACTTAGATGTTAGTGCATTGAATGATCATTTTATTAATAGTCAATTAAACACTATTGATGATGTACCTGATTTTGATAGTTATTCTACTATCATTAATAGTTTCTCATTTCCGACTATTACTAGGGCTAAATTGTATTAAGCATTATTTAGAATTAAATCAACTTCAGTTGGGCATGATGGCTTATCTATTAAATTATTGAAAATAGCTTACCCTTATAAGATGTCCGTCACTATAAAGTGTAACACCCATTTTTCTTAATAATTTTTTTCACCTTTAATCAAAATTATTTTTCTTAATCACAATATCTTTGAAAAATGTGTCAGATTTTAAAATGTATCAGTTTGTCAAATTTGACTTGTTAGTTAGTTCACAATGGATAATCAAAGACAAGTGCATACAAAAATTATTCAAATAATTCAAAAAAACCATATGGGAGTTATACAAAAGTTGCTAGGGAAGTCCACGTGACCAGACAATGTGTTTCCAGAGTGGTCAAAAAGTTCAACAAAGACCTAAAAATTGAAAGAAAGCCTGGAACAGGTAAAGCAAAACTGGTAACGAACGACGCGAAAGCCACAAAGGTTGAGAGCTGGCTCTTCCAAACATTTCTGGTCGCAAAGTGGCCCAGCGCGTGCAATGTTCGGAAAGTTTTGTGCTCCGAGTTAAAGCTAAAGCTAGCCTTAAAACATTTAAAGTCCAAAAAGTTCCGGATAGAAATGCTAAGAAGAATATTGAAGCAAAAAAAAAGAGCAAAACTCCTCAAAAAAGAATTTTTTCAAAAGTTCGAATGTTGTGTAATCTATGATGAAACTTACGTTTTTGCAGACTTTGCGCAGCTTCCTGGCCAAGAGTTTTATGTAGCGGATAGTAGAGGCAATGTTTCTGAAGAGTTCCGAACTAAAAAACTATCAAAATTTCCCAAAAAGTTCCTAGTTTGGCAGGCTATTTGTAGCTGCGGCAACAGAAATGCATCGTTTGTTACATTGGGATCAATAAACTCAGATATTTATATCAAAGAGTGTCTTCAAAAGAGGTTGCTCCCATTTCTAAGACAGCACAACATATCAACATTCTTCTGGCCAGATTTGGCAACATGTCACTACAGTAAAAGCGCAATAGACTGGTATAATAAAAATAATGTTATTTTTGTTCCAAAAGAGGCTAACCCACCAAACTGCCCAGAGCTGCGTCCTATTGAAAGATATTGGGCTCTGGTCAAAAGAGAACTAAAGAAGAGTACATCTGTTCCCAAAACCATTACTAGTTTTCGATATAAATGGACAGCTGGTACCAAAAAATCACCGAAAACACTATAACATTGCTTATGGATGGCATAATGAATAAAATAATACAGAATATAAATCTGTAATGAAAATGCAACATAAAACTGTTTTATTTTTAACTCTAGCCTACTCCAGTCAGTTTTTATTTGACTTTTGATGTGTTACAGTTTATAGTGACGCACATCTTATCTCCAATCACCTCTTGCATCTAGTTAATACTATATTAACTTCATCAAAGTTCCCATCTCAATGGAAAATCTCTAAAATCATTCCTGTTCCCAAGTTGAAGGGTTGTATGACGGTTGATAATATGAGACCAATTAGTATCTTACCTACGATTTCTAAGGTGTTGGAAAATATTCTAAAAGTGCAGATGACAAATTATTTGGAGAGTAATAGATTGTTAAGTAGTTGTCAGTATGGTTTTCGATCTGGTCTTAATACCAGCTTTCTTTTAACGGAATTAACTGAGAATATTAGGATTGCTATGAATAATGGATGTATCAGTACACTTATTTCTATTGACCTTACTAAGGCATTTGATCAGGTTAGGCACTCTAGCCTTGTGCATAAATTTTTTACCAAATATAAATTCTCAAAGTCAGCTTGTTACTTAATTTGGTCCTATTTATATGATCGGAAGCAATACGTTACTCTTAATGGATTATACTCGGATCAGAAATTTGTTAGGTCTGGCATCCCACAAGGCTCTGTTTTGGGCCCACTGTTGTTTACAATTTTTCTTAATGATTTTTTTGAATATGTGGAGACATGTGAGTGTAAGGCATTGGCTTTTGCAGATGATGTACAGCTTTTGTGGACTGGCTCCTGGGTGGACTGCAATGTTTTAGAGTCTACAGTAAATGATGATTTATCTGTAGTATATGATTGGATGGTTGTTAATCACCTACATATAAACCCTATAAAAACTATGGCGATGATTTTTATGTCTAATAGATATAGTCAGGTGCATTTGAACCTCAAGATTTCTAATTCTGAAATTGAAGTTGTTAACTGTCTTAAGTGTTTAGGTGTTACTATAGATGATCGGCTGACTTTTGAACCGCACATTAATAACATTTCCTGTAGTGTGAATTACACATTACGAAGGTTATATAGACTTAATCTACGTCTACCACTGAATGTTAGAAGAGTTGTAGTTAATGCCCTCATAATGTCGAGGTTAAATTATTGTATGGAAGTATATACTGGATGTAACCTGGGAAATCGAGGTAAAATTGAATCAGTTGTGCGTAAAGCTGTTAGATTTGTTTTTGGAATTAGAATTGGATCTCATGTTTCTGGTTACTTAAAACAGCTCTTGAATTTTACATTTGAGGACTATCTTAAATTTCGTCTTTTAATTTATCTCTATAAAATTGTCAAGTTTCATCGTCCTGATAACTTAGCAAATATGATCTCATTTATCAGATCTTTAAGAAATCTTCAAATGTTTATCCCTCGAATCTATAATAGTACATTTGAACTATCATTCATTGTAAGTACGTGTCGCGCGGGTATGGAATAATCTACCAAGGACACTACGAACTTTCTCTTTTTCTGTTGCGATGTTTAGACGTAACATTGCAGCTGTTTTGAATAATCACTAATGATTGCAATTAAACCAAATTAATTAAGATCAAAATTAGAATCATTTTTAAATTTATAATATTAACCTGTTGTATTTATAATCTTGCTCCAAAACTTTTTCCTTATATATATACATATACGTATTAAGATGCTTTATTGCAATTAAAGGTCTGCATTATTCAAGACATTCTAAAAATTTCAAACACACTTCCAACTCTAATTCGTAAAAGCGAAACGAATAAAACAAACATAAAAAGTGGTTGTTGTCGTTAGAATGTAAATAATAAGAGAATAGAGACAAGAGAGTATGGAGACATGAGAGACATGAAACATAAGAGTTAGAATGGAATGAATAGAGTGAATAGAATGTCTTGTTTGTAATATGATAGAAAAGAATTTCTTGTACTGGTATTATAAGTACTAAAGAACTGAATAATAAAAGTAATGAACTGAATAATTTTTTATGTTATTTTTCTTTATTTTTTTTTTTATTTTTGGCTTAATTTCTTAAAATACATACATACTTATTTACAAAAACTTAAAAAAATTATAAATAAAATACATATTCAAAAAGTAATTGTTTTTTTTTTTTTTTTTTGCCTTTAAATGCTTTAATATACACACACTATTCTTCTTGCTAGATTTCAATTTGTTTGTTTTCATTCGCTTGTTTGTACTACAAACTATTGCTTTTACTTCAATACATGCTTTCATTCACAAAGGAAATTCAAGACATTCCAAGACATTTGAATGTCTTCATAATAATTTAGAATTATGAGAGTAAATTTAGATGTATTCTATTCAATTCTATTCGTTTTTTGAGGCTGTTCGTTTCGTTTCGTTGGCTGCAAAACGAATAGAATGAATATTTGTTTCTATGCTTGAATATACTCTCAATTAGAGTACACTTCTCGAATCATTCTAAACTGGCAGAAAAGCAAAACATTCATGCAGACCTTTAATTGCAATATTGTTACCTAGATTTTTAGTTTTTATTGTATTACTTGTATTATACACTTAAACACTATCTCATAGAATGAACTTATCTGTAATATATATTTTTTATTGGCCAATTGGCTATGTATATATTATAAATGGAATAAAGTTAAATAAATAAAATAAATAAATAAGTATTGAAGGTGCTGTACAAAAATTCACGAAGAAAATTAAAGTGAAGGAAAATAATATTTTTGTTTCGTCAGAAACGCTTTAATTAGATCAAAGTTAACGGCAATGAATATTTTTGGTAATTAAAGAAGAAATGATGTCCGTGAAGGAATAGTACACTAGCCAAACTGAACAATTGTTTCCGACTCCAGCTACGGTAGTCTCATCAGAGTTCTTTGTGTCCTGTGCATATCCAAGACCAAACATCAACTATTTAACTCACACTTTTCTGGAAATCGCATACTGAAATTATATTCTTTCATATGTATGTACATACACTTGTATGAGTTAGTCGAAGTAAAGTCACACAACAGTTTTTATCATATTCTCCTTTTCTTACCATCATTGCTGTTCTTGTAATTGTCATCTTATTTGGATGAAACAGAATTACAATTTTCATTCTGTTTTTGCCCTCTTATTCCATTTAATCCACATTAGTCGGCATCGACGACATGTACGACTGTAGCCGTGGTGGTTAGAGTGCAGCGCTAGAAGCATGCGCATTATAATTTAATGTGTTTGAGGCTCTAGGTTCGAGCCTCGGGAAAGTTCTGATCAATATTTTTTATAATTTAATTTTTGTTTCGTCAGAAACGCTGTGTGACTTTACTTCGACTAACTCATACAAGTGTATGTACATACATATGAAAGAATATAATTTCAGTATGCGATTTCCAGAAAAGTGTGAGTTAAATAGTTGATGTTTGGTCTTGGATATGCACAGGACACAAAGAACTCTGATGAGACTACCGTAGCTGGAGTCGGAAACAATTGTTCAGTTTGGCTAGTGTACTATTCCTTCACGGACATCATTTCTTCTTTAATTACCAAAAATATTCATTGCCGTTAACTTTGATCTAATTAAAGCGTTTCTGACGAAACAAAAATTAAATTATAAAAAATATTGATCAGAACTTTCCCGAGGCTCGAACCTAGAGCCTCAAACACATTAGAAAATAATAACATCCCATGGTTTAGTCGCGATTTAATTATTCTTAAGCAACAGAAAATATCATCATACCAGACTGCAATATTAGAAAATTCAAATGAAGCATGGAATAATTATAAAAAAAATAAGAAATTTGTATAAAAACAAAATTATCTCTTCGAAAAATAGAAAAAATAGAAAATTCAAATGAAGCATGGAATAATTATAAAAAAAATAAGAAATTTGTATAAAAACAAAATTATCTCTTCGAAAAATTTATACAAAATAAAAAATGCCAAGAACCAAAAAGAAATGTGGAGACAAATTAAAGACCTAGTACTAAGAGACAATAAGCCTGTGATAAAATCTGTGATATTTAACCAAATTGAATATAAGGATAGTTACGAAATTGCTTCTCAACTTAATAAATTTTTTGTGGATAGTATAATCGAAATAAGAGATAGTATATAGAATGTGCAATATATAAGTCATGTACCTGCAACCAATTATAAATTTAGTTTTAGTGAAATAAGTATGAACGAACTTAAAGAGATGTGCAAAAATATGAAAAATAAACCAGACTTTAATAAAATAACGATCAAGATTATATTAGACAATTGGAATCTTGTAGGAGGTGCAATATTACGTATAGTAAATGATTCGTTAAAAACGGGAATTTTTCCCGAATCATGGAAGAAGACAATGGTGACTCCCGTTGAGAAAATAAAAAATACGCAAAAATGTGAAGAATATCGACCGATAAATACACTTAAAACGTGCGAAAAAATAATTGAAAAAGTGGTAAAAACACAGTTACAAAATTATATGGAACGAAATGGACTATTCTCAAAATATCAATCAGGCTTCCGTAAAAAATTTTCATGTGCGACGGCAGTGAATTATATAATAAACAGATGGAAAAAAATTGAGAGAAACAATAAAATTTTGGCAATTTTCTTAGACTTTAAAAGAGCCTTTGAAACGATAGATAGAAGAATACTGATACAAAAATTATATTTATATGGCGTTCGGGATAAGGAACTTAAATGGTTTGAATCGTACTTAACGAATAGAAGACAAATAACAAAGGTGAATGGTATTAAATCAAATGCAGTTAATAATGACTTTGGTGTTCCTCAAGGATCAATATTAGGTGCACTGTTATTTATAATTTACATTAATGATATGCCAAACATTTTAGAGAAAAGTGAAGTAGTGTTATATGCGGACGATACTCTCATTTTTATTGAGGCAGAAAATGTAAAAAATGTCACGAAAATGTAATGCATGACTTATCGAAAATAAACCAATGGTTAAAAATGAATAAACTGAAATTAAATGAAAATAAAACGAAGGCAATGGAAATAAATATGAACAGTGAACTTGTGATAAAAATAAACAATACGGAAATAGAGAAAGTAGAGAAAATTAAATATCTCGGTTTTGTAATTGACAAAAATTTGAAAATTTGGTTTTGTAATTGAAAAACATTGATCAGACCTTTCCTGGGGCTCGAACCTATAATTTAACTTTTGTTTCGTCAGAAACGCTTTAAAAATTATAAAAACATTGATCAGACCTTTCCTGGGGCTCGAACCTAGAGCCTCAAACACATTAAGTTATAATGCGCATGCTTCTGGCGCTGCACTCTAACCACCACGGCTACAGTCGTACATGTCGTCGATGCCGACTAATGTGGATTAAATGGAATAAGAGGGCAAAAACAAAAATAAATTTGTAATTCTGTTTCATCCAAATAAGATGACAATTACAAGAACAGCAATGATGGTAAGAAAAGGAGAATATGATAGAAACTGTTGTGTGACTTTACTTCGACTAACTCATACAAGTGTATGTGCATACATGTGAAAGAATATAATTTCAGTATGCGATTTCCAGAAAAGTGTGAGTTAAATAGTTGATGTTTGGTCTTGAATATGCACAGGACACAAAGAACTCTGATGAGACTACCGTAGCTGGAGTCGAAAACAATTGTTCAGTTTGGCTAGTGTACTATTCCTTCACGGATATCATGTCTTCTTTAATTACCAAAAATATTCATTGCCGTTAACTTTGATCTAATTAAAGCCTTTCTGACGAAACAAAAAATCAATATGTTCAAACGAAAGAAAATGTACATATCGCACTTGATCAACAATAGGCTATTAACTCAAAATTGTTTAAATTTCACTTTTTGAAAGACATACAACACCACATTTAATACCATATTCGTGATGAAGTAGTGCCTACCTTTTTATCAGCAAAAAGGTATTATTTTGTGTTAATACAAAAGTTGAAATAAACATTTATCATATACAGTGGGGAGTTTTAATGAGTACATGTTAGTACTTACCATTGTTTACAATGCAGCAGCAGCTTTACATCTTCTTGGCATACTCTCAACCAAATTTTGAATAATTTCGTTTGGAATACTTCGCCATTCTGTTTCAACCCTGCCCCAAAGTTCGTCTAAATTTTCTGGTGCTCTTGAATACTGTCCCATCCGTCTTTTCACGATTGACCACAAATTCTCAATCGGATTGAGGTCGGGACTTTGAGCTGGCCACTTCATCAACTCAAATTTTTGTCCAGAGAGCCATTCGGTCACTATTTTGGATGTGTGCTTAGGGTCACCATCCTGTTGAAAAATTACTTCTTCTTCCGGATAGGCGCTCCTCTCTACAAAATCTGGAAGATGGGTCTGGAGAATTTTTAAATAATCTTCCTTCTTCATTATTCCCTCAATTTTTTGCAACGTGCCACCATGTAAAGCAACCCCATACCATTTTGTTGCCGCCACCATGTTTAACTGTTTCTTTTACATGGTGTCTTTTAATAGATTCATGTGGTCGACGCCAGCAGTATTGTTTTCCGTCCGACTGAAAGCGATTAAATTTGGATTCGTCCGACCAGATAACACGCTTCCAATCTTCTGGTGACCAATCCTTGTGCTTTCTGGCGAACTTCAAACGGGCCTTTACATTTTTATCGGACAAAGCTGGTTTTTTTTCTTGACTGCAGAAATAAATCCAATTCTGTGAAGCGCATTTCTTGCAGCCCAACGACTAACATTCTTTTCAATATCCAATGCAGCTTCCTTTGGAGTTAGGTTCTTATCTTTCCGCATTCTTGTTATCATCACACGTGCTTCTGCATCAGAAATTAATTCCTGCGACCACGAATCGGTGTTTTATTGTGGACATTATTCCTTTTTTATACTCTTATGATAACCGACTGACTTAATTGTTTCTGTTTAGCTATTTCCCTTGAAGAACAACCATTTTGTGTCATAGAGACAATATCATCCTCAATAGATTTTGGGAGTTTCCTCATTTTTTTGTTATTAAAAAATTGTATAATTATTATTTATTATATTGTGTTATTCCGACGAGCTTGACGTTATCAATAACTCAATAATTCTTTATATATTTTATTTTCATCATGAAATCCAAATAACAGATCAGTAACACAACAAAAACTTTGAAAAGTAACTGTAAATTACAACAAATTTCTTAATATTATAAAAGTGCATAAGTGAGTACATGTCGTTTTTTTTCTTTTTCGTTAAATTTTGTTCAAGTAATTGTTATTGCTTGGTCAAGTGTTATACCTCTATCAATGAAGAAGACAATAAAGAGTAAAACAAAAAAAAATTATTTGATTTGCACTATTATTTAAAAAGTTATGCATTGTAAACGATGGTAAGTACTAACATGTACTCATTAAAACTACCCACTGTATTTTCAAAAAAAAAAAAAAGTATTGTTTTGATTTAAGCCTTTATTCAAATTAAAGGAATCAAATTTGTTTGCTTAAATTTGATTGATTTGATACTGTTTTGTTCGTAAAATAAAATCGAGATTTTTCAGATTTCTATGAATATCAAATCTATAAAATAATTCGCTCAATTAAGCTTTATTTGCCTTTGAAAAAACACTCGATTTTAATTTCATTTGTATTCGTTTTTCAGAACATACCCGGTTATTACATTTTAAGTTTTATTATTTTAAATAAATTTAAATTTTTTATACATACTTATATTCTTTTCAGTGTGTCGGACAGCATAATATCGAAAATATTGATCTCATACAAAAATGTTATGATAGTTCCAATGGCAGTGAATTGCTGAAATTAAACGGCGACGTTACACATGCTTTAAGGCCCGCAATTACTTTTATACCCACCATAACTTTGGACGGTTCTCAAGGCCGCCAACCAGCAATTTTGAAAAATATCTTGGGTGAGGTTTGTAAAATTGCAGGCGATAATAAAAAAGCTGAAGAAATTTGCCGCAATCATAGTTAAATAATTCCATAAAAACTCTGTTTTTTTTAGTCTATCAAAAAATTTCCTTTGGAGGCGTTTTTCTATGTATGTAGTTTATTTGTAATTTAAATCTTTTTTTTGTTTTTTTTTAATAAAACTTTAGCATTTATTTTTATAGTAATAACCCCTTATCAAGAGAAACTAAAAATATATAAGTTCGATTTGCAGATACTTACATGTCTACAACTACTTATGTATAAAAACAAATCCAAAGATTTTAAGAACATTTTTAAAATTTCTAAGAACAATTGTTTCTGGTCATATTTTTGATAAAGGTTAAATATATAAGCATTTAGACTTCTTGAATATTGAGCAATACATTTAGAAAAGTAAAAAAAAAAGAATTATTTAATATAAGTGCATTTTTATTTTTGAATAATTATTGCATTTTTAAAATAAAAATATGTATATAAGTATATTCTTTATTTCAACGGCATTTAATTTCAAAATCTTAAAAGAAGTCATTAAAATGGCCGTAGGTATGAACAGGTACCCCAAACAGGCACAGGTGGTACAGTTT
Organism: Metopia argyrocephala; assembly: GCA_963576795.1. Classification (NCBI taxonomy): domain Eukaryota; kingdom Metazoa; phylum Arthropoda; class Insecta; order Diptera; family Sarcophagidae; genus Metopia; species Metopia argyrocephala. Next base: position 12,231,258 of record OY756211.1, read on the forward strand.
AATCAACAACATAAAACAAACCACGTTGGTATTATGTAATTAACACACTATATACAGTTACGAGCAGATAAATAGGTTCACATCAAAATGATAAATCAATTTTGTTTGACTATAGTTTACATTACAGCAATAAAAAAGGAAAAGTCGCTAATTACTAAAGCAAATACCCACTTTTAATACTGCATCACAATAATTAAATTATTATGTAAAAAATTAAAAAAAAAAAAAAATACCGTATAAAATCAAAGAGCAAATAAATAGGTTCACTTTGAAAAATTTGTTAGTTTAAAATGTTAAACACCAAAATTATAAAAATTATTGTAGAAAACTTTAGATTCAGCCTTTTAATAGAGCTTATTAAAGCAAATACCTCTAAAAATTTAAAAAATGGGACGTTCTAATCATTGTAGTGATTAGGAAAAAAAGATTATAAAGGATCTACACAGCCGAAGTTATAGCCAACGGAAAATTGCTGAAATTCTTGGGAGATCGCAGAATATGATAAGAAATGCATTGCAGCCTCCAAAACAAAAACTTAAAAGGGGTCAACAGCAAAAAACCTCGAAAAGAGACGATGATTGCATTAAGATGTTGTCAACTCGTAATCCTTTTATGTCCGCAGTTCAGCTGAAAAATGAGTTAAAGCTTCCCGTATCAGAGTGGACCATTAGACGTCGCTTAAGAGAAAAAAATTTATTAGGAAGATCGGCCCAGAAGGTTCCTATGCTTAATAACAGACAAAGAAAAAAGCGCATTGAGTTTGCAAAAGTACATGCTGAATGGGCCGGCCCGGAAGGTATAAAAAAATGGAGAAACATACTATGGTCTGATGAATCCAAGATAAACTTAGTCGGACCTGATGGAAGAACATGGGTAAGGCGTCCAAAAAATAAAGCATATGATCCAAAGTACACCACGAAGACAATAAAGCATGGCGGCGGCAACATAATGATATGGGGTTGTTTTTCTTGGTACGGTGTTGGGCCAATATTCTGGATCAAGGAAAATATGGACAAACATCTTTATCTGCATATTCTTAAAGAAGTAATGCTTCCGTATGCCGAGTGGGAAATGCCTTTAAAGTATGAATTCCAGCAAGACAATGACCCCAAGCATACTTCTAAGATCGTAAAAAAATGGTTCCAAAAGAAAAATATAAAGTTAATGGAGTGGCCTTCACAATCGCCGGATTTAAATTCCATTGAGAATCTTTGGAGAATCGTTAAGAACAAAATTGCACCACTCAAGGCTAAAAATAAAGAAGATTTGTGGACAAAAGTGAAGGAAGCGTGGTACTCAATTCCACTAGAGACTTGTCAGTCACTTGTCGAATCAATGCCCCGGAGATGTTCTGTGGTGATTTAAAATAAGGGATTTTCAACAAAATATTAGAAATTTTCTTGCAATTGCACTTTTTTTTGTATAAAAATGTCATTCTCTTTTCAATGAACCTATTTATTTGCTCGACAGGCATCAATTAATATATTAAATATATCAATTTTTCTCATTTTTTTTAATTATAATTAAATACATTTTATGTGATTATTTAAGTATGTTTAATGTAATAAATATCGCTTTATTGTATATTACCGCTGTTTAAGTTATTTGAAAGCGAATTTATCAAAAAATGTGATGTGAACCTATTTATCTGCTATTTATCATATATATATCTATATAGTATACATCGATGGCTTAATATAAAAAAGGCCTAACTCAATTTTTTGTTACTTTACAGGAGAAGGAAAAAACTCAATAAATTCCCCAAATTTATAGATACAACAAAAATCTTAATACATTTGTAATAAAAAATAAGAAACACATTTTATTTCTCATTGAAATATCTTTTTATTTTAGTGAAGTAATCTAAGATAGGCCCTTTTTTCATTAAAATTAAAAAAAAAATAAAGTTGAGCCTTTATTAAACTGAGTTGGATATATTATTATAATTATTCAGGTTTTAATAATAAACGAATATAATACATGAAATCAAGAGAATTAAGTCAAAAGTGAACTGTAGAAAATTAGTTCTTATAAGGCAAGTTGCCATAAAAAAATGACAATCTGCAGGTAAAAAAAAAAACTTTTTTTAAGTCCTGTAGGTGGTCCCATTTCTTTTTCATTATTGCAATTTTCTCCTTATAAAGTCAATCAGGGGGGTATTCTTAGTCGCCGACATTGATCTATGTGGGAGAAATTCGTAATCGTCAGTTATCTGTTTTTAAATATATTGCTCGCCAAAGCTCGTAACATGTTAACGGTAACATCACCAATACGTTTGCCTAACATTTGAAATAGTTTAAGTACATACATTTGTATAACTTTTTAGTAAGCAATATTTTATCAGGACGAATCGAAGAGTATCTCTTAGGCATGTTTTCAAAATTTAGAAAATATGTAGTCGTATTGCAAATGGTGAGATTGAAGAGGTGCCGGAACTTTTCGTGCCTCCTTTATTAAGTGAACAAATTGTGACGGCAAATTTATTTGCTTATTTTTAATTTTTCTTTTTATAAGGGAATGGCTTGCGTCGCATTCCATTTGGGTATGTCCACTTATTAAAAATTTTTGCTCAATCATTATTTGTGTTTCCATAGTATAAGCCAACAACACATTAGATAATATCGAGCCATAACCGCCGAAAAAATGTATCCCACAAACTCGAAATTTTACAGGGGAAGGTTTTTTTTAAATAAAATCAGTTTGAATAAAGCCATTATTTTTAAATTTATAATGTAAATATTGTTTTGTGTAATACATTTAATTTTAAATAGATATTTGCATCATAACGGTTGTTTTTGTGGGATACATTTTTTTTGCTTTCCTTCTGGCAACCTATTATTAAAAAAGTGTGTGGGTTACACAAAAATTTATTTTAAGGAAGTGACTTCCCGTTTTTTTAATTAATTTTTTTACTTACTCCTTAAAATTAAATTAAATTTCATTAAAAAAAATAAATGTATACATTTTTTAGTATATTGGATAAAACAAAAATAAAGTAATGTAATTCATATATTTAAAGTTTTGTGTTAACAAAGTAATGTTATTCATATTAAAATCTTGTAAACTTGAATAACGATAGATAAAAATATTGTAAGTATTGTATAAAGAACGCTAAACAGTATCTTCCTGGTCGATTTCAGGTAGCAAATCTTTAACAGATCCATACCATTTTAAATTTAAATCCTCGTTTTGGAATTTTACGGGTATAGTTTTTCTATCGCAAAGCGCTTTCAAATCCTTATATTTAGCAGAAGAAATGTTTAATATATCATCATATAATTGAGTAGATCCCTTAGAAACTATTTCGGAGTTTCGTCTGGATCATGGAATTGAATTTAGATCATAATTTATGGTTTCAGATTCATCAAAGTAGCCATATTTAAGAGTTATATTTGGAATATTTTTGTCCAATGTAACAGAGCGTAATTTTGTAAATTGAATTTTCACTGAATTTGGAAATAACGCCTGTGAAAATGTCTTCCAGTCTTTAAAATCACTGTTAGTTAATTCAATACAATTATATTTTCTTGGGTTAGTTCTTGGATTTTATATTATGGTGTACCACTCACTTGGAGCCCAAATAGTTCTATTCCGAATAAACGATTCAATTGTACTATGTATCGAATCAACAGGCATCATGGTGTGTGATTTTTATATTAGTCAAAAAATTAGAATTTTCAACAAAATAGGTTAATGTCGCAAGCATAGCTCTGTTTTTGTTCTGTCCTGCGCAGCTATCACAATAAAGATGGACCATCGACTGGGTTTTTCTTTAATCGACTAATTTAATGTATTGGAAAACAGTTGTGCTAATTTCATTACACCCTCGTTTATCATCCTTTTCTCCCCATAAAAAACAAAACCCATCTCTTGTACCACTCTCATAAAAACTTTCATTGTAGAATGAATATTTTCTAGAATAGAACAAAGTTACACTTTTTCCATAGGGAGTATTTAAGACCTTTTGCAAGTCGAAACTTGTACATAAATAAGCCGGATTCTCTTTGCATAGCTTTTGGTCCTCCGAAAATATTTGCTTACATTTCTCTTTGTCCTTTAGATCTATTTGATACTCTTCTGATGAATCCAATTGCTTTTTGGATCTGTGTCTAAATTATTGTAATTCTCGCATAAGATACATTTATCTTTTTTAGGTAAATGAAAACCTAAATTGAAACTGTTTCTAAAAATATTACGGAATACTCTTAACGATAACTGACTATTTACTAGAGGTGAGCACAAGACGTCTTGTTGCTTACTCTTCATAAAGAGCAGTACTGAAGTGTTCTCTTTTCTGTTGTTCTTGATTTTAAGAGAACACTGAAATATGTATTTCATTTTTATTCAAAGTGTACAACTGCAGCAGTGTTGCCACTTTGTGTGTAATTACACATATTGTGTGTAATTTTTGATTCTGTGTGTAGCCTGTGTGTAATTAGCTTCATGTGTAATTTGTGTGTAATTTTACTTCTAACGCTTTCTTTAATTGCTAAAATTTGACACCAAATTTGTTTAACATTGAATTTTATTTATTTCATTTTCCAGCACTAATTTTCAAAATAAAACCAAAAACATATAACCTTCTCGTTTAATATACATAAATATGTAGATGCATTTACTGCAGATCTTTTCTAAAAAAAAGGAAAACAATATATGTATTCGTAACTTTTCGTTACATTTTTCGTTTTCTATGTTAAAATATACTGATCTCCTTTGTTACTATTTATATGTCAAAACATGCATATGTAAATATGTATATTGCAATTAAGAATTATAAAAGTTTTTCTGTGAAATACTAATTCGTTATAGAAAAAAAATCATTCATTTAATTAATAGTTTAATTATGTTTTATCAGAACAGCTTTAATTAGATTTTATTGTTTTCTTTTTTTTATAATCAAAGGAGAAAAAGATGTCCACACTCAGCATGTTTTCTAAAGCTACGGTAGTCTCATTACAGTTCTTAGTGTTCTGTACATATTTATGACAAAAATCAACATCATTTAACTGACACTTCTGTGGAAATCTTATATCACAATTATATTTTTTCATTTTTCTATATGTACATATCGTCATTGGAATTAAAGAACGCTGTAACTGACAAAAAATCGAAAATGCGTTTTTTGCATCATTTTTATCAGAAAAAAATAAGCGTCAATTGGTCCCGGTCCCAGATTTCAACGATGAAAATAAATTCACTTACGCCGTCTGCGTTATGGAAAATACCAGTGTCTTTGTTCTACTTTCATACAGGTTTCTTGGCTCTGGTGAACATTTAAGGTTTTGTCAGTTACAGCGTTCCTTAATTCAATCGACGATATACTTGTAATGATTAGTCAAAGTAAAGGATTATAATGGCCAATTATGTAGGTATCTATTTATATAATAATGAAGTTTTAATGTTTAAATATGTAGGTTTGTACATATGTAAATGAATGTGTATATATTGAAACAAAATTTTGTGTGTAATTCTGTTTAAAATGTGTAATTTCGGTCTCGGTTGTGTGTAACTCATAGAGCTGTTGGTGGCAACACTGAACTGCAGTCATTGTCATAGCATATTTCACTAGTGTCAATAAATTTACAGTAGTGTCAGAAGATTTTCAGTAGTGTTGACATTGAAGAATTTGTGCACACATAAACCAGAGAAGTAGATATCAGTGTTGCCACGACTTTTAATTTTTTCTAACCAAATTTCAGCCAAAATTTAACCAAAATGGAAATAAAATAATCAAATTATTTACTCCAAATTCTGATAGAAACAATTGAGAAAATTCTCTTAAATCAAGTATAACTTTTAAATTTTTTGCAATAATTAAATTAATAAATAAATAATAAATAGATAAAATAAGTAGGGGGGGTCGTGGCATAGTGGTAGAGCGCTCGTACAGAAACTCACACGACCAAGGTTCAATCCCAGCGAAGGACAAAATTATAAAATAAAAATTTGCGGTTTTCTAAAATTAGAATTTAAATTAAAAATTAAATTAAAAAAAAATAAGAGGTTCCCCCCCCCTCCAGCAAGACCATCTGCAAGAAACCGTTCCCTGACATTTATAATCTATTCCACCAGAAACCAATGATCAGGAGTTCAGCGCCACCTTCTGGGAAGATAACAGCTAATCCACTGATGACGCTCACCATTCTTCAAAACATCCACCGATAGATGAGGCAATTGGTGTGTGATCATTCGAGGGTGAAGGTATAACACTGGCTCTTGAGTGGGCAAATTGACAGCAACTTGTTTCATCAATACAAAAAAGGCGCAAAATATACAAACATCTTCTATCAACCATCTTCACATTCCAATACAATGCACTGCATAAGTAGGGGTTTACCTCTGAGTATTGGTCTTAAAAAAAAAAAAAAAAAAAGTAAATAAATAAAATTGCTTTTAAAACAAATAAACATGTTTTCTTTCGCATTAATTACCATGATATAACGCATTCCGGTTTTAAAATAATTAAATTCTAAAATTCTACGTCACACCAACCAGAAACAAAAAACACAATCACACAGCCACTCGAATTTGATATGGGAGAATTTTGTTTACATTTTAGATTTTGCTCAAAGCACTATCTTTATTTCTTCGTTTCATCATTCAGCGTTGCCGTTTTTAGTTATTTCTAACCGAAATTGGTTACATGTGGTGTTTTTTGCGCCCTGGTTACTTTTTATTTTGAGGCTAAAGAAAGCCACACTTATTTGAACGGTTTGAATTTAAAATAATAACTTTATAATTTGTAAATAATAATAATAATATAACACACGTGTGTTGTTTACTATTTTTGCGAATTTCTACCTTAAGTATATAAAAAAACCTTCATTAACGAACATTTTAACTAAATAAAGCTCTGTAGTCTAGGCTGGCACTTTTGTTGTTCTTAATTTCAATTTTAGCATTCTTCTAAAAGTCATAGCAATATTTCTAAAATGAGTGTATCTACCAAAATAGGTGACTGATGCGATTTGAAAATCAAATAGATAGAAAAAGACTTTATTATCGGTTTAGAATTAAACCTATCTTTTATACTATTGTGCGTTTATTTAATATACTCATGAGCTTGAGTAATGTGAATGCGAATAGAGGTTTTATATATTTTGCCTTTTCTCCCATATAATCAGAAAGTAAAATTATATCTTGAAAGATTAATCAAAGTATATATATTACATTATATTGCAAAAAACCAAATAGTTATAATTGATTTAACATAATTTTCTTAATTATATCTATTAGAATTAGGACTAAAAATTTGGTAAGATTTTTGCTGAAATTTGGTTACAAAAATTTAAAAGTCGTGGCAACACTGTTTTCCATTAACTACTAAAAAGAAATTCAGTTGTCACACTATCAGGCATGTTCTGAAAATCACGTGATTTTAAATCACATGTAAGTTTAAAATCACGCAAGAAATTCTAAGGTGTTCTGAAAATCACGAGCTTTTTTGTTTTTGGAAGTGTTTTTCATTGTTCTAAACCACAAACTTTAAGCTCTTTTGTGTCGTTTATAGAGCTGCCAGATTCATTGCTGGCATTTGCATTAAAATCGCACATTTATATTTCAAAAATTAACCAATCTATGTAAACTATTTTACATTATATTAATTTTTATGAACAAATTTTATAAATTTTAGTTTTTAATAACACGGTGCTACAAATGAGCAACTTTTTTTATACTTGGAAAGTGACCTAGTGCAAGTTGTAGGCCTTATTGAGTAGATCATAAATTAATTTTTAAAAGTTCGGAAACACCCTCAAATTTCGGAGTTATTCCGGAAAAACTATTTTCGGGTAGGTTTGAGTACTTATGAACACGAAACTCAGTTGATTTTAATCCGATTTTCAATTTTTAAACGGTTTCGGAAAAAAGAAGTATGTGCCTTTTTAAATATGTACACATTTTGGTACATATATTAAACTTTTGCAGAGTTATTTTAATTTATATCCGATTTTAATTTTATTTTTTCTAAATTTTTTAACTTTGGCGCCATTTTTTTAAATTAGATTGTTTAGAAATATACCCTTTTGTATATATTTCTTTAAAGCAAATTTAGTTCTGAGTTAAACAAGCTTATAATAAATAAAATCGAGTAAGAAATAAAAAGTTATTAAGGTTTTTCAAAAGTTAAAAACTTTGTTTTTACAAATATGTATCGATCACGATACTACATTTTCTTTATTTTTTTAGTCCTATCATGATATGAGTATATAAATATTTTAAAATAACAGTATTCAAATTATTTTATTTAGAAATTTTGAATATATGATAAAAGTGCTTGCTAGACCTCTTTCGCTTGTACATCAAATCGTCTGTTTCGCGCTTAAGTGACCAGAAGTAATTTGAAATCATTCATTGAAATCTAAATGTGCATGCAGAAAATGAACTTAAATGGACATTCTGCATCCCATTTCTACATAAGTCTCACGAAATTCATTTACTACATCAATAAAATTTTCACTTCTCCATGCTATTTTTTCAACACATTTAATTTCATTGTGAATTCTTCGTCAAGCATGATTTTGGGGATTTGAGGTCCAACAAAAATTCCTAAAACTACAAAAATAATACAATTATGTTTACAAATCAGAAAGGATTTGTACCTTTTTTTATTTTTGCTTCACATATTCTTGGGAAAACTGATTTTAAGTGTAAAAAGGCATCGCTTTCCCTATCCAGGCGTTTCATGAACTGCTTCATGTATCCCAATTTGAGGTGTAATGGTGGCAAAATTATTTATTTATAATCATAAGAATAAAAAATAAAGAAAATGTAGTATCTTGATCAATACAAAATATTTTTAACTTTTGAAAAACCTTAATAACTTTTTTATTTTTTACTCGATTTTATTTATTGGAAGCTTGTTTAACTCATAACTAAATTTGCTTTAAAGAAATATATACAAAAGGGTATGTTTCTAAACAATCTAATTTAAAAAAATGGCGCCAAAGTTAAAAAATTTAGAAAAAATAAAATTAAAATCGGATATAAATTAAAATAACTCTGAAAAAGTTTAATATATGTACCAAAATGTGTACACATTTAAAAAGGCACATACTTCTTTTTTCCGAAACCGTTTAAAAATTGAAAATCGGATTAAAATCAACTGAGTTTCGTGTTCATAAGTACTCGAACCTACCCGAAAATAGTTTTTTCGGAATAACTCCGAAATTTGAGGGTGTTTCCGAACTTTTAAAAATTGATTTATGACCTACTCAATAAGGCCTACAACATACACTAGGTCACTTTCCAAGTATATTTTCACTGTAGCACCGTGTAATTAATTTAATTGACAAATTTGGTCAAATTTATACATAAAATAACATGTTGTAAATCTGGCAACTCCAAAAATCGTTTTGAAAAATAAAAGCAAATTGTGAAAAATGTAAACAAATCAAAAAAATTTATGAAAATTGTAATGTGTTTTAAAATATGCAAATTTTAGAATTTTTCTGTATGAAAATATAATTTTTTTTGTAAAAATAAATAAAGAACAAATGATGTTATATGTTTGTTTTACTTTTTTCGCCCAATTGTAAGTAAAATAGTGTTTAAAAAGGCAAGTGATTTAATATCGACAAGAATTTACCTGACGATTTCAAATCACAAAATTTCAAAAAATTTTGTGCTCAGAACACCTTTCTCGTGATTTGAAATCACTCCTACAAAAAGTGATTTTCAGAACATACCTGTATTACTACGTTTATACGCACGCCCTATTTGCAAATAAAGTTATTTGCAATATACTTAACTCACTGTTTATATGTAAAAGTACTTCGACCCAAATTCGCTGGCAGTAAATTGTATGGTAAAAAAAAAAAAAAAATTATAACATTGTTTACAAAAAATTTTTGCCACAAATATTCAATTTTAAAAGTATTTTATACAATTTTTTTTTAATTGTTGCTTTAAGTTTTTTTAAATTATTATTTATTTATTTCAGCCAATGAAATACAAAAATTCTTACAGGCTATTTGGATTATTCTTATTATTCAAAATATAAAAAAAAGAAAATTAATTAATTCAGTTATTTAAAAAGTTCGTTATTCTATTTTTAAGAGCGTTAAAGTTCAAGGAGTAATCAATAAGGAAAAAATAACTGTTGAATTCTGCACACATTCTCCGAACAGGATCAAAATTGGCGTAATTAGATCGAAAGAATTGGAGTTTAAGAGGAATATAATATCTAGTTGGTCGAGTAGGAATAATAAATTCCAGCTGCATAAGTAAAATCTCAGAATCAATAACTCCGCATATCAAATTATTAATGAAGGAAATGTTGAAACAAGTTCTTCTGCTTTTGAGAGTAGGAAGTTTGATAAGTGCTAGACGGCTTTCGTAAGATGGTAAAACTCTATTCGGATTCCACTGAAGATTTCTGAGGCAAAAAAGAAGAAACTGTTTTTATACAGATTCAATTTTATTTATATGAATTTCGTATTGAGGATCCCAAACTATAGAAGCATACTCAAGTATTGGTCTAACCAATGAGGTGAACAGCTGCTTTAATACATATGGATCTCTGAACTCCTTTCCCCAGCGTTTAATAAATCCCAATACACCTTTTGCCTTATTTACAATTTGTGAAATGTGTGGGTTAAAAGTTAGTTTTGGATCGAGTAGCACACCAAGATCAAGAAATGTATCGACTTTTTCAATATTATAAGTATCAAATTTATAACTGCAGATAAGAGGATTGGCTCTATAGAATACCATGTACTTATATTTTTTAAAATTAAGTTGCATTAAGTTAATTTTACACCACTCATAAAAATTTTGTAAGTCGTTTTGAAGGAGATTACGAAAATTGGAATCGTTGAGGTGAAGAAAAATCTTAACGTCATCGGCATACATTAAAATATTGCAATACTTTATACAGGATGGTAAATCATTAATGTATATAAGGAACAATAACGGCCCCAAGTGACTACCTTGTGGGACACCAGATGGAACAGAGATAGTTTTTGACTTATGGTTCCTAAATAAAATACATTGAATGTTTTTTCCTCCATATTTATATACGCCTACCAGATTTTTGAAAACAATAAAAAGATTTGAAATGTAAACAAGTGGCAACATTTTACACCTTTATTTGCAAATAGTGTCGTTATTCACGACTTGTTATCGTGAGTTAAGCGGGGCTAAGACGGTAATACAAGTCGTACGACATGTCAAATGTTTGTGTAGAAGAGTATGAATAGTATCGTGTAAACTTGATAAGTAATGAGAGCGTACGACATTGAGAGAAAATACGGATGAAAATTTGACAGTCGTACGGCTCTCTTTGTTTTTTGAAATTTTTTAAAAAACCATCACATTTCATTAGGTCAGGGATGCATTTTTATATTTTTGTTTGTTTATGTTAAATGTATTCACAATGTCTGTAAATTTTGTGTGCATGTGTATGTGCATTTTATGTTTACATTTTACTTTGTTTTGGTATTTTACCAACCGTGTAAACGCAAAAAATATCTGTCCTAAGATTTTTACTCTCATTTTTAAAATACGGATGGAATTTCATAATATTTTCTCTTTGATTTTACGTACGACTTGTATTACCGTCTAAACCCCCCTTTAGTAAGTTGCAATAAAACAATTATATGGCAACATTTTTTACTCTTATTTGCAAATAAGTCGTACGTATAAACGTAGTATATAAAGAGTACAATTTTTTTATTGTACTCTGAACCAACAGTATATTAAAATGTTGTACAATGGCTTTTGTGTGCTGTTGTTTTTTGTTCTCTGTTTTTGCTGTACTCTTATTTATATTTGCAACTACAATCAGTATTTGCTCATGAGAAAAATACAATACTGTACAATTTTAGCGTCTTGTGCTCACCTCTACTATTTACTTTATTAATAGTTTTCAAATGTTCTACATCATGGTGAAATTACTTACAAGGTGGTGGCAGGTGAATATAGTACAAAAACAACAGGGAATTTGTTCTTGTTTTTTCAGCTCTTTAATGTCAAAAGCAGGTATGGTGAATTAAAAAAGCACATGTGAGAAGTGTGTGTGTTTATTGTTAACAACATACATGTCTCTACACCAAAACAAAAACACGAATACACACAAAGCAAAATGTAAACAAAACATAAATACAAACAAAACTTTTGACAGGAGCGGCATGACCAAAAAAAAACCCAGCTGGGTTGGTAACACCACCTTGTAAGTAATTCCACCATGTTCTACATAATGCTGATATACAGTTTTTAGGTTTCGAAATTCTTGAGGTAGATATAATTTTTTTTATATTTTCAAGGCAAGTTTTATATGAACTTGCATTTTTTATTACGGATATTAAAATCGTTTGTGAAATGTTCAACGTTTTCAATAAAAATTTTTGACAAACTTTAAAACTGGTATTATTGATATTGATAAAATAATTAAAGCTACACTTTTTTCTGTCACTTTCTCCATATCGCCTTTTAATATCGACTTGTTTAACACAAGAAGACAGCCAATCTTTCTGTCTAATTTTGTTACCTATTCTCCAAAAATGTTCATTTAGTGTGTTGGCTTACCAGGACGATAGCGCCGGGTTCAAATCTCACCTCTGACATCTTGAAAAAAAAAGAAATATGAAACAATTATTTCTTTCGGCGACTATCTCTCAGTAGTCTTCTGGCAAAAGCTCTTGGAGTAACTGATTGCCATGAAAAAGCTTCTCAAATCTGTCGTTCGGAGTTCAATGATTGTACCATGAACAGAACGCTTACATACTTATTTGCATGGTAGAATCATTCACAAGGTAAAACTGGTTTGAAATCTGATACAACACTGCAAGATGAATTCATTATAAAAGTGCTTTTGACATACCAGCTGAGCTACTTTTTTTTAATTATTGTATATTCAACTGTCAGGCGCCGTCTTTTATTTCTTTGTTTTCTCTTATTTACTTTTTCTTGTAATGAAAGCTGATTGAAAGACATTTTTGAAAATTATATTTTTTTTATAAAACAAACAATAATATTGTGATTTTTCGTGTGTTGCATAATTTTTAAATATTTTTTGTGAAAATTGTGTTTAATTTTTTTGACGTGAGGTCTTTTAAAGTTATTTATATGTAGTCGCCGTGGTCTAGTGGCTAGTGTGTTGGGCCTGGGTTCGACTCCAGGCTCTGACATCCTCAAAAAAAGAAATATGAGAAAAATATTTCTTTCGGCGACTACCTCTCAGCAGTCTTCTGGCAAAAGCTATGAGAGTAACTAATTGCCATGAACAAGCTTCTCAAGTCTGTCGTTCGGAGTCGACATTAAAATTGTAGGTCCCGGTACTCATGGATAAAAATTGACACACACAACATGAGTGCTGCGAGAAGCTAGGCCGTAATCCTGACACAGGGTTGTAAAGGCCAGTTATGTATGTATGTATATGTAAATTTTTTAATGTATGTATATCAAAGTGTCAGGCGTCATTACTTATTTCTTAGTTTTGCTCATTTACTTTTTAATTTAAATATTAAATTTAAACTAAATATTTAAAAAACAAAATTTATATTTCTCTTTTTTAATAATGTTTGCACTTTTTATGTTATTTAACACAATTTTTCGCAGAAGTTTACCAAAACACTCTTTTAGTTTTTTTTTTTTTTCTTTATGCTTGTTGTTTTTTACAAATTCGCTATTGACAGCTAAAAAAGGACACCTTAAATGAATTCGCCTTAATTTTTTTAAAAATTTCAAAAAACGAAATACCGGTGAAAATAACAAAATTTTTAACAAATTATTACAAATTTTGGCAAACTTTTAGGTAGCTAGGAGGAAGTGGCAGCTTCGTAATGACAAGGCACACTTGAGCACGCATGCCGACCCGTTGTGATTAGGTGGCTAACTAAGATAACAAACTTTTTCTGCAAAACTCATTTTTACTCTTTCCCAACAGAGCGATGTTGTCTAAGAAATTCCTTGCAAAGAGAATGAAGAGAATTCTTGTAATCTTGTATTGGTACAACCAAGAGAAATTTGGAAACGAGAATAAAACAGTATAGGATAGGAGGAAGTGGCAGCCTCGTAATGACAAGACACACTTGAGCTCGCATGGTGGCCCGTTGTGATACCACATGCTGTGGGGAGCCCTGATAGGCAGGGGCTCCACCCAAGAAGCACTACTTCCCCAGAAAATTATGCTGTAAACCAGCCAGAGAGCCTAATAAATTTGGCAATTGATCCAATGTCCAGGATCCTTCTAATAAGGAGCCTAACGGAGGAAAGAGGTATACCCACTTCCACGTGAGGATGAACTTCCGGCAGAGACGTACCCGTTCTAGCTAGTTCATCCGCAGTACAATTACCCGCGATGTTTCTGTGACCAAGAATCCAAATCAGATTAACGACGCACTGTCTCGAGAGTGCCACAAGGGTATAGCGACAGTAGCCGACAATTTTGGAGTTTGTGTTCAAACTCGACAAGGATCTGACCGCCGCCTGGCTGTCAGATAATATGGTGATACTGGCAGTGGGAGTGCCACCCTAAAGTATCACCTTTGCAGCGTGACATATAGCCATTATTTCGGCCTGAAAAACGATACAGTAATCAGGGAAGCGAAGGGACATGGAGAGGGCGAGCATCTCTGAATAGGTCCCACACCCCACTTTATCTCCAATCTTGGAACCATCAGTGTAGACTTCCACCGATCCACTGGGGATGACCTCGCCAGAGGCCCAGTCATCCCTACTTGGGATCATCATGTGGAAGTCTCTGTGTAGTTCCTGTCTCGGTGAGGTGTAATCGATATTGTCCCGTATCCGAGGTTCCTCTAAAAGAAGAGTGCCCCGAGGGTACAAAATTCAACCGTGTTAGTGCATTAAGTCTTATGCCTGCTACCTGGCAAAAATCCTAGACGGATGCCACCCCAGCATAACAAAGAGTGCCTTCGTGGGGGTGCCGCGGACCTCCTGACCTTATCAAGGAGTCTGACATTGCAGAACTTGTCGAAAGCCTGCAGGCAGGCAGCTTTACGCGCCCTTTCAGCCAGATTAGGTCCCCAGTTCAACTTGGGATCCAGAATGGGACCTAGATATTTAACCGACGTACTTAAATGCAGTCCAACCCCGTTTAGGCTGAAATGAAAATTTACTGAAATGGACAGTAAACACGTCACCGTCCCAAATTTTGCGGGTTTACGGGCAGCAGTAGCGGGTTTAACCGCAAGTCCCGAAGAGGAGCTTCTGTTACCAGAGGTTGGACAAACACCAGTTTGCCTGAAGAGCTTCTTACGCCCACCAACTTGAGTGGGCGTAAGTTTTATATTTCCATCTTCCATTTAATCTGATCGGGTCCCCATTCCGTGCCGCTATCCTTGCCCGAGTGTGTAGTCACCCTTGATGGTCCCATGCTTATCTATACAAAACAGGGAGGCCATGCGAGGGTTGGCACCCACCTTCATGGGGTTAAATGCTCAGAGTCAGACCGGTGCCAATCGGGAGTTAGTCTCAACCGAACCTACAGCGCAAACTCAACGCCGACGGACAAGGAACGTACACAGAGGCCTGCGAAGGCTTTAACGGGACGGAGACAGCCGTAGTCCTATACTGAAGCCGTTCCCGCCAGCCCAAGACGACAAGTCAGGAAGTAAATAAGAATGAGTCCGTGGACAAAGCAAGGATGGTGCCAGAGAAGAGTATAGACCATTTAGCATTACCCAGGGTGCACCACGAGGAGGTGGCCTATCTACACCCCAAAAGAGTATAAAACAGATTTAAAAAAAAGAGAAAGTACTGCTTTGTCACAACCAGTGTTGCCACTGACAAAAATTTTAATTATACCAAAATTTCTTGTAAAATCTACCAAAATTAATCAAAATGTACCAAAAAAAAAAATTTTTGTTTAAAAACCATTTAAGAATACATGTTTTACTATGTTCACACTTGTTTTTGAACGCGTTTAAGCAAAATGTTTTAATAACTAAACATAACCGTTCACATTATATTTGAGATGTTTAAGAATGACGTTTTATATATTGTTTGTAAATTTTACTCTAGTCTGTAAGGAACTATTATCCATAGACATAAGATGTGCGTCACTATAAACTGTAACACATCAAAAGTCAAATAAAAACTGACTGGAGTAAGCTAGAGTTAAAAATAAAACAGTTTTATTTTGCATTTTTATTACAGATTTATATTCTGTATTATTTTATTTAAAAATTAATTTAATTTTATAAAAATTTTTATTTTATTCATTATGCCATCCATAAGCAATGTTATAGTGTTTTCGGTGATTTTTTTGGTACCAGCTGTCCATTTATATCGAAAACTAGTAATGGTTTTGGAAACAGATGTACTCTTCTTTAGTTCTCTTTTGACCAGAGCCCAATATCTTTCAATAGGCCGCAGCTCTGGGTAGTTTGGTGGGTTAGCCTCTTTTGGAACAAAAATAACATTATTTTTATTATACCAGTCTATTGCGCTTTTACTGTAGTGACATGTTGCCAAATCTGGCCAGAAGAATGTTGATATGTTGTGCTGTCTTAGAAATGGGAGCAACCTCTTTTGAAGACACTCTTTGATATAAATATCTGAGTTTATTGATCCCAATGTAACAAACGATGCCTTCTGTTGCCGCAGCTATAAATAGCCTGCCAAACTAGGAAATTTTTGGGAAATTTTTATAGTTTTTTAGTTCGGAACTCTTCAGAAACATTGCATCTACTATCCGCTACATAAAACTCTTGGCCAGGAAGCTGCGCAAAGTCTGCAAAAACGTAAGTTTCATCATCCATTACACAACATTCGAACTTTTGAAAAAATTCTTTTTGAGGAGTTTTGCTCTTTTTTTTGCTTCAATATTCTTCTTAGCATTTCTATCCGGAACTTTTTGGACTTTAAATGTTTTAAGGCCAGCTTTAGCTTTAACTCGGCGCACAAAACTTTCCGAACATTGCACGCGCCGGGCCACTTCGCGACCAGAAATGTTTGGAAGAGCCAGCAAAAGCTTCTCAACCTTTTTGGCTTTCGTGTCGTTCGTTACCAGTTTTGCTTTACCTGTTCCAGGCTTTCTTTCAATTTTTAGGTCTTTGTTGAACTTTTTGACCACTCTGGAAACACATTGCCTGGTCACGTGGACTTCCCTAGCAACTTTTGTATAACTCCCATATGGTTTTTTTGAATTATTTGAATAATTTTTGTATGCACTTGTCTTTGATTATCCATTGTGAACTAACTAACAAGTCAAATTTGACAAACTGATACATTTTAAAATCTGACACATTTTTCAAAGATATTGTGATTAAGAAAAATAATTTTGATTAAAGGTGAAAAAAGTTATTAAGAAAAATGGGTGTTACACTTTATAGTGACTTACTTACTTACTTAGCTGGCTATAACAACCCGTTAACGGGTTTCGGCCTGCTTCAGCACCAGTCTCCAGGCGCTTCTGCTTAGCGCGCGCCTTCTCCAGTTGGTCACACCAATCGATGACAGGGCTTCATCAACCTGGTCCTTCCAACGTAAACAGGGTCGTCCCCTACGCCGACGTCCAGTGACCTTCGCATCAAAAACTTTTCTCGCTGCAGCGGATTCATCCATCCGAACAATATGGCCGAGCCAGCGTAGCCGCTGGATGTTAATGCGCTGAACAACGCCCACATCGCCGAGGAGCTCATACAGCTCATGGTTGGTTATAATGCGAAACTCATCGCCATGCCTTAGAGGACCAAAGATCTTACGAATAACTTTTCTCTCGAACACCCCCAGGACCGCTGCATCGGCACAAGACAGCGTTCATGCTTCCGCACCATAGAGAAGCACCGGGAGAATAAGCGACTTGTAGAGTGTTAATTTCGTCGCACGAGAGAGGTCTCTATTACTAAACTGCCTACCGAGACCGTAGTAGCACCTGTTGGCCAGTGTGATTCTTCGCCTGATCTCTAGGCTGACATCATTCTTGCTGGTAATGGCGGTGCCAAGGTAGATGAATTCCTTGACCACATCGAATGTATAGTTGCCGGCTGTAACCTGGGAGCCGATACGATCAACATCCCTACTCGTCGACAACATGTACTTCGTCTTGCTCTCATTTACCGCCAGACCCATTTTAGCAGACTCTCGTTCAATAGCATTAAAGGCTGCGGTGACATCTCGCTTGGTATGCCCAATGATGTCTATATCGTCTGCATACGCAAGGAGCTGGACACTTTTGTTAAAAATAGTGCCATTACGATGGACACCCGCCTTTCGCAAAACACTCTCCATGACGAAATTGAAGAGGTCGCAGGATAAGGGATCGCCCTGTCTGAAACCTCGCACGGTATTAAAAGGCTCGGAGAGGTCTCTTCCTACCTTAACGGAGCTGCAGGAATTGCTCAACGTCATTCTGCACAGTCTTATCAATTTTGCAGGAATACCGAGCTCAGACATTGCTGCATATACGCGATCCCTTATCGGGTTATCGAACGCTGCCTTATAGTCGACAAAGAGGTGGTGTGTGTCGACTTGACTTTCATGGGTCTTCTCCAGGATTTGGCGCAGTGTGAATATCTGGTCAATGGTGGACTTACCAGGTCTGAAGCCGCACTGATAAGGTCCAATCAGTGAGATGGCGAATGGCTTCAGTCGTTCACACAATACGCTCGTAATAGGGAGAAGGCTTATACCCCTGTAGTTGGTGCATATTGTGGGGTCTCCCTTTTTCAGGATCGGACAGAGGGCACTGAGATTCCAATCATCGGGCATATTTTCCTCCAGCCATATTCTGGAAATGAGCTGGTGCATGCACCTAACCAGCTCACCGCCTCCATACTTGAAGAGTTCAGCGGGCAGACCGTCAGGTCCGGCTGCTTTGTTGTTCTTCAGTCGCCATATGGCAACCTTGACCTCTTCATGGCTGGGGGACGGGATCACAACGTCATCATTGATTGGGTCCGGCACAGCATCTCTAGCAGCGGAATTTGTATCATCATCGCTTTGCAGTAGATTACAGAAATGCTGTCTCCATAATCTCAGTGCACTATGTGCATCTGTAACCAGATTACCATGTTCGTCTCTGCAGGAGGTTGCTCCGGTCTTGAAACCAGTAGTAAGACGCCTTATCTTCTTATAAAAATTTCGAGCATCATGTCTACTCCTGCACATCTCGATTTCCTCACGATCACGCCTTTCTTGCTCCCTTTTCTTTCTTCTAAATAGGCGTCTCTCTTCCCTCCTCTTCTCTCTGTACACCTCCACAGTTGCTCTTGTAGTAGTGGACTGCAACGTTCTTCTGTAGGCAGCATTCTTTGCCGCAGTGGCCTCACGACACTCTTCATCGTACCATTGGTTTCTGCTGGGAGGGCGCTCAAAACCAAGGACTGTTTCGGCAGCGTTGCGCAGAGAGTGAGCAATGTGAGACCACTGTCCACCAATACTTTCGAGAGAGGACGGGATACAATGGAGCTCATTAGAAAGACGACCGGAGAACGACCTGGCTGTCTCTTGTGATCGCAGCTTTTTGATGTCCAGCTTTCCTCGAACACTAGAACGTGCCATATTCGCTGCGCATATGCGCAATCGCATCTTGGCTGCGACAAGATAATGGTCCGAGTCGACATTCGGACCTCTAAATGTGCGCACGTCTAGTATACTGGATACATGCCTTCCATCAATCACAATGTGATCGATCTGGTTGGTAGTTGATCGATCGGGAGAGAGCCAGGTGGCCTTATGGATATCGAGATGCTGGAACCTGGTGCTACAAACTACCATGTTTCGCGCCGCGGCGAAATCGATCAGTCTCATGCCGTTCGGCGAGGTGGAAGAATGGAGACTGAACTGCCCGACAGTGGGGCCAAAGATACCTTCACGTCCAACTTTCGCATTAAAATCGCCGAGGACAATTTTGGCGTCATGTGCCGGACACTTATCGTATACATCCTCGAGCTTTGCGTAGAAAGCATCTTTGACCGCATCATCCTTCTCTTCAGTCGGGGCGTGAGCGCAAATGAGGCTGATGTTATAAAATTTCGCCTTCATCCGGATCGTAGCTATTCTTTCGTTCACGGGGGTGAACTCTGAGACAAGATGGCGAAGTCTCTTGCTAACTACGAATCCGCAGCCAAATTCACGTCTGTTATCATGGCAGCTGTAGTAGATGTCACATGTTGCTTGCCTTGTACAACCCTGTCCTATCCATCGCATTTCCTGGATGGCGGTGATGTCAGCCCTACATTTTTTGAGAGCATCCGCCAATTGGATAGAGGCACCTTCCCTATAAAGGGTTCTCACGTTCCAGGTGCATATCCTTAAATCATAGTCCTTAAAACGTTTGCCATGGTCGTCAACATAAAAGGGGGTCCGTTTAGAGGCTTTTGCTGAAGTTTTCATTGAGATTACGTTTTTACGTGGTGGGTTTCAAGCCCTACGCGCAACCCAAATTTAAAGTCCAGGGGATTGGACAATCGCCGCATACATTAGTTAACAAGCTAGCGGGTGCTAGAATGTTATCCAGGAGGGCCGCGTGGAGGCTGTATGTCGACTTGAATACAACGGGAACAAGGATCGTTCTGGAGGCCGCCAGTTTGACCCCAATCAGAGACTTTGCCTTGTCCGAAGTATCCCATCCATCCCAAAATTTATAGTGACGCACATTTTAATTAAATAAATAAATAAATAAATAAATAAGGAAAGTGTTAAAAATTTTCGTTCAGCTACTGCAGATCTATGCGTAAAAGAAAGTAAATTAAAAACAAAGTTGGTTAATTCATCACAACTTTTGTCATTTAAACCGTTTCTAATTGAACTAACTTTAGCCCAAAATAATTCCATGTTTAATTCCGTTTAAAGATTTGTTTCTGTTAATCGCAACAGATTCCACTGTGTGATAATAATATCAGGATCACAGTCTATAAGATTAGAACATAAACGAGGGACAATTTACAGCTGCGTGCAACTAATTAAGGACACGAAGCTTACATGTGAGCTTGAAGCAAAAAAATAAAAATAGTTGGATATATTGTCAAAATTTTTCCGAGTTTAGTTATTTAAACTCTTAGGGCCACTTTTTGAGTTGGAGATTAGCGATTAAATTAACTTTAATCTTTGATTTCACTTTTTGGGTTGACATAATCTTATTTTTAATTGCTAGTTAAACGACCGATGCTGGTAGTTTAATCTTAAGGGAGAACTGTCAAATTCCATGTGTGTAATATAAACAACTGTTGAAAATATTGTATTATTTATTCATTTATTTAATAGAAAGAAGAAAGAACAAAAATTAAAAGTTAAGTAAAAGTGGATTGTTCCAGTATGATAAAGATTTAAATGATTACAAATATCGTTGGCCAGGTTCAGCACATGGTTTTTTTTGCACTCTATAATGTTTTTTTTTTTTTGTTTAATTTTAATAAATAGGTTACTTCACTTGAAGTAAAATTCGAATTTTCATATTAAATATTTTTTCTTCACTGTTTGAAGACATCTTTTTTATAAATGTTTTAACTCTGTATTATGCTCAAAAATATTTGACGGAATTATTTTTTCATTAATAACAAAAACAAAGTGTTATGAAAATGTATATGTATGGTATACATAAGTAGAATGTTGTGAAAATATATTTGACATTTGCAAAAAAGTAGTTGCCATTTGTCTTATTCAGTATGGCAATACTAATAGGTTTAAACTCTTACTCAAAAACACAAAACACAATTTATACCGGATTAAATTTAATCTTAGATTAGGAGACTAAATCGTAAACTTGACTTTAATCTCCAACTCAAAAGGTGGCCCTTAGTCGTAGAAAATAACTGTTTATTGTGTCAATTACATTATTTTTTATAAAGCAGTAAGCCATATTTTAAAGAATATTGAATTCAGTCGTGCATAGAATTAAGGACACATCGTAAACTTTAAGAAAAACTTGTATTTATTAAAAAAATCAATATTTTGTTGCAAAACCATTGTTGTCGATAACAGCTTGACACCTGCGAGGCATCGAGCTAACCAGATTTTCACATACACTAGTTGGAATGGCCTCCCAAGCTTTCTTTGTTTCGGCGAAGAGATCATCAAATTTGTTTATTTTTACTGCGCTTACTTTGGTTTTTACAACTTGCCATAAATTCTCAATCGGATTGAGATCTGGACTGCATGAAGGCCAATCAAGTACAGTGACCGAATTGTTTATAAACCATTGTTTGACGTGATGAGCCGTATGCTTCGGGTCATTATCTTGTTGAAATATCCATGTTACTGGCATATTCTCGTCTGCATACGGCATCATTGTATCGCTTAGGATTCTTACATATTGGAACTTGTGCATGTTTCCGTCAACTTTGTGCAGCGGTCCAACACCGCGTGACGACATAGCACCCCAAAGCATAATCGAACCTCCTCCATGCTTTATAGTGGTCCGGGTGTATCTTGGATCAAATTCTTTTAACTTTGGCCGGCGAACATATTTTTTTTCCATCAGGAGAGACTCTATTAATTTTTGTTTCGTCCGAAAATAACACTCTTTTCCATTCCACCGCGGTCCAAGGGCGGTATTTTTTGCAAACTCTATTCCCTTCTTCCGGTTACGCTCAGACAACAATGGTTTCTTTCGGGAAATTCTTCCAAAGAGGCCAGCTTCCCGCAATCGACGTTTTACTGTGTCTACAGATGGTTTTGCTCCATTTTCACCAAAGACTGCTATCCGAATTTCATTTGCTGATTTATGCGGATTTTTTTCGACTCGCGGACAATCAGTGCATCTTCACGCACTGTCGTAATTCGGCTTCTTTGTTTACGAGGCACCTTTTCAGCTGTCGAATGTTTTTTGAAATATTGCACCGCTTGGAAAACCATTGTTTTAGAAACTTTTAAGGCTATCAGGATCTCTCTATAAGAGCTTCCTTCCTGATGCATTTGTACAATAATCTTTCGAGTACTGACGTCACAGGACTTTTTTTTACCCATGTTTAGCAATAAGTAAAAGTTTATCAAATTCTGAAAAATACTTTGTGAAATCTCATTTATTTGAATTTAACTGTTAAAACTTACTTGAATCTTAAAATTTTTCACTGTCCTTAATTAAGTGCACGAGCAATTTATTTCACAAATTATGAAAAACACCACAAAGAAAAAAATAACGGTAAAAATTGGGTTGCCATTGAGAAGTTTCAATAAACAAAGTTGGATTAACTAAACAGGGTCAAATTTTAGCGGTTTTTTTAATACTATTATTTTCAACATAATGATTTAAATATTGAGTACTACTGTCCTTAATTAGTTGCACGCAGCTGTACATAGGCAAGTCTTCTTTTGACAATACTTACTCAGGAGTAATTATTTGTAACAATTTAATATCTTCTCGATTAAAATCAAATCTAGCATTGATTTGGTTTAGTAATTTAATGTAAAATTGCAAAATTGCATTTCGGTTTTTGTACCGATAAAATTTTTTGAAACAGCAATGTGATTATTAATACATATGTATTTTTAAAATCAGTTTCAGTGTTGTGTATTAAATTTTTATGATAAAATTGCTTAATATGAGAAAAAAGTAAGATTTTATGCTTGAATATAAATACGGCAATCTTGAACTTTCCGACTGAAATTCCTTATTAAGATTGGGCAGTACAGATTTTTTTAGCTCCTGCTAAAATCTACCAAAATCATATTTAGCCTACCATCCTATCAAACGAAAAATTTTCTACAAATTTTGGTAGAATTCTACCAATAGCGGCAACGCTGTTCACCAACCAAGATAATGCTTTTTTTTATTTGTTTACCTTTTATTTGTTTTTGCATTTTCTCTCATACTCTCTCAATTTAAAGAATTTTATTTGCGGGCAGGTATGTCCATACTAAAGGTCTGCACGGGTATGTTTGAAACGATCTTCAAGACATTCTAAAAATTTCAAACACACTTCCAAC
This sequence comes from Metopia argyrocephala, assembly GCA_963576795.1. NCBI lineage: Eukaryota > Metazoa > Arthropoda > Insecta > Diptera > Sarcophagidae > Metopia > Metopia argyrocephala. Next base: position 12,255,090 of record OY756211.1, read on the forward strand.
TCTAACTGCCATCCCTAAATAAAAGCGGCAAGCGTTTTCTAGCTGTCAAAATTTCTCATGCACATACAATTTGTATGGAGCATCCCAAAATAACGCGGCGGCAACGCTTTGCAATTGGAAAATCCAATTTTGACAGAGCGTTTAATAGTAAAGTTGGTTGGTATTATAAGTACTAAAGAACTGAATAATAAAAGTAATGAACTGAATAATTTTTTATGTTATTTTTCTTTATTTTTTTTTATTTTTGGCTTAATTTCTAAAAATACATACATACTTATTTACAAAAACTTAAAAAAAATTATAAATAAAATACATATTCAAAAAGTAATTGTTTTTTTTTTTGCCTTTAAATGCTTTAATATACACACACTATTCTTCTTGCTAGATTTCAATTTGTTTGTTTTCATTCGCTTGTTTGTACTACAAACTATTGCTTTTACTTCAATACATGCTTTCATTCACAAAGAAAATTAAAGACATTCCAAGACATTTGAATGTCTTCATAATAATTTAGAATTATGAGAGTAAATTTAGATGTATTCTATTCTACTCTATTCGTTTATTGAGGCTGTTCGTTTCGTTTCGTTGGCTGCAAAACGAATAGAATGAATATTTGTTTCGATGCTTGAATTTACTCTCAATTAGAGTACACTTCTCGAATCATTCTAAACTGGCAGAAAAGCAAAACATTCATGCAGACCTTTTATTCCATACCAAATCTGATGGAAAATTTTACGTTTGGTAGACTAAACCTCATACTGATAAGTGTGACCAAGATGTACTACTAACTAGAAAAAAGGGTTACCAAAAATTTGTTGGCTGTGTACTAGTGAGTAAGAGAGAAAAAAGAAGTTGGGAGAGTTTTTTTATTTACAGTCATTAAAATTTTAGTAATATACGATATTATGTCATTCATTTCATCAAAGGTAGATATATGTATACTGGGAAATAAAGAACCATTTTTTCTTCTTAAAAAAATATTCTTTAATAGGCTTTTTACACTTTACTTTTTACACATCGTTCATCAATTCACAAAGATGTTAACATCTTGTTATAAGAAGTATACGGGGCTGAATGTTCAAAATCTTTAAAAAATGTTCCTATCTCATTTTGTTTCATTCAACATCTTGCGATAATTTTTGTGTCATCACTAAAAAATGTGCTACCATCACTAAAAAAACACATGTGTCAAAAAAATATACACAAAAAAACACACACACACAAAAATATATAATGAGCGTCGGGGGTTTACAATATGTTTGGCAAAAAGAAATATTTCAGCATCATCGCCTTCGTACTCGAACATGTCCTTCACTAATTCTGCATATTGTAGTAATAATTGTCTTTGATTTTGAAGAGCAATTATTAATCAAATTACTGCAAAATTATTAAATTTCATTTTATTTAATTTTTATTTCTTCAAATTTTTATGCGTACTCAACTAGAAAAAAATATTACAGATGAAAGATGTTGCAATGTAAACAAGTTATTTCAATTTTTAACATTTTCCACGCGTTCCTCTAAGATGTGAGCAAGTGTAAAAAGCCTATAAAAGTATTAATAAATAACTAGGCTATAAGATAAAATCTTCTACATTTATACTCTTATGAAAGTTTCGTATTTGCAAAATGTTTTTTATATAGGGTGAACATAATTTGTTGCATTGCTTTGAACAAATAAATTATAAGTCGAAAAATATTTGTATTACAATTATTCCTTTTCCAAATTTTTTTCAACAATTACTAAATAAAAACACCATTACTAAATGGTCTACCCTTTCTAAAAATTTTTAAGCTTGAAATTGCCATTTTCAATTTAGGATCTAATTTGGTTCATAAATTTCCTCTCTTACCAACCTTTTAATGTTTCTAAGAGCCATCCCTAAATAAAAGCGGCAAGCGGAACGTTTTCCAACGCTCAGCGCTAACGCTGAACCGCCATCCCTAAATAAGAGCGGCAACGGTTTGTCAAAACATTAAAAACAGGGTAATACAACAACATATGCTTATATAACAATTCTGACTATTTTAATAATAAACTGCATTACTCTATTGGTATTTGTAACACAAACTAAATTTTATAGTATTATTTTATTTATTTTTATTATATTTTATTTATTTATTTTAAATTAATATTTATTATCTTCTATTTTGTTTATTTTTTGCCTTTACGAATAAAACATGGTTATGCAAATAACATATCTTTATATCACAACCCTGTTTTTTTAATATTTGTTTACATTTTAGTTGCCTTTTGCGGCCAACTTTACTACTAAACGCTCTGTCAAAATTGGATTTTCCAATTGCAAAGCGTTGCCGCCGCGTTATTTTGGGATGCTCCATACAAATTGTATGGGCATGAGAAATTTTGACAGCTAGAAAACGCTTGCCGCCTTTATTTAGGGATGGCAGTAAAAGAAATTTAATTTTTTAACATAAAATATTTTTTGAGTGTCATCGACAGTGTTGCCGTTCTGCTTATTTTTAACCAAAATTGGTTACTTTTTTTTCAATGTGTACATGTGGACCATTTTCTTATTTTGGTTATTTTTTTCTCAAAAAAAAAAATTTAATATTTAGAGGAATACTCGAAGTATTAATAAATATAAATCCTCTTCAACAAATATATTTATTTCCTTTAATGTTTATTATTAGGATATATCAGAGGTGGGGAACCTTTTTACCATTAGAGGCCACATTTAAATTAGTCAACAATACGAGAGGCCGCATAAGCTGATTGACCTAAGAAAGTGACTTCTTGTGAAATTATTATAGTTTTTCTATAGATTTAACAATTTATTTAGAAAAAATAAATAATAATACTACAAAATTTTAAATAGAATATATATTTACAATAATATAAGAATATTATAAAAAAATACAATAAAAAATATTTCGTTATTTACGAAGTTCGTGACTTATTTGGCTTTGATTTTGTTTGACAGTAATTGTATATTTGGATCAAGCTTCGTAACACACAGCTTTAATTTTATTTAATTTTTGACATGAGAAAAAATATTCAGAGCAATTCGGGAATACTTTCTTTATATTGTCGAATGCGACCATTCACTTTCGACAACCAAAATTCTATACATTCTTAAATACGTGTGATGAATTATCGATAACAACTGTCATATTTTTATCACCACTGCTTAAAATTTTATTTTTATTATTTGATTAAATAAAAATACATGTAAAAGACATAAAATCTAATACAAAAATATTTAGAAAATCTTCGTACTGCCCTCAAAATATTCCCGAATGGCTTTTTCAAATTTCATTAGATGAAGTCCTATAACTACAATAGTAAGAAGTTTTTTTTACTAGAAAATACAAAAATAAGAAATAATTCAAAGAATACTTCCCATTCAGTTATTTTTTAAGATATCCGAATTCTTTCTTTAAAGTAACGTACAGCCTGTTTTTAGAACACGAATGGTTTTTGACATTCGTCTTTTTATATGTGAAACAACAACAAAAACACTAAAATTTTTTAGTGTTTCTCATATAAAAGACGATTTTCAAAACCATTTGTGTTCTAAAAACAGGCTGGTAATTTTCATAAAACTCTTCTAATTGTTGCTGCAAAAAATTTGGTTGTTCAAATTTTTTCTTTTTTTTTAGGTACTGGCTCTTTAGCAGGACTGTTATTGTTATTTAAACTAACTCCTTCTTCTAATGCTTCCGGTTTTTCCAAGTGAATTTACATTTGAAACACCTTTCACGGATGTTTTATAATTTAATAGTAAACAGTGCCTCTTCCAAATCATTTAACGCAATGGTTTTGTTTAGAACTTCACCTGTGGCCTCCATTTGCTGTTTATTTATTACCAGTTTGCTTTTTGTATTGGTCTCGCCAGACCTTAGGAATTAAATATTTTAAATTTAGGATGTGTGCGGATATTGCTATCACCCAGTTTAGAGATAATGAAAAGTCATTTCCAAATGGGATTTTACAGAAATTTCACAACTCATAATCACATGTAGTCGATAATTGGAAGTAGAATTTAAATTTGAGCCTTTGATTAGATCCACTTACCTTTGTCCATCCTGCTACATCTCTAGCAGGAGGGACATTTATATTAACATTTTGTGTAATTTCTTTCCGTAAAGCATTTTGATCTTCTGGTCGTAATGGGCTGACTCATCTTCCAATGCCTTTATGTTCCATCATAAAATCAACCATTAATTTAAATTGACCTGACGTTGTTTGTCTTTTAGCCCTAAATATTGCAAAAACAATTTTCCAATAATTTAACCAAATACTTTTTTTAGAAAACAAATTTTTATCTATCTTTATTTTTTCATACTTTCTTCTTAATAGATTTACTTCTAGCAAAATTCGGTAAAAAAAGCCTTCTCTTTAATTATGCATGATTGTAATGTTGTTTCTTTTGGAATAAAAAGAAATGAATCAATTGCTGTTTGACAAATGATTACTTTATTGAAAAATTGTTGAACTTATATACTACTTATGAGAATAATTTCATTAATCTAGAATTGAGTGATTTACACATAGTTACAAAAGATCACTCAATATCCAAACACTGTATCATATTTTCTATGTGTCTTTCTTTCCTTTATTTAAATTACGTTTGACACACTTCTGATAGAATTCTGGTAGTGTATATTTTGCAAACAAAGCATATTCTGCAATATCAGCAAAACAGTGCATTTCGTACATTAAACTATTTCATATACAAGTGAGTAAGCGATCAATGACCGACCGTATTTTTACAAAGTATCTAATTTCTTTAAACAACATTTCTTTTTAAATTACTAAAACGTGGAGTAATTAAATTTGGTACTGACCTACTCAACAACAACGATTAATTTTATTTACATAGTTCGCATGTGTTTTAAAGTTTGTTTTCTTTTATTCTTTTGCTTGAGATTCTTTTTAAATATTGAAATGCAAATACAGTGGATACACTACACCCCCACTCTTTCAGCTAAAATTTTACAATCTTGTTCATTATCAAGATTTTAAAATTTTTATTTTATATTCATGGATATTATGAAAGTGATGTCTGTATGATACAATATTTGGAAATTTTTATCTTATCATATACTTATATATATATATATATATATATATATACATATATATAGTTACATATTTAAATTTATATAGTTATTAGTTACATATGCATATTAATTTAATTTTTTTTTTTTGTTAAAGTAAAAAAAAAAACTTTTTGTTTCTTTTATTTTTTTTTTTTTTTTTTGTGTATATGCTTATGATACTAAAAATTACTTAAAATCTACTTATAATTTAATTTTTTTTTTTTTTTTGTTACTTATTATTTATATTATATTTTTTTAATAGATTTTTGTGTACAGTTTTTTTTCTTATTATTGATTTTAATTTTTACATTTAAATTGTCTATTTCAATAACTTCATATGGACCATGGTATGGTGATTCATTCTTCTTTCTGTTTTCTTTTCTAACCAAAACCAAATCACCTATGCTAAGATCTATTTTACTAGCTTTGTTAAAAGATTCTAATCTTCTATTATTTTTTATTTTTTCTATTATCCTTCTAGCATTTTCTAGTGAAATTTTTAATCTTAATTTTAATTCATTAGCGTAATTATCTATATTGTATACCCTATCTTTATTCATTATTTCTTCTCCTGGTAAGGTTGGTAATTTTCCAAAAACTAGTTCGAAAGGTGAATACCCTGTGTCAAGATGAGGTGTTATATTGTATGCGAAAGAGTAATATGGTATCCATTCGCTCCAGTTATCATCATTTACGAAAGATAAGAAGTATTCATTTAAGACTCTATGATTTCTTTCTATAGTGCCTAATGTTTCATGATGATATGGTGTTGATAGTCTTTGTTCAATCTGTAATAAAGTACATATTTCCTTCATTAGTTCATTTACAAATTCAGTGCCTCTATCAGATTTTAGGATTTTGAATGTTCCATATTTCAGTATCAAATTTTCAACCAAACATTTCGCTATCGTTTTGGCTTCTTTATTTTCCATTGGTGCTGCTATTACGTGTTTAGTTAGCTCACATTGCATTGTTATTATGTATCTATAATTATTAGATGGTCGTAAAGGACCTACTGTGTCGATAGCTATTGTTTCAAAACTGTTATTTGGTGTATCTGTTACGCATAATGGTTCTTTTGTGTGCCTTATTTGTTTATTTCTTTGGCAAAGATCACAGGTTAAAACGTATTCCTTTACCATCTTATACATATTTTTCCATATGTATTTTTGTTTCAATTTTATCAGGGTTTTTCTTACTCCAAAATGTCCTCCGCATGGTGTGTTGTGATACAATTCAATTAATTCGTGTTGTCTTTTTCTATCTTTTATTCTTTGAGGATTGCTATACAATAATATTATGACGTCATTTTCTTTACTTTTATTAATTCTTTCTTTAAACTTTTCTATATTTATTCTTTTAAATATTTCGTCACCTTTTTCTAGTGCGAACTTATTACAATTTGTTCTGCCTAAAACAGAAAGTAGTTTCTCCAACATATTATCTAAATAATAGGGATTATCGCTACATCTGATGGCCACTTCATTTAGAGCAGAATCTTTTTCAATTTTTATTTCTTTGCTAGCTTTTTCTAATATAAACTTCAATTTTGTTGCAACTTTTATGTCATTCATGGATGTACAATCCCAAATTTTGAGTTGATCAGGCTCATTAGGATCTGTATTACCAATCGTATTTTTCTCTTTTTCTATATTATTTTTCTGTTTCTCATTTTCAATTTTCTTTTTATTTTCCTCACTTTTTCTTTCATATTCCTCATTCTTATCTTTCAAGCTCGATTTGGTGAAAAGAACTTGTCATATCCAATGTGGAAAAATATTTAGCTCTACCCAACTTGTCCAAAACATCATCCAAACGTGTTAGTGGAAACTTGTCATTAACAATTTTGTCATTGAGCTTTCTGAAATCGACAACCAATCTCCATTTCTTCAAATCGGTTTGTCCCTTTTTTGGAACTAACAATAGTGGTGCGTTATATGGACTAATAGAAGGTTCTATCACATCATTTTTTAAAAGTTCTTGTACTTGAGAATTTATTTCTTCTGCATGTGTATGTGGTAAGCGATAATTTTTTATATATACTGGGTTTTTGTCATTTAAATTTATTTTCTGTTTATAGAAGTTATTTGTTGTCAGGTCTTCGTTATTCATATGAAATGTTGATTGATATCTCTTCAATATTGAAATAAGTTCTTGCTTGATTTCACTATCCAAATCATCCAGATCAAAGCACTGCAATAATTTGTTGAACCGTTCTTCCGTATATTTCTTGTTATGTTTGTCAGTACCAACCGAACATATTTCGTAATTTTTTAAAGGAATGGTGTCTATCTTCATATTTTCTATGAGTATTTCTTCGTTTGTGACATTCAGTAACTTTATATGTTGGTTTCCTTTCCTGGGAATTATAGCATTTGCCAAAAAGACGCCTTTAACCAGTTCTCGATTTAAAACTACTACATCCTCTTTTAATTCTATGTTGCATGGTAAAATTACTTCACTTCTTTTAGGTAATATTATTTGATTAATTTTGAAAGTACTATCATGTATAGGAATTGTGATATTCTCGCCGTTCAAATCAAATGTTAGGACATATGTATCATAATTGATGTTGCATTTATATTTTGATAGGAAATCTCTTCCCAGAATTCCGTCGGTGCCAATGGGGATATTGTTTGCAATCAGTTGCACATCGTGTTCAATTATTGTATCGTTAAAAAGTATTTTGATATTAGTGGAACCTAAGGATTTAATTATTTCTTTTGAAATTCCTGTCAGATTGCAATAATTATCGGGATTTTCCTCATATCTATATAAAAATTGTTCTTTACACAGTGAAATATCTGCCCCTGTATCTATCAAAAATGTAAGTGGATTATCCACATCTAAAATATTTAATCTTACATAGTTTTTAAGGTTAGATGATATGCTAAATATTGCTTTATTATTTATTGAGTTATCTCCGAAGATGTAGGTCTTATGATCTCCGGAGTCTGTGAGTTTCCCTGGTTTTGTACTTGGTTAACATTTCGACTTCTATTATTATACCCATTGTTTCTAGTATTGCCGGTGTTTCTATTATTGATTCCTCTATAGTTGTTATTATTGCTGTTAACGATAGTGTTATTTCTGTTGTAATTATTGCTGTTATACCCTGTATTGTTGTATTGTCTATTTCTTCTGTTATTGTTTCTGTTGTTGTTATTGTAGCTATTATTATTTCTATAATTGTTGTCACTGTGATTTCGACCATTATTATTGTTAATATTGGCATTATTATTATTGTTCCTGAATTTCATATTATTTTTACTATACTGATTGGGTTGAGAGTTTTGGTATAAAATGCTTTTTGGTTTTATACGTGATGTGTATTTCTCAGCTATTTGTAGTGCCTCGGAAAAAGTTTTTACCTGGCTGGCATCTATAGTGGATATTAATTGTTGGTCTTGCAAACCATTAACAAAAGTATTGAAGGCTATTTTGTTATTAGTATTAACTATTGGAATTCTATTTGCTTCACCTTCTTCACCTATTTGTATTTCGTTTAGTTCGGAAACTAGATTTTCAATTTTTGTGACAAAGCCATTTAGATTGTTGTTTCTTTGAACCAAACTCGTGAGTTCATTCAAAATTGTGTTTGAACTCTTAAGGGGTTTGTATCCACTTTTTAGCGCTGTTATTAATTCTGCAACAGATGTAGGTGTGGTTTGTTGTTTTAACCTGTTTTGGACTTTTAAATCCAATCTTGTTTTAAATACGAAATTAAAGAAAAAGTTTTTCTTTTCTGTTGCTACTGATTGTTCTATCAATTCTAAATTTGATATGAAATTTTGTAGTTCCTCCCTTTTACCTGAATATATAGGTATTAGTTTTGCGATTGCAGCTAATTCGTTTGTATCCATGTTTAATTCTATAGATCCTCGCCGTTTTTCCGAAACAATCTTTCTTTTACTGTGTTGTTCTAACAATTCTAGAGATTCTATTTTTAATTTTTCAAATTTTTTTAATGCCTCTTGTTTACGGTTACCTTCTATGTTCGTATCAACTAAGATTTTCTCTAACTTTAGTTGTAAGTTTTCTATTTCTTCAAATTTTAATTTAATAGTTTCCTGAGAGTATGGGCGACTTAAAGATTTTTTTGCATTAACTATCAAGGTTTCTAAAGACTGAATCACTGTTTCCATTGGTAGCATATAAAATCGAAAATTTCTTTCTTATTTATTATATTTATTATATTTAATATATATTTATATTATTCAATCAATGGTTTACATATTTAATGTACATCTAGCATAATTAAATAAATATATATATATATATATATATATATATATATATTTTTTTTTTTTTTGTTTTATTTAAATATTGAAAATATATTCTTTAATTTTGATAAGTTTCTATTTTGGTTTTCAAAAAAAATTTTTATATTGTTCAAAGTTTCAGTTATAGTGTTTTTTATTGTTATTTTTATCCATAGATAAAATCCGTATGCAAGAAATAAAAAAGTAGCTATGAATATTACAATGTTTCTATTCATTTTTTTTTATCTTATTATATATATATATATATTTTTTTTTTTTTTTTTTTTTTGATTGCTTTGTTTTTTTTTTATTTCCTTAATTTCTTTTTTTTAATACTTCAACTTTTTTTTCTAGCACTTCTTTATGCTCTTCGTACTGCAGTTGGTGCAGCAGCACGGTCAATTCCTTTTTTGCTTTATTTAGTCTTCCTCCTCTTGATTTCCCACAGTTTGGTAGGGGGAAGATAGGGAATTTGGCTTCGTTCTCGCTGGTTTTTCTTTTTTTTATCTTTGCAGGTCGTGGGCCGATTTTTAAAATGTATGGTTTCTCTTTTTGTTGGATGCCTTTCTTGAGTAGCTCCGCCCAACGTCCTTCTGCTAATTCTATTTCTTTCAGAATTTCCTCCAACGGCTGTTCCATATGTTTTTTGAAAAGGATTTCTTTTTCTAAAGGAATAGACTGAGCATAAGCTATGTATGTCTTTTTCCTTTTTTTTTGGTCTTTTTACTCTTAGACTAAGCAATCAAACAAGCAGTATTTGCTATAATTTGATATTTGCTATATGTCTTAGAGTGGCAGGATCGCCATGTAATGTTGTTTCTTTTGGAATAAAAAGAAATGAATCAATTGCTGTTTGACAAATGATTACTTTATTGAAAAATTGTTGAACTTATATACTACTTATGAGAATAATTTCATTAATCTAGAATTGAGTGATTTACACATAGTTACAAAAGATCACTCAATATCCAAACACTGTATCATATTTTCTATGTGTCTTTCTTTCCTTTATTTAAATTACGTTTGACACACTTCTGATAGAATTCTGGTAGTGTATATTTTGCAAACAAAGCATATTCTGCAATATCAGCAAAACAGTGCATTTCGTACATTAAACTATTTCATATACAAGTGAGTAAGCGATCAATGACCGACCGTATTTTTACAAAGTATCTAATTTCTTTAAACAACATTTCTTTTTAAATTACTAAAATTAATTAATTATTAATTAATTAAATTTGGTACTGACCTACTCAACAACAACGATTAATTTTATTTACATAGTTCGCATGTGTTTTAAAGTTTGTTTTCTTTTATTCTTTTGCTTGAGATTCTTTTTAAATATTGAAATGCAAATACAGTGGATACACTACAATGATATATTTTTTCCGATTGTTTATGTAAAACGCAGCAAAACTTTTGACGAAAAAAAACGACTGGTTGTGATGGTGAAAACGTTTTTTAGAATATATAGAAAATGAAAAAACGTATGTTTTCAAGTTGTTCATCCCTAACGTATTATATAATTAAAAAATAAACTCTATGAGCGTATTTGAGGTGAAAGCGAGAATAGGAATTGCCCTGATTGTCTCGCAACAGTAGGTACTTCCGAAGCAGGAAAGTAAACGGCGAGCATGTTCTCGAAGACATGGATATTCAACAGCATTTTTCCGGATTTATATGGGATCCTTTTTAGCGTTAAAAAGGGATTTAATGATACTATCTTCCCCTAATTCAACTAACTTTATTTGTGGTTCTGAAGGAGCCTCGGATCTATCTATTAAATGTGGTTCAAGTGCCAGTTTCATAGCAGGAGTGTGCTCATAAAAATCAGAAAATCTATTAGTATACTCTTCTATTAAACAATCCAAAACATCTACATATTCATCGAATATTTTATTTTCACAAGAAATGTTTTGAAAAATGATAAATTACTCAACAGGGAAGCGTTGAGAGATGCGAGTCAGAGAAGCTAAAGCAAGGTGTGACACTCAAATGGGAGATCTCAAACCGAGTTATGTTTACTTCTTAGACAAGGTAGTTGGCGCTGCTAGCGCTAATTTAATTTTTTTTTGCAAACACAATCAGCTGACTATGTATGACAAATTTTGTAAATAGTGTTTTATAATTTAATTTATTTTCAAATAAATAGTACATAGAGCATTATTCGTTTTTTTAGATATGTAAATTACATAAGCTTTGTGAAATTGTCAGTAAAGTGAAAAATTGTGTATTTGGATATAAAACCAACATTTCGGCAATACTCTGAAAAAATCATAATTGATTTCTGAAATTCTGAAATCTCCGAATAAATAATTTTTCACTTACCTGAAAATTCTACAATTTTGTAATTCCCAATATTCCTTCTAAATAATTTTTTCGCACAACTGTCATGGCGTTAATGTACAATAGTTGTTTGAAACAAACTCTACTATTTTGTAGATAGCAAAGGGCCGCACTAGAACCTCGCGGAGGCCGCAGGTTCCCCACCTATGGGATATATGGTATCATAAAGTTAAAGACAGTTGTAGATGTAAAAAATAAATTATTTATTATTATTTATTGGTTAAAGATCCAATAATATATATGTAACTATGTTGGTACACTTCTGTGATACTTTTTTGACTAGCGTAGTATCCGTATAATCGACTAATGAAAGGAAAACTGCTTAGAAATGTAATATTCTGATTAAAATGTCCACTTTCTCAAAATGTTAAAATGTGATTAAAAAATATAGTTTATATTTAATAAGTATAGCATATTTTAAAGGAATAATAAATATAGTACATGTGCTATACATATATGAAATGGTTGTTTATTTTCTCGGGAAGCGTCGTCATCCACAAATACGTATTTTACAATGGTTTGTTAATGTCAGACTGAAGTCCAGCACAATTCTTAAAACCATTGATACAGTTCCTTTAAAACATATTACAATACAATACGTGATCAAGGTAGGTCAAGTGGCCAGTTAATCCAAAAATCGTGATCAACTACAATTAGCACAAGGTGCTGTTTTGAACCCCAATACATATTTTAATTTAATCTAAAACATGTAGCATTATTTTTTGTTAGTAATTTTTTACACATTCTAGTAAACTAATTGATCAATTTTGGTAAATTTAAATGCAAACGTTAAACTGAAAAAAAGCAAAAAATTGTTTTACGAATGGTTTTAATATTTTTGGTTACTTTTTTTCCAATTTGGTTACTTTTTTATTAAAGTTTGGTTATAAAACAATAAAGGCCGTGGCAGTAATGGTCATCGATCAGTTTTTTTGAAAAACCGAAAAAAATAGAAGAGCATAAGCAATACGTGTGAATGCTCTCTGCACAATTATGCTATGAAATCAGTGTTGCCAAAACGGCGGTTCTTCAGCTAGATCTGGAGATATTTCGTCTTCAATTGAGGGTGTTTTTCAAAAAAAAACCGTTAAGCGGTTTTTCTAGCTGCAAAATATTTTCAGTTGGCTGTTTTTAGTGGTTTTTATGGGCTTGTATTTACTTAAACAATTTTAAAATAACAATATTTGTTATTTATTTTTAAGTGTATGCGGTACAGAAAAACAATTTAAAATTGAATGTTTTAAAAATTACATTAAAACTAGTTATTTGATTTATCTGTTTCAAATTGAAATACTAATATATAAAAGGAAGAAACAGGCTGTCGAGCTGTGCGGTCGTGTTTTTTTATTAAGTACCTATTTGATTGTAGTTTTTCTGTGGTTTTTAAATATAAAATCTTCAAGTGATCTTGATAGCAAACTAAGAACTAAGTAAAACTTTATAAATAAAATATTTTAAAAACAAATTTGTAAATTAAAACATATTTGCCAATTAAAAACAAACAAAATAAACAAAATATGCATACATTTTAAAAAACCAACAATACATACATATATACATATATATATATATATATATATATATATATATATATATATATACATATGTATGTACATAACAACAACAGCGGTACATTACAAAAATAATAAAAATATAAACCAAACAAAAACAAAATCAAATATCTAAAACCGTAAAGCTGTTTACATCAACAGAATAAGTAAAAGCAAATGTTAAAATATTTAAACAACAAAATTATCCCGCCTTTTTTAAACACATATTAGACAATAATTTACTGATTGACTCTCAGTCTGGGTTTAGGCCTCAACACAGCTGTACTACAGCACTAACGGAAGTAGTTGAGAACATTCGTGGTAATTTAGACGAAAATAACTTAACATTTCTGGTTTTACTTGACTACTCTAAGGCGTTCGACATGGTCGATCATCAAATGTTGCTAAGGAAACTAATCAATATGTTTAATTTTTCTACAACTGCTGCAAAATTAATGGAGGCATACCTAACTAGCAGATCGCAGATAGTTGTCAATGGTGGTATTTTCTCTTTACCTTTATTTACACGTAAAGGCGTTCCACAGGGATCCATACTGGGCCCGCTCTTTTATTCCTTATACGCAAATGATCTTCCTTTGCAGATAAAATACTCAAGTATTCAGATGTATGCTGACGATGTACAACTTTATTTAAGCTGTTCGAAAATATGCATTAATTCCGCGGTCACTAAAATCAATTTTGATTTGGATAAAATGTATTTGTGGGCAGATGCAAATGGACTACGTCTTAATCCTGAAAAATCTAAATGTTTAATAATTAGAACATTACCGGCGATAGTAAAGGAAAATATAAATATACTTATTAATGGAAGTAGAATTCAATTTGTAAATACGGCAAAAAATTTAGGCGTTACCTTTAATAGTGCGCTAACGTGGTCAGATCACATAAGTCAAGTATGTGGCCAGATTTATGGTAAAATGAGGACCTTATGGCAGAGCCAGCATTTTACTCCTGTGAGGATTAGGATGATGCTTGCCAAGACTTATTTAGTGCCCACTCTCCTATACGCCTCTGAAATCTTTGCTGGATGTAATGCGACTTTGAAACGAAAGCTCAATATAACGTTTAACAACATCGTCCGATACATTTTTGCTTTAAAAAGATATGATCACATTTCACCATATTCAAAACTTGTCTTAGGTGTAAACTTTGATGACTACATGAAAGTGAAGAATCTTATTTTTCTACATAAAATCATAACAACTAAAAAGCCTGACTATCTATATAGGAAATTAGTTTTCTCATCATCGTCGAGAAATAACAATATTATAACTTTTAGATATCGAAAGAGTGCTTCGCATCATCAATTCTATATATCTGTGGCAATATGGAAGAGTAGCTTAAGTCGAAAATTGAAGTTTTGAGATATCATCAATTTTGTGTAATTTTTATTCTGTATGTTTTTTGCGAATAATTTATGAGCTAATATATTGGTATCATGTTCATTAGAGAAGAAGGATGAATATTTTAAAAAAATATGGTTGATTTTAGAAGATTTTACGCCTTTTCAACTTAAGCGCTTTTTCGAAACTGAAATCTGCGTTGGACAGGTCCTTAAGTAACTTAAGCGCTTCTGTTGAAAGAAAAAGTACGTATTGTGTAGTTTTAAGTAAACATAAGAGGATTTATTCAAGAACTTACATTCACTTAAGATAACTGTATACAAGAATTACATTTTATTAAAAAAACTTATGTAAATATAAGTTATATGATAAATCGAAAATCTGAATATGTAAACAAATCTATGTGTACATAAGTTGTTTTGTTAAATGCATTATTGATTCAAAAAACTTAGGCTAAAAAGTAAACGTACATAACATTGATAAAAAATAGAATTTTTCAAAACGGACTAAACACATTTAAGCGCCTTTGCTTCTGTAATGCCCCAAACGCCTTAACTCAATTCTCTCTTATGTCGACTTAAGCTACTCTTCCAAATTGCCACAGATATATATACCATTTCTCTCTGGAACCATCTTCCCTCGAGTATTCAGTTTACTAAAAACGCGGTGAAATTCAAAAGCTTGTTAATGAACTTTTACAATAATTCTTAATTCATTAACTGTGGTCTCATTTTTGATTAATATTGTTGTTTTTTTTTATTTTTACTTGTTTAATTTTATACATATCTATTATTATTTAATTTCAATTACTTTGATTATTTATTATATTGTAACGTTTTGATTCTGATGCTGTAATTTATAAGATATTAAATCTTGTTGCATTGGAAAGACACTTCATGATAATAAATAAATAAATAAATAAATAAATAAAAATAGCAATGGCATAATTACGTCTGTAAAAAATACAGAAAGAATGCGTGCATTAGACAATTGATTTACGGGTAATTAAAAAGTATTATTGGTATACTTTTACAACCAATTAATCATTACAAACTTTCTGATTACCAGAAAGCAGAGATATTTTGTCAGAAATAGATACTTTTTCGGTGAATAACGTATTTCAATAAAAAATAGAAGATGTTATTAAATTATTGGAACATATTGGTAGTCTAGAAAAAATTGAAAAAATTTTATTGTATCATCATAACATGGAAAAATATTTTAAATATTACATTGTTTTGGTTAGAAGTTGTAGCGTATCGGGATTCTGCAGGAAATAGTATCTTCAAGCCGATTTTGCTTTGCAATGTCGATGTTGAGCGAGTGTTTAGTCAACTTAATGTTGTAAAATCAAGCTTAAGAAATCGGTTTCAATCCAAGATGGTTAATATACTTTTGACAGTAAACTAATTAATAAGGGAATTTAAATTTATTATGTTTTTTATTAACATCTTTTTTTAGATATGGCCTTTTTCGATATGAAGAGTGCTGTTATGATTATGAGGTCCCAGAAAAGTTTTTAAATTTAGTATGATACCTCAGAAATATATTGTTCTCAAAATGATAATTTTGAATGGGTAGATGCAAATTAATTATTGAATTATAAATTAGCTTTTGCATAAAAAGTAAATAAAATTTAGAATCATAAACAGAATATGTGACATTTTTACATCAAGTTAAGTTATTTTTCTTTTTTAAAACAGTTTTGATGGACTAATTGTTAAATGAAAATTTAGCGGTTTAAAATAGCGGTTTTATTTAAAAATTTAGTGATTTTTGGCGGTTTTTTAAGTGCAATCTGGTGGAATATTTTTTAAAGTTTTGGCAACACTGTATGAAATGTTAATTCCTGAACTACAGTGTTGTCAGATTAGGGGATTTATCCCCAAATGAAATACTTACTTACTTACTTAGCTGGCCATAACAACCCGTTAACGGGTTTCGGCCTGCTTCAGCACTAGTCTCCAGGCGCTTCTGCTTAGCGCGCGACTTCTCCAGTTGGTCACACCAATCGATGACAGGGCTTCATCAACCTGGTCCTTCCAACGTAAACACGGTCGTCCTCTACGCCGACGTCCAGTGACCTTCGAATCAAAAACTTTTCTCGCTGCAGCGGATTCATCCATCCGAACAATATGGCCGAGCCAGCGTAGCCGCTGGATGTTAATGCGCTGAACAACGCCCACATCGCCGAGGAGCTCATACAGCTCATGGTTGGTTATAATGCGAAACTCATCGCCATGCCTTAGAGGACCAAAGATCTTACGAAGAACTTTTCTCTCAAATACTCCCAAGACCGCTGCATCGGCACAAGACAGCGTTCATGCTTCCGTACCATAGAGAAGCACCGGAAGAATAAGCGACTTATAGAGTGTTAATTTCGTCGCACGAGAGAGGTCTCTATTACTAAACTGCCTACTGAGACCGTAGTAGCACCTATTGGCCAGTGTGATTCTTCGCTTGAACTCCAGACTGACATCATTCTTGCTGGTTATGGCGGTGCCAAGGTAGATGAACTCCTTGACCACATCGAATGTATAGTTGCCGGCTGTAACCTGGGAGCCGATACGATCAACGTCCCTACTCGTCGACAACATGTACTTAGTCTTGCTCTCATTTACCGCCAGACCCATTTTAGCAGACTCCCGTTCAATAGCATTAAAGGCTGCGGTGACATCTCGCTTGGTATGCCCAATGATGTCTATATCGTCTGCATACGCAAGGAGCTGGACACTTTGGTTAAATATAGTGCCATTTGTACACCCGCCTTTCGCAAAACACTCTCCATCACAAAATTGAAGAGGTCGCAGGATAAGGGATCGCCCTGTCTGAAGCCTCGCACGGTATTAAAAGGCTCGGAGAGGTCTCTTCCTACCTTGACGGAGCTGCGGGAATTACTCAACGTCATTCTGCACAGTCTTATCAATTTTGCAGGAATACCGAGCTCTGACATTGCTGCATATACGCGATCCCTTATCTGGTGGAATATTTTTTTAAGTTTTGGCAACACTGTATGAAATGGTAATCCCTGAACTACAGTGTTGTCAGATTACGGGATTTATCCCCAAATTGGGGATTTTTTTTCTGAAATGGGGATACAAAAATTCATTTGGGGATGGGGATTTTTTTTGGGGATGATCGACAAGTTTTTGGTGATTTTTAAAATTTGTTCGCTTGCTTAATTATATACTATTAACACGATGAAAGTATTTTAATATAATTTTAATTTTCAAATCTTGCTTATAAACTTGTTTAAAATTCATATTTTCATATAAAATTTTTGCAACGTATGCTGTTGGTTTGATTTATTTTCTCATATATATAATATCATCCCCATATTATTATGTTTCCGCCACCTTCTTTAATGGTTTTTATTGCGGAGGAATTCAGTATTAGAGGGTCTTTTTACAGATAAATTACCTCTTTCGTAGATAAACAAACTAATTTTAGTTTCGTCCGACCACAATTACTCCTCCACTTATACTTTACGTTTGCCATAATATGGCACAGGACATTTATTTAGAATTAAGGTAAAATAGATGATGTATACTATACAAATATTTCAAACGACATCATGATGTCTTATGCTGAATATGAAATGGCACAGCGATCAGTATTTCAACAAAATAACGACCTGAAGCACACATCGAAGCGAGCAAGAGGTTGATTTAAAAAGGATGTCGTCAAGATTTTAAGTTGATCTGCACAATCTCCAAATTTAAAATCTACATATCAAATAAAACATATATGTAGGGATATATTTAACGGACAGACAATAATCTGGCAAGACTAAAAAAATAGAATTACGGACGGACAGAAGAGAAATATGAGACAGAAAGAAAAGAAGTACAGAACTGAAGTAATTAAAAAGTAGAGTCAGTCGAAAAAGAATTCAAGTTGTGACAGTAGTGTTGAAAGTTAATAAGTCGTTAATAATAAATAAAGCTGTAATTTTTTTTAAGAAAGATAATTGATTCGGACGGACATTATAGTATATTTCTCAACCTTTATTTAATTTTAAAAAAACTCAAATTTATAAACTGTATATTGGTATGTACGTACCTATGTATAGCGTATATAAATACCAATATAAATGACATACATATATATGTACACACATAAGGCTGACCAAATGTAAATGTGTCTATATATGTATGTATAGGGTCTGGTGGAAATATTATAACTCAAAATGGGAATTTGAGTTATAGGGGTTGAGTTACAAATTATATGGAAATATATTTATAGTAAGGTTTATACATACATTTTCCTGATGAAATTAAAGGAGTTGATACTTAATGTTGTTGATGTGATTTATTTGTAGAATATATAGATGTACAATTGGTGGTTGTGGAGTGTTGTGTGGCCAAATAAATGTGTTGTATGTGTGTATGTGTTGTTGTCCTCACTGTAGGTAGTTGTAATATGTAATCAGCTTTATAAGATAATGTGAATAAATTTCAACTTTATAAGACGAAGTCTCAATATTAACTACTTGTTCTGGTTTTAACTTCCACCGTTTTGTCAACAAAAATTATCCAATATATTCTTGGAATAGAAAATAAAAGAAATTTCCCTGGATGTTACTCTACAGAGAGGACAACAACAATCATCATAAAAGAATTAAAAATTACATATTAATTCACAATAAATTATAGGCGTTAAATTTAAATTATACATTGTATGTAGGTTTAAAAATTCATTTTATAATACAAAGTTTTAAGGCAAGGTTGACTGATAATTATTCCATTTTAATTCATAATAAAAAAACTTATATATATATATATATATATATAAATTCATACAAAAAAAATTATATTGGCCAAATGAATTTGGACATGCCGCCCCCTCAAGCGAAAAAAAATTACTTTTTCACGTTCCCACTCAAAATAGCGGCCAGAGAACAAATGGCATCAATGATGGCCTTTTGGCCCTGCATTGCTGTATTATTGGATGTCGACTCCCTCTTGGAGCTAGCAGATGATGTAGTATTTTCGCCATGTCTGGTTTGACGTTCTTGCTGTTGTGGTTTTTTGTTTTGTACTTTTAGTTGTTGCTGTTTTCGTTGTTGTTGTCGTCGGCGTAAATCAGCAGTTTTCACCTCTTTTGCCCGCTTATTCGAAGACCTTGGTGGGTGCAATAATGTGTGGTGATACTGTCCACACTTTCTGCAAGTTTCAAAAGATGTACACGCTCTCATGTCATGGCTTTTGGCCAAACAATTAGGGCAGTAATGATGCCTGTCAACAACCTTTTGCCTCTTTGTTGAAGTCATATTTAAAAAACGTCGGCAAAAACGGAGAGGATGGTTAGTACTGCAGAGAGCGCATTCGTACACGTCTGGATCGAGATGAAGGTATGATTGTAGACCCGAATGCCTTCTCCGATAGGTGTAGCAACGTGAGCAACCACGATGGTTCCTAGTGAAATAGATGCAAAACGTTAACAATTTAAAATAATAATAAAAAAAAAGTGAATATTTGTTGCGGTTTTATGTATATGTGAGTAAAATAAATAAAACATTTATGAGGGAGGTAAAAATTAGAGAAAGAGAAAATGAAAGAAATATAAATTATTCAGCCAGCTTTACTGACATGTCTCCTCCTTTAGAATAGGTAGATGACATAGTTTGACAATGGGTCTTGTAATTATTCCCGTTGCTATTCGAACGTCGGCGGTGCGGGTGTTCCCGTCTGGACCCGGGAACGTATTTTCTATTCTGCCTAGCCGCCAGTCGTGTGGTGGCATCAAGTCATCCATCACAACTACAAGGTCTCCTTTGTTCAAATTAGGGACGGAATTCTTCCATTTATACCTTTTGTGCAGTATTTGGAGATATTCGGTTTTCCATCGTAATGAAAATTGATGGTGCATGGCCTTTAATTTTTCCCATCGATTAACCATGGATAAATTGTCATGGTTCTGTTCGGGGAAAGCAATTAAAGGGGCTCCCCTTAAAAAATGTCCCGGGGTTAAGGCAGTTAAGTCTGTTGGGTCTTCTGATAAGGCTGAAATCGGTCGCGAGTTTAAAACGCCCTCAATTCTTGCTAGGACCGTGGAAAACTCGTTTAAAATGGTACTTAAAGCTTTTAACTGCGGCTTCCCATAGGCCGCCCATGTGAGGAGCGTGAGGTGGAATGAATTTCCACTCAAAGCCATGAGTGATGTATTTTTGGGCTATATCTTGAGCAGCTTCTTTTACGAATGCTGAGAATTCTTCTTCTAGTAACCTACTGGCTCCGAGAAAGTTTCTCCCATTGTCCGTTACTACCCGTTGAGGTAGACCTCGCCATCCGACGAAACGAGAAAATGTCGCTTGAAATGCTGTAGAGGAGAGCTCGGAACAAGGCTCCAAATGAATTGCCTTCGTACTGAAGCAGACAAATACGCTGACGTATCCTTTACTGCAGGGAGCTTTACGTAAAGGTGATGACTTTATCTCGAAAGGGCCAGCGAAATCAATGCCTGTTGTCTGAAATGGTAAAGATAAACAGCATCGTTCGGGGGGTAAAGGGGCCATAATTTGCGTATAGGGTTGTTGCCTGTATATGAGACACTTTTTGCAGCAATGAATTATTTTTCTTATCCTTGGCTTAAGTCTCGGAATATAAAATTCTGTCTGTACCATCCTACACATTAAACTAACATCAGCGTGAAGGAGGAAGATGTGGAGGTGTTGTAAATACAAGTGACAGAATATGGAGTTTCCCGGAAGTAAAATTGGAAAACGTTCATTATATGGGAGAAATGATTGAGCTAATCTCCCATTAACACGCATAATCGAGTTCGAATCTATAAAGGGATTAAGTGATTTCAGTATGCTTTTACCTGAAATTGATCCGGAATGTAATAGACTTTCATATTCCTCTTCGTAAAATGTTTTTTGAGACAAAGCGATGAGACGGTGTTTTACAAACTTCAATTCCTGCTGAGATAAATTGTGGCTGGACTGATCGTTTGCTCTTATATGTCCTTTTGAACATCCCCGAATGAATCTGAACATATAGCAAATAACGCGCAATGCCCTATTGTAGGTCGAGAAGTTTTGTAATAAGTCTACTATTTCATTTCGCGTGTGAAGAGAGATGTTTACTTCCGGGTTTGACTTTGTTTCATTGAGATATTTTTTAGGCCAGGCGGAAGAAGATTTCATCAGCCAATCAGGCCCGTGCCACCATAAGGAATTTTGTGCCAGTTCAGTAGATTTACAACCTCGGGTTCCTAGGTCTGCGGGGTTATCCTGGGTCGGGACATGTCGCCATATTGCCTCTGGTACCAGGCTGTGTATGCGGGATGTTCTGTTTGCCACATAAGTTTCCCATGATGATGGCGATTTTGACAGCCAGCTTAAAGCAATTGTTGAATCTGTCCAGAGGTATAACTTATCGGGTTTAATGTTTAAGGATGAAACTGTGTTATGGACCAGGGATGCCAATAATGAAGCTCCACTGAGTTCCAGCCGGGGAAGGGAGAGTGTTTGGATAGGTGCAACCTTGGTCTTAGCCACTACTAATTCCGATGAGATACTTCCGGTATGATTCTGACATCGAATGTATACTGTTGCACAGTATGCTGATTTTGAGGCGTCTGAAAAGCCATGAATCTCAACATATGTTTTAGGGGAGTACTTCATCCATCGAGGGATGCTTATTCCTTCTATCTCAGAGAGTTCCTGTGTGAGGTTATTCCATTTTTCTTGGGATTCAGGGGAAATGTTATCATCCCAGTCTAATCCTTCCAGCCATAACTGCTGCATTAGGATTTTTTCTCTTACTATTACAGGTGCTAGCCATCCTGCCGGATCAAAAAGCTTTGCTATTGATGAAAGAATTTGCCGCTTTGTTATGGGTTTTGCGCTTGTTATAGGGGAATAACTGTAAGTAAATGCATCGGAGAGTGCATTCCATTTTATACCAAGTGTTTTCGTGGCACTTGTATCGTGAAAACGCAGAAACTCAGAGTCATACAGATTTTCCTTCTCAATATGAGTTATTAGCCGGGGGTTATTAGCCGTAATTTTCTTAAGAGGGAACCCTGCTGATTTTAGAATTTCTATTGTCTGAATTTGAGCTGATATTGCTTCTTCCAGTGAATAACCACCAGAAAGAATATCGTCCACGTAGGTTTCATTCCGAAGAATTTCTGCTCCTCTGGGGTATATTAATTCCGAATCTGCTGCTAGTTGGTGAAGTGTTCTTATAGCAAGGTATGGAGCGCAGCTGACTCCAAAAGTAACTGTTTTCAGCTGAAAGTCAGTGATAGGGCCATCTATTTGAGGTTGAAATAGTATTTTTTGGAAGGGTCTGTCTGCTGGGTGGATTAATACCTGGCGATACATTTTTTGTATATCACCACTGAAAACATATTGGTATTTTCTCCAATTGAGTATTGTGGACATTATATCGTTCTGCAACGTTGGGCCTGTGCAGAGAACATCATTAAGGGAAAATCCGGATTTTGACTTCCTTGATGCATTAAAGACGATTCTTACTTTCGTCGTTTTGTGATCCGGACGAATGACCGCATGATGAGGTAGGTAAAAGGATTGATATGTTGTCTGAGATATGATTTCACATGATGGGGTTTCTTCCATGTGATCTAGGGATATATATTCATTTAAAATTTCTCTGTACTCAGCATGTAGAATGGGATTCTTAGAAAGTGTTCTTTCCATGCTTGAGTACTGAGCTAGAGCGATGAAGCGGGATGAGCCTAATGACATTTTCTCGGGATGTTCGGGCTTAAAAGGTAAACGTACCATATATCTGCCATTTTTTGTACGAGTTGTGGTCCTAGTAGAATAGTCTTCACAAAATTCATCCTCAGGTGACTTTGGGGGGCTTAGATTAAGTTCTTCCTGCTCCCAAAACTTCTGCAATAGGTGTTTGAGATCATTAATATCGGTTGAGACAGTTGTCGAGAATGACTGTATGGATTCACTTTTTACGGGACCGCTGAGTACCCATCCAAAAATGGTATTGTATGCAGATGCTTGACCGCATACATTTTTTCTCATACCTTCAATATTTAAAAAATGCTCATAATCATTTCCAAGTATCAGATCCACTTGAGTTGACTTATTAAAGTTGGGGTCAGCCAGTTCCAATTTATTTAATTCTGGCGATAAGGGAATTTCAAAGGTATACGCGGGTAAATATTTTGTTAACTTTGGCAAGACTATAGCTTTAATAGGGACTCTAATATCATGTTTTCTTGAATATAAAACAAACTCACATTCTTTATTGGCTGATTGCTTTTGGCCTCCAATACCTATGATTTCGAACAGCGATCTTTTATATTTTAATTGCAAACGCGCACGTATTTTTTCCGTTAAAAATGTCCTCTGAGATCCGGGATCAATTAATGCTCTGATGGTGAACAATTCACCCCTGCATTCTATCTGTACTAGCGCTGTTCTTAATAAAATGTGTTCATTTCCAATGCAGCAATTTGCATGGATTTTGTTTGAGGAACTTGGGGGTTCGTTCATGTAGTCCTTATTAATTTCAGTGTTCTTTTGTGTGTATTTTCTTGTGCCATTTTCATGTGAATTGGGGTTAATTGTGTTAGAAGTCATTTCGGGCATCTTTGTTGAGGTTGTAGGTTTTTGTCCCATGTGCAAAAGAGTGTGATGAGTCTTTTTGCAGTATAAACACGTATGCCTACTCTTACAATTGGCTTTTATATGGAATCTTGCTAAACAATTATTGCATAATTTATTCTTGAAAACGAAATCAACTCTTTGTTGTATAGTGAAGGCTCTGAATTTGGGACATTCTCTGAGAGTGTGTTCTTCATTACATAACTTACAAAAAGAAGTCAAATTTTCTTGCGATGCATATGACTGTATGTTATGTTGATTTCTGTGAGATACGTTAAATTCTTTTGAGTTTTTTATGCTTGTCAGTCGCTCTACTGCTTCGTACCTGTTGACGAGGAATTGTGACATTTGCGACCATTCTGGGAGTTCACGTGGTGATGTCAAGGATTGTTCCCAAAGTGCGAGGGTTTGAACGGGGAGTTTTGTTGAAACCAAACGAATCAAAATTGGATTCCAACTTTCAACGTCTATGCCTAGTGTGCCAAGAGTAGCCAGAGAATCATTAACTGAAGATTGTATTCTCCTCAGGGATTCGCTGTCTTCATATTTAGCTGCAGGGATATCAAAGAGAACTTTAATTTGGTTATCAACCAATACACGTTTGTTCTCGTATCGAGTTTTGAGAGCATCCCAGGCAATGTCGAAATTGTCATGAGAAAGGGGATACCTCTTGACGATCGCTCCCGCTTCGCCCTTGGTTTTATTACGCAGGTGGTAAAGTTTTGTTACTGGTGATAGTTTCGAATGATTTATGTAAACAGCTGTGAACATGTCCCGAAATGAAGGCCACTGTTCATAACTGCCATTAAAAACTTCGGTGTCACAAGGAGGGAGTTTAATGTAATCGCTGGAGTCGTGAGGGATTGTAGTCTGAGCGTATTGTTGGGGTTGTACTGAGTCACGGGTTGTTGATTGAAATCTTGGGTTAGCGTGCTGGCCCAACTTCTGCATTTTCATCAGGTCTAGCATCTGGGCATAACATTTATAGTACGCCTCACAACAAACGTTATACCTATCCTTAATATCCTGCCTAATTACAGATGTAATGGAGTCATCTCTGGACATTATTGCTGCTTCATACGAGGTCTGAAATCTGATCCAACGTAAGTCTAAATCTTTCATCTTAACTTCAAGAACAGATTCAGTTTGATCCTCTACAGGGGTTTCTTGGAATCTTTCGCAAAAAGCGAGTAAATAGTCCGAATCAAATTGGAAGAACTCCTTGGCATTAGAGCCATAATCACGAGTGGTGGAATTCATTTTGAAAGCGTTATGAGTGTTTAGAAAAGTGATATTTATAACCAATCAAGATTCGACCGACAATTTCGGGGGTACTTAATTTCAAAAATCCTATGAAAGTCAAAAATATATCGAAATTTGGGGATTCGAAATTAACGATAGCAATTAGATGTGGGTATCCCTTTATGTAGATAATAAAATTCGAAAAGTAAGTAGATGTGGGGCTAAATAAGGGTAAATATTAAAGATTCGGAATCGATACCGAACTATAACTATATATTCCAAGTTAAAGGGGATTCAGTCATAAAATTCATGTGCAAATTAACTGAAAAGAAAACTAAATTGTAAGGCTTCAATTTCCTGCAATAATTGTAAATAACCAGGATTATGCTGTGGTCGTAATTAGAATCAAAATACACATATGTGATCATGTGCTATTATGCTCCCATAAAATATGGGTTGATTTTATGGGACTTTTTCCGTAGCAGTAAACACGTTTTGAATCGGAAAATAAATAAAATTAGGGTAAATGCAAAATTTAGAACAATTGATGGTTCAAAAACTAAGATATCTATTCTGCCGAGTTTTTTACCACTTAATATATAATAGGGGCTAAGGAATAGCAGTAGATTTGGGTATCCGGTTAACTAAGGATAAAAAATCAACCAAATGGAGAAATGAAGAACAAGTAAGGGTAAATATCTAAATTTTAGAACCAAAATATTTTATTTATGTTCACGATTCAAACGGTCATAAAAGGGTAAGCGTATAATAAGAATGCCCACATGAAAGAAAGCATTAATGGTTATTAAATAAATGGATCAATGTCACAAGTTAATATGTTGAGTAGGAAAATTATTCTGGAAAAATTTTTTTTTTTTTTTTTCAAACTTCTCAAAATTTATCTACAGAAACCAGGAGGGAATGCAAGATCCACACGTAAAAATTTAGCGAATATGTTGTATATGTTATTTATTATTTTCTTTCTTTTTATTATTAGAATAGATTATGTACAATACATACTATATCTTCATATAGAGTTTATAAAATTTCCATGTAACTTATAATAATTAAAATTCAGAATAATTACATTTAAAATTCGATAAATCACAGGTGTGTGTGTGTAAGTAGTAAATAGATGTATGTATGTGTGTTCTGTGGGATGTATTACTTATAGTTTAGATTATTGCCTTTGAATTTACCTGTTTTCCAGTTATTGTATTCTTTAATAATATCCTTAAAAATTAATAATATTAGAAAATCCAATTTCATCGGTGCTCAGTTTTAACAGGTTAAGTTGGCCGAAATAATTGTTTTCCGTTATTTTCACTTCGCCAGTAAAATAAATTGTTGATTATTTATCTAGTATATGACAATTCCTATTGTGAGTATTTTAGTATGACGTTCAAGAATTTAAAAAGGAATATTCTTTAATTTTAATCAAAAAGGAAAAACAGTATATATTTGTGTATAAATTGTTCGTATTATATTTTTTTTTTTTGCATTTGAATGTAAATGTTTGTTGGGATGTGGTTCTCTTTATTTTCTTTACATTGTTTTTCTTGGGTATGGGGATATACATACATACATATTTTTTTTTTTTTTTATTTTATTTGTTACTCTGTGTACATATCTATATTTGTTTAATTTTTAATTTAATAGGCATATTTTTATTTTTTTTGTATATACATATTTTAATTCAAAGAGTGCAATTTGTGTTTTAACTGAATTCTATAGGTAATTTTTTGTGGATTTTATTTTATTGTTTGTTGGTTGATTATGTTCTTATTTGTTATGCTTATTTCATTCTTTGTTTTGATTTTACTTTTCTTTTTCTTCTAAATTAATTGTTTTGTCCTTCTTTTATATGATTGTGGAATGCATTTATCTCTCCTTTTTCTGCATTTAATAATTATTAAGAGCGTGGCAGATCAAAATTGTTATTTTGCTAATTCTAATGTGTTCACAATTAGAAGGTAATGTGGGATTGAAACAAAATTCTTTTTCTTTTTTCTCTTATGTTTTTTTTGTACGTTTTATTTGTGTTTTTGTTTTATTCTGAAATTTATTGTTTTCTATTTCTTGAACAATTTCGTTTATAATGATGATTATTTAACGGTATTCACTTTTCATATTACCTACATGTATATAGATATGCATGTACAATGTATGTATTATATAATATTGCATAATATCAAAATTCAGATTTTTCCTTCGTTTACTTGAACGGTAAAAATTTGATGATATTAATTAACGGTTTTATTTTAAATTCCATGTATATACTATATACATATGTATATATTTTTTTTTTAATTTGCAGATATTTATATGTAGACAACCCTTTTATATATTTCTTCTTGTTTCAATTGCATGTATTTTAATTTTGTAAAAGGGGTAAGGGTTATCACTTTAGGTTATTCGTTTATTTTTTCTTTCTATTATGTTTACCAAACTGATCTCGTTTAAACTTTACGTTATTTCACTTATTCAATTTTTTATCTGTTTGGTTTGATTTTGTTTTCTGTACTAATTGCACCTTATAATTGCATCATGTACTTAGGTACATATGTACAAAACGGTAAGTATGTAAAAAAAAACACAGTAGGTATAGGTATAAACGGTAAGTATTTATAAAGACTGGTAAGTAAATAAAATGATGCGTAGATTCCTAATATATTTTTCTTTTTGGGGTATATTGTATATGTATGTATCTTATGCAATTCGAAATAACGGTAAGTATTTATAATTTTATTATTTGTTCTATTGAGAATGTATGCAAGTACCTATGTACTTTTTAATTTTTAATCATTTTTATGTTATATGTGTCACTTTTCTCCTGTAGATTTTATTAAACATCATATTTTTTTCATAATTCACTTTTCTTTTGTTTTCTGCCTGTGTTTTTTGCATGTTATAAAAATGTTTGATTTATGTGGATATGTGTTTTTTTTTGTGATTTCTACATTGATATTTTTGTTTTTTATAAAGAACTTGAAATTTTATTTTTTAGGCATACTTTTTCTTTTGGTTAATTGTAATTTGTTTTTGTACTTTCTTTTTTATTTTGCCGTAATTTCTTCACAAACTTTAATATACGCCTGTTGATCTTTGACTGCGTTTCTTTTCAAAAAACTTTTCTGAATAGTTTACTTCATCCTCACATCTATCATTTTGTGGAACATAATACATTTTTATTTTCTTCTTTTAGTGGACTGTATTTTCGTTTATTATATTTAGTAAAGTTAGAATATGAGATTGTTCGATTAAAATTTTAAATTTTATTCGAATATGTACATACTTATGTTGTGTATATTATATGCAGTTGATTTGTAGATAATGATGAGATGGTACTTCGGAAATATGTGGGAGAACGATTATATATTAATCCAGGGGTCGGTGGTTGACCGGTGAGATGGACCATGTATATTGGTATGTACGTACCTATGTATAGCGTATATAAATACCAATATAAATGACATACATATATATGTACACACATAAGGCTGACCAAATGTAAATGTGTCTATATACACATATGCTCAATATAATAGGTACATCCCTTTGAAATTTTTCATTTCAATAAAAAAATATGAAGGGTTTCAAAGAAAATAAAAACTAAGTATTTATTTTATCATAGATATTAAAGAAATTTGAAACTTAAAAGGATTAACAATTCAAAACAACTAACTAAAAATATTGACGACTTTTAACAATAAGGTAAACTTATTTGCTGCTCAAAATAATAGGTACATTTACATGTTTTTTAAAATTATAAATCTAAATTGAATTTAGTTGTAAAAAAGTTTTGTATCCAGAATCTGCTATTAATAGCCCGTGTATCCGCCCTTATTTGCTATTGCTTTTCTCACTCTTTTTGGCATGCTGGCTATTAACTTCTGACAGGTCTCTTGTGGAATATCGTACCAAGCTTTTTTTGTTTTTTTCCACAAATCATCTTTGTTTTTATATACTTCTGATGACAATTGTTTCTTTAAATCGTTCCACAAATTTTCGACCGCATTTAAATCGGGAGATTGACTTGGCCAGCCTAATAGTGAAACATTGTTGGCAGAAAACCATCTTTTTACTAGAGTCGACGAACGCTTGGGTTCGTTATCCTGCTGATATACCCAAATTAATGGCATTTCTTCACTGGCATACGGAAGCATAACAGTCTCCAAAATATCCTTGTATCCCTCAGCACTCATTGTGCAATCAATACGGCGTATGGGACCTACACCATACCAAGAGTAACATCCCCACACCATTATGCTTCCCCCACCATGTTTTATTGTTTTTTTTTTGGTGAATTTAACATGGAATTTCATAACTTTGGGGCGGCGAACAGTCCTTTGGCAATCATTTCCAAATAAATTAATTTTTCTTTCTTTCAAAGTATATTTCTCCACTTTTTTTTCCCATCAATTCCAGACCACAGTAAATGCTCCTTCGCAAAATTTATCCTCATAGAAATATTTTTTTTACGCAGAACTGGAACTTTTCTGACTAACCGTCTAGGCAGTTTAGCCTCTTGAAGACGACGACGAACTGTTTGGGGACTAACTTCGTTTTCAATTTCAGCGGAAATTGTTCTGGAAGACACGAATAGGTTTTTTTTAGCCATTAGTATGATGCAATGGTCAGTTGCTCTGGAAGTTTTACTTGCTCTTCCTCGTTTTTCTCGAATAAGTTGTCTCTTTATAGCATTTTGTACGAAGTTTAGTGTTCGTCCTAAGCTTTTGGAAATTTCTCTTAGCGATTTTTCTTGTCCTCTCAGTTGTTGTACGAGGCGATGTTCATCAAAGGAGCAGTGTGTGTTTCGGCCCATTTTCTATGTAGAGAATGGCAATTATATTCACGGACTTTTGCAGATATTAGAAAATTTTCTTACCGTTTTATAAAATTAATCCTAACTCTTGCTTTTATATAACACAAACTGATCAAAAGCACAAGTGTACCTATTTTTATGAGCAACACAATGAACGCAGTTAAAAGAAAACTAACTGTAAATAAATACCAAGATGTTATGCTTCCCATTTATTGGGATAAAATATTATAACCACATCGTATGCTTTGAATTAAGAAATGTTCCCTATAGTTTTAATATATAATACCCTTGCTTTTGCAATATGTTTATAGATATACTAAGTGTACCTATTTTTTTGAGCATATGTGTATGTATGTATAGGGTCTGGTGGAAATATTATAACTCAAAAT
This sequence comes from Metopia argyrocephala, assembly GCA_963576795.1. Classification (NCBI taxonomy): domain Eukaryota; kingdom Metazoa; phylum Arthropoda; class Insecta; order Diptera; family Sarcophagidae; genus Metopia; species Metopia argyrocephala. The sequence continues at coordinate 12,285,732 of OY756211.1, forward strand.
GGGAATTTGAGTTATAGGGGTTGAGTTACAAATTATATGGAAATATATTTATAGTAAGGTTTATACATACATTTTCCTGATGAAATTAAAGGAGTTGATACTTAATGTTGTTGATGTGATTTATTTGTAGAATATATAGATGTACAATTGGTGGTTGTGGAGTGTTGTGTGGCCAAATAAATGTGTTGTATGTGTGTATGTGTTGTTGTCCTCACTGTAGGTAGTTGTAATATGTAATCAGCTTTATAAGATAATGTGAATAAATTTCAACTTTATAAGACGAAGTCTCAATATTAACTACTTGTTCTGGTTTTAACTTCCACCGTTTTGTCAACAAAAATTATCCAATATATTCTTGGAATAGAAAATAAAAGAAATTTCCCTGGATGTTACTCTACAGAGAGGACAACAACAATCATCATAAAAGAATTAAAAATTACATATTAATTCACAATAAATTATAGGCGTTAAATTTAAATTATACATTGTATGTAGGTTTAAAAATTCATTTTATAATACAAAGTTTTAAGGCAAGGTTGACTGATAATTATTCCATTTTAATTCATAATAAAAAAACTTATATATATATATATATATATATATATATATATATATATATATATATATATATATACAAAAAAAATTATATTGGCCAAATGAATTTGGACATAAACTATTAAATTAAATAAATTAATGAATATTTTATAATAGAACATAAAAAACAAATTGCTCTTTTTTTATTCTTCTTACATATATACATACATAAATGCAAAATTATTGATGCACTTTGTGTGGGGATTTTTGGGGATGAACTAATTAAGGTTTTGGGGATTTTTGGGGATATAAATTTCGAAATTGGGAATAAAAATTGAAAACCATCTGACAACCCTGCTGAACTAGAAGAAGAAAATGCTCTTTTCTTACTGCCATCCAGCGTTGCCACTATTGGTAGAATTCTACCAAAACTGGTAGAAAATATTTCGTTTGGTAGGATGGTAGGCTGAATATGATTTTGGTAGATTTTAGAAGAAGCCTAAAAAAATCTTCATAAGGAATTTCAGTCGGAAAGTTCAAGATTGGCGTATTTATATTCAAACATAAAATCTAACTTTTTGCTCATATTAAACAATTTTATCAAAACATATTTAATACATAACACTGAAACTGATTTTAAAAATACTAATTGATTGATGTTTCAAAAATTCTTATCGGTACAAAAGCCGAAATGTATCCTACTTAAAATCTTAACCCGGAAGAAATTTTTGATGTTAAACATGAGATTTTGCAATTTTACATTGAATTACTAAACCAAATCAGTGAGAGATTTGATTTTAATCGAGAAGATATTAAATTGTAGTCGCCGTGGTCTAGTGGTTAGTGTGTTGGCTTACTAAGACATGGGACCTGGGTTCCACCCCAGGCTCCGACATCGTAAAAAAAAAGAAATATGAAAAAAAATATTTCTTTCGGCGACTACCTCTCAGCAGTCTTCTGGCAAAAGCTCTGAGAGTAACTAATTGCCATGAACAAGCTTCTCAAGTCTGTCGTTCGGAGTCGACATTAAACTGTAGGTCCCGGTACTCATGGATAAAAATTGACACACACAACATGAGTGCTGCGAAAAGCTAGGCCGTAATCCTGACACAGGGTTGTAAAGGCCAGTTATGTATGTATTATGTATATTAAATTGTTAAAAATAATTACTCTTGAGAAGGTATTGTCAAAAAAGACTTGCCTATATTGACCCTTTTTTTTAAATTTTCTAATCTTATAGACTGTGATCTGATTATAACACAGTGGAACCTGTTGCAATTAACAAAAACAAATCTCTCAACGGAATTAAACTTTGAATTATTTTGGGCTGACGTTAGTTCAATTAGAAACGGTTTAAATGAGAAAATTTTTTGTGAATTATTCAACTTGGTTTTTAATTTTCTTTCTCTTCCGCATAGTTCTTCAGCAGCTGAACTTAAATTGTCAACACTTTCCTTAATCAAAACCAATTTGAGAAACAAACTCGAAATAAATACGATTAATAATATAATGCTCTGTAAAGATCATCTAAAAGCTAATGATGGTCACTATGTGTGGTCAGCAAAAATTTAAATTTTTATACCTACATAATTTAGATTATTTTTGAAAAATCGAATTGTTTCTATAAATTTCTTGTATTTATTAATGTATTTTCGATTTTATTGTTTAGAAATTGAATTGCTTTTGTTATATGTGTATTTTTTGTTATATGTTCGAAGAACTGGGGGCAAATTACGGCATTCGATATCGAGCGAAATTTCATACAATTTAAAAACAATTTTCATATAAATTTCGTTCGATATCGAATGCCGTAATTTGCCCTCTGAATTCTTTTCGTTATATTTTTTATTTTAGGTTATTTATATGTACATGTAAAGGGGTTAATAAAAATTGTTTTCCATCTCAACAATATGTTCTTAAATGGTTTTTAAATAAAAATGGTTTTTAAATAAAAATGGTTTTTGGTAGATTTTGATCAATTTTGGTAGATTTTGAAAGAAATTTTGGTAGAAGTAAAATTTTTCCAGTGGCAACACTGCTGCCATCCCTAAATAAAAGCGGCAAGCGGAACGGTTTTTGCCGCTTAGTTTTTACGCTCTGCGGCCATACCTAAATAAAAGCGGCAAACTTACGTCAAAATGATAAAAACAGGGGCCGAATTACCGCATACGTGAACGAGTAAGCTGTCGTATCGAATGAAATTTCGTCACGTATCGAATGGATGGATTATAGCATTCGATAGCAGACGTATCGAAATTTTTACACAATGTGTATCATTTTCAGGTGAATGACACTAAAAAGAACAAAAAGTGTGTATATGTTTAATACAAAATAAAAAAAACAAAACCAATTTTTTGAAGTTATCTAAATAAATAAATGAATTTTAATATATTAAAAACCAAAAATTATAAAAGAAACGACTACACTCTTATCGCTGTGCTCATCGTCTTCGGATTCTGAAGATGATTATAACACAGTACGTATTAGAAAAGAAATGAGGTGTAAAAGCGATCCAATGTCCTTGCTGCCTAATGCGTAAGTAAATTAAATCTTCCATAAGAATTCAGCTTAAGAGCAAGTTCATCCCATAAGCTTTTGGCCGTTGCTTTTTCTTGGCTACAATTTGGCAACATATTTTTGGCCAAATTAGGATGATCAACCATGTACTGCGCCATAACATCTTTTTGTTTTTTATTTATTTTGTTGATGTTAGTATTATAAACAATTATAATTTTCTTTGATTGTTTTAAAATTTAAATATTAAATAATAATATTATTATTAAATATAAATCTAATAATATTATTAAATAATACTTTAAATATTATAATAAACTTACATTTTATTTTTTTTTTTTGCACACAAAATGTTTTCGATCAGTCTTGAGCAAACGAGTAAAATGTAAACAGCTGGCACTCGATTATACCCTCGTTAACGTATGCTATCATCTCAAATTTCGATAGTACTTGTTCGATAGCGAGTGGTGTAATCTCAAAAAGAAAAATTACGAACGATTTTGCTCGTTCACGTATGCGGTAATTCGGCCCCAGGGTTTTTAAAAATTTTTACAACCCTGTTTATTTTGACAAGTACATTATTTCTTTGTTGTGTGACTTACAGTTTGTGAAAGTAATAAAGAAATAAAAATTGTGTAAAAAAGTGAAATATAAATAAAAACAGAAAAAATAATTATTAATTTTATAATGGAATAAAACTTTTTACATTAGAGAATTGAAAGCAAAAAATTATTGTGAGAAATGAGTGACGTGGACGATGTGGAGGTTCTTGAAGATCTGGTGGCTTTAAGGATGATGATGAAACAACGCCAAGGAAATCGGCAGCTGTTTAAAAGTCGTGAATCACACGGATTTTATTCAACGGGAGTTAATATTTTAATTGAAAAAAAAACCCTGATCTATTTTTTAAATCCACCAGAATGGATCATGAACAATTCCATGTTCTTTTAAATTTAGTTAGACCCTGGCTTAGGAAATACTCGCACAGGAAACCCATTGAACCAGAGCAAAGGCTGTACATAACCTTACAGTAAGTACATACAACTTCATTATTGATTAATCTGGATTGTAATGGTTTGTGTTATATAGTTATTTAGCTCACGGAAGCGCTTTGCATGTTTTATCCATGAAGTTCAGAATAGGCCTGGAGACCGCTAGAATGGGGGGGGGTCGTGGCATACTGGTAGAGCGCTTGCACAGAAACTCACACGGCCAAGGTTCAATCCCAGCGAAGGACAAAATTATAAAAATAAATATTTGCGGTTTTCTAAAATTACAATTTAAATTAAAAATTAAATTTAAATAAAATAAGAGGTTCCCCCCCCTCCAGCCAGACCATCTGCAAGCAACCGCCCCGTGACATTTCTAATCTATTCCACCAGAAACCAATGATCAGGAGTACAGCGCCACCTTCTGGGAAGATAACAGCTAATCTACTGAAGACGCTCACCATTCACATGTAAACATCCACCGACAGATGAGGCCATTGCTGTTTGATCATTTGAGGGTGACAAATTGCAGCAAATTGTTTTATCAACAAATAAAGGCGCAAAATATACAAAATCTATGAAAAAAAAAAAAAAAAACGTCTATCAACCATCTTCACATTCCAATACAATGCACACTGCATGAGTAGGGGTTTACCCCTGAGTATTGGTCTTAAAAAAAAAAAAAAAAAAAAAATTTATAATTATAGAAACCTGCAAGGTATTGTGGTCTGTATTAGGAAGTAGCTATGTAAGTCCACCTAATACAGAAGAGTGGGTAAAAATTGCTGAGGATTTTTACCGAGCAACTAACTTACCTCATTGTATAGGAGCAATAGATGGAAAACATGTAAGAATAAAATGTCCGCCTAATTCTGGTTCTCAGTATTTTAATTATAAAAAATTCAACAGCATCGTAAGTAATATTTTATTTCCATAAATTATAGAATTAATTCAATTGTTTTTTTTCAGGTTTTACTTGCTGCTTGTGACAGCAATTATACATTTACATTGGTAGACGTAGGTGCATATGGCAGTCAAAGCGATGGTGGAGTTTTTAGAAATTCGAAATTTGGAAAAATGATTTTAGATAAAACTTTAAATTTACCGCCACCAAAAAATTTACCAGGGTCAAATGTCCGATTCCCTTACTATTTTGTAGCTGATGCAGCATTTCCCTTAAAAGAAAATATTATGAAGCCATACGGAAAAATTACAGATGAAGCTAAAGAGGTGTGCAATAAAAGGATATGTGGTTCCAGAATACGCATTGAGATTGCATTTGGTAAGAAAAATCATACTACTCGCAATTAAACTAAAAATAATAAAAAACGTTTTTTTTTACATTTAATTTTTTAAGGAATACTAACATCTTGTTGGAGAGTTTTAATGACTAGCATATCGTTTTCACCAGAAAATGAAAAAAAGGTATAAACATTCATACATACATATGTTTACTAGATATTATATTAACAAAAATACTTCTTTACTCCATTAGATAGTGTTGGCAACTGTTGTTCTGTTGATTTGGCAAAATCAATTCAACCGCTACAGAGGAAACAGAGAGTCAAAATTTAAATAGCCTGAATAGAAATGATTTGCTTACTTCAAATGCTTCAAGCCAAACAGCCCTTAACCTAAGAAATTACCTTTGCAAATATTTAAATTCTTTATAAAAGAAATAAAAAAAGAATTCAAATATTTTTTATTGTTATTAAGCAAATTTTTATTTAGTAACATTTTCCGTGTATATTTTGGTTTTTTATGTATTATAATAAATTTTTAAAAGAAGAGACTTAAGTCTACATTTACAAAAAAAAGGCAAAACAATGAGATCATGTAAGATTCATTTAAGGAACGAGTATTAATGAATGGATAAGTTCATTGATAAGTTGATTTATACTTTTTACTTTTTTTGAACAATTCTATCATTTATTAATTTTAAAATTTCGACTTGAACTGTATCCACCTCATTTTCATCTAATTTTTCAAATTGTTCTTTTACCAATTCAAAAAAAGAACTATATTTTCCTTTATTTGGTTCCTCATATTTTCTTTTAATTGCCATTAGCACATCCGTAAAAAGGTCGTCATTCTTCCTTTTTCTGCTTGGCTGTGTAGTACTAGGTGATGACTGGCTGGTGCTCTCATCAAGTGACCACTCCACACTGCTATCCAATTCTTTTGAGGTATTACCAATTGTACTGAAAGTAACAAAATTATATTTCAGTATTATCACCCTATTTAAGCCTCACTTTAAATTATTATACTATACCTTGCAGGCTCTACAGATTCCGACAAAAAACTAAGACTCTCCATATACTTCTACGGGGATCCAAATTTTTGTGAGGATCCAGACGGAAGATCCTCTGTCACTTTATTTTTTCTATACCTATCGCGCAAACTTTTCCATCTCACTTTGCAATCTTTAACTAAATAAATTTAAAATAAATCACATCATTTCTATAACTATTATTAATTTTACTACCTGACAAGTTTGTCTGCTTTCCAATATCCTCCCATATTTTTTCTTTGTACTTCAGGTCTTTGTATTTAATATCTCGTTTGTCATACAAACAAGGATTTTGGTGAACCAATTCTATTATTTTCTCGTTCAAATTCTATATTAAAAAAAATATATAAAAAAAATATTCATATTTAATTTTAAACATTTACTTACCTCCATTTTCTAACATATAACCTTGTTGTCTTTTGCAAGTTGCAACCAACTTCACTATTTAACGCTCTGTCAAAATTGAATTTTCCAATTGCAAATATTTGCCGCCGCGTTATTTCGGGATGCTCCATACAAACTGTATTGCCATGAGAAACTTTGACAGATAAAAAACGCTTGCCGCTTTTATTTAGGGATGGCAGTTAAGCTGGCTACAGACAACGCAATGTGTTTCTGAAATCTGTTGCATTTCATTAGTCTATGTCCACACTCGGCGAGGCGAGTCGGCAACTTTTGTAGTTTGTGGACGATTACGGTGAGGGGAATAAAAGAAGAAAAATACTTGCCCGTTCTCGGCGATTCTTTATATTCCCTCATCGTTTTTTTCTTTGTAGTTGATTATTTGACATTTCCTTTCATATTTTTTTCGCTTTTTGGTGTACACATCTTTTTCGTACAATCGCAGCGTTCGTTTTTCTTATGTTTTTTTTCTTTTTAATAAGTGCAGCGTTGCCAGTTTATGTGTAATTACACAAAAATGGAAGAGAACACTTTTTTTTTCTAAATATTTTTAGACCATACATTTTCTATATAATTTTGTCTCACCATTACTTCAATTAAATTATTTATAATAAATTAATTCAATTATTCATGTTTTTAAGCAACCCATAATATTGGTCACCATACAATTACATTTCATAGAAATCAAACATTATTCAATACCAGAAACAATATGAACCTTATGATAGCAAGATGTCGGTTAGAAACTACGAAACAACGAATTGAATATATGGATAGTATGGAATTTAATAATCTCCTTCAAGATATTTAAAATATACAACGAATTTCAATTTTCAAGAAAATGATAATGAATATTTGCTTCAAGACTTAGAAACTCTTTTCATATGATTTACAGCAATCGTATACAATATCCTATAAATTAATAATTAAATTTTGTGTGTATATATTACTATTTTTTTACTTCTTTTATTTCTTTCCTTTCTTTTGTAAATTATATAAACATATAGAATTAAACCTTTAGATGAATATCTTAAAATAATATATTTGGGGGATTCAAATGGTCGTTTTAAAGTCATATATCATAAAACAATAAAACGAAAAAATATGATTGCTGTAAACAACCCGTCATAGTTTGGTATATTATTTTTAATTTTATTTTTTTATTTTTCAATTTATGACAAAATGGTAAACATTGGTTGAAAAGTCTTATTGTTTTATGACTTTTTTATTCAAAGACCAACAACAAATTTTTTAAACTATTTTAAAATTGTATGATATTATGACAATATGACTTGATAGGACCCCGTTTGAATACCCCAATTATATATTGTACATGTGTAATTCAAAGCTGTAAATATTTTACCAGCTCGCCTCAATAATGACTAAGTGATGCTGAGACAATCTTAATTTGATATGCTAATGATATAAAGGAATAAATAATAATAATAAAAAAAAACAAAAAAATTCTTTACGCATTAATAGTAAAACATTTGAATATTTTCAAGGTGACTTTTTCAAAATTTATACCAATTTTAAAATATGTGCACTGGTGAGCTAAAGCAAACATTTTTGGAATTTATTAAACTATAAGTAAATTGCCTTTCAGTGGGGACAACATGCTTTTTAAATTTTTAAAATCATAATGAAATGTAAATTCTTCTGCCCGTATGCAAAAAAATTAAAATAGATTTTAATTCAAAATTAAAATGGAAAATAAAGACAGAAAATTTACTTTGTTATTTTGTATATGACCGTTAAACTGCTGAATGTCTAATCGACACATAATACGTGAATACATAATCTAGCTAGACAAGGGAAGAGAAACATTTTTATTTTTCATTAATAGAAAATTTAATTGTGTAGCATAACGATATTACATTAAAAGAAAATATTTTGTTTATATCAACCGATTTTCATTATTTGCAGCTTATTTTGTATCTAACATACCTTAATTTTAGGATAAAATATGTCTTATCTTATAAACTTCTTCAAAATTTAAGCGGTGCTCCCGAACTACTTCAAGTACTAGTCCTCATTAGCACTAGAATTCAACTATAAATACTTTAATATTGTTTGGGCTGTTCCAATAGCTCTAGTAATAACTTTAAGGCTTTGTCTTCTACAGGGAAATTTATAATTACACAAATATTTATTCATATATTAAAATAATTACAAAAATAAAAAGCATTATATTCTATGTATGAAATATATTTTGGGCAATCTATAAAATTTTGTGTAATTTGTGAGTATTTCTGTGGCAACACGGCATAAATGTCAAATTGTAAGAAAAAGCAAACAAAAGAAAACACAAAAATTGCTGAACAACAACAAAAAGTTGGGCAACTAAAATCTCCGAGTGTGGACACGAAGACAAGTTTAAAAGAGAATTGATGAAGAATTGCCCGAATCTTCTCGCCGAGTGCGGACATAGACTTACAGATTGCGTCGTCTGAATTCGTGTTTCACTTTGGATTGCAATCCAGGTTTCATTAACATCAAAATGTTTTGATATTTGTTGGTTGCATTGAAACACATTGCATTGTTTGTATCGCTCTTTCATTATTTTATGTGTTTAGTACATAGGTCGGCAAAATTGATTTGTAATTGTGTTAGTGAGCATAGAAGAGAACTGCACTGAACAAAAAAATGTGTGAATTCATATATATGTATGTTATTAACTTACATATCACTAGGCGTGAACTAGAAACTTTCTTTTACCTCTGAAGGAAACATATCGGGTATATCTAATTCGGGTACGTGAAATTCGGTAGTTCTAACCGCTTGCTGAAGGAAGATCTTAAAAAAAATTATAATATCTTGTTTTTTAGTCTACAAGTCACATTTATTATAATAATTTAAGAAATTTTGTGTGATTTTATTAAAAAAAAAATGCACTCAAATATCTTGAATTAATAATAATAATCTAATATATTTAGAGTTTCATAAATTTTTTTCCAATTTATCTAAAAAATAATTTTATTTTCATAAAAAATAATTAAAACATCCGATACATATGTGCACTCGTCAGCAGTTCATTGACGACTAAAACATAAAACAACATTTGTCTCGCAACATGATACATTTCTTTAAGTGTTTTTGCAAAAAAACTAATGCAAAGAGAGGACAAAATGAAAGAGCGTAAGAATACATGTGAACTCTCCCGGCTGAATTCAGCTATGAAATGCCGACCTATGGTTTAGTACATTGACAACAAGCAAGCTGTAAACATCTATGTAATTAAGAAAGAACAAAATGACAATCGAAAGAAATGAACACTGGGTAAATTTTATTAATTTATACAAAAGTTTACCTGAACTATGGGATGTGAAAAGTGATAAATAGGGCAACCAAAAATATGCATTAGCATCTTTTTTTTCTGAATATTATTGACAAAACAACCAAAATATTCGGCCTTATTCCATTTGGCGACATCGTTGTCGTCTGACGACATTTTTGTAGCAGAACAAAGAAAAAATGTTACTCTTGCTTTTAATCTATTACAAAAATGTCGTTACACGACGACGACGTCGCCAATTATAATACGGTCTATTATTTCATTTTAGGAAAACCTACGACGTTTAACCCCTATTTGTTACCGCATATTTTTGCATATTTCGTCATAAATGCATTCTTTAGCATTTTTCAAATTTTTTCATATTTGTATGGCATATTTTACAAATTTTTACATATGTTAGAAGAATTTATGTGTATTACCAAATTTTACTTTTTCAAAATAATGACCATATACTGACACATTACTTAAGTATAATCTATGAAATAATAACGGTACTCATGAAAACGCTTAAAACTAATACTATGTTCACACTTGTGTTTTTGAACGCGTTTAAGCAAAATGTTTTAATAACTAAACATAACCGTTCACATTATATTTGAGATGTTTAAGAATGACGTTTTATCAGCTGATATTGGTGCTTGTACAAAAAAATTGAGAAAATTAAAAATATGTCTACGAAAAATTGGAAGAATACAATTATGGAATTCTCAACATTAATGATTTATTTAAGGGTGAACAAAGGGTGTATAAAAGAAAACCGCGCGTCATACGCAAAAATATAAATAATATTTAAAAACAACTAATTCTCTCGTTATTATTGTTGTTGTTTTTTTAGTTTTTTCTAAATGTGCCGCCAATTTACACTACGGTAATGTGTTTAATAACCATAAAAATGGACAATTTCATCAATTACATACTGAACACATCCCAAAATAAAATGCAACCCTTCCATTTACGTGTTTAACGAAGTGTTTAAATTTAAAACATCTCATTTGAGATGTTTAACAAAACACGTCAATGTATGGTAAAACATCTCAAAATCGACGTGTTTAAGGCTTAAACACGATTGAAATGTTAAACACGTTAGGTGTGAACATAGTATAACATTGGGAACATTGGTGAAGCTCCTTTTTAAACTATTGCTCAATAGTTAATGTCAATTTGATGAAAACGTCAAAGCAAAAAACAAATTAAATACAAAGCATAGAAATTTTACATAAATTTATTGCATAATAATGAATTCTCAATTAAAAGTTACGATTTTTTCAACGTTGTTCCTATTGGGAAAAAATGTCCATAATTGAATGACATAAAAAAAAACTTAAATTAAAAGTTTATTTTTAAATTAATTAAATTTTCATAAGAATATGCAGAAAATCTCGCAAATGAGCGTTATGTAAATATAAAGGAAGTTTATTTTATCTGGTTGACGGCTAATTGCTACTCTTCATGTTTTCAAATTTTTTAAAAATATATCCGTAATTTTACATTAACATACTTATGTATTATGAGTTTTATAGGGCATATTTTTAACGCCTAAAACTTTTTTTTAATGCATATTTTAGGCGCTTAAAACTAATTTTATAGAGCATATTTTTAGTTGCCCTAGTAATAAATATAAAAATAAAATTATAAGAGCAGCAGCATTTGAAAAATTATTAATTGAATATAAAAATATTGATATAAACGCAAGCATTGAAAAAGTTAAAAACAGGATAAGAGACATATATAGAAGAGAATTAAAGAAAAAGTTACAAGGTTAAAAAGTGGAGCACTTCATCAATAACAATACTTGCTGCTAATTGAATTACTTCACGATTCATTTTCGCATCCGCTCTTACGCGCGATGATAATGTTATAATATAATATAACAGAACTTAGAATGCGTTTATGGTTTCACTGTTGGTTTCAGTGTTTGTGTTAAAACATGAAACCTGAATGTGAAACGTGTTGCAGAAACAAATTGCGTTGTCTGTAGCCAGCATTATCTGTAGTCTGCACATTTCCTGCAAATGAGAATAAAAGCAGGTTTGCAGAAAAAATTTCTTAGCCTAGACAAAACCCTAAGAAAGTTTGTTAAAAAAAGTTTGTTATTTTCTCGGCCGACCAGACTTTTTGAATATTGAAAAATATATATTTTAGGGCCAGTTTTTAACTTCATATTTAAATGGCATTTAAAATTAAAATTAAATGCCATTTAAATGCAACTTTGAGTTTTTCAGCGCAAAATTAAATGAAAGTATAAATTAAAATTAACTAATTTCACATTTAAATATGAAGTTAAAAACTGGGCCTTAGAAAAATAAAAAAAGAAGAATTATTTAATATAAGTGCATTTTATTTAGGAATGATTATTGCATTTTTAAAATAAACGATATTTACTTTCAAAATCTTAAAATAAATCATTAAAATTGTTTTTTCTAAACTAATAAAAATACCTTCATAATTTTTTTATGCTAAATTGAAATAAGAATTATTTTATATAATAATATTTCCCCAATAGATATTTTCAGTGAAATTTAAAGCCCTTTTTATTTTTATATTTTCAGCAGTTTTATTTTATCTAAGCATTGGCATCACTTGTTTTGTTATTTATGTGAACTAAACACATCATTTTAAATTGACATATTTACCTTTTCTGGTTGTCAGATGAAATCACTTAAAAAAGTTTTTGTACCAACATCAAAATCAGCTTTATTTTTATGAAATTTTGGATAAAATTGAAAAATTTTGTACAGAATCTGTTTTCAAACATGGATACAGACGAATTGGAACCTATCGATATGCTGGCTTACATAACCGAAGAGTTACAAGGCCGTTACAGAGCAGCAAAGGATGTTACAGGTCAAGCTCATGTTTTTCAAGACTTTTTAAGACGTTGGGAAGCCGATAGTGCTTTGGATGTGTTAAGGAATCAAAATTATGAATTCCAAAAAGGTAAATGTTTAAAAATATTTTCCAAAATTAAGTTGACTTTCCGATCATAACATACATATATATCTATAGACGATGTTTCTTGTTTTTCTTGAAACGGAACATTACAACAAATTATAAGTAAATAATCCTGAGAATTATCCATTGTGTTAATTTTTGCTTGGTAAAATAAGGTTTTGTGTTTCCAGTCTTATAAGATGTAACTTGGCGTTAGAGCTATCTTTAGGAAAAATGAAAATCTGGTTTTATCACAATAGACAATTTCATGTAAACCAGTTTATAATGAAATTTATCGTAAATCATAAAAACTTCTTCCAGACATGTGTCAAAACTGCTGTTATCAAATCTATTAATATCATGCTCAACATAAAAAAAATTTGCTGATACAGTATCTCACTTTATGCACCGGGCAGTTCGAATTTCTGAATATTTCTTTTAAGAAAATGATAAAATGATAATAAAACAAGTTGTGTAAGCTTTTTTTAAACATAAAACAATTTTATTTATTAACATTTAATTAATTGAACATAATAAATTCATAGAAAAACTTTCAAACAGTTTTTAATTATTAGGTATTGAATGGGTTTTTAACATGAAATCAGTATGTATCAAGTATGAACTCTTTACTTTGAACTTCAGTTATAAACGGACCCAAATTTGTACAAATATGTTAAATTATACACGCATATGACAGACTTGTAGACTCGACGATTAACTCCGTGATTCTCCATTTTATTTCAATGAGCGAGTAAAATAATTTGTAGTGAAAAGACGAAAAAAATATAAAACATCCAGAAATTAGAACCTGTAGTTCTAATTTTAGAGTATCCAATACATTGAAATGACAGGTTCTAATTTCTGGACGGTTCGAATTTGTGACGGTTCGTATTTTTTTTTAACAATTTTTTCTCCTAACTTTTAACTATGTTTTGATTTGCAGATCTTGATTGGTTCAATGTTAGTCAACCCCTAACATTGGAGGGACTTCGAGGAAAATTAGTTATTTTAGATTTCTTCACTTATTGCTGTATTAACTGTATGCATATATTACCCGAATTAAATGCTCTAGAAAGATTATATTCCATCGATAATGGCCTAGTAGTGGTGGGGGTACACAGTCCTAAATTTGATAATGAGAAAGATGCAGCCAATATATTGTCAGCTGTTCAGCGCTATGGTATAGAACATCCTATAGTTAATGATCCAGGCATGTCACTATGGCGTGCCATTGGGGTTCGATGTTGGCCTACATTAATGGTTTTAGCTCCTAATGGAGCTCCCTTACTGATGCTTATGGGTGAAGGACACGCCATATTTTTGGAACGTTTCATCGAACAAGCTTTACTGTTTTATAATCAAAAAGAAGAAATAAAAAGCTTTACATTGCCTTTAAAACCTTCTAAGGATCTATTACCAGCCTCCAAACTTCGATTTCCGGCTAAAATTGCTTTAAGCGAGGAGGGTAATTTTGCTGTAGCTGATGCGGGTAATCATCGTCTTTTAATATTTGACCAAAATGGTGTGGTGCAGCACAAGATTGGTAGTGGCTTACCCGGTTTAGCAGATGGTCATTTAGAATCTGCCCGTTTTAATTGTCCTCAGGGTGTCGTTTTTCTAAATAAAGATACTCTTATAGTAGCTGATACCGAAAATCATGCCGTACGTCAGATTAATTTAAACAGTCAACAAGTCGAAACTTTGGCCGGTACAGGACAACAAGGGCATGATCGGGTAGGTGGAAAAATAGGTCCTCTACAGCAAATATCATCACCCTGGGATGTGGCAGTATTTAGAACTCGCGACATGGATATGTCATTTCATTTAGATGAGCAAAATGTACCTGAGAAAGCTATTATACTTATATCAATGGCTGGCACTCATCAAATATGGGGCTATTTTCCGGAGAGTTTGATTTGGTGGAAATTTAAAAGACTAGAACCACGCACTTGTGTTTCGCTTATAGGCAATGGTATGGAAGAAAATCGTAACAATTCATATCCTCAAAATGCCGCTTTTGCCCAGCCATCTGGTTTGGCAATTGCCAAAGACTATTTATTTATCGCAGACAGTGAAAGTTCAAGTATACGTAAGGCATCAATGGTCGATGGCAAAGTTATAGCAGTAGTAGGTGGAGATAGAAACCCACAGGTAAATAAAAAAACAAATGAATTATCGACCAATATCTTAAGTCGAGTGTCCACTACCAAGTTTTCTTGCGGAAGTTGCTTCCAGAAGTGACATCCAGAAGTTTTTGTAGTGTAAACACGTATTAGAAGTCGACTTCCAGAAGTTTTTTCTTGCAAGAAAAACTTGCAGAAATTATGTGGAAACACGTTTTCGTTGCTTACTGGAAGTAACTTGCGCAACTTGCTGTGAACTGCAAGTGTTTTCAAGACTTGCGGAAAAAGTCAGTAATACATCGGGTTTTGTTTTGGGTTTTTTTTTTGTAAAAATAAGTAAAGGCCTCGTTACTCAAACGTAAACGTTGCGGCCGAGTTCAGCGAATGGTAGTTACTGGTATACAATTGGTTTACAATTTTTAAACAGCTGATACATAAAAACGAAGAAACATTTTAAATTTATTGGATTCGCCCGCAACGCAACGTTACGTTTACGTATGAGTAATCATTTATACATAGGTTTGATAAGCAAAACTGAACAGCTGTTCCGCAACGTTACGTTTACGTTTGAGTAACGAGGCCTTAAAGGCCTATTTAGCCAAAAGTAAACGTAAACCCGTAAATGTAGTCATGTCAGCTGATCGTTTCTGTTATATGAAAAGCTATACAAGTGGTTACTCAAGCGTAGAGTAATGTAAACGTATCGTAGCAACCTATTGAAAATAGAATTCCACGTTACTTTACGTGACATTTGCCAAGCAGTGTTGGGCTGTTTGTAATTGGAACAATATAGGGGTAATGTTACTCTTTATTTTTTTGGTACTTACATTTTTTGGTACGTACATACATATAGTGTTTCTTCTCGAGAATTTTTTATCGAGAAAATTATAAAATTATTAAGTTACAATTCTCGAGAAATTTAGATATTTCTCGAAAAATATGCAAAAATTATAATTCAGTGAATTTTTTGAATAAACTTTTGTTATTTTGGGAAATCTTAAACCTTTAAGAATTTGCCGTTCTGTTCAATGAAATCGCTGTTTAGATATAACGATTTTGCTTCGATTTTCATATAAAACAAAGTTCACACAATATTGAATCAATATCCACATATTGAAGCAATTTGGATTTACACACACCAATGTACATTTAATGACGATAAGTAGCTACAATAAGTGATGGTGCTGCTGTAATGCAGAAATTTGGAAGAATATCTTCTCAATTACACCAACTTTGTTACAATTACGGGTTGCATTTGGCTGTTCTGAAAATGTTTTATGCCAAGTAGAGTCATCCTGATAACTTTGCTTGTATCGAGGAACTGGAATCTGATGACGTATCTGAAATACCAGAATTAGAAAATGAAAATAATAACTCTGATTATGATTCTGATATAGAAGTTGTGGAAGACGTTGATCATTATTTGAAAACCCAAATCGAAATAGCTATTAAATCCATTCGAAAAATATCAAAAATTTTAAATGCTATATTACAAAAATATGTAGTAGAAGAGGAGAAAATGTAGCTAATGGTAATCTTAGATTGTTGTACTAGATGGAATACAATGCATTACTGTTTGAATTAAATTTGGGTAGTTTGTGGAATGACGACTATGTAGAGGTTACCAAAATAATATTTGCAACATTAAAACCACTCCGGATTACAATTGAAACTCTTAGCCGAGAAGATTCTACACTATTATCTGCTGAAGGAGCTCTCAGCTTTTTGTTTACAACTTTGGAAAAATTAAACACTAATTTAAGTCGAGACCTCCTTAACGCAGTTAGGGAGGAAATGTCTAAAAGGAGGGATTATACTTTAGTATCTCTTATTAGGCTCCTACAGAATCCTGAGTGTATGTCACATAAAGAAAATGATAGTATTTTGACATGGCACCAAGACAAGAGATATATAAATTGGCTAAATATATCATCTAGAATTTTTGAAACTAAAAACAGTGATAACGATAATACTGAAGAAACTGGTGAAACTGAAAATATTGAAGAATGCCCAGATCGAAAAGAAGAAGCAAGTCTACAGCAACAAATAAATTTTGCCATTACAAAAAATTTAAAAGAATACGAAAGTCCGAATGCTGGCAAATTTCACTCATTAACAAAATAATTTAAAATATTTGAAGCAAATGGGAGGAGAACCTAAAATTTGCAGAATCTTTTGGATGCACTTCTGACCATTAAACCAACTTCTACGCAAAATGAGTGGAACTTTTCTATTGCAACATATCATGTTACCAAAAAAAGAACAAGGATGGGAGATTCAATTTTGGATGCTTTGTGTTTCTTAAAACATTATTTTAAATTACAAAACTGATTAAATTTATTATATTTTTATAAACCTTTTTATATACATACTAGTTGACCGGCAAACGTTGTTTTGCCACATAAATTTGCTCTAGGAAACATTTTTTTATTTCAAATATACAATAATCTTCACCGAACTGCAAAAGTTAACCTTGATATGAGCAATCAATCTCTGCGTTACAAATAATTTTAATAAATATCCGCCATTTTCTGTACTTCAGTTTGATAGTTGGCTATAGGGAGAAATATCCCCTGTATTGCCCCCTTTGAGTACCATTTAATAAAAAAAACCTAAACCATATGTGTTCTACGGTACGCAGATATACATATATTATCTAGCTTAAAATTTCATCAACGTCGGTACTTTATTTAGATGAGACATAAATTTCCCCTTGGGGCGGGTACCTTTACATTTAGGGGTACCATATATGCTCTACGGTACGCTGATCTATCTAGTTTAAAATTTCAACGAAGTCAGTACGTTATTTAGGTGAGGCATAAATTTTCCCTTGGCGCGGGTCAGCTTCAAATTTACGGGTTTGAAAAATCCACACAAAATTTCATGAAAATCGGTCGAGTAATTTAGGAGGAGTTTGGCAACAAACACCGCGACACGAGAATTTTATGTATATACATATGTATGTATATATTTTTGAAAAACATGAAGAATTTATTTTTACGTTACTATTTTTTATAATAAATATATGAAATGTATTGCTTTGGGGACAAGCAAAAATATTTTTTGTTTTTACTATTTTTATTTTGTTGTATAATAAAAATATTAATTTCAGTTTATATTATAGAATGCATTAGATTTTTATTTTAATAAGTTATTTTCTCAAGAAATCTCGAGAATTCTCGAGAAAAAAAATATGTGTTTTATTTTCTCGAGAAACTAAAAAGGGTGAGAAATGTTAAACACTACATACATATATATTAAATAAATATAGTGTTTCAACATATTTATAACATATGTAAAATATATGTATATAATATACATAATATATATGTATAGGTACATATACACACAATACATTGTAGTAATATATGTATGTAAGTGGAAAACCAGAATTATAATTTAATTGCATATAAAAGTTATTCTATTATTCTGGTTTTTCGACTTTTTTAATTAAATATTAATAACTATCCAAGCCAAGGATACTTTTTGATATGAGTATCTTTATTTTTTATCGATATTTCGCTACTTCTTTGTGTAGCTTCGGCAGAAAATTTATTTTATTTATATTTAGTTTATAATAATATAATGACTTTATTGACCTCTCTTTTTAAATAATAGTAAATCTCTTTTTCGAGCTTAAGGTCTTTTTATATTAATATTAAATATTTATTTGTTTTCAATATTTCGCTGCCGTTTCGTGTAGCGTCTTCAGGAATTATTATTTTAACAAATAACAAATTTATTTTAACAAATTTTATTGAATATATTGAAAACAAATAAATATTTAATATTAATATAAAAAGACCTTAAGCTCGGAAAAATTTTATTTTAAGTTTATTTAGGTTTATATTTAAGTTTATAATACTCGTACATTACATACATGTATATATTGTACATACACATTTATATGTTTATATATAAAAATAAAAGAATTTTTATTTAAGATACCTTATGCTTCAAATATTATTAAAATTTAAATATAATATATATATATATATATATATATATATATATATATATATATATATATATATATAGATTCCCAAACTCTTCTTTTTGTTTCTTTTTTTTAATTAATTATTTCTTTCTTATTAAATATACTGCGATGGCATCTGCCACTCTTATTTTGCCACAAGACATTTTTATACTGTCTCTCTCTACTGTAACCTGTACTCACATTGTGTGTAAACACGTCCGCAAGTTTGTGCTACAAGTTCGTTGTAAAGCTTCTACAAACTACTTCTGGAATCAACATTCCGCACGTTTTGGTTTCAGTGGAAATACTTCAGCAAATACTTGCAGAAGTTCTTCCGCAAGTACTTAACTTGCTAGTGGACACTCGGCTTTATATATATTGTAAAAATGTATTATATCTTTTTCTTAATTTATGACATAAAATGTATGGAAAATAATAAAAAAATTTGCTTCCAAATTTGAGCAGCGTCATATAAGATGTGCATACCGTTTGTCTCAATTGGAAAGGCTCTTAATCGCAATTTTTACGAAACGGAGTTTTTCAATGAATCCAATACATTTAACATAAATACTTCTGGTCACAAAAGAAAATTTATATGTATATCTATATGATTTTCACTAAAACCTGAATTAAAAGAATGCTACATTTTGAATATAACAGTTTTATTATTCCTTCTATATGTTTAATAGAATTTGGTTATAACTGCTTTATTATCAAAGAATATTATCGACCTTTTTTACTCGCAAAACAAATGATTCCCACTATATTTTTCTTCCAGAACCTATTTGCTTTCGGTGATGTCGATGGTAAACAATTTGCAGCTAAATTACAACACCCATTAAGCGTTACTTATAACCACATTAATAATAAAGTGTATGTTGCTGATACTTATAATCATAAATTAAAAGTTATTGACGTTGATACAAGTACCATTGAAACTCTGCTTATAAAGCAATATCAAGATCCAACGAAATTAGTGCAATTTAATGAACCAGCTGGCTTATGCTTCGATACAACTGGTCAATATATGATAGTCTCTGATACTAATAATCATCAATTGTTACGTGTTGATATAAATTCTCTTATAGCCGAACCGTTTCAATTAAAATTTGTAACGTCCAATGTTGCCGATGCAACTGTCACCGATGGCCCTACGCGTTCTGGTTTGGAACTGCTTAAACATATGCCTTTAAATCGTTGTAAACAAGTAAATTTATTGGTTTCTATTGCACTGGATGACCAGCTGAAATTTACATTAGATGCTCCCCAAAAATGGTCCATTAATACTGCTAAAAGCTCGATGAAATCTCCTACCACAAAAGGGTCTCTAGTAGATGGTAAACTTATTCTGCAATTGCAAAGAGTTAACTCGATAAAAGCAAATGTGCCAAAAGAAGAAATTCAATTGGATTTTTCTTTAAGTCTATGTGACGACAAAAGTTGTCGTATGAAACGTTTTATACTACTCCTACTCGATGATGGTAGTAGTACATCTGAGAATAGTTTGACTGCAGAAGAATGTAACATAAATGTTCTTATTACACCGAATTATATCCGACTAAGTTAAGTGTTATGTTTTTTAATTAATCGTTACTCACGATTGTTTTAATTTGTATATTAAGGTTTGCTTACCGTTGTTTTATATTATACAGACTAACTAATACTAACGAAATTTACACTTTTTAAAACATTTTCTGCTGTATTCACAAAAAATATTTAAGAGCATGGTACAATCGTAAAACTAAGGCAGTCCCAGTTTGAAATAGCATAGCACCTTGTGGTATTGCAACTCTTCTGCTATTACAATTGTCAAATAAAAGCAAAACCGTGGTTAACAGTTGTACACAAATAAATATATTATCGCAAACAAGATCTTCCTCTTCTTTTTTTTTTTGTGCAAAATTTTTTTAGAAGTTGAAAATTTTAATTTCGTTCTCTAAAAAATAGTCTAGAAACAATATACATAATATGAATATTCGCCCGTTGTAAGATATAATTATCCCGAGGCTATATCAGGGCGCATCGGATGGTTGCATCAACAGTAGCTTTAAATGAAAGGATACATTTTGTTGTAAAAATTTATATTTTAATAAATGTGCAATTTTTATTAAAAAGATAATTCATTATATTGAGTACGTACAATATTAAAACTAAAAGAATATGAATGTTATACAGGGTGAATGAGTGGGAGATATCACATCTTGCATGACATTATTTGTTAAAATCAAATCAACCCTTTCTACAAAAATGGTGAATAAAATTTTTTGTTTTTAATATTTTATAAACGTTTTGCATTTTAAAAAACAAAAAAAAAGTCTCTCTCTCTCTCTAAGCAATTTACTTATATTGATTGCATATCTTCACTTTTAATTTCTAATTTGTTTAACGTCAAAATAAATAAGGAAGAAGAGGAATAAGATTTTGGCAATCGAAAGTAAGCAGCTGTAATTGTTTTGGTAAAGCGGGACTACCTTCTAATGATTATACCATGATTAAGAGCATATTTGACAAGTATTGCATAGAAATTTGTCTAATAAACACTTATTAAATCTACAATATATTTTATGAATACAACCGTTAATTTGACCAATAATAAAAATATAAATAAATATACTAATTTATTATCACTCAACATCAATTCAAGAAGCTTGGTAAAGTACATAAAACTAACAATTTAATTTAATATTTTTTTTTTAAATTCTGAACATTGCATATGTAATGTGATAAAAATGAATAAATTTAAAAACTCTGAAAAATTTATCGTTTTTGAAGCACCTCTTCAACCTCTGTTGCGGTTAAAAAAATTAATTTTAATTTAAATCTCTTTTTTTCTTTTTTGAACTAAGGGTCTTTTTTAATTTTAAATATTTATTTTCGATATTTCGCTACCCTTTCGTGTAGGTTCGTCAGGAAAAAAGATATTTATTATTTATTAAAAAAAAGAAGTAATAAAATTACTCTATTATTTCTTATTTATTAATTTTATTCAACCTATGAAAAAACTTTTTACAGGTTATTTTTGAAAATAAATATTTAAATAATGATTAAATAATTAATGAATGGAGTGAAAGGGGTATTAAAACCACACATACTCTTCTAAACGGGTCAAAGTTAGCGTTTTTAGAAGTTTCAGAATCAATAAAACTACAGAGACGCTACAAAAGTAGAGCGACAGGGACAGCAAACGACGCCACCTTCAGTAAGGTTTGCCATTTCATGATGGAAAAATATACGAGCCAACAACAAGTCGAAATTATTAAAATTTACTACCGAAATTCGGAGTCAGTGGCCTCAACGTTAAGAGCGCTACGTCCAATTTATGGTCGTCATAATCGTCCTAGCAGATCTACAATTGAGCGTCTAGTGGAAAAATTTGAATCCACAGGCACAGTACCAAATGTTCCCGTGAAACTGAGACAAAGAAGTGCCCGTAGTGTCGGGAATATTACTGCCGCTGAGACTTCAGTTAAAAAAAAGCCCAAATGTGTCTCTCACACGTCGTTCTCAAGCGTTGAGCATCTCTGTGACGTCGTTGTGACGAATTTTGCGAAAAGATCTTGGCCTACATCCTTACAAGATCAAATTGACGCAAGAACTGAAGCCACTTGACCACCAGAAGCGTCGTTTGGTGTGGTTTATGGGCCGGCGGAGTCATTGGACCGTACTTCTTTCGTGATGATCAAGACCGGCACGTTACTGTGAATGGGAATCGCTACCGTTCAATGATAACCGAATATTTTTGGCCCTAATTGGATGATATGGACTTGGAGGACATGTGGTTCCAACAGGATGGCGCCACAAGACACATAGCGAATGTCACAATCAATTTATTGGAAACCAAGTTTGGAGAACGTGTTATCTCACGAAATGGTCCAGTCGATTGGCCGCCTCGGTCGTGCGATTTGACGCCGTTAGACTATTTCCTGTGGAGATACGTCAAGTCTATGGTCTATGCCAACAAGCCAGCGACGATTGATGAATTTCGTACGAATATCGAACATGAAATTGCAGCTGTATCGGCCGATTTATGCTTGAAAATAGTCGAAAATTGGATTCAGCGTCTGGACTTCTGCAAGTGTGCCCGTTGTGGCCATGCAAAAGAAATCGAGTTCCATACATAATGGCATCGAACGTACTTTTACAGGAATAAAGAATTTCATTGATATCCAAAACCGTTTTTGTTTTATTTAAAAAAAACTTTTCTAGCGCTCTTTTTAAAAAAACCCGATACATAACGAATTATGCAGGAAAGAAATGTTCATAAAAATTCTCATGATCTTAAGTGTCGGTAATTTAATAAGTGCAAGACGACTTTCATATGATGGTAAAGCAATATATGTATATTGAAGATGGCGAAGACAAAGAAGGAAAAATTGTTTCTGGACGGATTCAATTTTGGTTATAAGAATATCGTATGGACCCCTGATGGGATTGGTCTCAACAGAGAAGTAAATAATTATTTGACAACATATAGATCATTGAACTCCTTTCTCCAACGTTTAATAAAACCCAATATGTACTTCTTTCGCCTTATTCAGAGGTCGAGAGTTGCATGAGTTAAAAGTTAATTCTATATTAAGTAATACATACATAACTGGCCATTACCACACTGTTTCAGAGTTACGGCCTAGCTTCTCGCAGCACTCATGTTGTGTGTGTTAATTTTTATTCATGAGTACCGGGACCTACAGTTTAAAGTCGACTCCGAACGACAGACTTGAGAAGCTTGTTCATTCATGGCATTCAGTTCCTCTTAGAGGTTTTGCCAGCAGACTTGACTTGAGAAGCTTGTTGATATGAATTATTACCTGTATTTAAAAATTTATACAAAAAATAAATAAATATGTGATAAGTATACTATTTTAATCTGTTATGTATAATGTTAAAAATTATAGCAAACAAAAAGCCCAATTTTTATAGAGTTAATACTTTTTGATTTTAAAATTGATGTACCTTTTGAGCAACTGTGCATTGATATAAAACAGAAACGCTTGGCAACCATCTTTTTGTGAAACGAAAAAGAAAAATAATAATAAATAAAAATAGTTAAACAAAAGTCAGCAAAGAGTAAGGTTGTGACAGTCGTACGTAGATTAGAAAACACATATATTGTGCGTTTCGTGGTTAGAAAAATAAAATTTTTTCCCTCGCAAGTGAATTTTTATAAATTAGAAGGGAAGATTTTTATTGTTTTGTTTCTACATAAAACAAACAAAGTGAAACTTAAAAAAATATTGCAGTTATATTTTGAAGGCGTAGAACTAAAGAAAGTAATGGCAGGCAAACTCCTAAATAGATCTGATAATTGCCAAAGACGGACTAGAAATTCCAATAGTGAAAATGAAAATATTGATGAAATGACCCCGAGTAAAGAGGGTCGTCCCTCTCCAATAATACTAACGGCAAATAGTTGTAGTTGTATTAGTGGTAAATCTTGTAAACTAAAACACAAACTAAAAAGCGGAAAATCAATGGCGCGTCCTCGTTTAGGGTTAATGCAGAAAGCCGTATTATACGCGTCACGTAAATTGTTTTGGAGTCCACCCATTGTTGTGAATGCATTGATTTTTATTTTATTTACAACGAAGGCAATTAATTTTGTTAATTGTGACGTTAATAGTACGGAAAATAGTGATTCACTACTAAATCAACCACAGCATAAAACATTCGAAGATATGACAACGACATCAAAATATAACACAAATGATAACAACAATAATAGAAACTCAAACAAGTTAAATGATACTCAAAGTTTATTATTGCCACAATTGGCAAGTGCCCAGAAAGATAGGTATGTAAACAGAAACTTAGTACGTATTTTTGAATTTCTAAAATTCTAATAATAGTTAAAATCTTATCAAATTCAAAGCCACGGAATCTTTAAAATTCCTGCAAATATTACGCATATTGCCTAAAATATATACAAACAAGAAAAACACGAACAAACATTCACCAACCAAAATAATGTTTTTTGTTACATTTGTTTGCCTTTTATTTGTTTTTGCATTTTCTCCCATACTCTCTCAATTTAAACATTCTTATTTGCGGGCAGGTATGTCCATACCAAATCTGATGGGAAATTTTACGTTTGGTACGATGGTAGACTAAACCTCATTCTGATAAGTGTGAGCAAGCTTAAAAAGCTGGCTAAAAAATGACTTCATGCATAACAACACATTTAAAGAGTAAACCAATTAAAAAAAACCTGTTCCATGTAAATCCATAAGTAGGCACTACATCTTATTCATACTTTTAATTTTAGAGAGTTATTGTCAGAAT
The DNA here is from genome assembly GCA_963576795.1 of Metopia argyrocephala. Classification (NCBI taxonomy): domain Eukaryota; kingdom Metazoa; phylum Arthropoda; class Insecta; order Diptera; family Sarcophagidae; genus Metopia; species Metopia argyrocephala. The sequence continues at coordinate 12,311,065 of OY756211.1, forward strand.
AATTGTTTTTATTTGTGTTTATACATTAATTAAAAGGCATAAAATCTGCATAACTGGCAAAAATATATATCGTTGGTCTCAGGTAGAAAGGCCCTAACTCACATAATTTAAAATTTACAGGAGGAGGTAAAAATACAACAGAAACTGTAATTATTAATATACAACTTTTTATTAAATGCTGTACAATTACTTGTAATACCGTTAGTTTTAATAATATTGCAAAGATTTTTTGTTAGGATGTGCACATTTCTGACATTTATTGGAATACTAAAAAAAATCAGTTTTGAAAAAAAATCGAGTTAGGGCCTTTCTACCTGAGACCAACGATATGTATGCTGTAGACAGTGTTGCCATAGCCTTCAATATTTTTTAACCAAACTTCAACAAGAAATTAACCAAATTGAAACAAAAGTAACCAAAAATATTAAAATCATTCGTATTCAAATTTGTTGTTTTTTTAGTTTAACATCTGCATTGAATTTTACTCTAATTAATCAATTAGTTTTGCTAGAATGTGTTAAAAATTACTTACAAAAAAAAAAAATAAAACTACACTTATACCATATTGAATTTAAATTAAAATATGTATTCTAGGTTAAAATTTTTTATAGGGATTTCATCAATATTTTTAAGAATTGTGCTGCACTTTAGTGTAACATTAACAAACCATTGTAGAATATGTATCAAGAACTACAGTATTTGTGGATGACAACGCTTTCCGAGAAAATATTCTGGTTGAGAAATGTTGATAAATGAATAATGGTAATAACTAGGGCAACCAAAAATATGCTCTATAAAATTAGTTTTAAGCGCCTAAAATATGCATTGAAAAAACACTTTTAAGCGTTAAAAATATGCTCTATTAAACTCATAATACATACATACATGTTGATGTAAAATTACGTATATTTTTTGAAAATTTTGAAAACATGAAAAGTAATAATTAGCCACCAACCAGCTAACATAAAATTCCCTAATATTTACATATGGCTCATTTGCGAGAAAAGTGACATAACTCAAGAAACACATTATTTGAGTTAATAATGCGGAAATATGGGACGAATAGTAATTTAAAACATATCTTAAAAATGTATTTTTGGTTTAATTTTTCACTGTGTGGCCACCAAAAATGTCTTGTACTTTTCCCATCAATTTTTCTCAGAATGGCTTTTTTTGAGTTACGCCACTCTTCTCGCAAATGAGCGATATGTATATTGATAACGAAATAAAAGTGTTTATTTTAGCTTAATCCATATCGTCCCGCTGTTCGATTTTTCGAACAGTAAATTTCAAGCGTTTTTTGAAAAAAATTTTCTCTCGGGGATGTGATAGGTTAGCTACAAATATAAAAATAAAAGGACCCACTTTTTATTACAAGGAGAAAGAAAAAACACTAATTTTAGCATAATTTTAAACATTTAAAAAAATTTAGTTTTATTGGAAAACTGTCAAACTTTTAATAATAACAAAAAAAATCATTTTGGTTTTCATATGTATTTTTAGCAGAATGGGCAAACAAACAAAACATTTCGCAAACGTTTTCACAAAGTCATAAACTTTTCAAATTTTTTTTAATTGTTTTGTACGTGGGCAAAACCAAAACAATTACTTTTTAAATGAGAAAGAGCGCAAACGAAACAATTCTATTTTCGCTTTTGTGCTTGCTTTGTTACTCGGTTACATTCGTATAATTTGTCCTTTTTTTCTCTTCTTCTTTTCTTTTTCTTCTCATTCATTTTTTTCTACCTACGCACATTTGAGTTAGTATATTTGTAGTGCTTACAAACAAAAACAATATACAAAACTAAATTGGACAATCGTTCTTATTGTTTTTGTTTTACTCATTGTAAAGAACACAACAAAATGAAATCAAGCGTTTCATTATGTCTTTTGTTTTTTCTAGGAATGGCTTACTTAAACATATTTAATTACATATAATTTGAAATGTATGCTTTTGGGGATAAGCATGTCTCTATGGCCATTTCGTCTCTGCTTAAGAGACTCGTCAGGAGACTTTTTCCCAAAGGTGTTATTCAAAACTATAAATACTTATGTTAAAATAGTTATAGACTAAATGCGAATCATATCCCATTTAGTATATAAAAACCAAACAAAAGTATTTACAAAGCAATACATTTCTGTTTTTCAAAAAATTTAAATTCTATTTCTCTGTTCCATACATTTCAAATTATATTGAATGTATTTTGCCAATAAGGCGAAAAATATTTTTTGTTTTTCATATTTAATTACCATATTGTAACCTTTTTTTTCAAAATGGAACTAACGGAAAAAAGAAAAATACTCATATGTAAGCAGATTTGTAGATTGCTGAACAAATGGTGCCATATTTCGGACGACACTCTTGCAAAATGTTTGTAATGTTTGTTTTGGGTACAAGTTATGGTGTCGTGGCTCTTCAGCTGGATGTCTTTACAACTGGATACCATCTATCTGCCGGGCCGGCAGACAACTATAACATGGAAGTTGGTTTGTAAATAGACATACTGTGTATTTTGATAACTTTTTTACTTCTTATTGTGCCGCAAATAGAATCGGAGGAGATGAGCTGAAATCCGGAAAAGCTTTGAAAAGAGCCGACCAGGATCTCAAGTTTGACAACAAAAATAAAATTTTAATTTGCTGTTGGCACGACAATGAAGAAGTAACAGTGGCCACCAATTTTGATCAAGATGGAAAAAGCAAAAGAAAAATAATGACGGCAGCATTATAGAACACGGTCTGTTTGTGAATTATATAATTATAATGAATTATAAAAATTACAACAAAGGAATGGGAGGAGTGCAATTCGAACAAAGAAGTGGTAAAATGAAAAAATGAAAAAATTAGATCGCAAAAGGAATTTGTTACGTATTCTTTAATGACACAAGAACACATTAAAGTTCAGTTAGTGATGTCAGCGCTTTTGATTCTCCAATAGATACACACATGGTCAAAATAATAAATACACTTCTACTATTCTTTTTTCGTCTGATTTTCACTATCGTTATTTTAATTTAGTATGTCAACTTTGTTAGTTTTCTATTCTTCTGTATTGCCAACACTGTTTAAGAAGAAAAGTGTTGTGAAAATCCCGTTATTTTCCTTTTGTTTTCTAATTTTATATTAAAAGTTAAATTTTTTCTCGGTCAAAAAAATAAATACAATTTACATTTTGTAATATTTTACATTTTTAACAAAAGGTTTGTTAATTTATTCACACCATTTTTTACATAAGTATTATTCTAAAACGAAATTAAATAAAATTGGTTTAACAGATGGGCAAAAAAAGGCACTGTACTCCAGAAGAGAGGAGGGTTGTCTTAAGATTAAAAAACGACGGGTACAGTCTTCGAGAAATATCAAAAACTATGAATAGATCCTTAGGGTTCGTCCAGAATGCCTTTAAACTACAATTAAGTAGAGAAACTCGCGGAAGGCCAACAAAAACACAGCCGACGACAGATAATCGCATTGTCACTCTCGCCAAAAGATACCCTTTTATATCTTCTAGGAAAATTTGTGCCCATATAGACAATGTGATATCTGCTCGAACTGTCCGGCGAAGACTACAGCGGGCTAATTTACCAGGTGGAATAGCCAGAAAAGTTTCTCTGTTTCGGAAGAAAAATTTTAAAGCCAGATTGTCGTTCGCAAAAAGCAATTTGAGTTGGTGCGAACCAGCAGGTGAGAAAAAGTGGCGTAACATCTTGTGGAGCGACGAAACAAAAATCAATTTGTTTGGCAACGATAATGGACGTATTGTTCGTCGACCCCAGGGTAAAGAATATCATCCCCGTTTTACAAAAAAGGCGGTAAAGCACAGTGGTGGCAACATTATGGTGTGGGGATGTTTTTCGTGGTATGGTGTTGGTACTATTTTTCGTATTACAGATACTATGACTCCTTTTGAATACAGAAGCATAATGGAGGATATAATGTTGCAATACGCTGAAGAAAACATGCCTCTTAGATGGGTCTTCCAGCAGAATATTGACCCAAAGCACACATCCTGCTTTGTTAAACATTGGTTTCTGGAAAATAATTTAACTCTCTTAGACTGGCCAAGTCGTTCACCAGATCTGAATCCAATTGAAAAGCTTTGGGGAGGCTTAAAACAAAGAATAAGTAAGAAAAAATTTCAAAATAAAGACCAACTTTGGAATTTTGTTGAGACAACCTGGTATGAAATTCCTTTGGATACCTGCCGTAAATTAATTAACAGTATGCCAAACAGAGTACACAAAGTTATACAAAATAATGAAGGATACACTGGGTATTAGTAAAACTAGTCGAAATATTACAAATTGCACTGATTTGAATTGAGATATTACTTATAATTTAATGAATTATACAATGTATTTATTATTTTGTCCACTTTCTTTCTGAACTTTTTTCAATTTTTATTTAATAAAACACTTTATTTTTGTTTTGATGAATTAATTGTTTGTGTTTTCTTTTAAACATAACAAAATCTATCTAAATTAAAAGAAAAAATGTTTATTAAAATAAATGTATAATTTTATTTTAATGCAAAATGCAAACGAAATGCATGTATTTATTATTTTGACCATATGTGTATTCTTCCCGTAAGAAAACCTGAGCATCTTATAGTTAAAATAGAGGAAAACAAGAAGTGGAGATGTAAGCATTGTCATAAACCAAGTGTAAGGCTGCGCTTCAAACACATTGTTTTGAGGCATATCATGAAGAAAAATAATATCATTTTGATTTAAATGAATAAAAAAAAAAAATATTTTCAGTTAGTTTTTGATTTAAATTAATTAAATAAAATAGTTTGAGTTAAAAAAAAATTGTTTTTTTATTATTTACAATTTATAGGAACAATAAAACTAATATGCTAAATAAGTAGTGTCCAGTGTTCGATTAATCGTACACCATTTTTCTGAAAAACACAAACTCTGAAAAAAATTGTGACTTCAGATTTGTATTTTCTGCTCGCAATTACCTTCTAAAAACCATGATTTAAAAATTTAATCGAAAAAAAAAATTCTCTGGGACGATATGGGTTAAGATAGAGAGAAGCATTTCGAAACAGCATACAACAACTCGTTGACTTTGAACGTTGTTTTCTTTTGTGGCATATATTGGTAATTAAATCAAACCAAGCCTTTCAGAAGACACACTGAATGCTTTAATTTTTCTCAAATGTTTTTAAGATAAGATACAGTAGTTTTGCGGTTTAACGAACTATCGGTTTAACGAACACCGCATTTAACGAACAATTGACTTTTTTCTATTGAGTACCTTACGATTATATAGCGAACAAAAAATATTTTTTGTCTTCAGTTTAACGAACAAGTAAAATCAAAAATTTTATATTAAAAAAGAACAAATTTTACATATTGGTGGAACAACAGTAGCAAAAACCATTTTCAGCTCTTTTTCTATGTTTTTTCTTTAAGTTACTATGTGTAGTTAGTTTTGAGTATTAATTTGTCGTGTAAACAGTAAAATAGGTAGAAGACAAATATTGCTTTGTAATATGTACTTACATATATCGAAAACTAACAAAAAGGCTAAATGTTCTATAGATTTAAATATTTGTACGTATGAACATACATACATACATGTATGTGTATTGGAATATTTTAAAATCGCATTTTCTCATATTCCAAAATTATTTCAGATATACCACCAACACAGTTCCATTAAGGACCCCTTGGACCATCATCCCTATATAGTGTGATATTTCGGCCATCTTTTATTTTTCCATAATGAACACGTTCTTCTGCAGATTCCTATTTTATTTTATTGAATTTATTTTTTGACGAGGTACAAAATAAATATTATAGCTATCATGTGGGAGTACCTTCTCTTCCTAAAATTAGAATATGTGTTCATTAAACGTCTAATGAGTCCTTAAAATTCCCGTACATATACGCTGTTAAACTATTAATAGGCTTTTTACACTTGGTCACATCTTTCATCAATTCACAAAGATGTTAACATCTTGTTATAATAAGTATACGGGGCTGAATGTTCAACATCTTTCAACATCTTTAAAAGATGTTCCCATCTCATTATGTTTCATTTAACATCTTGCCATAATTTTTGTGTCATCACTAAAAAATGTACTACCATCACTAAAAAAAACACATGTGTCAAAAAAATATACACAAAGAAAAAAGCACAAAAAAATATACAATGACCGTCGTCGGTTTACAATACGTTGGGCAAAAAGAAATATTTCATCGTCATCGTCTTCGAACATGTCGTTCTCTAATTCAGCATATTGTAGTAATAATTGTCTTTGATTTTGAAGAACAAATATTAATCCAATTACTGCAAAATTTTTAAATTCCATTTTATTTAATTTTTGTTTCTTCAAATTTTTTTGCTTATTCAAGTAGAAAAAAATATGACAGATAAAAGATGTTGCAATGTAAACAAGTTTTTTAAATTTTTAACATATTCCACGCGTTCCTCTAAGATGTGAGCAAGTGTAAAAAGCGTATTACAGAACTCTGTCAACGCAAAAATTGTGCATGCTAAAAGAAAATGGTTTCTGTCTTGCCTTTTCAAATTCGAATTTATCTGCACACACATGCTTTATACCCGATTCTGTATAGAGCTCTACGCGCTATCCATTCACTAACATCTTTATGGTATCAAATAGCTGTTATCATAAAACAAGCATCTGGGTTCGATAGCAGTTGCGGTCGACCACCAACATTTATCACACGATCTATATTTCGACGTTTTTGTACGTTAATAACGACACGTTGGCTAATATTTAAATTTTTACTGCAACACTGTTCTCTAAATCCGCACTAGTTTTTTTCACATTTAAAAATACTATACAATATACATTTTATTGCGACTAAAATCACGGACTAACAAACAGAATAAGTAAAGCAATCATATACACAAAAATAACGGTGAATAATAACTATTTTTAAATTTTTATATTATGTATTTTTCTTTTTATATAAGCAAAACGTGCAAAACTGAGCATATAAGGAATATTTTACTTTTTTGACATTTTCTTTTTTAAATGATTGTGTTTAATAATTTTAGTTTATGGTTTTTTTAATGAACATATCACTGAAGAAATAGAAAAAGTTTTGTTGCATTTTCTTGAGCAGTTTTATTTTTGCAGAGACTTTATTGAAACTTTTAAACATGTGCTAACTTTTACTCGATACTGTATTTATGTGTTTTCTTGATTTTGCTTTAATTTTTATTATTTTATGTTTAATAATACTATATATTCTCATTATGGTTGTTGTTTTTCTTAAAATATTTCGGCCATATAACAAAACCTATTTTTTTTTAATTATCTATCATATGTGCATCATCAACAGACAAAATTTCACTTAACCCCTTATCAGTTCGTATTCGGTTTTCTCGTCTGTTTTTTTAATTTTTGTAGTTTATCTTTGTAAAAACCATATACATACATACATATATAAATATATATTTTTTTTTTGCGAATATCATAAATCTTAGAGTATTTTGCTGATAAAATTTATATATAAATATATCTAGATATTATACGATGACAGACAAATAGATGCCAACTGTTTTTGAACAATTAGAATTTTCGCACAAATAATATCAGACATTCTAAACAATAGCACACAGCAACCAGAAGAAACATTAAAACAGCACCCCCTAAATTTTTTAATAATATAAATAATAATAAAAAAAGAAAACAGAAAAGAGACAAAGTCTAAAAAATATTGAATTTAAATCCTCTATCAAAAGTTCTTTTTTTTCCAATCATCTATTTTCTTGTTCTGTTAACGGTTTTTTATCACAGAAATGTCCTGATGGAATCTTCCACCGTGCTCATTGCTGATGGCGTTTATATTATTAGTAATCAGGTCTGAATATGAATTTGAAAATGCATTTTCAATGACATTTTTTATTATATATTCTCACACTGATTTGTTCTAATTGCTAAACTTCTTTTTATAAATTCCTCTTCTTTCACCAACTGTCAACTTGCAATTATATCTGCTTAAATTTTTGCATCACTCAGTTTTGGATTAAGATTTGAGATCATTGAAGGCCCCACACATATAACACTGCAGTTGTGTAGATTCCACGATTTGTTTTGTTGTCCATGGCAAAGCTAAAATTTATTTTAAAAATATTCTCCTCTTTTCATGGTTAGGTATAAAGTAGAAATTAAAAGAAATAACTTATAGACAAGTTAAACGTTAAAGTTGGCTATAAAGTTAAAACCAGCTAAACCTGTTTTTAACTTTTTAAACAACACAGTTGCTCATTTAAACCCATTTACCGCCGCCGTGCCAATTTGGGAACACTTAGTTATTGAGGGTGTATAAAAAAAGTATTGATATTTATTAAAAAATATATGCATTAATAATTACTAGGAAGACCTACGGTTATAAAAAATGTGGAATGAATTAATTTAATTAATTTTTAGTGCAATAATAACCTGATTAATGATTTGGCCAATAATATAGATATGGAGGTAGGTTTTGGTTAACAATAACTAAATTTTCCGTGTACAGTTTAAATTCATATATTCTTTTATTTGATCAAATCAATACGAATTAAACAAAATGATTTTTAATTTGATATTTTATATATATGTATTTGATTTTATAGCGCATAAAATAGTGCTGTGCCAATATGGGTACAATGGCTACAAGTATAATATTCTAATATACGCAAACGCACGAATTAGTAACGACTCGAAAATGTCTGTTGATGTGTTTCTTGCTGACTATGTAGTCTTAGTTGTTAAAACGTTGGCAGCATGTATTGGAGTTTAGATGAAGATGTCCAGGAATAGGTTTAAAGAAATAAAGAGAAACACCAAACACCACTTACAAAATGTTCAAGTTACACAAATTTTCAGATGTTCTTATCAAAAAGTTCAAACAGTTTGGTATTTTCCACGAAAATATTTCTATCGACGAGTCTATGGTTAAATATAATGCTCGTCATTCAGCAAAATAGTTTATTAGAGGCAAATCAATTCGTTTTGACTATAAAAATTTGGTCGCAGCAAGTTCCTCTGGATACTGCTACTCTTTTGACATTTGCTGTGGCAGATCAACTAACTGTGTTTCTCAGCCATTGGGTACTAGAGTTATCAAAATGCTGCTTGATAAATTATCGACGAACCCCGCCAATCACAAAATATATTTTTATAACTTTTTTACAAGTTGCGAGTTGCTGAATTATTTACGTTAGATTACCGTGCTACAGGAAAAATAAGAGATAACCGCACTAAGAAATGTCTCCTGACAAATGTAAAGGAGATGACGGTTGTGAAGATAAATTCTAAAATTAAATACGTCCCACACGCATGTTAAATGCATTCCACATAAATGTTAAATATAAAAAATTTTAAAAATTCATATTTTTTTGCTAAAAATTAAAAATAAATTATTGTTTTAAACAAATCATGGAGAAAACAAAATGTTTTTTCATATTTTATTAAAGAAAACGATAAAAGGTATTTTAATTTCCTTTTATAACAATATCTATACCGAAGTATTTATGGGCTCTAAGCGGCATTTCCAAAGGACATGAATAAGATCTCGATATATCATTGGATAGGCCTAAGAGAGAATTTTCCACCCATGCATAAATCATACCCAGTTGTTTCTAACGGAAAAAGTTATTGCCAAAATAGTGCGAGAGGTGGTCCATTTTCACACATTGCGGAATGTTAAACTGAGTAATAGACGTATTTCCAAACGACATGAATAAGCTTCCGATATGTCATTAGAAAGGTCAAAGGGAGTAGTTTCCAACCGTATATAGACCATACGAAGTTCTTTCTCAGATAAAAATTTATAGCGAACAAAGTCTGCAGCGGTGAAATTTATATATAAACTTACTTTAGGCCTATTTCTAAAACACATGAATGAGGTTGCTATATATCGTTGGATAGGTCTGAGAAAGTAGATTCCAACCATACATAGAACATAGCCAGTTGTTTCTCAGGAAAAAGTTATTATCTGTGGAATCCAACAACATATTCTGCATATATACCCTTATATTACAGCAGTTTTGTAAACTAACAGTCTAATTCATAATAACTCCTTAATTTAGGTTTTATCCATACATAAGTTATGAGACGTTATCTGTCTTATAAGCTCAAAATAAAAAATCTTATTCATAAACCTTTCATATGAGCAAATTAACTAATAAACGATTTTAATGACATGCTGGCAATACCATGATGTTATTTCAGCATAGTGATGCACATTAAAAGCTATCGGTTACTTCGGTAATTTTTTAATATTCATAAAAATAATGTAATAGTAACACAATTATACATAAAAATGTGTGTGAAGATAAATTCGAATTTGAAAAGCAAAGACATAAACCATCTTTCTTTAGCTAACACATTTTTTGCGTTAACAGAGCTCTGTTAATAGTTTAACAGCGACTATGTACGGGTATTTCAGGACTTATTAGGCGTTTAATGGACACACATTCCAATTTTAGGAAGAAAAGGTACCCCCATATGGAAGCTATATTGTTCACTTTGTATCTCATAAAAAAAAAATTCATATTTATTTAGTTTTAGGTTAAAAAAAAGCCGAAACAAATTCTTTCAAAAAAAACCAAATAAGTGGAGAAGATCAGTGGCCATTATGGAAAAATACGAAAATGCACATATATCACACTATATGGAGATGATACTCCAAGGGGTCCCCAATGACGCTGTATTAGTGGTATTCCTGAAATAATTTTGGGATTTGAGAAAATTAAATTTGAAAAATTCAATTTTTTTGCAAAATGACTGGAGAAGATCAGTGGCCATTATGGAAAAATACGAAAATGCACGTATATCACACTATATGGAGATGATACTCCAAGGGGTCCCCAATGACGCTGTATTAGTGGTATTCCTGAAATAATTTTGGGATTTGAGAAAATTAAATTTGAAAAATTCAATTTTTTTGCAAAATGACTGGAGAAGATCAGTGGCCATTATGGAAAAATACGAAAATGCACATATATCACACTATATGGAGATGATACTCCAAGGGGTCCCCAATGACGCTGTATTAGTGGTATTCCTGAAATAATTTTGGGATTTGAGAAAATTAAATTTGAAAAATTCAATTTTTTTGCAAAATGACTGGAGAAGATCAGTGGCCATTATGGAAAAATACGAAAATGCACATATATCACACTATATGGAGATGATACTCCAAGGGGTCCCCAATGACGCTGTATTAGTGGTATTCCTGAAATAATTTTGGGATTTGAGAAAATTAAATTTGAAAAATTCAATTTTTTTGCAAAATGACTGGAGAAGATCAGTGGCCATTATGGAAAAATACGGAAATGCACATATATCACACTATATGGAGATGATACTCCAAGGGGTCCCCAATGACGCTGTATTAGTGGTATTCCTGAAATAATTTTGGGATTTGAGAAAATTAAATTTGAAAAATTCAATTTTTTTGCAAAATGACTGGAGAAGATCAGTGGCCATTATGGAAAAATACGAAAATGCACATATATCACACTATATGGAGATGATACTCCAAGGGGTCCCCAATGACGCTGTGTTAGTGGTATTCCTGAAATAATTTTGGGATTTGAGAAAATTAAATTTGAAAAATTCAATTTTTTTGCAAAATGACTGGAGAAGATCAGTGGCCATTATGGAAAAATACGAAAATGCACATATATCACACTATATGGAGATGATACTCCAAGGGGTCCCCAATGACGCTGTATTAGTGGTATTCCTGAAATAATTTTGGGATTTGAGAAAATTAAATTTGAAAAATTCAATTTTTTTGCAAAATGACTGGAGAAGATCAGTGGCCATTATGGAAAAATACGAAAATGCACATATATCACACTATATGGAGATGATACTCCAAGGGGTCCCCAATGACGCTGTATTAGTGGTATTCCTGAAATAATTTTGGGATTTGAGAAAATTAAATTTGAAAAATTCAATTTTTTTGCAAAATGACTGGAGAAGATCAGTGGCCATTATGGAAAAATACGAAAATGCACATATATCACACTATATGGAGATGATACTCCAAGGGGTCCCCAATGACGCTGTATTAGTGGTATTCCTGAAATAATTTTGGGATTTGAGAAAATTAAATTTGAAAAATTCAATTTTTTTGCAAAATGACTGGAGAAGATCAGTGGCCATTATGGAAAAATACGAAAATGCACATATATCACACTATATGGAGATGATACTCCAAGGGGTCCCCAATGACGCTGTATTAGTGGTATTCCTGAAATAATTTTGGGATTTGAGAAAATTAAATTTGAAAAATACAATTTTTTTGCAAAATGACTGGAGAAGATCAGTGGCCATTATGGAAAAATACGAAAATGCACATATATCACACTATATGGATATGATACTCCAAGGGGTCCCCAATGACGCTGTGTTAGTGGTATTCCTGAAATAATTTTGGGATTTGAGAAAATTAAATTTGAAAAATTCAATTTTTTTGCAAAATGACTGGAGAAGATCAGTGGCCATTATGGAAAAATACGAAAATGCACATATATCACACTATATGGAGATGATACTCCAAGGGGTCCCCAATGACGCTGTATTAGTGGTATTCCTGAAATAATTTTGGGATTTGAGAAAATTAAATTTGAAAAATTCAATTTTTTTGCAAAATGACTGGAGAAGATCAGTGGCCATTATGGAAAAATACGAAAATGCACATATATCACACTATATGGAGATAATACTCCAAGGGGTCCCCAATGACGCTGTATTAGTGGTATTCCTGAAATAATTTTGGGATTTGAGAAAATTAAATTTGAAAAATTCAATTTTTTTGCAAAATGACTGGAGAAGATCAGTGGCCATTATGGAAAAATACGAAAATGCACATATATCACACTATATGGAGATGATACTCCAAGGGGTCCCCAATGACGCTGTATTAGTGGTATTCCTGAAATAATTTTGGGATTTGAGAAAATTAAATTTGAAAAATTCAATTTTTTTGCAAAATGACTGGAGAAGATCAGTGGCCATTATGGAAAAATACGAAAATGCACATATATCACACTATATGGAGATGATACTCCAAGGGGTCCCCAATGACGCTGTGTTAGTGGTATTCCTGAAATAATTTTGGGATTTGAGAAAATTAAATTTGAAAAATTCAATTTTTTTGCAAAATGACTGGAGAAGATCAGTGGCCATTATGGAAAAATACGAAAATGCACGTATATCACACTATATGGAGATGATACTCCAAGGGGTCCCCAATGACGCTGTGTTAGTGGTATTCCTGAAATAATTTTGGGATTTGAGAAAATTAAATTTGAAAAATTAAATTTTTTTGCAAAATGACTGGAGAAGATCAGTGGCCATTATGGAAAAATACGAAAATGCACATATATCACACTATATGGAGATGATACTCCAAGGGGTCCCCAATGACGCTGTATTAGTGGTATTCCTGAAATAATTTTGGGATTTGAGAAAATTAAATTTGAAAAATTCAATTTTTTTGCAAAATGACTGGAGAAGATCAGTGGCCATTATGGAAAAATACGAAAATGCACATATATCACACTATATGGAGATGATACTCCAAGGGGTCCCCAATGACGCTGTATTAGTGGTATTCCTGAAATAATTTTGGGATTTGAGAAAATTAAATTTGAAAAATTCAATTTTTTTGCAAAATGACTGGAGAAGATCAGTGGCCATTATGGAAAAATACGAAAATGCACATATATCACACTATATGGAGATAATACTCCAAGGGGTCCCCAATGACGCTGTATTAGTGGTATTCCTGAAATAATTTTGGGATTTGAGAAAATTAAATTTGAAAAATTCAATTTTTTTGCAAAATGACTGGAGAAGATCAGTGGCCATTATGGAAAAATACGAAAATGCACATATATCACACTATATGGAGATGATACTCCAAGGGGTCCCCAATGACGCTGTGTTAGTGGTATTCCTGAAATAATTTTGGGATTTGAGAAAATTAAATTTGAAAAATTCAATTTTTTTGCAAAATGACTGGAGAAGATCAGTGGCCATTATGGAAAAATACGAAAATGCACATATATCACACTATATGGAGATGATACTCCAAGGGGTCCCCAATGACGCTGTATTAGTGGTATTCCTGAAATAATTTTGGGATTTGAGAAAATTAAATTTGAAAAATTCAATTTTTTTGCAAAATGACTGGAGAAGATCAGTGGCCATTATGGAAAAATACGAAAATGCACGTATATCACACTATATGGAGATGATACTCCAAGGGGTCCCCAATGACGCTGTATTAGTGGTATTCCTGAAATAATTTTGGGATTTGAGAAAATTAAATTTGAAAAATTCAATTTTTTTGCAAAATGACTGGAGAAGATCAGTGGCCATTATGGAAAAATACGAAAATGCACATATATCACACTATATGGAGATGATACTCCAAGGGGTCCCCAATGACGCTGTGTTAGTGGTATTCCTGAAATAATTTTGGGATTTGAGAAAATTAAATTTGAAAAATTAAATTTTTTTGCAAAATGACTGGAGAAGATCAGTGGCCATTATGGAAAAATACGAAAATGCACATATATCACACTATATGGAGATGATACTCCAAGGGGTCCCCAATGACGCTGTATTAGTGTATTAGTATTAGTTATTTATTTTAGTTTTGATTCACTATGTTTCATATGCAGGTAATGTTAACATTACTCTGTTAACTAATTCTGTTGTTAAAAAGAATTTAACTTTCGTAGCTAACTTCACACACTTCTTCTCCAGTTATTTTGCAAAAAAATTGAATTTTTCAAATTTAATTTTCTCAAATCCCAAAATTATTTCAGGAATACCACTAACACAGCGTCATTGGGGACCCCTTGGAGTATCATCTCCATATAGTGTGATATATGTGCATTTTCGTATTTTTCCATAATGGCCACTGATCTTCTCCAGTCATTTTGCAAAAAAATTTAATTTTTCAAATTTAATTTTCTCAAATCCCAAAATTATTTCAGGAATACCACTAACACAGCGTCATTGGGGACCCCTTGGAGTATCATCTCCATATAGTGTGATATACGTGCATTTTCGTATTTTTCCATAATGGCCACTGATCTTCTCCAGTCATTTTGCAAAAAAATTGAATTTTTCAAATTTAATTTTCTTAAATCCCAAAATTATTTCAGGAATACCACTAACACAGCGTCATTGGGGACCCCTTGGAGTATCATCTCCATATAGTGTGATATATGTGCATTTTCGTATTTTTCCATAATGGCCACTGATCTTCTCCAGTCATTTTGCAAAAAAATTGAATTTTTCAAATTTAATTTTCTCAAATCCCAAAATTATTTCAGGAATACCACTAATACAGCGTCATTGGGGACCCCTTGGAGTATCATCTCCATATAGTGTGATATATGTGCATTTTCGTATTTTTCCATAATGGCCACTGATCTTCTCCAGTCATTTTGCAAAAAAATTGAATTTTTCAAATTTAATTTTCTCAAATCCCAAAATTATTTCAGGTATACCACTAATACAGCGTCATTGGGGACCCCTTGGAGTATCATCTCCATATAATGTAATATATGTGCATTTTCGTATTTTTCCATAATGGCCACTGATCTTCTCCACTTATTTGGTTTTTTTTGAAAGAATTTGTTTCGGCTTTTTTTTAACCTAAAACTAAATAAATATGAATTTTTTTTTTATGAGATACAAAGTGAACAATATAGCTTCCATATGGGGGTACCTTTTCTTCCTAAAATTGGAATGTGTGTCCATTAAACGCCTAATAAGTCCTGAAATACCCGTACATAGTCGCTGTTAAACTATTAACAGAGCTCTGTTAACGCAAAAAATGTGTTAGCTAAAGAAAGATGGTTTATGTCTTTGCTTTTCAAATTCGAATTTATCTTCACACACATTACATAAAATAGATGTGATTGAAGTAATATTTACTTACTTACTTACTTAGCTGGCCATAACAACCCGTTAACGGGTTTCGGCCTGCTTCAGCACTAGTCTCCAGGCGCTTCTGCTTAGCGCGCGCCTTCTCCAGTTGGTCACACCAATCGATGACAGGGCTTCATCAACCTGGTCCTTCCAACGTAAACAGGGTCGTCCTCTACGCCGACGTCCAGTGACCTTCGCATCGAAAACTTTCTTCGCTGGAGCAGATTCTTCCATCCGAACAACATGGCCGAGCCAGCGCAGCCGCTGGATGTTAATGCGCTGGACAACATCTCCGTCGCCGAGGAGCTCATACAGCTCATGGTTGGTTCTAATGCGAAACTCATCGCCATGCCTTAGAGGACCAAAGATCTTACGAAGAACTTTTCTCTCAAACACTCCCAGAACCGCTGCATCGGCACAAGACAGCGTCCATGCTTCCGCACCATAGAGAAGCACCGGGAGAATAAGCGACTTGTAGAGTGTTAATTTCGTCGCACGCGAGAGGTCTCTATTACTAAACTGCCTACCGAGACCGTAGTAGCACCTGTTGGCCAATGTGATTCTTCGCCTGATCTCTAGACTGACATCATTTTTGCTGGTAATGGCGTATATTTACTGCTGTTAAAAAATAACTAAGTAAAATAAACTGAAAAAATAAAAAAAAAATTTCCTTTGAAGCACATTTTTTTAATTCATGTATAAAGTAATCGAATACTACCATTCTCTTTTTGGTTTGTGCATCACTATTCTGTTTACATTTTTTTATATCAAAATTTGGTAAAATAGAATTGTAAAATGGAGAGAAGGAGAAAGAGAGGCTTACATTCGTAATTTCTACAGGCACTGAGCCTGTAAAGGAAAGAGATGGAATATGTTATCCAAAATAAAAACAATTTTTTGGCCATTTAGAAATTTAATTTTGTACAGAGACTGCAATCATTTGCTATTATATGAAAATTTTTAATTATATGAATTTAAATATATACATATGTATCTATACTTGCAACTATATACATAAGTTTTATTCATTGTAATACTATATTCACTCTTATTCTGCGTTTCGATTACGTTCCCGCATTCAGTTACGCTCGAATCGAAAATAGGTATTCTAAAAAAAAAACCTAATCGGAAGAAAAAGAAGAAGAGAAGAGTATGTTCAAACCAGCTGCTTTGTTATGAAACGTATGAAATAGAAACATAAAAATAAAAAATTTTGTAAACAATGTAATTGCCAAACTATAAAAAATAAAATTTGATGAATAATAAATAAATAAAAATAAAATATTTTAGCTTTAGGTCGTTAAATTTTTTATTTAACAACTAATAAAGGTCAAATAAAAAACAAAAATTATCACATTTTTATTTAAAATAAAATATACTTAGGCTAACAGGAAAGATTGGCTGGCTCATCATCATCTTCTAATCTGAATCTAAATCACTAGATGCTCCAGTTTTAACATTCGCAGCTTGATTTCTACCTTCTTTTTTAGCAATTCCTCTTTAATTTTATTGTGGCGCCGCTGTTCTTCTAACTGTTGTGTAGCAATGTCAGACTGCTTCTCTAAAGAGCGATTTATGCGCTGTAAATGCGTAGACATCTCGTCATACCTTTTCAAAATGGTTTCATTGAATTTTCTGACATCGTTGTGAAATTCTTTCTGGGCAGTTATTTGCTCTTTCAGCAAAGACGAAGTGTTTTCTTTTGTACTAAGCTGCTGACGCCTTCTTGAAGTAGTAGCTACATCAGCAAGATCTTCAGACCGAGCGGAAATATCCATTTCGGTAGGTCGCGTATCATCTGGTACCTCGCTGGCCAAAATCCGAAATCCACTGTACCGCTAATGCCACTTGTACTTGTTACCAAGCCCGTCAGCTGAATTACTTTTTCCTCAAGGTGGCTAATGCGCTGTAAGCGACAGTTGCCTCCTCCGGTGCTCATCATTTCCTTTTTGTTTGTTGTTAACTTGCGTTTTATATAACTTTTCCAGTCAATCCACACCTTAAAAAATATTTTTAATATGCATACATATGCAACTAAAACGTCATACTTTCTTCCATGCAGCGTCAGTTTTTATTGGTGGACCTATTGCGTTAAGTGCATTTGAAACTTCTTCCCAGAATGCCTCTACTTCTTCCTTGGGACGCTTATGATACCCAGACGCAATATCATCCTTCGTTGCCATTAAACTCGCCAGCTTTTCATACTTTTCATAAATTTATTACAAAATAAATTTATAGCACTTTATACTCACATTTTATTTAATTATACACTTTTTTAACTACAAAAACAAATATCGAAAAACTTTCCGTTAGTAAATAAACAACTTGAAAAAACGTAGCTACGATCGTAACGCAAAATACATACAATCGAAAAACAAATTGAATTGTTACGGGGAACGGAACGCAGAATACCAAATTTGCCAAACTGAGCAATTTACGATCCGAATCGAAACGCAGAATAAGGGTGATTATTCCACTTTTATTTATACAATATCCAATCTAACTCACAAATGTCGTATTATTGTACGGTTAAAGTACTTAGAAACCTACAATAAAAATTTCTTATTTATAAATGGTTTATGAATACAAAATTAAGAGATTTTGCTTATAAGGCTCTTATAAGCACGTTTTATCTCATTATGAATTAGACTGTAAGCATTTATTAAAGACTTAAACCTCTGTATAAAAACAATAACATTCTATATATAGTTTATATTACTTCTGGAAATAAACCATTTATCAAAGACTTAAACCGCTGTTTATTTTGATGTAAGTAAACATAAAAGCCATACATGAAAACTTACTTACTTACTTACTTGCTGGCCATAACAACCCGTTAACGGGTTTCGGCCTGCCTCAACACTAGTCTCCAGGCGCCTCTGCTAAGCGCACGCCTTCTCCAGTTGGTCACACCAATTGATGACAGGGCTCCATCTACCTGGTTTTTCCAACGTAAGCATGGACGTCCTCTACGCCGACGTCCAGTGACCTTCGCATCGAAAACCTTTTTCGCTGAAGCAGATTCTTCCATCCGAACAACATGGCCGAGCCAGCGCAGCCGCTGGATGTTAATGCGCTGGACAACATCTACGTCCCCGAGGAGCTCATACAGCTCATAGTTGGTCCTAATACGAAACTCATCGCCTTGCTTCAGTGGACCAAAGATCTTGCGAAGAATTTTTCTCTCAAACACTCCCAGGACCGCTGCATCGGCATAAGACAGCGTCCATGCTTCCGCACCATAGAGAAGCACCGGAAGAATAAGCGACTTGTAGAGTGTTAACTTCGTCCACGAGAGAGGTCTCTGTTACTAAACTGCCTACCGAGACCAAAATAGTACCTGTTGGCCAGTGTAATTCTTCGCTTGATCTCCAGACTGACATCATTCTTGCTGGCAATGGCGGTGCCAAGGTAAATAAATTCCTTGACCACATCGAATGTATAGTTGCCGGCTGTAACCTGGGAGCCGATACGTTCAACATCCCTACTCGTCGACTACATGTACTTCGTCTTGCTCTCATTTACCGCCAGACCCATTTTAGCAGACTCTCGTTCAATAGCATTAAAGTCTGCGGTGACATCTCGCTTGGTATGCCCAATGATGTCTATGTATTCGGCATATGCAAGGAGCTGGACACTTTTATTAAAAATAGTGCCATTACGATGTACACCTGCCTTTCGCAAAACGCTCTCCATGACGAAGTTGAAGAGGTCGCAGGATAAGGGATCGCCTTGTCTGAAAGCTCGCACGGTATTAAAAGGCTCGGAGAGGTCTCTTCCTACCTTGACGGAGCTACAGGAGTTGCTCAGCGTCATTCTGCATAGCCTTATCAGCTTAGCAGGAATACCGAGCTCAGACATTGCGGCATAAACGCGATCCCTTATTGGGCTATCGAAGGCTGCCTTATAGTCGACAAAAAGATCGTGTGTGTCGACTTGACTTTCATGGGTCTTCTCCAGCATTTGGCGCAGTGTGAATGTCTGGTCAATGGTGGTCTTACCAGGTCTGAAGCCGCACTGATAAGGTCCAATCAGTGAGATGGCGAATGGCTTCAGTCGTTCACACAATACGCTCGTAAGAACCTTATATGCGATAGGGAGGAGGCTTATACCCCTGTAGTTGGTGCATATCGTGGGATCTCCATTTTTAAGGATGGGACAGAGAGCACTAAGATTCCAATCGTTGGGCATACTTTCCTCCAGCCATACACTGCAAATGAGCTGGTGCATGCACCTAACCAACTCATCGCCTCCATACTTGAAGAGTTCAGCTGGCATACATGAAAACGCTATAGAAATAAATTTCTTAAAATTAGAAGTAGAACTAGACCTATTTACAAGCGCTATGAAGTAGGTTTCAATGTATTATTAGAAAGTCTAAAGAGACTAGATTGTAATTATGTATAGACAATGCCTAGCATTTTCTTAAGAAAAAAGTTATAGACAAAAAATACCTGGGGTAGTGTAATTTTACATTATGTATATTCTGTATTTAGTGAACCTTACTTTTATAATATTTGGAAATTCTGTTTGGCTCAAGGTCCTTTTTACAAAACAATTAAAATACTTTTTTAAAAGTTTTTTATTTTAATTAAAATTTTTTTTTATTTATTTATTTTTAAAATTTTTTTATTTAAAATAAATTTAAACATATTGTTACGAATTGTCCTTTAGAATTCGTTTTATTATTCAAGGGTTCGATATTTGTAAACTAAAACACCGATACTTTTCGATTTAAAGCTTTATTTACACTCTTTAACGTTTAAAATACAACTAACTACTCACTGTAAACCTTAATGTGTAGCCCTATTTATAGTTCTATTTCCGTATTCATAAAAAATAAAACAGTTTTATTAGTTGCTTTTTTGACAATTACCCCATAGAAATATATCAAATAAGCACTCTATAAACTAATTTTATTTTTTATGAATACGGGCATAATTATGAATACGGGCACTAATGTTTTATTCTAGTAATTTCCAATTGTTTTTATGTATTAGTTTTTACATAATTATACAACAACAATTTTACTTTCAATAATTAATTTTATATAATTTTCATATACATTTTAAACCAACATGTATTTGTGTTTGTGAGTTTCTATATACATTTTCCCCTACATGTATATTTGTTTTTGTAATGATTTATAATTTTATAAACATATTTGAGAATGTTCCTAATATATTTGTGTTTGTAATAATAACAGCAAAACCTACTTTAAAAGACTGTAATGACGACTTTGCTTTATCAAATTATGTTTTCGTAACAATATGTTATGTTATGTTTAACGTTATTTGTGTTTTTATTATAGATACATTATTAACCCTGATGATGACCAGTGTATTTGGTCGAAATATTGGTCAAAATAAAAATAAACAATAATAAAATTAAAAACTTTTAAAAAAGTATTTTAATTGTTTTTTAAAAAGAACCTTAAGCCAAAAAGAATTTCCAAATTTTACATTATGGGTAATGTTAGACTGGGTATTTGAAGTATTTCTAAAAAACATGAATGAGGTTGCTATATATCGATAAAGAGGTCTAAGGGAGTAGATTCTAACTATATATAGCCCATATCAAGTTGTTTCTCAGGGAAAAAGTTATAGACAAAGAAAGTACAATGGGTGGTGTATTTTACATTATGGGTAACGTTAGACTGGGTATTTGAAGTATTTCCAAAAGACATGAATGAGGTTGCTATATATCGCTGAAGAGGTCTAAGGGAGTAGATTCCAACCATATGTAGCCCATATCCAGTTGTTTCTTTTTTCTCAAAAGCGATTTTTTTAAATTCTATTTTCTCAAATCCCAAAATTGCGCTGGTTTTACCAATGTCATGGATCGAAAAGGGACTCCATAGAGCACAATTTGTATATAGTGGCATATGTGTACTATTTCCCATTTTTCCGTAATGACCCCTAATCTTCTAGAGAATTTTCGATTTTTTTTTTCTTAAAAGCGATTTTTTTAAATTCAATTTTCTCAAATTCCAAAATTGCGCTGGTTATACCAATGGTATGTATCGAAAGGGGACTCCCTGGAGCACAATTTGTATATAGTGGCATATGTGTACTATTTCCCATTTTTCCATAATGACCCTAAATCCTCTAGAGAATTTTCGATTTTTTTTTTCTTAAAAAACGATTTTTTTAAATTCAATGTTCTCAAATCCCAAAATTGCGCTGGTTATACCAATGGTATGGATCGAAAGGGGACTCCATGGAGCACAATTTGTATATAGTGGCATATCTGTACTATTTCCCATTTCCTCAGAAATGACCACTAATCTTCTGGAGAATTCTAATATTTTTCATAAAGCGATTTTTTCAAAACC
The DNA here is from genome assembly GCA_963576795.1 of Metopia argyrocephala. NCBI lineage: Eukaryota > Metazoa > Arthropoda > Insecta > Diptera > Sarcophagidae > Metopia > Metopia argyrocephala. The sequence continues at coordinate 12,333,333 of OY756211.1, forward strand.
AAATTTACAAAATCCCAAAGTACCGCTGGCCATACTATTTATGGAACTCAATAGAGGACTCCCTGGACTACCATTCGTATATAGTCACCAATGTGTACCAAGTCCTGTTTCTCCTAAATCGGCTCGGTAATTATACCCTTTTGGCATATAACCACTGTTAACGAGTTAACAGAGCTCTGTTAACGTAAAATATGGCTGTACTAAATTATTTGGTATATGTCTAGACTAGTTAAATTCGAATTTTTCTTCTCACACATCTTTTTTGTCTATAACTTTTTTCTTAAGAAAATGCTAGGCATTGTCTATACATAATTACAATCTAGTCTCTTTAGACTTTCTAATAATATATTGAAACCTACTTCATAGTGCTGGTAAATAGGTCTAGATCTACTCCTAATTTTAGGAAACTTATTTCTATGGTGTTTTCATGTATGGCTTTTATGTTTACTTACACCAATATAAACAGCGGTTTAAGTCTTTGAGAAATGGTTTATTTCCAGAAGTAATATAAACTATATATAGAATGTTATTGTTTTTATACAGATATTTAAGTCTTTAATAAATGCTTAGTTTACAAAACTTTTATAATATATACTGTATATATGCAGAAAATGTTGTTGGATTCCACAGATAATAACTTTTTCCTGAGAAACAACTGGCTATGTTCTATGTATGGTTGGAATCTCTACTTTCTCAGACCTATCCAACGATACATATCAACCTTATTCATGTCTTTTAGAAATAGGCCTAAACTAAGTTTATATATAAATTTCACCGCTGCAGACTTTATTCGCTATAAATTTTTATCTGAGAAAGAACTTCGTATGGTCTATATACGGTTGGAAACTACTCCCTTTGACCTTTCTAATGACATATCGGAAGCTTATTCATGTCGTTTGGAAAAACGTCTATTACTCAGTTTAACATTCCGCAATGTGTGAAAATGGACCACCCCTCGCACTATTTTGGCAATAACTTTTTCCGTGAGAAACAACTGGGTATGATTTATGCATGGGTGGAAAATTCTCTCTTAGGCCTATTCAGTGATATTTTTTTTTTTGAGGAGAGGGGAAATGCATTTACGCACTTAGGTGGTTTTTGCCACCCGTTGTGCCAGACTCCACGCAATTATTGCGTGCCTACCGGTTAAAACCCCTCTCTATATCACCAGGCTCCAACCTGGGACCGTCAATTTATGACATTACTTCAGGATGGAGCCTTATATGCCGGTCCATTTGGACCCTACAGTTCTATCGACCCTATTCAGTGATATATCGAGACCTTGTTCATGTCCTTTGGAAATGCCGTTTAGAACCCATAAATACTTCGGTATAGATATTGTTATATAGGAAATTAAAGTACCTTTTATCGTTTTCTTTAATGAAATATGAAAAAAACATTTTATTTTCTCCATGATTTGCTTAAAACAATAATTTATTTTTCAGTTTTAGCGAAAAAATAAGAAATTTTAAAAATTTTTATATTTAACATTTGTGTGGAATGCATTAAACATGCGTGTGGGACGTATTTAACTTTAGAATTTATTTTCACACCCTTTTAAATTAAAACATTACAGAAATCGGGCTTATACAATTACACACTGAATCACTAAAATCCTAGATTTGATAGTTTTTATTTTAAATAAATCAAATTATTAACAAAATTTTACCCTGTATGTTATTTCTTGAGTCAACATTGTATGAAATTTAAATCTGTTTGTTATCACAGGTAGTATATTATTTACATATTTCACATTTTCTATTGATTCGTTAATTGTCTTATTACCAGGGACCGTAATCATTATAAGTTTTATAATAAAAATTACACAATAATGATTATATTGTGAGTTTTAAAGATTTTCTTCAATGGTAATGATTATTTTTGAGTAATAATGATAAAAATCAGCCATAATCATTATTTTTGAGCAAAAGAAATAAAACTCAAAAATAATCATTATTTATGATTTTTTTTTTTCGCTCAAAATAAAACTCACTTTCAATTTATGACTTTTTACATTAAAAATTTGGTCAGAACTAATAAAAGAAAAAAGTATTAAGAAATGCTTGTTCATTTTGTTATTTTATATATCATTTTCTTGCACAAAAATTATATAACTATTTTTTTCATACATCATATATAAAGTCGTAAATTAAAAGTGAGTTTTATTTTGAGCGAAAAAAATAAAAATCATAAAAAATGATTATTTTTGAGTTTTATTTCTTTTGCTCAAAAACCGAGTAAGTAAAAACGCAGCGCAGCGCCGCTCTTTTGGCTCTTTTTTGCTCTTTGCGCAAAGAGCAGAGCAAACTTTTTGTTGCTCTTGCTCTGCGCCATTTTTTTTGCTCTGCGCATTACAAGCGCTGCGCATAGAAGGCGCATTTGAGTTTTGAGCTTTCTTGCGCCACTCTTTTTTTGCGCAATGCGCAAAAGAGCCAAAAGAGTGCGCAATTGCGCATTGCTCATTTACTGTGGTGTAAAATACCTTTGAAGACAGTAATTTTAATATGAAAAAATAAGAAATAATTAAATGTAAATATAATTTATATTAGTATTTTCATATTTTTTAGAGTAAAATAATAAAACAATTTTTTTTTATTAAACTGGGGCCTTATCCTGTAATTCTCTTAAGATAAAATGCTTAAATTTTGGGTTTATGAAGCAGGCTGGGCGTTAGAATATATAAAATTAAAAAGTGTAGAGGTAATAGGCATGAAGTTTTTAAATTACAATAAGCGTTCAAGAATTCTATTCGTAGCCAAAAAGTACGAACTCTAGTTTATATATGTATTTTTAGCGATAAAGTTTTAGCTTAGGAGAGTTACACAATAAGGCCTCTGCTTATTTTTTTTTTCTTCACGCACATAAATTAGTACAACAAAATTTTTTCTGAAAATCACACGCGAATATATGCATTGAAAATTTTCTAAGTATACATATGTGAAGAATGAGTGAAAAAAAATTTTATTTTCTTCATGCAAATAAACGAGTATCATAAGTTTGTTTTTTTTTTTTCTCCTTAAAAACATACGCGAATGTCCCCATTCATCTTTATTTAAGTATATTTATGATGAAAATTTCCATCGGTAATAGTGTATAAAGTCATTTTCTGTAACGCAATGATTGACTGCACATAAAAATTTTATGCAAAGATTGTTAAAAAATAATAATAATGGTGCAAAAAATTGTTCCTTATGTATGTTCTAAGTGATTGATTTTTTGATTTAAAAAAACGAACAATAATCATTATTTACGGTCCCTGCTTATCACTATTAAAAAAATTATTTAATTGGGTGACAATTTCGTAGTTATCCTTATATTCTATATCATTAAATATAACATTTTATATCAAAGCTTTATTGTTCTTAAGTACTCTTTGACATTATTTATTTTTCTATTAATGAAATTATTCTTTTTTACTTCAATTTTCATTTTATAATTGTTCCATGCTATCCCTGTATATTCCATCTTATAAATTTCATATTTAAGAATTTTTTCTCTCCTCAACAGTCTTAGTTCAGCCTTAAATCCGGGGAATTTATTTAGAATTGGGCTGATAATGTCAAGATAAACTGGCTCAATTTAAAAAAAAAAATTGCGGTCCAATAATAGCAACCATTGCAAGCTCAAAATTTCTATAATGATCTTGTTGACTAGAAGTGAACCCAAGTATATATTATTATTCGTGACACTTAAACAGTTGTTATAAATGTGAATTTTTATAATATGCATGCAATTATGACGAATTAAGGAAATTATTTAGAATGAATTATGATTTAGTACTCATTAAGAACTTAAAAATGACAATCTTCTCAAATATAATTTATTTCATTCGAAAGAAATGTTGACTAGATTTTTCCTTAAAGCCTGGTATTGTGTTCAAAATTTCGTACGAAAAGCTGCCAAATTACATATAAAAATGTTTCGTTTGAAATAGTTGTGAAATAATGTTACCAAAGTAGTACTGTAAAAAAAGTTTAGCCACATTTTATTTTTCCATTCCAAATTTGACATGCAACAAATTATTTATCTTTAAAATAAATTGTTAAAAATTATAACTTATAATTTTAATTTAATTTATTTTTAAATTTAATTGTAAGTCCTAATATGACAATTTTACATAATAATGTAATTAACAGTGTGTTTTAAATTTATTAAATTGATGTCCCCTAATGAAACGTTGGGAAAAATTATTTAAAATTGTTTTAATGCCTTCATTAAAATATATAAGCCTAATAAGCTGAAATTTCTTCTAAATACTCAACAATTACGCCATTTTCGTTTTCAGAAAAAAGTAATCCTCAAAGTCTCTGTAAGTACCACAAAAACTCGACATATTTCTTTAATAAAATAAAAAATAAGTTTAACCGGAAAAAATTTGGTTTATTTTTCATTTTAGAAAGTATTTTTCTTCTCCTGTAAAATTTTTTCATAATAAGTAAATTAGATCTTTTTTGATTTCATATTACGTGATAGTACTTTTGTTAAAAAAATTATATTTCTTAGGCCCATTATTACAACTTGCCGTTAGTTAAAGGCAGGATTTTATCAGACCGATAAATTTCTTTCTGTTATTACAAGTTAACTTTAGCTTAAAGGTAAGGCAATCTTCCCAATAACTTTATCGGTCACTTTAGGTTAAAATTTATTTGTAATAACAGAAAGCGATTTATCCCTCCGATAAAATCCTGCCTTTAACTAACGGCAAGTTGTAATAATGGGCCTTAAACTAAAAAAAAAATTATTAAAACTAATTTGTTTATGCGAAATAATTTTGACAACCTTGATTTAAACTCTTTTAAGTTAGATATATTTTGTTTCGTGTAGAAATATTTAGTTTATACCAAAATATCCATTATGGCTGCAACATAAATTTTTAACGACGCAAAAATACGTTTTTTTGCCATTTTATATTAAAAATGTTTACTAATCTACTTATATATTTCACTATCAAGACAATTTCTTTTTCGTAAAATATTAATGTCATTGACTAGAATTTGTTTATATTTTAAAATAAAAAGATTATTTTTAAGGAGTTTTATAATTGAGTTTTACTAAACAAAACTTACAGAAATAGTATGTACTATATACATATATAATATGTATGTATATCTACATATTTCCTGTGTGCTGACACTTTTAAAATCGTCAAACAGCTCCTTAAGCTTAAGCGGCTAATTGCAAACAAATGGTCTCAAGCCGGGTTTTTTATTTTTTAGAAACCTGTTACAAGTTCAAAATCGCTTTTATTAAACTAAGTTACAGATAAATGGTATATAAATATATATTGCTTCTCAAAATCTAATATATGTACAGTGCGAGCTCGATTTTCGCAACTTGAAAAAACTGGCCTGTTGCAATTACCGAAAAAGTTGCAATTATCGACCACTTTTTATTGTACCTGAAAATACCCCATTTTTAATAAAAAGAAAAAAATTATTTGTAAAAAACAATTTTTTTATTAAAAAACAAAAAACTAACTGTTAAAAACCAGTCTTCTTGCTGAAACATTGGCGTAGCGAGCAATTTTTTGTTTTAAAAAAGTGAAATTATACAAATATGTTAGCCTACGCATCTTTGCTGCAAATCAGAAAACTGATGCGTTTTTATTTGTGTTTTAAAACGTGTTTGGGACAGCACTAACGTGGGAGAAATGCTATGGAAATGGGAAATGCTATAGAAATACAAACAGAAATCATTGTAAATATATTTAAAAAAATAGTGTTGCACTTATTGAGACTCATTTTTGAAAATCGTTGCACTTATAAAGACTGTAATGTAAAAAAATTGTCTGTTGCGCTAATCGGGGTGTTGCGTTAATCGGGGGTTGCGTTAATCGGGGGTTGCGATAATCGAGCTCGCACTGTATTTATTTTCTCCCTATTAAACAAAGAACACATAAATCTATATACACTCAATTCTCTTTTTATGCGGTAGATACGTTCCAAAACTAACCGCACAAAAAAAAAATCGCATAAAAAAATACACTATTGTAGTGTAAAAGAAGGAATGTGTTCCATTATTTTCAAAAACGCATAAAACCAAAAAATCATATAAAAAAGACATTAATTACATTATATAATTAGGGTTACGTTCCAAAATTTTTTAAAAGTTCATAGGACCAAAAAATCGCAAAGAAAAGTCGATATCAACTAATAAAAAAATGAGGATCCCTGAGAATTTTTGAGCAGAATATAAAGTTTTGGTAAATTCAAATCAAATACATAACATTACTTTATTTTTAATTAAATATATTTATTTCACATTACTTTAATTAGTAGTTTTATAAAAATTTTATATTTAGTCATTTTCTTCACTTTCTGATAACACCCGCAACCAACACCGCAAAAATTAAAGTTCTTAATCAACAAAACGTGTCTTTACTCAACGAAAGCATTGAGCATACATATGTAACTATTGTTTGCTTGCTCTGTATAGAAGAAATATTTAAAAAGGGGAATCCCATACAAAATACTATAGAAAAACAACGCATAACTTCAAAATCTTGTACAAAAAAATCAGAATTAGATTCTCAGGAAAAATCGCATAACTTCAAAACCGCATAAAAAAGATTCGCATAAAAAGAGAATTGAGTGTATGTACGTATGCAATTGTTTATACAATTAACATATTTGTTAAAAAATGTGTATCTATCTGTCCCCTTTAAATATTTTGTTCAATATTTTGTTTATTCCATAAGTTGGAGCAAATTTATTTTGGTTCAAGTAAAATTTGAATTTTATTTTCTTTAATCATTTTATTAGTATGGCGCATTTATTGTGTTTTTTTTACTAACAGAGAGATGGGCGTGTCATATTTGACAGATTTATTTATTAATAAGTCATTGTGATATTTTAATTCTTTTAAACACTAAATAGGTTGAAAGAAACCGACTTAAGTAAAATTATGATATCGAATAGTTGTTAATTAGTTTGTTAAATATTTTACGATAATTGATAACAAATGTTAATTTTTATTATTACTACTTGATTTAAGTCATGTATTAAAGAAACAAATTGCGCGTTAACCAGGTCCATTAATTGTATTTAGTTTTAAGAAGTAGATCAAAAAACAACTTATGTATATACTTATACATAGTAAACCAAGAAAGCACGAATGTAAACCAAAATAAAAAAAGTTGAGTCTCGGCTCCATAAGTCTAGTGTGTAATGTGATAGTTTTGAAGGGCGGGGGTTGTGGGTTTGATGCCCATCAGAGACTCTGGCTTGCTACGCTACTCTGACCATAGGGTGTTAGTCACTCTGTTTGTAATAATCCCAAGTGGAAAAAAAAAGAACTCTGTCAATTAGCTGCACCAACTGATCTAGCCAGCTGTCTGATTTGATGAGGTAATATCGCTGTTAAACCGCTTTATTAATAGTCTGTGGAAGATTTAAAATCAAAATTTCCGCGAGATTTATAGGGTCCGCCAAATAACTTTTTTTTTTTTGAAAATGCTATAAAAAAAACACTTAATATTTTCTTAAATTTCTTTTTTTATTTGAAAATACAATACTTCCGGTTAATAATAGAAAATAATTTCATTCAAATGGCTGCCTCGGCTGGCCATGCAGTAGCCTACACGATCGGTCCAATTTTTAAGCACACTATCGATTGTGTTCAGCTGTATTTCACCAATGGCTTCACGAATATTGCCCCTTAAAGCGTCAATTGTCTCTGGCTTGTCGGCGTAACACTTATCTTTGACGGCACCCCACAAATAATAGTCCAACGGTGTCAAATCGCAGCTCCGAGGTGTCCAAACGACATCAGCTCTGCGACTGATAATTCGATCTTCAAAAACAGAATCACAAAATCATAGTTGTAAAACTCAGGGTAGTATGAGAAGAGATGAAATTTTTTTTATTTTGTACTCAAAATTATCTATTTTCTTAAGAGGCAACATAACTTCCTATCACGTTTATAGGGGAAAATTCCAACGTTTTATACTGATTTTTTAACACTTGGTTTAGGTATGATAAAAATGACACAATTTTTCCTTGTGTTTTTTTTTTTGGCTCCGTCTTAAAAGCATCCACGAAGATGGGTGCATGAGATTAGAAAAAACTGCACAACGTATAAAAGACAATTAGAATAAATCGTATACGACTTTTTCAAACATATTGTATGAACTTTTCCTTATGTAATTGTTAACGAATACATAGAAGACATTGTCTAAGATGTTGTCGTTAAAGACATCGTAATCGACAATGTCTGTATTGCTGTCGTTGATGGCAGCGTAAACGATATTGCCTTCCAGGTTGTCGCTGATGAAACATTCAATATTTTTGTTGAAGACAATGTAGACGACATTGTTAATTGTTATTGTCATTGTTTTTACACAAATATTTTTTCATTAAATAAAAAACTATAAATTTAAGACACAATGAGCAAACATACAGTTATTTCATTAAAATGTTAAAATTAATGCCCGTATTCATAAAAACTATTTAAGGTTTATTGAGGACTTATTTGATAAATTTCTATGCAATACTTGTCAAATAAACCCTCAATAAACCTAAAATAGTTTTTATGTATACGGGCATAAAATTATAATATGAGTACATACATATTTAACATTTTAAATTAAATTTTTTTTCCGTTTTTTTCTTTTTTTAGAGACTTTTTTATCCAAATAAAATATAATATCACATATTCATATGCTTATCTATCCTTTTTGGGAAACCATATAAAAATATGTGTAGATACATATTTGTATGTAAATATTTAATAAAATAAAATAGAGATTCTGGAAGGTTTCCATAATTTTTTTTTATTTATTTCCTTCGTACTTGTATTCATTTATTAATTCTTTGCGTCAAATTCTTTTAACTTTTTTGTTTATTACACGTATATTCGGTTGAAACGCCATTCAAATTTTCCTCTAAAGTACCACAATGCAATTAGGTATTTAATATTTGACGGGCGTGTCTGTAACGTACACTACTCTGTCAAAGAGCGTGTCTTCAATATTTTGCTTACCATCGACAATTTCGATCAAATAGATTACAAAATATGTTGCACGAATACTTCCTCGATGTTGTCGACAAATGTTAGTGACATATTTATAATGTCTTAAAGACATCCTTGAAGTCAATGCCAACTGGGTCAGTATCAGATAGCTGTTAAAAAATTAGAGAATCTAAGAATAATGTGAAATTCTATGATTTAAAAAAATTTTTTGGAAAGTTGGATAATTTTGTGGTTTTCTTGAAAGAATATTATTATCTTTAATATCTTAAAAAAGTCTTCCATTTCGTTTAACCTAAATGTCTTCACTTTTATCTCATATAATACTTAAAAAACAAACACAACAAACAAAAAATAATCCAAAAAACTGGTAAAAAGTAGTATGCAATGTGTTTGTTTATTAATTATTAAAATGTCCAATCAGTAAAAGATCACATTTGACCACATTTGTCATCAATATTTAAAAATCAATTTAAATTCAATTACATACGCAAAATAATTTTTGCAACATCTGCTCTTTTCAATTTGAAATATATTTATATTAAAACTGTTTACAGCATAACGTTAAGTACATATAAATACAGTAGTGTCTCGAAATATTAGAATATTTTTGAAATAAAATTAATTAATCCAAACTCTTTTAATAAGGATTAGTTTATGAATTGTGAAAATCAATGCATACAAATTCATACAAATTTAAACATTTGTAAAAATGCTTGTAAGACTTATTTCTTATAATTGAATGCAAGGACAAAAACATTTTTTAAAACGTTCTCAAACGTCAAATTCGTAAAAAGTACTACGTAAATCTACATCGATCTTTTCTTCTGGTGTCGACAGCTCTAATTGCTGTAAACTCTTTAAAATAAGTCTCCTTATTGGTAAAACTTTAATAAGACGTGTACGCACTGTTTGCCAGGTATGACAATTTCTCTTCCTTTTGACGATTTTCACCCTAAAAATACCAAAATGACAATTTTTTTTTTTTCTGAATTTCAAAATAAAGGAAATTTTTCGTGTTTCTGTGAGTTAATAAAAGATGAATCACCGACGGTTAAAATAAAAAAACCATCTGCCACATTGTATGCGTTTGTATTGGTTAAGAAATATGTACACGATCTGTGCTTTGGGTTGCTGACTGTTGACCAGTGGGATGCCTCAAGTTTGTATGATTTAATACTAAACTATTTTTATAAAAATAACATTGATTATAACAAATACTTATACTTAATTGCTTTTGCCGCAGATGGAGCATCAGTCATAACCGAAAAGGTACATTCAGTATCCTAAAATATCCAAAATTATAAACCACATTTAAAATTAAATGCGTTTTACTAATGATTGGCTTTATGCCTTATATTATATATATCTTCAATTCTATCATCACTATTACCTGCTTTCCTAGTAAATGGAAAGATGCAAAAATTATACCAGTCCCTAAATCGAACAGTGAATTTCGGCCTATTGCTATATTGAGCTTCCTATCTAAGGCATTTGAGAATATTCTGCACCACCAGATGAATACATATGTTCGTGATAACGAACTGTTATGCGAATGGCGGTCGGGTTTTCGTAAGGATCACAGCTGTGTCACGACCTTGGTGGATGTTTTAGAGAATATAAGGAGTGGGTTAGATGCTGGTAGGGTGAATTTCCTAGTGCTTCTTGATCATTCGCGAGCATTCGATACCGTTGACCATGGAATATTGTTGAGCAAGTTAAGGACCAGGTTTAATTTTTAATTTTTCTTCGACTGCATTAAAACTTTTATCATCTTATCTCACCGGTCGTACACAGTCTGTAATTGTGGGTAATGCAGTATTCAGTCCCATGCGACTTTAGAGAGGTGTTCCTCAAGGGTCAATTTTGGGACCACTGTTATTTTCTCTATATGTTAATGATTTGCCGAATGTTTTATCAGACTGCAATGTTCACATGTACGCGGATGATGTGCAACTATGCCTTAGTAGTCCATTGCATAGGTAGGTAGGTAGGTCAAATGGCCAGTTGATCCGAAACTCTGATCAACTACAATTAGCACAAGATGCCGTTTTGATACCATTGCAGGACCAAACTAAAGTTACCTAAAAGTAGAAAAAGAAGAGAAAATAACTACAGCCAACCAGAGCTGTCTATAAAGTGAAGTAAAGCAAGGGGGTCCAGATTCGCACATTGCGCCAAGCCGTCGAAAAAGGGCACCCCAAAAATCTTCAAAAGTCTGACCGCCAGACCTGGGCAGTCACAAAGAAAATGTTCCACAGTCTCCCTCTTAGAAGAATCCCCGCAACTTCTGCAGTGCGGATTAAAGGGGAGGCGCAGCCTCTCTGCGTGTCTACCGATCAGCCAATGACCCGTATACACCGCTATGAGTCTGGACAAGGACTGACGGGGAATCCCCAAGATTCCCAGAGTCTTACCCCGGTTATACCGTGGCCAAAGTGTCCTAGAAACAGCACAGGTAGTGATGCAATTCCACCTGCTCTGTGCTTTCCCAAGGAAAAACTTGGATATCCTTTCCTTAATGGTGGTCATAGGGCAGTGGACATGCAGGTAGGAAGCGACATGCTCCCCTCCGGCAGAAGCTCCCCTAGCGAGCTCATCTGCCCTCTCATTTCCCAGGATATCCCTACGACCAGGAACCCATGCCAAGGAGATGCCACAAACGTCCCCAAGACGCTTCAGCTCCTCCTTTCAACGAAGGACGAGGGAAGAGTTTCCCATGGGCGAAGCCAGGGCTCTGATAGCAACCTGGCTATCAGAAAAAATCCTGACTTCACCCCCTATACACCGTTATCTCAGAATGCTCAGTGCTTGCATGATTGCAAACACCTCGGCCTGGAAAACACTGCATGTGTCCGGCAATCTAAAAGACTCTGCCAGTTTGGCAGACTCGGACAAAATACCAGCCCCCACGCCGGAATCCATCTTAGAGCCATCCGTGAAGACCGAAAAACCGGGACCCACACCAACTCTTCCTAATGCCCATTCTTCCCTACTGGGGAAGACAACCTTGGCACACCCCCCAAAATCCAACTTCCGGAGGGCCAGGTCAGTACGTATATCCCGTATATGAGGAGGGAGTAGCCCTAGAATATTACTATGGCCCCCTGAAAATCGTCCCCAGAGGCCCAGCTCTCTCAATCTGATCGCACTCTGAGTTGAAATCGACATAGCCTGAAGGTCCACAGGCAGTAGGTGCAGAACGACGTTCAGAGCAGCATTGGGGCAAGTCCTGCAGGCCCCAGTGATACCTATAAACGCAGTCCTCTGCACTCTTTCCAGCTTAGTGACAATATAGCCCTTGCGAAGGGCTACCCACCACACCAAGCAACCATAGGTTAAAATTGGCAAAACCACCTGGTTGTACATCCAGAGCACCATATGAGGTCTGAGTCCCCATCTTCGACCAAACATAGATTTACAGGAGTAAAAGGCCACACAGGCCTTTTTCACCCGCTCCTCTACATGAAGCCTCCAATGGAGCTTTGAGTCCCGTATTACACCCAGATACTTGACCCTGGATGAGAGCTCCAGAGTCTGACTACCCATTCTGGGCAGTCTAAACAACGGAGGTTTGTATCTTCTGGTGAATAGCATTAGCTGAGTTTTAGAAGGATTAACCCGAAGACCACACCTGGCGGCCCAATCACCCAGCTTACCTAAAGCACCCTCCAAGATCTCACTCATAACTGAAGGGAATGGTCCCGAAACCAGCAGGACCAGGTCATCAGCATAAGCAACTACCTTGACCCCACCGCCATTAATTACGGATAGGATCTCAACGGTGACTAGCCATAAAAGGGGTGAAAGAACACCACCCTGGGGTGTTCCCCTGCTCACAAATCTTGTGACCTTGGCCCCAGCTAGCACCGCATTAATTTCCCTGCATCCGAGCAGAGAAGCGACCCAAAGATAGATATATCTCTCCACCCCTAAGTCCCTTAAAGCCCTAGTAATAGACCCAGTCCTTACATTGTTGAAGGCACCTTCAATATCAATGAAGGCAGCAAGAGTGAACTGCTTACACTCCAAGGATTTTTCCACCGAACCCACCACCTCATGTAGTGCCGTCTCGGTGGACTTCCCCCTCACATAGGCATGCTGGGCAGCCGAGAGCTTGCTCTCCAGGTTCTGACGGAGATGACTGTCTATCACCCTATCCAGCACCTTAAGAACAAAGGAGGTAAGACTAATTGGCCTGAAATCACTCGCCATAACATGCCCCCTTCTACCCACCTTGGGAATGAAGACCACCTTGGTCCTCCTCCAACTACTGGGTACGTAGTTAAGGGCCAAACATGCCGAGAAAATCGTCCGCAGAATAGGGATCGCAGTTCCCTGCGTCTTCTGCAATATTATTGGCGTTATACCATCCAAACCCGGTGACTTGAAGGGAGAGAAGCTGTTAATGGCCCAGGAAATCCTTTCCGGCGAAAGAAAGGTTTCCTGCGAAATATCACACGTCTCCCCCTGTTCCACCGGCTCATCAACCTCCCCGGAGTTCTCCGGAAAGTGAGCGTCAACGAGTATTTCCAAGGACTCCATTAATGATTCCGCCCACGTCCCGTCTGTCCTCGCAATTAGAGTCCTGCAGGAGTGGTCCCTAGATAGGATATTGCCGAGTCTCGCAGTGTCCTTAGTGGATTCGATGGATTCGCAATACTTTCTCCAAGAATCTCGCTTCGCATCTCTGATGGCCTTCTTATAGTCCCTCAAGCACTCCTTATAGGCTTGAAAGTCCCTGGCCGAGTAGCAAGCATTGAAGACCGCTCTGACCCTCTTCCTCAATTCAGAAAGGTCCTTACTCCACCAAGGAGGATAGGTCTTCTTACAAAAAGTGAGAGGACAAGACACCCTGAAGGCCGACTGATACGACCCCTCAAGGACCTCGACGTGTCTGTCCAAATCGCCTACGGAAGAAATGTGAGATTCCAGCCCGTTCACCTTTCCCCTGAAAACTCTATTAAACAGATCCCAGTTCATCCTCCTTGGGTCCCTTCGGGGTGAAGGGACACTCCGACCGGACCCAACTTGGTAGAAGATCAACCTGTGATCTGAGAAGGAAACTCTCCAGTTTTCAACATTTAGGGAACGGGTAGAAAGGGTAATATCAAGGACTTCCTCCCAACCACTTGACGTTACCGACCCAGGAAACACAAAAGTGGGGGTCCTGCCCCTGTTACAAATAGATAAATTTTGGCTAATAATAAAATCAAAAAGAGACTCACCCCGTTCGTTGATTTCGCTGCTTCCCCAAATGGTATGTCTGGCATTTGCGTCGCAGCCGAAAAGTATGTTCTCTTTTTTGGGTAAAAGAGACTACGTCAGTCGCAGCACTTCCTCAGGAGGCGCTGCACGGTGATGAGCCATATAAGCGGATACCAAGAAAAAGCAACGGCTTCCTGATGGTTCCACTCTAACAACCGCTACATCGGGAGAGCTAAAGTTAGACAACAAGAAGGCATTAATAGTTCTCTTAACAAGAACACAGGCCCTAGGCCTACCTGCATGTTAAACGTAAAATAGGTTAAAGGATCTATCCTGCAGACCCATAATTTTAGACTGCCAGATCCATGGCTCCTGAATTAGGCAGATATCGATGTCTTCCTCACGGAGGACGACACGGAGGTTATCAGTGGCTAATTTGGTATGCCTCAAATTAATTTGAGCCACCTTCATCATCGTAGGAGTAAACTAAGTGCAAACCTACCTTGGATTGCCCAGCGGACTCCGAGTTTCCGTCCGTCCCAGACAGACGGAGAGCGTGCACAGTACACTCTTAGTTTCTGTACTCTGTTCATACACATATGCAGGTCCCACGAGTATGCACGGAAGGGGTGGTCCACCCCGGCAGAGCCGGCATACCGGGGTAAGGCACTAAATACAACCGACCTTGCCCGGGCGTCGGAGGGGACCGTTAGGGACTTGTTGTTTAAAGACACCACCAGCCATTCAGCTCTCGGCACGGGTGCCTCAACACCTTAGCTTAACGTGTCCGTACCTGTTTTAGTCTGACATCTCAAAGTCAACCTATTCGACATGGGAGACCCTACCAGAGCAACAATCAGTCACTCCGTCGACATAGCCTGACTCATCACTGATGCTCTCAAGCCCTTCCACCGCATCAAGGTCCAGGTACAAGGAAGGGAGTCCATTGCATACAGTTACAGAAAATATAGCCAAATTAAATTATGATTTGGATAGCATATATAAGTGGTCAACTAGGAATCGCTTACATTTAAATCCTCTGAAATCTAAGTGCCTGGTAGTTTATCGAGGGGCTATTTCACCAGTAATGGAAAGTGATGTCGTTATAAACCGGCAGAAACTTGAGATTGTTGATACGGCGAGAAACCTTGGAATTACTTTCAATAGCCATCTAACTTGGGTAAGTCACGTGAACTCGTTGGTTTCTAAAATATAATCTAAGTTAAGGACACTCTGGATTGTTCAATATTTTACGCCCCTGAGAGTAAGGATCCTGCTTGCCAAGACTTACTTATTACCATGTCTTCTTTATGGCTGTGAATTGTTCTCCTGTTGTGATACTATCAGTAGAAGAAAACTGGAAGTATTGTATAATAATATTGTAAGATACGTCTATGGACTTAAACGTCGGGATCATATCTCGCTACATACAAGGAAACTATTCGGTATATCGTTTGAAAGTCTTTTGTGAATAAGAACTCTAATTCTCCTTCATAAAGTTATCTATACGCAGAAACCAGAATATATCTTTCCTAAAATTAGGTTTGCAAGATCTTTAAGGGGAAGGAATGTTATCGTCCCTAGGCATAATTATCTTATTTCTGAGTGGCAGTTCTTTCTAAATGCTATTCGTCTTTGGAACGCACTTCCTCATAGCCAACAATTGAACAGCAACGCAACAACTTTTAGAAAATTTCTTTTTGATCACTTTGACTAATTTCTCAACTTGACCTTTTATAGTGTGAATAAATACATGATTATATTATTTTTATTATATATTATTTCTCATCTAAGTTAATTTTAAAATATATTTGTTACTAATTGATGTTTATTTTTCAAATTTAAATTTATTGTATTATTATTATTAACTCTGCATTATAATTATAAGACTATGTCTTGTTATGCAGTGTATCTATTAAATAAATAAATGTTCCGCCTTAAACCTCTATCAGCGATCGAAGCTCTTGAAAGAGATACATACGTACAATTATTAATCGAAAAGTCTAAAAAAGGCATAATCAGTTTAATAATATCCAAAGATTATTGGACATTAAGCCAAAAAAATTATACACCCATGACACCAATGTGAATGCGTTGGCCAAGAAATAACTTACAAACTGCATACAATTTACTTTACAGATTTTGAAGATATTTGATTTTGGAAATCAGTTAGTAATAAATGGTGAATATAATTCTATTTTAAGCAAATACAAAATAATAAGCAAAATATACATTTACAGTTTAGAAATATAATATTTTTAGATTTTAAAAGCATTTTTTAAAAAAATTTAAAAAAAAAAACTTTATAAAATTTTCGAAAAATACATGCATTTACACCAAACTCAAATCAACTAATTACCAGATTTCAATTGAAATCTAGTCGTTCTTTTCTAGATTTCCCATATAAAACGAAATCTACTTCGATGCAACTCTGTATTTTTTTAAGTTGTACTAAAAAATACAAAACTATAGTAAGTCGGAATTTACAATGTGGAAATTGAAAGGCAGAAATTTTTCAATTCTCTTTTGCTCTTGCCTAAAACTTTTACCATATAGAACTTAGAAGACAAACAGAAGAAGCAAAAACTGCAAAAGTGGAAAAGCAAAAGGAAAAATGTCCTGTACAAACATTCGTGTACTACATTCTTCACATTTTTGCCAATTCGTCTGTCTGTCTACAATTTCTACATTGTAAATCCCGACTAAGAAACTAACAATTGAAAAGTGCCTCATAAAACTAAAACGAAAATAAATTCAAGATTTTTGAATTATCTTTTATTGAATTTAGAATGATGTGAAAAAAATTGTTTTATTTATTTTTTAATTGACTATCAAATAATAAGAAAAAAATAGTTTCATTTATTTATTTCTGTATTGGCTGTTATTTTTATGAAAATAAAATCCTGCTAGTTGTCAAAAAATGTCGGTGTAAACACTATAGATTTTCAAAGAGATTTCAAATTAAATTTACTTGATTTCAGTTTGGTGTAAATGCACTATTAGAAATAAAACAAAAAAAAAAGCTTCGGTTTTTCCAATTTAAAAAAAATTTTGTATCAAAATGGGACTCCATGCAGTTTTTCAGTTATGCCACTCTTCATGTAAGTGAGCAATGCGTACATATCATTTTTAAAACACACAGTATCTACTATCAGTCATTTAATGTTTACTGATTTTTTTTACACAAATCAGTACTTTTTACTGAATACTGATTTCACTTTTCAGTAATCAGTACTTTTTACTGAATACTGATTTTTCTTTTCAGTAATCAGTACTTTTTACTGAACACTGATTTCTCTTTTCAGTAATCAGTAAAATTTACTGAATACTGATTCTTTTGTCAGTAATCAGTACTTTTTACTTTTCTCTTTTCAGTAATCAGTAAAATTTACTGAATACTGATTTCTTTTTTCAGTAAACAGTACTTTTTACTGAATACTGATTTCACTTTTCAGTAATCAGTACTTTTTACTGAATACTGATTTTTCTTTTCAGTAAACAGTACTTTTTACTGAATACTGATTTCTCTTTTCAGTAATCAGTAAAATTTACTGAATACTGATTCTTTTTTCAGTAATCAGTACTTTTTACTGAATACTGATTTCTCTTTTCAGTAATCAGTACTTTTTACTGAATACTGAATTTTCTTTTCAGTAAACAGTAAAATTTACTGATTACTGATTTTTCTTTTCAATAATCAGTAAAAAAACAAAATACTGAAAAAGTACTGGTACTGAAAAATGCCCATCTATGAATTGAAGTTATATGCAATGCGTCTTATGCGCCATATTATTTTTTTTATTAACTGTTGTGTTAATATTGTTATCAAATAAAAACAATTTAGGCGAAATGGAAAGTGAAATTGAGATTTTAAAAGAATTTATAGTATCTATTGATTTTATATTTATAATATTTTGTGCTACAAGGGCCACGATTTTTCACTTCATCTGCTCAAAGCATTTGTTTTTTAAATAACAATAAACACAACAGATATGGCACTCAGTGCTTTAAAGCAATCGATAAATAGAATACAAATCGATAAAAAGAAAACAAAATATAACAATTGTATTTAAAATTAATTTTTATGTATTTTTTTCTTCAAAGTTATTGCAACCATTTTAATGAAAACTTTTTCTTTTATTAAAAACTTTTTTTATACAAAAAAAAAAATTAAAAAGAAACCAGCACACAAACGTATTTATCGATAACATTTAAAATAAAAATAAATTTTTCATCCATGATATCAAAAACAGCTGAAATTTTTTCACCACTCATGCGACGGATACAAAAGTAGAAAGTAAACCTACTTTCATGGTGAAATAATAGAAGGTGATGACAGGTGAATAAAATACAGAAACAGGGAATTTGTTTTTGCTTTTTCCGTCGTGATATGTCAAAAACAAATCGTAGTGAAATATTTTTAAATATTTATGGGTAAAACTTAACTAAAAAAATAAAAAAGTTAAATTTTACGTTTAAAATTGTTTTATTTTTTTATCACAACATAATAGAATAAATATGTAGGTCTGTTTGCGTGTCGTTGTACTCAAAAAAATATCCTTTAGGGTCGTACCTGAATTAAAGCGTACAACGTACGATAAATAAAAAGTATAATTTGTATACGTCCGTATTATCGAAATACGCAATAAATAAAAGAAAGAGAAAAAAAAATTAAGAAAAACAAAAATATTGTTTTGCCAAGTTTTTACTTTTGTTTGTATTAGAAAAAACATTCAAACAAATATTATTATTTACATTATTATTATTTTGCTTTTTATTTAAATTTTTTCTTTGTACGCACAGTCAAACTTGGGTTTTTGAAATCCATAATGTACTTACGCGACGTCTTTCGATAGCTCTCAAACAAAATGTATGGGCATGAAACAATTTTTACAAAAAATTTACGTCGTACGTTACGTTACATACAGTTAAGGCCGTGTCAGATAAAACTTTTGCTTCGCGTTGCGTTACAGATGTGCTTTGACATTTAAGATAAAATGTACATGTTTATATGCCACTTGTCACATAAAGTGCTTTAAACGCAACGCAAAGTGAAAAGTTGGCTAACTTTTATCATTTTGCGCGCTTTGACAATCTGCTGTTAATTTGTCTTTAAATAGTTTTGAAAATTTGCAGTTTTAAGTGTTCTTTATTTAGTTTTGTGTTAAAATTTTGTTTTAAAACTATAAAAGTAAATTTATATTGGGAGTTATTGAGAGTTTAAAAAAAGAGATAAACAAACAACGCTCTGCTGTTAAAGTTTTTATTGTGCCATACACCTTTTGCTTTACGCTTTTTTGTCAAGGTTTTAAATGTCACGCAAAGCAACAAAGTTTTATCCGACACGGCCTTTACGCTGATTGTACTTTTTTGTCAGATGCATAAAAATGAAAGAAAAATTTGTACATTAAAAACCAGAATTTATGTAAAGAAACACGATTAAGTAAAAACTTCTACAAATTTGTGTGTACGGAAGCACACCATTTTGACATGTAAACATAGTCAATTTGAGTATCAAAATAACGGTATTAGGAAAGCTTTGATTGATATATAATATGTCTAGATAGATCGACCCATTGTGGACCTAGATTAGAAGTAGTAATCTTTATGCTGACTTTTGTTGTTGTTAATTTGCTATTTTCTCGAAAACTAGTAGGTTAACCATTTTTCAACTACTTACAAGTCTTTCCAGGAAATTGAATGAAGTTTCGTTTGGTGCATAATTTGATAAGGTAGTCCATCAAATGCCGGCGATACTATGGTACGATTAAATTTGATTTTCTTACTGAGAAACAATTAAATCAATAGGTTAGACCACAAGATATATTAGGCCCAAAGTTAAATAAGCTTCAAAGTTTTGTAAATTTATATTTTTATCTCTATTTACCCTACCCTTACAAATAAAATACTTTAATGGAATTATAATAAAAAATAAAAAACTCAATGTTTGAATGTGTTAGTTTTTTTGTTGAAATGTTTACTTTTATGTGTTGAAATGGTTTTGAAACTATAACTCTAAAAAAAAGGAAAAATTTGACAAGACAACATTCTTTTTTCTTATTGAGCTTATATTCTTTATTTATTTCGGTAATACGGAGGTAAATACTCGTAAATAAATATCTTATCTGTAGTATGCAGGCAAACTTATAGAAAAATATCGGTTTTTTTCGAATTTATAATCAAGGTGAATGGATAATGGAAGTTATTTGTTTTGGTTGTTATGTACATATAAGTATATAAAAATATGGGAAGATACGTAGCAAAACAAGCTGTTTTGTACATTACGTACATTGTTTCCCAAAACATATACATTAGGGGGGGTCGTTTTTTTATCGGACAAAGCGTATAGCAAACACGAAATCTACGGAAAATTCTAAGAAAATTTCTCCAAGAAACCATGGGTCTAAAATAAATTCGTAGCTCCCGAAAATCGATTTAAAGTTATGATGTTATATTAAATTGTTCTCTAAAACCTACTAGCATTTTTGTATACAATAATTTAAAAACAACAGCATGCCGTTATCAATGCAGCCCTTTTTTTTTTTGCCAAACCTGGCACAATTCTCCTTGACTAGAAGTGTGGGAGTGACTCGTAAATGTCAGATAGTCTGTCTGCGTTCAATAACCAGAATGTATTCCAAATTACTTTTTTCAATTTCTAAATAGTTTTTAATTATTAAATTATAATTGAAACATCTGTAATGTGAGTTGATTACACCAATTCAGAAATTTATACAAATTCAATGAACTCTGGGTCTTGTGTTCTACCCAGTCTGAACATTGGCTTGTTCAGTGATTTAAGTGGGCTTAATCTACCAAATAATCGCAACGGATTGAAATACTATTTGTTTTCAGACGAGGCTGAGAAAAAAAAACCAGGGACCGTAAATAATGATTATTGTTCGTTTTTTTAAATCAAAAAATCAATCACTTAGAACAGACATAAACAAAAATTTTTTGCACCATTATTATTATTTTTTAACAATCTTTGCATATCCGTCATGATTTTTAAATTTTTGATTTTTAAAGTTTTCTTCAATGATAATGATTATTTTTGAGTAATATTAATAAAAATCAGCCATAATCATTATTTTTGAGCAAATGAAATAAAAATCATAAATAATAATTATTTTTGATTTTTATTTTTTTCGCTCAAAATAAAACTCATTTTTAATTTACGACTTTATATATGATGTATAAAAAAAATTAATTATATAATTTTTGTGCAAGAAAATGAACAAGCATTTCTTAAATTTTTTCTTTTACTAGTTCTGACCAAATTTTTTAATGTTTATTAAGTCATAAATTGAAAATGAGTTTTATTTTGAGCAAAAAAAAATAAAAATCATAAATAATGATTATTTTTGATTTTTATTTCATTTGCTCAAAAATAATGATTATGGTTGATTTTTATTAATATTACTCAAAAATAATCATTACCATTGAAGAAAATCTTTAAAACTCACAATATAATCATTATTGTGTAATTTTTATTATAAAACTCATAATGATTACGGTCCCTGAAAAAAACAAAAAAAAAACAATCGCACAGAATTCATACTCCACATACATACATATATAACTGGCCTTTACAACCCTGTGTCAGGATTACGGCCTAGCTTCTCGCAGCACTCATGTTGTGTGTGTAAATTTCTATCCATGAGTACCGGGACCTACAGTTTAATGTCGACTCCGAACGACAGACTCATACTCCACAAGTGATAAAAAATTGTTTGAAATGTGGAATAAGCTAAATATTCGGTTAATTCATGAAGAAAGTGTTTCGAAAAAACATTACTAACTAAACATCAATATCAAATAAAATGTCAAGCAAATTCCAGCAAGTCTTTAACATTTCTGCAAAGTATTGATGACGTGTTTTTTATATTGAGAAATGTCAGTGCGCAAAATCATCGTTTTGCTGCTGTGGCTTAATAACCATTAACCTCCAAGAGTTTATGATTGATCAGCACAGTAGAAGAAAGCTAACCATTCCCGAATTCGATGCGATTACTGTTAACCAATAATCAACACTGCCACCAGCTAGTCGCGATCCAACGTTTAATCCTGGTCCACCACAATGGATATTGAGTCTGAACTGGAGTTTTCCATACCAACTGCAGGACAGCCAAGTTCAAATTTCATACAAAAAAGTACGATACACCCCATTTCGCTATGGCGTGCGATAGGTTTGGTATTGGAAGTAAGCTTGCTTCTTTTTTGGCCACATCACTTTTCAAAGATATTGGTTTTAACGATGAAAATGGGGAACAAATAATTATGGGCAAATCTAAGCTTTCACGTGAAAAAAAAAGATATATAGGGATGCTTTTCATAGAAAGCAATGCTATGATTATGATTTAGTAGCATTCTCATTTGATGGCAGAAACAACAACTCTCTGACGAGAGAAGAAGAAAATGGTAGATATCATCCGAAAATGGTAAAAGAATCGCACTCAGTGGTTCTTGAAGGGCATAAGAGCAATAAAAAGAAAAATGAGATTCTAAGCTAAACAGTGATATACAATTTTCTATTATAAACCAGTTATAGGAATTTTCCTATAATTTCAAAAGGTAAGACAGCATGTAAAATTGTAAAACCCCTACCGTTTGCAATTATTTTTTAAAATATGATCAAACGGACAACCGATCGATTATTATACATAAATCGTATTATAATATAATTGCATAACCCTATAATAAGTAATACATGCCACCATTGTATATATAATTCATATAATAATAAACAAATAAAACAAATAAGAATGTATCACTCAGATATTCAAAAAATAAATGACTTTTTGTGTAAAGCGTGGTAGTATTGAGTTCAATTTTGTGAAAAAAGTTTAGCTACATTTATTTTTCCATTCGAAAAATTTAACAAGCAACATATATCCCTAAAAGCATGCATCACCTTTTTACACAACACATAACATAGTTCAACAAAATAATTTTTTCTGTTGCTTTTGACAAGAACTGATTCAACTTTCATTTGGGGCTCAGAATCTACATGTGTTTTAGTTTCTCAGTTCTTCTTTTTAAGACCTGCACTTTTCATCCAATCCTTAACAGTCTAGCTGCTGTGCATTGAGTTGAAATTATAGCGATATATCGTCGGTTGACAAGTAAAACTCACTAACTGTAGTCATATCACATAGCACTTAGTGAGTTTTACCTGTCAACCGACGATATCATGCATTTTATGTACAGAAATTTCAAAAGAGCGCCTATAGTAATTCGAATATCCAATATAACTCTAAATAACCCAACACCAAAGCTATATCAACAGTAAGAACTCTATTTTAAAGAGTACTACTTTAGAAACATTATTTCACAACTATTTCAAACGAAATATTTTTATATGTAAAGCTAGGTACTGAGTTCAGTTTTGTGAAAAAAGTTTAGCTACATTTATTTTTCCATTCAAAAAATTTAACAAGCAACATATATCCCTAAAAGCATGCATCACCTTTTTACACAACACATAACATAGTTCAACAAAATAATTTTTTCTGTTGCTTTTGACAAGAACTGATTCAACTTTCATTTGGGGCTCAGAATCTACATGTATTTTAGTTTTTCAGTTCTTCTTTTTAAGATCTGCACTTTTTATGCAACCCTTAACAGTCTAGCTGCTGTGCAGTGAGTTGAAATTGTAACGATATATCATGCATTTTGTGTACAGAAATTTCAAAAGAGCGCCTATAGTAATTCGAATATCCAATATAACTAACAGTAAAAACTCTATTTTAAAATCTTGCTCATTATAATAAAAAAACATTATTGTATGAAAGAAATGTTGACTATGTTGTTCCGTACATGAACCAAAATGTTGACAAAAACTTGTTGCAGTTAGAAAAAATTTTGATATGTAGATTTCACATGTTTTTCACAGCAAGAACAGAGTACTACTTTAGAAACATTATTTCACATCTATTTCAAACGAAATAATTTTATATGTAATTTGACAGCTTTTCGTACGAAATGTTGAACTCAGTACCAGGCTGAATTTGACAGCTTTTCGTACGAAATTTTGAACTCAATACCAGAACTTATATGGGCATTTCATGGGGTAACGAACATACTTTCGTACGCTTTTGATGTGCAAAGAATATGGAAAATAAAGTTTTCCTCGTATTTCATCGAGTTGAAGTTTTTATAACGATAGTTATAAACACGTGGTCACGAACGTACTCAAAATAGAACTCAACTTTTGCTGACATAAGTGAAATGTAAAATTCAAAGCGATTAATTTATTTTTAAAGAATACTAATGTAGATCTCTATCAAGTATTTACACAATAAAATTTCTCTATTGGTTTTTGTTTAATTGGCTTAAGTATCGGTCGCGAACGTACGATATTTCCATCCCATAAATATCGTCAAATTTCCGTAACCAAAAACTTAATCTTCTATTTATAGCGCTAGCATAGTATTGAGTAGTGAGTACCAAGTATCGAGTATTTGTGCTAATTTTTGGAAAATTTAAATTTTAACGGGCAAAACACAACTCCGTCTAAAAATACAACAAAAGAGCGATGTTCGGCGTTATTACAGTGAGTTAATGATCAATAAGCCAAACAAAAAATTTGTGCAAAAATTCACTTACAAAGATTATCTTTTCTTTTTATTAAGAGGTGACACACACATATGATATTAATGATCAACAAGCCAAACAAAAAATTTGTGCAAAAATTCACTTACAAAGATTATCTTTTCTTTTTATTAAGAGGTGACACACACATATGATATTTTTGTAATATAATTAAGTTTGCACAAGCCACTACTCGTTTACAGATACTGATAAAAGAATTAGAAAACTTCTCGAGAATGTAATCCTTCTGATAAATAGATTTTAGTAAAGCACTTACAGTTTTTATAATTTTTTTTATTAATAACATTATTCAATATGAAATAATGAAATTTTAACAATATTTATGATATTATTGTTTTTATTGAACAGACCATTAAAATTGTGCTTAATTTAAGATCCTCATTAGTGACATCGAAGTTAATTAAAATGCGATATATCTGGCACCTATTGACGTTTTATGAAAAGCAATTACAAGAAAATGATGTTTTCGTTCGCGAACGTAATTGTTAATTATTTGTAAAAGAAAGATTTTAAAAAAAGAGTGCAAACATAATACATTTTTTTGCATGTAAAATATTTAAATATAAAAATGTCTCTAGAAGTAGCTTAAAAATGGAATTTGAAACATTCCAGTTTCTATCCCAATTTTCTCAATTAAAACACCTAAGATATGCTATGAAACTAGTGTTGGGTTTTTTAGCTCTGTTGAGTGAGCGCTCTTTTTTTAGTTCAGCTCACTTCAATGACCTAGGTCGCTCATTTAGTTTAATACCTCATTTAGTTCAATATTTTAATTTGAATCATATTAAACTTTTTTTGTCACTGGTACTGCTCATGTTGTGGGCATCAATTGTATACGTAGCAATAAGTTGGTGGGCATGTCATGCCAAAAATTAATTTTAGCCTTTATTTATTATTATTTATTATTATTGTAATTGCAAGTTTGGTTATTATCTAATTATTTAAAATATTTTATTAAAAAGGCTAATTTTTATTCAAATTCGACAGTAAAAATAAATATAATTCCGTTTTATATTGCTTCTACAATGATCATAAAAATCGTAAAATTTCCAAAAATGTAACGTCCTATAAAGTTTCTGGCTACGTATAGTATTTGCAGCTGGCGTTACCAATTAGTATGTACCTTCAACATAAAATGTCAAAGAATAAAAAAGATTCAAGAAAGAAAGAGAACGAACTAATAAAAAGATGAGCGAAAAGAAACGTGAATTCACAAGAAAGAAGGAAAGAAACATGAACTACTGAGCTAAAAGAGCATATAATGAACGGCTCTTTTAGCTCACTTGAGTGAATAGTTCAGTTGAACTAGTTCATTCATGAGCTACACAACTCTATATGAAACCATTTTATTATAAAAATATAGACTGTTTTTTATAATTATGAACAATAAAACGCGATGATTATCACCATATTTTTCGATCCTGGTATAGAAGTATGTACGCTTAACATGTATCTTTTAAAAGCTTTATTTAGGAAGATTTCTAAACAAAACAAAAATTTAATTCATTTACTTTAATGCGTAAAAAAAAAAACAAAAATGTTTTGAAAACTCTTTTCTTATCTCAAAATAAAAGTGGGACAGGACACAATATAACTTAACCTCGCTTTAATGTGTTAGGATTCTAAAACCGTTTTTAGGTGCTAGTATTTCGTAGGTAATCCTTTATTAGATTTAACGGCCAAAAGTCTCTGAGGCATTGAGATTTTACCAGGTTTGAGCAAACGACGGTTCTATTTTCGCCCACTCTTCTTTTATTACTCTCTCTAACTGAGAGAGAGACATATCTGAATGTTTTCGTATTTGTTCTTCTAGGTGGGCCCAAAGGTGCTCAATAGGATTTAAATCGGGGATTGAGCAGGTGTTTCTAAAACATGTGGACAGTCATATAGTAGCTACAGCTTCAGTTTTTGAGCTTTGTGCTTTGTATCATTGTCCTGTTAATAATAAAAATCATCTAAAATGCCCAGTTTTTGAGCAGAATCCTTCAAATTCTCTTTCAATATACTTAAGTACATATTTTGATCCATATTTCCGTTGATTATACAAAGGTTTCCAGGCCCAGCTGCTGACATAAAGCCCCACAGCATTATCGAACCGCCACCATGTTTTACCGTTGATCGTAAGTTGCGTGCTTTGAGCTCCTCATTAGATTTTCTCCAAACAAATGAGCGTCCATAAGACCGACAAAGGTTGAATTTACTCTCATCAGCAAACAAAACTTTATTCCAAAAAGTAATATCTTTAGTTTGGTGCTCTCTAGCTGCTGTGCTTGTTCTTTTTGCTTATCCATGGTTTCTTTCGTGCCACCCTTCCATGAAAATTATGCTTTCTTAAAAAATTTCGTATAGTCTTGGGATTAGCATCTTTTTTAAGACTCTGAGAAGCTAACGCTGCAAGTTTTGGTGCACTTAGTTTTGGGTTTTACTTAATTTGTCGCACGATCCACCTTTCATCTGCTTCAGAAAATATCCACTTTGTGCTGCAACGTGGTTTGTTTTCGACTGATTTGGACAGTTTAAAGCGCTTTATAATATTATGCACTGTTGACTAGCTTCTATCCACTATTTTACCAATTTCTCGAACGGATTTTCCATC
This sequence comes from Metopia argyrocephala, assembly GCA_963576795.1. Classification (NCBI taxonomy): domain Eukaryota; kingdom Metazoa; phylum Arthropoda; class Insecta; order Diptera; family Sarcophagidae; genus Metopia; species Metopia argyrocephala. Next base: position 12,360,718 of record OY756211.1, read on the forward strand.
TTCAAAGTGCTTTATTACTAAAAGTCTGAGGTCCTTTGAAGTTTGACCACGTTGTCGACTCATTTTTGTATTTTTTATATAAAAAAAATATGTTTGACGATTATTGTTTAATTACCGTTATGAATTTCAACAACAACATATAAGCATTGCCAGATAAAACAAAGCGAATTGCAAAAAGCTACCGTATGTCCCACTGTCAAGGATGAATATAAAATATTGTAAATAAAGTAGTTTTTAAGAAAATTAAATAAAACGATTCGATCCGTAAATTTATAAAACAAAATATTAGTTCACGTTTATTTAAATTTAATATAAAAAAAAGGTTTATAAATGTAATTTATTTAATGCGTATTAATCTTTAGAACGTGTTTCGTACGACAGCTAAAACAAGACTTGTTGACGGTTAACTTTAAAAAAAAAAGAGACGCCTTCATTATTTTTATTTAACAGGCTTGTATTTTGTAAGTGTTGTCTACTTTGCGGTTGACAGTTCGGCCAATCCTGAGCTGAAGTCGTCCTCGGCTTCTTCCTCAAGATCTAGTTCGGGAGATGCAGCGCACCACCTTTTCATTTTGTCGGAGCTGTATACCGAACAGAATTTACGTGAAGTGATTTGAAGTCCTGGGATATCTTCGATGAGGTAGCGATCGTTACCAAGTACACGGCTGACGATGTATGGGCCACGGTATTTGGGCTCTAATTTTCTCGATTCACCTGTAGACTGAGGCTCATTCTCGAGTACGACCAAATCATTTTCGTTGTATATAGTTGGTGTGGCATGCTTTTTATCGAATCGCTGTTTCCATTTATCACGCTCCTTTTCTATATTCTGGGCTGCGAGCTTGCGTTTCTCGTCAATCGTTGCATCCTTGCTAGTGCTATCATCTTGAACCGCAGCAAAATTCGATTTTGAACCACGTCGATTGGCTTGTAATCAAATACAAGTTCGTTCGGACTAAAACCGGATGTAGAATTCTTTTGGGAATTTACTGACCACTGTAAAACGTGGAGTTGTAAGTCCCAATCTTTTGATTGTTCTGTAGTTGTTCGGAGATAGTTTAATATAATTTGATTCGCTCGTTCTACTTGTCCGTTTGCTCTTGGTGTGCGTACGGCTGTTTTGATGTGTTGGATGCTATTATGATCACAGTAGTCCTCAAATAGTTTGGAAGTGAACGCAGTACCACGGTCTGTTATAATTCGTTTCGGTAGACCAAAGTATCCTGTTAGTTCATTTAAAACATTTAATACGGGTGCTGTTTTTGTGTTTCTTACAGCTTCTACAACCAGAAACTTAGTAAACCCATCTGAAATGGCAAGTATGTGGGTGTTTCCTCTTTTACTTCGTACAAATGGTCCTAGGTGGTCAATATGTATTTGGCGAAAAGGAATCTGTTCTAATGAACCGAAGTGGAGAACTCCTTCAGATTTACCGCCTCTGGCTTTGTTGTAACAGCATTCGGTACAAGCTGCAATATATTCTTTAACATATTTACGCATGCGATCGAACCAAAATGTTTGCCTTATTCTTTCTAAGGTCTTTTCGAGGCCATAATGCCCAACGTCGTCGTGGCAGAGCTTAGCGATTCGCCACCTGGTTGCTTTTGGAATCACAAATTTGGGTCCACTGTCCGTCTTTCTATAAAGTCGATTCTTTTGGAGCAGGTAGTCACATTTTATTTGCCTCACCTTATCGGACGCTAGTGAACCACTTAGTACATGAATTATGTGGCGTAATTTTTCGTCCTGGAGTTGCATAGTGAGTAACCAGTCATCACTGTTAACCTCAATTTGCATCATAAAACCAGCAGGTTCAGATTCTTTCGGAGGTGAGTCCGGAGATCGACTAAGTGCGTCTACATGGGCCATGCGCGATCCTTCACGGTGAATGAACTCACAGTCATACTCCAATAATCTCATTAACCATCGGGCAATCTTAGGAATTAGCTCCTTGTGAGTTTTTGCTTTAGTTATAGCTGCACAGTCAGTTAATACACGAAACGGTTTACCCACCAAGTAAATTCGAAATCTATCCAGTGATTCCACCACTGCTAACACCTCCAATTCGTAACTATGATATCTACTTTCAGTTTCGGTGGTGTGGCGACTGAAATAAAATACGGGTTGCCAATTCTCACCATTTGTTGATTGTAATAGTACGCCGGCTAGGCCAATGCTACTGGCATCAGTGTGGACCTCATGTGTAGCGTTAAAGTCATAAATCACCAGCACTGGCTTATTACAAAGCACATCGACCAGTTTTTGAAACGCTTCCTGCTGTGTGAAACCCCAAACAAATTTTGACTCTTCGGTTTTGCGCAGTAAATTAGTCAGCGGGCGAGATAAAATAGAATAATTCTGGACAAATTTCCGGAAAAATCCTGTAAGCCCTAAGAATCGGCGAACCTCTGTGACGTTCGTCGGAGCTTTAAAATTTCTGATGGCGCTTACCTTGTCGTCTCCAGGGGTAATTTCATTCTTTTTTATTTTGTGGCCAAGATAAGATATTTCCTCTGCAAGAAAATTGCATTTGTCCAAACGAACGGTAAGCCCACAATTCTCCAGGATTGTCAGAAAACGATTTAATCGCTCGATACCCTCTGAAACATTTTGACTTGGTATTATGACATCGTCAAGATATGTTAGAACTTCGCCGGGATTCATTAATTTTGCAACTCGATTCATTATTCCCTGAAAAACAGCAGGGGCGTTTACTAGGCCAAAAGGCATACGGTTATATTCATAATGTCCTCCGGTAGTTACAAAAGCAGTATACTTCTTAGAATCCTCATCGATTTCTATTTGGTGATACCCCATACGAAGGTCAAGTGTTGAGAAGTATTGGTTACCGGCAAGCAATGCAAACTGCTCCTCCATAATAGGCATCGGGTAAGGTATTTTTAAAGTTATTCTATTTAATTGCCTGTAATCTACGCAGAGACGATGTTCTCCGTTTTTCTTCTCCACCAGTACGACGCCTGAAGCGTATTCTGAATCTGACTCTCGAATTATGTCATTATCAAGTAGATCTTTAATAATCTTGTCTACAATTGGACGCTTGGAGAACGCGATACGATATGGCCTAGTACGGACAGGTATTTTAGATGTTACATTGATTTGCATTTTAAGCAGACTACACTTTCCCAGCTCTGAAATATTTTCAGCAAAACTTGCACGATGACTTTGAAGTACATTTTGTAGCTGGTTGCATTCGGTAGATGTCATGTTTCCAGAACTGATTGTATTTATGCCTTGAATCCAACATTTTTCGCCCTCAATTATCGTTCGACTTCCCTTGCGGCACAATACATCCCGACCAAGAAGTGTGTTTTCGGCTATAAAATCATCTTTAACAACAAGCATTTCGGTCTGGAAAACATTACCATCTATTTCCAATTCAACGGCGACCTTGCTTGTACAGTTATACACACCACCGGCAAACCCTTTTAACGGAATTATACAAGAAATATTTTCACCCACCTTGACGGCGAACGATTTTCTGATTAGGTTGTATGTGCTGCCTGAGTCAATGTACGCTGTAGTCTTTATTTGATTAATTTTAACCTCTTTTGTCAAGTCTGCATTCGTTTGCAATTTATCATTAATTTTGTTGATGTTAGATGACATTATTGTTTTGTTGTTTTTTGTTGCTGTACATTCGGTTGTAGTGTGTGTTGTACGATTACAGTTCTTACAACGTTCTTTTCTTTGCGGCTCTGGACACTTAATCGAATAGTGACCGTAACCAAAACAATTAAAACATTTCACCTTACTTATTGTTGCGTTGTTGTTTTCATTTATTTTTGTAGTTCGGGGGTTAACCGCATTTCTCTCATTTGGTGGTATTGGTTTTTGTTTGTGTACTGTAGCATAAGGTGTGGCGATATCATTATAATTGCAATATATATTTAAATCACGATATAATTGGTTGCAATTTGAATATTCGTTGGATACTTTGCGTTTTAAGTCCGCATCATTAATTCCGTTTATGATGTGTCTTGCGATAGCTGATTCTGGTATATTACCTTTGGTACCGACAGCAAACATTCTGAAGTAATATTCTTGAGGTGACTCATTTACACGGCGCTTCATCCTTGACATTCTTATGTGTATATCGGCTGCATTGTCGACGTGAGGAAAATCTTGTAAAAATTTCCGCACGAAGTCTTGCCAAGATAAAAAAACAATCTGAAGGGAGTCCACCCAATATTTCGCAGACCCCTGCATTTTTTGTTGTACGGCAAATATTAATGATTGGTCGTCCCATCCGTAAGCTGCCTTAAGAGTCTCAACGCGTTTGACAAATTGGGATGAATTTACAGATTCATCTGATGATGGGTTAAATTCGGGCAGTATGGCCAATATTTCTCTTATGTTACCATAAGGGTTAGGATACAAACCGTTGTTTTGTACTGACGAAGGTAATACATGCGGCTGTTGTACATATGCGTTAGGTGGTGATAGGATGTGTTGATCGACGTAAGACGTTGGTACGTGTGTGGTTGGCATCTGCTGTTGGGTGCTGGTACCGTAGCATGGTGCTGTTTGTTGCCCAGCGGTTGGAACGGCAAGATTTTGTTGGTAGCCTAAACGAGGTGGAATATAAGGTACACAAAGAGGATGCTGATATATATAACGTGTTGAAGGCACCTGTTGTGGTAACGATGACTGCATTGAAATGGGCTGTTGCGAATAAACGGTTGTTAACGATGTTGTTGGCATACGGCTGCCAACAGCAGATGATATGGGTAGAGTGTTTCCGGATGAAACACTGTATGATAACGCATGAACTGGTGAGCCAACGGGTGAAGAAAACGCTTGCATTGTAGACGAAGTTTCAGTCGGTTCAAAACGAGAAGCCTGTTCACGTAGTCCAGCAATCGTTTCCTCTAATTGAGCAATACGTTCATTCAAACCGGGTCTATTGTATTTTTCCTCAAGACGCTCAATAAGCTGATTTTTTCTACCAGAGCGCGACAAACCACCTTCTTTGCATTTCGCTTGTAATTCTTTAACTGTTAAAGACCGAAAATTTTCCATCGTCGGATCCTTTATAATCCCACTTCTGAGAAAATGTCAAGGATGAATATAAAATATTGTAAATAAAGTAGTTTTTAAGAAAATTAAATAAAACGATTCGATCCGTAAATTTATAAAACAAAATATTAGTTCACGTTTATTTAAATTTAATATAAAAAAAAGGTTTATAAATGTAATTTATTTAATGCGTATTAATCTTTAGAACGTGTTTCGTACGACAGCTAAAACAAGACTTGTTGACGGTTAACTTTTAAAAAAAAAGAGACGCCTTCATTATTTTTATTTAACAGGCTTGTATTTTGTAAGTGTTGTCTACTTTGCGGTTGACACCACTTTTATTTTGAGATAAGAAAAGAGTTTTCATAACATTTTTGTTTTTTTTTTTTTACTCATTAAAGTAAATGAATTAAATTTTTGTTTTATTTTTAAATCTTCATAAATAAAACTTTTAAAAGATACATTTTATTTAAATAAAAAATAATGTGACCAATTATTGTTTAGGTTAACAAAAATTCATACAGTGTCCCAGTTTCACTTTGAGTCACTGTATACATATAAGATATTTCACATTTCGACAAAATCTGAACAAATATACATATACATATATTTATATGTATGTACCAGAGTTGTAAGCAAATCATTCATTTTTGAATTAATTCGCGAATCATTCATGCAATGAATTGGTAAAATTTTGAATTAATTCTTATACAATTCCATTTGAGTATTTTTGCCTTTTAAGTTTTTATTTCTATTGACATTAACTGTAAAACAAACATATTGAACATTTAAACGTTTTGTGTTTTTCTTTTATTTATTTATTTTTTTTTTAATTCCAAACAGAACAACTTCCTGTTATAAATTATAAATATTATGGTTTTCTTTTGACGCATTCTTATTTTAAGCATAAAACAATCAAAAAATGTAAATAAAGCTTTAAAATGCATACATATCCATGTGTACATTCAGATATCTAATATAAGGTCTGTTTCTTTACTCTACATTGGGCGCCCGCGGGATCCCAATTTTACCAAAAAGCGTTCCCGTACACAAAATTTGGGTAAATGAGAGAATTTTTGAGAGAGTAACATTCTTCTTCTTCATGCACGAAATAGCCCGTACTTTTTCTTCGGGCTAGTTTGTGCAAGTAAACAAATAATCAGCTGTTTAAAAAATAATAGAAAAATGAAAGGTTCAAAAACTAAAAAAAATTTCAAAAGTTGAATTAAAAAATGTTTATAAACCTGCAGTGAAAGGCTTATAGTATAATTTAATTCAATATTTATATAAAAAAGTTTATCTTTTCCTTAGTTAACATGTATAAGTCTAATTATTGTCGTTTGTTTTTGCGAAAGTACATGTTCAATATGCGTGTGTGTGTGACATAAAGTTGTGTGTTTTCATATTTTTATGTGAATGGGTAAAATATTTGCTTTTTTGCGTTCCCGTACTTTTGGGCAAATTTGTCTCTTATAGAGAGAAATTATTGTTTACTCTCTATTTCCCGAACTTTACCCAAAAAGTAAAGAAACACACTTATAATAAAGAATATCATGAATGCACTCTTATGTGTATTTATGTATGTACAATGTACATATACATATGTAATAGGCCTCCATCAATAATATGGCTTTTTTTCTGCTCATGGAGTTGCTCATACGCACAAAAGATTTTGCCATACTTCAAATGAATATTATTTGGCACAAGTGTTATGCATTAAGAGTTGCCATTTGACAAATCATTTCTCTCTAAAATTATAACCATTAAACTGGTCCTCAAATCACCAGTCCCGAAACATCGATTAATAGGTAATCTATAAAAAAAAATAATTATGCTTTTGTGTACATATTATGAACTTTCAAGTATGTTCATATTTGCAACTATTTGATGAAATGAAAGTTTGTTCAACATTTTTCTATTATCAATTAATTAAAATAATTTTTAATTATTATATATTTTTTCGAATTAAATTCGAATATTTAATCTTCTTGTAGTCGACGTGGTCTAGTGGATAGTTTATTGGCTTACTAAGACGATAGCGCCGGGTTCAAATCTCAGCTCTGACATCTTGAAAAAAAATATATATGAAAAAATATTTCTTTCGGCCACCTCTCAGCAGTCTTCCGGCAAAAGCTCTGGGAGTAATTGATTGCCATGAAAAAGGTTCTCATATCTGTCGTTCGGATTCGACTTTAAACTGTAGGTCCCGGTACTAATGGATAAAAATTAACACACACAACATGAGTGCTGCGAGAAGCTAGGCCGTAATCCTGACACAGGGTTGTAATGGCCAATTATGTATGTATGTATGTATGTATTTAATCTTCTCTAATATATAAAATTTTCCTGTCGCGGTGTTTGTTGCCAAACTCCTCCTAAATGGCTCGACCGATTTTCATGAAATTTTTTGTGCATATCGGGTAGGTCTGAGAATCGGTCAATATATATTTTTCATACCCCTAAATATTAAGGTGACCCACCCCAAGGGAAATTTTATACCTCACCGAAATAACGTACCGACGTCGATGAAATATTAAACTAGATATGTATATCTGCGTACTGTAGAATGAATACGAATATGATTTACGTTTTTTTTCTAAGAGAGGGCGATACAGGGAATATTTTTCCCTATCCCCCAGCTATTAAACTGAAGTATCGAAAATTGCGGATAATCATTTTTAAAAATTTTTAGTAATGCAGACATTGATTGGTAATATCAATGTTGACTTTTGCAGTTCGGTGAAGAGTATCAAATACATTTGAACTAAAAAAATGTTTCCTAGAGCAAATTTATATGGCAAAACAACGTTTGGCGGGTTAACTAGTGGATCTATATTATACTTATTGTATGAATTTTAATACAGTATTCCCCGGATAATTGCCCCACGCTTAATTGCTTTTCACGCTTATTTACCTCAATTTCTAAATCATCACAATTTTTCTTACCATTTTCTAATAAAATTCCAAGGTTAATTAACTTTCGCTTAACTGCATTATTCCTTTAATTACCTGAAATATATTTTCCTCAAAGAGAAATTTCACTTAAAATTCCCTCGTTTAATTACCCAAAATTATTATTTTCTCAAAACTGCAGCTTAACTCAACTATATTTATATAGGCATAAAATGTCCGTTAAATTTACTTTCAAACTACTTTCTTGATACAACCTTCCATATGTATTGACGGCAGTGTAAACAGGCAATTAAGCATATTCGTTTAATTTCCTCAAAGAGGCAATTAACCGTATTCGTTTAAATGCCTTCCACGCATAATTGCCCAAAAATTTTGACATTTTTGTCGGGGCAATTAACCGTGGAATACTGTAGCCTTATATCTTAATACTGGTATTCTAATAACAGTTCTGCTAGTGTTTGTACATATTCCTTAAAGGATGCTAATTCTCATAAGAATACCAGTATTAGGATCTTAGACTATTAAAATTCTTACAATAAAATAATTTTTTATAATAATCGTTTACATCTGCCAGTTTCTAATAATCATTCGACGTAGAAGTTTTGTTGCCAGCAAGGAATTTTGTTTAGATTTGAAAACAGGGAGCTAAATCTGGAGAATGGAGCGGTCAAGCTACTCGTACATATTTGTAGTTCAATTTTGTCATTGTTGTGGGAATGGTGTGTAGTCTTGATGAAAAATATGTTTTGTATTATAAGCCGGGTAGTTTTTTCTGAATTTTCAAATTCAATTTATCCAAACGGTTACAATTATAACAAGTTCAGGACCTTACCAGCCTGAACTGGTTTTACCTTCTTAGGTGCACTTCCACCAATTTCATTGTTGGATTGTTCTTTTGTCGCTGGTGTATATATTTACTTAAATTGATCAAAGTAAGTTTGAGAAATTATCATGAGCGCGTTTTTCCAACTGTTAACAAATGTTTTATCAACTTGGTGAAAGCTATCATCTTTAATTACTGATGATAAAAATAAATAAAATGCACGCGATCATTTAAGATGCCTAAGTTATTACCTATTTTACGCACTTTCACTCGTCCATCGTCTAATACCATATAACGCACGTTCAACTCGTAGTTCATCTTCAATGTTTGTCGGACAACGTTTAAATTAAGCAACCCAATTTTTTACTATTGCATATAAAGAAACACTTTCACTTAACGCACTCACCATGTTATTATGAATTTTTTATACCGATAAACCTTTCTTATGTAAAAGTTTAATCACACCATGAATTCCTAATTTTTCCATTATACCAAAATCACTGAAGCCCATTTTTTGAACGCATGTTAATATACGGAGAAATTGCCAGATTTACCATTTTCTCATATTTCGGATGGAAGTTTAAATTATAAATATATCTTATTGTCGTCGTAATTATGAGCAATGTAGAGAAAACCATTCAACGCGATGTAGTGTAACATACTAGAGTCTCTGGTTGTAATCGAAGCCACGACCCCCGCACTAATAGACTAGCACACTTCCCACTAGTCTATTGAGACACCTAATATGAACAAATATTTCTTTCGACAACTACCTTTTACCAGTCTTTAGACAAAAGCCGGATCTTTCCTCTAGTGAGCCAACACACTAACCACTCGATTACGACGACTACTCCAAAAATATTTAATTTTATTTATTACGATAAACGATAATACATACATAAGGTGTGCGTCACTATAAAGTGTAACACCCATTTTTCTTAATAACTTTTTTCACCTTTAATCAAAATTATTTTTCTTAATCACAATATCTTTGAAAAATGTGTCAGATTTTAAAATGTATCAGTTTGTCAAATTTGACTTGTTAGTTAGTTCACAATGGATAATCAAAGACAAGTGCATACAAAAATTATTCAAATAATTCAAAAAAAACCATATTGGAGTTATACAAAAGTTGCTAGGGAAGTCCACGTGACCAGGCAATGTGTTTCCAGAGTGGTCAAAAAGTTCAACAAAGACCTAAAAATTGAAAGAAAGTCTGGAACAGGTAAAGCAAAACTGGTAACGAACGACGCGAAAGGCAAAAGGGTTGAGAAGCTTTTGCTGGGTCTTCCAAACATTTCTGGTCGCGAAGTGGCCCGGCGCGTGCAATGTTCGGAAAGTTTTGTGCGCCGAGTTAAAGCTAAAGCTGGCCTTAAAACATTTAAAGTCCAAAAAGTTCCGGATAGAAATGCTAAGAAGAATATTGAAGCAAAAAAAAGAGCAAAACTCCTCAAAAAATAATTTTTTCAAAAGTTCGAATGTTGTGTAATGGATGATGAAACTTACGTTTTTGCAGACTTTGCACAGCTTCCTGGCCAAGAGTTTAATGTAGCGGATAGTAGAGGCTATGTTTCTGGAGAGTTCCGAACTAAAAAACTATCAAAATTTCCCAAAAAGTTCCTAGTTTGGCAGGCTATTTGTAGCTGCGGCAACAGAAGTGCATCGTTTGTTACATTGGGATCAATAAACTCAGATATTTATATCAAGAGTGTCTTCAAAAGAGGTTGCTCCCATTTCTAAGACAGCACAACATATCAACATTCTTCTGGCCAGATTTGGCAACATGTCACTACAGTAAAAGCGCAATAGACTGGTATAATAAAAATAATGTTATTTTTGTTCCAAAAGAGGCTAAGCCACCAAACTGCCCAGAGCTGCGGCCTATTGAAAGATATTGGGCTTTCGTCAAAAGAGAACTAAAGAAGAGTACATCTGTTCCCAAAATCATTACTAGTTTTCGATATAAATGGACAGCTGGTACCAAAAAAATCACCGAAAACACTATAACATTGCTTATGGATGGCATAATGAATAAAATAAAAAAATTTATAAAATTAAATTAATTTTTAAATAAAATAATACAGAATATAAATCTGTAATAAATATGCAAAATAAAACTGTTTTATTTTTAACTCTAGCTTACTCCAGTCAGTTTTTATTTGACTTTTGATGTGTTACAGTTTATAGTGACGCACACCTTATGTATAAACGTCCCTGACAAGCACATAAATGTTCGCGCATGTTCAAAATTATCTAAAGTTTAAGTGACCAATGTAAAACTACAATTATTCCATCATTATCATATTACTCCTAACAAATGTTTTCAGATCTATATGGAAATAATTTTTAACCATTTTAAGTTAAAGAAGTACTTAGAATTGATTTACTGTAATTATTTTAATTAATTTATTGCCTAAAAAATTTATTTTTAAATTTTTTATTCAGCCTTTTGTGTTTTTTCTCTCTCATTTTGGTAAATATTGCTTTTTAAGATTACTCTCTATGATATTAGTTCACAAAAAAAATGTAGGTTACAATAAAACGTGATCAAAAAAGAATATATGCATTATGTTATCTTAATTGATGTGCGTATGTCAAATGAGCGTATGTGCAAGTAGCAATTTTAAACACCAATAGATTTGGCAACTCTTTTAGTATATGTATATGCTTATTATCGATAATTAATCTGATGTTTATTTTAGTAAGAAGACCTACATACAAACATTGTACATTTCCCATTCATATCTAAAAGCGAAAATAAATAAACACTTGAATGAAATATATATGTATGTATGTATATACTTCAAATAAATACTTATATACATATGTATGCATGATTTTCGGATAATTCCTGTTAAACTGCATAAAACCGGAATTATACTGTTTTACCACATATAACAGGAATTCTATTGCCACATTTGTTTTTCATTAAAAATAAAACCAAAAATTTCGAGGTAGTCTATTGGTAAATATTAATATTATTATTGGACGGCCGCAGTATTTTCCTTGCCATCATCATTACGTATAACTAATGTGACCGGATATTTTGCAAAATTTATTTATTTACTGAAAAGTAAATGAAAAATTATTCAGAATAATTGTTAATATTCCGCAAATTTTATAAAAAAAAACAGAAATAGGAAATTGTTACAAGATTTTTTCCATTGATTTTGGTATGAATTGATTTTGAACTTAATAACGCAATTCTCTATTTTCAACCTTGTTTCGGTGGCTGAGATGCAAAATGCTTTTTTCTTAAATGTGCAAATTCAGCCATGAACAAAACAGTAGTGAAGGCTTTCTAACTCCAAATATAATGTTTTATGCTTTAACAGAATAAAATCTTAGGCCGTATTCTAATTGGCGTCGTCGAATAAATTGGCCTTATTCCAGTTGGCGATGTCGTTATCGTCTGTCGACATTTTTGTAATAGAATAAATAAATAAAATACTGTTTCCTGTACTTTTATTCCCGTATTCATAAAAACTATTTTAGGTTTATTGAGGGTTTATTTGACAAGTATTGCATAGAAATTTGTCAAATAAGTCCTCAATAAACCTAAAATAGTTTTTATGAAAACGGGCATTAATCTATAACAAAAATATTGTTAGCCGACGACGATGTCGCCAATTCGAATACGGCCTATTATAAGAATTAATTCATATAGAAATAATTTTTATACATATTTAAATTAAATTTTCTTCAAAACCTCAGTTTTATGTTTTTACTAAAAATCTTCTGGTCACGTTGTTTTTAAACATCTTATTATTGAAAATGAAACAAATTTACGTATAACTTTTTCTAATACGATTACATGCAGACATACTTTATACTTAATTTTACTATGTATAGTAGTAGTAGTAGTTATTAAATTCTATTTTCTCTTCTTGACACAAACTCAAGGTCCTAAAAAAAGAAAACATTAAAAATTCACTCACACTTTCGTTTCAGCGGCAAAATGAAAAACAGCAAGAAACAACATGTACAAGTGTGTTCATACATATGTATATATAAATATGTATGTATGCATGTTTGCAAATGTTATTTAGGCTCACACAAAATATTCACTAGAGATTCCAATGCCTTTCATATTTTTGTTTTAATTTGTGTTACTGAACGATACGATATTATGGAACATCATACTCGTATGTATATGCGTTAATTCGTCGTGTGTTTAAAAACTGAAGCGCATGAAAAATGGTAAGTTACACAAGTTGTGTTGCCAGAATTTCTAGGGGTAAAATCGTCAAAAACAAGAAAATTCTTTGAACAAAAATCCTCAGATCATTTTTGAAAATCGTCAAAAAATCATCAAAATAAAAGTAAATAAATACTTTTGCTTCTTAATTGTTAAAAAAATTAAACAACAATATACATACCTACATATATAAATAAAAGTTGTATTAATAAAAAACATATTATCAGGCATGTTCTGGAAATCACTTTTTGTAGGAGTGATTTCAAATCACGAGAAAGGTGTTTTGAGCACAAAATTTTTGGAAATTTTGTGATTTGAAATCGGCAGGTAAATTCTTGTCGATATTAAATCACTTGCCTTTTTAAACACTATTTTACTTACAATTCGGCGAAAATTGGAAAACAAACATATAACATCATTCGTTCTTTATTTACTTTTGCAATAAAAAATTATAATTTCATTTAGAAAAATTCCAAAATTTATAAATTTTCAGACACATTACAATTTTCATAAACATTTTTTGATTTGTTTACATTTTTCACAATTTGCTTTTATTTTTCAAAACTATTTTTGGAGTTGCCAGACTAAAAACATGTTATTTTATTTTATGTATAATTTAACCAAATTTGTCAATTAAATTAATTATTAAAAACAAAAATTTATAAAATTTGTTCATAAATATTAAAATATTATAAAATAGTTTAAATAGTTTAGTGTGCCCAAAAGAGCTTAAAGTTTGTGGTTGAGAACAATCTAAAAACTAAAAAGCTTGTGATTTTCAGAACACCTTAAAATTTCTTGCGTGATTTCAAACTTACATGTGATTTGAAATCACGTGATTTTCAGAACATGCCTGTATATATGTATGTATGTATGTAAATACATATATTGAGATCCGAATTTACAACTGAACTGATGATATGTATACGAGTATCATAACATAGTCTTTTGTGTATCGGATTTATTCTAAAGGTAGAATTAGCCGAACGTTCATGTAAAGTAACGCAACGTACGTTGGTTTCTAGCATATGAAAACAATGCAAATGGTTATCCAAAATAAATGTCACGTTGACGGAACGGAACAATCTGTATAAAATAGAATATCTAAACGTTTTTACGTGACATTTCAATGCGAGTGATGGGACTATTGTATGTTAAATGGCAATGTGGCCCAAATGCACTTTTTGGTACTTTCATGCTTATTTGCAAATCATTTTATTTTATATGTGTACAAAAAGACTTTTTAATTTTTAAAGTCCTTAGATACATATTATGATATTTATGTGAATAATTTAAATTTTTATGTGAATATAAAGTTTGTTTTAAATTTTTTTTTTTTAATTTAAAAGTCCCATGTTTTACTTATAGTGCATTTACACCAGTGATGTCCACTACTACATAAACACACTTGCGCTTGTGTATGAAGCAGAGAAAAGACTCTGCTTATTTCTACCAGAAATGGGAATGTTCGAATTACTTTCTGTTTATAACTTCATAAATATTTCTTCATAATTCTGAGTAAAGTACGAAATCGATTGTCCGATAGACATGTGACCGATCTATTAAGAATAAAGGAGTACCGAGGTCACATAAATTTGGAGGAAATAATGAACAATTATTTCAGTTAAATAAAAATGATACAAAAAATATGCACTATCCATCCCTGCACTATGTTGGAGAGAAGCTAAAATATTAAAAGAGCAAGAGTAACAATATTTCTTTTTATTCTGTACGTGTTTGACTTCGACGCAAGCAGAATTTGTTTTCCTATCACGCGTGATAGGGAAAGAGAATTGTGGACATCACTGATTTACACCAAACTCAAATCAACTAATTACCAGATTTCTATTAAAATCTAGTCGTTTTTTACTTGATTTCCCATATAAAACAAAATCTACTTCGTTACTAGATTTCGACAAAATCTTGTTGAAATCTAGTATACTTTCCGATGCAACTCTGTATTTTTTTCTAAGTTTTACTAAAAAATACAAAACTACAGTAAGTCAGGATTTACAATGTGGAAATTGAAAGGCAGACATTTTTTCATTCTCTTTTGCTCTTGCCTAAAACTTTTACCATATAGAACATAGAAGGCAAACAGAAGAAGTAAAAACAACAAAAAGTGGAAAAGCAAAAGGAAAAGTGTCCTGTACAAACATTCGTGTACTACATTCTTCGCATTTTCGTCACTATTTCTACAAATTTCGTCTGCCTGTCTGCCTTTCAATTTCTACATTGTAAATTCCGACTAAGAAACTGACAATTGAAAAGTGCCTCATAAAACTAAAACGAAAATAAATTCAAGACTTTTGAATTATTTTTCATTGAATACAGAAAAATATGAAACAAAATTGTTTTATACATTTTTTTTTATTGAATATAAATTAATAAGAAAAAATTTGTTTTATTTATTTATTTCTTTATTGGCTGTTATTTTTATGAAAATAAAATCCTGCTAGTTGTCAAATAATGTCAGTGTAAACACTATAGATTTTGAAAGAGATTTCAAATTAAATTTACTTGATTTGAGTTTGGTGTAAATGCACTATTGACATATTATATATTATCAAAATTTTTCGGTTATCTAAAAAGAAGCATATGGGATGCATGATTGATTTACGTGCTAGCTAGTTACCGAGATAATTACAATTTTTTTTAAAAAGTTCTACTTAAAAATTAACTTTTTTCGTTTCCGGTCCACAATGGACTAATGGATCCGATTCAATAAATAATGACTTTAAACCAAAAATTTAATATTCAGTAGTAGTATAAGAATAAATTTGTAGGAAGCATAAAATATAAGAAGTAATTATAATATGCTCTTATTTTGGTACCTTTTTTAACTTTGTGTTAATTTAACAACATTCATCTCTGCTCTAAACAGCTGGCTTCATATTGCCATTTAAAAATTAAAATTTTTTATTTGTGCTGTGTTTTGTGAAAAATAAGTAAAAAATATAATAAATTATATAATCAATATTAATAAAATAAAAAATTATTATATTTTGTTTTTAGTGGACGACGAAAAATTAATATTACTGATACAGGCAAATGAATGCCTTTATAATTTTTTGGTTTGTTTTTATTTAGATTTTCTATTGACATATGACCAGAGTGGGCAAACAAACAAAACATTTCGCAAAAGATACAACAAAGTCATACACTTTTCAAAATTCTTTTAATGGTATTGTACATGAGCAAAATCAAAAAAAAATACTTTCTAAATGAGAAAAAGCGCAAATGAAACAATTAGCTTTTCGCTCTTGTGCTTGCTGTGTTTCTTGTTGTTTTTTTCTCTTCTTCTATCCTTTTTCTTCTCATTCATTTTTTGTTGTACCTACGCACATTTGAGTTAGTGTATTTGTAGTACTCAAAACAAAAACAATATACAAAATTAAAGGGGACAATCTTTATCACTGTTTCTGTTTTATTTTTGCTTTACTCATTGTAAAGAATACAACAAAATGAGATCAAACGTTGAATTTTGTTTATTTTCCTACTCTGCATATGACATGTTTGAATAACTGCACATACGTACGTACGTTAACGTACGTACCGTTTCATTTTCTAAGCGATTGTGTTCTTTGGTTTTATTTAAATTTGCTTGACTAAATATTTTTTTTCGTATTTGCTGAGGAAGTAAAAGTATTAGTACTGATTTTTTTCGAATATTTGTTTTTTTTATTAAAAAATCTATGAAGATTGTTTCTTTTGTTTTCTTAAAAAAAAAATTTTTAAATCTAAAAATGTTATTTTTCTAAACTGTAAATCTATATCACGCAAATTTTTTTTTATTTGTCTAAAATAAAAAATATTCACCATTTTAATAATTTTTTTAAATTTAAATTGATTTTCTAAATCCAATCTCTTAAAAATCTGTAAAGAAAATTATATATATTAAGGCGTACGAAGGAGGTACATACATAAAGCCAATTAATTTTAAATTTTCAAAACTTAGGATACTGAACGGTCAGGTCAGGACTGATGCTCCATCTGTGTCAAAATCAAATAAATGTTCGTTATAATCGCTGTTATTTTTATAAAAATAGTTTAGTATTAAATCATTCAAACAAATTGTGTATTTGATAACCAACACAAACGCGTATAATGTGGCAGATGAATTTTTTAATTGAAGCGTCGGTAGATTCATCTTCTATTAGCTCCCAAGAACACAATAACAGTGTATTTTCATATTAAAAAAAAATGTTTAAATTGCCTTCTTTTTGAAATTTAGAAAAATTGTCATTTTATGAGTTAAATTCGTCAAATCGTCATCTGGATATTTTTGCCAATTTTGAGTGTAACATGTCTTATGAAAACACAATATTTGTTATGTACTTCTGCCTAGGGATGTTCACGAAAAAAATACATAGATGTTTTCTCCGATGCGATGCATCGTGAACTTACATAGACTTTTTTGCGATGTATCGAAAAATGACATCGATGTTTTTGATGTTTTTTTTTAGTTAAACAACATTTGGTTACTGATTTAACACAATCGTGGGAAAGAAAAAAGTATACTTTAAGTTTTTTGAAGTTTACTTCTGTTAAACATAGCAATTTGATCAATAACACAGTGCAACAGCGAAAAAAATGCACGAACTCCACACTATAGGTTCGATTGTACTACCAAAACTTAGTAAAACCCTGTACTTGGTTTGATCAGATTGACTACCAATTTTTTTTTATGGACCTCAAAAGATTTTGAAAATCACTGCATCATTCAAAAAAAGGTGTTCCAGTTTTTGGCCAACAGCTAACTCAAACTTAAAGATACTGCTTAACTATGTTCGGCAATAATGTAGTGAAAAAATAATTTTTTCTTGCATTTTTTGCAAAAATGTACCAAAAAATTTTTACTATTTTTACTTCTTTCAGCATTACTTACAGGGACTCGTAATTTTTCATTAACACAATATTGTTGTCATTGTAAATCTGAACAACTTTTGTGAACATATCAATAAAATCTGAACATGTCTAGGCATCCAA
Organism: Metopia argyrocephala; assembly: GCA_963576795.1. Taxonomy (NCBI): domain Eukaryota; kingdom Metazoa; phylum Arthropoda; class Insecta; order Diptera; family Sarcophagidae; genus Metopia; species Metopia argyrocephala. Next base: position 12,378,678 of record OY756211.1, read on the forward strand.
AATAACTTACAAAGACCAATTTGTACCCTAAAAATTGTATTTTTCACTATTTCTTAAAAATTAAAAAAGAAATTTAAAAAAATGTTATTTCAAAAAATAGTGAAAAATAAAATTTTTAGGGTACAAATTGGTCTTTGTAAGCTATGGAGTTCGTGCATTTTTCCAAAAGTCTTTATTTGTCGCATGGTGTTATGAACAAGTCAAAATCTACTCTAAACATAATAGCATATTTTAAAGTTAAAACAACCTGAAGTTATTTTTAACTTATTTAACATCAACTTTAATTGAATCAGCGGTTTACTATTTATATAGCATTAAAAACTGACCAACAATAAAAATAAAATTAATAAATATTGATTTCCATTAGTTCTTCCCATTAAAAACAGTGAAAGTTTTGTTGACTTTATATTTTACGGTTTTCACGTGCTTATTTATGCACTCCTGTAAATTTGTTTTTCAACCGTGCTACAGTTCGCCTCTCATTCCATTGGCTGATTTTGTTGCTGTTAAAAACTTAGGATGTAATTTTAATGTAATTTCCATCACGATTTTGTATTTATTTTTTTTTTATAAAATACTTTACATTTTTGTCATATTGTTTTTTTATATACATCTTTCTAATAATTTATTGCAGATTGTATGAAGACATTTCTAAAATTTCATTGTAATTGCAAAAAAACCAAAAAGTTGCTTTTAAATAAAAGGAGCGAACTTTAGTATTCCACTAAAGTTATATACATATATATACTTATAGATACAACACCAAATTCACACTTACTTAACTGAATTACTATTACAATTCGGCTTTGTATATTTCGGAGGTGGTTTACAAACTTAACCTGATTCCCACCAGAGGCCTGTGCCGGTTAGAATTTTCTGTTCAGACTTAAGTCTGCTAAAAATATTTTTAGATGAACATTGCAAATCATTTTAACTAGCCAGAAATTATGACATACAAAAACTTAGTTTGCTTTATGTTAGAAAGCTGATTTTATTTAAAAACTACTACTGTCCAATAAATTGTATTATATTTTTAAGCAAACACACTGAAAGAAGTTTGCCTTTATTACTTACAGTCTAATTCATAATAACTACTTAATTTAGGTTTAATCCATTCATTAGGTATGAGACGTTATCTATCTCATAAGCTCAAAATAAAAAATCTTATTCATAAACCTTTAATAAGATCAAATTAACTAATAAATAATATTTTAATGTCATGCTGGCAATACCATGATGTTATTTCAGCATAGAGATGCACAATAAAAGCTATCGGTTACTTAGGTAATTTTTTAATATTCATAAAAATAGGTAATAGTAACACAATTATATATAAAATTGATGTGATTGAAATAATATTTACTGATGTTAAAAAAAAAATTTCTAAAACAAATTGAAAAATTAAAAAAAAAAAAATTCCTTTGAACAGCAGTAATGTTTTCAGCCGATCTTTCAGTACTTTGTGGTCCATGCTTAGTCCTATCAGCTACAGTCCCTCTTTCTTCGAAATCATTCACTAAACGATAAATAGTGCGTCTTGTTCGCACATTGTTTCTCCCAAAAAATTTCACGGAAATTTCTCATCAGTCACAGTATTTGATGACTGATTTTTATAAAATATTTTATTATTTTTCCATAATAAATTTGCCACGTCTCTACTTCACGACTGCTAAATATGAATTGTCAAGACTAATGTTCACCAAAATGGCGGCAAAACAAAGTAGGATACCTTCCCGGTGAACTCCTGTATGACTGTAATATTTTCCCAGTCTTTTTTAAAATTGTTCACATTTGAACCTATTTAAACACCTTTGCCAAACCGGTATTAATTTCGAGTTTCTCAATTAATTTTGCGAATTGTTTGTTATTTTGCTCCGCGTTACTACTAATTATCACTTGAAAAGCGTCGCTAAACAGTGTGTTAAAATCAGAGTAGGAAAATAAATAAAACTGAACGTTTGATCTCATTTTGTTGTATTCTTTACAATGAGTAAAACAAAAATAAAACAGAAACAGTGAGAACGATTGTCCTTTTTAATTTTGTATATTGTTTTTGTTTTGAATACTACAAATACACTAACTCAAATGTGCGTAGGTACAACAAAAAATGAATGAGAAGAAAAAGGAAAGAAGAAGAGAAAAAGAAAAGAAGAAGAGAAAAAAAAGCAAATTATGCGAATGTGACGGAATAACAAAGCAAGCACAAGAGCGCAAAGCTAATTGTTTCATTTGCGCTCTTTCTCATTTAGAAAGTATTTGTTTTAGTTTTGGTCATGTACAATACCACTAAAAAATTTTTGAAAAGTGTATGACTTTGTTGTAACTTTTGCGAAATGTTTTGTCTGTTTGCCCACTCTGGTTAAAATCATATTTTGGGTGTGTGACAGCGTCATACGACTTCCATAATACCAAATACTCGACGGCGACTTACATAATAGGTCTGCTTATTTTTTTTTTCAAATATTACTTCATTTTGTTGGAATAAATCAATAAAGACAATTAAGAAAGCCTCAAAATATGCAAATTTTTATTTTTTCAAGCGATAATGTAAAGAAAATAAAAATAAACTTTTCCTCGTTGCCCTGAGTTGAATTTGACTTAAATTTTTTTTTATATAACTTGTTTACATTTAAGGGCATTTTATTTGCTTTGAATAGCTGTTTTATTATTTATTTTAAAAAAGGAAACAAAAAAATTTGAAATGAATGGCTGATCGAATAAAGAAACTGTGCCTATCAGAAGTACATACAAAAAAAATTGTTGGCCAACACTGCTTAAAAGTTGAGTGTTGAAATAAATTGTTTGCATGCCTCATATATTTCATTCATATTTTGTAAGAATGTTTAAACTATAAAAATAAGAAATTACACGAAAAATGCACATGCATATGTATGTATATAATTAAAAACAAAATTGCTATGAATGAAAATTCATTTTCTTTCAAACAATTTATTATTTCAATATAAATTTAAAAATGCACTTTTTAAAAACAAGTAGAATTTTAAATACTCGTAATATAAAAATTATTTTTTTTTTACAAAAAAAAACAATAATAATAATAATAAAGGTAAATATAAACATGGCATGATTTACAGGACTTTTACCTCACAACCATACAAAATTACCAAAGAAAACGACATACATATGTATGTACTTAAATAGGTACTGTTATAAATGTATCTCAAATTAAGCAAAGAATGAGAACGGTATTTAAGCCAATTTATAGTACCAAAAGCAAAAAGATTTTCAAAAATAGTAAATTGGATTAAACAAATTTTCCGTTAATTAAGTTTGAATTTAAAAAATTAGATTGTTTAAAAATCACGACTGATTATATACAGCCAGTCTTGGTAGAACTCCGACTGATGACTCCAAAATTTTGTTTTAGACTTTTAACCTCTATTTTAAAGTATTCACCAACAAAAACAAGTGTTTCTTTTATCTCCAAGTGTAGATTTTAATAAATTATAATTAAACTTCTTGATTTATATTCCCAGTTTTTTTACCTACAATAATTGATGATCGAAACTCATTCAGCCTGCGCTTACAAGATTAAAACAAGTTACTTAGTTTGAGGAAGATTCAAAATCACATTGCCAAAACACAAAAGCTTTCAGCACATTGTACCCAGAGTTGTAAATGAATCATTTTTTTTTATTTCAATTCATTACGAATTAGCTAAATTTTGAATTAATTCTTTTCAACAAAAAAAAAAAAAAAAAAAAGAATTGAATTAAATTTGAATCAATTCATTTCCAATTCAAATGAATTGGGTAAAATGAGTTGCAATTCATTTGAATTAGGCAATATGAATTGCAATTCTTTTTTTAATTCAAAAGAATTGGTAAAATGAATCGCAATTCATATCTAATTCATTTGAATTGAAATGATTTGGAATTAATTCAAATGAATTACAAAAGTAACTTGTAATTCAAATTTATCATATCAAAAATGAATTGCATTCAATTGAAGTAAAGTTGGTGTTTGGAGTTTGATTCTTCAAGCACTACTTATTTCGCTTTTGATATACGCTGAATAACAAGACATTTAGTATTTAAAACCTATTAATAATTTATGAAATTTTGTGACCCACGAACATTAAAGGACAAACACTTTAGTAATACTTATGTATGTAATATTTCTTTAATATTCAAGTAATATTTATTTAACAATATGTAATTATATTTTACAAATAAAGATGAAATTAGGAAGAATTATAGGCATCAACTAATTTTTCAATTATTTTAATTATAAAATAAATGCTAATTAGATTAAATTAGAATGCATCGTTCCTTTTCAGCAATAATAATTTTTCAAAATTATCATCTAATAGATTTCCACGTTTAGGGATATTTAGAAAAGACGCGTACGAAAGCAATCGTTCAACAGCAGCTGACGATGGTAACGGCACATTATACTTTAAGAAAGGCTTCTTATGCAGCATACTTAAAGATTTTGAAGAATCTGCTAAGTATTCTGTGAAAAAGGGTGATGCTTTTGCATTACAGTCTTTTTTTCAGAATCAATTCAATTCAAATAAATTGGAAATGTATAACAAATTCATTTTTCGAGTTAATTCAAATGAATTGGTAAAATTAATTGCAATTCATATTTTAACTCATTTGAATTCAATTCATTGAAATCAATTCAAATGAATTGGAAGTGAATTCTAATTCATTTTTTCTAACTCATTTATATTAATTCAAAATCAATTCAATTCATTTGAATTGAAAATGAATTGCAATTCATGTTCGCTAAATTCAAATTAATTCAAAATTTTACCAATTCATTGCATGAATGATTCGCGAATGAATGAATGATTCGTTTACAGCTCTGATTGCACCTAAGAATGTTATCGGAATTGTGATAAATAAAGATTTTTTGGTAGGGTAATTTACGTGTATAAAAAAAAAATCGCTAAAGATGTTGCTAAACTCAACAGTATTTTGTGCTTATCAAATAGATGGTGGTCTTTATCGAAAATCGTTGAAATTTTGAAAATGATTTTTAAATTTTTTTTAAATATCTGCTACGAGTATGAAGCGTCAGTAGTGTTTTTGTGTAGTTTGGTTTTTATTTAATATGAAGATTTTGTTAAGGTGTAGGAGTACATACGTACTTGCATATTTTAGTTTCCGGGAATTTTGTTTATATGTATTTGCCATGTCGGTATTTATATTATCTTAAAGCAAATTCGTTCGTTTACAAGAGTTTCATTGGACGCTGGCGAGTACTGACGTAAAATGTATGATTTTCAGCTAACCACCAGGTAACTCATTATAAATTAGCTATGAATGATTAATTAACTGCAACTTATCATTGGCTAGTCAGACCAAAAAGGCTATAATTTGAACATTAAGAAATTTTCCTTCTTTTTCGATATTTATTTTAAAATAAAAGGACACAATAAACGAGAACACTTTAAATTTTTTTATATTTTAATATTTAATGCAAAAATTTATATGTTTCACCTGAAAAAAGAAACAAAAGTACATATAATCTGACTGATATTTTTTTTTTGCTTTTTAAACTTTTTCAATACCTCTTGTAACTTATATTTGCTTCAGCTAATTCATTAATTATAGAGTAGAATTTAGATTGGACAAAAACCAAATGACTAAATTCTAAATTACCTCTAAATTGATGTAATGAGTTAATTTTGAGTTATCTCATAAAATGTCTACAAGGTGATTTCTCTTTTGTAAAACACTTAACTTGAAGTAAAAATATTCTTTCTTTGGGTTTTTCATACATACATTCATACATATGTACTCGTACATACTTATGTGTTTATATCTGTGGTTATAAGTCGTATGTCTAAGCTTTTTAGATACATTTTTTGAGATAGCAGTTTATATAGATTTTTGATAAGTATAAAAATGCGAAAAATTGTAATGCAAATAGACTTAGAGACTAAGAAAGCTAATTTTTTTTTCTAATTCGAGCTGGGCCATTATGGCCAGCATATATATTTGATATAAGAGTAGTTTTCTTTTTGATCTATTGCAATTAAAAAAAAAGTAATTTAAACGAAAAAATAGTCTACACTGCAACAAAAAAATTTCAATTTTTGTTAGAAAAAACCAAAACGACTACTCTGCAACAAAAGTACCATGGCATTCAAGTTCCAATTTTTATCTTCACACACATTAATTATTAAATAAGATAATCTGAAACTCTAATGGAAAAATCAACTTAGAGCCGATATTTTACTACTTTATATTGGAAAATGAAGAGAGAGAGCGAGTACGACCGAATTTTGAGAATTGATTCTTATCCATATAGGGCAACTTCAGGTTATGTGGACTATCATTTAGTATTTTCAATATTGATTACAATATGTTCTTATTAATTGGTAGATCTCTTGCCAAATATATGTACTTTTATTTAAAAATTCTAACTGCATGTGTAGACAAATTTTATGTTAGAAATTTTCAGAGCACTTTTTTTTATTTGAGACCAATACTCAGAGGTAAACCCCTACTAAATACTGTGCATTGTATTGGAATTTTTGGAAAGGACAGTACATACATTTATTATTATTAAGCGCCTTAGGAATGAGACAAATTGCAGTGAATGATCAACAGCAATTGCCTCATCGTTGCATGTTGTGTGGAAAGTGCCATAGCTAAGTACGATTAGTAGGTTTAGCTGTCATCTGCTACTTCCCAATAGGTGGTGCTTTTCTCCTGATCATTCGTTTTTTATTGACATTGGTTAAGGTGGAATAGAGTGTAGACCCCATTAGTCGATTTTCCCCTTTTTTAATAGAAACATTATTCTAATTTCGAAGATAACCGTAAACTCACTACTTGAACATAAAAAAATGTACACTGACATGACCAACATAATCTATCAACTTATAATTGCCCGGCATTTGTAAAAAAATGTTGGCAACACACAGATAAAAAATGAAATTTTCTGGCTAAGTTGCTTTTGAAGGTGAAGGCTATGATGGAAGGGTGAGTGGTGGATAGAAGCACTACGGATATTGGGTCATAGTAGAAGATAGGAATAGTGGATACGGCTATGACATGGTTGGGCGGGCTGGTGGAGGATAACATCTATCTCCCATATAATATCATCGTGGTATGTAGTGCAGTAGTTTGAAGTTGATACGAAGCAGAAAGAATCTTTTTTTATGTTTGAATACAAGGATGGTGAGAGGGTTGGAATCCGCCCCGAATGAGAAGAAAAGAATGCTCCCAAGTTAGCCGGAATCCTCGCCAACCAACCCGTTCATAACATAAATGGTGTGCAGTTACGCATATTAAAAAAAAATCATATGTGATGTCAGTTTTTATTATTCGGCAAAACATCCATTAATTCAGTGTTACCGCATACTTTTTAGTTTGCAAAACAAGCTCCTAGTCCACATTAGACACATAGCTCACAATACCTGAAATTTCTATAATACGAGTAAAAAGTAATAGAATATATGTATGTATGTACATATTTTTACCTCTTAATTTTTCTCTCTCTCCCTCACGTTTTATAATATATACATATATATTTAATGAGAATAATCAATGCAAATATTCAGTTCCTAACACGGATGGAAATCATGGTACAATTGTACTTTTTTTGGTACATTTTGGACCTTGTTGGTACCGTGGTACTACCGCGGCTTACTTGGTACAATTTAAAAATATCAACGTTTCGCTCTATGGCAACATTAATTAAAAACTACGGCAAAAATTTATAACTTCCTGACAAGTGTCTCCAAATGTTCTGCTAGAGAATCTGCCAAAAAGCTAGAAATAATGCTAAGCGCTTTGGCTTCTTTAGTTGCTGCTAAATATGGTATTTTAAATGAAATAGAAAAATTTATCAGAGATTTGAATTAACACTTTTGTAATAGTGCTAGACGAAGAGATGATTTCATAAAATTTCAAGAATATTTTGTAACGGAAAATTCATATAATTTTTAAATATGCATCAACAAAATGGCTGTCGCGAGAAAAAGTAGTTCAAAGAATAGTTGAGCAGTGGGACCCTCTTAATTATTATTTTACATTGAATGATTTTGAGGTCGATTTAAAAAATGAAAGACTAGCATTTCTTTCATCAGGGCTTAAAAAACCATTTTATAAGTTAACTTTTTTGTTTCTACAATTATTCTTAAGATTATAAATCTGTGAATTTAGAAATGCAATCGGAGGAGGCACGAATGCACATATTTTTACCAAGGCTAATTTTTTATTTCACCAAGTAGCACGACATTTTTTAAAGAAGACTGTTCTAGATGAATGTGATATCTGCTGTGAACCTTAATGAAAATTACATTCCCATAGATAAAATTTATTGTGGTACAGTTGTTGATGTGTACATTTCAACAAATAATATTGACAATGACACTATACAAAAATTTAAATCAAATGCTAGAGCTTTTTATTCACAATTTTGTAGTGTTCTAAGGTCAAAGGTTAACTTTAATAATGAAATACTAAAATGGTTCGATAAGTTTACTCCAGAAAATGTAATTATGGGAAAAACAAATTCAATAGTACCTCTTCTGGTGAAAATGTTCCCATATGAACAAACTAAATTTGAGCCAATAAATAGCCAATAACGAGCACTAGCCGATGTTGTGGAACTTAAATCATACAAAGATTCAAGTATTTCTTGTTTTCGGTCAAAGGTATCACAAATGAATAATGAGTTAAATGAGTTCATGTTTCCAAATATTTCAAGAGTTGTAACATGCATTCTATCTATTCCACATTTGTCGGCCAACGTCGAACATGTTTTTTCTTTCCAAAATCTCATAAAAACAAAGGAAAGAAATAGACTACACGTTTCCACTGTCTCCAATTTGATACAAACTAAAGATTTATTAAAGTCAACAAATTCATGTTGCTTCGATTTTAAAATAACAGAAAATTTATTATCTAAAAATATTTTATAAATAATTATTTTAATAACCGATCTCAAGAATTGAAAAGACCTTTATGTATTTAATATTTATTATTTTTATGTTATTTTTTATTGTATACTTCTGAATTTTTGTATACACTTTTGTTGAGTTTCTGTTTTTAATAGATATTAAAAAATGGTACCGTCATGGTATGAAAAGTACATTTTGTTTTCATAGTTGGTACAAAATCATAAAAGCCATTTTCCATCCCTGGTTCCTAACATTATTTTTTTCTTGCTACTACCATGTGCTTTCGTCAAATACTCACTTATACAATCAAACAGGAGTCTAAACACATTTAAATTTTTGCAAAAACAAAATTATTTTAATTCTTATATATTTGTGATTCAATATTTACTAACAATTTAATTCATACGTAACTTCTGTTATTAACTTTGCAAATATTGTTTGCACACCCATATATCGTATAAGTATAGATATACATACCGTGTTGAAAATATAAGAAGTGGTGGTACTAAATACGTCATTAAGTTGGATATGGTACTCTGGTAACTTTAAAATGTAGTAGAAAGTAAAACAAAACATAACTGATTTTGATAGCAATTACATTTACTAGCATGATTCAATTCAATAATTTCTCTGTTTTTCTTTTGAATAGGCTGATCATAAAAAGCAATATTTTAAAAAAATACTGTGTTTATATGTATATTTAAATTGTTTAGGGAATTATATCTTTTAAATTGATTTTGGTTTAACAATAATGTGTTGGGACAATGCAAACACTGTACCGAGGACAATTGGGTAACTTTAATGCGTTTTTCATTACACCACGTAGTGTTTCTGGTTAAAGGCTAAGTTATTGATACCGAATATTTTGCTTAAGCTGTCTAATTTTCTATGGTTCATTAATATACGATTTGTCTTTTAAATCGGGTGATCGATGTGGTCAAGGGAAATTTGAATTTTTTTTTGAAATAGTTTGCCAAAGCAGTGTGTGCAGTTACTCTATTTTTAAAATACAAATTAAGACTCAGCTCCGCCATTTGACGCTAAAAGTTTTTAATAGTTGTTTTATAAGAACTGTATAATTTTAAAATATGGCAAAGCTTTGATTTCGCTTAAATACTCTACTATAATTACTCTAGCTATAATTACATAATTCATGTCTTTGTAGTAGACTATTTCGTTTTCTAGTGGGTAGTGTGCGAGACTGCTAGTGGGTCTGCGACACTACAGCGAGTATATGGTCACTCCGCTAGTAATAATACATAATTAGAATATAATTTAATATCGTATTATAACTTAGTAAATATGTAAATAAATAAAAATAAAAAGCACATAATTTGTATTTTATACCGTATGTCTATTTTTTCTAACACAACTGTATGCATGTAGATATGTGCATATTTATAAACAGTGTTATTCTGTTTTGTCAGTTTTACATTCCGGCTAAAATGATGTCATTAAATGTCTAAAAAAGAATAAAAAAAAACTCCCAACTTACTGGGGGGATTTTGTTTTTTATAACATGAAATGCACAAACATCTGAAAAATATTAAAAATAAATACATCGATTTAATATACATATATATCGATCGAATTTAATATGTACAAATTTCTTCAAAATTTAGTATAAATTTAAACAAAGAAATAACATTATTATTATTAAGATTATTTTATAGTGTGATAAGAAAACATTTTAAAGTTTAGAAGAAAACTTTGCTTTCTTTAAAATGATATGATTTTCATTTGTTTTTAAAATAAAAAAAGTATTTTACATACATAATCCCCGACATTACTAAAATGAAAAAATAAAAGAAACAAAAGTCGAATTAAGACCACCTAGATTTCTGTAGACTTTCTTATCGTAAGATAAGCGATAAATATATACATAATTTATATATATGTATAGTAAAGTAAATATTATAAATAAATTATATAACATTCAAAAAATATAGTGAAAAATAGTTTATTAACTACGAGTACATTTAGATGGTTTCTGTATGAGTTTAATTTAAATTCAAAAAATAATTAGAATACAACTGTTTCATTAATTAATTTTAAAAAAATAATAATAATAATAAAGCATCAGGAAATGTACCATATACGAGTATTAAAATGAAAGGCTTCTTTTTATGATTTTTGAGTTAATACAGCTAAAAGATTAGTTATTAAAGTTTGTGGCACAATTTTTCTAAAAACAAAGAATATTATTATTCTTCAGTTTATAGCGCTGAGTAATTTATATGTATCTTATACTATTGTTACATATAATTCTCAGACTCTACATTTGTCTTAGACATACTTCACCTTCTATTTTTCCACCATTTTACCTGCATATCGACGATGGAATTAAAGAACGCTGTAACTGACAAAACCTTAAATGTTCACCAGAGCCAAAAAACGCTCATAAATGTAGAACAAATATACTGGTATTTTTCATTTCGCAGACGGCGTAAGTGAATTTATTTTCATCGTAGAAATCTGGGACCTGGACCAATCGACGCGTATTTTTTTGCTGATAAAAATGATGCAAAAAACGTATTTTCGATTTTTTGTCAGTTACAGCGTTCTTTAATTCCATCGTCGATATGTACTTTGTATTTCTTTTTTATGTCAGTTAACAAGCAGGTTTTCAAATTAGTTTATATATTACCTAAAGGTTTAATGCTTTTTTTAATCTATTGGACTTATTTGATTTTCTTTTAACCACTTATCGATATACACCTGCTCTTAAAAAATGTTTTCCTATTTATAATCTATAAACTACTGTATAATCTTTTGTACAAGCTTTGTATTACATTGTTAACTACTTTATAACTTAAGCTATTCTCTACATTTTTTAACATCGTTAGATACTAACTTTAATACATGTTTTTTGTAGTGTGTTTTTAGAGGTTCATAAGAGCTGATAGTTGATTTTTGTTTAGCAAACTTTTCGTGCCAGCTGAACTCTTCAAGTATGGAGGCGATGAGTTGGTTAGGTGCATGCACCAGCTCATTTGCAGAATATGGCTGGAGGAAAGTATGCCCGATGATTGGAATCTCAGTGCCCTCTGTCCGATCCTGAAAAAGGGAGACCCCACAATATGCACCAACTACAGGGGTATAAGCCTTCTCCCTATCGCATATAAGGTTCTTACGAGCGTATTGTGTGAACGACTGAAGCCATTCGCCATCTCACTGATTGGACCTTATCAGTGCGGCTTCAGATCTGGTAAGTCCACCATTGATCAGATATTCACACTGCGCCAAATCCTGGAGAAGACCCATGAAAGTCAAGTCGACACACACCACCTCTTTGTCGACTATAAGGCAGCGTTCGATAGCCCGATAAGGGATCGCGTATATGCAGCAATGTCTGAGCTCGGTATTCCTGCAAAATTGATAAGACTGTGCAAAATGACGTTGAGTAATTCCCGCAGCTCCGTCAAGGTAGGAAGAGACCTCTCCGAGCCTTTTAATACCGTGCAAGGTTTCAGACAGGGCGACCCCTTATCCTGCGACCTCTTCAATTTCGTCATGGAGAGTGTTTTGCGAAAGGCGGGTGTGCATCGTAATGGCACTAATTTTAACAAAAGTGTCCAGCTCCTTGCGTATGCAGACGATATAGACATCATTGGGCATACCAAGCGAGATGTCACCGCAGCCTTTAATGCTATTGAACGGGAGTCTGCTAAAATGGGTCTGGCGGTAAAGGAGAGCAAGACGAAGTACATGTTGTCGACGAGTAGGGACGTTGATCGTATCGGCTCCCAGGTTACAGCCAGCAACTATACATTCGATGTGGTCAAGGAGTTCATCTACCTTGGCACCGCCATTACCAGCAAGAATGATATCAGTCTAGAGATCAGGCGAAGAATCACACTGGCCAACAGGTGCTACTACGGTCTCGGTAGGCAGTTTAGTAATAGAGACCCCTCGCGTGCGACGAAATTAACACTCTACAAGTCGCTTATTCTCCCGGTGCTTCTCTATGCTGCGGAAGCATGAACGCTGTCTTGTGCCGATGCAGCGGTCCTGGGGGTGTTCGAGAGAAAAGTTCTTCGTAAGATCTTTGGTCCTCTAAGGCATGGCGATGAGTTCCGCATTAGAACCAACCATGAGCTGTATGAGCTCTTTGGCGATGTGGGCGTTGTCCAGCGTATTAACATCCAGCGGCTACGCTGGCTCGGCCACATTGTTCGGATGGAAGAATCTGCTCCAGCGAAGAAAGTTTTCGATGCGAAGGTCACTGGACGTTGACGTAGAGGACGACCCTGTTTACGTTGGAAGGACCAGGTTGATGAAGCCCTGTCATCGATTGATGTGACCAACTGGAGAAGGCGCGCGCTAAGCAGAAGCGCCTGGAGACTAGTGCTGAAGCAGGCCGAAACCCGTTAACGGGTTGTTATGGCCAGCTAAGTAAGTAAGTAAACTTTTCGTGCACTTCGTGCTTTGTATAATATTCGTCAGTCAGAGCGACTAATTCGAATAATAATGGTTCCTTTTCCGACCACGTTTACTCTTACTCATAATGTGCATCTAGTGACACGCAGATCAGTGCGCAATGAAGAAACTGTAGCCGCTTTTAATTATAGAATTAAAAAAGATCCAAATCAATAAATTCGCCTGCACTCTAATTACCACGGCTGCAGTCGTACATGTCGTCGATGTAGACTAATGTGGATAAAATGGAACAAGAGGGCAAAAACAAAAATAAACTGTAATTCTGTTTCATCCAAATAAGATGACAATTACAAAAACTGCAATGATGGTAAGAAAAGGAGAATATGATAGAAACAGTTGTGTGACTTTACTTCGACTAACTCATACAAGTACAGGAAGAACTCTGATGAGACTGCCGTAGCTGGAGTCGAAAACTTATGTTCAGTTTGGCTAGTGTACTATCCTTCACGGACATCATTTTCTCCTTGAATTATCAAAAAAATTCCTTGCAAAAATCTAAATTCTTTATAGAATTTAACTTTGATCTAATCAAAGCGTTTCTGACGAAACAATATGAAAATAAATTCGTAATCCTTCAGCTGTTCCAAATTATATACAGTACGACATAATTAAATAATCTCTGAATGCTTTTTATAATTTTACTATTTTTTTGTCCAGATAATTTGTTTTCAATGTGGTATTACTCTTAGGCCGTAATAAATATTAATATTTAAACAATAACTCAATGTTTATTTAACAGCAATCGTTATTCAGATAACGCTGTGATGATAATGTTAATTTTTTTTCATTTCTAGTTATAATACCCTACACCACCATAGGTGGCAAAGAGCAAATGTTTATAATAAATTTAGAAAACAGTTAAATGTCCACATTAAATTAAATTAAAAGAGACATAATCACTTTTTATTGATTTCAATATATTCTTACTTTAGGTACTTATCTTATGGTTTTTTCTTTAAATCGATCCAAGAGTTATTTCTTAAGAAAGTAGGGGTTAATTAACTTTATGCACACTTTTATAGCACTTTTTTGTAAATTAAAACAACTCTAATAAGAGTCTCTTGGGGGGGGGGGGGCAGCAAATTGGATTTGAATTAAAACAAAAAATAAACAAAATTTATGCCAAGAGTCAAAACTTAATTTATCTGTCTGACCACATTTAATATTGATTTAAATTATTTTTTTATAAGTCAACTGCAAATAAGAATTTTTATTATTATATTAAATATTTCATTTTTTAAACTGGTTATAGCAACAGAACATATTTTCCAAAATAATAGAAATTACGCATTTCTTGACATTTAGTTCAGATAAGTTTTTCGTAATTTTTACCTTTTAATCAAATTTGTGTTAAAAAGGACTCTACTTTAAAAATAAACATCTATGCAAATAGGTTTGGCTCTTGTGTGTAACTAGAATTGAATCGAACACAATTCGATTTATTTTGGGCTAATTATTTATTTTTTTTTTTTTTCATTTAATAGAACATTCCAAAATCTTTTAAAAATCATCTTTTTATTTATGTATTGGCATATGTATTCACAAAGTAATATATAAGCCAATCAGATCAATTAAAAAACAAAAACAAATAAAAAAAATACTATTCTTATAAATAAGCCTTTAGAGATTTTAAAACCGCCGGTATGGTAAGGCTGTCAACTGTTAAATATCTGTCATCTGAAGTTACATTTATTTACATAGTGAAAGATTTGCCATCTGCTGCGAGTATTGATCGTGAAACTAGTCAAAATTATTTCAAAGAAATGATTCACAAGCGCCAACTTTTCGAGCATACCAAGATTATTATGGTCCTCATAATAGGCCAAAATTATCGCTTCTGTTAATGAAAATGTGGCGAATAATTAATCTTATGGCGTTCACAGCATTGTGTATATTGTTAGTGTTTCTCATATAAAAAAACGAATATCAAAAACCATTCGTGTTCTATGAACAGGCTGTAAGTTAACATGGATGTTTTTATGAACGAAGTTTTTATGAATTAAAGGTGGAAGTACATAACACTCGTTAGCCGCTAAGCGCGTTAAAAACTTTTACAGCTTTTAAAATGGCAACTTATAAATCATACTTTAGAGACGACGCTTTAATATGTACATATATACTAAGTATGTGTATTATTATTTAAGTTTAAATGTACATATTTTTTCACAAAAATTTTATATATTTTTTTTTTTAAACAAAATGTTTTTCTCACAAGCCAATCATAAAACCACAAATTATTCTTTTGTTTTTTATAAAAAATTTTTTTTTTCTAAAAAAACAACGAAAACACTTTTTTATATGTATTAGTGATTTTATTTCGTTTTAAGTCATCCAGCTGTCAACGCTTGTAAAAGTTGAAAGTTGGCGAAAGTTGACATAAGCTTGCAACGCCTGACGCTCAGAACGCTTGTTATGCACTTCCACCTTAAGTGCGATGGGTAAAAGTTAGGTGTAGATTTAATGGAGATTTAAATAAGAAAGTTTCCACCATCAAAACGTATAATATTTTATTAAAATAAACAAATTTATTTTTATTAATTTTTTTTCTATTGCCTTTAACGTTTCCAAAAATCGATTTACTCCGTTTTCATAATTAGCCATTGATATACTCTAGGAAGCATGAGTTGTGTTTATATAAAGTTAAGTTTTTGTTTAAATAGTACCGCACAATTTTCAAAAAATACAGAAACATTCGGAAACTACTGCATTGAACATATTCTTACGAATTGTTCTTTAAAATTCGTTTATGCATATATTCCGGAGTTCGTTTATTTTTAAACTAAAATACCTATACTTTTGTTTTAAAGTTTTATTTTACTCTATACCGTTTTATATGTATTATATTTATATTTATAAAGCATAATGCCCGTATTCATAAAAACTATTTTAGGTTTATTGAGGACTTATTTGACAAATTTCTATGCAATACTTGTCAAATAAACCCTCAATAAACCTAAAATAGCTTTTATGAATACATAACATAACATAACTGCTGCTCTGATTTAGAAAAAAATATCTACCTATTACAATTTGTCTATAAAGTGTCCGATAGTTTTTTTTTAAGACAAATACTCAAGGGTAAACCCCTCCCTACACATGCAGTGCATTGTATTGAAATTTGAAGATGCATAGATAGATCTATTTAACTTTTTTACTATGCGGCTTTCCTATATTTTTTAATATTTAGCAATAGCAGAATAAGAAACGATTACTTTTGGCAGTAAATTTGTTTAATGGTATCACAACGGGACCTTATTGGACCCAAGTGTGCTTTGCCTAGGGGCGGCTGCCAATTTTAACCTAACCTAAATTTGTTTAAAAGACACCAAGTGGCAACACAACGCATGTTTACATAAATAAATAAACAAACAAAATTTGATAAATTGTGCCCTAAAAAAGTTTAACAACAAAGAAATGTGTTTTAGTTTCCATTTTTATTGGATTTTATTTTATTCTTTGTTGACAAAATAAGCAAATTATTTTTGTTAATTATTCAACGAACAAAAAATATGGCAGTCTCAATATAATATGGTAAGCTCAATACTTTAAATCTCACGTTAAAAGTTAAATGTAGGGCAATCTTCCCAATAACTTTATCGGCAAGTTGTAACAATGTATATACTTTAAAAAAGGTCTCAGTTTTTCTAATAATCTTTTAGTTGTTGTTACATATTTCATTTTCTTTTGTAAAGGTAGAAAAGACATAGCATGCGTTACTTCGTTAATAGCGTACAATACGTGTCAACTGTTCAGCTGTAAACACGTACCATCATCCATACGTTAGACGCGTTGCCAATTTTACGTGTAACTTGCTTCTTGAAAATATATATTATTTAAACATTTTTTTTGACTGACGTGCTAAACGCACAATGGGCTCAACGCATGTTATGTACTTCTACCTTAAGGAATATTTTTGCCTCCAATAGAAAAATAATACTGACAGTTTGCAATTAATTTAAGCATTTTAAAATAATTCAAATAATATTAAAATGTTTTGCCTGTTTAAACGATATAATTTAAATTCAAGTAATTTTTTAACTCTGTAAGTGTAACTTACTTAATAACTGTAGTGATTTTAGTATAATTAATTTTGTAGCTCTAAAAAATGAATCGTAGTGTAGAGTGTTGTTTAGTCAATTTTGATTTGTTTTATTATTATTTTTTAAGTTAAGTACTGTTCTTGAATTTAATATATGTATGTACATATTTTATAATGTAATATATTATTTAAAAAAAAACTTTTTTTCTTTGCTCTTTGCAATAAATTTTTTAATCTGTTTTATTACTTTCAGTTTTTAAATGATTCATGTGTTTGCGTTTAAATTATTTCACTTCCAAAGAAAGCTAAATTTAGCTCTTTTTCGTTTAGGATGATACACATAATTATTCATGTTAAAAAAAAACAAACTTATTTTTATAAACGCGGATATTCAAATGTTTTATAATTATGCGACTGATAAATTATCATTATGGGTACAGGTAATATTCCTATAACGCGGTAGATACGTTGGTATACATTTTACATATCTTTGCATTTATTCCAACATCGCATATGGGATATTCCAAGTCAAATCAACCAATGGTTTTAACCCACCCCCTCCGAATTTTATGATTTTTTGTAGAAATACAGTATATCATAGAACTAAATTAAATACAAAGTTTGGGAGCACTGACACATCTGGATCCGGAAATATGAGGTCTTGAAAATCGGAAAATAGAACGCTGCCTTTCGACTTGACTATGTTCCTTTAGATGACTTTGTTGTTTATAGGGATTTTGACCATATTGATTGGGATGGTTTGTTATGTTGTATATCTGGATTTAATTCTGCAGACTTTTTTTTATCCAACGATGTTGAGTACCAATGCTCTGCTATCGATTGTCTAATTAATGACCTCTTCACCTTTGTGCCCATAGTTAGGAAAGAACTTAGAGTTTGTGATAATAGCTGGATGAAATCCAGAAATATTTTGGTGGCTACATCTCTTCGGGATTTAGCTTATTCAGCTTTTCGATCTAATAGGAGTGCCGTAGCTTGGAATACGTACTGTAGATATAGAAATAGGGCCAAGAACATCATCCGTAAGGAGAAAAGGAAATACTATTGTAGACTATTCAATGGTCTTAATTCATCTAGGATTTGGGGAATTTTGAGAAATACTGGTATTACTGGTGGTAACAGACTAGATGTTGATCTTAATATTGACGATATTAATGATTTTTTTGTTAATGGTTGTAATTCATTTGTAAATAGGGATGTTGAATTTAATTTATCTGGTGTTTCTACTGGTTCTTTTTCTTTTAGATGCATTGATGAAAATGAGCTATTTAATGCTATATGTAAAATTAGATCTGGAGCTGTTGGCCCTGATAATATTCCAATTCGTTTTATCAAGATGATTTTCCCATTTATCTCTCATATCCTTGTTCATAACATTAATTTTATATTGACTTCATCAACTTTCCCTTCGGCTTGGAAGCTAGCTCGAGTTGTGCCTATTCCCAAATCTAATAATGTTCGTAATTTAGAAGATCTACGACCTATTTCAATTCTTCCAGCTTTATCTAAGGCAGTTGAACACATTTTGAAGGACCAAATACTTAACTCTGTTCGTACGCTTATTGTTCCGTCGCAGTATGCTTTTCGTCGTAATCATAATACCACTTCTCTTTTGCTTGATATGACTGATGATTTGAGAACAAATCTGAATAAAGGTAAAGCTTCGGTGTTGGTTTCTCTTGATCTCACCAAAGCCTTTAATTCTATTAACTACTCTATAATGATACGCAAGTTGAAAGAAATATTTGGCTTTTCGAATTCTGCTTGTCGTTTAGTGTTCTCTTATCTCTCAAACCGTTCTCAATTTGTGGATTTAAATGGTAAGCGTTCCAACTCACTTTTTCTCCAAACCGGTGTTCCTCAAGGTTCTGTTCTGGGACCCCTACTTTTCATACTATATATAAATGATTTGCCTAATTTTATTGATTCCAGTGACTGCAAATCATTTTTGTTTGCTGATGATGCTATGGTTCTATTTAACAGCTGCAAGAATGACGTTGGCAATTTATGTGTTCGGATTAATACTGTTCTTGAAAGGATTCGATCTTGGCTGTTGGATAACTCACTCACTCTAAATCCGTCTAAGACTAAGGCCCAAGTATTTGGTTTTACCGACCGCTTTTTACCTAACCTTAATATCTCAATTAATGGATCTCCTGTGGATTTTGTAGATCAGATGAAATGCTTAGGGGTGTATATTGATAAACGTCTGACATTTGAGTATCATGTTTATAATTTACAACGTAGGATCTCTGGAATCCTTCGTAGACTCTACTGTACTAGGGTATACCTTCCTCTTCGTGTTCGACACCGACTAGCACATGCACTTTTAATGTCAAATATTCTTTATGGTCTAGAGATTGTATCTGGTACATTCTCCTATGTTACTTCTAAACTGAACAGAATTGTGAATATGATTGTACGTTATGTCTTTTGTATTCATAGGCGTGAACATATATCTGCATATGTGAAACGTTTTCTTGGCTGTTCATTTCTGAATTTTATACGCTTTCGGAATCTATCTTTCTTCTATAAACTAATTAAATGTGGATTACCTTCAGAGCTTTGCTCTAAATTCTCTTTTACTCGTTCAATAAGAAACCCTCAAATCGTGATACCAAGAATAAATAACGTTTTCTATGAAAAATCATTTATCGTTAGAATAGCACGCCTCTGGAACTATTTGCCACTGGAGCTTAAGATTTTTTCTCATACCAATAATGCTTTTCGACTGAAACTTAGAAATTTGTTAAATTTGTTAAACTACTAGAATCTTTGACATACTTAGTTTATTCTTATGAGAAACCCTTCCATATACACTGCTGGGATAAGTATTATTTATTTCTACATTCCTACCTATTCCCTTTTATTTTCCTTTTGTGTGGGACCAATGAATTAAAGACAGTTCTAGTTTTTTTTATTTCTGCCTCACTAATGTTTTAGTGGACATGTTCTTATATTTGTAAAATATTATTTTCTCTTCATATTACATATATTTATTATAATTATTTCTTGTAATATATTTAAATTGGCCAAAAGTGGCTTTATATTACTGTTTTTAATAAATAAATAAAAAAAAAAATAAAAATAAATAAAAATAAAAAATGCACAAAGTTATACTTACTTAATTGTAATTTTCTTGAAAAGTATTATAGCTACGCATCTCGTAAAAGTCACATTTGGAAGGGTATTAAATTACCTTTGATTTAATATGCAACATGATTTTTTCTTTGAAAAAGTCAAAGGTCAATTTTCTTTATCTATAAGTCGGAAGTCTATATCTCCGAAAGCGACCTTTTTAAAAATTTGAAAAAAAAAATTATGTCAAAGATAGTTTCGTTCTCTACAGTTGTGAAAAATTTCAGAATGGAGGTATTTTTGGATCATGAAATAAAAGTCAAATCGCAAAAGAATGATATTAAAACTAGTCTAATAGTGGTGGGATGGTACACGATTTTTCGATTTCGATTAGCTAGAACCGCTTATTTTGTGAGTTTCAATTAAAAAATACATAAGTCAAAAACAAGGGATGTGGGATGGGGCAAATGGCTCTTCACCGGGGTCAAAGGTTGGATTGAAGGAGTAAAAGTCCACAAAAAGCTCCACAATTGCCCTGGAGTAGCCCCTAGAGGGATAAAATGTAAGATCGACCCTTACTAATGTTTTACCTCCAGTTTTTTTTCCGAACATACCTAACCCCTATCCCCACTCCCTAGAGTGGTAGCAGCAAATTTTATAAGCTTTGTACTGAAGCCCCTTAGGGAGTGAGGATGGGGGTAGGTATGTAAGTGGTGGATAGGTAGGGGTAAGTATTTACCCCAAACTTTTTTTCCGAACATACCTAACCCCTATCCCCACTCCCTAGAGTGGTAAGGTTAAATCTTATAAGCTTTGTACTGGAGCCCCCTTAGGGAGTGGTGATAGGGGGTAAGTATGTAGGTAGGGGTAGGTATTTACCCCCAACTTTTTTTTTCGAACATTGCTAACCCCTATCCCCACTCCCTAGAGTGGTAAGGGCAAATTTTAATAGCTTTGTACTGGAGCCCCCTTAGGGAGTGGAGATAGGGGGTAAGTATGTAGGTAGAGGTAGGTATTTACCCCCAACTTTGTTTTCGAACATACCTAACCCCTATCCCCACTCCCTAGAGTGGTAAGGGCAAATTTTATAAGCTTTGTACTGGAGCCCCTTTAGGGAGTGTGGATAGGGGGTAAGTATGTAGGTAGGGGTTAGGTAGGGGTAGGTATTTACCCCCAACTTTGTTTTCGAACATACCTAACCCCTATCCCCACTCCCTAGAGTGGTAAGGGTAAATTTTATAAGCTTTGTACTTGTGCCCCTTTAGGGAGTGGAGATAGGGGTTAGGTATGTTCGGAAAAAAGTTGGGGGGTAAAATATTAGTAAGGGTCGGTCTTACATTTTATCACTCTAGGGGCTATTCCAGGGCAGTTGTGGAGCTTTTTGTGGACTTTTACTCATTCAACCCAACATTTGACCCCGATGAAGAGCCATTTGCCCCCATCCCACATCCCGTCTTTTTGACTTATGTATTTTTTTATTGAAACTCACAAAATAAGCGGTTCTAGCTAACCGAAATCGAAAAATCGTGTACCATCCCACCACTTTAGACTAGTTTTAATATCATTCTTTTGCGATTTAATTTTTATTTCTTGATCCAAAAATAAGATGTGCGTCACTATAAAGTGTAACACCCATTTTTCTTAATAACTTTTTTCACCTTTAATCAAAATTATTTTTCTTAATCACAATATCTTTGAAAAATGTGTCAGATTTTAAAATGTATCAGTTTGTCAAATTTGACTTGTTAGTTAGTTCACAATGGATAATCAAAGACAAGTGCATACAAAAATTATTCAAATATGTAATTCAAAAAAAAAAAACATATTGGAGTTATACAAAAGTTGCTAGGGAAGTCCACGTGACCAGGCAATGTGTTTCCAGAGTGGTCAAAAAGTTCAACAAAGACCTAAAAATTGAAAGAAAGCCTGGAACAGGTAAAGCAAAACTGGTAACGAACGACGCGAAAGCCAAAAAGGTTGAGAAGCTTTTGCTGGCTCTTTCAAACATTTCTGGTCGCGAAGTGGCCCGGCGCGTGTAATGTTCGGAAAGTTTTGTGCGCCGAGTTAAAGCTAAAGCTGGCCTTAAAACATTTAAAGTCCAAAAAGTTCCGGATAGAAATGCTAAGAAGAATATTGAAGCAAAAAAAAGAGCAAAACTCCTCAAAAAGAATTTTTTCAAAAGTTCGAATGTTGTGTAATGGATGATGAAACTTACGTTTTTGCAGACTTTGCGCAGCTTCCTGGCGAAGAGTTTTATGTAGCGGATAGTAGAGGCAATGTTTCTGAAGAGTTCCGAACTAAAAAACTATCAAAATTTCCCAAAA
Source organism: Metopia argyrocephala (assembly GCA_963576795.1). Taxonomy (NCBI): domain Eukaryota; kingdom Metazoa; phylum Arthropoda; class Insecta; order Diptera; family Sarcophagidae; genus Metopia; species Metopia argyrocephala. Next base: position 12,401,467 of record OY756211.1, read on the forward strand.
AGTTCCTAGTTTGGCAGGCTATTTGTAGCTGCGGCAACAGAAGTGCATCGTTTGTTACATTGGGATCAATAAACTCAGATATTTATATCAAAGAGTGTCTTCAAAAGAGGTTGCTCCCATTTCTAAGACAGCACAACATATCAACATTCTTCTGGCCAGATTTGGCAACATGTCACTACAGTAAAAGCGCAATAGACTGGTATAATAAAATTAATGTTATTTTTGTTCCAAAAGAGGCTAACCCACCAAACTGCCCAGAGCTGCGGCCTATTGAAAGATATTGGGCTCTGGTCAAAAGAGAACTAAAGAAGAGTACATCTGTTCCCAAAACCATTACTAGTTTTCGATATAAATGGACAGCTGGTACCAAAAAAATCACCGAAAACACTATAACATTGCTTATGGATGGCATAATGAATAAAATAAAAAATTTTATAAAATTAAATTAATTTTTAAATAAAATAATACAGAATATAAATCTGTAATAAAAATGCAAAATAAAACTGTTTTATTTTTAACTCTAGCTTACTCCAGTCAGTTTTTATTTGACTTTTGATGTGTTACAGTTTATAGTGACGCACATCTTACCTCCACTCTGAAATTTTTCACAACTGTAGAAAACGAAACTATCTTTGGCATAATTTTTTTCAAATTTTTAAAAAGGTCGCTTTCGGAGATATAGGCTTCCGACTTATAGGTAAGGAAGATTGACCTTTGACTATAAAAAAAAATCATGTTGCATATTAAATCAAAGGTAATTTAATACTCTTTGAAATGCGACTTTTACGATTTTCAAGACCTCATATTTCCGGAGCCAGAAGTGTCAGTGCCCTTTAATCTTGTATTTGTCTTAGTGTTATGATATACTTCATTCATACCAAAAATCAGCAGCTTCGGAGACAGTCATTTCAAAAACGGCATATTTTAAGTTGAGTTGAGGTGGTTTAACCCATATATGTTATTCGAAAAACCCAGAAAAATAATTTTTTTTAATTAAAATAAAAAAGGTTTCAAAAATTTTCGTTATAGGATAGTACCGCGTTATAGAAAAGTTTCCGCGTTTTGTGAACCGCGTTGCAACGAAATCGCGTTATAAAAGTACCGCGTTGTAGGATGGTTACCTGTATATAAATTACCAAGAGTTTACGAGGAGGGAACAGATTACTTTAAACGAAAGTCACTAATAAGTAAAACTTAGCAGACTGATTAATAACTAAAATCAGTGATTTTAATGTTTATATTTACATTTTTTTTACTAATATTTCCTAATATTTCTTATTTCCAAATATTTTAGCAAAAAAAGTTATTATAATACTTGTTGTTTCGAAGTTTTACTTTTTTACGTAAAGTAGTAACTTCTGGTATTTGAATAAAAATAACCGCCACCGAAATCCACCTTTTGGGAGACGCGGTCTTGGACGTTGTCCTCCAAAAAACTCTAACGGCGTCAATGCGCATGATGGCAAATTGATGTGGCCAAATTTTTTATGCAAATTTTTATTCAACGGTCGTGTTGTGTGGCTCGTGGCATCGTTTTTTTTTTTACCACACTTCGGCTAGCTCATTGCAGGTCAAAAAAAGTTATATTTTAATTGATGGGAACGGTTCTTCCATTTTTTTTCAGATGCAATGGCTTTTTCACAATTTCTTCTGAGTTCTCCGAACCCTTATACGAGTATGTTAAAATTTGCTTGTTGGCTTAACCAACTGAGAAATGAGTTTTATCTCTAAAGAAAATTTTGTACAAAGCATCTGCCTTGAATGAAAGTCTGTTTAGTATCTAATCAATCTCGTCACACCGTGTTGTTTCAAAATCGATGCAGACTGATGTTCCAACATTAGAGAAAATCCAACAAATTTCCGAACATCAGTCATGTTTTTTAATTAAATTCCAATCACGAAAAAGGTGTTTTAAATATATTGTAAAACACATTATAAAAGAAATAAATGTATTCTAAAATTATGATCATAGATTGCTAAATTATGAATTTTGAATGCCATTTAATCTGTCAGCACTATAAGCAAAACAAAAAATTTTAAAGTTTGTGGTTTAGAATAATGAAAATCACCTCTAAAAACTAAAAAGCTTGTGCTTTTCAGAACACCAACTAATCATTCACTTGATTACAATCTTCGCTATTTCCGAATACACCTGTATACACTTATACATAAAACAAACAAAAATTATAAACAATAGGGTGACAAAAAAATTTTTTTTTTAATCTAGTTTTTTTGTTTTTATTCATTAAAAATCGATGCTCTAAGTACTTAAATGTCTAGAGAAAAAAATCTTATCTTTCTAGGACAAACACTTGAGGTGGCGCACAGATCTTTATCTTGTGGAACTTTATCATATATGTATTTATACATCTACAGTGAACTCGCGGAAACGTGAACTAATTTTTACCAAGGGTGTACACATTTTCAAATTTGTTCACCTTTTCTATCGGTAAGATTTTAGAACAAAAATACAGTCATGGACATAAGTATAGGCACAAGCAGTACTTTAAAATAAAATAAAAATTTTTACGTATTCCCAGACTTAAAATAATAATGTTATTAACTGATTATGACTACAGGATATGTACATTAACAAAATAACAAAAAAACTAAAACAAATTAGTTTCAGGAACAAAACAATATCAAAAAGTACTAAATAAACTCAGTTTTCTATAGGACAAAATTATAGGCACAGCCATTATTGTGCAGGCAAAAAATCATACAGAAGCTTGAATTAATATTTTGTTGGCAATCCATTTTGTTTTATAACAGCCGTTAACCTATCTGGCATGGAATGTACCAATTTTTGTGTGCTCGTCGCCTATTTTATTCCATTCTCCGATCCACGTTGCCTTAAGATCAGCTTTGCTTAATAACTTCTCTGTTCGAATTCTTCGGTCCAATTCTTCCAACAAATGTTCGATGGGATTTAAGTCTGGGGACAGCGGAGGATGTGGCAAGCCATGTGCGGTGTTATAAACAAGTCACTACTTCACGTCGCGAGCCGAATGTTTCGAATCAGTATCATGCTGGAATGTAAATGACTACGGTAAATTTAATTTTTCCACGGCCACTTCACCGCCCTTCTGTATGATTTTTTGCCTGCACAAGAATGGCTGTGCCTATAATTTTGTCCTATAGAAAACTGAGTTTACTTAGTACTTTTTGTTATTGTTTTGTTCCTGAAACTATTTTATTTTAGTTTTTTTGTTATTTTGTTAATGTATATACCCTGTAGTCATAATCAGTTAATGACATTATTATTTTAAGTCTGGGAATACGTAAAAATTTTTACTTTATTTGAAAGTACTGCTTGTGCCTATACTTATGTCCATGACTGTATGCATTTTAGCAATAGAAATTAAATTGGCTAAAACTCAATCAGATTTGGAAATTTTATTTAAAAAAATATTATATAAATTTTATTCAAACTTTTTTTACATTTTTTACATTTTCATGAATATGAAAAAAAAAAATTGTAATTCAAACGAATTGTATACATACATATACGAGTATGTATATAGTACATATAAAGTTTTCTACTACTAAAGTTTCTATAATTAAAAAAAAATATAATACAAAAAAGGGTTAAGCCCCTATGACACCTACTTTTTTTTGTATTGAATTGTTATAGAATTGAAAGAAAGAAACAACAAATGCTAGAAAGAGTGGAATATAAAAATGTGAACAAAATATTTTTTTTTGTTTTTGTATTTATATTTATTTCAATGTTGATACTTTTTAATTTGGTAAAAAAAAACGCTACGTTGAAGGCAAAAGTACCCTAAAATCGCTTAATTGTAGAATAACACCATAAAGTTAGCAACGCTATAATATTTTAAATTCTAAATGTCAATTTTAATGTAAAATATTTTAACTTGTTTTTGACACACTCCACTTTTTTATCGCTAACATTTGTAAATTTTTTGGCAGTTCTGTATTTATATGAATATAGTTGAACTCTTTACACCCTTTATGCTTTCTTATTATATTATATTTGCACTGTTCTCCAAATCATTTTTAATACAAAAAAAAAGTAGGTGTCATACGGGCTTTAGGAATACTTATATGGGTGTAGCAAAAGAATTCAGTCTTCAATAAACTCCTTTTAAAAGACGGATTTTTTCCTAAATAGTACTTTTATTGGAAGAAATCACTTATCTTTTTTTGATATGTATTTTTTTCAACCATCTTAAGTATGGCCTTTTCCTGAAGATTTCTTAACTACACATGTGCATGTTTTGTTGAAATAGATAGCTAAATATGTATGTATTTAATTTGTAATTTAAACGAATTCAAGAAATAAAACGAAAAAAATTTACAAAACAATTCAAAAAAGATTGTTTAAGTTTTAGAGCTATTCCACCTTGTTCACGTTTTAGAGTAGTCAATGCAAACATAAAAGTGTTCACGTTTCCCAGTCGTTCATGCTTCCGGGTATTCACGTTTTCGCTAGTTACTACGCTTATAACTCAAGAACGCCTGGACCGATTTCGATGATTCGTACCAATTCGGAATGGTCTCTGGCCAAATAAGAAGAATAGCAAAATATTCCAGAAAAAAGAAATTATAAAGAAAATTCATTTTCCCATACATTTTGTATGGAGTGATGTCACAATGTTTGCAACAAAGCTTTTTCGAGATTGTCTGATCGATTCTTATAAAATTTTTTCTGTATATTCAGTAGGGCTGACTGTAGGTCGTATTCTATTTGTTAAACCTCCACGGCCACTTCACCGCCCTCTTTTTCCGTGAACTTAAAACCATGTTTATGTTCCCCATAAAGCCTTTAAACATGGTACGAATGCTTCTAGCACTAGCTTTTATGATACAGCTTAATCCGAGCGGGATAAGGGCAGAGCAAGGGGTATTTCCGCAGATGGTAGAACACAATTTATCGCTCTTTTAAAGCAGTGTATTACATAAAGCTTACAAGATTACTAGGAATACGATCTCCCTAAAATATTATCTGTACAACAATACAAAACAATACTTTTCTAGGCAAAACAAAATTTGCCGGGCCAGCTAGTATAAAATAAATAGTAAAAAAAAAAAATAAAAAATTTTCAATTAATTCAAATAGTTTCAGTCATGGTGAAATTATTGAAGGTGGTGGCAGGTGAAAAAACTGCAAAGAGAAGAGTGTTTTTGCTTTTTCAGTTGTGATCAGTGTGACCATTCTGGCTTTTATAAAACTAAATTTAGCTTATTTTTTTTTTTTGCAATTTAGCTTAAGTGGTGTTTTTTTCGAACCGAATATAAATATTCCATACAAATTTTTGTTTATATCCGCTTATATAAGCGGTTAATTTTAAAACTGCTTAAAAATTAAGCACATATAAAAATGCTGCCAAGTTAGATTTTTTTTATCTTGACGTTATCTTTTCAAAATTTTATGACTTTTCATAATTTAATAAAAGAATAAACGTTGTAAATATGGCTGAGGCGAAGGAATATAATTATTTTTATATTTTTTGAATTGTTTTTAAAAAAATAATTACATATTTGTTTTATAAAAATTGTAAGTAATGCCCAATTTAATTTCTAAAGCATTTATGTCGTTTTTTTCAAAGCAGTTTATCTAAGCGGCTATAGGTATCGAAAAAAACACCACTTTAAAAAATTTCATTTAGCTTTTAGCCTTTTTTTAGCTGTTTTCTTAAATTGCATTTGGCTTTTTCTGTTTCTGCAATATATTAAAATCAAAAGGTAAATTTTAATTAATTTTAATTTAAAATTTTACTCATATGTGATAACCATATAATAATACAAATAAAATTCGGCATTCTTAATTGATAGCATTAGTATATTTTGGAATTTTTTTATATAGGTTTTTGTTGTTCTGATATTAGTTAATGTTTCAAAAAGTGCATCTGTGTAACAACTTAATTTTAAACTTTAAATTTTCAAAGAACTACTTGTAATATGGAAAAGTAATTGTAAGTAAGTAAGTAGATTATATATATGTACATATGAATTATATAATATGAATGTCTAATCTGCATATACAGTTACGAGCAGATAAATAGGTTCACATCACATTTATTGATAAATTCGCCTTCAAATAACTTAAACAGTGGTAATATACAATAAAGCGATATTTATTACATTAAACATAAATAATCACATAAAATGTATTTAATTATAATTAAAAAAAAAATTAGAAAAATTGATATATTTAATATATTAATTGATGCCTGTCGAGCAAATAAATAGGTTCATTAAAAAGAGAATGACATTTTTATACAAAAAAAGTGCAATTGCAAGAAAATTTCTAATATTTTGTTGAAAATCCCTTATTTTGAATCACCGCAGAACATCTCCGGCGCATTGATTCGACAAGTGACTGACAAGTCTCTAGTGGAATTGAGTACCACGCTTCCTTCACTTTTGTCCACAAATCTTCTTTATTTTAACCTTGAGTGGTGCAATTTTGTCCTTAACGATTCTCCAAAGATTCTCAATGGGATTTAAATCCGGCGATTGTGAAGGCCACTCCATTAACTTTATATTTTTCTTTTGGAACCATTCTTTTACGATCTTAGAAGTATGCTTGGGGTCATTGTCTTGCTGGAATTCACACTTTAAAGGCATTTCCCACTCGGCATACGGAAGCATTACTTCTTTAAGAATATGCAGATAAAGATGTTTGTCCATATTTTCCTTGATCCAGAATATTGGCCCAACACCGTACCAGGAAAAACAAGCCCATATCATTATGTTGCCGCCGCCATGCTTTATTGTCTTAGTGGTGTACTTTGGATCATATGCTTTATTTTTTGGACGCCTTACCCATGTTCTTCCATCAGGTCCGACTAAGTTTATCTTGGATTCATCAGACCATAGTATGTTTCTCCATTTTTTTATACCTTCCGGGCCGGGCCATTCAGCATGTACTTTTGCAAACTCAATGCGCTTTTTTCTTTGTGTGTTATTAAGCATTGGAACCTTCTGGGCCGATCTTCCGAATAAATTTTTTTCTCTTAAACGACGTCTAATGGTCCACTCTGATACGGGAAGCTTTAACTCATTTTTCAGCTGAACTGCGGACATAAAAGGATTACGAGTTGACAACATCTTAATGCGATCATCGTCTCTTTTCGAGGTTTTTCGCTGTTGACCCCTTTTAAGTTTTTGTTTTGGAGGCTACTATGCATTTCTTATCATATTCTGCGATCTCCCAAGAATTTCAGCAATTTTCCATTGGCTATAACTGCGGCTGTGTAGATCCTTTATAATCTTTTTTTCCTCTTCACTACAATGTTTAGAACGTCCCATTTTTTAAATTTTTAGAGGTATTTGCTTTAATAAGCTCTATTAAAAGGCTGAATCTAAAGTTTTCTACAATAATTTTTATAATTTTGGCGTTTAACATTTTAAACTAACAAATTTTTCAAAGTGAACCTATTTATTTGCTCTTTGATTTTATACGGTTATTTTTTTTTTAATTTTGGGCAATTTTTTACATAATAATTTAATTATTGTGATGCAGTATTAAAAGTGGGTATTTGCTTTAGTAATTAGCGACTTTTCCTTTTTTATTGCTGTAATGTAAACTATAGTCAAACAAAATTGATTTATCATTTTGATGTGAACCTATTTATCTGCTCGTAACTGTACATACATATATTTAAAAGAAATTAAAATAATGGTGAAGTTTTTGACAAGAGCAGTGACACCGAAAAAATGAATGTTGTCCTATACCAAGCAATACGTAAACTTTAAATAGAAGATGTTTGAAATGAAAACATTTTTGATTCTAGAAAATATTCACAAAAATTAAGAGAAAGTTAGTTCAATACTAAGAGACTTTCATACTGAATTATTAAAGTAAATAACAACCAAGTGCAAGTATTGCAACTGCACGTTGAAGTCGAAATTATGTAACCTTTTGGCGCATTGGAATTCTAGTAAGCACTTAACAACTTCTTCACCTTATATAATTCTGTAAGTAACTATTTAAAAAATTAAGAAGGTAAATTCCTAGCAAACGCAACCCGTTTTTGGTTATTAATCATGCTAATAAATGGCTTTTTGACAGAATTCAATTTTTTTAATGTAATTTCGAACTGTTTTGGGTCTAACGTTAATTCCAAAATTTTTGTTCCAAACTTACAACCAGTGTAACGCCACTTACAGAAGGATAGATGCGAATAAGTAGGAATAAGTAATGTCTTCTTGTTAACTTGCACCGGTTTACATTTGGTTTAAATTTTTTAAATTATCCACTTTTTTATATTTCGACACCACGTATTGAATAGTAGAAGCACTGCGCTTCATTATTTTGGCATTATTCTATTACTATTTTTCGTTGTTAATCTGAAAGTTCACTTGATTTTCTGTCCATGTTGAATTTTCCCAAGTTTTTATAATAATTCAACTGACCATAATATTTTATGAAAACAGAGACCGCAACAAAATAGAGGAAACCACACAAATAAACAGAGTTAAAAACTCTCATTAAAAATAAAAAATATGGAATTGTCACCTGTACGAATACGGTTTTTGTTTTCCATTATGTGAATAAACCGCCATCTAGTGGTCGATTTATAAGATACCTACCTTGTAATGTGACTTAAAAATAATAAATAAGTATATGCGAAATTTTCAAAAATTTGTTTATGCCTTGAATATTTTATAAGTTCTCTTACTTTTATCGGGTGTACTAATATAGGTTTTGCATACTGTATATTAAAAATTTAAATTTGATATTAGTGGTGTTTTTTTCGAAACCTATAGCCGCTTAGATAAACTGCTTCGAAAAAAACGACATAAGTGCTTAAGAAATTAAATTGGGCATTACTCACAATTTTAATAAAAAAAATATGTAATTATTTTTTTAAAAACAATTCAAACAATGTACAAATAATTACATTCCTTCGCCTCGGCCATATTTACAACGTTTAATTTTTTAATTTATAAAATGTTATAGAATTTTAAAAAGATAACGTCAAGATAAAAAAAATCCAACTTGGCAGCATTTTTATATGTGCTTAATTTTTAAGCAGTTTTAAAATTAACCGCTTATAATGGGTGTTTTTTTTAGAGGTATAGAAATTCGAATTGAAATAAAACACAAGAAAATCGTTTTAATGTCCATCAATTTGGCTTTATTGGAAGGATAATTTTATGCCATTAATGTTTAAATATGATTTCGGGCATGTGGCCGCCGCGGCTAGCTCGAATAAAGCCAATTCTACAGGTCCAATTTTCAACCACTTTTTCGAGCATATGGGGCCGTATGTTGGCAATAACGCCACGAATATTGGCTTCCAAGTCCCCTAACGTTTCTGGTTTGTTGGCGTAGACGAGCGACTTCACATATCCCCAAAGAAAATAATCCAATGGTGTCAAATCACACGATCTTGGTGGCCAATTGACAGGTCCATTCCGCGAAATTATGCGCTCATCGAATGTTTCCTTCAATAAATCGATTGTGACGTGCGCTGTATGGCATGTAGCGCCGTCTTGTTGGAACCACAACTCATCCACATTCATGCCATCCAATTCGGGAACAAAATAGTCGGTTATCATGGCTCTATACCGGTCTCCATTAACGGTAACTGACTCTCCAGCATTATTTGGAAGAAGTATGGCCCAATGAGTCCACCAGTCCATAGAGCACACCAAACAGTCAGTTTTTGTGGATGTAATGGCGTCTCAAGGGTCTCATGTGGATTCTCTTCACTCCAAATGCGGCAATTTTGCTTGTTGACGTAGCCATTCAACCAAAAATGAGCCTCATCACTGAACAAAATTTTGCGATGAAAATCAGCATCGAGATCAAACTCATTTTCGGCCCATATACCAAAATTACGACGCATTGCATGGTCTCGCGGCTTTAATTCTTGCACAAGCTGGATCTTGTAAGGTCGCAAGCCAAGATCTTTGCGCAAAATCTTCCATAAAGTTGATGGACAAAGCTTCAATTGCTGTGCACGGTGGCGAATCGAATCATTAGGGTTCTCTTCAACACTTTGCTCTACAGCGGCAATTGTTTCTTCGGTGCGCACTGTTCGACGTCTCTGCGGATGCGTATTATCACATAGAGTAAACGTAGTGCGAAAACGATCCATGGTTAACCGAATTAATTGCTCTGATGGACGATTATGTCGACCATAAAATGGACGGAGCTTGCGGTAAACTTCGCGAACTGAACCATTATTTTCGAAATAAATTTGCACGATTTGCAAGCGTTGTTCTTTTGTCAACCTGTTCATGATGAAATGGCAAACCAAACTAAATATTAATCACTTGACAGCTGACAAAATGGCCGCCAGTTAAAAAAGTGATACCAACTTAAAGTTCTATACCTCAATAAAATACACCCTATATAAGCGGATATAAATATAAATTTGTATGGAATATTTATATTCGGTTCAAAAAAAAAACACCACTTTTGTTTATCAAAATATAATATAATAAATAGGTCTGTTTGGGTGGTTTTGTTCTCTTTTTTTTTAATTGCAGAAGTTTTTACTAGTCAAAAATTGTAAAAACAAATGAGTGACAAACATATACTTACAAGAAAAACAAAACAATTGTAAATATACATCACAATTTGAATTGTTCATATTTGGATGTTGTGGATTAAAAAAAAAATTATTTCATTGTAAATTGTTTTCCCCGGTTGCATGTTACATTATGTGTTCTCCATAATATGATCAAAACTTATCTTCTTAAACTTATCAACTTCAATTATCCGAAAAGTTCTTGAAGGAAAAATAACTTACAGCTCTCTTTTATCCCATATTTTAATTTCAACTTAATTTATTCGTTTACTTATTGTTTTTTATATTCATAATTAGCTTTTAATACTAATTCTTAATCTATTTCCGACTGTTTACTTAATTTTTTGTTTTCTGTTTAGACCAATACTCAGGGGTAAATCCCTACTATATTGGAATGTTTGTGGAAAAGACAGTACATTATGCCAGAACATATATTTTGTTTTCTTATATTATTAAGCGCCTTAGCAATGAGATGAATTGCTGTAAATTGATCATTCAAAGGCTAGTGTTATACCTTCACCTTTGAATGACCAACAGCAATTGGCCAATCTTTCAATATTTCATAGCTTTCTTTCATGTTAATGTCCATTGCTAGCGGAATGGAAGGTTTTCGTTTCGACACATGCAACAGCACTGCTTTCAAGCTTGAAACAGAACCATCTCATCTGTTGGCGCTCATAATCGGTATCAAATGGATCTTCATAAGTAACACCACTTGCTCTAGACGTTCGTGTAAATTCTGTCCTACTATCTGGAGTTGACGGTCTTGGTGATACAAATTTTTAATGTGCAAGCACTGGTAGTGTGGTTGTTATAGTTGCTTTATAAATTTTGTTCTTTTCAGCATGTCGATTTAGACGACATGTGTTATTCACACATGCATAACAACTGGTTGCATCATAATCACCTGGGCGATTAATCCAGTTTATCGATTTACAATACTTCATACTATCTTTGCCCCCAATCAGACATGCCATGAGATTGTTATAGCACTAGCAACAGACTGTATTAGGTGTGTAATTTTCACCGGTCAAGTCTACTTCGTTGAAAAACAACTTTTTATACTCTTATGAATTCACTAGTTAAATAATTATTTTCCTTTTGAAATCTTATAAAACCAATTTGTCTGATTTGATGACCGAAAAGGTACCAAAATAACTAAACATTTCTACACTGTATATTGAAATTTTCAGTTGCCAATTTTGTGTACGAATTATGCTGTATCACTTTCTCTTTAACTTTTACAGCTGAGCTCTCGTCGACGTCGCGCTGTGTTATGCCTCGATGTGAGCGTCGTGTCGCTTTTATACTGTGTGCTACGTCCCTTAATGTTTGTGCTGAGCTTATTGAGCTTGCTTGTGCTTCTGCAGTCGGTGCGCGATCGCGTGAGTTGTTTATTGAGATCTTAGGTAATTTTATGTTATTCATTGTATCTTTAAACTTTGAACGGTTTCCTACCTATGGACCTAAGCAGGAGAAAAAAATGTAAAAAAGATCGAATTTTTTAAGTTTTTTACGATTTTGGTTTGAAGGTGAAGTTTTTTTGATTTTATATCTTCACAATTTTTGTTCTTCATAACAAGAGCTACAACTTTGCTTCAGAAAGTAAATCAAAATTTCGAACGGTTTGCAAGATATGAGCCTGAGAAAATTATAAATTTTTTCTTAAAAATGACACCGAGGCCCCAATGTATGGGGGCCCTTAAAAAATTTCATGACTTTTTTGGTCTTTTATCACATAGTGATGTCCGTATATGGTTATATCTCCATGACTTAAAAAATTACACACAGTGCATTCAAAGGAGAAAATGATGTCTGTGAAGGAATAGCATAGTTTTTTTTTTCATTGAACGGACCCGTTCAGTTGTTTGCATATGTATTCCGTTCGATCTATCATGTATTTCTTTTCTTCTTTTATAAATAGAATTAATAACTAATAAATAATTTATTATAAAATTATTACATCTGTATTAAAATAGCAATATATTCTTATAAAAAATTAAACACAAACTAGTTCAAAATTCGTGTTTAATTTCACACATTAAATCTGAATCGACTTATTAAAAAACGTATTGAAAAAAATATTGAATTACGTTCAAAGAAAAGAAATCGTATACAAGAGTGAACGTCTGGATCACTTATGATGATTAAACAAAAATGAGAGGTCACCCAATAGAATAATTTCGCACTGTACCCATTCAAAAAATTTTCGTTTCTTCATTCTTTCTTTCATTCATTCGCTGTGAAAGTGCAAAATAAAAACCCTGTTTCTTATGCGTAACTTAAGATTTTGTTTAAAAAATTTAAAAAACATTTATATACACGGGAATAAGCCTGGTATTGAGTTCAAAATTTCGTACGAAAAGCTGTCAAATTACATATAAAATTATTTCGTTTGAAATAGATGTGAAATAATGTTTTTAAAGTAGTACTCTGTTCTTGCTGTGAAAAACATGTGAAATCTACATATCAAAATTTTTTCTAACTGCAACAAGTTTTTGTCAACATTTTGGTTCATGTACGGAACAACATAGTCAACATTTCTTTTGAACGAAATAAAATTGATTTACACCAGCCTACAAAAATGTTTTTTTATTATAATGAGCAAGATTTTAGAATAGAGTTTTTACTGATGATATAGCTTTGCATAAAAAGTGCAGATCTTAAAAAGAAGAACTGAAAAACTAAAATACATGTAAGTAGATTCTGAGCCCCAAATTAAAGATAAATCAGTTCTTGTAAAGAGCAACAAAAAAAAAATTATTTTGTTGAACTGTGTTATTTGTTGTGTGAAAAGGTGATGCATGCTTTTAGGGATATATGTTGCTTGTCAAATTTTTTGAATGGAAAAATAAATGTAGCTAAACTTTTTTCACAACTTTTTCACAACACTCTATACCAGGCTATACTTGCTAATAAAAATTGTATGTCTCAAAATATTTCCAACAATATTAAAAGCTGATTTTTATGTATTCATCAATATAGAGCGAGTCAAAAGCAGACAAATAGTCGTTGCCTCTATTTAGACAACCTTATTTTAAAATATATATATTGTAACTAACAAAATATAAAAGTATGTCAGGTATAAAATCTTTTTTTAAATCTATTGAAAACACACACATCTGAATTATTGTAGTATTTATAATGAAATTATGACGATAATAATCATGTATGTATACCTATAAAACAATTAATCTCTCATCAATATTGTATAAACAAGTACGTGCAAAATTTCAATGACGCTTTTATGACGTTCAAAGTGTCCAACAAACGCATAAGAGTACATACATATATACTCTACATAAATGTATAAGTAGATACAAATCATAATTGTAAAATGGAAACAAAAATTAAAATAATTGTAAAAAGCTTTTAATACAAGTAAGTATTGTTTCTATCGTCTGTTTGAAGTTATGAACACGTTTCAAATGACACCCAAAGCCATAACGATGGGTACATATTAAAATCTTATTTTAATAATATAAAGTTTTTGTACGTATTCTCTTAATGCTGGTGAAGTGACAAAAAGTGAACTTTTTTCGTCTATGCTTAGAGATCTCCTTATGTTCTAAAACATAACAGCAAATATTACAACTTGAATGTAACTTCCATCAATGCAAATATTATGAGTTGTATTTGGTATTCGAACGTCGCTGATTGTCGAACATCAGCAAGCAATCTTGTTTAAAATTTCGTTGCTCAATAAATTAACATACATATTGAAAATATGAACATATTATGAAGGACCAAATTCTTCTGTTTGTACGCAATAGTTTATCTCCAACGCAGTATGCTTTTCGACGTGGTCATAGTACAAGTGCTCTATTACTAGACTTGACTGATGATATAAGAACTGTTTTGAATGACCGTGGTGTGGCGACGATTATATCGCTCGACTTGTCTAAGGCCTTTAATTCTTTTAACTTTTCCGTTATGATTCGGAAGTTGAAGGAGTGCTTTCACTTCTCTGCTACCGCATGCAAACTGGTTTGTTCATATCTATTTGATCGTTACCAATTCGTTGTGGCTAATAATCTATCCTCTGATTTACTTAGATTAACCTCTGGTGTCCCTCAAGGCTCGGTTTTAGGTCCAATTCTTTTTGTTCTTTATATGAATGACCTATCAGTCCATATTGATGGCCTGGGTTGCAAATCCTATCTATTTGCTGATGATGTTTTCCTTCTTTTTAGCGGAAACCGTTTAACTATGGATTTATATCGTTCGGATATTAATAGGACGCTTCAACGTTTTTTATGTTGGTCTACCGAAAACAATCTATCAGTAAATATGTCGAAAACTAGAGCGCTTACCTTTGGCATTGCTGATTCACTCTTGTCTTCTCTTGATATAAACATTGGTACATCTAAAGTGGAATTTGTCGACAGCATGAAGTGTCTGGGTATTTTTTTCGATAGTCGTTTAAGCTTTATTAGACATATTGCGCATATTAGTAGCAAGGTCTCAGGATTGATTAGACGGTTTTATTCTGCGAATCTATATCTACCACCACAGGTTAATTTGAGACTGGCACATGCTCTTTTAATGCCACAAATTTTGTACGGACTTGAAGATTTTTCTGGGTCTAATGCGGGTGCTTTAGCTACCCTGCGTCGTACAGTTAATATGATTGTGCGTTATGTCTATGGGGTTCGAAGACGTGAACACGTATCTGGGTTTGTTCAACGTTTTCTAGGATGCTCATTTAATGCCTATACTGAATTACGCAATTTGTATTTTTTCTATAGAGTTATTAAAAATGGTTTTCCCGCAATGCTCTATTCAAAGTTCTATTTTTCTCATTCAACCAGGAACACTCAGATTGTAATTCCCCTGATAAATAATTCTCTATTTGAAAAGTCTTTTACTGTGAGAATTGCTCGAAATTGGAACCGTTTACCGCTGGAACTTAGGCTTTTTTCTTACTCGAACAATGCTTTTCGTCTCAAATTGATTTCTCATTTTAACAGGACTTGATACCACTATTAATAATCAATGTGTGTTTGTCGGATCATGTTCATGTTATCCTTTTTCGTCTTTGGCTAGTGAGTGTGTGATGGGATTGTCTAGAGTGATTTTTGCTAAACTCCTGCTTTTTTATCTTTTTTTCTATTTGCTTGGGATATTTTATTCTTTTTATTGCATTAATATTTGTTCTAGTCATATTTTTATTTTCCAATGAATTGTTTTCTATCATTATTATATTTTTTATATTAAGTATATAAATCTACTGATTGTGAACTGATTAATTGGCCTGATTGGCTTATATATTACTTTGTGAATAAATAAATAAATAAATAAATAAAATACTACATATATGCATATCTGTGGACATTTGACAAAACGTCTTCTTTCTAAATCAACAAAAAACAGTTAAAAACGCTAATAGAAGTTATTGCTTAGAAAATTAAAGAAATTTTGAACTTGGATATTATACACAAATACTTAATGAACATCATGGGACCTTTTTTTCCTTCTAGAAGCAATAGTTTTCTTTAAAACGATAAAAAATCAATTTAAGACTTTTTGTTAAATAGATTTTAAAGAAAAAAAAAATTAGCTTCCACCATACGAGTCGTTTTGTCAAAATTTTTTTGATTAAATTTGAAAACGGTATTAATCGCTTAAGTCAAGACAAATTGTTTTGTTAAAATGGAATATGAAAAAAAAGTTGAAAGAAGTTCATCTGGAAAATATATTTCGATTTTATTAAAAAAAAATACTTCTATTTTTCCCTACAATATGTAAATAATTAAAAATAAAATAAAATTTTTTATAGACATTCAATTTTTCAAATTATTCTTAATTCTTTGAAAGAAGTCGTTTTGTCAAATTAAAATTCGGAGAAAGTCTTAAAGAGGTCGATTATTCAACTGCATATCTTGCGTACCAAGGGTCGTAGAAATACGGGGATTAGAGCAAAAGAAGGACAAGGAAATTCTATATTTATTATAAAATTATTTGAAAATTGTCTTATTTCGAGAGGAGACGTTTATTCAAAATTCCACAGATATGTATAAGTACATACTCGTATAATGGGGAGCAAAAGTGAGTACATGCCATTGTAGATACTATTTACTTCAATTTACATAAAAATGTTAATATTAGGCAGATACAATTTTTGTTTTTAAGAACTAAACCATATTTTAGTTACCTATGATTTAGTTTTGAAGTAAATTGTATAAGTAAATGGCAAAATCGGTTAATGTTTACGTAAAATAGTACTTACGCTCCTTTTGTCAGACAAATTTTTGCTAATGCCTACAGATATCTCATATAATATGAATGTGGGGCTCTCGATAGATTTAAATGGATGTTTTTACGGGGACAGATGATCTCAATGGGGAACACATCCATCACTTAAAGTTTCATGAGGAAGACAGCAGCTCTGTTTAATAAATAGTAGACTCGAGGCAAAATAGATCTTATGGGTAGTAGTGGTTTGCAATAATAATAGAAATATGTACTTCTGCTACCCATGGTAGACATGTATATAAATTTATATTTATATAAACAAATTTTAAATCATTATGGTGATTACCGCAGTAGGCTACATATTATCCATTTAGAAAGCGTCAATTTTAATTCAGGGAGAAAACAAGTTTTATTAAATATTAATTTTTGTTTTTTATAAAAATGCAATGGAGATACAAATGATAGTTAAATTCGTCTGTACTTTCAAATTCATATAAAACTTATCTGCTTTAATTATTTTAAAGATTTAGTAATCAAGGAAGTACTGGCAATAGTCATTAAGGTGATAACTAAAATAGGAATTCGAAATCTATTCATATTTGGAAGTTACAGCAATATGAAATTTTAGTCGATTTTACTTTCAATCAAAATCGATTTTCATCACATACCAATATGCTCGTATACATATGTATGTATATTTTCGTATTAATTTTTTATATAAAAAATAATAAGCCGACTACCATGCCATTTAGTTTGGGGAACTGTACAGAGTTGCACAGCACGAACACAATCACTTCCAGTTATGGTGTTCGTTGTTTGATCTATAATATCTTTCAAGTTGATCAATCTTTATTAAATTTAATTCATATGCTTCATACACGGGTTACAAAATATGTATGTATGTGTATAGCTTTTGGTCAGAAAATTTTTATTAAATTAATAATTTTGTGAATTACAATTGACTAATCCGTGACTTTGTGACTGGATTCTGTATCGTTTTGAGAAAAGTTTTCACATCGAAAAGTTTCAAACAAAATATTCCAACGCCTCTCGAATTGTGAATAAACAGTTTTTCTGGATCACTGATTTCATATTTATTGGAATATAACAATAAAAAGATAAATTATGTCAATAGTAGAATTTTATTAAAATCGGTCACGCCTATTGCCTACTGGCCACATAATCCAAATTGAATTTTCGCATAAAATCCTGTAACCTGTAAAAGAACGAGTCTTCATATTTGATACATGCACTTCCTAGAACAAACAAATCGGCCACGCCCACAGCCCCATAGAACATTGTGTGTCGCTAGCATTTTGGTTGAAAAATGAAATTTTTAAAAATAAATGGGAAGTGTTTCATTTAGAAAAATTCATAATCGGCCTTTGGCGTTGTCATTTTAAATGTCATTTCTATTTAGTTGTCGTTTTTATGTCGCTTCGTTTCTAAAATGGTATTCCTGAAACAACACAAAGTCGACGATAAAAAGCTATCGAAAACTTTAATAAAACCAAAGAAAAACTTGGCAGCACTAGGAAAAAAACCTGTCATGTTTTGTGTTTTTCATGGTATAATCATCATAAGGTAGTCCCGCTTTACCAAAACAATTACAGCTGTTTACTTGGAATTGTTAAAATTTCTTCTTCTTTGTTATTTATTTTGACGTTAAGCAAATTTAAAATTAAATTTTTTTCTTTGACACAAATTAGAAATTAAAATGATGAAATACAACACCAAATTATCAATACCAAATTTAGTTTTTTATTTTTTTTCGACATACACATACACATACGCAATATAAATTTTTTTTTTTTAAATACAAGTTGCATAAAATATAAATTTTTATAATGAAATTTATCTTTTCATTCAGGGCTACTGTTGATGCAACCATCCAATGCGCCATGAGGTAGCCTCTGGATAATTATATTTTACAACGGGAATGTATTATATTATTTATAAGCTATTTTTTTACAGAACAAAAGTAAAAGTTTCAACTTAAAAAAAAATTTTCCACAAAATAAAAAAAAGAAGAGGAAGAGCTTGTTTACAATAATATATTTATTTGTGTACAACGGCCAACTACAGTGTTGCTTTTATTTGACAATTCTAAGAGCAGCAGGGTTGCAAAACCACAGGGTTCTATGCTATTTCAAACTGGGACTACCTTATGATGATTTTACCATGGTGTTGTTGTTTACGAAAATTGGCAAATAATTTCCTTTTTTTTTTAATTAAAAATCAGAAAGATCTAGTACGAAATTTTATTTTTTAAAGCGTTATATGCTTTTTTGAAACCCTTAGCTATTCAGGATTTTTTTTCCACTTCTGAAACTAAAATTTCAAACTCTTACAACGTTGTTATTAACATTTTCTATTTTGCAAATCTCTTGCTTTAATGTCGCTACTAAAAATGGAAGCGACATAAAACGAGCGTTTCTTTATCGTTTCTATCTTCGTTTTAAAATAGATTATTGTCGATAACGATAACATCAAAAAGCAAGCAAGAAGCGATATATAACACGGTCATTTGAAACGCATTCACTTAGGTGAACTTTGAATGTTTCTGGAAAAAAAAGTAATAAAGATAAAAGCCCTTAAAGCACTGTGGGCCGTAACTCAGAAAAAGGTTTTTAATAGCCAAATATGAAAAAAAAAAAACCAAACAGAGAAAAAAGTTTTTATATTGAAAGCGTGTCTGAGAGTATTAAGTAAATATGTTAGAAAAGAATTAAGAATATTGTCCATTTTGGGAACTTTATGTTACATGGTGTTCTAAGCGGTTGCGGTTTTTTTTTTTTTTTTTAGTCAACAGAATCAAAGAAAGTATGATGGCACCAATTTTTCCATCAATGGTTTGTGCAAACACACCCACATATTACAATAAAAAAGCAACTGATTCAAATATATTTTTTTTTTTATAATTTTAATACTAAACAAAATCAATATAAAATCTACATACATATTTTGAATTCTGATTAATTACATTTCTAGCTCAGAGTCTAGTCCTAATTATTTAAAAATTTAAAAAATACTATGGTGTAAAGAGAACAGTTCTTTGTTAAGTTTTATTTTATTTGGCTCTGTTTCATGAATACCCTATTGTAATTAAGTTTTGTAAACTTAAGGTATTAAAAAAAATAACGACATCATGGTAGTATATAGTTCAACAAGTACTATCTACACTTGTTCTTAACAATTACAAGTAAAAATAGAAAAATATATATTTTATGATTTATTAGCAAATTGTGTAATAGGTTTGTTTCGGCTACAATTGAAATTAATTGTCTTTAATATTTTTGTGGACAATTTTCAATTTATTTTGTAATGAATTTTTTATGTCTGTTTTTACTCGTATTATATATGTATATATACATATGTATGTACATATATATGTATGTATCTGCTTTATGGATGTATGTACAGTTACGGGCGAAATAATAGGATTATTTAAATAAAAGCGTTAGTTTTAAGTACTAAATAACTAATATTTATAATACCTCTTTTGCAGCACTTCATTAAATGTTTTTCCAATATAATTTTTTCTCTCATATGATGATCATACTCGTACTCATTCAGAAATCGTTTTATTTAGTGGTTAATTATTTCCATCTGCCACTAGTTGTGGCGGCAATATTGCTCCATTAATAATGAGTTGTTTAGTGGTAGTGGAAACGATAACGCATTATAAATTCAATGCATAAGTATTAAACCCAACTCTGCCAACTTTTAAAACTTTTCATTTATAATTTTTAAAACTTTTTATTTCAATATTTACTATTAGAATTAGTAAACACTAGTTTCAAAATTTAATTTTAAAGTTGTTTTAAAAAATTGTCGATCTTACTATAACAATTTGTTTTGATATCTGTGGTAATACTACTATTCTTATTAATATTTATTGGTTATTTTATTTTTAATTTTTTGTGTTTTTGAAATTTGAGTAATTACATTTGATTGCATACCTTTGAATAACTTCATGCAATCTACCTTATAGACATACTTTATTTTATTAAATTATATTTATTTTATTATTAATGGTATTTTGGCGATGCATTCCTGTACTCTAAACATACGAGGGATCTCGTGTAGTATAGGAAATCGAAAATAAATAAATAAATAAAAATAAAATAAATATGTGTATTATTTTCCTTGACCTTTTTATTAATTTTATTATTATTTAATTTATTTGAGCTTAAGGTCAAATAAATATTTCTATTATTTATTTTACGATATTTCGCTACTTCCTTGCGTGGCATCATCAGGAATATATATTATGTGTCAAAACATATTATGTGACAAAACACATACATACATACATACATACATAACTGGCCTTTACAACCCTGTGTCAGGATTACGGCCTAGCTTCTCGCAGCACTCATGTTGTGTGTGTCAATTTTCACCCATGAGTACCGGGACCTACAGTTTAATGTCGACTCCGAACGACAGACTTGAGAAGCTTGTTCATGGCAATTAGTTACTCTCAGAGCTTTTGCCAGAAGACTGCTGAGAGGTAGTCGCCGAAAGAAATATTTTTTTCATATTTCTTTTTTTGAAGATGTCAGAGCCCGGAGTCGAACCCAGGGCCCATGTCTTAGTGAGCCAACACACTAACCACTAGACCACGGCGACTACAAACATGCACACATTTCAAATAAAACATATACATATGGGCAATTTCAAAAATTTTCGACATTTTGATATTTTTTTTCCAATTTTTTTTTGGATGACACGAATGACGCTTTGGTCACGTGAAGGGTGATATTTTAGCATACCAAAACAGTTCGCGTTAATCATTTATTGCAAACGGCGCGAAAGTTATGAAGGTTTTAAGTTTTAAATTTCTTTAAAAAAATCTAAAGTTAAATTTATTGGTTTATTTTAATAAATGTTGTATCGATGCATGAAGCTCACTTCAAATTCATCAGTGCAGTCCAAATTCATCAATGCGCTGATAAAATACATAAAAAATATCAATTATAATTAAAATTCCTTAACATTAAAAAACGCGAATTTTTGCAAAAATATGAATGTTTCACCGATTGTTATAATATGTGCTTATATAACGGATAACTAATTTACAGAAAAACAATATTTTGACTTGCAAATTTAAAAAATAAAAAAAATTATATAAGAATTATTTTTGAGGTTAAGATTTTTTTCTTGATCTGTAAAATTTAAAATCATGATAATTTTTTAACGCCTATTCGGTTTTATTATCAAGCTTAAAAAAACCTTTCATTTGGTGTCAATCGCGGCGGAATCTATACATAACTGCAGATGTCACAAAGCAAAATGTGTTTGAAGAAAAATGCCGCTGTACCCGCTAAATATGGACCAAATTCAACCCTATTTATATATGATCTTTAGTTCACCGCCGCACTTCATTTCCAATACTTTACATTGATTTTAAACCACTGATTAACTAAAAAAAAACGCGAAACAAAATCATGAAATTTCGCAAAAGTTTTATTTTCTTTATAAAATTTTTGCGTTTCAAAATATTTTAACGCCTTCTTGACGTTGAGGTGCCATTTATTAAGAAGTTTAGATCACGCAATACATAAACCAGTTTTAAATAAGATTGCAAATGTCAGGCGCGAAAAACTGTCATTTTTGACAAATTTACGCCAATTCTATAAAAGTTTGAAGTCATCGTTCACAGCAACTAGCAGCCTGACATCGACATGATATGGCGCAAATTTTAGCAAATTACACCATCAATTAAATACTGTTGACGAAATGCAATTTTCTTGAACGGCGCAAAAACGCTATAGAAAAAACTGCGAAAATTAAAAAATCGGAAAATTTTGGTTTCAAAAATGAACCGCTGTACAACTTTATCCCAAATAGTAGTATTGGCATAACTTTTATAGTGTAAATATCTACAAAGCCTAGTGATTTTATTCTATATCAGTGAACATCAGAAGTTTGAAACTAAAAGTAGAAAAGTGATGAAATATGAAAAAACTCTTCTAAATTTCAAGCCTTTTTTTGAGTTTTTCGATATTTGAGTGCCCATAACTTTTAAAAATAAAGAACTGATGGTCTGAAATTTTGAATTTCCCAGTTTTCTAGTGTGGCCTACCATTCCCTTTTGACCGTTTTGGTCAATTCAAAAAACTGGAGAAATAATAAGCATCTGAACTCAGTTTCAACAAATGTTGAAAATTTTTTAAATTGCCCATATACATACATGTTAAATTACACTGGTTTTACAGCCCAAAAATACCAAAAACGCCACATGCCTAGATAAGTTAAGTGGGACCTCCTGAGCACGAAAAACGCTGTTATTATTTTTCCTAAGTACCGTTTTTTAGATAACGGTACTTTTGTGTTTTTCGGTGTATGGCCTCACTCAAACCCTTGTGGAGTCCAACCGAAAAGTCCGATCGAGATAAATGGCATATCGATGGAAAGGTAATTGAATGCCTTTTCCGTCGTCATTGGCATTAGACAGAAACTAAATAAATAAACGTCAACTTAAAGTTAAAAGATATTGTGGTTTTGATTGAAAATGTATATATATATATATATATATATATTTGAAAATATAAATCATTTATATATATATGTAATAAAATTCGAATGCGAAAAACAAAGTCTTAGAGAATACCAAATCTTTTTCGCGTCGCGTTTCATTTGCGCATTACAATGATTTTCGTATCGCAATACAGAATAAGCCCAATAATTATAAATTTAACATTATGTATTTCGAAAACCATCGATAGTATCCGACCAACAAATATTTTTGTCCATAACTGTATATACAAATGTAAAAAAATAAAAGAAGAGAAAAACGTTTAAATGATTTATATTTTCAATACGTGTAAACATGTTAAAAATAAAGTTTAGGTATATTTTTGTTTTAGTCGTTTTCGTTTCTACAAAAATGTGTAACATTTTTTTGTTATATTGCATACAATTAGGATGTTATAAATTTTTTTTTTATTTCGTTTTATTGTAATCGAAATTTTTAATTGTTGCTATAAAGGATAATTTCTAAAAAAAAGTCAATATTTTTTCAAGGTAAGAGAGAAAAATATACGAAAGGCGACATTTTTTGGTAGAAACGAAAACGCCATTAGATAAGTAATTATAAAAAGTTTTTTACTTTCGCCATAATTTCTTCAGCTTTTACTTTTTGAATTTACCATTTGTAAGCCAAAAAATAATGATATTTATGATATTATTTTCTTATTCCAGTGTTACTTATGGCCAGGTTCAACCTTTAGTTATCAACGGCTTTAGATTAGAATCTAGTACACACGAAGTAGAATATGAAAATGGTATACCCAGTGTTATGAGTGAGACTCCATTTACGATAAGAATATTTGGAAAGGGCATTAATGAAGACACTGTGATAGCCTTTACCACCGAACCCAAGGAAGTCGGTTCACATTGTGAATTTCCAGCCACTTTACTTCATAAAATCGTACCAGGTACGGCGAATGAGAATACCGGCCTCTATGAGGCATCTTTACCAAAATCGAAAAAAGATTTTTATATATGCGCTAAAATCGATCCGAATGCATTTAAAGACAATATCACCGCTAACCCCATATCATTACTTCATCAATGTAAAGAATCCTGGTGTATTCTACGTAGTCATGAAAGTTTGTTGCCTATGTGGGCTTCCATTACAATTATATTAGTGTGTCTGTGCTTTTCTGCTCTATTTTCTGGCTTAAATTTGGGTCTTATGGCCATAGATCGTACTGAATTAAAGGTGAGTAAAAAAACATAACAGTTTGTACTAATTTTTTCATTCTCGAATTGTATTTTGTATTATCAGATATTACGTAATACTGGCTCAGATAAGGAGCGTGAATATGCTAAAAAAATACAGCCGGTTAGAGATCAAGGTAATTACCTGTTGTGCAGTATACTATTGGGTAATGTGTTGGTTAACTCAACGTTTACCATTCTTTTGGATGGCTTAACTTCTGGTCTTATTGCTGTGGTGTTCTCTACTCTCGCTATCGTTATTTTTGGTGAAATTACACCACAGGTTACTTGAACTTCTAATATTTTACATTAAACTACAATAATTTAATCTGTCTCATTTCTTTTCTATATCCACCATATACATGTGTATATGTAGGCTATTTGTTCCCGTCATGGTTTAGCAGTAGGTGCAAAAACTATTTTAATAACGAAAATGATTATGATTATCACATTTCCATTATCCTATCCTACATCGAAAGTGTTGGATTTTCTTTTGGGTGAAGAAATTGGTAATGTTTATAACCGTGAACGCTTAAAAGAATTGGTTAAGGTTGGTATTATATATTTAAACGTATAAAATATTACTAAAAAAAATTGTAACACTAATAAATGAAAACAAGTACGAGTATTAAAATTCAAACATAATATAAAAATAAATCAATCGTTAAATTGAGAAAATCAATCATTTTTAAAAGAAACATACAGATGACTTAATACACACTTAAATTAAGGATTAAAGTTTAGTTTATCTTTTTTTATTATTATTATTTATTTTAAATACATATTATATATGTATAAACTTTATTTTTCGCTAACTCGTTTGAGTAGCATCAGTAGAAATTTATTACATCTTATAAATATTAAATTTTTTTTAAAGACATAAATTCAAATGGCGTAACTTTTTTTTTGTAACCTTAATGGCAAACGAAAACACTTCATAAAATCCATAAAATTTTAGATATGTATGTATAAAAAATGTTTTAATAAGAATAAGCAACAAATTTTATTTAAATTGCATTAAAAACAGCCTCAGGGAACATACACTCTTAATCATATACATACCATTTCGCGTCGTAAAGCGCTATACATAAGTACATACAGATCAAATGGAATTAAACAGAGCAAACTTCTCCTAGCTTCTGTAATAAGTACGTAGGTAGGTCAAATGGCCAGTAAATCAAAAACGTGATCAAGGTGCCGTTTGAAACCAAACTGAAGTTACCTAAAAATAGGAAAAGAACTACAGCCAACCAGAGCTGCCTATAAAGTGGAGTAAAGCATGGTAGTCCAGGTTTGAACATTGGGCCAAGCCATCGAAAAAGGGCACCCCAAAAAACGTCAAACGTCTCACTGCCTGACCTGGGCAATCACTAAGAAAATGTTCCAGTCTTCCTCGCAGAAGAATACCCGCAACTTCTGCAGTGCGGATTAAAGGAAGGCCCAACCTCTCAGCCAGTGACCCGTATACACCGCTATAAGTTTGGACAAGGACTGACAAGAAATCCCCAAGATTCCTAAAGTCTTGCCCTGGTTATACTAAGGCCAAAGTGTCCTAGAAACAGCACAGATAGTGATGAATTCCACCTGCTCTGTGCTTTGCCAAGGAAAAACCTCGGTAATACTCAGAGAGTCAATTTGCTGTGCCTTATATAGGATTTTGTGCCAACTACTCCTATTACTATACACTACACCAAACTGTCATGTGATTAATTATGAAATCTTAAAAACAATTGTTTCGGTAAGCGATTTTGCTATTCAGTAAAACTTTTTACCGTCTTTCGTTAACGGTAAGAGTTTTACAAATGGCAACTTTGTTTCTTTGTTTTGTTAAAATATACACAAACAGGTGAAACAGGAGAAATAGAATTTGAATTTTTGAAAAACATAAATGTATTGCTTTGTAAAAACTTTGGTTTATACATACATACTGAATGTGATATTATTCTCATATAGTTTATAACTTTTTGAATATAAGCATTTACAGTTTTGAATACCACCTTTGCGAATAAGTCTCCTGACTAGTCTCTTAAACAGAGACGAAATGGCCATAAAGCAATATATTTCATATATCGTCATATTAAATGCAAACGGACGTAACTACACTTTTTGTTTTTTTTTTTGCAGGAGAAGCAAAAAACCTTAAAATCAAAAATTTTGTAAATCCTGAAAATCATATAATTTTCACGATCGAAATATAAGGATTGGCATCCCTATATACAACAGATAAATTTGTATGTAAGGTTTTCATATAAATATATATGTTTTATGTCTTCTTGCATTTAGAAAAACACGCACTTGTAGTTACGTCCGTTTGAATTTCGTTAATAAAATCGCCATTTTTGATCGTAGGAATCTAAAATTTTGCACGAACATATATTTTGATAAAACAAACCATAATTAATAAAAAACTCAATTTCGAAATTTTGTGTAGTTACGTCCGTTTGCATTTAATATGACGATATGTATTTTAACACAAAAGTAAATAGAATAAAAGCAATATAAAAAGTGTTCCATCAAAAGGCAACCTAGTGCCACCAGACAAATTGGCTGACTTCCAAAATGTATGAATACAAAGTTTGTATACAGTTCTACTGCGGTATTTAAACTTTTTACATATGCAAAGTTCCGAAGCAATGCAACTATGTGCTTTGTTTAGATTTTCATTATGAAACAGAAATGTTGCAATGCAGCATTTTTATTACTGACAAACAAGAAAATGGAAACGGCGGTTGTAAAACTTTTATTTGATAATTTTTTTAAATTATCAGAAATCATTATCATGATATCATCCCGAGAGAAAGGGAAGGTGTCATCCACCTCCTTAATTTCTCTCAAGACCTTTTCCCACAAAACGGTGCGCTTCTTGCGTTTTGCGCAAAAGTCTGGTTCATTTCGCAACCTTGTTATTAGGAGCAATTTTTTTTACTCGTGATTCTATTTCTTTTCGCTGAAATATGTTAAAAAAAATAATCATTTGCTGTTTATATGTACATATATATTTTTTATTAAAAACAAATTAACTTACTTTTGCAATTTGGTCATTATTTGTAATTTTTTTATATTTTTACTGCGTTAAAAATACTTATTGGCGACATTTTGAAATCGTATACATTGTAAATATTTTGTACAGCGACTTTATGAAACAGTATACTTTGTTCGAATACAAAGCAATTAACATTTTGGAAGTCAGCCATTTATATCGAAAGATATCAGACTGTCAGGTGTTCAATACATTATTGTTCTTCTTAATTATTTCACGTATGCGGTTAAATTGCTTTAATGAAAGTATAACCCATACCATTTGTATGGGTTGCAGTGGGAGATGTGATTGAGAAACCTCCTCCAAATCGCTCAGATACTTGACGTATTCCACAAAAAACATGGCAGCTTTTTCATTTTCTCTTTTTATCATCGGATTGATGAAATGCGAGCATTTATATCACAAATCTTATAAATCATCATATCGACAAGCTTTGTTTCAATCATCTCCCGTCTTTCGCATGAAACTTTACCATCGATGAAATCCACTTGAAAAGGATTAATTGCCAGGATCCTCTGTTTCTTCGCACGGTCCACGGTATTTTCTTTACGGGAGATAGACGCTGTTAATTCCTCCTACTTGCGAAAGCCTTATGTGAGACCCAGGTTTCTGGGGATGCTGATCCACAGGATTTCCAGATACCTGGTTACCACCTCCTATCCCTTTTCATGCTCCATAGGGGCCTTGCAATTTATATTCGCAATGAAGTTGTGTACCAATGCCAGCAACCGTATTGCATGCTTGATGCAGAATTTAACTGCCTCTGGGTTAAGTTCAAAATCAGGGCACATCTTTTGCATTTCGGGTTTCTTTACAGAAGTCCAAATGCAGAAAGAGAGGTTACCCTTTCTGGCTTCGACTCTCTTTCTGACTCCATTTCACGAATCCTAGAAAATTACCCGAACAGTGAAATTGTTGTTGCTGGCGATTTCAATGTTCATAATTCGTCTTGGCTTCACCATTCTGGCCGCACGACTCCAGAAGGCCAATATGTTGAGTTGTTTGCCGCACACAATCACCTTGTGCAACTAGTGAATGAACCAACTCACATTTCGTGTGTTGATGGGCACCAGAATAATACACTTGACCTCTTCCTCACTTCACACCCTAATAAGTATGAAGTTGATATTCTTGCACCTCTCGGCAATTCGGATCATTGTATCATCTCTGCCTCTTTTCCGTTATCCAGGCTTCATGAGGTTTCAACGACAGCTATGAAACGCTCAGTTTTTAACTACGGAAAAGCCCGTTGGGCTGAGCTCAACGATTTCTTTCGGCATTTTAACTGGGGATTCTGCTTCCTTGATTCAAATGTTAATGCCATGGCAGAAATGGTTGTGAATATAATAAAATTGGGGATGGATACCTATATTCCATCTAAAAATATTTCGATTAAACCAAGAGACAAATTATGGTTTAATCAGACGTGCAGATCGGCAGTCAGATCCAGAGAGGAAGCGTTCAGAAATTGCCGTAATAATAAGTGCGCACATACTGATACGCTACGCAAAAAGGCGAGATCTTCGTGTGCCGCAGTACTAAGACGCGAAAAAGCTTTACACGAGCAGCGTCTTCGTGCTAAAGTTCTTTCTTTCCCCCGGGGAAGTAAGAGCTTTTGGTCATTCGTTAAGAGGATAAGGAATAACGCTAGTTCGATTCCAACTCTTATACAGAATGACCAAGCATTCACAAACCCGGTTGAAAAAGCGAACCTTTTAGCTGAATTGTTTGCAAAAAACTCATGTTTGCCGGAGAGCGTTCAACCGCTGCCCGAGCTTGAAAGAGTATCGGTGACTATGCCTAATATATTCTTTCGAGCCCGTGCTGTCAAAAGGGTTCTTTCAGACCTCAACATCCATAAATCTTCTGGGCCGGATGGTATACCAGCACTGGTCCTGAAGCAGTGCTCTTCGACGCTTTCGCGTCCATTAGCTAAACTTTTCAGTGCGGCTTATCGTGCCGGAGTATTTCCATCTAACTGGAAAGTTGCTAATATAACGCCAATCCCCAAAAAGGGTGAGGCTACCAATCCCGAAAATTACCGCCCAATAGCAGTGTGTTCAACACTCTCCAAAGTTATGGAGAGTATGATAAATCATCACCTTATGAGGTATTTGGAGTCCAATAACTTGCTGAGCGACCGTCAGTATGGTTTTCGTAGAGGTCGCTCCACTGGTGATCTACTGGCATTACTCTCTGAGCGATGGAGTGGATCTATTCACCGTTTTGGTGAAAGCAAAGTTGTTGCTCTGGATATCTCAAAGGCGTTTGATAGAGTCTGGCACGATGCTCTTATTTCTAAACTAGCTGCTTTTGGCGTCGGTAACCATTTCTGTCGTTTCATAACGAGCTTTCTCAGAGACCGTTCTATAAGAGTGGTTATAGACGGTGTCTCTTCCAGCGAGTTCAGGCTGAATTCGGGAGTACCGCAAGGCTCTGTTCTATCTCCCACCCTATTTTTAATTTTCCTTAACGATCTTCTCCTCCTAACCTCTAATCCCATTTACTCCTTCGCAGATGACAGTAACATTTGTCACTCATATTCATTTGACCGTAGGCCGAGCCTTTTGGAGATCGGGGCGAGAAGGCAGAATATGAATGACACACTCTCAAATGACCTACAAAGAATCTCCGAGTGGGGTCTCGCGAACAGGGTCGAATTTAATGCGCGCAAGACCCAATGTTGTTTTATGACGCATAGGCGTTGTGATGATTCAATCCTGCCATCTGTGACTATGGGTAATGTAAATATTGAGGAGGCTGACGCTCTTGATGTTCTGGGCATGAGAATTAGTTGTGATGTCCGTTGGAATGATCACATATTTCGAGTGTCGAAAGAAGCATTCAAGTGCCTCGGTTTTCTAAAACGGTGCAGGAAATACTTCACTCCATCTGACCTTCTCAATATTTACAAAACCTTCATCCGACCTAGGATGGAATACAACTCTCATGTATGGGCCGGTGCTTCCAAATCAATTTTGGGGCTTCTCGACCGCGTACAGGAAAGGGCGAAGGTGCTTATCGGCGTCGGTAGGGTATCCAACTCTATCGATTCGTTGGAGCATCGGCGCAATGTGGCGTGCGTTTCATTGTTCTATCGATACTACCATGGGAGGTGCTCTGATGAGATAGGGGAACTGATTCCGGGTGGTCGCATATTCCTGCGGACTACACGTACCTCTCTCAGAGCGCACCCATTTGTGGTTGATTGTTCAGCACAATTCTCAGAATCGCACAATGCATTATAGAGAGAATTCGTTCTTTAGTCGCACCGCTCGTTTGTGGAACAATCTTCCGGCGAAAGTTTTTCCTGCCAATTACGATATCAGTAGGTTTAAATCAAATGTCCACAAACACTACTCCCTCTTTCCCCCTTCCCACAACATATTTTCCTAGACCAGCACAATGTATTGCATGAGTAGGGGCCGTCCCCTGAGTGCTGGCCTTAAAAATAAAAAAAAATAAAAAAAAAGAGGATTCAACTGTACCTTTATCCTTAATCAGCCTTCAAGAACTTGGAAGTAGAGGCACAAGACTTCACAAACTTATCCTTATGTACTTACTTTCCCACGAAAATCGGGTCTACGCTCCGGAACGACCTGACTCCCGTCCGGGCGTTGGGTTACGAGTTCCACTTTTTTCTGAAATATTCTTAAGAACTTTTATATAAAAAAAATATGTATATATCTTATATTAAAAAAAACCTAGTGGGTAATGTGCTAGTGCAAGACATGTGGTTTCGATTCCCACCAGAGACTATGAACTGCGACACCGCACCCAGCGTATTGTCTTAGTCACTCGCCTCGTAATAATTATTTAAGATATACTCGTAATATTATATGTATTGTAATTTAGTAAATAATAATTTTTTTTTTTATAAAATTTGTATAGGTGACTACTGGTATAAATGATTTGGATAAAAATGAGGTTAACATTATTTCTGGTGCCTTGGAATTGCGAAAAAAAACTGTAGCCGATGTAATGACACATATCGATGATGCATTCATGTTGCCATTGGATGCAACATTAGATTTTGAGACTGTTTCTGAAATAATGAAATCGGGCTTTTCCCGAATACCGGTCTTCGAAGGCGATCGTAAAAATATTGTTACACTATTGTATATCAAAGATTTAGCATTTGTCGATCCAGATGATAATACACCATTGCGAACATTATGCGAATTTTATCAAAACCCAGTACATTTCGTGTTTGAGGACTATACACTTGATGTGATGTTTAATCAATTTAAAGATGGCACAATTGGTCATTTAGCCTTTGTTCATCGTGTTAATAATGAAGGAGACGGAGATCCGTTCTATGAAACGATCGGTTTAGTCACATTAGAAGATGTAATTGAAGAATTAATTCAGGCAGAAATTGTTGATGAAACCGATGTATTTGTAGATAATCGTACTAAAGTTAAACGTAATCGTAACAAAAAACAAGACTTTACAGTTTTCGCCGAACGCCGAGAAAATCAAACTATACATATATCACCGCAATTAACTTTGGCTACTTATCAGTACTTAAGTACCTGTAAGTGATAAATCTCATACTAACATATGGAGTACATTTATTGAAAAAATCTATAATTTTTATTACAGCTATTGAAGCTTTTAAAAAAGAAGTTATATCAGAGCAAATCTTACGACGTTTACTTAATCAAGACATTGTTCATAGTATAAAATGTAAGGGTAAGGAGAAAGATGATCCTAGTCTTTTCATATTTACCCAAGGTAAAGCCGTTGACTTCTTTGTACTTATCTTGGAAGGACGTGTTGAGGTGACTGTAGGCAAAGAAAGTCTACTCTTTGAAAGTGGCCCTTTCACTTATTTTGGTACTCAAGCTCTTATACCTAATGTTGTTGTAGGTAAGTATACACTTTTTATATTATAATGCAAATAAAAATTTATGTTTTTATATACATACCATATCTTTCAATTAGATTCGCCCTCACAAATGGGTTCTTTGCAATCCTTGAATTTAGATTCAAAAACTCGTCAAACATTTATTCCTGATTATTCAGTACGTGCAGTTTCTGATGTTATTTATATAGCTATTAAGCGTAATCTATATTTGACAGCCAAAAAGGCTACTTTACTGGAAAAAACTCGTAAAACTGGATCTGAACCCAATAGTGTCGATATTGATGATGAAGTTGAAAAGGTTTGTACTTTACATACATACATATGTACATGTTTACTGTTTATTCTTTATACATATACATATATATATATATATATATATATATATACATATATATATATATAAATATTATAGGCTAATTGGGAAATTTAAATTTTTATTATTATGTTCTTCTAGTTCCAATATTTTTTATTTTTAGCTTATTGATAATGATGAAGAAATCAATTAATTTTGTATATATTACACGGATTTAATTATAAAACATGATCAAATTTTCAAGACAATCGAGATGAGATTTCATTTAAGTATATGTACATTATTCAAGAACATTGCAATTCAGTGATTGATATAAAGGTATTACTTTTTTTAAAATAATTCTTTAACTTATTTAAAGTTAAAAGGATTTTAAAATAAATGTTACGAAGCCAATTCTACTTACAAAAATTCTTTTTAACATAACTTAAACTTGACTTTATCATAGAATCAATATTGAAAAATTTTCGTTAACTACAACCTTAACCAACAGTACAGACAAATTTGATGTCACAATGATATGTGATATTAATTGATTTGTTTAATTTTATATCAATTCAATTTTATTAGTTGTAACTAATATAACGTTCTATATAAAAGTACAAAAACAGCACGAGCCTTTATTTCTTAAAAAGGCGTTGTTTCGAACACCTATGCCTATGTTGAGAAGGTCCTTTATTTCTATCCTTTGTATTGATACTGCTTTTGTTGAGGCTACCTGGTTGAGAATTAGAAACGGCTTGCAAATATGAACTGTCTTCGAAGACACTAGTAGGGATTTAAGTTGACATTGTATTTGTGATATCGCTGTTTGTCATGAAGGCGGCCTTAATCGACCTTTTAACGTACTGTGCCATCTTTCGATAATGCCATTTGATTATGGATGGTACGAAGTAGTGCGAAAATATTTCGCATCAATTGCGCGGATTACTGGCACTGGCGGCCACGATCTGAAGTATTTTTGCAGGTGCGCCAAATCTTAGCTGACATATTCTGTATAGGAATAGCTTATTCAAATTAGTAAGTTTTGTAGCTTTATCACTTTTAACATAACAATTATCATAGATTTATAAATGGTTTATTTGGCAAGTAGTGCCTAGAAATTTGTTAAATAAACCCTTAATAAACTATAATATTTTTCATGAATACAACAATACTCAAATTATGATCTATTCTCTTCGTCGTTGCTTTAGTAATGAACAATTATGCGTGGAAAGCATTTAAACGAACACGGTTAATTGCATCTTTGAGGTAATTAAACGAGTATGCTTAATTGCCTGTATACACTGCCGTCAATACACATGAAAAGCAAGTAACTTTATATTTATACTTATACATCAACTTGGTAGACTTTAATTGGAAGTAAAGTAAATTTAACGGACCTATGCCTATGTAAATATAGTTGAAAATATATATAACTGAAAAACTGCATTCCAATATTCCAAACATTTGCCAGTTTCCCACTCATTAATTTAATTGAGAATAGTAGAAAGCGGTGCTGCACAGCAGGGCTCCGAACTAATAAAAGACGTCGCAGACCCCCTCCTAGCCAATACTTCGGCTCCTCGATTCCGCTTATATCACAGTGTCCAGGTACCCAGAACAGCTGCACCCCGTTTCTAAGCGATAATTTTTGCAACGTTTCGTAACAGTAATTGACAAGTCCAGATGTCATACGATGAGAGTAAAGCGCCTTTAAGCCTGACTATCTGAAAATATATTAATTGTTTTGCCTTATAGTCCGATATCCAGCATGCGGTCATGGCCAGAATTTCAGCCTGAAAAACACTCAACGACTTATCTAGTGGAACTGACAAGTTTCGATTGAGTCCATAGATGCCAGCCCCTACTCCACTGTCCATTTTGGAACCATCAGTATACCAGTTTAAATCGGACTCACTCCGGGCTAAGCACCCAGTAGACCAACATTCCCGGTCCGGTATCTCAACCTTAAATCTCTTGCCAAAGCAAAGTTCCAAAGGTGTTGGCGCTAAAGTAAAACGCGTGTGAGTTTGATGAAAGTTACAAAGCAAGTAATAAAATATTTATTCATTTCTCTTTACTACAACTATGCAGATAGTGATTCTAAAACTAAATGGTTATTCGATTTATAACACTTTCCATGAATAAACATTCTGTCAAAATAACATTTAAAAAAATAAAAATACATATAGTAATAAAATTATCTTAAACCAAACTGCTGTGTGAAAGTTTTGTATTTGTCAGCTGCAACGCCTTTAGTAAAGATGTCAGCAAGCATTTTCTTAGTATCCAAGTTCTTAGGATAATTTGACTTCCCCGTTCTCAAGTTTCTCACGAATGAATTTAATTTTGATATCAACATGTTTCGTTCTGGATGAGTAAGAATTGTTCATGGCAATTTGTATTGCACTTTTATTGTCGCAATAGAGAACCATAGAATCTGAAGGATTCTCAAGCAATTCACGCTCTAATCGACGAAGCCATATACATTCTTAAAAAGCGGAAACCATTGACATAAGTTCGGCCTCCGTTGATGAGAGTGCTACCGTACGTTGTCGTTTTGTGGCCCATGAGATCGCTGCACCTTGCAAAGTGAAAATGTAGCCAGTTGTTGATCGTCTGTCATCAAGATTACCACCCCAATCAGCGTCACAGTAACCAACCAATTTGCTAGGTATCTTCTCAAATACGAGACCTTTATCTATAGTCCCTTTGAGATATCGTAAGACCCTCTTAACTGCAATCCAGTGCGCCTTTCCTGGATTTGTACTAAATCGACTTAACATATTCACGATGTAGCAGATATCAGGTCTGGTATTTTGTGCTGCAAATAGCAAGCAGCCAACGGCTTCCATATAAGGAATGCTTTTCATTTCTTCTTTTTCTCTTGCAGACTTTGGAGACATTTCATAAGA
This sequence comes from Metopia argyrocephala, assembly GCA_963576795.1. Classification (NCBI taxonomy): domain Eukaryota; kingdom Metazoa; phylum Arthropoda; class Insecta; order Diptera; family Sarcophagidae; genus Metopia; species Metopia argyrocephala. The sequence goes on from OY756211.1 coordinate 12,437,018, forward strand.
AAGCTTTTGGTTAATATCTATTGGCGAACTTACAGGATTTGATTCATTCATTTTAAAACGAATTAATACATCTTCTATGTATTTAGACTGATCAATTTTTATACTACCATTCGACTTTTGAATACGCATTCCCAATACAGAAAAAGCTTCCCCCATGTCCTTCATTTGGAAACGAGTTGACAATTGTCTCTTTAGTTCATTTGTTGGTTCAATATCATTTGAAAATATTAGTACATCATCTACGTAAATATATGGCAACATACACAATTTTTCCATCACCAACATTGTAGTATACGCATTGATCAACTGCACTTCTCTTCAAGCCAGTTTCTAAAAGTACATTGTTTAAAGTTGTATTCCATACACGACTGGATTGCTTCAATCCATATAGAGCCTTTTTTAGCATGCAGACGCGGTTGCTACCATCCTCATAACAAATTGGCTGTTCCATAAAAATTACCTCGTCGAGTTCACCATTGAGAAAAGTCGTCACTGCATCAAGCTGATAAATTTTTAGATCATATTTTGCTGACAATGCCAATAAAAACCGTATAGAGGTAAAGCTTACTACCGGAGCAAATGTTTCCTGGTAATCTATGCCTTCTTGCTGGCTACAACCCTTTACAACAAGTCTCGCTTTACGGCAAACTTTGTTACCAGCTGCATCATATTTAGTCTTAAAGATCCACTTGCATTTAATCGGTTTCTTTCCAGCAGGCAATTGTTGTAATGACCTGATCTACGGTTAATGGGTCATTTGAAACAAAACTCATACATACATACATACATAACTGGCCTTTACAACCCTGTGTCAGGATTACGGCCTAGCTTCTCGCAGCACTCATGTTGTGTGTGTCAATTTTTATCCATGAGTACCGGGACCTACAGTTTAATGTCGACTCCGAACGACAGACTTGAGAAGCTTGTTCATGGCAATTAGTTACTCTCAGAGCTTTTGCCAGAAGACTGCTGAGAGGTAGTCGCCGAAAGAAATATTTTTTCATATTTCTTTTTTTGAAGATGTCGGAGCCTGGAGTCGAACCCAGGGCCCATGTCTTAGTAAGCCAACACACTAACCACTAGACCACGGCGAAACAAAACTCATTGAACAAAAATTGCACTCAGTAGGTAAATTTTTTGCTGCTATACGCTCAGATCTTCGAAGAGCAATAACCTCGTTTTTTGCTTCATGTTCGCTAGAATGGTCAGCAATGGCATCTTCGAAATTAAAGCTTTCCTCTGACTCCACGTCGTATTCCACCTTGAGACTGTCTAGTGAAGTATTAATATTATCATTGTTTAATTCGTCGACATTTTCATTAGACTGCGGAGAACTTATTCCACTTGTTGGCAATTTACTAATACTCTCCCCTTCTGAATTGACAACAACTTCAACATCCACTGCAAGATTTTTAAGACCATTAGCACAATCTAATTTATCACTACGTACCTGATCCTCCAAGAAGATAACATCCCGACTGATAACAATCTTGTTCGCAGCTGGATCATATAAACGAAATGCCTTGGATTCTAAACTGTATCCAACAACTATGCATTTTGTAGATTTGGCTTCTAGTTTGGAACGTTTAACTTTTGGAATATGTGCATACGCCGTGCAACCAAATACTCGAATATGTTTCAAGCTCGGTTTCCTTCCTGACCATAATTCCTCTGGGCTGGCTGTGTTGTTTCTACATGGGGTTCTGTTCATTAAGTAAGCAGCTGTTACTGAAGCTTCTGCCCAATATTTTTCTTCTAGGCCTGCGTCTATTAGCATACATCGAACGCGATCCATTATCGTTCGATTGAAACGTTCAGCTACACCATTCTGTTCGGGAGTATATGGAGCTGTTTTTTGATGGATGATACCACTGTTGGTCAATAATTTGTCAAATGAATTGTTAACATATTCAGTGCCGTTGTCTGATCGAAAAATTTTTATTTTTTTGGAACACTGATTTTCGGCCATCAACTTAAATTTTCGGAACTCCTCAAAAACGTCTGATTTATTTTTGATTGGTGATAGAAATATTTTTCTTGAGTAATCATCTACAAAAGTTACTATAAAACGAGCACCTGAGAAAGACTTGTTCTTAAAAGGACCCATTACGTCTGAGTGAACAATTTCGAGCAATTCTGTAGCTCGTTGACCATCTTCTTTAAACGCATTTCTAATTTGCTTTCCTTTTATGCAAATTTCACATTTAATTGGCTTTTTTTCGAAATTGAAGTTTATTAAGGTCTTTAATTTTAATCAAATTTTCATCACAAATATGGCCAAAACGTCTATGCCATAAATTTGCATTATTCACCATAAACACTTTCTGTTTATATTCTGAAGAAACACAATTTAACCTATAAAGGTTGTTGTGTACACTTGCCGTCGCCATTACTTCTTTACCTTTAGCATCAAAAATAGTACATATGTCTTTTTCAAATAAGACTTTTTTATTGTGCAACGTTAATTTTCTAACAGATAATAAATTTGCACACAACTCTGGTACATATTCAACATCTTTTATTATAGTTTTCTCTTTATCACCAGGCAAAAAAACGTTCACATCACCAACACATTCAAGTTTAAGAGTATTGTTGTTTGCAACAACAACTTCTTTACCTCTTTCAATTTTCTCGTTACAGAAATGTCGCTTTGTTCTTGACATATGTGCAGTGGCGCCTGAATCTGTGTACCAATCTTCTATATCGGCGTCATTTGCAGTAAATAACGAAGCTAGCAAAATTTTGTCACTCGTTACTTTTGGCTGTTGTTTCGTTACATTTGAATTTTTTTTATGAATATTGGGACAGTCCCTTATAAAATGGCCCTCTTTTTTGCAACCATGGCATTTGAGTTTTTTTGTTCTTTTCATATTTCTGTTGCTTATGAATGCATTTTCCTCGCTTTTAACAATGTTATCAAACTTCGCATCCTGCAACAATAAATTCTTCACCATATCGATGGTTAACTTCGATTTGGAGTTTTCTACTGCCAATACCAAAGAACGAAAATCTTCCGATAATCCGGCCAACATCAACGAAGCTACCAAATCATCATCGATATTTAATCCTGTCTGTTGCACTTTTAATGACGTCATTATTATTCCATTCACATACTCACTTATTGAACCAAAATCACCTAATTTCTGCTGAACAAGTTGTTTTAATAACTCAACTTTTCTGGTTAAACCATTATCTTCATATGCACACATTAACGCACTCCATGCTTCCTTTGCTGTTGGAGACTTTGCAATGTGGGCAAAATTAATCGGCTCTATCATTAGAGTTATTTCAGCTAAAGCTTTCTCATTGGCGTCCTTATCTGCTTCAGATGATCCATTATTTAACCCGCTTTCCACAATCTTCCAGCAATTCTTTAGAACTAGGTAAGATTTCGCGTGCCGCTTCCAAATATCAAAATTTTCGCGTCCACGTAATTTCTCAAACGGAAAGGATAAACTTTTCGCCATTTTCTGTTATTCTATTTAATTTATTTTAAAAATTTTTTAATTTTTTTTTTATGGGGGGGTCGTGGCATACTGGTAGAGCGCTTGCACAGAAACTCACACGACCAAGGTTCAATCCCAGCGAAGGACAAAATTATAAAAATAAATATTTGCGGTTTTCTAAAATTACAATTTAAATTAAAAATTAAATTTAAATAAAATAAGAGGTTCCCCCCCTCCAGCAAGACCATCTGCAAGAAACCGCCCCCTGACATTTCTAATCTATTCCACCAGAAACTAATGATCAGGAGTACAGCGCCACCTTCTGGGAAGATAACACCTAATCTACTGAAGACGCTCACCATTACATGTAAACATCCACCGACAGATGAGGCCATTGCTGTTTGATCATTTGAGGGTGAAGGTATAACACTGGCTCTTGAGTGGACAAATTGACAGCAACTTGTTTTCATCAACAAATAAAGGCGCAAAATATACAAAATCTATGAAAAAAAAAAAATAAAAAACAACTTCTATCAACCATCTTCACATTCCAATACAATGCACACTGCATGAGTAGGGGTTTACCCCTGAGTATTGGGCTGGGCTCATAACCTGTTGGAGCTAAAGTAAAACGCGTGTGAGTTTGATGAAAGCTACAAAGCAAGTAATAAAATATTTATTCATTTCTCTTTACTACAACTATGCAGATAGTGATGCTAAAACTAAATGGTTATTCGATTTATAACAAAAGGCATGGCATCAAAGACCGAAATTGGATTCTTGACCACCTTGGGAAGAATGGCCAGGTTCCTTGACTCATTTCGAGGTGTTCTTACGAACATTTTTGCCGCCGAACACGCGGCCACCCTCATCACATTAATATGAAGTAGTGTTAATCCAATCAGGGCCTCTAAAGCCACTGTTGGACATGTTCTCATTGCCCCGGTTACACCAAGGCAGACAAGTCGTTGTATCTTGCCCAATTTCCTTATGGTTGTAGACTCCTCAGTCTTTCTCCACCAAACTATTGCCTCATAAGTGATTATGGGCGGAACAATGGCGGTATAAATCCACAGTGTCATCCTTGGCGATAGGCCCTTGTCGCCTTAGTCTGCACAGCACAAATATGCGAGTTCCAAGTAAGTCTTCTAATCAGAATGATACCTAGATACTTAACCTCCTTAGAAAACATTATAATGGTACTCCTAAAAGAAATACAGTCGCACGTCAGCTTCAATCTCTTCATAAAAGGTACAATAATCGTCTTTGAAGGATTCACTAAGAGCCCTTCTTGAGAGCACCAATTCGACACATCTCCCAGAGGATCAGTCATAAGGTCACACAATGTACTCTCAAAATTACCACGGGCCGTTATAACAAGGTCATCAGCATAACTAATTACGCTGATTCCTTTTTGAGCCAACATGGTAAACAAGTCATCAACTATAAGCGTCCACAGTAATGGGGATAGGACTCCATCCTGATGGCATCCCTTCGACGACATCGCGGTCAATTCCTCTTCATGCAGGGATTAGCTGATAATCCTGCCTCTAAACATGGAGCCGATCCAAGCTATAATTGGCCTTTCCACCTCTTTCCGTTTCAAAGAACTAGTAATGGATTCGAATCCAGTGTTGTCAAAAGCACCCTCTATATCCAAAAAAGTACAAAGAGCAACTTCCTTGTCAAAGACTACTTTCTCAATACTCCCAAGGAGAGACAAAATTGCACCCTCAGTCGACTCGCCCTTCACGTACGCGAATTGACTCGGGTGCAGGGGACGTTCCACAAGACACGTCTCCCTGATATAAACATCCACCATCATCTCCATTGTCTTCAAAAGAAAGGATGAGAGACTTATGGGTCTATACGACTTTGGAAGATCACTAGGCCTACCTGCGTTCGGTATAAATATAACCGCAACCTCTCCCCAAGCTCGTGATATATAACCAAAACCGAAGCTGGCCTTTAAAATTATGAGAAGTTTAGACACTATTATGTCAGAACTTCTTTGCAGGAGAGCCGGAAAAATTCCATCTCTGCCCGGAGCCTTAAGGGGTTTGAAGGAGCCAATAGCCCACAAAACCCTGTCCGAGGTGAATATTCTACTCGCAGGACTTTTGACCCTTCTGGTTACACATATAGGTACCACCTCTCGAGAACCAAGAAAATTCATTCCTCCCATCAAGAAATCCAAGGTTTGTCTTCTAGACTGAGTGTACCCTCCGGTACCTGTACTAAAGGACCTTATGCCATTAGAATGCTCTATGATGAGAGACATTTGAAGGCGGGTCAATGCCGGCAAGCCCTCCTTACGGTTTTCCTCAGTTTTGACAAAATGTCATTCCACCACGGCACCTTTCAAACAACAGTACAGTCGCTATGACGCACACTAATGTCCAAAGAGGATTTTCATGTCGACTGTAGCTGATTTACCGCCAGATCCAGTTCATCAACCGACTCTATAGAATCTGGTAGCCAGTCAACTTCTATAGCCACATTTTCTCTAAAGCAGGTCCAATTTACCTTCCTAGAGACTATTGACCTATCATCGATTCTAGCAAAGCTAACTAAATAAAATCTAATGTGCATATAATCGGATAAGGATACTTCGTCTGACGCATGCCAGTCCCTCACAAGGTTAGACGTGAATGCATCACACAACGTAATATCCAATAACTCCTACCTTATGACGTTAACAAATGTAGGCCTGCTGCCCCTATTGGCCACAGCCACATTATTGCTAACTAGAAAGTTGAGAAGGTAATCACCCCTATCATTGTTGTCCGTGCTGCCCCACACCATATGATGAGCATTCGTATCACATCCAACTACGAAGTGGTGGTTCTTCTCCCGACAGTGCCTGATGAAATTTTGAACTTCCAAAGGCGGTACACATTTCACATCCCCTGAGAAAGAAGCAGAGGCGCATATTACCTCCCTTATTCCACCATCAGTAATAAGTTTAACGCTTATAGCCACCAGGTCCCTAGTAATGAACTCTGTAATGGGAAAGAAGGTGAATTTGGAATTTACCAAAATAGCGGCCCGGGACCTTTGACTTTCTCATTAATAGCCCAGTGCTCCTGTATGAGCCCTAGACTAATATCTTTACTGGCAAATCTGCGGCTAAAAATGCCCGACGCACCTTTGGCCTTATACAGGTTTGCCTGGAGCACTTTGTAAGTACCTTACATGATTTGCGCTCATTGGAAAGCGCCTCTGATGCAACTTTTTCCCCAGCCTGTCTCAAATGCCCAGCAAGCTTTGTTGCCTCAGCCTTAAGTGAGTAACCTGGGGTTTTTCTTCCACTCCCCACAGGTTTGCTCTTTTCAGTACTGTACAGTACAGTTATAGGGATAGTAACACTGGTGTCGACTACCCCTTTTCTGTTTGTGGAAGACACAATTGTCTTCCTTCTAGTTGATGCATGAGAGACATCGCTCGTCAATATTTTTCATCAAAATATGCGATGCTCGGGTTAAAGAGTCACCTGCGGCATTTCTCGACTTGCCACAGGAAGGCTAATTAAAACTGGAGGGTGCCTGGTATCCAGAGGCCGCATACGAGTAGCCAAGTGCCCCTTAACAATACATCCCTCAGTGTATGGATTGGGGGGAACGGTTATAAGGAGCGTCCATCTCCTGCATGATAAAATGTAATCAGCAGAGACATGACCTTACTGAACTGCTAGTTGCGGTTACCACCCATAGATGGTAAAGATCACACTTCTATATGAGTTTCCAGATACCAAGACTGTACTAAGTGAAAACCAAAGTTAACCCTTAGTAGAATCCCCCGAACACTCATATAGCAAATCACAAGTGTTGCTTACCTTAGCCATGGTCAATAGTTGGCCTGAGTGGAAACGCAATTCCCACACAAAAGTAGGACACGCGAGACTCGCCCAGACCCGCATTGACCATGTTACCGGTAGCCGCCACGTGGAGGCAGTAAGTCTTCTTGTGCAGTTGTTCATAAGGATCGTCTATTGACTTTATCTCATGAGCCCACACCTGACCACCAGGTCTGCGGTAAATCCCACCATATTTTTTTAATATTGTTTATCTCGAAACTTCACTAATTTTGTTTGTTATACCTGAAGCGGTGAATCTTCTAGTTCTTCTAATGACATAAAACGATTTCAACAAACACTATTAAGAGTTCTTATAAGAATTGTTAATTCTTTTTTACTCTGAACACTTTTTAATGTGGGATTTTCGTGATGCGTGGCGTTCTATATGGCTTATGCCCCCTACAATGGAAATCTTGCATAATATTTTTAGTATTCTGATGCCATGGGAGTTTTTCCTTCTATTCTCCGACTGTTTTTTTTTTTTTCTAAAAGTCATTTAATAATCTTAAACATCACTTACTCATTACATGATTGTAATAAATTTACTTAAAATTTTTGGCTTCCATGTCAAGTTTTTATTTTAAATTGAATTACTTTTGCAAAAATTGCGTTAACGCATTACTTGTTTTGGTTGAAAATGTCAAAAACGAAGCGTATGTTATGTAAATTAAAACACATTTTTATTATTTTTTTATTAAACAACTTTATTTGTCGACGGCTGAACAAAGAAGAAGGTTACTTATCCTAAAAGAAATATATAAAGGTCCAAAAGAACTTAAAACTATGCTTAATGTTAGAAGGAGAAAGTAATAGTATGTAAAATGTGTAAAGAGTATTGAGAAAGTAATTACTAAAAATTATTTAAAAATAGAGTTGCCAACTTATTCTCGTAACTACTCCCCCCTTTTAGTTAAGGACACTCCAGAGTCCAATTATCAAATACGAATTAAAACTAAATACAGATTACGTATAGATCTTAAAAAAATATTAGTAAATTATGGATGGGATACTTCGGACAAGGCAAAGTCTCTGATTGGGGTCAACCTGGCGGCCTCCAGAACTATCCTTGTTCCCGTTGTATTCAAGTCGACATACAGCCTCCTCGTGGCCCTCCTGGATAACATTCTAGCACCCGCTAGCTTGTTGACTAATGTATGCGGCGATTGTCCAATCCCCTGGACTTTAAATTTGGGTTGTGCGTAGGGCTTGAAACCTACCACGTAAAAACGTTCTTCAATGAAAGCAAAAACAATAGCCTCTAAACGGACCCCCTTTTATGTTGACGAACTTGGCAAACGTTTTAAGGACTATGATTTAAGGATATGCACCTAGAATGTGAGAACCCTTTATAGGGAGGGTGCCTCTATCCAATTGGCGGATGCTCTCACAAAATGCAGGGCTGACATCACCGCCATACAGGAAATGCGATGGATAGGACGGGGTTGTACGAGGCAAGCAACATGTGACATCTACTACAGCTGCCATGACAAGAGACGCGAATTTGGCTGCAGATTCGTAGTAAGTAAGAGACTTCGCCATCTTGTCTCGGAGTTCACCCCCGTGAACGAAAGAATTGCTACGATCCGAATAAAGGCAAAGTTTTATAATATCAGCCTTATTTGCGTGCACGCCCCGACGGAAGAGAAGGATGATGCGGTCAAAGATGCTTTCTACGCAAAGCTCGAGGACGTATACAATAGGTGTCCAGCACATGACGCCAAAATTGTCCTCGGCGATTTCAATGCGAAAGTTGGACGTGAAGGTATATTTGGCCCCACTGTCGGACAGTTCAGTCTCCATAATTCCACCTCACTGAACGGCATGAGACTGATCGATTTCGCCGCGGCGCGGAACATGGTAGTTTATAGCACCAGGTTCCAGCATCTCGATATCCATAAGGCCACCTGGCTCTCTCCTGATCGATCTACCAACAAGCAGATCGATCACATTGTGATTGATGGAAGGCATGTATTCAGCATACTAGACGTGCGCACATTTAGAGGTCCAAATGTCGACTCGGACCATTATCTTGTCGCAGCCAAGGTGCGACTGCGTATATGCGCGTCGAATACGACATGTTCTAGTGTGCGGGGGAAGCTGGACATCAAAAAGCTGCGATCACAAGAGACAGCCAGGTTGTTTTCCGATCGTCTTTCTAACGAGCTCAATGACATCCCATCCTCTCTCGAAAGTATTGGTAGACAAGTTAAATATTAATTTCTTTATATCTTGAGAAAATATAAATTTCTGAATTTGGTGTAATTGATTACGTAGTCATTAAAAATCATCAGCCGCAAAATGTGGACAAATGGTAGCGGTAGGTGCAACGAGCACACCGGGTTAAGGCTAATATTTTTTTATTTTATACTCTACTATTCTTGATATAAACGTATAGCTCTGGAAGAAAAAAATACGAGTATATAATAAAAATTTCTTCGACTTTTCCTTAAATAAACAGTTAGACTTTTTTTTGTTCGCTTTTTTATTTTGTTGTTTAATTTATTAAACATTTAAATTTACTATTAACTATGATTTTATTGAATTTTTATAGTTACTACACTCATTGCACGAAGATGAACGACCGACTCATACACGTGGTAGCCAAAGTATACGCAAGACTTCAACCGCTGTCGGCAGTAATACAGCTTCACCTTCATTAAATGTAAGTTGATTTACTGCATTTCTCTTTTTAAGTTTATAATTGTTAATAATATATTTATTTATATATTAATATAAAGGATTTTTCACAACAAAGTCGTAGCATAGCCGCAGCTGCGACACAACATAATTCACCAGGCAGCAATAATGATGTTATATCTCTAAGTAGTCTTATGACTTCCGAAGCTGCTGCTTTAGATTATAATACCATCGATCACAGTAATGATAGAAAGAATCATGATAAGGTTAATAGCAATGATGTTGTCACCACACCACTCTTACCTAAAACAGATTTGAAGCACAATATTATCAACACAAAATAACAGAGACCTCTATAACAGCTATCAAGACTGTTGATAATAAAACATTTAGCATTTGTCTAAATGTAATAACCAGTAATGCACTTCAAACTTAAAGATCCTTTCCTGTGCCTAAAATATTGTATAATATAATGAAATTACGATTCTTAAAGAAACCGTAATAGATAATAGCGTTTGAAAGCATACTCTATTTTTGTTTTAATTCATAATCCGTGAAAGACTAAAAAAAGTTAATAATGTCTTTAAATTTGTCTTTATTATATTACTCGTTTTATTCCCAAAAAAAAAAAAATAATACTTCTCGCCTTTTTCTTTTTAAAGAAAAAAAAGTAACTTAAAAATTTTACAATATGTACTAAGCAATCGTTTTAAACTGTAAACTTCTATTTTTTCTTTTTTTAATTTAAAATAAACGCTATGTGATTAAATGAGAAACAAGAAAAATAAAATATTTTTAGAAAAATAATTACAACAAATGAAATGAATGAAAGTTAAAAATCAAAAAAGAAATGTTTATCATAAAACTAAAAGCTATGCATATTATAATTATGACACCTTATTATAAATAGATTAAAGTATTTATATTAAAATATCTTATTTCAAATTTAATACCTCATTGCGTACAACAATGTTTCTTGTTTTATACATATATTGTATTGTATAAATGTGCATACATCTGTACGTACAGGCGTACATATACAAACACAAAGAGAAGTAGAATGTATAATGGAATTTGTACGTGTTTGCAAAACAAAAATACTTATTTATGTACTTAAGCGTATACACAACTATTAATAATATACATACATACATATATAGTAAATATCTACATAAGTAAAAATTTATTATTAAAATTTTAGAAAGCAATTGATAAATGTATTTTTAATTTTTGTATTTTCTTACATATATGTATATATAGTTATTATTATTATTATTTTTACTTTATTATTATGCTCATCTATACTTTGTTAAAGTGTTACATATTTTGAAATTATTTTAAATAGACTTTTTTTATAAATTTAAGTTACGTTCAGATTAGTCAAATATTTGACGAAAAACCCGTAACCACTTGATTATTATAACACATATAGTATGTACATATATGTATGTTGATTAAGGTGGTTTTACACTATCCCACTAAGTATAACGACACGTCAAAAACTCAAATAAAATGAAAAAGTATAATAGTGTGAATACAATTTGTAATGAATTGTCAAAAAATACGGATAGAAATTTGACAGTCGTATGGCTCTCATCATTTTTAGAAATTTTTCTAAACCATTCAACTTTTCATTTTATCAGAGTTGCTTTTTTACGCAAATATAAGAAAAAATCAGGGTTGGAAAACTGAAAATTTTTAGCCATAATTTTGCTTATAAGAAAAAATCAGGGTTGGAAAACTGAAAATTTTTAGCCATAATTTTGCTTATTCCTTTTTTTTATTAAATAACTACAAAAATACAAAATATAGTTAACATTTGAAGTTCTTTCTCTTTAACATAAAATAAATTACAAATATTTGTTGTAAAAAATAATTAAATATGGCTTTTATTATGAAATATTAATAAAACATATATTGCCGTATCAACATGTCCATCCTTGGAGAAAGAAAAAAGCACAAACAGCTGTTGTTTCCATTTTATTTTAAATGTGATAGTGTAAAAGCAAAATGTAATAAAAACATTTTACGTTTGATTTTTTGACAGTCAGACCAAAAACCATTAGATTTTCTTTCGACAAAATCCAATGAAATTCTTAAGACTTGTAGAATAGTGTAAAAGCACCTTTATTACGTGCTGTTTCACTTATAATTAATTTAAAATTTCAATATTATTTCATATTTCAAACTATGTATCTCTTCTTAAATATTTGTTTTAATTAACGTTTAACATAAAACGCAAATTTTACACTAAGTATTTTACACATAGTGGTTACGCTTTTTTCGTCTTAAAGAATACTAAAAATCTATATTTGTTTGCAAACAACAACTACATAATGGTGATGTACATATATGTGAGTATATTTGTTGTTATTACATTGAATAATTAACTTTGTAATAAAAACAAAATCGTATCAGTTATTAAAAATTGTTGAATAAAGAGAAAAAACAACAATTAAATGAAATTATCTTGTGTTCAATATATTGTCACAAATTTTATTAAACTTGTTTTGTGTTATATCGTATGAGTCTGGTTCGTAAATGCTTCACTGCATTGCTTACGCACTCGAACATTTACAATGAAAAACAAAATGATGCAGTCAGATTTGAAGCAGTACTGCCTTCTATTTGCCTAAATAAATATTTGGGTTAAATTAAAAAAGTGATGCATTTACAAACAGGCCTGGCCCATGTCTTTAAAATATAGTTTTTTAATTTAAAGAGTTTTTGCTATTCTACACTTTTTGTTGCCTTTTTTATGTAATATTGATGCTAAAAAAACTAACTTTTAAAAGCTTTATTTTTTGTTTATTGTTTTGTTAAAAAAAAAAAACTATTACAAGGAATTTTTTGTTAAAATCGAAATGAATAGCCTGTTTCCAGACGACGAATGGTTTAAGACTTTCGCCTTTTTATATGAAAAGCACTCAAGAATTTAAGTGGTTTGTTGTTGTTTCACATACATATAAAAAGGCGAACGTTTTAAACCATTCGTCGTCTGGAAACAGGCTGTAAATTTTTAACGAATTTAAAAAAAGCTACTTAAATATAAAGCTATTAATCAGGTATGTGGTTGATAAGAGACATCGAGTGAATTTAAATCCATGAAATTTTAAATCGCTTTAATTTCTAAATTTTAAAAGATTTAATTTTTTTTTATCAGCTCTAATTATAAATAACATGACTTCCTTGATTGTCAAAACACTTTAAATAAAATAGGGTATTTTAGTTTCGTTCGAAGTCGATTTTCTTTACATACATGAATATTTTTGTTTATCAGGCATGTTCTGAAAATCGCTTTTTATGAAAGTGTTTTCAAAACACAAAAAAGGTGTCCTGACACCAAAATCGTTTAAGATTTTGTGAATTTAAATCGGTCAGGTAAATGCTTGTCGATTTCAAATCACTTGCCATTTTAAACTCTTTTTTTTTATTACAATTCGGCGAAAAGAGGAAACAAACATATAATTTCATTCAGAAAAATTACAAAATTTGCAAATTTTCAAGTACATTAACATTTTCATAAAATTTTTTTGTTTTGTTTACATTTTTCACAATTTGCTTTTCTTTTTTAAAAGACTGTCACAGTTTTTTTATATTGTGCATCATTTAATTAAATTTGTCAATTAAATTAGTTACTAAAAACAAAAACTTATTAAATTTGTCCATAAAAATTAATATATTGTAAAATATTTAACACAGATTGGTAAATTTTTGAAATATAATGGTGCGATTTTAATACAAATGGAAGCAATGAATCTGGCAGATCTATAAACGAAACAAAATAGCCCTAAGTTTGTGATTTAAAACAACGAAAAGCACTTGTAAAAGCTAAAAAGCTGGTTTTTCACAACACCAAAAAATCTCACTTGAGTGATTTCAAAATCACAACCATAATTTGTTTAATATCCGGCTAAAAGATTTTGGTTTTCTTATATTTTATTCCTAGTATTCCTAGGGGGTATACTTGTATTATTTAATCACATGTGATTTGAAATCACGTGATTTTCAGAACATGCCTGTATAACACATTGCATTAAAATATAATGTGGAAATTACATAATTTAAAAATTTGTAATTTGGTATTCCTAAGAATTCAATAAATAATTGTATTAAACACTAATTTAATTATAATTCAGCTTTAATACAAAAAGAAAACGAACAAATGCTGAAAAACATTAGTTTATTATAAGAAATTTGTTAAATAAAAAATAATAACATTTTATATTAAATCTAAATTAAGAAAGAAATTTATTAGATATTTGTTGCCTGCGTTAATATATATTAAATATTATTTTAAATAAAAAGATGTTTGATTCACAATGAAAAAAAAAATTAATTTATTCGCATTGAGTTGGTTTAAAAGTCAAAAATTTAACCAAACCTATTGAAATACATGTTAGCGACTTAAAATTACCTGTTATGTCTGTGCTCGTTTTTCTTTCTTTTTTGTTAACCTTTTGCTCGTATACGGAAAATTTGGAATAGCGCAATAAAAAACGCAACTTGAGTTGCATTGCCAGTTGCCAGATTGATATTACAGATGGCAGCTAAAAGCTAGCAACTCACAGCCTTCTGTATAATAAAAAATTGGCAGGTCGTTGTACACAGTGGTTAAGTTTGTCATTCCAATATGTGGACATTTTTACTCATATGTACAAGGTATTTAATTTTTTGGATTATCTGACTAGTTATCAAATAGAGGGTATGGAAAGTTTTAATAATATCAGTCTATAGCGGGTGATAAACTTGCCAATTTTTTGTCCTATATACTAACGAGTTGCTAATTTTTCATTATACATACGGCCGTCAGTTGCTAAATAGTAAATATATATGCAACCGCTAAAAAGTATAACTATATTTTTGAACTTTTTTATATTCGTCTAATTTTTTAACGGTTTTATTCACCCTTATTCTATTTGGCGTCGTCGATAGAAGGCGATGCCGTTTTTAGTCTTTTATTGCAGATCGGTATTCCAGTTGGCAATATTGCCGTTTATCAATCACTGTTAACATATTTTTCGTATTCTGTAAGCAAAATTGACGTCGTTTATTGTCTTTAATTGCCAATGATTTTGTCGCCGTCATTTTTGGTGTTGCCTAGTGTTGTTCTTTGTTTTAAAAAATAGATACATACCTACATATAAGAAAAAGTGTAGTTGAAAAATACATTTACAGCCGGCCCACGATATCGAAAGAAAAGTTAAGCGAAAGAAACTCAGTCACTCACTGTGAATCTAAACTGCGGCCCACTAATTGTCACTTTATCGTTCGCTTTGCTTTACGTTACCAACGTAATGCAAATAAACAACAAAGCTGCCATATCAACATATCAAGAAATAATCGCGAATATACACGAAAAAAGCACTGAAATGCTTAAATTGTACAGTAAAAAATGCAACCGTGTACTAGTTTAACTTGACAGAAATGTAGTAAACAAACTTATTCCGATTTTGTTTATTTATATATATGTATGTGTGTAAAAAAAATTTGTTACCAATCGCATTTATTTTTTGGCGACACAAAAATTAGTGTGCCGCAAATCGGCTGTTTGTCGCTTAAAACTACACGATTCGATATCTTGGGCCTGGCTGTTAAATTAAAAAATTTCAGTTAATGTGCGGTTCCGTTTAAAAGTGGCTATAATCTTGAGTTCATTTTTTTAAATTGATCTCTATGGTATGCAACAGATATTTAAATAAGGCCTTATTTAGAGTGAAATAACTTTCCAATCTTAAAAAATGTAATGAAAATAATAAAAAAAAAACTTTGAATATGATGATTTTAAGTTTTCATCTTACTTCTCATTGGGCAAGTAAAAAATGCACGACTTCTGCAGTCTTTTTTCCACTACTAAATTGGTTTAATTTCTTCTTCACTGGAGTTTGAATCAGAAAGGAAAAACATTTTTATTTAAATGTTATTTTTTTATATTTTTCACGAAACTATTTTTTTTATCATTAATTTCAAAGACACTTTGTCTCCTAAAAAAAAAAAAAATACACGGTTACGTAGTAGGTGAAATTTTGTGGCATGCAAGGACTGCCACTGTTGCTGGGTTGCGATGCCAATGCACACAGCACAATATCGTTCCCACTACAACTGGACCTACGCCACGGAACGACCCGATTCCCAGTCGGCCAGAGATTGTCAACTCAGCGAAAGCTGAACATACTAGAAGTTTTTTCCCCAGAGAGGAACTTCCAACAATAACAGAGCTGTTACAACAAAAACACCTTTTGGAATATTTAGTATTATATAATCTAGAAGTATTAAGTGTAGGGAATAAATCTACTTTTATTACGAGTGTTAGAAACGAGATCTTGGATATTACCGTAACTAGTCCGAGCATTGCTAGATTTGTGAGGGTTGGAGGGCATAGGATAAAAGGTGTCTCTATCTGATCATACAATTTCTATATTATAAAATTTCCAATTTTCTTTACGAGAAATTGCAATAAAAACAAGTTGTAATTCATTAAAGGCGGTATTTGAAATATACAGCTGCGTGCAACTAATTAAGCGCAGAAGTACTCAATATTTAAATCATTATGTTGATAATAATACTATTAAAAAAACCGCTAAAATTTGACCCTGTTTAGTTAATCCAACTTTGTTTATTGAAACTTCTCAATGGCAACCCTATTTTTATCGTTATTTTTTTCTTTGTGGTGTTTTTCATAATTTGTGAAATAAATTACTCGTGCACTTAATTAAGGACAGTGAAAATTTTTTTAAAATTTTAAGATTCAAGTAAGTTTTAACAGTTAAATTCAAATAAATGAGATTACACAAAGTGTTTTTCAGAATTTGATAAACTTTTACTTATTGCTAAACATGGGTAAAAATAAGTCCTGTGACGTCAGTACTCGAAAGATTATTGTACAAATGCATCAGGAAGGAAGCTCTTATAGAGAGATCGCAACAGCCTTAAAAGTTTCTAAAACAATGGTTTTCCAAGCGGTGCAATATTTCAAAAAACATTCGAAAGCTGAAAAGGTGCCTCGTAAACAAAGAAGCCGAATTACGACAGTGCGTGAAGATGCACTGATTGTCCGCGAGTCGAAAAAAAATCCGCATAAATCAGCAAATGAAATTCGGTGAAAATGGAGCAAAACCATCTGTAGACACAGTAAAACGTCGATTGCGGGAAGCTGGCCTCTTTGGAAGAATTTCCCGAAAGAAACCATTGTTGTCTGAGCGTAACCGGAAGGAGCGAATAGAGTTTGCAAAAAAATACCGCCATTGGACCGCTGTGGAATGCAAAAGAGTGTTAATTTCGGACGAAACAAAAATTAATATAGTCTCTCCCGATGGAAAAAAATATGTTCGCCCGGGCCACTTTAAAGCATGGAGGAGATTCGATTATGCTTTGGGGTGCTATGTCGTCACGCAGTGTTGGACCGCTGCACAAAGTTGACGGAAACATGAACAAGTTCCAATATGTAAGAATCCTAAGCGATACAATGATGCCGTATGCAGACGAGAATATGCCAGTAACATGGATATTTCAACAAGATAATGATGACCCGAAGCATACGGCTCATCACGTCAAACAATGGTTTATAAACAATTCGGTCACTGTACTTGATTGGCCTTCATGCAGTCCAGATCTCAATCCGATTGAGAATTTATGGCAAGTTGTAAAAACCAAAGTAAGCGCAGTAAAAATAAACAATTTTGATGATCTCTTCGCCGAAACAAAGAAAGCTTGGGAGGCCATTCCAACTAGTGTATGTGAAAATCTGGTTAGCACGATGCCTCGCAGGTGTCAAGCTGTTATCGACAACAATGGTTTTGCAACAAAATATTGATTTTTTTTAATAAATACAAGTTTTTCTTAAATTTTACGATGTGTCCTTAATTATATGCACGACTGAATTCAATATTCTTTAAAATATGGCTCACTGCTTTATAAAAAATAATTTAATATACACAATAAACAGTTATTTTCTACGACTAAGAGTTTCAATAACTAAACTCGGAAAAATTTTGACAATATATACAACTATTTTTTTTTTTTTTGCTTCAAGCTCACATGTAAGCTTCGTGTTCTTAATTAGTTGCACGCAGCTGTACATACTATTAAAATGAAGCCATAAAAATGTAGTTTTTTTATAAGCAAAATATAAATGGTTTTTATTGTTTTTTAGGTTTTATTTCTTTATAAAAAATCATATCATTCCCTACAATGAAAAAAAATAACATTTTGATAACAAATTCTGCTAAAAAAAAACTATTTAGTAGGATTTTTAAAATGTAAATTCATAATACTGAAAATCCCGGGAAAAGTTTTTTAAATCCCGGGATTCCGGATGGGGGATATCCCGATCGTCATTTCTAGTACATATAGTATATATCAAGGCCCATTAATACAGGTCAAGGCGAATTCATTATAAAGGTGCTTTTGACATACCAGCTGAGCTAGTTTTTTTTTTGTAAGTTTTGTATATTTAACTGCCAGGCGCCATCTTTTATTTCTTAGTTTTATCTTGTTTACTTTTTCTTACAAAGCTGATTGATTTTTTTTATAAAATAAACAAAAATATTGTGATTTTTTTGTGTGTACACATAGACACTCTTCATAATTTTTTTCACGTTCATCTTAAGAATTTGATAGAAACTTTGATAGATATATTAGTCATAAATGACGGTCAAATGAAGAGTAAAATTACCGTCACTGTTCTTATATGGAGTTATCTATTGGGAAAGAGCCAATTCACACCAGAACAATATTTCGAAATTTATTTTTGTTATTATATTTTTGTACTTACATATATCATTATATCTTTTAAATACATCAACTTAACTGTACTTATAGTATGTATGTATGTATGTACTGCCGTAGACAACTCTGTAGATAGTTTAAGAAATGCAGCAAAGGTAAATCATCGCGATGTGGAATTCGAACCTTAAAAATATACATACATACAAAGCTAGAATGCCTTATCACTAGCTGCATGCATAGGTGTTCAGGTGCGGATAAAGTCAGTAAGCGATCTTTATGGACAACCTCACAAGAAGACTTACTACCTCCAAATGGCGGACACCGGTAACGGGTTCGAGTTTGAATTCCTTGGAAAGTCTCGCTAAGGTTAAACGTAGGAGTACTTTGTTACAAAACTTTTGCCTCGGTGTGACACAACTAGCTCATCTTCAACAGGGTTGGTTCCGTGACCCATGTAACCGTTTCAAACAGTAAAAAAAAAATAAATAAAAAAATAGATAGTAGATTTCAAGTTATGATAAGTTAGTATTTTGTTTTCGTTTTGCAAGCTTTTTATATCTTCTATATTACCCTTCACTCCTCTCAAAATTTTATCATATTGCGATGACATAAATTTTATTCTTTCTTTCATTTCTTTTAAATAAACATAAAATCATTTTTATTGTCAATGTCAACTTCGCAGAACTGACAATTAAATTCAGGAGTATCATCGTTGATTAGTTTTTCAATTTCTATTTTATTAAGCTTCGTACGCAACAAATGAAGACCGTCACGTTCTACAATTTCATCGCTGTCCAGCACTGATGTTTCACTGCAAGCAACGAACCTATTTCTTTTGTTTTTTACGTTTTTTTTTTTTGAATATTCGAAGGCATTTTGATAACACTTAAGGATAAAAACTATTGTATATATATGTATATACTTTATTTAATTCCTCTACTTAAAGGCTTCTATTCGCGACAAAGTTTCCAGACTTCCCTCTCAACAGGTTTCTGACAAAAGCTCTGGAAGTAATTGATTGCCATGAAAAAGCTTCTCAAATCTGTCGTTTGGAGTCGACTTTAAACTGTAGGTCCCGGAACTCATGGAAAAAATTAACGCATACAACATGAGTGCTGCGAGAAGCTAGGCCGTAACCCTGACACAGGATTGTAATGGCCAATTATAAATGTATGTATGTACATATGGTGTATTCTAATATTAAGCAAATTTTCTGTTTTTTCCCAAATTTTTTTGTTTTTTCCTTTTAATTTTCTATTATTTCTTCTTAATTTAATTTACAATAAAATATTGAGTTTTTTCCTTCCTTTTTCGAGATTGATTTCGTACTGGGTCAATGAGTAATATCAATTCACCTACTTACTGTAGCAGCTAAATTGTGTCTTGGCTGAATATTTCAGACACCTACCATTAACATCCAGGTTTATCACGATTTCAATACCTTTTCTTCTCAGTCACCCTGTTATTTTGCAGGTACAACTTTCCTTGTTGATAACACCGCTTTTCTAAGAACACAATTTAACATTTTTGTCCGATTACTTCTTTGGGCATACATATATATTTCCCGTCCCATCTTAGAATCTTGAAATACGTTTTTCTTTGATTTACAGTATACTAATATTAATTTCCTGTAAGACTGGACTTTATTTTTCTTCACCAGATTTTCTTTTTAATTAGTGTCTTTATTTTTATTTAATTTTACTTTTGTTTTGCATCACAAGCAAAACACTCTCTTTATGAAAAACTTATTATTTTCTTCAAAGGATCAGCACTCATCTGCCCTGCACAAAGTTTCAAAATCTTCTCTAATTTTCTACCTCGACTTGATCATGTTCAGTTCTTGTTTCCAACAACAAAGGAAATCCTGTTTTTTCTCTTCTAAAAATTCCAACTGCCCAGTTCATGGTACTATGATTATTAGGTGGTCTTTCATCGTTAGCTGATTGTTTTATTATGGCTATTGGTTGTGATAAATGTGTTTAAATATGTTAAATATGTTTGTTTAAATATGTTTACAATTTGTGTTTTTGCGTAATAAAAATGAAAGCATTTTGGAACAACACAAAATAAAAATCAAATTTTTTATGGAAATTCTTAAAAATTGCGAAAAAAAAGTTCAAGGAAAATACTAATAATTTTAAAAGATTGTGTGAAGATGGCAGGAAGAAAAAACTTAATTAAGTGGGCATAACCTTTCCCGTAGGAAAATTATTATAATAATTACTATATTATCAGGCATGTTCTGAAAATCACGTGATTTCAAATCACATGTAAGTTTAAAATCACGCAAGAAATTCTTAGGTGTTCTGAAAATCACGAGCTTTTTTGTTTTTAGAAGTGTTTTTCATTGTTCTAAATCACAAACTTTAAGCTCTTTTGTGTCGTTTATAGAGCTGCCAGATTCATTGCTGGCATTTGAATTAAAATCGCACATTTATATTTCAAAAATTAACCAATCTATGTAAACTATTTTACATTATATTAATTTTTATGAACAAATTTTATAAATTTTAGTTTTTAATAATTAATTTAATTGACAAATTTGGTCAAATTATACATAAAATAAAATAACATGTTGTAAATCTGGCAACTCCAAAAATCGTTTTGAAAAATAAAAGCAAATTGTGAAAAATGTAAACAAATCAAAAAATTTTATGAAAATTGTAATGTGTTTTAAAATTTGCAAATTTTAGAATTTTTCTGCATGAAATTATAATTTTTTTTGTAAAAATAAATAAAGAACAAATGATGTTATAAGTTTGTTTTACTTTTTTCGCCCAATTGTAAGTAAAATAGTGTTTAAAAAGGCAAGTGATTTAATATCGACAAGAATTTACCTGACGATTTCAAATCACAAAATTTCAAAAAATTTTGTGCTCAGAACACCTTTCTCGTGATTTGAAATCACTCCTACAAAAAGTGATTTTCAGAACATACCTGTATATTACATAATTAATAAAAAAAAATAAAAAAAAATAGATATGTATGTTTTTTGTTTTTCTAAAAATTTTTTGTATATGTTTTTCACAATAGATCTGGGGAGAAGTAGATATCAATGTTGCCACGACTTTTAATTTTTTCTAACCAAATTTCAGCAAAAATTTAACCAAAATGGAAATAAAATAATCAAATTATTCAGGGTTGTTGTAGAATCCCAGTCAGAATTGTCATTTATCAGAAATGAAAATCGATTCTGATTTCAATTGGTGTCATGAAACCGTGTGGATTTTGGCTTTATTCGAAAATAAACAAAACCCATAATCGATGTGTGTTTTTGCTTTGTTTACATTTTTTTTAGAAATATTTTATCTACATAATATATGAAATGTATTGCTTTGGGGATAAGCATGTCTCTATGGCCATTTCGTCTCTGCTTAAGAGACTCGTCAGGATGCGAATGCGAATCACATTTAGTATATAAAAACCAAACAAAAGTATTTACAAAGCAATACATTTCTGTTTTTAAAAAATTGAAATTCTATTCTTCCTGTTCGCCACAGTTAGCCAACAATTAGTTGGCACAAAAACCTGTAGCGAATATTGGAAAAACGAAAATATTTTTATTAAAAACAAAAAATATTTTTCGCCATATAGGCAAATACATTTAATATACATAATATATGAAATGTATTGCTTTGGGGATAAGCATGTCTCTATGGCCATTTCGTCTCTGCTTAAGAGACTCGTCAGGAGACTTTTTCCAAAAGGTGGTAACCAAAAATACAAATACTTATATTCAAATAGATATAAACTAAATGCGAATCATATTTAGTATATAAAAACCAAACAAAAGTGTTTTGAAAAATACCAATGCCTTCTTTCTACTTTCATACAGGTTTTTTGGCTGTGGTGAACATTTAACGTTTTGTCAGTTACAGCGTTTACTTTCATACAGGTTTTTTGGCTGTGGTGAACATTTAACGTTTTGTCAGTTACAGCGTTCTTTAATTCTTGCGACGATATAAAAAAATCAAAAACAATACAAAAGAGATCTTGAATAAAACAGAATATGCTCAACTTTAAGCATACACTCTCATTTATTAAACTTTAATTTTTTGTAATTATTTTTTTTTTTTTATATTTATTTTCCTTTACCCTTTATTACCAATTTTTAATCAGTAATGGGTTATTGTGCTGTGGCCAGCAAATTTATAATTATTATACATTTTCGAATTAAATTCGAATATTTTAATGGATCTTTATTATACTTATTGTATGAAATTTAATAGCCTAAGATCCTAATACTGGTATTCTTATGAGAATTAACATCCGTTAAGGAATATGTACAAACACTAGCAGAACTGAACTAGTTTTCGACCCAGCTACGAAAGGTCTCATCAGAGTTCTTTGTGTTATACATATTCATATTTTTATATTTCTATTTAAAGCACAATCTATTGGAAATAGATTATGTGAATTATATTTGAATGTTATAATAAAGGGTAAAGGAAAATAAATATGTAATTCCGGTTACTTAGAATATGGTAACACTTACATTGAAAAATATATTTTTTTTATAAAAACGAAATTATTCTTTGCAATGCAGTAAGTTAATACTTTTCCTATTGCCTTTCTAATTTATATTTAAAAACTGATAGCACATTGTCTAATTTGTAAATCAATAATCCATAAAATTTTAACAAGACATGCTAAGAAATTTTGATA
Organism: Metopia argyrocephala; assembly: GCA_963576795.1. Taxonomy (NCBI): domain Eukaryota; kingdom Metazoa; phylum Arthropoda; class Insecta; order Diptera; family Sarcophagidae; genus Metopia; species Metopia argyrocephala. The sequence continues at coordinate 12,460,349 of OY756211.1, forward strand.
ACGGTAATTTTAATTAATGAGAGTTTTGTGGAATCTGAGTTTAGTTTTTGTTTTTAGCATGTCTTGTTAAAATTTTATGGATTTTTAATTTACAGATTAGCATATCGTCGTAAAAGAGTTTATGTGCTCTATCCGCCATTTCATATTTTTTATACATATATCTCGAGTTAATAATGGCACGTTAGGTTTACGACCCCAAATTTTTCAAGTCTGCAATCCGTTTTCGTATATCTTTTGTTACACGCCAGCTTCACTCCATGTAAATAATAAAAAATTGCTCCCTATTAAATAACACTGAGGGCTGTATAAAATTGCGATGGTTAAGGGCATGAAAAGATATTCCCAGCTAGCTCTAAACAAAAAGGTATTGTGGTTCTCAACCCGTATTTTAAGACGTGTAAGCATATAATACAGTCTGCATGTCGATGATACCCCAGACCATGTAAAAATCAAATAAATACAGAATAAAGGATATATTTACCAAAAAAAAAAAGAATTTTTATGAAACGACGGACTGGTGATGTTCCGTCTAGGGTGACTAAATTCCCTCCCAAATCGACAGTATGTCGAACGCCTTGACAGACGGACACCCTGAAAATTTCAAACACATCTGTCCCTAAGATTGACACCTTTGTACTTACAATAATTTACATTTTATATTGGGTATCCTTCCCATGTTTCAATTTAGTAATTCATGTTTTCTACTTCTTATATTTAACAAATTTTATTATATAGGGTGTTTTTTACTGAGGTATAGAACTTTAAGTTGGCATCACTTTTTTAACTGGCGGCCATTTTGTCAGCTGTCAAGTGATTAATATTTAGTTTGGTTTGCCATTTCATCATGAACAGGTTGACAAAAGAACAACGCTTGCAAATCGTGCAAATTATTACGAAAAAATTCGCAATGTTTACCGCAAGCTCCGTCCATTTTATGGTCGACATAATCGTCCATCAGAGCAATTAATTCGGTTAACCATGGATCGTTTTCGCACTACGTTTACTCTATGTGATAATACGCATCCGCAGAGACGTCGAACAGTGCGCACCGAAGAAACAATTGCCGCTGTAGAGAAAAGTGTTGAAGAGAACCCGAATGAATCGATTCGCCACCGTGCACAGCAATTGGAGCTTTGTCCATCAACTTTATGGAAGATTTTGCGCAAAGATCTTGGCTTGCGACCTTACAAGATCCAGCTTGTGCAAGAATTAAAGCCGCGAGACCATGCAATGCGTCGTGATTTTGGTGTATGGGCCGAAAATGAGATTGATCTCGATGCTGATTTTCATCGCAAAATTTTGTTCAGTGATGAGGCTCATTTTTGGTTGAATGGCTACGTCAACAATCAAAATTGCCGCATTTGGAGTGAAGAGAATCCACATGAGACCCTAGAGACGCCATTACATCCACAAAAACTGACTGTTTGGTGTGCTCTATGGGCTGGTGGAGCCATTGGGCCATACTTCTTCCGAAATAATGCTGGAGAGTCAGTTACCGTTAATGGAGACCAGTATAGAGCCATGATAACCGACTATTTTGTTCCCGAATTGGATGGCATGAATGTGGAGGAGTTGTGGTTCTAACAAGACGGCGCTACATGCCACACAGCACACATCACAATCGATTTATTGAAGGAAACATTCGATGAGCGCATAATTTCGCGGAATGGACCTGTCAATTGGCCACCAAGATCGTGTGATTTGACACCATTGGATTATTTTCTTTGGGGATATGTGAAGTCGCTCGTCTACGCCAACAAACCAGAAACGTTAGGGGACTTGGAAGCCAACATTCGTGGCGTTATTGCCAACATACGGCCCCATATGCTCGAAAAAGTGGTTGAAAATTGGACCTGTAGAATTGGCTTTATTCGAGCTAGCCGCGGCGGCCACATGCCTAAATCATATTTAAACATTAATGGCATAAAATTATCCTTCCAATAAAGCCAAATTGATGGACATTAAAACGATTTTCTTGTGTTTTATTTCAATTCGAAGTTCTATACCTCTAAAAAAAACACCCTGTATGACTACCTTATAATAATTGTACATAATAATTATAATAGTTGTCCAACAAAAACAAATATGCACAGAACACTTCCTAAACTTTTAAGTAGTGCATTGAAGGTATGTATAGTGATCTTCCTAGATAGTATAGACCAGTGGTCTTCACAAAGAGAATCACACAAAAATACACTGAGAGATGAGATTGGTTTCTTCATTTGTATTGTTTTTAACAATTTGAATGAAATTTGTGAAAATTTTCGTTTTAGAAACCTTTAATTTTAAAATTTAAACTAATTTATTAAAATTATTCATAAAATAAATTGTTTGTAAATGCTATAAACAAATTGAAATGTAGTTAAAAGAAATATAAACATTAATACGTTTATGTTGCTTATTATCATAACTTCTCAGTGTCTGACAAACAAATTTAGCTCTCTTGAAAACTAATAAAACATAAACACATACGCAATTTTTGTCTCACACACATGTTTTTGTAATAATTGTGGTTGTCGTTTAACATGATGAAAACAAAGCGTATGGATTTCTTTTTATGAAAGATTTTTAACATTGCAAATTTTTTAATAATTAATTAAGTTTTTCATAGGAAAATAAAACAGAAACTGGTTTCCAGGAATTCTAAAAGTGATATTTGTTAATAAAGTACAATACATTTAATTTAAAACTAATATAATAAGAATTAACGATACGGGTTGTTTTGGTATATTTTAAGAAGCTGTTTGCCAGAATTTTTGTGGAATTAAGCAACCCTGGTTGTAATATTCACGAAGAGAGTAAGAAAAACTAAAAAAATATCCGAACAATTTATTTACCTGAGTAATACTGGTGAAGACCACTGGTATAGACCTATCAGTCTTATCGTTGCTATTTAAGACAATGGAAAGGCTGATAGATGTTTATATAAGGGCAACGTGCCTTGTGGTACGCCCCCGGCGCCCGAGTCAGTTCGCATATGTGAAGGGCGGATCAACTGAGTGTCCAATTTTATCTCTTCTTTAAGGTATTGAAAAAGCATTTTCCGACAAAGAAGGTGCTCTTTGTGCCTCCTTAAATTTTAAGTGCGCTTTTGACAATTCTGTTTTCACTCCATTACTGGTTTTTTGAAACGGATTGGCTTCATGCTTAGATTTAGGAACATTAGTTCGTTTCTCGAGGGAAAGGAATTATCAATGATTTCGACGAAGGCCCTCAAGGTGAAGATCTCTCTACATTATTGTAGACGATACTGATTATCTTTGATTGGTTACTATGCTGTATCATAAAGGCATCACTGTCATTGATTAGGCTGACGTCGGTGTTATAACCGTCTGTGGAAAATTTTAAAATACATTGTGCGTACTTATGAGAACCATTGTGAAGAATGTGTCCAAGTGGTGCTCTCAAAAGTAGTCAGAGTGTATTGCATTGGAAATGGTTTTTTAACAAATTTGTTCGAAACTATAAGTTTGCCTAAATATATCGCTTATGTCATAATGTAGGTTAGACTATCCTCCATAATAACCCATTTTCCAAACTTTGTCACAATTCACACAATGAATGAATCCGTGAGTATCTAACTAGGAGAAGGAAATTTTCATTTTCTGTTTGCACATCTCCTGCAAATTAGTATAAATTAATTTTGCAGAAAGTTTGTTATCTTTGTTACCTAAGTTTACCAAATATTTGCAAAATGTGTGTTATCTTCTCGGATATGCAAAAATAATCGTCAAACGTCATTTGGCCGAGTTCTGGAAATTTCTTGGTATTACAGTGTTTTAAATGTTAGGGCTATAACCATAAAGCTTCTGAATGCAGAAATGAGAAAATATGTTACAGATGACATGGAAAACACAAAAGTAGTGAATGTAATAAAGAAATAATAGCTAAGTGTGTTAACTGCATAAAAGAAAATAGAAGATTAAATTTAGGACTAGATGAAAATCACGCTACAAATTATAGAGAATGTACTGTGTACTAAAATAAACTTAATTTAAAAAAGAAAAGAATAGGCATTGCAGCCTAACAATCAAAGCAATTAATAAAGAAAATACATGGAATATATGGGTTAAACCATATCAACTCAACTTAAAATATGCCGTTTTTGAAATGACTGTCTCCGAATTTGCTAATTTTTGGTATGAATAAAGTATATCATAACACTAAGACAAATATAAAATTTAAGGGCACTGACACTTCTGGATCCGGAAATATGAGGTCTTGAAAATCGGAAAACAGCACAAAAATGCACAAAGTTACACTTACTTAATTGTAATTTTCTTGAAAAGTATTATAGCTACGCATCTCCTAAAAGTCGCATTTGGAAGGGTATTAAATTACCTTTGATTTAATATGCGACATGATTCTTTCTTTGAAAAAGTCAAAGGTCAATTTTCTTTATCTATAAGTCGGAAGCCTATATCTCCGAAAGCGACCTTTTTAAAAATTTGAAAAAAAATTATGCCAAAGGTAGTTTCGTTCTCTACAGCTGTGAAAAATTTCAGAGTGGAGGTATTTCTGGATCAAGAAATAAAAATCAAATCGCAAAAGAATGTGATTAAAACTAGTCTAATAGTGGTGGGATGGTATACGATTTTTCGATTTCGGTTAGCTAGAATCGCTTATTTTGTGAGTTTCAACAAAAAAATACATAACTCAAAAAGAAGGGATGTTTGATGGAGGCAAATGGCTCTTCATCAGGGTCAAAGGTTGGGTTGAAGGAGTAAAAGTCCACAAAAAGCTCCACAACTTCCCTGGATTAGCCCCTAGAGGGATAAAATGTAAGACCGACACTTACTAATATTTTACCCCCCAACTTTTTTCGGAACATAGCTACCCTCTATCTCCAGTCCCTAAGGGGGCTCCAGTTCAAAGTTTATAAAATTTGCTCCTACCACTCTAGAGAGTGGGAATAGGGGTTAGTTATGTTCGGAAAAAAGTTGGGGGTAAATACCTACCCCTACCTATATACCTATCCCCTATCTCTGCTCTCTAAGGGGGCTCCATTACAAAGTTACATTTTTATATAAAATTTGCTCCTACCACTCTAGGGAGTAGAGATAAGGGTTAGGTATGATCAGAAAAAAAGTTCGGGGTAAATACCTAGCCCTACCTAACCCCTACCTACATACCTACCCCCTATTTCCACTCCCTAAGGAGGCTCCATTACAAAGTTTATAAAATGTGCTCCTACCACTCTAGGGAGTGGAGATAGGGGGTAGGTATGTTCGAAAAAAAAGTTCGAGGTAAAATATTAGTAAGGGTCGGTCTTACATTTTATCCCTCTAGGGGCTACTCCAGGGCAGTTGTGAAGCTTTTTGTAGATTTTTATTCCTTTAACCCAACCTTTGACCCCGATGAAGAACTATTTGCCCCCATCCCACATCCCCCGTTTTTGTTTCATGTATTTTTTGTAGAAACTTACAAAATAAGCGGTTCCAGCTAATATAAATCGAAAAATCGTCTACCGTTCCAGCACTATTAGACAGACTAGTTTTAATCACATTCTTTTGCGATTTGATTTTTATTTCTTGATCCAAAAATACCTCCACTCTGAAATTTTTCACAACTGTAGAGAACGAAACTATCTTTGGCATAAGTTTTTTTCAAATTTTTAAAAAGGTCGCCTTCGGAGATATAGGTTTCCGACTTATAGATAAAGAAAATTGACCTTTGACTTTTTCAAAGAAAAAATCATGTCGCATATTAAATCAAAGGTAATTTAATACCCTTCCAAATGCGACTTTTACGAGATCCGTAGCTATAACACTTTTCAAGAAAATTACAATTAAGTAAGTGTAACTTTGTGCATTTTTGTACTGTTTTCCGATTTTCAAGACCTCATATTTCCGGATCCAGATGTATCAGTGCTTCCAAACTTTGTATTTAATTTAGTTCTATGATATACTATATTTCTACAAAAAATCATAAAATTCGGAGGGGGTAGGTTAAAACCATTGGTTGATTTGACTTGGAATATCCCATATACAAACATTCAAGGACTTCTAAATAATTTTTTTTTTATTTATTTATTTTCTTAATAAAGTCTACAAACTAATTTTACACAGACTGTAAGAAATTTTAAATTAATTTAAAAATGCTATTGCAATTAAATATAAAGAAAATTTATCTGTTGAGAAAAACTATTATATTGCGTTTGATAGAATTTAAATTTAAGGAGAAATCAATGAATTGATAAAGTTCGTTAAAGTTTAAACTTATTCTTCTTAATGGATCAGCATTAGCATAATTGGTACGAAATTATTTAATAGCTAGTGGATGAAAGTATCGTGTTGGCCTAATTGGTACATTGAAATATATATTACTCAAAAGGAATTCAGAGTAGACTTCACCATTAATAATATTAATCAAAAAGGAAACGTTTAACATGGTTCTTCTGCTTTTAAGTGTAGGTAGCTTTATAAGAGCTAATCTATGATGATAAGACGGTAAATTTAATATAGGATTCCAACGTAGATTACGCAGACAGAATAGAAGAAACTGTTTCTGTATAGATTCGATGTGGTCGATGTGAATATTGTAAACAGGATCCCAGACAACAAAACCATATTCAAGTATAGGCCTTACAAGCGAAGTGTATAGGATTTTAGTAACGTACGGATCTGTAAATTCTTTACTCCATCTCTTAACGAAGGCAAGAACTCCTCTGGCTTTATTAACAATCAGATTTATTGTGGAATAAAACAAAGTTTGGCGTCAAGCATGATTCCCAGATCGTGGAAAGAGTTGACTAATTCCAAGGGTTGTCCATTCATAAGAAATGTATTTGGGATATAGGTGTTTCGATAAAATCTCATATGCTTGCATTTGCCAGAATTTAGTTCCATTAGATTAACAGTGCACCACACGTAGAAATTGTTGATATCCTGTTGTAGATGTAAGTGATGGTAGGTATTATTGTATGTATAAAAAAGTTTAACATCATCAGCAAATATTAAAATACTGCAATGTTCCAAGGCAGAAGGTAAATCATTTATAAATAAGGAAAAGAGGATCGGTCCGAGATGACTCCCTTGTGGAACTCCAGAAAGAACTTTAATGGGTTTGGAAATGCAGTTTTGAAAAAGAACATTTTGTTTTCTATCCAACAGATAAGAGTGAATCCAATTTAAGCTGTTTGGAGAAAAACCCAGCATATACAACTTATGACAAAGTAGGTCATGGTTGACTTTATCAAAAGCCTTACTAAAATCTGTATATATAGCATCAGTTTGTTGGTTATTTACAAATCCATTATTAATTAGGGTGGTAAAATATAATAAATTAGTAATGGTTGAGCGTCCTTTTCTGAAACCATGTTGGTGACGTGATAATAAATGTGATAAGTTGTGGCTTAGAAACTTTGTAATAAGCTTTTCCAAAACCATGGGAAAGGAGTTTAGTTTCGCAATCCCCCTGTAGTTTTTAACATCGGACTTTGAACCAGATTTGAAAAACGGAATGATAAAAGAGGACTTCCACTGACTTGGAAAATATCCACGTCCTATTGATAAATTAAATATTCGAGATAATGGTTTGGATAAGCTTAACGCACAGTGCTTTAAAATACAGTTTGGAATACCATCAGGTCGGTGATTGGTGGTTGGCTTTAGTTTCGTTAATTCAGAAGCGATTTCGGCGTGATTGATTGACGGAAAGTTAATTACTGAGTTTGAATTGATATTATAGGGATAGGGTGTATTGCAATATTTAGAATCTGAGTAAGTTGTAGAGAAATACTCTGCAAACATATTGGCTATTAGAGTATAATCGTCAGATTCATTATCATTGAATTTCATGACAGGTGGAAAATTACGTGATTTTCTTTTAGAGTTTACAAAACTAAAAAATGATTTCGGATTGTTCTTAAAGTTGGATTTCATTTTATTAATATAATTAGTATATAGTATTGTGTTTAATCGATTGTGATTAGCTCGGCAAATAGAGTAGTTTGCATAGTTGGTTGTTGTATTGAACTTTTTATATTTTTTAAAAAGTTTATTTTTCTTATTTTTTAATACAGAGTTGTTTAGTGTTCCAAGGGGGGCCCGAGGACTTATAAACAAAACGTTTCGGTACACACATATCCATTACATAAAAAATTTGTTTATAAAAAGTATCAAGCATCAGTTCAATATTTGCCGGACTGCCATCATCTATAGATAATATTTTGTTCCAGTCAACTCTATTGAAATGCAAATTCATCATATCGTAATTGGCGCGTTTAAAGTCGTAAGTTTTCCCATTAAGAGCAATTTATTTCAAGAGTAGGATGATATGAATCTTCAGGTTCAGTAACTGGATAAGATCTCTTTGTAGAACATTCAGAAGGCTCGTTCACGAATATTAAATCTAGAAGTTTATTGTTAATATTATACACCATATTTATTTGAAAGAGACATAAATCCATAATTTTGTTTATGAAATCATTAGAGTTTAATGGGACCAAAAATGGAGAATCAGGTGATAAATTCCATGAAACAGCAGGTAGATTAAAATCTCCAAAAACAAAAATACAGTCATTAGGGTTGGCAGATTGTGTCATATGATTAATAGATTGAAAATGATTTTCATATATAGCATTGTCAGAGCCAGGTGGAATATAGGAAGAACTGACATATAAATTTTTCTTTAAAAGTTTGATTTTAATTGCAAGTAGCTCAATATCGTCTCCAGAAAAAAGTAATTCAGAAGGCAAATGATTTGCTACTGCAATAAGCACGCCACCACCTATGCGATTATTACCTCTATCTCTCCTGTATATATTAAATTCGTTACACAGAATTTCCGAGTTAAAAACATTTTCTGTTAGCCAAGTTTCAGTGAAAATAAGAAGATGGTAGTTAAAACTAAAACTTTTCGTAAATAAGTCTGTTATCTTTGTATTTAAGCCCCGAACATTTTGATAAATAATGTTAAGGCTGATATCAGAAGACAATTTTGTTTTTTGGAAAGGAACTATCATTAGGTGGGAGACGAACGACATTGGATGAGCCTGGGCTGTTCTTTGTAATGATCTCTCGAACAAACGTATTGGGAGGCCAGAATGAGGGATCGAGAATCCTATCATAAATATCGAAAGGAACAGTCAACTTGGATGATGTTACGTTTCTAGGCTCAGTGTAAGTAAATTTTTTTATGTAGATATCTGAGATATTTTTAATTTTAGAATTAATATATTTGTGGATATCATCATTAGTTGTATCGAATGCAAATCGAGATATAAATATTGACTTGCGAGGTGGTATTATTTTAAGATGATGTTGAAAAGATGGGTTATTTTCAGTAGATATTTCTGGCGTTGAAAAAAGGTCGATTTGATTAACATTAGATGGTGATGTATTTTGGCTGCTATTAGATACAACGATATTAGCTGCATTTTGTAAGTTAGGGGTAGAATTAATCGAAGAGTTATTAGCGGTATTTGGATTTACAGAACTAGCAGGAATCGTTAGTAATTTATTATTTTTTTTCTTCTTTTTTGGGGAGATGTTGTCTTCAGCATTTATAAAATTATCCAAGCTTGAGAACTTGGAGAATAATTCTCCGAACTTGGTTAATTTACCTTGTAAAGAAGAAAATTCTTTGCTATGATCATCAAAATCCTCTTTATAGCTCTTAAAGAATTTATAAAAGTCAACCTTGATTTTTTTACAACCATTACAAGTTCAATGGAGAGACTTTGCAGGATCGGTAAGAGCGTCCGCATCACGTGCCTTCAGTGCCGTACATTTTAAATGAAAATTGCCTAAGCACAACCAACACGATACCATACGATCGTTACTTGCTGCAGTGCAATTTGAGTTTAAGCAATCCATAATAGAATAGAAATATGGTAAAATAAAAATATAACAAAAAATGCAAATATAATAAAATACAGAAGTAATAATATACAAATGTAAGAAAATACAAATATATTTGTAAAAAAAAAATTTTTTTTTTATATTAATTTAAATAAAAATGTTTGCTGGGTATTTTGTTCAAAGATGATGATCAATCAAAAAGTAGATGGCGCCACAATCAGTTAGCAAATACACAAACCAATAAGTAATGGCAATAAAACTATGACCAAAGGGATGTTTACAGCCAAACATATGATTACAACAGCTGTTCTAAAATTCTCACTAAACACCACCAACTGTAGGAACCGTAAAATTGTTTTTGTAGTTTGTTTATGTTGTTTAAATATATTTTGTTTGAATTATTTACTAACGGTTTAGGTTAATGTTGTTGTTATATTGTGTTTATTTATTTTTATGTTCTTTGTTTCTACATATATTTTTACAGAAATTTGTTTTGTCTGTCTTATTAAATTTTTTGTTGTTGTAAACAATTGTTTCTCTTATATATCTTATTTCTCCAAATTATGAGTTGTTGTTTTTCAATTCACTGTTTGGTTATTAAATGTTAAATATATTTGAAACTTGTTGGTTTGTTTATTAGAAAATTGAAAATTATTTTATGTTACGTTATATAAAACTGCTTGATCAAAGACAGAATTGAACAGAGCGACAAAGAAAAGCACGTCCGACCTCAACGACTGTTATCTTTATCATTTTGTTCAATTAGAAACAATTGTCGAAATAAATAAACCAGATTTTATAATTCTGTCGGAAACTAATTTGACTGATGCAGTAGATGAATCAGAGTTTCTTATAAGGCAATATAATCATTTCAATATATTATCCAAATCATCAATAACCGGTGGTGTAACTGTGTATTTTAAGAAGCAATGTAATATACACAAGTTAAGTGAATATGTAAAAGAATCAAAATATTGGATAGGTGCGTACAGAGCAAAGATTGAGAAAACAACTTTTATATTAGCAATAGTATATAGATCGCCAAGTGCCCAAAAGCCTGAATTTTGCAACGATTTTGAAGAAATAATAGAAGAGTTATCGGAAGAAAACTGCAATATGTTAATAGTCGGAGACTTTAATATAGATTGGGAAAAAGACTTTTATAAATCTAAAAAAGCGTTCTAAATGATAACGGTCTAAAGCAAATAGTTAATGAATATACTAGAGTAACAAAAAATTCCAAAACTCTAATAGACTTTGTTATAACGAATAATGAAGGAATTATAGCAAGAACTAATATAAACAATAAAATATCAGATCACGAAACCATAGATATATTTATCAAAAACGAAACTATTGTTACGTTTTTACCTTTTAAAAACGTTTTATTTCTATAAACCTTTTCTATAGAAATATTTTTATTATTTGGATTCTTAATTACAATAATAAACACTTGATTTGATTGTGTATTTACTAATTTACTTTATTTACACTTAATACACTTTACAAGATATACACTGTCGAACAATACCACACGTAGGGATTCACTGATGATCTTTACTCTGTCGTAGCTAAATCACAATTAACTTGATTCCCAATCTCTGCTCTGCCCTTTTATTTAAATTTCAATGTGTCTAGATTCTTCTTTCAGTTTCGAGATCACTGCATATGGCAAAATACTTGTGTGTATATCTGTAGTACATGCAGAAGTTTGTAGAACAGAACATCTCTTATGTCGTTGTTGTTGAAATGATTTCGTAGTTATTTTTGCAGCACCAATATACAGATATATGTGCGTGTGTGTGTTTTTGTTTTTTACTGGTAACAGCACAAGACAAAATTACGTGTTTGTTGTTACTTTTCTTTTACTCTAAAATGTTACCATAATACGCGTTTTTCTTTTATTTTAGCTGTAATCTTTGGCGCTTTTTTTACTTAATTTATTTTTCGTAACACTGCCTCCCACTTAAACCTGTTCGTCCCGAATAGGCTCCTTAACTACTTCCCATAGTTTGCCAGTTGCTCTAAGTGTACGACTTTCATCTTGGACCTCGGACTGTTGTACTTTTGAATTCTGTAGACAATATCATTAAGCCTTTTGATTACCTTATAAGGTCCTTACCAGTTAGTCTGCAATTTGGGAGACAATCCTTTCTTCCGCTGTGGGTTGTAAAGTAGAACCAGTTGACCTTCATGGTAGCATTCACTATTTGCTGCCTTATCGTATCTCGCTTTCATTTTGTCACTGACCATCTTTATTCGAGTACGTACAAAATCATGTAATTCGTTGAGGTTTTCTTGTTTTACGGCATAACTCTCATCTTCGCCTACTGTTGGTTTGGCGCCAAATTCCAAATCACCAGGTAATCTCAACTCAGTGCCATAAATAATCTTGGCAGGTGTTTTTGATGTCGAATCATGCACAGCTGATCGGTATACTAACAGAAATTTTGGTATGTGCTCGTCCCAATCTTTTTTGATGCTCACTCACCACTTTACGTAGGTATTCCTCAAGTGTTCTATTAAATCGCTCTACCATTCCATCAGATTGGGGGTGTAGTGGCGTCGTCCTGGTCTTCTTTATTCCGTAGATTTCGCACATTTCTTTAAACCCCATGGACTCAAAATTTCTGCCTTGATCGGAGTGCAGTTCAACTGGTACACCATAGCGACAAACCCAGTTGTTCACAAATGCGTCTACAATTGTGGTTGCTTATTGATTGGGTATGGTGTACACCTCTGGCCACTTGCTGAAATAATCCATCACTACGAGAACGTATCGATTACCCTTGTTACTGATAGGAAAAGGACCTGCCACATCCATCGCTGTAGCTGCCCTCGGCTTCTTCTCACTGGTCCTTTTGCTACTATACATTGCGCACAGTTTGCTATCCAATCGGTGACAGCTTGTTGACAACCAATCCAGTAAAACCTTTGTTTAAGTTTTTCTAAGGTTTTAGTTACTCCAAGATGACCTCCACTAGGACCATTATGAAATGCATTTAGGATTTCACTTATCTTGGAGGATGGCACTACTATTAAGTCGGCACTCTCCCAAGTACGATATAAGCAACCATTAATCAGCTTTATCACTATAGGGCCTTCTGCTGATATATCGTTTTGGGTTGGTCGTTGATCCTTTTCTTTAGCTGTTATAATTTTTGATAACACTGGATCATTCGTTTGCGCTGTTGCCCAGTCCTTGTTCGCCTCTATGTGAGTTAGCCGAATGTCGACGATAGATTCCTTGCCCTCAGCCTTAGTACAATGTTTACACTCTATGCTACATGGCCGCCGCGATAGAGCATCTGCATTACCATGCTTGGCGCCTCTTCTGTGCTCTATGCTAAAATCATTGCTTTGGAGACGTTCGATCCAGCGAGCCAGCTGCCCTTCAGGGTTCTTAAACTGCAACAGCCATCTGAGTGCAGAGTGGTCAGTCCTCAGGAGAAAATTTTGGCCATATAAGTACTTGTGGTAGTGTTTTATGCACTCTAATACCGCTAATAATTCACGTCGTGTTACACAATAGTTCTTTTCAGGCTTTGAGAGTGTTCGACTGTAATAGCCCACAACCTTTTATATTCCATTGACTACCTGTGAGAGTACACCACCTATAGCATGTCCACTAGCATTACTGTCTAAGACAAATTTTTCACCCGGCACAGAATAGGATAAAACGGGTGCTGCACATAATAGATTTTTCAATGTTTGAAATGCCTTTTCTTGTGGTTCGCCCCAGTGGTACGGTCTTGATTTCTTGGTCAGCTCATGTAGACTTGCTGCTACGCTCGCGAAATTCGGCACAAAACGTCTGTAATATGTGCAGAGTCCTAAAAAGCTACGTAACTCGTGAAAATTCTGTGGTCGAAGCCAGTTCTTTACTGCTCGTGTTTTATCTTCATTTGTAGTAATGCCATCTGCCGTTACAAGGTGTCCCAGATATTTTACCTCTTTTTGGAACAATGCACATTTCTTTGCACTTAACTTAAGACCGGCCGCAGATATTCGCTGTAGAACTTCTCCCAAGTTTCTGAGATGTTCGTCGAAAGTTCTACCCATCACTATTATGTCATCGAGATACACCAAGCAAGTTTTCCAGTGCAGTCCTTTCAATACTCGCTCCATAAGTCGCTCAAATGTGGCCGGCGCATTGCAGAGCCCAAACGGCATTACCTTGAATTGCCATAAACCACCGTTCGCACTAAAAGCGGTTTTCTCTTTATCTTTCTCTGCAATCTCTACCTGCCAATAGCCACTTTGCAAGTCTAATGTGAATAACCATTATTTTCCTGCTAGCGTGTCCAGCGTATCGTCAATCCTTGGTAGCGGGTAACTATCTTTTACAGTGACATCATTAAGTTTTCTGTAGTCCACACAGAATCTTGTACCGCCATCTTTCTTCTTCACTAGGACTACAGGTGAGCTCCACGGACTGAATGATGGCTCTATTACACCGTTCTTTTCCATTTCTTTGACCAGGTCCTTTACCTCATTTCTCTTGGCCAAGGGTACGCTTCTGGGTGCCTGTTTAATAGGTCTCGCTTGGCCAGTATTGATTAAATGCTTAACAATCGCCCTTCTACCTTGACAGTGATCTTTTACGGCGAAGAAGCTGGTATGCTTCTTAAGCAGCTGTTTCGCTTTATTTTTATCCGAAGCTGCTAATTCTTTTACTCATTTCTCCACATAGTCCTTAAATAGAGCTTGGTTCTTGGCAGGTATATTTTCAGGATCCCCCGTGCTCTCATGATTTATTACCGCTTCTACTGGAACACATCGGCCTACATCAGACCTTTCTGTGATGATTTTTTCTTGGGCCGATAGGTTGAGCACTCTCACTTGTATTATGCTTTTTTTATTGGCTTTAATAAGGGCTTTTGCTGTTAATATTTCGGCCTTTATTTCTTCTGGTTCTACTACCCACAAGCGGTTGTCCACACAATCTCCCTCCGCACGCGCCCATATCAATGTTTCTGCTTGTGGTGGTAATTTTTGTCGTCCAACAGCAACTAGTTTTCTAGCGTGAGTATTGTCGTCATAACCCACATCAAGCGGTATCTCTACATTATGCCAACTCATAACCTGTTGCCCCATATTCAGGTTGATGCCATGGGTTATCATAAAATCGGCACCAATGATAACCTCATCAACAATATCGGCAACAATAAAAACATGTCTCACGCTAATGTTGGCCATAGTCACCTTAGCTTCTATCTTCCCGTGGACAGTGGCAGATTCTCCCGTAGCTTTGTAGTGACTCACATCTTCCGTTGACTATATCGGGTCTGATGATCGACTGCGTTGCCCCAGTGTCTATAGTGAAGATGTGTCTTCTGCCATTTAGGTACCCACTTACTGTTAAGTTGCTGTTCTTTTGCTGCATCACTGATATGGAGATCGTGGGGCACTCGCTTGTGGGACCTAGCTCTTGCCCCTTAGTGCTAGCTCGTTTTAGTTTAACGGGGACTCTTGTGATGGTTGCTGGTGGTTCACCCTTTTGTTACTTCTGGATGGCGAGATAGACCTTGCTCGTTTTCGTGGCACTTTGCAGTTTCTTTGGAAGTGGCCACTCTTACCACAATTGAAGCACTTTGTGTTCATCTACTGCTGCATGCCGGCACAAATTTGCTCCATCATCGCTTTAAGATCATTGAGCACGTCATGTGCTTCTGGCTCGACATCCAAAGCACGCACTTTGTGTACCTGTGGCCTAGATATAGCTCTAGCGGTTTCCTGCCCCAATGCAAATGCTACTGTTTCAGCGAAAGTGTTCCTTTGAGTGCTGCATACCGCGAGCTTCAAGTCAGGGTCACGTATGCCATTGACGAACGCTTCGGTTTTAAAACGATCTACCAATGGATGATTTTCGCCTGGGTATGTTAATTGTACCAATTATTCAATCTCCATGGCGAAGGCCTGTAGTGACCATTGGGCTTTTGCGTTCTGCATCTCAACTCCATTTGCTACAATTCTCGCTTGTGCTCATTACCGAACTTACGCTGCAATGCCACCATTAGGTCTTCGTAATTATTTCTGGAGCTGGCTGGAATTGTCTCCAGGACTTCTGCCGCTGCACCCTTTAAGGCTAATATTAGTTCCAGTGCCTTCTCCTCGTCGTCCCATCCATTTTTGTTTGCAACAGTTTCAAATTGAAGTCTAAATACAGAAGGTGGTGTGCTACCATCAAAGCAAGGGGTTTTTATTTTGCTGGTAAATTCTGGAACAACACGTACTGGTCCAGCTTGTTGGTATTGAATGCTGTTGAACTTTTCTTCCATTTCATTCATTCTATCGTCTAAGTCAGCCATTCTTGCTTCCACCCCTTCTACCCTCTTACCGAATGTTTCAGAAATTTCCACTAACTTCTCGTTTGTTGCTTTAACTTCGGCCAGCAATGCGTGGTTTTGAGCTCTAGATGTTTCTTTTACCTCTGCCAATAATGCTTGGTTGTGAGCTCTAGATGTTTCTTTTACTTCCGCCAGCAGTGCTTGGTTTTGAGCTCTAGATGTTTCTTTTACCTCTGCCAATAATGGTTGATTTTGAGCTCTAGATGTTTCTTTTACTTCCATTATGGCAGCCAGCAGCGAATTTATGTCGAAACTACTGGTCTTTGCAGGTTCATATATCTCTATTTCGTCATCTTCAAATTCATAGGCGTCGATGTTAATGCCACGCTGCTTGAATTCTTCCAATAGTCTCTTCTGCAGCTCCGCCTTATTACCAGTAGTCGGCAATTCCATTTTATTTAATTCACGTTTAAGCCGGTCTACCTTCAGATCCTGAAACTTCATGCTTATTATTTTGTAATTTCACTTCTGACACCAATTGTTACATTTTTACCTTTTGTTTCCTCGAAAGATTTTCCTCGAAAATATAATCAGAAAATAAAAACACAATGTGTCTAGATTCTTCTTTCAGTTTCGAGATCACTGCATATGGCAAAATACTTGTATGTCAACATGTTAATTTATTTTTGTATGTATATGCGTGTGTATATCTGTAGTACATGCAGAAG
Organism: Metopia argyrocephala; assembly: GCA_963576795.1. Classification (NCBI taxonomy): domain Eukaryota; kingdom Metazoa; phylum Arthropoda; class Insecta; order Diptera; family Sarcophagidae; genus Metopia; species Metopia argyrocephala. Next base: position 12,477,170 of record OY756211.1, read on the forward strand.
TTTGTAGAACAGAACATCTCTTATGTCGTTGTTGTTGAAATGATTTCGTAGTTATTTTTGCAGCACCAATATACAGATATATGTGCGTATGTGTGTTTTTGTTTTTTACTGTTAACAGCACAAGACAAAATTACGTGTTTGTTGTTACTTTTTTTTTACTCTAAAATGTTACCATAATACGCGTTTTTCTTTTATTGTAGCTGTAATCTTTGGCGCTTTTTTACTTAATTTATTTTTCGTAACAGTATTTAAAATACTACTAATAAAAATAAATAATAAATAAAAAATAAAATATTTTTTATCAATAACCTAAAAATAACGGCAATTTTGTAAATAACGGAATTATGAAATTGTCGCAGAACAAAAGTTGCTATATGTACAATATATATATATATGTATATATGTACAAAAAAAAGATTAAAACTTTCAAACAAAATTTGGCGTGAAAGGGGGCGTGGCGTAAAAAATGTGTATTTCTACCTCGCCTGGAGTATAATGTGTATACAATTTGAAGTATATCTTTTAAAAATTATATGGAAGCAATTACATAATTTAAAAAAAATGGGCGTAAAAGTGGGCGTGGTCGAAAAAAAGTACCCTATTAATCATGACAGAGTACCAGTAAAATGCTGTGAAAATTTCAGAAAGATCGATCTAGAGGTTTGGTCTCCTATAAGGTACAAACAAACACACATTCAATTTTATATATTTAGATAAAATTATAATGAAAAACATAAAAATATGAAGACAAACAAAATAAATAAACAAAACAATTTTTTGAGTTAAAGTAGTAAAATAAGTGAACCCTAAACAGGACACAATAGATTTTATAAGTCGCAGTGTCTTGCAATTGTGATTGGCCTAAATTTAGTAATAATGGGTACGTTCTGAAAAACGAATTCGAATAAAATTAAAGTCGAATGAAAACAGCTATAATTTCAAAATATTTTACAAATTTTTTATACATTCAATGACTATATCTTCTTTTTTTATCAAAACTATAGAATAATTTGCGCAATTAAATTTTATTTGTCTTTGAAAAAACAATCGATTTTAATTTCACTCGAATTCGTATTTCAGAACATACCCGAATAATAACATCACTGGCTAATATTCAACATAAAATAGCATATAAGAAACCTTTTTAATAAAAATAGTTTAGATTAATTAAGAATTGTAACGATTAATTTATGAAAATTACTCTGGTTAATGATTAAAAACGTTTCCATTGAGAAAAAAAAACAAGCTTCTCAAGTCTGTCGTTCGGAGTCGACATTAAACTGTAGGTCCCGGTACTCATGGATAAAAATTGACACACACAACATGAGTACTGCGAGAAGCTAGGCCGTAATCCTGACACAGGGTTGTAAAGGCCAGTTATGTATGTATGTATTGAGAAAAAAAAAACCTTAAGATTTGTACGGATTTTTACTCTTAAACTTTTATTGATCAAAATTATTCTTAATGCTTAGAAATAAAAATGACAATTTTTAGGAAGTATATGGGTTGTATTCTGTATCTCTATTTAAACTTATTGTAGTAATATTTTTTGTTTAATGTTTATTAAAAAAGAGAATCTACATTTAAAGAAATAATTATATGAAAAATATGTTTTAAATAAATAAATACAGTTCAGTTATCTAATGCATTTAATACGTAGTAGGTACGTAATTAAAATGAAGTTGCATATCAATGATAATAAATGTGTGTATGTATATATGTATATCAGGAAGGTATTAAAAAGTATTTTTATTACAATATATGTATGTTAGATATACATACTTTATTTTTATACAATAAAATTGAAATTAAGTCAAATTTAGTTTATAGAAGTGCTTTAAAAAAGATGTAGGTAAAAATTTGTTTTATAATATGTTAATAATGTGGAAAATTGTTTCGGCCATTGTATAAAATGAAAATGGTTCAAGTGAAAAAAGTTAATAATTAATTTTACAGTTTTATGATTTCAATACGTGACATAGTTTTGACAGTTGCTATTTTCCATATTTTAATTTACGTTTCTTTAAGTAAAAAAGAAAAAAAAAACGTTTCTATAAAGATTTGTCACAGAAAAAAAATTATTATATAATTTCAAATCTACGTATATAAATGAGATTTAATAAACTTATAAAAATTATAAAATATTATTTTGCAAATAAAAAGTCTTTTCTTTAAATACTGGCATAAAAGCTTAAACACTTTTACACATCGCATTTTAAAAACGGTTCTTCAATGTTTACTTTTTTATGTTGGTTTGAAATTTTCCTTTAACTCTTTCTTTGTTTTTTTTAGTAGTGTCACATCTATAATCTAGTTTCTATACGTTTTAAGCAGCTGATTTATATATACGATATATTTCCATACATAAATAAAAATATAAAAATCGAAATGTAAAAATTTTCCCCTTTAGTCATAATATGTTTGCTTTATAAAAGGTTCATAAAACATAATTTATACAAAATTCGTTTTATAAACTTGTTATATAACAAAATTATTTATTATGAATACGACCATTTAAGATTTTGCGTATTTAATTTTTACTTTATATAAGCTGCTAACGGATTTTTGCTCAATAATTGCTAATCTCTGTGTGAATTTGAGCGTGAACGCGAAATTGAAGACCCACCTCCTCCACCACGTCTGCGAGATTCTGTGCGACTGCGTTTTGAGTGAGTGCTTCGTTTCGGTGATGGTGAGTCATCTTCATAACGTCTTTTAGGCGACGGTGAATCCACAGCGGTAGCTCCTGCTCCCCCATTACGTTCATCATCACTGTATCTGTAAGAATCACCATTTTCACCACGTCCATTTTCTCTAGTTCGACCATAAGTTTCTCTTACTTTGCGAGATGTTTCCCTAGTTGCGGAAACTGAACGACTGTGTGATCGTGAAACTGACCTAGAATGGGATCTATTGCGGCCCCGTGAGGCGCTACGTGAGCGACTGCGTGAATGGCTAAAAACGTAAAAAAAAAATTTTATAATAATTTGTATATAAAAAATGTTCAATAAAAAACTTTAGTTAACTTTAAAGTTTCATTTATTAATTTTAATGCTAGTTTTAATAAACAATATTTATGAAAAAATATGTTTTTTAATAATAAACAATTGGCCTTATTCCAGTTGGCGACGTCGTTTTCGTCTGACGACATTTTTGTAGCAGATAAACTACCAAATAATACACATATATTAGCATATCGCTCATTGGCGAGAAGAGTGGCATAACTCAAAAAATGCGATTTTGAGACAAATGCGTTTAAATATTTTAATTCAAGTAAACTTAAGCTACGGTCACATTGAAAAAAGGTTTATCAAAAATATGTTTGAACGAATTTTTTTAAATATATTCAAAAGAATATTTATTTATATATAATATACATATATTATATTTATATTCATAAGAAAAAAAAACAATAAAAAAAACCATAAAAAGTAGATTTTTTAAATTCACTTTATTTTTGTTACATTAAAATTAAACGACTAAATTCATCTTCACTTACAGATGTTTTATAGAGTAAAGAAAATAAATTGAATTTTTTTTACTAAATTGCTTTAATTTTAGTAAATGGAAAGTTCTGAAAATTTAGTTGATTTTTAAAAGCAGTAGCAATTTCGGGCAACGAAAACTCATATTGAAATAACACAGCGTTGTGCTTATAAAGAAATAGCCTTGAAAAAAATGCATATTGAATTGTTAAAAAAAAATATCCAAAAATAAAGAGTGGAGTATTTTTTCGTATTTTTTCATTACTAAATAAATACTAAATGTAACAATTTTGCTTACTTAAGTATGTTGCATATACGTCAAGATAATTTCAGAAAAGAAACAATTAAAAATGTCTATCGGTGTTATCTTGACGTATATGCCATAAATAAAGAAAATGTTCCCAAAAGGTGGCTTATACGGCAAAATGTTATTTTATTCGGAGTTAAAAATGTTTAAAACTTAAAAATTTTTCTCTATGACTGAAGAACTTTTTGTACTATTTGATAAACGATTATTAGCACTACATCACCTTTTTCGACTCAATTTTTTTCTATAAACTGATAAAACTTTAAATTCAATTTCCCAAAAAAATATTTTTTGGAGTTACGTCAAGATAACTTCGGGACGACGATATGTGGATCGCATAATTGAATATCAACAAAATTTGCCGTCTGATACGTTATTAAAAAACATGCAGCAGAAATTGGTTATACAGCAATACCTTCGCTTTCCTTTTGATTACTAACCCTAGAATACTAACCTACGTAAATTTTACGTGTAGGTTTATTTATTATTGTTGCTATACAACCATTCATCGACCTAACTGTATCAAACTCCACAAGTGCTCTTTTTAAATAGTTTTTGACCCAATGCAAAACATAAACGAAGGATATTCAGTCATTAAACTGCTTTTAGAACGGGAAGATTAAAAGTCTATACCTATAGTTTACGTGGTGTTAGTGATAAGAGTATAATTTGCGTACGTAAAATATACTACGTAGCGTTAGTATTAAAGTTATAATTTTGAAGAAGTATTTTATATATAGACGGGAAAAGGAAAGGAAATAAACTGTGAAGATGTTGAGGCATTGGTAAACTCCAGTGGCTTTGGTAACATCAGCGACGTTACTGATAAAGAGGAAGAAAAAGAGGATTTTAATAGTAACGACAGTTTCACTGAATAAAAATTGGTACCCCACTGAAACAGTTGAAAATTATATCGAAAAAGAATTGACAGAAGTCTTTGAGATTTCAAGGAAAACTTCATATTGACCAAAAAGTAACAAACCAAACAGATGAAATAACTGTAGCTAAAAAAAGCTTAATTTTAGGCAAGAATGGCTACAGTTGGAATAACTTCCCGTTGCGCAATGAAGGCAGCAAATGCGCTTCAAGATATATTGTGTTTATCCGGCAAGGTACGATAATAACTAAAGGCGTTGGTCACTGTTTTTATGAATAATAATTTTATGTTTAATTATGGTCAACGACGACAGCAACAGAGGCTATAGATCCAAAATATACAGTTACGAGCAGATAAATAGGTTCACATCACATTTTTTGATAAATTCGCCTTCAAATAACTTAAACAGCGGTAATATACAATAAAGCGATATTTATTACATTAAACATACTTAAATAATCACATAAAATGTATTTAATTATAATTAAAAAAATATGAGAAAAATTGATATATTTCATATATTAATTGATGCCTGTCGAGCAAATAAATAGGTTCATTGAAAAGAGAATGACATTTTTATACAAAAAAAGTGCAATTGCAAGAAAATTTCTAATATTTTGTTGAAAATCCCTTATTTTGAATCATCGCCGAACATCTCCGGGGCATTGATTCGACAAGTGACTGACAAGTCTCTAATGGAATTAAGTACCAAGCTTCCTTCACTTTTGTCCACAAATCTTCTTTATTTTTAGACTTGAGTGGTGCAATTTTGTCCTTAACGATTCTCCAAAGATTCTCAATGGGATTTAAATCCGGCGATTGTGAAGGCCACTCCATTAACTTTATATTTTTCTTTTGGAACGATTCTTTTACGATCTTAGAAGTATGCTTGGGGTCATTGTCTTGCTGGAATTCATACTTTAAAGGCATTTCCTACTCGGCATACGGAAGCATTACTTCTTTAAGAATATGCAGATAAAGATGTTTGTCCATATTTTCCTTGATCCAGAATATTGGCCCAACACCGTACCAGGAAAAACAACCCCATATCATTATGTTGCCGCCGCCATGCTTTATTGTCTTCGTGGTGTACTTTGGATCATATGCTTTATTTTTTGGACGCCTTACCCATGTTCTTCCATCAGGTCCGACTAAGTTTATCTTGGATTCATCAGACCATAGTATGTTTCTCCATTTTTTTTATACCTTCCGGGCCGGCCCATTTAGCATGTACTTTTGCAAACTCAATGCGCTTTTTTCTTTGTCTGTTATTAAGCATTGGAACCTTCTGGGCCGATCTTCCGAATAAATTTTTTTCTCTTAAACGACGTCTAATGGTCCACTCTGATACGGGAAGCTTTAACTCATTTTTCAGCTGAACTGCGGACATAAAAGGATTACGAGTTGACAACATCTTAATGCGATCATCGTCTCTTTTCGAGGTTTTTCGCTGTTGACCTCTTTTAAGTTTTTGTTTTGGAGGCTGCAATGCATTTCTTATCATATTCTGCGATCTCCCAAGAATTTCAGCAATTTTCCGTTGGCTATAACTTCGGCTGTGCAGATCCCTTATAATCTTTTTTTCCTCTTCACTACAATGTTTAGAACGTCCCATTTTTTAAATTTTTAGAGGTATTTGCTTTAATTAGCTCTATTAAAAGGCTGAATCTAAAGTTTTCTACAATAATTTTTATAATTTTGGCGTTTAACATTTTAAACTAACAAATTTTTCAAAGTGAACCTATTTATTTGCTCTTTGATTTTATAAGGTTATTTTTTTTTAATTTTGGGCAATTTTTTACATAATAATTTAATTATTGTGATGCAGTATTAAAAGTGGGTATTTGCTTTAGTAATTAGCGACTTTTCCTTTTTTATTGCTGTAATGTAAACTATAGTCAAACAAAATTGATTTATCATTTTGATGTGTACCTATTTATCTGCTCGTAACTGTATACTTAATTCATTCATGGCGGAAGATACATATATTGAAAACAATTTTAAATCACATAAATTCCAAAATTTTTCAGCTTGGTAGAAATATACATTGCAAAAAACTACAATTTCAGATACAAATTTGGTTGAATTGAAAGCCTTTGAAGAATAATAATCTGACTGCTATGCTAACCTTTCCTTCGACACTTCTTATTCGGGAGTAAATATAGGTTTGAATTATTTTAAACGACCACAGGAGATGATATATACATACATATGTACATATGATAATGATGTATGCAATGATATACACATACACATACGCATATGGTAATTTTTTCTGTTTCACATCTCAAATATGAATTTTAATTTTACTTATAAAATTGTTTTTGTTTACCTTAACATAAATTTTACTTTAATTTTAATACTTAATAAACAAAAACTAATAAAATAAAAAAATTTACGGAAATAACCACATTAATTGAAGGAAAAATTCCATAGCACGTAAAATTTACGTGGCGTTAGTATTAACGTACAATAGAATTAAATAACGTTATACAATTTACAGAATCAAAATGAAGAAAAAACTGTGGTAGAATCAACAGCATCTTAATTAAGATTTTTAGTAAAAAAATCGATTGGATATTTGCAGTAATTTTCAAACGAAAATATATAAAACGGATTTCATAATTCATGTCTATTGAAGAATTGTTCATCTTCGTAGTTTGAAAAGTTCATTTTTACTGACAATATTTTTTATTTGCTACTGTTTGGTCTTACAAAAAATTTGTAAGAACAAACAAATAATTGCTTAAAAATGTGGTAAATATTTGCTTTGTATTGTTCACATTGTGGTCACATTAGGAAAATATTTGATAGCTGGCAAATAATTTTGCCCCTTAAAAATATTTTGTGGTCACACTACGGCAAAGAAATAATTGAGGTTTTTCATCAAATATTTGCCTAATGTGACTGTACCTTTATTTGAAAAGTAGAAGACACTTTTGGTCGCCCCTCAATGGAAAAAAAGAGATAAAAATACAATTTTTAGATATGTTTTAAATTACAGTTCGGTTCATATTTCTGCATTATTAACTAAAAAAATGAGCGATATATTGTCCATAAACAACCCGTTTCTTAATGTGCAAATGTAAAACAAGATCCATTTGTTTTTATACGCTTATGTGCAATATACTGCTTTTTTTAAGACCAAAACCCTTTGTTTTTGTGAGAGCGCTCTAACCACTACACCATATACATACATACATATATACCATATTATATTTGGGTAATTAATTTTTACTGTTAATTTGCGTTTAATGTTATAATTTGTTTATAATTGTTATTATGCTTAATTTTGAGTAATATTATGGGACCGATTATGGCTAATAGGCTAGTTGCTGTATTCATAAAAAATATTTTAGACTAGCTTAAACCCGGCGTGCTTCGCTACACCTGCCACTATCATTTGTCCACATTTTTCGACTAATGATTTTTAGTGACTACGGAGTAATTCAGACCAAATTCAAAAACTTTAACTGTTACTGATTTCAAGTTATACTAAACTCAATAGTTAGTTTATCTGGAAGCTACCACGTCTACTTGTCCGCCCTTTTTTGTACTGATAGTTTTTAATGACATCGAAATTTATCACACAAAATTCAGAAATTTTAGCTTTAACACTTCTAAAGATACGTATGTATAAAGAAATCATTTTTAACTTGTAAGGGAGGTGTCACGACCACTTGTCCAATTTCGCCCACTTTCTGACTGATGATTTGCCTTGCCCATGAAGTCATTCAAAGCCAATTCGGAAACTTTAGCTTTAACCGTTCTGAAGATATACAAAAATCAGTATTTAGAGATAAATAGAAAAAAGTGAGTAGGCCTGGCAAATTTGTCTCTCTATGAACATTTAAAATGAATTAATACAAACATTTGAAAGAAAATTTAGTCAAATAGATGGAAAACAAAAAATGCGGGCGGGCAAAATTTTGTTGCCGTAAAAGCCTAAGTTGGATCACGGCGATCATCAGAAAGTAAAAATCGTCAAAATAAGTCCAGCCGTTCTCAACTGATGCGATGACCAACGAACAACATTGATTTTTATTTATATAGATTTATTTAGGGCTTATTTGACAAATCTCTATGTGTTTGAAATTTTTTTCTAAAAAACTTGAAAGTATGTATTAAAAATATAAATACATACATAATGGACCATTACAATCCTGTTTCAGGATTACGGTCTAGCTTCTCACAGCACCCATGTTGTGGTTGTCAGTTTTTATCCATGAGTACCGGGACCTACAGCTAAAAGTCGACTCCGAACGATAAAGTAGCTTGTTCATGGCAATCAATTACTTTTGGAGCTTTTACCAGAGGACTGCTGCTAAGTAGCAGTCGCCGAGAGAAATATTTTTTTTTTTCATATTACTTTTTCTTTTCTTTAAGATGTCAGAACTGGGTTTGAACCCGGAGCTCTTGTCTAGCAAGCCAACACACTAACCAGCACTACGTTGACTACAAAAATAACCACAAAAGTAAAAACTTGACAAAACAATCGGCCTGGCCTCATTGCATGCGACATTTTTGTAGCAGAGTAAAAAAAATGTTTCTCTTGCCTTTAACCTATTACAAAAATGTCGTTACACGACGACGACGTCGCAAATTGGAATACGGCCTATTATTTTTATTCATTTATTGCGTATTTCGGTAATACAGACGTATAAACTTTCTTTATAAAACATAATAAAGCTCCAGGTGAGGACGGGATTGCTTATGAATTTTTTAAATATGCTCTTTCATGCTTTATCCGAGAAATTTTAATCATTTTTAACATAATCTTTTTGCAAGAGAATATACCATCCAGTTTTCGTAATTCTATATTATACCTTTATTTAAAAAAGGAGATTCAACAATGTCAACGAATTATAGAGGCTTATCTTTAATCAATTCTTTCTGCAAAATTTTTAACATGATACTATTTAACAGGATACTCGCTGGCTTGAGGGTAACAAGATACTCAATGAATATCAAGCACGTATCAGAAAAGGGTACTCTACGGTAGATAATATATATATTTAACCTGGTTAACATAGTTGAGCTAAATTGGGTAAATAATAAAAACACGTTCGCTTTTTTCGTTGATTTTTCCTGCGCATTTGATACTGTTCACCGCAGGTCCGGCCCTGCAGTGTTAAAGAATAATTTCTATTATTTTATGGTTTACTTTATTTAAATATTGATATTTGTAACTATGTGTGTACATATTTTATTGTACCCAAGTAATAAATATTTGCTTGCAAAAACAATTCTTGTAATAGGCAAAATATTTAATATTAAAAACTGAAACGGTATTTTTTATAATGAAGTTTACAGTCTTGATAATTAAGTTGACTTATTACTTTGCTAATTTTGTAACTTAGTTTATATTCTTTTTGAAATTTTGTTTTCTCACTCGTCGTAGAACATTGAAACAATAAAGAGCATTTTGGTATTAAGAAAAATAAAAAATCGTTTTATTTTTCTACATAAATTCAAGTCTGTAAAAAAGCTTACAGACTCTAACATTGGTGACCCCGACGTGATTTCTGATGAGTACTCCGTAAGTTTGCCAAAAGCTAAACCAAGTAGTGTTCTTGGGGATTCATATGGGTTAGCTTTGCAACGTTTCAAGAGCCTAGAAAGAAAGCTAAACAAATCTCCAGATACAAAAACCCAGTACGTAGCCTTCATGAACGAGTACATTGCTTTGCAACACATGTCTTTACTTTCACACTCCCCTGTCGAAAATACTTATTATCTACCCATAATTGCGTGAAAAAAGAAGAAAGTAAAACAACAAAATTGCGGGCAGTGTTTGATGGTTCGGCCAAAACGTTATCAGGGTTTTCATTGAATGATATACTTTATAGAGGTCCCACAATGCAATCGAAACTTTTTAGTACTATTTTACGTTTTCGTTTATTCAAAGTAGCGCTTACTGGGGACATCTGTAAAATGTACCGATGTGTAAAGGTATCTCATCCAGATGACTATCTGCAGTGCATACTTTGGAGAGAAAATCCAAAAGAGGACATTAAAATATACAAGTTGAATACGGTTACGTATGGCACAAAACCTGCTGCATTTTTAGCCATTCGCGCAATGCATCAGCTGACATTTGATGAAGAAAAGAATTTTCCAATGGCTGCAAAAATTATAAGACGAGACTTTTGATGACATGATTTCGGGAGGTAAATCTGTTGATGAGGTAAAGGAAATTCGTCAGCAAGTTACAGAATTGCTAAAAAAGGGCAATTTTGTTATTCGAAAGTGGTGCTCTAATGAATCAGCCGTTTTAAAGGATTGCGTTAACTGATTGTGAACAATTCTTTAAATTTCACGATGGAACTGATATAACGAAAACTCTGGGTCTAGTGTGGAACCCAAATTCTGACAACTTTATTTTTTCATTTCACCTATCGCCAAATACACAACCTATTTCGAAACGTACTATACTATCTGCAATCGCACGCATATATGACCCTTTAGGTCTTATTCGCCCTATCATTACAAAGGCAAAATTATTTATGCAGATATTGTGGAAGCATAAGTTGAATTGGGATGAAAGTTTGCCGCAATCGCTACATTTAGCATGGACTGATTTTATTTCAAAGCTATCCACAGTAAAAAGTTTAGTATTTCCTAGATTTGTTCAAATGTCAAGTGGTCGTGTGCAAATATATACATGCATTTTGTGATGCAAGTTTGGCAGCATATGGAGCGTGTGTTTATGTACGTAGTGAGGTAAATGGAGGCGTCAAAACCAACTTATTGTGCTCAAAGTCGCGAGTATCACCATTAAAAACAATCACAATTCCAAAATTGGAACTTTCAGCAGCTTTGTTGTTGGCCGAACTTGTCAATACTGCCTTAAATTCATTTCCTGATCATTGTGAAGTACATTGCTGGTCGGACTCAATGATAGTGTTGTTTTGGTTACGAGAAGAATCATCAAATTTTAATATGTTAAAATTCATGACTGACTTACCTGAAAGAAAACGTACAGTATTAGTTGCTACACCATTAAATGATTGGACAGTAAGTTGTAAATATCACAACTCCTTTTTTCAAATGCAACGTATTTTTGGCTATGTTTACAAATTTGTAGTTTTGAAATTTAGATTGAGCACAGAAATTACATCAGGCCCACTCACACGGTATGAATTAAAAATGGGTACGAATTTATTAATACGCAATATACAAAAAATACATTTTTCTACTGAATATAATGCTTTAAAGGCAAATAGGCCAGTGTCAACAACAAGTAAGCTTTACCCATTAGCACCGTTTATTGACTCTACAGATCTGATTCGTGTCGGAGGAAGGCTTGAAAACTCATACTTAAATTTCGAAGCAAAACATCCCATAGTATTGCCAAAACTTCATTCTTTTACTCGTGCACTGGTAATGGATTTTCACAAAAAACTCTTGCACGCTGGTCCGCAATGCTTACTTGCTACAATTCGATTGCAGTATTGGCCCCTTGGTGGACGAAAAGCTGTAAGCTCAGTTATTGCAAAATGTATGCAATGTTTTCGCTTAAGGCCCAAGTATGTACAACACATTATGGGTAATTTACCTCGTGATCGCGTAACGCAGTGCAGAACCTTTTACTCAACTGGTGTTGATTTTTGTGGCCCCTTTTATTATAAATCAGGTGTGAGAAATAAAATGCCAATTAAATGCTACATTTGTATTTTCGTTTGTTTTGCCACGAAAGCATCACACTTGGAACTTGTTGCAGAGCTTACAACACCAGCATTTTTAGCAGCCCTAAAACGTTTTATTTCTATAAGAGGAAAGCCGCATACAATTTGGTCTGATAACGCAACAAATTTTGTTGGCGCCAAGACGAGCTGTTAGAACTAAGGCAATTGTTTATCAGCAAATCACATATTGACTTGGTGAGTCAAGATTGTCTAAAAGAAGGAATTTATTGGAAATTTATCCCACCGCGATCGCCACATTTTGGCGGCCTCTGGGAGGCCGCAGTAAAGGCAGCAAAATATCACTTTAAACGAGTTGTTGGCCTTTCAATACTTTCTTTTGATGAATTGCGAACATTGGTGTACCAAGTATCGGCAGTTTTGAATTCTAGGCCATTATGTCCAATTTCAGACAATCCAAATGACTTAGATGTTATCACTCCTGGGCATTTCCTTATTGGCGGCCCATTAACTTCTATTGTTGAACCCGACATTATTGATGCTAATATATCTCGTTTAAATAGGTGGCAACAAGTTTCGTTCATGCAACAAACGATTTGGAAAAAGTGGAGCTCAGCTTACCTTACTCTCTTGCAAGAGCGTAATAAGCGGCGTAAATTTTCTGCTAATATTACAAAGGGCGATATGGTGTTACTGAAGGAGGAAAATCTTCCACCTCTACAATGGCAAATGGGTCGAGTGATAGATATAATATGTGGTGAAGATGGTGTTGCACGGGTTGCAGTGATTCGAACCAATAATAAGGTGCTAAGACGTGCTGTTACAAAGTTAGCTGTATTACCCATTGTATTAAGAAAAATAAAAAATCGTTTTATTTTTCTACATAAATACAAGTCTGTAAAAAAGCTTACAGACTCTAACAGATACAATACCACGAAATAACCTATTCTATAAGCTGTCTAGTTTAGGAATGTCTTCTAAATTTATCAGAATTTTGCAGAACGCCTATGAAAATACATCCAGCCGTATATGGGATGGTTCCTCTTTCTCGGAGTATTTCTCAGTTAATGTTGGATGTATTGTAAGTCCGGTATTATTCTCCCTATACATTAATGGCCTGGTGGATGTGTTGCCTGGAGGGATAAGTATTGCTGGCAATGTTGTGAAGGTCCTGCTTTACGCTGACGACATTGTTATTCTGGCTGATTCAGCACCTGTATTACAAACTATGATCGATGCATTATATGAATACTGTGTAAAGTGGAGCATGTCGGTTAATTTGAGCAAGTCCAAGGTAATGGTATTTCGGAGAGGACCTATAATATCTAAGCACCTAAAATGGAAGTTTGGTAATGATAATATTGAAATTGTTAACTGCTATAAATATCTAGGTGTGGACATGACTTATAATCTGTCGTTTAAGAAGCATTTGATTAATAAATTGTCTGCCTCAAAATTAGCCATTAATTCAACATGGTCGAAGTATATAAACCACCCAAAAATATCTAAGAACAATAAATTAAAAATATTCCAATCAGCCTCTCGCTCAATAATATTTTATGCCGCTCAAGTTTGGGGTTACACGAAATATGATGAAGTGGAAAAGCTGTTTCGTTTTTTCATTAAGAAAATGCTCTACTTACCTGAAACAACTCCAAACTATATGGTCTATTTAGAAACTGGTTTGCCTTCTCTATATGTCTCGACTCTGAAACTACTTTAATGCTATATAAATAAAGTGTTAAACATGCGTGAACAGAGATTACCTCGTATTTTAGGTGAGTCTCTATTATAGCACATAAAATCGCTGGGCAAATGAGTGGTCTGATCTATGTCTGCTTTTACAATATTTTCCGAACAATTCTAATCGTCCACTTTGCTTTGAATGGAAGTCGATACTACAACATCTCGTTATTAAGGAACATGAGGAAAATGTTTACAAGGCTATAAATTCACTATATCATGACCTTTACTGCCAACTCAACTACAGTGCAATGCCTATGCTCACAAATAATTTCTCTGCAGAGATGACCGGCTTGTTAATCAAAGTTAGAGGAGGTCTTCTTAATTTAAACTCCAAATCATATTCTAATAATGCCGTAACCCTATGTACTATATGTAACCTTAATCTTGTTGAAGACACATACCACTTTTTAGGTGTATGTCCGGCCTACAAGAAGCTTAGGCTTAATCTGTTTGGAAAAACTCAACTTGGCTTAGATGAAGTTCTTGTTATCCTAAATGGTTCCAATTTTAATTCGTTGTATTTATTTGTGAAATCAGCTTTAAAATATCGCACATTAATTGTTAATGAATTTCATATATAACTAGCTGAACCCGGTGTGCTTCGCTACCCCCTCGTTATGTAATCAAATTAACGGCGGTGACGTAGTTCATAGTTATATGGCGACGTTAACAGTATTAAGAATAATATACTACCATATAAAAAAAAATCCGTTGGAAGGAACAAATTTATGCAGAGAACAAAAAGTTTAAAACTTTCAAATACAGTTAAGCGTGAAAGGGGGCGTGGCGTAAGAAATGTTTATTTATACCTCGCCTGTAGTATATAATGTGTATACAATTTGAAGTAAATGTGTTAAAAACTATATGGGGGCAATTACATAATTTTAAAAAAGTGGGCGATAAAGTGGGCGTGGTCGAAAAAAAAGTACCCTATTAATCATGCCAGAGTCCCAGTTAAATGCTGTGAAAATTTCAGAGAGATCGGTCCAGAGGTTTGGTCTCCTATAAGGTACAAACAAACAAACAAACAAACAAACAAACAAACAAACAAACAAACAAATAAACAAATAAACAAACACACATTCAATTTTATATAATTAGATAAAATATGTGCTAGTTAAATTAAAATTAATCACTTAAATTATATTTTAATCTAATTTTTTATGCTTATATTGACTTTTGTATTTTGTAAATATTGGATTTAGTACCAATCTGGGTTACAACATTATGTTTTTTGCCATATATAGATATATTGTAGATATTAGTTGTAATAGAAAGAATTGTAACTGAACAAATTTTTTATTTATTAATAAATAATAAACTTTCTTTAAATTTTTTATACGTCTTACGGTATAATACGCATTTATTCAAGTAAAGGCCAAAGGCCTAAAATGAAAACAACAGGTTTTTCTATTTCTCTTTTTCTCCTGCGCATTTGATACAATACCACGAAATAACCTATTCTATAAGCTGTCTATAATAAATAAATAAATTTTCCGTGTACAGTTTAAAGTCATATATTCTTTAATTTGATCAAATTCAATACATAACGAATTACACAAAATGATGATGTTTGATTTTATAGCGCATAAAAATAGTGCTGTGCCAATATGGGTACAATTTTAGTTGATTCGACAATATATTTTTTATTAATTTTTCATAATATGAGCCATATTTAATTAATTTTTACAACAAATATTTGTAATTTATTTTATGTTATTTATTTAAAACAAGTAAAATTATGGCGAATAATTTTCAGTGTCCCATCCCTAATTTCTTTTTTTGCATTTTTGTAAAAAAGCAAGTCTGATAAAATGAAAAACCTTATTGTTTAGAAAAATGTCTAAAAATAATGAGCTATACTACTGTCGAATTTTTCATACGTAGTTTTTGACATATCATTATATCGCACACTATGTAAATCATAAAGAGTCAAAACTCAAAATTCACAAATTTTCAGTAGAGGCCAAAAACGGTTTTATGAAAGTTTGTTGTAATTTTATAATCAAACTAGTTAACCCGGCAAACGTTGTTTTGCCATATAAATTTGCTCTAGAAAACTTTTTTTTAGTTCAAATGTATTTGGTAGTCTTCAGCGAACTGCAAAAGTCAACATAGATATGAGCAATTAATCTCTGCGTTACTAAAAATGTTAATGGATGATTATGCGCCATTTTCGGTATTTCAGTTTCATAGTTGGTGTTTGGCGTATATCCAATAAATAAAAACAGTTTTCCAAAAAGGAGAAATAAAACACAATATTTAATATTAATTTGAGAATTAATCTCACTTTATTTAAAATTCAAAAGATTACCTCGTAAAGGTGTATATTATACCGTAGGTATATAAGTATGTATATAAAATGACGATAAGTGTTGAAAAAACACATACAGTTTTAAGGCTGAAAAACCAAGTATATATTACATAAAAATAGAAAAGATAACTAGACAATGTTTAAATACTGTTACTATTTTTCTTATATTTCCATCACGGATGATAATATAATGCAATCGAAAAAAAGGACTATTTAAATTAAACAAGTTTAAATCATACTTAAACAGTTGGAGATAGGGGAAATATCCTTTGTATCGCTCCCTCTGAGTACTTCTTAAAAAAAAGTAAACCATATGTGTTCTACGGTACACAGATATACACATCTAGTTTAAAATTTCATCGACGTCGGTACGCTATTTAGGTCAGGCATAAATTTCCCCTTGGGGAGGTTCACCTTAACATTTAGGGGTATGAAAAATAGATGTTGACCGATTCTCAGACCTACCCGATATGCTCACAAAATTTTATGAAAATTGGCCGAGCCATTACGGAGGAGTTTGGCAACAAACACGGCGACACGAGAATTTAATATATAGATTTATTAATTTCTACAGTAATGAAAATAAAAACACTTAAAAAAGGGGTACTTATTTTTTTTCAATTTTGTACTACAATTTTAGTAATAAAAGGTAATTTTGAGTTGTATTATATTTACCGAATTCACAAGGTTGTGTATCGTTGTTTCATGTATTGAAAACAGTTTCAGCTTGTGAATACCTCTTGTATGTACATGAATGTGTTTTGTGTATTAACCCACTTACGGCCGCCGTGCCAATTTGTATAAAAAAAGTATTGATATTTATTAAAAAATATATGCATTAATAATTACTAGGAAGACCTATAGGTATAAAAATTGTGGAATGAATTTTATTTGCTTTTATTGCAATAAGAACCTAATTAATTTGGCCAATAATATAGATGTGGAGGTAGGTTTTGGTTAACAATAACTAAATTTTCCGTGTACAGTTTAAAGTCATATATTCTTTAATTTGATCAAATTCAATACATAACGAATTACACAAAATGATGATGTTTGATTTTATAGCGCATAAAATAGTGCTGTGCCAATATGGGTACAATGGCTACAATTTGGTGTTTTCCATGAAAATATTTCTATCGACGAGTCTATGGTTAAATAAATATTATGGTCGTCATTCAGCAAAGCAGTTTATTAGAGGCAAACCAGTTCGTTTTGACTATAAAAATTGGGTCGGAGCAAGTCCCTCTGGATACTGCTACTCTTTTGACATTTGCTGTGGCAGATCAACTAACTGTGTTTCTCAGCCATTGGGTACTAGAGTTATCAAAATGCTGCTTGATAAATTATCGACGAACCCCGCCAATCACAAAATATATTTTTATAACTTTTTTACAAGTTGCGACTTGCTGAATGCTTTACGTTAGATTACCGTGCTACAGGAAAAATAAGAGATAACCGCACTAAGAAATGTCCCCTGATAAATGTAAAGGAGATGATGAAAAAACCAAGAGCAGAGTTCGATTAAAGGTTTAATAAAAATTATGAAATATTCTTAGCCCGCTGGAAGGATAACAGTATTTGCACAATGGCTACCAATCATGATTATTATTTTTTTCCAAAATGTGTACGTTGTTTATCTGCCACAATACAGGCCGTTGGAGTTGTAAAAATACAAGAAAACAATTTGCATTGACAAAGTATGCTTTTCAAAATTTCACTCATAAGTGGCCACTGTGCCAATTTGGGTACACCTATTTAATGTCCTGAAAACAATTTTTTTTCTATTTTTTTTTTTTACGTATGTACATGTGAGAGCAAAAGAGAAATTTAGCCTGGAGCTGGCTTTTGCCGGACACTGGTCTAAAGCCTCCTTTAGTTTCTTCAGATGAAAAAAAATTATTTTACTGTTGCTGTATTTTTTATATATCTCACTGGTAGTGAAATGAGATTACGAACGCTTTTTATTTTGATTGAGAGAATTGTTTCAGACAGAGCATTGTAATAAAACGAATGTGTAGTTTATTGCTGATGTTGACCGTCTTCTGATGCTCAAAAGGCTTATACTATAATTTTATTATATTGCGTTATACGTTTTCAAAATTAATTAGTTTTAAAAACGTAGCGTTTCTCAGAAAATGGGCGTATACACAAATTTTCATTTGAGTTTAGATCAGAATTTTACGATAAGTACAAAATGTCTATTGTTTTTATATTGATGTTGATCCATGAATTCTAAATTGGGCTCACACCACTTCACGAAATCGCATCCCAATTCCTAAATGCAAGCTTAAAAGTTTTACAATATATTTGGTTCCTTTTTGTGACACTGTTGTAGTTCATACGCAAGAAAAGCATAAAAATTAGATGCAAAATAAATGCAAGACACATAACTATGGCGGAGCATAAAAAAATATTAAAATGTATTTTACTCATTAATACATATCTTTATTTATTACAGTAAAAAAATTGACACATAATTATAAAAAACTATTAATTAAAGCAGGATTTGAAATGGAAAAACATTTCGTCAAAAAAAAGGAAACGCGTTGTCCATGATGATACATTTACATTTTTCCAGGACGATATATACTGGACATGGAGTTTCCTTGTTCACACATATCTAAGCAATTTTGCAATAAAATTATTGATATGTTACAATGCATAGAAATGTTCCTAAACGATTACAGAGTTACAAAGTATTAGTATGCAACGTATTAAAAAAGTAACAATACAATGTATGAACTTAGTTACACCACTGTTTAAACAACAAACCTAAAGTTTTAGGATTTATTTAAAGGACATCTTAAATAAGACTTTTCGTCAGATTGAAATGAAATATGCTTGTATTCGTTACTCCTGAGAACTCTATTTCAGATAATATGCGATATTAAGTGTATGGAATTGCCTCCACAAGCATGGGTCTTGAATGAATTAGAAAATCTACAGAGTATCTAAAAAAGTTATAACGAGAAGTCCAATTCCGAATAATTGGAAGACCTTTGGATAGTGACGAATAATCCAAAATAATTTCACGAATTTTAACAAATATCATGCTAAAAAGGCTCCAGCTTGCCATCAAAATTAAAGTTGGTCATACTACATGGGAAAATAACGTTTTTACTTCTCAATTTGAGCCAACGTTTAGAGTAGCAAAATTGTTCACAAAAGTATATTTATTACTCTTATATTTTAAGAAAAGAATTTCTTACTTTAGTTTTGTATTACTTACTTTTAAGACTATTTGTACTACAGTTGTGGAATTCACTGTATGTATATTGCATCATATGTTTAAAGTTTCGCTTTACATACTGTGCGTTTATGAAATCAATTAAATCATTAAAAACCATTTCTTTAAATCCATGTCTGGAGAAACGATAAATTAAAAAAATAAAACACTATTAAAAATCAATTAGAAGGATAGTTTGAGAGGAATAACTTATTAACAAAACATCAATCTGGTTTTAGAAAAAGGCACTCATGTGAGACAACAATTAATTATGTGATCAATCGTTGGAAATATATTGAAAGTGGTGCGAAAATTTTAGCTATTTTATTAGATTTTAAAAGAGCATTCGAGACAGTAGATAAAAAACT
The DNA here is from genome assembly GCA_963576795.1 of Metopia argyrocephala. NCBI lineage: Eukaryota > Metazoa > Arthropoda > Insecta > Diptera > Sarcophagidae > Metopia > Metopia argyrocephala. Next base: position 12,497,139 of record OY756211.1, read on the forward strand.
GCTTTTAGAAAAACTTTTTAAATACGGTATACGTAATAATTAGCTGAACTGGTTTAGAACATATTTAACAAAACGTCGAAAAAGAAAAAAAGTGAACAATATAAAATCAAGTGAATTAATAAATGAATACGGAGTCCCACAGTGTTCAATATTAGGAGCCCTTCTTTTTATAATATTTATAAACGATATGCAGAACATACTAGAAAGCAGTGAAATTGTATTATACGCCGATGTCACTCTTATCTTTTCAAAAGACGAAACCCAAGAAAAATGTTATGCAAAATTAAAAAAAGACATTAAAAATTTAAATTTATGGTTAAAAATGAACAAGCTAAAATTAAATGAGAGCAAAACAAAAATAATGGAAATAAATATGAACACGAATATATATTTTGTAATAAAAAATGTTACGATAGAGAAAGTTAATGAAATTAAATACTTGGGTTTTGTCATCGATAAACAGTTGAAATTAAGAGCATTTAGAGCAGATAAATAGGTTCACATCAAAATGATAAATCAATTTTGTTTGACTATAGTTTACATTACAGCAATAAAAAAGGAAAAGTCGCTAATTACTAAAGCAAATACCCACTTTTAATACTGCATCACAATAAATAAATTATTATGTAAAAAAATGCCCAAAATTAAAAAAAAAATTACCGTATAAAATCAAAGAGCAAATAAATAGGTTCACTTTGAAAAATTTGTTAGTTTAAAATGTTAAACGCCAAAATTATAAAAATTATTGTAGAAAACCTTAGATTCAGCCTTTTAATAGAGCTTATTAAAGCAAATACCTCTAAAAATTTAAAAAATGGGACGTTCTAAACATTGTAGTGAAGAGGAAAAAAAGATTATAAAGGATCTACACAGCCGAAGTTATAGCCAACGGAAAATTGCTGAAATTCTTGGGAAATCGCAGAATATGATAAGAAATGCATTGCAGCCTCCAAAACAAAAACTTAAAAGAGGTCAACAGCGAAAAACCTCGAAAAGAGACGATGATCGCATTAAGATGTTGTCAACTCGTAATCCTTTTATGTCCGCAGTTCAGCTGAAAAATGAGTTAAAGCTTCCCGTATCAGAGTGGACCATTAGACGTCGTTTAAGAGAAAAAAATTTATTCGGAAGATCGGCCCAGAAGGTTCCAATGCTTAATAACAGACAAAGAAAAAAGCGCATTGAGTTTGCAAAAGTACATGCTGAATGGGCCGGCCCGGAAGGTATAAAAAAATGGAGAAACATACTATGGTCTGATGAATCCAAGATAAACTTAGTCGGACCTGATGGAAGAACATGGGTAAGGCGTCCAAAAAATAAAGCATATGATCCAAAGTACACCACGAAGACAATAAAGCATGGCGGCGGCAACATAATGATATGGGGTTGTTTTTCCTGGTACGGTGTTGGGCCAATATTCTGGATCAAGGAGAATATGGACAAACATCTTTATCTGCATATTCTTAAAGAAGTAATGCTTCCGTATGCCGAGTGGGAAATGCCTTAAAGTATGAATTCCAGCAAGACAATGACCCCAAACATACTTCTAAGATCGTAAAAGAATGGTTCCAAAAGAAAAATATAAAGTTAATGGAGTGGCCTTCACAATCGCCGGATTTAAATCCCATTGAGAATCTTTGGAGAATCGTTAAGGACAAAATTGCACCACTCAAGGCTAAAAATAAAGAAGATTTGTGGACAAAAGTGAAGGAAGCTTGGTACTCAATTCCACTAGAGACTTGTCAGTCACTTGTCGAATCAATGCCCCGGAGATGTTCGGCGATGATTCAAAATAAGGGATTTTCAACAAAATATTAGAAATTTTCTTGCAATTGCACTTTTTTTGTATAAAAATGTCATTCTCTTTTCAATGAACCTATTTATTTGCTCGACAGGCATCAATTAATATATTAAATATATCAATTTTTCTCATTTTTTTTTTTAATTATAATTAAATACATTTTATGTGATTATTTATGTTTAATGTAATAAATATCGCTTTATTGTATATTACCGCTGTTTAAGTTATTTGAAGGCGAATTTATCAAAAAATGTGATGTGAACCTATTTATCTGCTCGTAACTGTATATGTGGGAAAATTGGTAAAAAAAAAATTGGCTACTTCAGAAGACTAAGAAATAAAGTATCTATAATTACGGCAATTAAAATATATAATACGATAATAAAGCCTCATTTTGAATACGGTTCTACTATTTTATATACGTGCTGTTCGGAACAACAAATTTCTAGATTGCAGAAGCTACAAAATAAAGCAATGAGGGCTATTCTAAAATGCAATCGATATACTTCGGTTAACATGATGCTAAACACATTAAGATGGCTCAACGTAAAGGTAGAATTAGCCGAACGTTGATGTAACGTAACGCAACGTACGTTGGTTTCTAGCATATGAAAACAATGCAAATGATTATCCAAAATAAATGTCACGTTGACGGGACGGAAGAATCTGTATAAAATAGAATTTCTAAACGTTTTTACGTGACATTTCAATGAGAGTGATGGTACTATTGTATGTTAAATGGCAATGTGGCCCAAATGCCTTTTTTTTGTACTTTTATGCTTATAAGCAAATCTTTTTCTTTTCTATGCGTACAAAAAGACTTTAATTTTTAAATTCTTAAATTTTTTTAATTTTTAAAGTCTTTAGATACATATTATGATATTTATGTGAATACTTTATATTTTTATATGCATATAAAACTTATTTTTAATTCTTTTTAACTTACAAGTCGCATGTTTTACTTAATATATCTTCGACATTTTATGGGTTACTCCTACGAATTATATACATACCAAATGAAAAATTATTCGATTTTCTAAAAAGACGCATATGCGATGCATGATTGATTTAGGTGCTAGTTAGTTACCGAGATAATTCCAATTTTTTTAAAAAGTTCTACTTTTTTCGTTTTCGGTCCACAATAAACCAATGGATCCGATTCAATAAATAATGACTTTAAACCAAAAATTTAATATTCAGTAGTAGTAGAAGAATAATGCCCGTATTCATAAAAACTATTTTAGGTTTATTGAGGGTTTATTTGACAAATTTCTATGCAATACTTGTCAAATAAACCCTCAATAAACCTAAAATAAATTTTATGAATACGGGCATAAATCTTTACGAAGCATAAAATATAAGAAGTAAATATAATATGCTCTTATTATGGTACTTCTGGTACTTTTTTTAACTTTATGTTAATTTAACAACATTCATCACTTCTCTAACAGCTGGCTTCATATTGCCATTTAAAAATTAAAATTTTTTATTTGTGCTGTGTTTTGTGAAAAATAAGTAAAAAAATATAATAAATTATATAATCAATATTAATAAAATAAAAAATTATTATATTTTGTTTTTAGTGTGCGACGAAAAATTAATATTATAGGTACAGGCAAATGAATGCCTTTATAATTTTTTGGTGTGTTTTGTTTTTATTTACATTTTCTGTTGGCATATGACACGTTTGTATAACTGCACATACGTACGTACGTTAACGTACGTACCGTTTTTACGACATCAACGTTTGGCTAACCAGGCCTTAAGACAAAGATTGCAACTAAACACAATTTTATTCATACAGAAGATGAAGAGGGGTGAAGCACCGGAATATTTAACTGACCAACTGAGGTATATTGCCGATGTTCAACCTTACAACTTAAGGAATGCTGCAGATTTCAGAATAAACCAAGCGGACACTACAGCAATGCAGAAATCTTTATTTTATAAGGGTCTAAAGTATTCACAATAATATGCCAAACAATTGAAAACTTAAATATATTTCGAAAAAATGTTGTCAATTTTATCAGATATAATAATTTTCAAATTTAAGGCCCCGATTATCGTTCACTAAATGTTGTGTTGTATTGGCTACAACGTATAAAAACAAATGTTGTAAACAATCGCCCATGTTCTGAAAATCGCAAAACGCTTGAATTTTGCGTTTTCGATTTGAAATCGCCAAATAGGTGTTCTGCAAAACGAAAACGCTAAAACTTTGGCGATTTCTAATCGCTAATACCATGTTCACACGAATACCAAATATCGAGGTTCGCTTTCACATTCGCGGTTCGCGACCGAATCTTGTTTGAAACAAGTAGATTCGCCATACAAAATTGTGAGAGCGAACCATCGTGTTTCTTTTTGAATCTTGGTGCGAACCTCGAAGAATTTGCTATCATCTCTAATTTGGATAACAATTCATCGCTACTTTATCTGAACTAACTAACAAAACAGAAAAAAGCAAAATAATAATTTGTTAAAAATGAATTTTTTTTAGAAATAAAGAACTAGGAAATTTATTTACGTAAATATGTAATATAAAAATCAGAAAAGTGATAAACAAAAACATTAAAAATCAAAATACCATCCTAAATATGTAAGTATGTATGTATGTGTGTGGTATGTACATTATACATTGTGGTATACATAAAAGAGAAATGCCAAAATGAAACACTAAACTCTCGTCTGAACGGTGAGTTTCGCAATCGTGGTTCAGAGAGCGAACCAAGTGTTTCATATTGTCGTGTGAACATAGCATTGACCTGAAGCGTTTTGGTCAATTGTATTAAATTTAGACTTTAAAAAACTAAAAAAATTATACAATATATAAATTTAATATGATTTCTTTTAATTTTTCTTTTAAAATTTTTATTAAAAATTTACAATTTAAAAATTTGCTTTTTTAATACCACTTGTCTGTTTCAATTGCTTACTTATTTATGATCAACTGAATACACAATTTTGTACTAATTCACAAAGAAAACTCTTAAAAGGAGTTTTAAGTTTTGCTTACTTATTTATGATCAACTGAATACACAATTTTGTACTAATTCACAAAGAATACTCTTAAAAGGAGTTCAAAAACAGTTTTAAAGACGGATATTCATATCCAAACATCGCCATTTGCGTTTATTTAGCTAATATTTCCGTTTGCTCAAATGCGTTTTCAAAATGAAATGCGTTTTGAAAACGCAGCGTTTTTCAGAACATGGGCGAATATTCAAAGTATATGGTACAACACATAATCATAATCTCAATTTTAGAAATACATCAAATTTACAACTGTTGTGAACCATAATCGGGGCCTAATTTTTATATTTTTTTTTTTATTATGTTCAAATATTTTTATTATGTTCAAATTTTTATATGAATTGTATTGGAAATAGTATTGCAGAGTTGTAAATGAATCATTCTTTTTTGATTTCAATTCATTATGAATTAGCTAAATTTTGAATTAATTCTTTTCAACAAAAAAAGAATTGAATTAAATTTGAATCAATTCATTTGAATTTAACGAACATGAATTGCAATTCATTTCCAATATAAATGAATTGGGCAAAATGAGTTGCAATTCATTTGAATTAGGCAAAATGAATTGCAATTCATTTTTTAATTCAAAAGAATTGGTAAAAAGAATCGCAATTCATTTCTAATTCATTTGAATTGAAATGATTTGGAATTAATTCAAATGAATTAGAAAAGTAACTTGTAATTCAAACTTATCAAATCAAAAATGAATTGCATTCAATTGAAGTAAACTTGGTGTTTGGAGTTTGGTTCTTCAAGTACTACTTATGAAATAAATGTAACAAAGAGAATTATTATAAATAAGTAATAAATACTTGGATTAAAAGTAATAGACATAGATAAAGTACAGAATAGAAGTACTTGGAAAAAGGGTGATGCTTTTGCATTATTGCAATTGGAAATGTATAACAAATTCATTTTTCGAGTTAATTCAAATGAATTGGTAAAATGAATTGCGTCATATGTTAACTCATTTGAATTAATTCAAAATCAATTCAAATGAATTGGGAATGAATTGCAATTCATTTTTTCCAACTCATTTATATTAATTCAAAATCAATTCAATTCAAATGAATTGGAAATGAATTGAAATTCTTTTTACCAATTCATTTGAATTGAAAATGAATTGGAATTCATGTTCGCTTAATTCAAATGAATTGATTCAAATTTAATTCAATTCGTTTTTTGGAGAAAAGAATTAATTCAAAATTTTACCAATTCATTGCATGAATGATTCACGAATTAATTCAAAAATGAATGATTCGTTTACAACTCTGTAGTATTGTATTGTATGGGAAATACTACTGAATAAATAAATAAAATAAAAACTATTGCTTTGTTAAAATTTGTATATACTATGTATATATATTTTTCTTAATATTTTCTTTGTACAAAACATAAACAGAATTTTCAGAGAATAATATACACTACCTTAATGCATAAAATGCTTATGTTAAAATTTAGTAACTTACAACTAGAGAGGAAGTTAATTACCAAGTTAGAAACAGGAATTTAATGGCTAATAATATTAAAAACTAAATAGAAATTAATTCTAATCTAAATCAACAACAGTTTCTTTTGATTTTTTTGATTTTTTCTTAGCGGGAGTTGTTTCTGTTGGTTGTTCAGAAGCTTCTTCATCCTTATCCTTATTTTTATTCTTTTTCTTCTTCTTTTTCTTTTCAGATTTCACTTCTGCGGATGTTTCAGCTGCTTCTATTTCCTGGGCTTGAGTTTCAACTTTTTCCCTCTTCATGGGAGTAGAAACATCAGCAGCCGATTCAGAGTGCTTACGTTTCTTTACCGAAAGTGTACTATCAGCCTCAGGTTGATAAGTAAATACCTCACTGTAATAAAAAAATTATATATATTTATTAGCATTAATCAAAATCTAATTTTTTTTTGTCGACATTTTAGTCTCATATTCAGCCAGCCAAGGGAAACAAAGTTGTCAACATTGGATTTCCCTTTTAGGGAATTCAGAAAACACTTCTGTCATCAATATAAATTTGTTTTTTTTTTTTTTTTTTATTTGTTTTGTTTAATTTATATACATACCTTTTAGCTTGGTATTTTTCAAATTTGGCCTTAGCTTTTCCTGTACCAGAAAGCTTACGCAAATTTCCTTCCTCAAGTAACCGCAGCCTTGCTTCTAATTTTACTTTATGTGCAGCGCCCAACTCGAATGTAGCCTCTTCTCCAAAAGCATCAACACGAGTAGCCAACGATGCTTTAGCTGCTAAGGATCGGGACATTTTTCCTTTATTTTTAATACTAGCTTGACCAATCAATGGGGCATGAAAAATTAAACCGTATTTAGGAGTATCTTTTTTAGTTTTTAAAGCCCGGAAAAGAGCTTTTTCTGCACCAAGAATTTGTACTGTTGATGATGGATGTTTAGCAAGATTTATAAGCGATCCAGCGTGAGCTATCAGCCGAGCGCCCACAGTTTCACCCACCAAAATTGTTAGATTTGGTGCCATAGCCATCATGCGTGTCTTTAGATAATCATACAAATGGGTACGATAATCATTGATTGACAAAATTTCATCACATAAACACTGAATATTTATAATGTCCTCTTCAGAAATTTCTGTGCCCATGGAAATTTCTGCCGCTTCTTTTGCTCTTTCCTCGACATCTTCTGGTAAAATATCCGACAAATCTGCTGTTCCCATATTGTCTCTTGTTCCAACAATTTTAATAGTCTTTACAAAAGCAATGTTGTCTGTTATTATTTTACCCAATTCAGGAAAGTGCCAACCATACCACTCCCGTGCTCTCATCATGTAGTTGTTTAACTCCTTATCCAGATCATCCAATAGACATTGCGCTTGCACAATCATTGTGTCAATCTTATCTGGTGAAAATTTCAATTTATAACGTGAAAGTGAATGAGCCAAACCTAAAGCCATGGCTGTCATTTCCTTTTTCGGAAGTCCACCCAAAAGACTATCAGCTTGTTGCCTTATACATCTCATAAGTTCTTGAACTCCAGTATTGTAAACACATTGTACTGAAAGCTTATCTTTAATGGCGTTACCTAATTTTGCATCAGCCACCAAAAGAGATTCCTGTACTTCGTCACCCAAAAGTTTTTTCAAAGTCTTCTTTAGAGGTTTTGAAACTTTTCCTTCAACAGCTGCTGTAGCGGCCGCCAATGCTTCAGTAGTATCATTAAATTTTTCAAAATGTTTTAATTTTAACAATTTATTGGCTTTGTCTGGTGTCTGGAACTCTAAATATAGGTTATCTACTTCTTTAAGCTTCTTCTCATCCATTAACTTGAAAATGGCGTATCCCGCCGGTGTTTCATAAAGCACAAACATTTTGCTGTGTTATATTTTGTTTAAGCCCTTTTTATTTTTCAACACTTTAAAATTATAAATTTTTCCAACATATGAAAAAAAAATTATACGTCCACGCGCTCTCGTTGAAATTCCAAAATGAAGGCAGAAAATATTAAAACACGTGTATACATGAATTTTTTTTTTATTACAAACAACACGCCATCTGGTTGTCAAAACTAATACCGTCAAGCATTATGATTGTGAAAACCATTTGAAGAGTTGCCACACTCACACAGTATTAAAATTGTTCTTCACTAGTTTTATCAGGAAAAAAATTCAAATGCTACCGTTAAATACGTAGACAATTAATATAGACTTCACGATTAATATTATTTCATTTTAATTAATAATATTAAGGAAAAAGTTATTTTAGTAATAGAAAAATCTTTTTAAACAATTGGCCTTATTCCAATTGGCGACGTTGTTGTCGTCTGACGACATTTTTGTAGCAGAATAAAGAAAAAATGTTTCTTTTGCCTTTAATGTATAAAAAAATGTCGTTACACGACGACGACGTCGCCAATTGGAATACGGCCTAATATATACAGAGTCCACACGTTAAAGAACTTTGTATGAAATTATCAGTTCATAGGCTATGCAGAAGGTAGCCATTATATAATTTTCATCTTCCTTCTCGCCAACAGTCTATCTGTCTTTCTTACGAAATTCTTCCACATTCAAATTGTGTTCCCCATAATGTGGCCCTTTACTACGAAGACATTAATGGTAGAAGTACATAACATGCGTTGCGGCAATTGTGTTTCGCACGTATGCCAAAAAAAAAGTTAAAATAAGGAATTTTTATAAATCAAGTTATTGGCAAAATTGGCAACGCATCTAACGTATAAAGTTGAAAAATTTTAACTTTTAAACGCGTTAACAGTTGATTTACATTGCATATTGTAGCCGCTGTTAAAGACGTAACGCATGCTATGTGCTTCTACCTTACCTCCTATCTACACGTACAATAATTATTTCCAAACATAAGGACCAACGTCGGCAGAGCAACAGTAAAATATTGTTTATATTCATGTTTGTTTTTAGGTGGAGAATAAATGAAATGTCAAAAAAATACACTATTTTTATTCAAAGAACAGTTAAAACTCTCTTTTTATTTAAATAATTTAGCGTAATCACAAACGAGAAAAATTATTTTTTCAGTGCAAAAATCGAGTTTAAGTCTAATTAACCAGCTTATTATTTCTTTGCAAAATGTGCGAACAACCATGTTAACATACATGTGCAAATACATGTTTTTGTGGTCTACACGTTTGATGTTGGAAATATTTTCGACAATTGAAAACACAATCACAAGTTTATGGCGCGTGTAGACGAGGGGTTAACGCTGATGACACACGTTCAATGTTTTCTTTCAATTTTTTCACACACACTTCTTGTCAAAATTTATAGAAATTGAAAGCTGTGACGTAGGCTGCATTCAATTTGATAACAATTTTATTATTCAAAATGCAACAAAGCAAAATAACTATGGCAGTCGTACAAAAAGAAAAAAAGAAAAAATAACATGGCGAATTGATAGTAAATTGAAATACTCGCATGAAAAGCAAATTTGATATCCAGTTCGTTTCAATGTCTAAAAGTGTCAGTGTATTAGTAAAAAAGTTTGAATGTATTGAAAATTGAAAGCCAGAAATTGAAAGTGTAACCCCCAAGCAGTGTTGCCACAGCCTTTATTATTTTGTAACCAAACTTTAATAAAAAAATAACCAAATTGGAAAAAAAGTAACCAAAAATGTTAAAACCATTCGTAAAACAATTTTTTCCTTTTTTTCAATTTAACGTTCGCATTTAAATTTATTACAATTGATCAATTAGTTTACTAAAATGTGTAAAAAATTACTAACAAAAAATAATGCTATATGCTTCAGATTAAATTAAAATATGTATTGGGGTTCAAAACGGCACCTTGTGCTAATTGTGGTTGATTACGTTTTTTGGATTAACTGGCCACTTGACCTATCTTGATCACGTATTGTATTGTAATATGTTTTAAAGGAACTGTATCAATTGTTTTAAGAATTGTGCTGGACTTCAGGCTGACATTAACAAACCATTGTAAAATACGTATCAAGAACTATTTGTGGATGACGACGCTTCCCGAGAAAATAAACAAACATTTCATATATGTATAGCACATGTACTATATTTATTATTCCTTTAAAATATGCTATACTTATTAAATAGAAACTATATTTTTTAATCACATTTGAACATTTTGAGCAAGTGGACATTTTAATCAGAATATTACATTTCTAAGCAGTTTTCCTTTCATTAGTCTATTATACGGATACTACGCTAGTGAAAAAAGTATCACAGAAGTGTACCAACATAGTTATATATTGTGTATTTAACCAATAAATAATCACAGTTTTACATCTGTGTTATTTTTTACGTCTACAATTGTCTTTAACTTTATGATACCATATATCCTAATAATAAATATTAAAGGAAATAAATATGTTTGTTGAAGAGGATTTATATTTATTAATACTTCGAGTATTCCTCTAAATATTTAATTTTTTCTTTGAGAAAAAAATAACCAAAATAAGAAAAGTCCACATGTACACATTGAAAAAAAAGTAACCAATTTTGGTTAAAAATAACCAAAACGGCAACACTGCCCCCAAGTAGACTACAATGCTGTTTAAAATATAATACAAGCAACGACGACATCTGGTTGTCAAAGATATTACCGTCAAGCATTATGATTGTGAAAGCAATTTGAAGAGCTGCCACAATCCAACACTTTAAAATTGTTGCTATTATTCTCATTGGGTCAATTAACACCGGATGAATATTTAAGCGCAGCGGTGCCAATTTAGCGCAATTTAACCATACAAAACGCGCTAAATTGGCGCTTTTTTAATCAATACAACATTTTCTATAAAAACAGTTTTGTATAATTTAATTAAATATCAACAAATCAAAACGCAAGTATAGTCTCGCTGGAAATTTTTTAATTTCGCTTTATATTGTATACTTATAGTGTTTTTAACAATACTTTAGTGAAATTATTTTTTACTACATACAGTGGCTCAAAGTAATAATGGGACACAACCAAAGTACTTTTTATTTAACATATTTTTTTCTCACAGTTACGTTAATGTTTATGTTTTTTATGTTACTTTTGTTCTTGATTTTGCTATGACATAATTTTATCGCTTTTTGTTTTGATCAAAAAAAGTTACAAGCGATAATTCACAATAACACATTTTTAGATCACAAAGTAATAATGGGACAGCTGGCAACTTCGTTTTGAATGCGCTTTATAATGGAACAATTTGTAAATATTTTTTATTTACATGGTCTAAGAGTTCTTTTAAAAGTGTTTTTAACCATTTTAAATACATTATTCATTATGGCGAATCGGGGTTTACAAACAACGCCTGAAATTAGAAAATTAATAATTGAACACTCAAAATCCGGAAAATCTGTTCGAAATATTGCAGAAATAGTCAATAAACCGAAATCTACAGTGTTTAATATTATAAAACGTTATTCGGATGCAAAAAGTTTCGAAAATGCTTCAAAGCCAAGCAAAAGAAAAATATTTTCCGATGCAGATGAACGGTGGTTATTAAGAGAAGTTAAGAAAAAACCTCATATAAGCGCCCCTAAATTAACTGCTGAAGCAGAAAAATATCTAAAAAAGAAATCTAACCCTGAAACTGTAAGAAATATTTTGAGAAAGCATGGTTATAATGCCCGGGTAGCTAGAAAAAAGCCCTATATAAATGATGTAAACAGACGTAAACGTGTTAGCTTTGCTGAAGAACATAAAAATAAGGACTCCTCATTCTGGAATAAAGTGATCTTTACCGACGAAAGTAAATTTAATGTTTTCCGGTCGGATGGACGTTCTTACGTGTGGAGAAAACCGAATACAGAGCTCGCCAAAGAAAATTTAAGACCATCGGTAAAACACGGTATGGGATCTGTCATGGTATGGGGCACAATATCAGCAGCTGGACCGGGTAATCTCCACATTGTTGAAGGAATTATGGACCACAAATACTATTTAGATATTTTACGTTCAAATCTTGCAGAATCAGCGGAGAAATTGTTTCTTACAAATGATTATTACTTTTACCAAGATAATGACCCAAAGCACAAAGCATACAATGTCAGAAGCTGGCTGCTCTATAACTGACCGAATGTGCTTGAAAAACCACCACAATCGCCGGATATTAATCCAATAGAGCACGTGTGGAGCCATTTGGAGGAAAAATTAAAAGTTCGTCATATAAATTCCAAAAACGACTTAATAATTGCTCTAAAGGAGGAATGGGAAAGGATATCACCTGAGTTCTGCCGTAAACTTGTTGGATCGATGGCAAATCGATTGAAGTCAGTAATACGACAAAAAGGGCTGCCAACAAAATATTAATCTTTATCCGTAATATTAGATTTAATACCTTATGAATTGTTCTTTTAATTTGTCCCATTATTACTTTGAGGTCTAATTAACGTATTATGAAGTCTATTTTGCATTATTTTGTTTTGCCAGCATTTATTGAATTCAAAGTTTCCGTTTTAAATAAAGTACCATATATGCTTTTCAATTCCATATACAATTTTTTCCTGGAGCTGTTATATTGACTAAATTATTACAAGAACTGTCGACGTAAGCGTGTGTCCCATTATTACTTTGAGACACTGTACATATACAGTCTGTCAATAATGAGTTTGCACATTAAAAATAACTAGCATTTATTTACAATCATTTGTAATTTAACGGTACTTTTATTAGCCAAAATTTATTTTTTCTATATGTATACCAAATTTATGGGTGTTTACAGAGATCGTGTAGAAAAAAAATCTTGGAGTCAGTTTAAAACAAGAAAGAAATACAACAAAAGTAGTCGCCGTGTGTGTGTGTGTCTCTAGTGGTTAGTGTGTTGGCTTACTAAGACATGGGCCCTGGGTTCGACTTCAGGCTCTGACATCTTCAAAAAAAGATATATAAAAAAATATTTCTTTCGGCGACTACCTTTCAGCAGTCTTCTGGCAAAAGCTCTGAGAGTAACTAATTGCCATGAACAAGCTTCTCAAGTCTGTCGTTCGGAGTCGACATTAAACTGTAGGTCCCGGTACTCATGGATTAAAATTGACACACACAACATGAATGCTGTGAGAATCTAGGCCGTAATCCTGAGACAGAGGGTTGGAAAGGCCAGTTATGTATGTAATACAACAAAAACCAATGTTTACTTCATTTTACACTGTCAGGAAACAAGAAATGATTTCTTTCATTTGATGTTAATAGGGAGTTAATAACTTGTAGTTTTTACAACTAAACGGTGATTTACCGTTATAATTTAAGTAAATTTTTTATAACAATCACTTTTTAATTTAATTTGCACTGTATTTTTGTATCACACACCTCTTATATTTACAATATTTGAAAGTTTAAAAATAACGGGAAGAAAATTATCTTATAGTACTATTCCATCGCTTTATTATAATCGTCAACTGGGAAAGAGTGCGATTGTGTTGTCAGAAATGCTTTTAGTTTCATGGAGTACAATTTACAAAGAACCGAAAAAAAGAATAGATTGGAATTAATGTCAGGAGGTGGGTGAAAAATTAAAATAAATAGACGTGCCGCCGGGCGTTTTATTATAAGATATGTGGCTCAAAATTCCAGAATTTCGACTAGATTAATAGCGGCAGAGTTAGGGGAAGAGCTTGGTGTTATTATTCTTCACGAGACAGTCGTCACACTACGATAAAAAATAAATATTCAGCGAGGAAAAAGCCACTACTTATCAACAACAAATATAGAAAAGTGATTTTCATTCGTTATTCTTAAAGTTTCACAGAAAAATGATTATTGAAACAATGCGATATTTTGTGACGAAAAGAAAATGATGTTGTACTACAATGATGGACCGTTTAGGGTGTGTCGCAAGCCTTTAGCAACTTCTAAAACAGCAAAACATTATCCCAACCGTAAAATTTGAAAAATGTCAATAATGATATGTGGCTGTATCTCAAGTCAAGGAGTAGGTGATCTTCCTGTTATAGACTCAACAATGGATGGGCATCAATATTTAGGCATTTTGCGGTTCCATTTATTTAGTATTTCGCAGATATTTGGACTTAAAGGTGCCACAAACCAAAACTGAAGTTTTAATACGATATTGACGCAAAAAATAAGTTACACCTGGTACAAATGTGGCTGTGCGGACACGTCATCGGCTCAAAGTCCCGATCTCAATCCTATGGAGATTCCATGGGTGTTTTAGAAAAAACAAGTCACTAAACGACAGAAAAAATATGATTTCGCTTAAAAAAGCAGTATTAGGAGAGTGGCAGATAATACCAGAGAATTATGACCTAAAGAAATGAATGGGTTCAATGAAAAATCGTTTATAGTATGCTATGGATGCTAAGGCTTTCCATACAAAGTATATAAATAGTCTGAAACCAAATTTTAAATGTTTTCACTAAAGCCAAAATTGAAAAATCATTTTTGTGCAAAGAGTTTCTTGACAGTGTAAAATGAGGTAAAAATTTGTTTACCAAGCTGTCTTCATTAGTTATAAATTTATTATAATTCTTTTTTATATATTTTCAAATTCAGAAAGAGCTTTTATTGTAATGAATTATTTTAAATTAAAAATAAGAAACAAAATTTATCTTAGCACATCCTATACTTTAATACACATTAAATATGGCCTAAGATTTTTTCTTTAATGGGTAATTACCTTTCACGCTTATTTACTTCAATTTCTAAATCCCCATATTTTTTTACCATTTTCTAATAAAATTGCACGGTTAATTTACATTCGCTTAATTGCATCAAATATATTTTCCTCAAAGAGAAATTTCACTTAAAATTCCCTCGTTAATTACCCAAAATAATTATTTTCTAAAAACTGCAGCTTAACTATGTTTATATAGACATAAAATGTCCGTTAAATTTACTTTCAAACAGTTTTTTGATACAACCTTGCAATTAAGCTATAGCAAGTTTATGTATAAGTACAGTGAACTCGCGGAAACGTGAACTAATTTTTACCAAGGGTGTTCACATTTTCAAATTTGTTCACCTTTTCGATCGGTAAGATTTTAGAACAAAAATATGCATTTTAGCAATAGATATTGGCTAAAAGTCAATCATTTTTGAAAATTTTATTAAAAAAATATTATATAAGATTTTATTCAAACTTTTTTGCCATTTTTTACATTTTCGTGAATATGAAACAAACAAAAAATTGTAATTCAAACGAATTGTACACATATACAGTATGCAAAACCCATATTCGTACACCCGCTAAAAATAGAAATTTTACAAGATATTCAATGCAACACCAATAATTTTTTTAAAATTCAATTCATTTAGTATATTCATGAAAAAAAAAAACAACCAAACCATTACCGAGCCTCCACCATGCTTGAATGTAGGAAAAAGGTTACGATTAAATAAGCTCGTGTTCTTCTCTCGCCAAATTTTAACGCGTCCATCTGATACTTTTATATTAAATTTGGACTCGTCCGTAAAAATAACTCTTTTCCAGAAGTTATAATCTTTATTTTGGTATTTTTTAGCAAACTCAACCCGTTTTCGCCTATTTATTACGCTAAAAAATGGTTTTCTGACAGCGTACCGACTTTTGAATCCAATTTTTTTAATGTAATTCCGAACGGTTTGAGGTGTAACATGAATTCCAGAGTACTCTTCTAAACTTACAGCCAATGTAACGCTACTTATTGAAGGATCGATTCGGATTTGACGTCGTAAGAATGAGCAGTGTCTTCTTGTCAACTTGCGCCGGTTTACATTTCGTTGCGATTTTTTAAATTGCTCGGTTTTTTTATATTTTGTCACCACGTACTGGATAGTAGAAGCACTGCGGTTCATTATATCGGCTATTTCCCTTAAAGATTTTCCCTTAATGTGAAGATCAATAACTATTTTGCGTTGTTCATCTGAAAGTTCACTTGATTTTCTGCCCATCTTGAATTTTCCAAATTTTTTGTAATTATTCAAGTGACTAGAATATTTAATGTAAACACAGACCACTAAAAAAGGGGAAGTACACGAATAATGTTTAAAATTCGCGTTAACAACAAGAAAAATATGGCATTGTCAACTGTACGAATACGGTTTTTGTTACCCATTATGTGAATACACCGCCATCTAGCGGTCGATTCATAAGATAACTACCCATTACCTGTATTTTGAAATAAAAACAATAAATAGATACGAAATTTTCAAAAAATTGCATATGCCTTAAATATTTTGTAAATTTTGTTATTTTTTTTTGGGTGTACGAATATGAGTTTTGCATACTGTATATACACTAAGCCGCATAAATATGCGTACACTATATCGTTGGTCTCAGGTAGAAAGGCCCTAACTCGCATTTTTTCAAATCTTACTTTTTTTAGTGAATCCAATGCATTTTAGAAAATATGCCGCTCCTCACAAAGAATGTTAACAATATTATTAAAAATAACGGTATTACAAGCAATTGTACAGCATTTAATAAAAAGTTGTATATTAATAATTACAGTATATGTTGTACTTTTACCTACTCCTGTAAATTTTAAATTGAGTTAGGGCCTTTCCACCTGAGACCAACGATATATATCGTTATTAATTATGAATTTTTGGTATTCAATAATAAATGTAGGCGAATAAAATACATTTTTATATATACTTCTATATGTAGAAATTATTCTTAACATCTTTTTTTTTGTATTTGCAAAGCCAGAAAATAATTGGGAATTAAAAAACCATAATATGGCAAATTTAGCAGTATGCAAAAATATGCGTACACAAAACTCAACTCTACTTTATAACGTTGTTTTGTGTACAAATAAATATAAATTTGGTAAATTACCCTAATTTAGCTTATAATTAATATCAGCAAAGTATATTTTCACGTTTATTATTCAAAATAAGTCACAATGGTAAAAGTTAAAGAAATAAATACTGCGGAAAGAAAAATTATTGTACACCTATGGAATGTAATATGTTCGTTGTTTGAATTGTTTTTTTTTTTGCACTATGTATTTTCATTTAGGCCAAATTTGGGAAGACAATTTAAATTTAACGACATCTACTTGTCATGTAACATTCACCTTTTTATGGTTTTGTTGACGTTTATCTTTTCATTTATTTTCTTTTGGAATTTTATCGCTGGAATATTTTTGGCGCGTAGATCAATTATGGCTCTGTCGTACTTTCCCTTTTACCTAAATTATATTTATCTGTCATTTTATAATATACCAATCTCAAGTCAACTTCTATAATTCTTTTTGATCAGTGATATAGAAAATAATAGTTGTTTTTGAAAAAAAAAAAAAGAATAATATACTACATTGTTTGTTTGTTTTAATTGCTTTTGCCCAAATTTTAATTTTTTTAACAATAATACGTGTAAAAAAGAAAAAAATTATACGTGTAAATAGATAAATAGGAGAGAATACAGGTAAAATTTAATTTTTAAAAAGAAAGAAAAATATAATTAATTCCACAAGGGAAATTCATTTAATTAGAATTTTTCTGTGGCCAGGCAACTTTAATCAATTATAACTTGAGTGGAAGCATTTTAAATTGTACCTAAGTAAGCCAGAAATTTCAGTACTTTTTCCTTTGGTGCCAACTCCTATGGGAACTCGATTAAACGAAAATTTTATTTAAAGTCGCTCTTTGTTTTTTTTTTTTTTTTTTAACAGATTTGGCACCTAATTAAAATTAATGTCCACAAATTGTTTAGTTCTAAGCGCTCTCCTTAATCGTTGGAAACAAGTACCCTTTTGAGTATATTTTAATGAGGGATTAATTAAATTAAAGGAATTTGGAGGAGAGAAAATAACTAAAAATTTTAGTGCGGTAATCGTATCATATATGAAAGCAAGAAAACGTGTAAAAAGAAAGGAAAATATATGAAAAAAATCTTCGTCTGAAATATTAAAATTATGAGAAAACGGAAGGAAAATTAAATTTTTAAAAAGGGAAACTTAAACGGGAAAATTTAATAAATTAACAAGAGTTCGGAACAGAAGAAATATTTCCTTTTTAAAAAAAGTGCCAGAGTGAAATTATGCAAAAAAAATCAGTGTTTAAATTTGTAGAAGAAAAGTAATAATTCAGAAATTCGATATATAAATACGTATAAGAACAAATTAGTGTTCAATTTCAAATTTCAAATAGAAAAATATGTAATAGTTGTTTTTTTTCTCTATATTGATACAGTTATATGTTTAATTACCTTGGTATATGTACAGTCATGTACTTAAGTCTTCATACACCCCCTATATTAGAGAAAACTCCTAATTTAAGAGCAATATAAAAAAAGTTCTTACAGCAAAAGTAATTTAATTCATTTTAATCAGTAATCAGTACAAGAATAAAAATTTTAATTCCCTTTAAAATTAACGGAATACACTAAAAAAACTAAAAGTAGAGAGGGACAAAAATGTTCATACAGTGTAATCTCTTTTGCTTTATTCCAAAGGTTCGCATTGTAACTTTCTAAAAACCGTTAGTTTTTCATATTGCAATGAGGTGAGGTGTTACTTGAATAATTAGTGGATATTTTATTGGTTATAAGTGATCAAGTGTCAAGATGAGTACGCGTAAAGAGCTAAGCTTTGAAATAAAGAAATTAATTGTGCAAGAGCACAAAAACAACAAATCCTATCTGGAAATAATCAAATTATTAAATTTGCCGTTTGCTACAATTCAGTATGTTATTAAAAAGTATAAAAATACTGGTTCCATCAAAAATATGCCAAGGCCAGGACGCCCGAAGAAACTCTCCAGAAGAGATGTAAGCTTTGTTTTGAAAGAAGTTAAAAAAAATCCGCGTACTACTGCCTCAAAAATTGCAAAAACTATTGCTAACACTTTAGACAAGACTGTTCATCCTAAAACTGTTCAGAGGGCGTTGCGAGCAAATGGTTATGCAAGCAGAGTTCCCCGCAGAAAACCTTTGATATCTGAAAAAAAATAGGAAACTACGCCTTGAGTTTGCAAAAAAGCATTTAAATAAAGGAATAGACTTCTGGAAAAAGGTTTTGTTTACGGATGAAAGTAAGTTCAATTTATTCGGAAATGATGGTCGTGGGAAGGTTTGGCGCAAAAAGAATGCTGCACATGATCCAAAGAATATTGTTCCAACAATAAATAAAACATAATGGTGGCAACGTAATGGCTTGGGGAGCAATAGCAGCATCTGGAGTTGAGCGGTTAGTGTTTATAGATGGTATTATGGATCGATACTATTATAAACAGCTATTAGAATGCAATTTACATCCGTCTGTTGATATGTTGGGTCTTGGCCAGCAATGGATTTTCCAACAGGACAACGATCCCAAACACACAGCGCACATTGTTAGAGATTGGTTGCTTTTTAAAGCACCAAGACAATTAAACTCACCTCCCCAATCGCCGGATTTGAACCCCATTGAGCACGTTTGGGATATTTTGAAAAGAAAAATTTATCCTACTGCCGTTACAAACAAGGAATCCTTAAAGCAAGCTTTGCAAAGGGCCTGGTCTCAAATAACTCCTGATATGACTGAAAATCTGGTCGCATCAATGCCAAGGCGTCTGCAGGCAGTAATTGATGCTTATGGTGGGCCAACAAAATATTAATTTTATAAAAAACTTTACTCAGCTTTCTTATTTTACATTTCAAAAAAACAAATAATTGTACTGTATGAACACTTTTGTCCTTCTTTATTTTTAGTTTTTTTTTTATCCATTGCTTAAATTTTTAAAAAGAAACCAAAAATTTTGTTTTTTTACGCTAATAAGTAAATAATTAAATAATTTTTGAAAAAAAAGGTTTGTAATGCTTCTCATTTAGCAGCCATTGAAAATTTCGGGGGTGTATGAAGAATAAAGTTCATGACTGTATGTATGTTTATTTTGAAGTATACAGGCCTGTCACAGATTCCGATCGGAATGGTTTCATTTCGTATTTTCAATTCCGATCGGTTTTGTTTTACCTTCTTCAGATTCCGATCGATTTAGCAAATTCCGATTTTTCTATTTTTCTCTTAAAATATAGCAACATAATGTATACCAAAACAAAAATAATGTGTTTTAAGCGAATAAGAGCAAAACAAATTGAAAAAATTGTAACAAACTGCATAAAAAAGTTATACAGATTAAAATAATTAATAATAAAAGAAAAATGCCGGGTTTAGAAATATTTCTTTTTAATTTGGTTTTGATGTTCCTATTGCCAGAATATAAACTTTTTGAAAATTTTTAATTTTTGTTGAAAAAAAAATTGTGGTTTAAGAGATAGCTTCTTTCAGAAACAATTACAAAAATGTTTATATTTTTAAGAAAATAAATTTTACAAAAATTATTTTTCAATAAAATAAATCAAAAACAATATTTGTTTACCATTAAAAGTGCTTTTAATTAATTTTTTTAAATTTAAGTCACTAAAAATATCAATTCCACTTTGGAAACTAAAAGTGGTTTAATTCCGCAAAAAATTTTCGTTTTACGTTTTCTGGAGAAGCAAAATACGGAATTCATTCCACTTTCGATCGGAATGGATTTCTGTGACAGGCCTGATAATTTGTTACAATTTTTATTTATACATACAGTTACGAGCAGATAAATAGGTTCACATCACATTTTTTGATAAATTCGCCTTTAAATAACTTAAACAGCGGTAATATACTACAATAAAGCGATATTTATTACATTAAACATAAATAATCATAATAAAATGTATTTAATTATAATTAAAAAAAAATGAGAAAAATTGATATATTTAATATATTAATTGATGCCTGTCGAGCAAATAAATAGGTTCATTGAAAAGAGAATGACATTTTTATACAAAAAAAGTGCAATTGAAAATCCCTTATTTTGAATCACCGCCGAACATCTCCGGGGCATTGATTCGACAAGTGACTGACAAGTCTCTAATGGAATTGAGTACCAAGCTTCCTTCACTTTTGTCCACAAATCTTCTTTATTTTTAGCCTTGAGTGGTACAATTTTGTCCTTAACGATTCTCCAAAGATTCTCAATGGGATTTAATTCCGGCGATTGTGAAGGCCACTCCATTAACTTTATATTTTTCTTTTGGAACCATTCTTTTACGATCTTAGAAGTATGCTTGGGGTCATTGTCTTGCTGGAATTCATACTTTAAAGGCATTTCCCACTCGGCATACGGAAGCATTACTTCTTTAAGAATATGCAGATAAAGATGTTTGTCCATATTCTCCTTGATCCAGAATATTGGCCCAACACCGTACCAGGAAAAACAACCCCATATCATTATGTTGCCGCCGCCATGCTTTATTGTCTTCGTGGTGTACTTTGGATCATATGCTTTATTTTTTGGACGCCTTACCCATGTTCTTCCATCAGGTCCGACTAAGTTTATCTTGGATTCATCAGACCATAGTATGTTTCTCCATTTTTTTATACCTTCCGGGCCGGTCCATTCAGCATGTACTTTTGCAAACTCAATGCGCTTTTTTCTTTGTCTGTTATTAAGCATTGGAACCTTCTGGGCCGATCTTCCGAATAAATTTTGTTCTCTTAAACGACGTCTAATGGTCCACTCTGATACGGGAAGCTTTAACTCATTTTTCAGCTGAACTGCGGACATAAAAGGATTACGAGTTGACAACATCTTAATGCGATCATCGTCTCTTTTCGAGGTTTTTCGCTGTTGTCCTCTTTTAAGTTTTTGTTTTGGAGGCTGCAATGCATTTCTTATCATCCCATTTTTTAAATTTTTAGAGGTATTTGCTTTAATAAGCTATACTAAAAGGCTGAATTTAAAGTTTTCTACAATAATTTTTATAATTTTGGCGTTTAACATTTTAAACTAACAAATTTTTCAAAGTGAACCTATTTATTTGCTCTTTGATTTTATACGGTAATTTTTTTTTAATTTTGGGCAATTTTTTACATAATAATTTAATTATTGTGATGCAGTATTAAAAATGGGTATTTGCTTTAGTAATTAGCGACTTTTCCTTTTTTATTGCTGTAATGTAAACTATAGTCAAACAAAATTGATTTATCATTTTGATGTGAACCTATTTATCTGCTCGTAACTGTACATATTTTTTTTTGGTGTTAAATTTTTTTTCTGTTTTATATACATATGTATATACCGCTTTTGTATCCAAGTTAGCTAAATCAAAAGAGTTTGTTACAATATTACAGCCTGTAAACTTGTTGGCTCTGTTAATAGATAATTATGAAGTTACCTTTCGCTTGAGTTAACATATTCTATGTAAATTAAATTTTTTAGTGTGCTTAAGAGAAATTGTAACTGTTGTAATAATTTCATATAGACATTTGTGTAGCAACATTTTTTTTATATTCATCAAGAGAAGAGATAGATCAGCACAAGCAACACCAGCATCGAACGTGCCTATAAAGATCTTTAATGGCTGAGAGAAGTTGGATGATGTAAGTGACTTTATATATTTGTTGATCTTTTCTTTATTTTTTTTCGAACATTTGTATTATTAGTAATTGTTAGGGTCACCAGTAAAAATATTTCTCTCAATTTTATTGCTCTTAATTTACATGATTTTTTTTATACAAATTTTTTTTATTTTTACTGGTTACCTTAATTTACTTAAATCTATTTAATTAATTTAATTTTATGTATGAATTTCAAAATTTTTAATATTTGTTACAAATTGCATTTCAGTACGATAATAAATTTTTTTTAGTTTAAGAAATTTCAAATTTATGAAAATTAATGTTTAAAATAATACCATGTATGCTTAAGCAAAATTATTTCTGTTTGGTTGTTTTGATCTAAGCGTTACAGCATAAAATTTGTGGGGTCATGGTAATATTTATTAAAGGTTTTTTTGTGTCATGACCAGGTTGGGTGGGCAAATCATCCCATCAATATCAGGTGATGATAACTTAATATTTAGCCATTGAATTTTATTGTGTAGCATGTGTTGGCACGCAATTTTTTATTTTTAAAATTTATAACAGTGACGATGTGGCAGTCGGTATAATGAGACTATGAACCTCCTCCCTATTTACGACGAGCAATAAGGCCGGTATAAAGGCGTGCCCTTTTCGTTATACTGATATTAACATCAGCCATTACTAGCTAATTTTTTTGTATAATTTTAGTCACTCTCTCATTTTGTATGAGTAGAATAAACATTATAGGAAAAAAGGGAAAAGTTTACGTGAAATTGGGCAAATAGTTGAGAGAACTCACTCTTTTGTACAGAGAGTAAGGGATAATTTTAAAAAGACTGGAGTTTTAGTATCCAAACCTCGTCCAGGTCGTCCGCCAAAACTTACTGACCGAGAAAAAAGAGTTATTGTTCAGTCGGTAAAAGAAAATCCGCGGTTAAACGCATCCAAAATTGCTGAAAATTTGAACGTTCAATTTCAAGACTGTGTCAACTGATACTGTACGAAGAATTTTAAAAAAGGCCAACTATCGAAGTTGTATAGCACGGAAGAAGCCTCTTGTATCCTTATGTAGTAGACAAAAACGAATTGCCTTTGCAAAAGAGCATGTAAATAAGCCTTTAGAATTCTGGGATAAGGTCCTTTTTCTGACGACAGTAAATTTTGCCTTTTTGGGATAAAAGGCCGTCAACTAGTTTGGAGAAAGCCATGTACTGCTCTTAATCCCAAAAATTTAAAGCCAACAGTAAAACATGGTGGCGGTGGTGTGATGGTATGGGGTTGCATGAGCAGTAATGGAGTAGGTAATTTAGAATTTATTTCAAGTACAATGGACCACAAGGCTTATTTACAAATTCTAAAAACTAATCTGCAAGAAAGTTTAAAAAAATTGGGTATTGAGGAAGATTATATGTTTCAACAAGATAATGACCCAAAGCACACTGCTTATAATACAAGGCTTTGGTTATTATATAATGTTAAAAAGCAGTTAAAAACTCCACCGCAATCACCGGATTTAAATCCCATTGAACACCTGTGGGATTTACTGGAACGACGAATTAGAAACCATGTGATAACTTCGAAGGAAATACTCAAGTCCGTGTTGACCGAAGAATGGAACAACATTAGCGCTGACTACACTAAGAAATTAGTCTCGTCAATGCCAAAACGATTAAATGAAGTTCTCAAGCAGCGGGGATACCCAACTTCTTATTAAAAATAACTTTTTGCTAATTTTAATGTATAAATTTTGTTACTTTAATTTATGTACGCATACTTTTGCCTACCCAAGAAATTGCCTATTTTTATTTTTTAATCCCAGCTTTTCTTATGTTAAGTTTTAACAACAATTTTTACTTAGTAATAGTTAAGTAATATATACAAGAACTCTATAAAAATAAATTCATCAGAAAATCTCTTTATTAGAAATAAAATATTTGTGTTTATTTTGAAATGATTTTGTTGTACGCATATTTATGCGGCCTAGTGTATGTATGTACATATAAAGTTTTCTACTACTAAAGTTTCTATAAAATAAAAAGAATATAATACAAAAAAGGGTAAGGAATACTTATATGGGTGTAGCAAAAGAATTCAGTCTTCAATAAACTCCTTTTAAAAGACGGATTTTTTCCTAAATAGTACTTTTATTGGAAGAAATTGGTAATTTTATTGGAAGAAATTCACTTATCTTTTTTTGATATGTGTTTTTTCAACCATCTTAAGTATGGTTTTTTCCTAAAGATTTCTTAACTACACATGTGCATGTTCTGTTGAAATAGATAGGTAAATACGAATGTATGTTGTCTTATGCTGGGATTCCCCAAATTTAAACGAATTCAAGAAATAAAACGAACAAAATTTAAAAAACAATTCAAAAAAAATTGTTCACGTTTTATAGCTATTTCACCTTGTTCACGTTTTAGAGTAGTCAATGCAAACATAAAAGTGTTCACGTTTCCGAGTCGTTCATGCTTCCGGATATTCACGTTTTCGCGAGTTCACTGTATAAGCATAAAGTTACTTGATTTTCACATGGATTGACGGCAGTGTATACATGCAGTTAAGCGTATTCGTTTAATTACCTCAAAGAGGCAATTATCCGTATTCGTTTAAACGCCTTCCACGCATAATTACCCAAAAATCTTGACATTTTTGTCGAGGTAATTATCCATAGAACACTGTATATTCCTTTTCGGTTTTTTTTCTTTAAGTAGTAAAAGGTATTTTTATTTTAAATGAATAATAATAACAAAAGGGATGGATGGGATACTTCGGACAAGGTAAAGTCTCTGATTGGGGTCAACCTGGCGGCCTCCAGAACGATCCTTGTTCCCGTTGTATTCAAGTCGACATACAGCCTCCTCGTGGCCCTCCTGGATAACATTCTAGCACCCGCTAGCTTATTAACTAATGTATGCGGCAATTGTCCAATCCCCTGGACTTTAAATTAGGGTTGTGCGTAGGGCTTGAAACCCACCACGTAAAAACAAAAATTCAATGAAAACTAAGACAATAGCCTCTAAACGGACTCCCTTCTATGTTAACGAACTTGGCAAACGTTTTAAGGACTATGATTTAAGGATATGCACCTGGAACGTGAGAATCCTTTATAGGGAAGGTGCCTCTATCCAACTGGCGGATGCTCTCACGAAATGTAGGGCTGACATCACCGCCATCCAGGAAATGCGATGGATAGGACAAGGTTGTACGAGGCAAGCAACATGTGACATCTACTACAGCTGCCATGAGAAGAGATGCGAATTTGGCTGCGGATTAGTAGTAAGTAAGAGACTTCGCCAGTATGAAAGTATTTTTGGCCCCACTGTCGGACAGTTCATTCTCCATAATTCCACCTCACCGAATGGCTTGAGACTGATCGATTTCGCCGCGGCGCGAAACATGGTAGTTTTTAGCACCAGATTCCAGCATCTCGATATCCATAAGGCCACCTGGCTCTCCCCTGATCGATCTACTAACAACCAGATCGATCACATTGTGATTGATGGAAGGCATGTTTCCAGTATTCTAGACGTGCGAACATTTAGAGGTCCAAACATCGACTCGGGCCATCACATCTTGTCGCAGCCAAGATGCGGTTACGCATATGCGCATCGAATACGGCACGCTCTAGTGTTCGGGGAAAGCTGGACATCAGAAAGCTACGATCACAGGAGACAGCTAGGTCATTTTCCGATCGTCTTTCTAGTAAGCTCCAAGGCTTCCCATCCTGTCTCGAAAGTATTGGTGGACAGTGGTCTCACATCTCTGACTCACTACGCACCACTGCTGAAGCAGTTCTTGGTTTCGAGCGTCCTCCCCGGCGAAACCAATGGTATGATGAAGAGTGCCGTGAGGCAACTGCAGCAAAGAACGCTGCCTATAGGAGAACGTTGCAGTCCACCACTACAAGAGCAACGGTGGAGGTGTACAGAGAGAAGAGAGGCGCCTGTTTAGAAGAAAGAAAAGGGAGCAAGAAAGGCGTGATCGTAAGGAAATCGAGATGTGCAGGAGTAGGAATGATGCTCGAAATTTTTACAAAGAGATAAGGCGTCTTACTACTGGTTTTAAACCCGGAGCAACCTCCTGCAGAGACGAACATGGTAATCTGGTTACAGATGCACATGGTGTACTGAGATTATGGAGACAGCATTTATGTAATCTACTGCAAAGCGATGATGATACAAATTCAGCTGCTAGAGATGCTGTGCCGGACCCAATCAATGATGACGTTGTGATCCCGTCCCCCAGCCATGAAGAGGTCAAGGTTGCCATATGGCGACTGAAGAACAACAAAGCAGCCGGACCAGACGGTCTGCCCGCTGAACTGTTCAAGTACCAGCACCAGCTCATTTGCATGGAACATGGAAATCTGGTTACAGATGCACAAGGGACACTGAGATTATGGAGACAGCACTTCTCTAATCTACTGCAGGGCGATGACAACACAATTTCCGCCCCTATAGATGCTGTGCCGGATCCAATCAATGACGATGACATTGAAATCCCGTCACCCAGCTATGAAGAGGTCATGGTTGCCATACGGCGACTGAAAGGTAACAAAGCGGCTGGACCTGACGGTCTGCCCGCTGAGCTCTTTAAATATGGAGGCGATGAGCTGGTTAGGAGCATGCACCAGCTCATTCGCAGAATATGGCTGGAGGAAAGTATGCCCGAAGATTGGAATCTCAGTGCCCTCTGCCCCATCCTGAAAAAGGGAGACCCCACTATATGCACCAACTACAGGGGTATAAGCCTTAAGTAAGTAAGTCCACCATTGACCAGATATTCACACTGCGCCAAATCCTGGAGAAGATCCATGAAAGTCAAGTCGACACACACCATCTTTTTGTCGACTATAAGGCAGCGTTCGATAGCCCAATAAGGGATCGCGTTTATGCCGCAATGTCTGAGCTCGGTATTCCTGCTAAGCTGATAAGGCTATGCAGAATGACCTGAGCAACTCCTGCAGCTCCGTCAAGGTAGGAAGGGACTTCTCCGAGCCTTTTAAAACCGTGCGAGGTTTCAGACAAGGCGATCCCTTATCCTGCGACCTCTTCAACTTCGTCATGGAGAGTGTTTTGCGAAGGGCGGGTGTACATCGTAATGGCACTATTTTTAATAAAAGTGTCCAGCTCCTTGCGTATGCCGACGACATAGACATCATTGGGCATACCAAGCGAGATGTCACCGCAGCCTTTAATGCTATTGAACGAGAGTCTGCTAAAATGGGTCTGGCGGTAAATGAGAGCAAGACGAAGTACATGTTGTCGACGAGTAAGGACGTTGATCGTAACGGCTCCCAGGTTACAGCCGGCAACTATACATTCGATGTGGTCAAGGAGTTCATCTACCTTGACACCGCCATTACCAGCAAGAATGATGTCAGTCTAGAGATCAGGCGAAGAATCACACTGGCCAACAGGTGCTACTACGGTCTCGGTAGGCAGTTTAGTAATAGAGACCTCTCTCGTGCGACGAAATTAACACTCTACAAGTCGCTTATTCTCCCGGTGCTTCTCTATGGTGCGGAAGCATGGACGCTGTCTTGTGCCGATGCAGCGGTCCTGGGGGTGTTCGAGAGAAAAGTTCTTCGTAAGATCTTTGGTCCTCTACGGCATGGCGATGAGTTTCGCATTAGAACCAACCATGAGCTGTATGAGCTCCTCGGCGATGTTGGCGTTGTCCAGCGTATTAACATCCAGCGGCTACGCTGGCTCGGCCACATTGTTCGGATGGAAGAATCTGCTCCAGCGAAAAAGGTTTTCGATGCGAAGGTCACTGGACGTCGGCGTAGAGGACGTCCATGTTTACGTTGGAAAGACCAGGTAGATGGAGCCCTGTCATCAATTGATGTGACCAACTGGAGAGGGCGTGCGCTTAGCAGAGACGCCTGGAGACTAGTTTTGAGGCAGGCCGAAACCCGTTAACGGGTTGTTATGGCCATCTAAGTAATAATAACAAAAAATATTATGTTTATCTTTAATGCTGATACAGTTTTAACAAAACATTGTAATAGGTTCAAGCAGGATAATATTGTTACGAATTATCCCTTATAATTTGTTTCATATACAAGGGCTCTTTATTGCAAACTAAGAACACCCATACTTTTCGAATTTAAAGCTTTGATTTGCACTCCATAACCTTTTATATACAATTAAATTAAATCAATATTAAATCATTCACCTCTAATTGCACTAAATAAGCATTAGGAAAAATATATGGAGAACCTCTCAGCTCTTATTACAAATGTTGACCTCCAATCAATACAGCCTGTCAATGATCTGCTCTATTCTGTTACCTCAAAAATAAAACAAGCGGCTGTATAAAAGACAAACAAGAAAATTTTCTAGCCGAAACAGAAATGCTTTGACTGGCAGTGTGTTCGTAATCGTAATTGTATGTTGAAAAGGCTCTATCAATACAGAAAGATACACTCAGCTACAAATAAACTGCGTTATTTTTGTGCAAGAGCTAGTTACAGAAAGCTTTGTAAAAACAAAAAACTAAAGTTTTAGAATGAGAATCTGAAAAAACTCAACTCAGTAAGGAACAGTAGTGATTGGTGGAATTTAACTAAAACGTTTAAAACTTCAGGTTTCATATTTCAGGCAATTTAAACGTTAATGATTTTCGTACCCATTTTAGTTCAATGCTAAACAGAAACGAAGACGAACAGGATATAAAGTGGGTCATGCCTTATTTCACAGATGTGTTTTTGGATTCCCCATTTGAGTATTATGAAATATTGGCTGCTGTAAGAAAATTAAAACTTAATAAATCTCCTGGTGAAGATGGGATACCGTAGAGTTTTATAAATTTGCCCCAACGTATTTTATAAAAGAGCTGCTAACTCTATGTAATAAAATTTATCCACATGAGAATATACCGTCGACATTCTGCAGAACTATTTTAATTCCATTATTTAAAAAAGGAGATCCGAATATATTTTCGAATTATCGGGGATTATCCTTAAATAACACAATATGTAAAATTTTTTATGTTGACTTTTCTTGTGCGTTCGACAATATCCCAAGAAACAGTCTATTTTAAAAACTTTCTTGTTTTAGATTATCGTCAAAATTTATCAGATTATTAAAAAATTCATATGAAAAAACTTAATGTCGCAGATTTAATAAAACAATTTACAATGCTAAAATAAAAATAGATAATGATGCATATACTAGAGTTATGTCAAGTCAAAAAATTAATCTTGGATGAGATAGATGTCGAGTTTTTGATGGAACAAACATATTACAGTGTTTTAAATGTCAGGGCTATAACCATAAAGCTTCTGAATGCAGAAATGAGGAAATATGTTACAGATGCCATGGAAAACACAAAAGTAGTGAATGTAATAAAGAAATAAAAGCTAAGTGTGCTAACTGCATAAAAGAAAATAGAAGATTAAATTTAGGACTAGATGAGAATCACGCTACAAATTATAGAGAATGTACTGTGTACCAAAATAAACTTAATTTAAAAAAGAAAAGAATAGGCATTGCAGCCTAACAATCAAAGCAATTAATAAAGAAAATACATGGAATATATACAAACATTCAAGGACTTCTAAATAATTTTGTTCATTTAGAAACAATTGTCGAAATAAATAAACCAGATTTTATAATTCTGTCGGAAACTCATTTGACTCATTGACAAATCATCAAAAACCGGTGGTGTAACTGTGTATTTTAAGAAGCAATGTAATATACACAAGTTAAGTGAATATGTAAAAGAATCCAAATAGGTGCGTACAGAGCAAAGATTCAGAAAACAACTTTTATATTAGCAATAGTATATAGATCGCCAAGTGCCCAAAAGTCTGAATTTTGCAACGATTTTGAAGAAATAATAGAAGAGTTATCGGAAGAAAACTGCATTATGTTAATAGTCGGAGACTTTAATATAGATTGGGAAAAAGACTTTTATAAATCTAAAATAGAAAGCGTTCTAAATGATAACGGTCTAAAGCAAATAGTTAATGAATATACTAGAGTAACAAAAAATTCCAAAACTCTAATAGACTTTGTTATAACGAATAATGAAGGAATTATAGCAAGAACTAATATAAACAATAAAATATCAGATCACGCAACCATAGATATATTTATCAAAAACGAAACTATTTTAAATGAACAAGTTCAAGAAATAGAAATATTTAAATATAATAAAACCCGTTTTAATAATGAATTAAGTGCAATATTAAGGTGTAATGAAGTTAACAATTTAAACGCTTACGTCCATCATTTTGATAATAGAAAGAAATTACATGAAAAAATTACATGAAAAATATAATAATAAATCGTTTAGTAATGAACTTAAGAACATGAAAAGAGAAAAGATTTTTAAATACCAATGCGCAATTAATGAAAATACAAATGAGGCATGGATTGACTATAAAATAATAAGAAATTTATACAAAGTAAGAATTGAAAACGAAAAAAATAAGTTTATAAATAATAAAATAAACGGTGCAAATAACCAAAAAGAAATGTGGAGAAAAATAAAAGAACTAGTTTTAAGAAACCCCAGATCTGTGATAAAATCTGTGATTTTTAAAAACAATGAATATAAGGATAATTTACAAATAGCGGAAAATTTTAATGATTATTTTATAAGCAGTATTAAGGAAATAAATAACTCCATTGATTATGTGCAATATGAAAATAATATACCTGTGATAAACAGTAGATTCAAATTTCGTGCAATAAATTAAGTAAGTATATGTAAGGATATCAACAACAAACCAGACTATAATAAAATAAATAATAAATTTATATTAGATAATTGGGACATAGTTGGCAATAAAATTCTTAATATAGTAAATAAATCTCTTGAGAGCGGAATAGTTCCTAGTAATTGGAAAGAATCAGTAATAACACCAATTGAAAAAGTTAAAAATACAGTGAATTGTGAAGAATATCGGCCTATAAACAGTCTTAAAACATGTGAAATAATTATGGAAAAAATTGTTAAAAATCAACTAGAAGAATATATAGAAAATCATAAAATACTGTCAAGATTTCAGTCAGGTTTTAGAAAAAAAAAAAACACTCATGTGAGACTGCTGTGAATTATGTTATAGATAGATGGAAGTATGTGAAGCAAAATAATAAAATTGTGGCAATTTTTCTTGATTTCAAAAGGGCTTTCGAAACTATTGACCGAGATATATTGATAGAAAAACTTAAAAAATATGGAATAAAAGGTAATGAAATAAAATGGTTCCATTCTTATTTAACTAATAGAAGGCAAATGACAAAGGTTAATGGTGTTAAATCAGAAGAAAAAGAAACTGAGTTTGGTGTACCTCAAGGGTCAATTTTGGGAACTCTGTTATTTATTATATATAAATGATATGGAAAATGTCATTGAAAATAGTGAAATAGTGCTTTATGCAGATGATACTCTGATTTTCGCGGAAGCCCAAACAGAAGATAGGTGCTATGAAAAACTAAAAATAGATATGCATAAATAATGGCTGAAAATGAACAAACTTAAATTAAATGAAAACAAAACCAAGCTAATGGAATTAAATATAAACAGTAATAGAGAATTCAATATTAATAATGTGATAATTGAAAAAGTAGATAAAATAAAATATCTGGGGTTCTTAATAGACAAAGAATTGAAATTTAAAGAACATTTAGAATATATGTATGTGCAAAAAAATTGAAAAAAAGATAGGTTTTTAATACGTATAAGAAACAAAATGTCTATTATTACTGCAATAAACATTTATGATACTACGATAAAACCACATTTTGAATTCGGATCAACTATAATGTATACATGTTGCACGGATAGTCAAATAAACAGATTACAAAAACTACAAAATAAGGCAATGCGGTCTATACTAAAATTCAATCGTTTTACATCAAGCAAATATATGTTAGATACATTAAGATGTATGAATATAAGCCAAAGAATGGAATATAACACATTAATTTTTATAAGAAAAATGGAGATGGGAGACGCGCCAGACTACTTAAGAGAACAACTAAGATATGTTGGAGATGTTCAAACGTACAATCTACGAAATAATCATAATTTTAGATTGAAGCAGTCAAACACTGTGAATACACAAAGATCTCTATTTTACAAAGGACTTAAAACCTAAAAAATGAAACAAACAATAATATTTTTAGAAAAAAGGTAGTTGATTTTATTAAAAATTTTAATGAAATTTGAGCTTAATAAAGAAAAAATGATTGAAATGTAATTTAATGAATTGTAATGAAAAAGAATTTAAAATACTACTAATAAAATAAAAAAAAAATTTGGAATGGAACCTGCTACTCTGATTATTTCGATTTTAATGTTGGTGTGAAACAAGGCTGTATACTAAGCCCACTTTTATTTTCATTATACCTAAGTGATTTACCGGAGGAAATGCCTGGTGGTGTACGCTGACGATATTGTCCTACTAGCTGATTCTCCGACTGAATTACAAGATATGATAAATACCCTGCATAATTACTGTTCTATCTGGAGTCTAACGGTAAATTTAAATAAATATAAGATAATGATATTTCGCTCTTGTGCAAGAATCTCAAAAAATTTGAAATGGCATTATGATCATGAAAACGTAGAAATAGTAAATAAAAATAATTATCTGGGAATTGATATTACTTATAATTTGTCTTTTAACACATATTTGAAAAAAAACTGGCAACATCTAAACTTGCAATCAATTCAGCATGGTCTAGGTATATAAATCATCCTCGTATATCGAAATATAACAAATTTAAAATATATAAGGCAGCATCAAGATCCATAATGTTTTATGGGGTACAGATCTGGGGTTTTGAAAAATACGATGTAGTCGAAAAATTATTTCATTTAATTTTTGTTTCGTCAGAAACGCTTTAATTAGATCAAAGTTAACGGCAATGAATATTTTTGGTAATTAAAGAAGAAATGATGTCCGTGAAGGAATAGTACACTAGCCAAACTGAACAATTGTTTTCGACTCCAGCTACGGTAGTCTCATCAGAGTTCTTTGTGTTCTGTGCATATTCAAGACCAAACATCAACTATTTAACTCACACTTTTCTGGAAATCGCATACTGAAATTATATTCTTTCATATGTATGTACATACACTTGTATGAGTTAGTCGAAGTAAAGTCACACAACAGTTTTTATCATATTCTCCTTTTCTTATCATCATTGCTGTTCTTGTAATTGTCATCTTATTTGGATGAAACATATGTATAAATATGATATTTATAATATTTTATATCATTGTTACTTATGGCTGTCATTGTAACATTTATTATTAGGGCAACCAAAAATATGCTCTATAAAATTAATTTTAAGCGCCTAAAATATGCATTGAAAAAACACTTTTAAGCGTTAAAAATATGCTCAATAAAACTCATAATACATACATATTATGTTGATGTAAAATTACGTATATTTTTTTCAAAAATTTCAAAACAAAAAAAGTAACAATTAGCCACCAACCAGATAAAATTAAATTCCTTTATATTTACATATGGCTCATTTTCGAGAAGAGTGACATACAGTGGTGGCCTTATAATTAGAAACGATGCTTAATCAAAATGAAATCAAAGTGTAATTTTTATTAAAACCATTACTAAAAATGACAAGCACCGCTATTCGAAAAGCACACCCTCCACATTATTGCCGCTGCAAAAAAACTTTGGATTTAAAGCTTGCACTTTAAAAAAATTTTGATTAATTTCTAAGTACTTGGTTTTTAGCTGGCCACGTAATTAGAAACGGTCAAGTTTTATTTAATTAATAAACTTTTTTTTATTATGAGTCCTAAATTTAAAATTCAGTAGATCGTATATAAACAACCTTAATACGTTTTAGTTTTCAAAACTGGAAAAAACAAGTGATGTACTCCATAAATAAGGGAGGGCATCTACAAGGTGTATCCAATGGAAAAACTGTCAATGTGGGCTATCGCACGAAGGAATTCATAATCCAAAAAAGTGAAATTTGGTGCAGTTCACTTCTAAAAGTAAACAAAAGAAGTTTTCAACCCCAGCCAGGAAGCATAGTGCTAGAAAAACTCCTCAAGTAGAAGATAAGATTATTTGCAGCATCAGTAAAGGTAACCAATTTCTGAATTCACACAAAATTGGGATGAAACTGGGCAACAAATGAGAGAAGAAATATTTACACGCACAATAACAATGCGTTTATAAGCATTTTGGCTTTCGTAGAAGCATTGTATAAAAGAAACCGCATGTCGCAAAAAAATATTAAGAAACACTGAGGCTTTGCAAGCAAAATGCTCAACAAAGATGCATGTTATCTGAAATAGAATTCTCACATGCAACGAATTTCAGAATATATTGTTTTCACCTGACGAAAAATCTTACGTAAGATGTTCCTCAGTAAAATCCTTAAGACTTTAGGTATTTTGTTAAAAGAGTGGTGGTGTATTATAACTTGGGATGATATTTTGTGGTGTGGTGTGAACCCATTCTTAGAATAAAGGTAAAAGTTGATTAACATCAATATAAAAACAATTTAAAAAATGTAATAGAACAATATTTCTCTTGAGAATATACTCGTTCTCAACATGATAACGCCTCAAATCAAAATTCTAAGTTAATGACTTACTGGATTCCGTATAAAAATATTGACTTTTTGGACTTATTATCGTAATATTTTTATCTAACCCAATTGAAAACTTATAGGCAATTGTAAAAAGGAATCACACGAACAACAGTCCAAAAAACAAAAAGTCTATTAGTTCCAAATGTTGCAGCAAACCTAGGGAAACATGTCTCTGTAAACATGTCAGCATTTAATGCAAAATTTACAGAGAAGACAAATATTAGGCAATATTGTCAAAAATAAAATATGTCAGAGAATATCCTATTAGAGAATATATTAATTTTTATTTTGTTTTGTGGCAAAAATTTTAAGTTTTGTGAAAACATTTGTGTCGTTTCTAATTATAAGACCAACATAAAAGTGGTATATTTTGTTTAAAGTTAATTTTTTTTACAAATGTTATCTCAGTTGTAAATATTTTTATTATAAATTCAATAATGATTTAATACTTTACAATTTATAGTATTTAGTTTTGGTATTGTGAACTTAATTTTTAAAATATATAAAGAAAAGAGTGTGCTGCTAAGTCGTTTCTAATTATATGGCCACCACTGTAACTCAAAAAACAAATTTTTTGAGTTGATAATGTAGAAATATCAAACGAACTGTAATTTAATACAAATTGTATTTTTATATCTTGTTTTCACTAAGTGGCGACCAAAAGTGTCTTGTACTTTTCCCATCAGATTGGCTAAATTAAAATGTTTAATCGTTTTTTTTTTTTAAGTATTAATTAAAAAAATTTTGACAGACAAAAATACCAAATAAATATGGAAAAAAATTAATTTAAATTATTGTTGCAATAAATAACAATCATATCGCTCAAATTTTGAAACATCAAGCTTTGTCGTAAAACTCTCTTGTACATCGAGAAACTTCTTTTGACATCAACGGTACAAAGCAAACGGTTGAAAGCAAACGTTTCCTAGCATAATTTCTTGCGTTGAGCTCAATATGTTTTTGACTTCCGAGGTGTGCGATATATTTATCATTATTAAGCAATTTTTTTTGTTGTTTTTATGGTTTTATGTAGTCGCCGTGGTTTAGTGGTTAGTGTGTTGGCTTACTAAGATATGAGCCCTGGGTTCGACACCAAGCTCTGACATCTTGAAAAAAAGAAATATGAAAAAAGTATTTCTTTCGGCGACTACCTCTCAGCAGTCTTCTGGCAAAAGCTCTGAGAGTAATTAATTGCCATGAACAAGCTTCTCAAGTCTGTCGTTCGGGGTCGTTAAACTGTAGGTCCCGGTACTCATGGATAAAAGTTTACACACACAACATGAGTGCTGCGAGAAGCTAGGCCGTAATCCTGACACAGGGTTGTAAAGGCCAGTTATGTATGTATGTATGTATGTATGTATGTATGTATGTATGTTTTATGGCAAATATTTTCTTTGCTGACACTGGTTTATTGCAAACTTTCAAAACAGAATATTCATATCAGTTTTATAATCTCAATATTCACTAACATATTATTTAGTCTGTTTGACACGGATTGCTTGATTTTCGGCATATTCTTACGAAAATTTAATTAATTTAAAAATCAACTTTTCATTTAATTTTTTATATCATGCAACTATTGCAATTTTTCTCCAATAGGTACAAAGTTGAAAAATACGTAACTTTTAATTTAGAGATCATTATTAAGCAATTTTTTTAAACGCTAATTCCCCTAAATGTTAAATTTTTATGCTTTGTATATAATTTGTTTTTTGCTTTCTAGTAGGTAGTCATTATTTTGAAAAAATAAAATTTGGTTATACACGTAAATTCTTCTAACATATGTAAAAAATTGTAAAATATGCAATTCAATTCTGAAAAAATTGAAAAATGTAAAAGTATGCAGTTATGACGAAATATGCAAAAATATGCCGTAACAAATAGAGGTTAAACGTCGTAGATTTTCCTAAAATGAATTAATATTTTGCTTGTTTTGTCAGTAACATTCAGAAAAAAAAAATGCTAATGCATATTATTGGTTGCCCTACTAATATAATGTATGCAGATGACAGAAGCCTATTTTACCCATATAAGTGAATAAAATACAGCCTTACTGCCTACGAAATTCTATAAATGTTCGAAAGGAACCACGAAAGTGGTTAAGGAGAATTATAATTTTCACGACTTCTGAACCATTACATAATTTGAATTATTTCTAAATATATTCCAAGTTACAATAAATTAATCACTTTAAGTTATTAATATTAGAATAAAAAAATATGCAATGATTTACATACGTTCATTCAACATAAGCTAACTAAAATTGGTTTCCTCACGGAGCACTTATCATAAGATGCCTTTGAGATTACAAGTAAAATATTACAAAAACAGCATGTCTTTGTTGTTGGTTAAGAACTGTCAAAAAAAACAAAAACAGTGTTAAAACAAAAACAATTTATATAAAATAGAAAAGGGTTCACAGTTCTCTTCACAATTTGTCTAACGTTCATGACACACGTTAAATTTTTTCACACGCACTTCTTGTCAAAATTTGTAGAAATTGAAAGATGTGAAGTAGGATGCATTCAATTTGATAGCAATTTTATTTTTCAAAATGCCGAAAAGAAGAAGAAATGAAATGGCCAATTGATAGTAAATTGAAAAACTCGAATGAAAAGCAAATTTGATATCTAGTTCGTTTCAATTTTAGTAAAAAGTATGAATGTATTGAAAATTGAAAGCCAAAAGTTGAAAGTGTAACACCCAAGTAAACAGTATAACTAAGCTGGCATGTCAAATGCACCTCATAATAACTACGCCATGACCACGATCATCCGAAACAAACGAAAAATTATCTTTGATTCATACGTTAGTATTGGTTCTTTTCACAACAAATAAGATCAATTTCTCTACATTCTCGCATAAACTTTACTGACGCGCAAATGTTAATATCATGGATGTAAATTAAACCAGTAAATATAGATAGAACTGCATTTTTTTGCATATAGTATTTTGTTGGGTATACTTGGGACACTTAAAAAAGACTAAGAAAGTATAAACTTATAAAAATTTTCCACTTACCGTCTTCTACTGCGACCGTGGCGATGACAATCTCGGGCATAATGGCCTCGATCACCACAATCATAACATTTGCTTTCTCCACCACTAGCAGCACCACCTCCGCCATTATTTCTTCCACCTCCTATACCTCTTCCTCCACTGCCGCCATAACGATCCCCACCGCCACCTCTGCGATCACTACCGCCACCACCACTACGCCCACTAACTTTTGTGCTTTTACCCGTGGATAATTCAACACGAGCTCGTCGACCACATATAGTGCGGCCATCTAAACCTTTCACAGCATCAGCTGCGTCACGAGCATCTTCAAACTCAACAAATGCAAAACCAGGTGGTGAACGAGCAATCCAAACACTTCGTAGTTGGCCGTATGCCCCAAATGCATATTCTAATTCATTTTTTCGAGCACTATTTCCTAGATCGCCAATATAAACTTTCCGATCACTTGGATAACGAGACATTTTCTTCGACTAAAAAAATAAATAAAACCGTTTAAATTAAACTTGACAACATTTCTATTTTGGAAGTAAAACAAAACCAGTAAAAACAATTTTTTATATATTCTTTTGTCTGCAGCCAACCAGCCAATACTCCCTGCACAATTTGCAAGGGTTAATAAAATAAGAATTAAAAAAATCGATTCCTTTACCAAATTCCGATTTATGGTTTTCATCTTACCATTTTTCTAATTTATTTTTTGCTTAATCTTCACTTTTATAATTAAAACTTTCAATTTATTACAATTACTTTATTATTAATTTATAAAACATGCTCTTAAATGAAAAAAATTGGTAAACGAAAAATTTGTCCTGCTTTTTCTTTCGCGCAATTATGCCAAACGAAGGAAAATTATGCCAAAACCAGTGGTGTTAACAATGCGATTTTTAAACTTCAAATTAGAGTCTTAATAATTTGTATAAACCCAGCTTTAGTTTGATACTGAACAGCAGGACTTTGTACAAACAAGAAATAGAGATAATACTTTGTATAGGTCCGATTATTTTTTTTTTGACGCATTGCAGTTAAAAAAATACATTGTATAGACAAATATGTTGGATTTTGTAAAATATCAGAGCCATCCCAAAAAAAAGTCATAACGCGTTCAGCGTTTACGCTGAACAGCCATTCTTAAATAAAAGCGGTAACGTTTTGTCAAAACATTAAAAGCAGGGCAATGCAAAAAACATATGCTTTTATAACAATCTTGTCTATTTTAATATTGTAATAAATATTCTACTGGTATTTGTGATGGTAAACTAAATGTTGTAGTACTATTTTATTAATTTTTATTATGTTTTAAACGCTCTTCCAAGTTTCCAATTCCAAAACGTTGCCGCCGCGTTATTTTGAGATAGTCCAAAGAAATTGTATGCACATGATGCTATAAACACAACAAAGGCTACCGACCATCGACTATAAGCTGTCAAAAATAGAATACATGTGTGCATATGAGAATAATTATTTTAACGGCAACACGACTACCGAACACACGACTACTTTTGTAGCCCGTAGCCAACTTAGAGCCATCCCTAAATAAAAGCGGCAAGCGGAACGTTTTCCAACGCTCAGCGCTAACGCTGAACCGCCATCCCTAAATAACAGCGGCAACGGTTTGTCAAAACATTAAAAACAGGGTAATACAACAACATATGACTATATAACATTTCTGACTTTTTTAATAATAAACTGCATTACTCTATTGGTATTTGTAAAATAAACTAAATTTTACAGTGTTATTTTATTTATTTTTATTATATTTTATTTATTTATTTTAAATTAATATTTATTATCTTCTATTTTGTTTATTTTTTTCCTTTACGAGTAAAACATGGTTATGCAAATAACATATCTTCATACCACAACCCTGTTTTTTTCCTATTTGTTTACATTTTAGTTGCCTTTTGCGGCCAACTTTACTACTAAACGC
Organism: Metopia argyrocephala; assembly: GCA_963576795.1. NCBI lineage: Eukaryota > Metazoa > Arthropoda > Insecta > Diptera > Sarcophagidae > Metopia > Metopia argyrocephala. The sequence goes on from OY756211.1 coordinate 12,537,288, forward strand.
TCTGTCAAAATTGGATTTTTCAATTGCAAAGCGTTGCCGCCGCGTTATTTTGGGATGCTCCATACAAATTGTATGGGCATGAGAAATTTTGACAGCTAGAAAACGCTTGCCGCTTTTATTTAGGGATGGCAGTTAGGCTAATTTCTATTTTTCTTGGCGACAATAAACAGTTTAGTGCTGCCAATACAATAAGATGCATGGAAAAGGTGTTTAGAAAACGCAATATATGAAATACATGCATTAAAAATGCGAAAAAAATATAAGTTGCACCACTGAAAATAAATAATCATTTGTTTACATTTTTTGTTTAGTTTTCATTTATATACATCAGTTTTTATTTCATTTTTAATTTATAATTTAATTGTGTTTTTAGTTTCTTGAATTTTTATAAGTTTTCTTCAGACATTTGTTGTTTTTTATTTCCTCACAATTTTACTTACAAAAAATATATTTTGTTTAGGTTACGTTCAATGTGTCAAAACAGATGTTTATTTTGTAGCTGTAGTCGTTATTATAATTAAGTAGCTGGCTACTTGGCTACTTTCGTAGCCAGCGATTTTTGTAGTCGAGTGTTCGGTGTTCGATAGCCTTTGTTGTGTTTATAGCATGAGGAATTTTGACAGATAGAAAATGCTTGCCGCTTTTATTTAGAGATGGCAGTCACATATTTTTCAATCAAATTCAAAGAATGCATTACGCTAAATATGTGTGGATTTAAAATTAGACCCAGTTTTTAACTTCATATTTAAATGACATTTAAATTTAAATGTGTCTTTGAGCTTTTCAGGTCAAACTTAAATGACCAACCTTGTCCATTTAATTTTTACATATAAGCACATGTTCTGGCCATCTTGTTTTTACGTTTTGCAAATAAAAATAAAACAATCAACAAAGTTTTTAATTTTTTTTTGTAAAAAATGAGCATATTATGGACAAAACTCGTCTTTAAATAATAAAATTAATATGCATTAATTACGTTCATTGTCATTAATTGATGTTTAAGGGGGGTTTAGACGGTAATACAAGTCGTACGTAAAATCAAAGAGAAATTATTACGAAATTCCATCCGTATTTTAAAAATAAGAGTAAAAATCTTACGACAGATATTTTTTGCGTTTACACGGTTGGTAAAATACCAAAACAAAGTAAAATGAAAACATAAAATACACATACACATGCACACAAAATTTACATGCATTGTGAATACATTTAACGCAAACAAACAAAAAGATAAAAATGCATCCCTGATCTAATGAAATGTGATGGATTTTTAAAAAAATTCAAAAAACAAAGAGAGCCGTACGACTGTCAAATTTTCATCCGTATTTTCTCTCAATGTCGTACGCTCTCATTACATATCAAGTTTACACGATACTATTCATTCTCTTCTACACAAAAATTTGACATGTCGTACGACTTGTATTACCGTCTAAACCCCCCTTTATCAATAGTATTTTTATTGTATTTCTGGTGTTTTATTTTCTTGCAGCCAATCACAGCTGTTTCTGGAAAAAATTCTGCAAAATCTGTTTACATTTGGGGGTGCTACCGTACTTTTATCACAATTAAATACAAACTTAAATTTATGACTGAAAAACTGAAACTGTATTTAAATGCCATTTTAGTTTAAATTAAATTTAACTAATTTCACATTTGAATATGAAGTTAAAAACTGGGCCTTAGTGTTGTTGCCGTGTTATAACCATTACTAAAACAAAGTGTACATACTGATCCCGGCGGACTTATCATAACCCGGGGTCTACACCTAATATCAACTTTGATATGATATGAAAGAAAACGTCGGCAGAGAAAATAAAATGCCATTTTAATATTTTTCTTCATATCTAACAACAGAACAATGTTGAAATATTATAATAGATGTGTTTCTATACTTTTTGGGTAAAGTTCGGTAAATAGAGAGTGAGCAATAATTTCCCTCATTTAGAGACAAATTTACCCAAAAGTACGGGAACTCAAAAAAGCAAATATTTTGCCCATTCACATAAAAATATAAAAAAAACACAACTTTATGCCACACACATATTAACATGTTAACTAAGATAAAAAAAACTTTTTTATATACATAAATATTTAATTAAATTATACTATAAGCCTTTCATTGCAGGTTTATAAATATTTTTTAATTAAATTTTTGAAATTTTTTTTAGTTTTCAGAACCTTTAATTTTTCTATTAATTTTTAAACAGTTAATTATTTGTTTACTTGCACAAACTAGCCCGAAGAAAAAGTACGGGCTATTTCGTGCATGAAGAAGAAGAATGTTAATCCCTCAAAACTTCTCTCATTTACCCAAATTTTGTGTGGGGGAACGCTTTTTGGTAAAATTGGAATCCCGCGGGAACAGACTTAATATTTCATTTTTTTTTCACAGCAATAAAAGAAAGAACATTTCCGGGTATTTTACTAGTCGAAATTTGTTTAAAAATAAAGAGAAAATTTTATTAAAATTAAATAATTTTGTGTATAATTATTATTAATTAATAATTTTTTTTATTTTTTTTATTATTTTATTGCTTTTTTATTAAATTTAAAAAATTCAATTTCAATTGTTTTTTTTTTTTTTGTTTCTCTATATGAGCTGTTTTTGACAGTTCATATCATGATATTGATATCGATATCATAATAGATATTATGATAGCTGATTCGCAGTCTACACGTAACAAAATTATATCGACAATGGAATTTGACGTACACAGATATAAAAATATTTCGTTTCATATCTCGTGGAGACCCCGGGTAAGGTGCCTTTGAGATTACAACAAGTATAATAGTAAAATAATATGGCTTTTTGATGTTAATCAGGGTAAAGGCCAATGCCCATTAATACAGGTCATTGCATCTCTCAGGCTGATTTAATGTAAATCTACCTGTAAACGTCAAAGTTTGTTTACATTTTTATCTTTTTTGTTTTTATTTGAATGTTTATGTTTTCAATCAGGGTTGCCAATTGGCTATATCTAACCAAAGTTGGCTACTTTTTTCTTACATATATATTTTCTTTTTGTGTTTTTTCTTTCTTTGAGAAGAAAATTGTATTTTTATTTTAAATGAATAATAATAGTTTTAACTAAACATTGTAATATTTTAGGTTCAAGCAGGATAATATTGTTATGAATTGTCCTTTATACTTCATTTTGTATACTAGGGCTCTTTACTGCAAACTAAAAATATAGATACTTTTGGATTTTAAAGCTTTTATTTACACTCTATAATCTTGTATATATTTATAACTAAAAAGAGTAATGTGAAGCCTTATTTATAATACCTACAGTTTTTCTAGTAATTGTTATTGTCTCTATTGCTTAGTTTTTAACTAATTCCACAGCAATAATAAATTTTTTATAATTTAAAATTTTATATAATTTTAAACGTACTTGATTTTCCGACATGTATTTTCTTATTGTAATAATTTTTTTATATAGCCCAAATGCTAGAAATAGTGAAAATACTAATTTAAGGGAATGCAATTATGATTTTGTTTTACAAAATTATTTCTTCGTAACAATATGTTTTATATGGGAGACTTTCACTTTATTTTACAGTTTATATCACAGAACTTATGTTGAAATTGAATTTTATATGTACAAAATTAGCCGACATTTAAATGTTTAGTTTTAATTTATTGAATTTTTTATTGAAATTTGTTTTGTTAATTTTACGGACAATGGCAACACTGATTTTAGTTTCTTTTCCACCATTTTCTGCAAAAACTTTGCGTGTGGTTTTTTCTATAGTTGTATTGTTGTAGAGATCATGGTGGAATTACTTTCAAGGTGGTGTTGCCAACCCAGCTGGGTTTTTTTTTGGTCATACCGCTCCTGTCAAAAGTTTTGTTTGTATTTATGTTTTGTTTACATTTTGCTTTGTGTGTATTCGTGTTTTTGTTTTGGTGTAGAAATATGTATGTTGTTAACAATACACACACACACTTCTCACATGTGCTTTTTTAATTCACCATACCTGCTTTTGACATTAAAGAGCTGAAAAAACAAAAACAAATTCCCTGTTGTTTTTGTACTATATTCACCTGCCACCACCTTGTAAGTAATTTCACCATGGTAGAGATGCAATGACCTGTATTAATGGGCCTTGGTAAAGGCGAATCCACTTATATGTTTCTAAAACATTTTTGATTTGGACCAAATTTCTTTATATGTAGTTCAGTATTGCCAAGACTTTAAAAAATATTCTACCATATTGCACTTATACTATGTTCAGGTATAAATTTTTATTGACTCAATATTTAGTTAATTGACAACATTATTTTAAGTGTTCAGGTATACGCAATTTAGCTTTCTCAATAATCATCAACCACTGCGGCAAAGAATGCCGCCTACAGAAGAACGTTGCAGTCCACCACTACAAGAGCAACTGTGGAGGTGTACAGAGAGAAGAGGAGGGAAGAGAGACGCCTATTTAGAAGAAAGAAAAGGGAGCAAGAAAGGCGTGATCGTGAGGAAATCGAGATGTGCAGGAGTAGACATGATGCTCGAAATTTTTATAAGAAGATAAGGCGTCTTACTACTGGTTTTAAACCCGGAGCAACCTCCTGCAGAGACGAAAATGGTAATCTGGTTACAGATGCACAAGGGACACTGAGATTATGGAGACAGCATTTTTCTAATCTACTGCAAGGCGATGACGACACAAATTCCGCCTCTAGAGATGCTGTGCCGCTCCCAATCAATGATGACGACGTTGAGATCCTGTCGCCCAGCTATGAAGAGATCAAAATTGCCATACAGCGACTAAGAAGCAACAAAGCGGCCGGACCGGATGGTCTGCCCGCTGAGCTTTTCAAGTATGGAGGCGATGAGTTGGTTAGGTGCATGCACCAACTCATTTGCAGAATATGGCTGGAGGAAAGTATGCCCAATGATTGGAATCTCAGTGCCCTCTGTCCCATCCTGAAAAAGGGAGACCCCACGATATGCACCAACTACAGGGGTATAAGCCTTCTCCCTATCGCATATAAGGTTCTTACGAGCGTATTGTGTGAACGATTGAAGCCATTCGCAATCTCACTGATTGGACCTTATCAGTGCGGCTTCAGACCTGGTAAGTCCACCATTGACCAGATATTCACACTGCGCCAAATCCTGGAGAAGACCCATGAAAGTCAAATCGACACACACCATCTTTTTGTCGACTATAAGGCAGCGTTCGATAGCCCGATAAGAGATCGCGTATATGCCACAATGTCTGAGCTCGGTATTCCTGCAAAGCTGATGAGACTGTGCAGAATGACGTTGAGCAACTCCTGCAGCTCCGTCAAGGTAGGAAAAGACCTCTCCGAACCTTTTAATACCGTGCGAGGTTTCAGACAGGGCGATCCCTTATCCTGCGACCTCTTCAATTTCGTCATGGAGAGTGTTTTGCGAAAGGCGGGTGTTCATCGAAATGGCACTATATTTAACAAAAGTGTCCAGCTCCTTGCGTATGCAGACGACATAGACATCATTGGGCATACCAAGCGAGATGTCACCGCAGCCTTTAATGCTATTGATCGGGAGTCTGCAAAAATGGGTCTGGCGGTAAATGAGAGCAAGACGAAGTACATGTTGTCGACGAGTAGGGATGTTGAACGTATCGGCTCCCAGGTTACAGCCGGCAACTATACATTCGATGTTGTTAAGGAGTTTATCTACCTTGGCACCGCCATTACCAGCAAGAATGATGTCAGTCTGGAGATCAAACGAAGAATCACACTGGCCAACAGGTGCTACTACGGTCTCAGTAGGCAGTTTAGTAATAGAGACCTCTCTCGTGCGACGAAATTAACACTCTACAAGTCGCTTATTCTTCCGGTGCTTCTCTATGGTGCGGAAGCATGGACGCTGTCTTGTGCCGATGCAGCGGTCTTGGGAGTATTTGAGAGAAAAGTTCTTCGTAAGATCTTTGGTCCTCGAAGGCATGGCGATGAGTTTCGCATTAGAACCAACCATGAGCTGTATGAGCTCCTCGGCGATGTGGGCGTTGTTCAGCGCATTAACATCCAGCGGCTACGCTGGCTCGGCCATATTGTTCGGATGGATGAATCCGCTCCAGCGAGAAAAGTTTTCGATGCGAAGGTCACTGGACGTCGGCGTAGAGGACGACCGTGTTTACGTTGGAAGGACCAAGTTGATGAAGCCCTGTCGTCAATTGGTGTGACCAACTGGAGAAGGCGCGCGCTTAGCAGAGACGCCTGGAGACTAGTGTTAAGGTAGGCCGAAACCCGTTAACGGGTTGTTATGGCCATCTAAGTAAGTAAGTAAGTAAGTAATAATCATCATATGACAATCAGCTGACAAATAACAACAATATATAATTTTTTGCTTGGCCACAAATCAAGTAAAGCTGCCTCACTGGCAGCACTCCACCCCATTCTATTTTTCTTTTTGTTTTTACCTATTTAAAACATAAATACATCATTATTTTTTATCAAATTAGAAATTTCATAAAAATAAACTTACCTTCCACCTGACTAGCCATCTTTTATTTGTCTTATTTACATTAGAGTTGCCAACCATCAACGAAATTTGTTCGTTTTTATTGGTAATGTACAGTGTTGCATTTTAAATTTTACACAATATTATACAAATATTCGTATTATTACGCAATAAATAATTGAGATTTTGTATGGAATATTGAGCTCAATAATGGCGTTTATTGCGATTTACGCAATAAAGGTGTATACCTGAACATAGTATTAAAAAACCTCCAGTCTTTAAATAAAACCGCTGTTTTAAACCGCAAAATTCTCATTTAACAATTAAAATTGCTTTAAAAAACTAAAATAACTTAAGTTTTAGTAAAAATGTCACATATTCTGTTTTTGATTCTAAATTTTATTTTTTTTTTATGTAAAAGCTAATTTATAATATAATACATAATTAATTTACATCTACCCATTCAAAATTATCATTAGGAGAACAATATATTTCTGAGGTAGCATACTAAGTTTAAAGTTTTCTGGAACCTCATATTCATGAGAGCACTTTTCATGTCGAAGAAGGCCATATCTAAAACAAGATGTTAATTAAAAACATAATAAAAGTAAATTCCCCTATTAATTAATTTACTATCAAAAGGCTAGTAACCATCTCAGCTTGCAACCGATTTCTTAATTTTGATTTTACAACATTAAATTGACTAAAAATTCGCTCAACATTCACATTGCAAAGCAAAATCAGCTAATTCCTTGAAGATATTATTTCCTGCAGAATCCTGATATGTTAAAACTTTGAGCCAAAACAATGTAGAATTTGAAATATTTTTTCATCTTATAATGTTGATGTTACCAAGCTGCAATAAAATTTTTTCAAAATTTTCTGGAATAGTACCAAATTGTTCCAATAATTGAATAACATCTTCTTTTTTTTTTATTGAAATACGTTATTCACAGAAGAAGTATATATTTCTGGTAATAAGATAGTTTGTAATGATTAATTAATTGTAAAAGCATAAAAATAATACTTTTTAGTAACCTTTGCATCAATTGTCGGAATGCACGCATAGCTGTCTTATTTCTGAATCTTTTTTAGATGTAATTATGCCATTGCGTTTGTATTTCAGTTTCAAACAGATAAATCAAATAACTAGGCTCAAAATAAATAGCAAATATTGGTATTTTAAATTTGGTTAAGTAAATACAAGGCCATAAAAACAACAAAAACAGCCAATTGAAAATATTTTGCAGCTAGAAAAACCGCTTAGCTGTTTTTTTTCCGAAAAATACCCGCAATAGGAGACAAAATATCTCCAGATCTGAAAAACCGCCGTTTTGGCAACACTGTACTCACTCGACATTGTGAAACAGAGTGGGCAACAAGCAAAACATTTCGCAATCGTTACAACAAAGTCATACACTTTTCAAAATTTTTTTAATTGTATTGTACATGAGCAAAACCAAAACAAATACTTTCTAAATGAGAAAGAGCGCAAATGACAACAATTAGCTTTTCGCTCTTGTGCTTGCTTTGTTATTCCGTAACATTCGTATAATTTGCTCTTTTTTTCTCTTCTTCTTTTCTTTTTCTCTTCTTCTTTCCTTTTTCTTCTCATTCATTTTTTGTTGTACCTACGCACAATTGAGTTAGTGTATTTGTAGTACTCAGAACAAAAACAATATACAAAATTAAATGGAACAATCGTTCTCACTGTTTCTGTTTTATTTTTGTTTTACTCATTGTGAAGAACACAACAAAATGAGATCAAACGTTCAGTTTTGTTTATTTTCCTACTCTATTGTGAAATAGGCTGATAATTTTTTTCGCCTAACTAGCGAAAGAGAGCACTTACTCGACATTTGAAATAGGCTGTTATTGTTTTTACATTTTTTTATGTAAAGCTATTAAAAATAAAGTTTAATTTAATTAAGTCTTTTCTAAGAATTGAATTTATATTTTATAATTTAATCATGTTTACGCACTTCTTTAATTTATTTTCGATTTTCTTTTGTTCTTATTTTTCTTTGCGACAACAACAAAAAATAAATGAGTTTGTTTACAAAATGTATGAAATCTAATAAAAGTGAGTAAACAATAAGGGTACTCACGATTGAATCTGTGCAAACTAAACTAAGCAAATTTGCTGTGCAAATGGCTATAGATCGTGAGCGTGCTTTTATAATTAATTGTATTTTTTGAAGTATTTGTTTGACTTAGTGCTGCTGGATTTATAGACTCAAAAACATCTGGCATCTTCCTCTAAAAATGCCAAAAACAACGCTTATTCTTTGAAAAGAAAAATAAGTTTATTACAAATAAAAATGCCTAAATGCTGCGAAAAGGAAAAAAATTATTATTTTTTTAATAAATAAAGGCAATAACTAAAAAAGAAAGCACGTGTTTTGTATGTATGAAGTAATATCATTTTTTGGTTTCAGTTGTTATCTTCACATTCGTAAATACATGGCTGTAAAAATGTTAAAAGTTTTTGAGCAAAAATACACAGCCAATTTACTTAAGGTTTTTTCAGTGCAATTAATGCAAATTTCAATTGCGTATATTTTGTTGTTGAAGAGAAAAAATTTTATGTATTTTTACACACTTTGCATCGTTTGCACAGTTTGCAAGGCCATTCGTGAGTACCCTTAATAATTTTTCTCTATAAGAGAGAAAAATGCCCAAAAGTACGTAAACGCAAAAAACCAAATATTTTACCCATTCACATAAAAAAAAGCCTATAATTCGACTTATACATGTTAACTAAAACAAAGAAAAACTTTATTATATAAATATTAAACTAAAATACATATACTATAAGCATTTAACTGCAGGTTTATAATTATTTCTTAATTTAACTTTTTAATATTTTTAGTTTGTGAAACTTTTATTTTTCTATTATTTTTCAAACAGCTGATTATTTCTTTACTTGCACACACTAGCTTTTTTGGGCATAAAGAGAAAATTTCTCTCATTTACCCAAATTTTGTGTACGGGAACGCCATTTGGTAAAATTGGTATTGGGCGCCTAATGTAGAGTAAAAAACAGACCTTATGTTACAAGCAGTGTTACCGTTGGTCGAGTAAATTTGCAATTTGCAACTTTTTTGAGGCCAGCGACTTTTTGTTCGACTTTTGAAAAGCCCCTTAATTTTGCACTTTTCTTAATTTTATGCGACTTTTTCTCCTTTTTTTAATTTAGCATTTCCAACATTTTCCTTTCATTTGCATCATAATTTGTACATACTTAAATCTTTTATTTCTAATTTTAATAATCAAACTTAAAAATCGCACACATATTATTATGTATTTATTTTCTTTATTTTCTTTATATTTTTGGCTTAAATTTTAAAAATACATACATATTTACAAAAACTTAAAAAAAAGTATAAATAAATTACATTTTCAAAAGGTAATTGTTTTTTTTTTTTGCCTTTAAATGCTTTAATATACACAGACTATTCTTCTTGCTAGATTTCAATTTGTTTGTTTTTATTCGCTTGTTTGTATTACAAACTATCGCATTTACTTCAATACATGCTTTCATTCATAAAGGAAATTCAAGACATTCCAATACATTCGAATGTCTCCATAATAATTGAGAATTATCAGAGTAAATTTAGATTTATTCTATTCTAATCGTTTATTGAGGCTGTTCGTTTCGTTTCGTTGGCTGCAAAACGAATAGAATGAATATATGTTTCGATGCTTGAATTTACTCTCAATTAGAGTTCATTTCTCGAATCATCCTTAATTGGCAGAAAAGCAAAACATTCATGCAGATCTTTAATGTGTACTATACTTAATAAAAGCAAATTAAAAAAGCAGCGGCAGCATATAACGGTAATTCAAATTTTGCTTAAGGCCTAGTTACTCAAACGTAAACGTTGCGGAACAGCTGTTCAGTTTTGCTTATTAAGCCTATGTGTAAATGATTACTCATACGTAAACGTAACGTTGTATTGCGGGCGAATCCAATAAATTTAAAATTTTTCTTCGTTTTTACGTATCAACTGTTTAAAAATTGTAAACCAAAATAAATATGATAAAAAAACGAAAATAAAGATGCACACAAATTTTTTATTGTTTAAATTTGAATTAACATGGATGACGAGAAACTTGTAGTAGTGGTGCAGGAAAGAGTTTTTATATAATAAATTCCATGCAGAATATAATAAGCCGGAAAAGAAGAAAGTAGCCTGGAAAGAGATTGGAATAGATATGGGTTTTTCAGGTAAAAATACATATCGTCGATGGAATTAAAAAATGCTGTAACTGACAAAACCTTAAATGTTCACCAGAGCCAAAAAACCTGTATGAATGTAGAACAAAGACACTGGTATTTTTCAAAACGCAGACGGCGTAAGTGAATTTATTTTCATCGTAGAAATCTGGCACCGGAAGCAATCGACGTGGATCTTTTTTCTGATAAAAATGAGGCAAAAAACGTATTTTCGATTTTTTGTCAGTTACAGCGTTCTTTAATTCCATCGACGATATACTTTTAATTATAACTTAATAATTGTATGTAATAACAGAAAACTTTTTGTTGAAGATGAGCTATGTTCAAAGAGATGGACATCTCTTCGAGACCGCTATGCCAGAGAAAAGCGGTTGTGTGCCACTCCGTTTTTTCTTCTCATTCACTCCGTTTTTCTTCTTATTTGCTTTTTCTTTATATTTTTCAATTTACCATACCCATATTTTAATACGAACGCCAAACAATATGGCACAACTCTGGCATAAATTTCGTATGGTGTTGCAACGTTTTTTTTATATGGCTTGGACCCATGGTGAAATTACTTACACAATTTGTTTTTGTTCGGACCATGGTGAATTTATGTACAAGGTGTTGTTGCCAACGCAGCTGTTTTTTTTTTTTGTCATACCGATCCTGTCAAAAGTTTTGTTTATATTTATGTTTTGTTTATATTTTGCTTTGTGTGTATTCGTGTTTTTGTTTTGGTGTAGAGACATATATGTTGTTAAGAAAACACACACACTTCTGACATGTGCTTTTTTAATTCACCATACCTGCTTTTGACATTAAAGAGCTGGAAAACCAAAAACAAATTCCCTGTTGTTTTTGTACTTTATTCACCTGCAAGCACCTTGTTAGTAATTTCACTATGGGTTCGGACCAAATTTAAAATTAATTTAAGTCAAGCTGAGAGTACTCGTCACGAAATCAATTTTCACGCTCTCTGAGAGAAATGTCAAACTACATCAGTGTTGCCAAGACGGCGGTTTTTCAGCTAGATCTGGAGGTATTTTGTCGCCTATTGCGGGTATTTTAAAAAAACCGCTAAGCGGTCTTTCAAGCTGCAAAATATTTTTAGTTGGCGGTTTTTTGTGTTTTTTTATGGCCTTGTCACAGTGCATACAGTGTCGAAACTCCAACAACTATAACAAGAACAACACACAGCAAGATAGCCACAACAAAATTCTCGCACACACAACATCACAGTGTATAAGAAGATAGCCACAACAAAATTTTTAGCATACACACAACATCACAGTGTATAACAAGATAGCCACAACAAAATTGCACACACAATATTACAGTGTATAATAAGATAGCCACATTAAAACACAGCTAATTTTTAACTTTTTGAGCTGTCATTTTCTTCATCACTGTGGCCTTGTACTTTCTTAAACAAATCTAAAATAGCTATATTTGTTATTTACTTTTTTAAGTGTATGCGGTACACAAAAACAATTAAAATCGAATGTTTTAAAAATTAGATAAGGCCCAGTTTTTAACTTCATATTTAAATGTGAAATTAGTTAATTTTAATTTAAACTTAAATGGCATTAAAATACAGTTTCAGTTTTTCAGTCATAAATTTAAGTTTGTATTTAATTGCGATAAAAGTACGGTAGCATTACCAAATGTAAACAAACTTTGCAGAATTTTTCGCAGAAACAGCTGTGATTGGCTGCAACAATATAAAACTCCAGAAATAAAATAAAAGTACTATTTATAAACATCAATTAATACCAATAAACGTAATTAATATATATTAATTTTTTTATTTAAAGACGAGTTTTGTTCATAATATGCTCATTTTTTATAAAAAAATTGCTGATTGTTTCATTTTTATTTGCAAAACGTAAAAACAAGATGGCGAGAACATGTGTTTATATGTAAAACTTAAATGAAACTTAAATGGACAAGGTTGGTCATTTAAATAGCATTTAAGTTTCATTTAATTTTGCGCTGAAAAACTCAAAGTTGCATTTAAATGGAATTTAATTTTAAATGACATTTAAATATGAAGTTAAAAACTGGGCTTAAGCTTAGTTATTTAGGTTATCTGTTCAAAACTAAAATATAAACGCAATGACATAGTTACCTCTGAAAAAGATTTAGGAATAAATAAGACAGCGATGAGTGTATTTTTTTCGCTATTGAGACAATTGATTCAAAGGTATTTTTTTATGCCTTTACTTACTTACTTAGCTGGCCATAACAACCCGTTAACGGGTTTCGGCCTGCCTCAAAACTAGTCTCCAGGCGTCTCTGCTAAGCGCACGCCCTCTCCAGTTGGTCACATCAATTGATGACAGGGCTCCATCTACCTGGTCTTTCCAACGTAAACATGGACGTTCTCTACGCCGACGTCCAGTGACTTTCGCATCGAAAACCTTTTTCGCTGGAGCAGATTCTTCCATCCGAACAATGTGGCCGAGCCAGCGTAGCCGCTGGATGTTAATACGTTGGACAACGCCTACATCGCCAAAGAGCTCATACAGCTCATGGTTGGTTCTAATGCGAAACTCATCGTCATGCCTTAGAGGACCAAAGATTTTACGAAGAACTTTTCTCTCGAACACCCCCAGGACCGCTGCATCGGCACAAGACTGCCCGAGAGAGGTCTCTATTACTAAACTGCCTACCGAGACCGTAGTAGCACCTGTTGGCCAGTGTGATTCTTCGCCTGATCTCTAGACTGACATCATTCTTGCTGGTAATGGCGGTGCCAAGGTAGATGAACTCCTTGACCACATCGAATGTATAGTTGCCGGCTGTAACCTGGGAGCCGTTACGATCAACGTCCTTACTCGTCGACAAGATGTACTTCGTCTTGCTCTCATTTACCGCCAGACCCATTTCAGCAGACTCTCGTTCAATATCATTAAAGGCTGCGGTGACATCTCGCTTGGTATGCCTAATGATGTCTATGTCGTCGGCATACGCAAGGAGCTGGACACTTTTATTAAAAATAGTGCCATTACGATGTACACCCGCCCTTCGCAAAACACTCTCCATGACGAAGATGAAGAGGTCGCAGGATAAGGGATCGTCTTGTCTGAAACCTCGCACGGTATTAAAAGGCTCGGAGAAGTCCCTTCCTACCTTGACGGAGCTGCAGGAGTTGCTCAGGGTCATTCTGCATAGCCTTATCAGCTTAGCAGGAATACCGAGCTCAGACATTGCGGCTTATTGGGCTATCGAACGCTGCCTTAGAGTCGACAAAAAGATGGTGTGTGTCGACTTGATTTTCATGGGTCTTCTCCAGGATTTGGCGCAGTGTGAATATCTGGTCAATGGTGGAATTACCAGGTCTGAAGGCGCACTGAGAGATGGCGAGTGGCTTCAGTCGTTCACACAATACGCTTCTAAGAACCTTATATGCGATAGGGAGAAGGCTTATACCCCTGTAGTTTGTGCATATTGTGGGGTCTCCCTTTTTCAGGATCGGACAGAGGGCACTGAGATTCCAATCATCGGGCATACTTTCTTCCAGCCATATTCTGCAAATGAGCTTGTGCATGAACCTAACCAGCTCATCGCCTCCATACTTGAAGAGTTCAGCGGGCAGACCGTCCGGTCCGGCTGATTTGTTGCTCTTCAGTCGCCATATGGCAGCCTTGACCTCTTCATGGCTGGGGGACGGGATCACAACGTCATCATTGATTGGGTCCGGCACAGCATCTCTAGCAGGGGAATTTGTATCATCATCGCTTTGCAGTAGATTACAGAAATGCTGTCTCCATAATCTTAGTGTTCCTTGTGCATCTGTAACCAGGTTACCATGTTCGTCTCTGCAGGAGGTTGCTCCGGGCTTAAAACCAGTGGTAAGACGCCTTATCTTTTTATAAAAATTACGAGCATCATTTCTACTCCTGCACATCTCGATTTCCTCACGATCACGCCTTTCTTGCTCTCTTTTCTTCTTTCTAAATAGGCGTCTCTCTTCCCTCCTCTTCTCTCTGTACACCTCCACCGTTGCTCTTGTAGTGGTGGACTGCAATGTTCGTCTATAGGCAGCGTTCTTTGCTGCAGTGGCCTCACGGCACTCTTCATCGTACCATTGGTTTCTGCGGGGAGGACGCTCAAAACCAAGAACTATTTCGGCAGCGCTGAGCAGAGAGTGAGCGATGTGAGACCATTGTCAACCAATACTTTCGAGAGAGGATGGGATGTAATTGAGCTCGTTAGAAAGACGATCGGAAAACGACCTGGCTGTCTCTTGTGATCGCAGCTTTTTATGTCCAGCTTCCCTTGAACACTAGAATGTGTCGTATTCGACGCGCATATACGCAGTCGCATTTTGGCTGCGACAAGATAATGGTCGGAGTCGACATTTCGACCTCTAAATGTGCGCACGTCTAGTATACTGGATACATGCCTTCCATCAATCACAATGTGTTCGATCTGGTTGTTGGTAGATCGATCAGGAGGGAGGCAGGTGCCCTTATAAATATCGAGATGCTGGAACCTTGTGCTACAGACTACCATGTTACGCGCCGCGGCGAAATCGATCAGTCTCATACCGTTCGGTGAGGTGGAATTATGGAGACTGAACTGTCCGACAGTGTGGCCAAAGATACCTTCACGTCCAACTTTCGCATTGAAATCGCCGAGGTCAATTTTGGCGTCATGTGCCGGACACCTATCGTATACATCCTCGAGCTTTGCGTAGAAAGCATTTTTGACCGCATCATCCTTCTCTTCCGTCGGGGCGTGCACGCAAATAAGGCAGATATTATAAAACTTTGCCTTCATTCGGATCGTAGCAATTCTTTCGTTCACGGGGGTGAACTCCGAGACAAGATGGCGAAGTCTCTTACTTACTACTAATCCGCAGCCAAATTCGCATCTCTTCTCATGGCAGCTGTAGTAGATGTCACATGTTGCTTGCCTCGTACAACCTTGTCCTATCCATCGCATTTCCTGGATGGCGGTGATGTCAGCCCTACATTTCGTGAGAGCATCCGCCAATTGGATAGAGGCACCTTCCCTATAAAGGGTTCTCACGTTCCAGATGCATATCCTTAAATCATAGTCCTTAAAACGTGTGCCAAGTTCGTCAACATAAAAGGGGGTCCGTTTAGAGGCTTTGGTTTTAGCTTTCATTAAAGAATGTTTTTACGTGGTGGGTTTCAAGCCCTACGCACAACCCAAATTTAAAGTCCAGGGGATTGGACTTTTTATGCCTTTACCACCAATTAATCATTACAAACTTTCTGATTACCAGAAAACAGAAATATTTTGTCAAAAAGAGATATTTTTTGGTGAATAACGTACTTCAATAATAATAACTTATTCAATTATTGGAACAATTTGGTAGTAGTCCAGAAAAAATTTTATTGCAGCTTAAGGGGGGTTTAGACGGTAATACAAGTCGTCGTAAAATCAAAGAGAAAATATTATGAAATTCCATCCGTATTCTAAAAATGAGAGTACTAATCTTACGACAAAGTAAAATGAAAACATAAAATACACATACACATGCACACAAAATTTACATGCAGTGTGAATACATTTAACATAAACAAACAAAAACATAAAAATGCATCCCTAATCTAATGAAATGTGATAGTTTTTGAAAAAATTTCAAAAAACAAAGAGAGCCGTACGACTTTCAAATTTTCATCCGTATTTTCTCTCAATGTCGTACGGTCTCATTACATATCAAGTTTACACTATACTATTCATTCTCTTCTACACAAAAAGTTGACATTGGATTTTGTCGAAACAAAATGTAATGGTCATGGCGCAATTATCATAAGGTGCCTTTGAGATTACAACAAGTAAAACAGTAACAAAAACAACACAGCATTTTGATGCTTGTTAGGGTAGTTAACTGTCAAAAAAACCAAAACAAAAAGTATGAAAACAAAAACAATGTACATAAAACAAAGCAAAAATTGACAACTATATTCACAAATTGGCTGAAAAGAAAGTAGCTCAGCTGCCATGTCAAATGCACCTTATAATCAATACGCCATGGTAATGGTTTTTGGTCTGATTGTCAAAATATCAAACGTAAAATGTTTTGTATTACATTTTGCTTTTACACTATTACATTTCAAATAAAATGGAAACAACAGCGGTTTGTATTTTTCTCTTTCTCAAACGATGGACATATTGATACGGCAATATTTGTTTTATTAATATTTCATAACATAAGCCATATTTAATTATTTTTACAACAAATATTTATAATTTATTTATTGTTAAAGGGAAAGAACTTGAAATGTTAACTATATTTTGTATTTTTGTAGTTATTTAATAAAAAAAGGAAAAAGCAAAATTATGGTGAACAATTTCCAGTTTTCCAACCCTGATTTTTTCTTATATTTGTGTAAAAAAGCAACTTTGATAAAATGAAAAATCTAATGGTTTAGAAAAATTTCTAAGAATGATGAGAGCCATACGACTATCAAATTTCTATCCGTATTTTTTGACAATTCATTACATATTGTTTTCACACTATTATACTTTTTCATTTTATTTGAGTTTTTGACATTTCGTTATACTCAGTGGGATAGTGTAAAACCACCTTTAGTAACATCAACATCATAAGATGGAAAAATATTTCAAATACTACATTGTTTTAGTTCGAAGTTTTGGCATATAAGGATTCTGGAGCAAATAATATCTTCAAGGAATTAGCTGATTTTGCTTTGCAACTCTTTGCATACCATGACTTTGCATTAAATGACGATTTGCAAGTTTTTAGTTAACTTAATGTTGTAAAATCAAAATATAGAAATCTGTTGCAATCTGAGATGGTTAATAGCCTTTTGACAGTAAATTAATTAATACGGGTATTTAATTTTATTATGTTTTTAATTAACATATTTTTTTAGATATAGCCTTTGTCGACATGAAAAGTGCTCCTATGATTATGATATTCCAGAAAAGTTTTTAAATATAGTATGATATCTCAGAAATTTATTGTTCTTAAAATGATAATTTTGAATTAACTTATATCTAGTTAATTATTTATTTATAAAATAGCTTCTACATAAAAAGTGAATAAAATTTAGAAACAAAAACAGAATATGCGACATTTTTACTAAAATAAGTTATTTTTCTTTTTTAAAACAGTTTTGCTGAATTAATTGTTAAATGAAAATTTAGCGGTTTAAAATAGCGGTTTTATTTAAAGATTTAGTGGTTTTTGACGATTTTTTAAATGCAGTCTGGTAGTATATTTTTTAAAGTCTTGGCAGCACTGAGTGTGAGGCAGTGACGGATAATGCAAAAAATAATAAACAAAATTACTTTTATCTGCTTTCATACTTTATAAAAAAAATTACCATGGTTTGTGAAAAATGTGAAGAAAAATTAGCTAAAATTGCAACACCAGATCCCTGGAAAACAGGCCCATCTCGTAAAATAAATGAAAATAAAGCCTTGACATCTGCTAGAGATAGACATAATCCGATTGGTAAAACACTGCCGCCATGCCGGTAATATTTATTATTTATTTGGCAAATTCTTTTAATAGTAAATGAGGTTAACAAATATATATCTATATTTTAAATTTTATTTAAATTAGATAATTTTTTTAATTAAAATTAGTTTGTTTACAGCATTTGTCGGCAAAAGGTTCATCAGGCGGGATCACATTATTGTCAAGCGTGTGCATACAAAAAGGCTATTTGTGCTATGTGTGGAAAAAAGCTAATGAGTACAAAAAACTACAAACAAAGTTCAACGTAACAGCTTTTTTTCTTATATTTTTTAAATATACATTTTATTTAATTTTATTAAGAGGTATTGAAAAAAAACAACATTAATAAAAAAATTATTGTTTGTCTTTAGAAACCTGAATATTTTCGCTTTCTTTGTCTTTATCCTTCTTCTTCTTTTGTCCAGAAAAGGCATAACTTAAAGCTTCTTTATTAAATTCTAATGGCATTATGCCTAAATCACCACTGTAACGATTTTTTACAATTTGCAGGTATTTCTTGCCTTTTAAACTTGTTAAACGCTTATCTTGGATAATTAAAACATTATCAGCTTCTTGACTAGCCTTAGCTGAACCAAATATTGAACTAGTAGTTAAATCATCTTCTTGTCTTTCTTTCCTTGGATGCATAACTAGTGTAACATGTACATTATGCTTCGTTGCTAAGGACCGAAATGCGGCAATAATATTATCTTGCTCCCAAAATTTGTCAGTCCGGTACGTATTTGAAATTCCCATCATAAATTGTAAATTATCTATTATTACATGATTTATATCATGAACATATTGCGCATGTTCTATAGCATCCATTACAATTTTTAATGGTTGTTGTCCATGAAATGTCATAAAGTACATAGGATATTTTTCGAATTCGGTAGCCCAGTGCTCAAATTCATGCAGTTTCTTTTCTAAAGAATAGCCAGCGAATTGCCTAAGCAATGTAGATGCTAAACGGGCATTTCGTATTTCAAATGAACCCCATAATGTGGAAACGCCTTGAAGAGCTAAATCTAATGAATATTCACTCATAAATGTTGTTTTGCCACTGCCAGTTGGTCCTGTTATTATAGTTAATTCACCTTTACGATGTCCCTTAAGCAGTTTATTAAGCAAAGGAAATCGTTTCCATTTAACTCCATTCACTTTTTCTATATTTTGCAATTCGCTTAGAACATCATTTCTTAAGGAACTAAAAGTAGTAATCGACTTGTGTCTTATAGGTGTTGCCTTTTGCAAAATGTGACTAATATTTAAACCTTTTTTTTGAGCAGCGAAAGGTGACGGTTCAGTTTCGGTGGGCCTTATTATTAAACATCGTTTTTCGTCCAACTTGTTAGCAAATGTTTTCGCGGCGTCCCAACCAGTGGAATCACATTTAAACCATAGTACAAGTTCTTTAAATTGTTCTAAGCTAGGCAAACATTCCTGAGGTAGGCATTTTAGTCCATATGGCAAGCATACAATACAATCTGTAAGGCACTGATAAAAATATTAAATCTAAAAGAAATTTTTCTTTTCAGACTTACGGGTTTCAATGTGCTGAGCTACGAGTACCAAAAAGTCTAATAAATTGGATACAATTACGGCCTTTCGTTTATTCGGTTGTCCGTAAAATAAAACTCCGGAAGTATTTTCGCCTTGAAAACATTCTTCCCTCTTATCGGCTAAATGAAACAATTTTTCACCTACTATTCTTCCTGCAGCGTTTCTTAATTGGAATTGTAATACGTTTTTTTCATTATTATATGACGCATTTAGCATTTCAAAATCTAATAATTTCAGTCCTTTTATTTGTAAAGTTTGGCATACATTTTCGGGAACAGCTCCATACCCGCTTCTTTTTGTTTTATATTCTTTAAGAACTTCTTTGCTTTCCACAATCGTTTTTGACTTTATATAAGAATTTTTTGCTTCCAGGAGTGGAATTTTTACGTCACAGTTTGGACAATTAAAGCTTCCAGTACGTTTATTTACGTAAGCCCACTTTTCATCTTTGTCGGCTTTTTTGCACAATTTACATGCCAGCTGAAAGCACGTGTGACCGTCTTTATAATTTACGTTCGAAGATTTAATTATTTTTTTGAATTCTACATAATGCTTTAAATCTTCTACTGTTTCAGTAGAATCGAGTTCCAATGATTTTGTAGTGCAAAAACACCGACTTTCAATATATCTTTTAAAACCATGAGCTTGAAGCAAATGTTGGTAAACAAAGCGCCTAAAAGTCGTTGACATTACGTATAAATGAAACAGTGACGGCGATTTGTGGTTGTTGGAATTTTAACACAAAAAAATTAAAGTTGCCACAAACAACGAAAATGTTTAATTAACATTAAAAAGAATAACCGAATGAGAGCAAAAATAATAAAAACAAAATTTTTTAGTGATATATAACAAATTTAAACGTTAATACTAAATTAATATACATATAAACTTTTAGTTAAACTTCAGGTCAATTAAAATAATTATAATTTCGATATTTCGCTACTTCTCTGCGTAGCTTCTTCAGGAAATATTTATTGTGTTAAATTTTTTTTTAAATAAATACATACATACTTAAAGTGGAAGTACATAACAAGCGTTCTGAGCGCCATGCGTTGCAAGCTTATGTCAAAAAAAGTTGAAATAGTGTATTTTCATAAAGCAAAGTATGCAACACTGCTGACGCGAGAAATTTGACCAACTTTTACAGGCGTTGACATGGTGGAATTACTTACAAGGTGGTGTTGCCAACATAGCTGGGTTTTTTTTTTGTCATACCGCTCCTGTCAAAAGTTTTGTTTATATTTATGTTTTGTTTACATTTTGCTTTGTGTGTGTTCGTGTTTTTGTTTTGGTGTAGAGACATGTATGTTGTTAAAAATACACACACACACTTCTGACATGTGCTTTTTTAATTCACCATACCTGCTTTTGGCATTAAAGAGCTGAAAAAACAAAAACAAATTCCCTGTTGTTTTTGTACTATATTCACCTGCCACCACCTTGTAAGTAATTTCACCATGGACGTTGACAGCTGAAGGAATGAAAAAAAAAAAAAAAAATGAAATCACTAATACATATAAAAAAACGTGTTTACGTTTTTATGTAGAAAAAAGAAGACTGTTTAAAAAATATAGAAGAATTAGTTGTGGTTTTATGATTGGCTTGTGAGAAAAACATTTTGTTTAAAAAAATATAAAATTTTTGTAAAAAATACATTTAAACTTAATAATAACACATATTTATTATACATATATATATACACTGCCGCTCACTTGAATAGGTTTACTATTTTCATTACATTCAAATTAATTTTTTTCTAAAAGTAATTAAGTTTTTAGTTATATTATTTTTTAAAATGGTAAAATATTGGATTATGTGTTTTTATAATAAAAAAAATTGTTTCAATAATTAATAACTGAATTTTAGTAATTTTTTTCCCAAAACGAATATGATTTTCAGCACAATTTTTTGGGTCATTTGAATAGGTTCACTATCATTAATTTAAAAAATTAAAGAAAAAAATGATTTTTTTGTAAACCCTTTTTAATTTTTTAAGATTTTTTACAATGTTTGATGATTTATTAAGGAGTATATCCTCCTTTATTCGATATAACTTCAAGAATACCATTTGGGAGGGAACTATAAAGGTTTTTTGGACCAAGCTTTTTTAATTCCCCCAATGAAAGCCTATTTGGTTTCGTATTGTCTGCCGGACTCGTAGACTTTGCGAGAAAGCAAGCCCCATACATTTTCTATAATATTTAAGTCAGGGGAATATGGCGGCAACTCCAACTTATTGACATTTTGGCTTTGATTCCACACTATTACAACCCTGGCATTGGGTATCGGGGCATTATTTTGTTTAAATATCCAAAGAATTGGTCTAAAAATAGTAGAAAAATATGGAAACACCTTTTCAAGTACTGTTTTGTAGTTATTCGCGTTCATTTTTGATGTGAGAAATTGAAGCACAAATGTACAATAATATGAAATCGCCCCCCACACCATTATCCTTCACTCACAGAGATGAGACGACTAAGGTAGCGTTCCTCCTTATGTAGGTCGTGAAAATAGTAGTTGTATCCATCCGGACCTTCCAAATTAAACATTTTTTCGTCTGAGAAGGCAACACGATACAACTAATTTTTATGGTTCATGTGTTCTCGTGCAAAATGAGACCGTGTCGCTTTACGAGCAGCAATAAGAGATGGTTTTTTTTTAATTTTTAATCTCCTTAAATGTTTAGAACGTCGAATAACACATCTTACAGTGCTTATGATAGCTGTGATACCCAATTTTTGTCTAATTTTTGCAGCAGAATCGCTCAAATTTGAGGCAGCTCTTAAAATAACTCTTCTGTCCGCTTCTGTTGTGGCTTTTTTCGTCAGCCCTTTCATGTTTCTATACTAATCGGACAGATTTCTTAAAAAATTACTTACAACATTCTAGCTGCGACCAAATTTTTGTCGATATTCCTATGGCTTAAGCCAGTTTCATTGAATACTTTAATTTTACCTCTTCCTTCTTCAGTTAATCGCTTGCTGCGCCCTATTTTACATAAAAAATATAAAAAGTTATTGCAGTAACTCACAAATATTTAAAATTTTAATTATACTGTCGATGGTCAAAAGCAAACTAATTTTATTCCTAGTGAACCTATTCAAGTGACCCAAAATCTACACCTGTTTTCGCAGCATTTTGAAGTAAAATCAAAAAATAACAAATTTTAATTTATTGTACCGTTATTCTTTTCTTCCTAAAATATGCTTATTCATAATATCTCTTAATTTAAGTGAAAAAAAATTATTCTCCTAAAGTTTATATGAAGAAAAATTAAAGTATAAGAGCAAAAATTAATAAACCTATTCAAGTGATCGGCAGTGGTCTTAGGTTTTTTAGCTCTTTTGAGTGAGCGCTCTTCTTCGCTCAGCTCACTTTAATGAACTATGTCGCTCATTTAGTTCAATAGCTCACTTAGTTCAATTGCTCATTTAGTTCAATATATTCATTTGAATCATATTAAACTTTTTTTCCACTGGTACTGCTCAAGTTGTGGGCATCAATTGTATGCGTAGCTTATGTATACGTAGTTTGCCTTTAAATTCAAACTCAATGGATTTTGTTTTACAGTAATCGGTTATCAATTATCATACTCTAGTAAAATTCAGGTATACAAATTAATTTTAGCCTTACAAAAAAATTTTGCGAAGAGAAACGTGGATTCACAAGAAAGAAAGAAAGAAACATGAACTACTGAGCTAAAAGAGCATATTGTAATGAACGGCTCTTTTAGCTCACTTGAGTGAATAGCTCAGTTGAACTAGTTCATTCATGAGCTACACAACTCTGCCGATTCGGCAGTGTATATATATACATACATATTTAAGTGGCGCCTGTAAAGTATGGTTTGTAACTTGCCATTTTAAAAGCATTAAACGTCTTAAAGTTTTAAACGCGCTCAGCGGCTTGTTATGTATTTCCACCTTCACCCATTAAAAAAATTGTGTCATATGAAAAAATTTTCTTTCAAGAAAATTTGTTATGTAAAACAATTTTTTTTAAATAAAAACCAACATACATATTTAATTAAATATTACAACCAACAAAAAATTTTTAGAAAAAAACAATTACTAAATAATTAAATCATGTAACTAAAAACTAGAATAAATATAAAGCAGATACAGAAAATGTTGCACAAATATACACACATCTTATACATAAAATTTGGCAAAATTAGATATTTATGGCTGTATTTATAATGAAAAGTTAGCAACTCCTTAGCATATAGGCCAAAGATTGGCAAGTTTATCACCTACTATAGACTGATATTATTGAACTTTTCATACCTTCTATTTGATAACTGGATAAAGAAGCAACAATTAAAGAACTTGTGCGTTTGAGTAAGAATTTTATCGTATAGGAATACAACATTAGCCACTACCTATAACAAGCTGCTAGCTTTTTAATTAAACATAAGGCTTTTAAAAAATTTTTAAAATATATTAGTTAACTTGTTTCTCCTTTTTTAAGCTTTTAATAATATAAAAAGTTTTTATGTTACAATTATTTGTTTTCTTCTTTTTGTTTTAATTATTTAATATAATACCTCTTTAACAATTCATGTTTGTTTTAATACATACATAGATAAGTATATCATCATTATAGTTCTTCTTTTTTAATATGTTTTTAGTTATTTGATTTAATTATTTTGTAATTGTTTCTTTTTTTTTCTAAAAAATGTTTGTTGGTTGTAATATTTAATTAAATATCATGGTATAATCATCATAAGGTAGTCCCAGTTTGAAATAGTATAGAACCCTGTGGTTTTGCAACCCTGCTGCTCGTAGAATTGTCAAATAAAAGCAACACTGTGGTTGACTGTTGTACACAAATATATATATTATTGTAAACAAGTTCTTCTTCTTTTTTGGTGGAAAATTTTTTTAAAAGTTGAAAATTTTACTTTCGTTTCGTAAAAAAATAGTTTATAACCAATATAAAACATTCGCCCGTTGGAAAATATAATTATCCAGAGGCTACCACATAGCGCATTGGATGGTTGCATCAATGAATTCTCTGAATGAAAAGATACATTTTATTGTAAAAATTTATATTTTATTAATATGCAAATTGTATTAAAAAAATCATTTATATTGAGAATGTGTGTGTATGTCGAAAAATATAAATAAATAAATAAAAATATAAACGTTTTGCAATTTATATTAAAAACAAAAATAAAAATTAAATTTGGTATTGATAATTTGGTATTTAATTTCACAATTTTTAATTTTAAATTCTAATTTGTTGTCAAAAAAAATTTTTTATTTCAATTTTGCTTAACGTCAAAATAAATAAAAAAGAAGAAGAATAAGATTTTGACAATCCCAAGTAAGCAGCTGTAATTGTTTTGGTAAAGCGGGACTACCTTATGATGATTATAGCATATCTTTGTTGGATTTTATTAAAAAAAAATTGTTTTATATGACAAATTTTCTTGAAAGAATATTTTTTCATATGACACAATTTTTTTAATATGTACGTATGTATGTATTTAAAAAATTTTTTTTTAATACAATAAATATTTCCTGAAGAAGCTACGCAGAGAAGTAGCGAAATATAAAAATAATAATTATTTTAATTGACTTGAAGCTTAACTAAAAATTTATATATTACTCATCAACTAAACTTATTGATACATACATACATACATAACTGGCCTTTACAACCCTGTGTCAGGATTACGGCCTAGCTTCTCGCAGCACTCGCGTTGTGTGTGTTAATTTTTATCCATGAGTACCGGGACCTACAGTTTAGTGTCGACTCCGAACGACAGACTTGAGAAGCTTGTTCATGGCAATTAGTTACTCTCAGAGCACTTGCCAGAAGACTGCTGAGAGGTAGTCGCCAAAAGAAATATTTTTTTCATATTTCTTTTTTTGAAGATGTCGGAGCCTGGAGTCGAACCCACGGCCCATGTCTTAGTAAGCCAACACACTAACCACTAGACCACGGCGACTACTTATTGATACAAGTTAATACAAAAGTTTAGCTTTTACGGCTAAACTTAAAAAACTAAAATCTAAACTGAAATATATATTCATCTATTACTGTTTTTATAACAATATATATCAACTTTTTAAAGATCTTAATAATTACCATTTCTCTTAATTTCCAAGATTGTTTCTGAATTATTTGAAACTCCTTTTGGTTTTATAATGGAAAAGTATTTTTATCTGTCCTTGAAAATTTAAAACATTAAGTAATTTTCCAACATCAAAGGTTCATATCTAGACCGCAAAAACATGTATTTGTACATGTACGAGTATGTTAACATAGTGGTTCGCACATTTTGCAAAGAAATAATGTTAAGCATAAGCTGCCAGCTATAGTTGTCAGTTTTCTTGACATTTAATTTTTTTTTTGCGTGAAAAAAAATTATGTGAGTTTTTTTGCCTTCATTGTTTATTAAAACAAATTAAATTAAAAATTATGCAAACTCTTGTGAGCAAAAGATATACATATGTACATAACTAACTTTGGAGGTTTATGTCAAAATAATAATAGTTTTAGGTTTTTAACAGTTTGAATATTATTATTTTGACATAAACCTCCAAAATCCTAACACCATATAATCATCAAATATTTAAAACAGCACTCAAAATGAAAAAACAACAAAAAATCAAATCCACCTTTACACTGCGTGGTCTCGTTTATATAAAGAGGCATGAATCAGATGAACCTATTTTAGTTGAATTTCTTGAGGAATTGACACATCTTTTTCGGGAATAGTATCAGCTATTTTATAAACCATGAAATCAACAGTTACTCTAATTATTTAATTATAATTAAATTTATTGTCTTTCTCCAGTGTTTTATTTTTTATTCATTTCTTATTTTCTTATATTTTTACTTCCTTTCCCGTTTTAAAAATGTATGCCTTAAATTTATAATTCTTGATCATGATTTATCCTTATTTTTAAGTAATAAAATGTTAAATGTAAATGGTAAATGTCTGTTTATTTGCGTTGTGGGAATATGTCTTAATGACAAATATTATGTATGAACAATCTGTTTCCAGAGATGCGAACTTTAACATGATTAGAATACTAGCTAAACAAAAGCAGGGCTTTAATATCTGCCACATAAACGCTCAAAGTCTAGGCAATAAGTTAGACGAATTCAGATATATATTCGAAAACTCTGGAATTGATGCAATCTGTGTTTCCGAAACTTGGTTTTCTGATAAAGTGAGCGATAATTTTTATGGTGTTAATGGCTATTGTGTTTATCGGTCTGATAGACGAAAACATGCTGGTGGAGTTGCAATATATGTGAGAAATAATATATCGTCTAAGATTAATACGATCTACAATGAACCGGATGATATTGAGTATGTATTTATAGATATTAAGCACAATGGTACTACGTTGTTACTTGGTTGTGTCTATAGGCCGCATAGAACCATACAATTTGACAGACTTGTCAATCAACTTGAGCTTTTATCAGCGTCATATCCCGAAATTATAATTGCTGGTGACTTTAATTGTAACTTGCATTCTGATGCTAGTCTAACTAAAATGATGTCATCATTTAACTTATTTCCTGTTAATGTGTCTAGACCTACCCACTTTACAAATTCCAATAGCACTCTACTTGACTTATTCTTCGTCAGTAATAAAAGTAAAGTATTGCACTATGACCAACTAATAGCACCAGCCTTTTCAAAACACGATCTCATTTTTGCGGTGTATGACTTTGCCACATTGAAACCCGACTCAATTTTTACTTACCGCGATTTTAATGGTCTTAATATCCTGGCATTAGAGACTGATCTCAACAACATACTATGGGAGGAAATATACTTCCTGCCGTCAGTTGATGAACAAGTCTCTCGTATAAATTCTATCATTTTACAAATTTATAACAAGCATGTGCCTTTGAGAACTAAGACGGTCAGAAGTTGTACTCGGCCATGGTTCAACAGTGAAACAAAATCACTAATACAACGTCGGAATAATATGTATAAAATGTGGAAACGTTATAGAACACCAGAATATCTTGAGCAGTATCATATAGCTAGAAAAGCTGTGGTCACCAAGATAAAACACGACAAATCTGCATATTATTCCAATAAATTCAACAACGCTGTTGATACAAAGAAAACGTGGAAGATAATACGTGACATTGGAATTGGTAAGACTAACAATCGTGAAAATGAAGTCGATGTCAATTTGCTTAATGAATCTTTTGTTAATATTCCGTTGCCGGGAGTAAATCCTGATTTTTATGCTGCTCTTACACCTCATAATGATACTTCTGTTGCAAAATTTAGTTTTAAGTGCCTTAATCTTAACGATGTTGTGGAAGGTTTTTTAAAAGTAAAGTCGAATGCCGTCGGTTTGGATGATATTAATCCTCGGTTCATAAAGATATTATTGCCATGGATAATACACCCTATTATGCATTTGTTTAACACAATTATAACCACCAGCACTTACCCGATGGAATGGAAGTATGCCAAAATCATTCCAGTGCCAAAAGCTAACAATGAATACCGCCCAATATCAATTTTACCATACCTTTCTAAAGTTTTTGAGCGAATTATCTATAAACAAGTAGTTGAATATATAAATCAGTACAATTTATTAACTGACCGTCAGTCAGGCTTTAGACCTCAGCATAGCTGTTTAACTGCAATTACCGATGTAATCGAGGATATAAGAAATAACTTAGAAGAGGGAAGAGTATCATTTCTGGTTTTGCTTGACCATTCAAAAGCATTTGATACGGTTCATCACTCGATATTATGTCTTAAACTGTCTAAAATGTTTAATTTCTCTACTACTGCTGTCAGATTGATGTCAGCATATTTAAATGACAGATGGCAACGCGTCTTCAGCAAGGGATTACTTTCTAACCCTATCCGCATTACAAGAGGTGTTCCGCAGGGCTCCATACTGGGACCATTACTACACTCAAAAAAATATCACAGGTTAATCTAACCAATTTTGGTTGTTAAAAAATTGTCAATGTAAATTGTTGTTGATATTTTTTAGATTACAACTTTTTAATTGGTTACATCTACCAAATCACAACAGTAAGCGAACTACTAATGTAATTTGTTTTTGGAATTTTTATAAACAAACAATTTTATTTGGTTAAAACAACCTTTTCTAATAGTAACAATACCTACAATGTATATTGTTATTGTACTTTTTTTAATTTACAAATTGTATGGGTTAAAATAACCATAGAACATTGGTAGTACAACCTCGATATGAAATATGAAAGCTTTTTAAACAAATTATGACAGTTAAAATAATCATGCTAATGTAGTTAAAAATATCTATTGGAAATTGTTATTTTATCTATTCCACAAATTTAATTGTTTAATTTTACCTACCCCTGAGGTTAAAATAATAAACAAATACTTACAATTTTGTGAGGTAAAGTTACAAAAAGGATTGTCCAACTATTTTACTACCATACATTTTCTTTTCTGTCATGCATACATACATAATTTGTATAACATTTTTCCTTAAAAAATTTTCATTTTACAATAAATTATTGAACTATATAGATGTGTATAAAGTTAATGTTTTCTGAAATTGGTAAAAGGCTAAGTGATAAAGAAGAAAAGCAAGAATCCTTTTCATCAACTTGTTCTCTTTCTAGTCAAGAAGATGACCTTTATAAATTGTTGGACGAATGTAATTTTGGAAATGGAATTTTAGAAAAATTAAAATGTGAGTATAATGGCGTTTTCGTTTCTACAAAAATGTGTAACATTTTATTATTATATGACATAAAAGTAGGATGTTATATATTCTTCTTTGACCTCGTTTTATTGTAATCGACATTTTTAATTGTTAATGTAAAGGATAACTTTTAAAAAGGGCAATATTTTGTCAAGATGAGAGAGATAAATAAATGAAAGGCAACATTTTTGGTAGAAACGAAAACGCCATAAGTGTCATAAAAATAAATATAAATTTTAATAAAAAAAAAAATATTAAAACTTTATGTATTATATTCTAGGGCTGTTCTGATATTATTTCCACAAGTACGAATGTATCAAACAATTCAAAAAAATTGAGTACTGACTCAATACTAATGAGTACTCTGACTGTTCCATCTCTTTTGGATATATATAGGTATTTCTCCAGTATTTAGAGATAAACAGAAAAAAGTGGACGTAGAAGTAGGCGTGGCAAATTTTTCTCTCGATGAAGAATTAAAATGGATTAATACAAACATTTGAAAAAAAAATATTATTCAAATCGATGGAGCCGTTTTCTGATATCAAAAGGTGGGCCTAGAAATAGGCGGGGCAAAATTAAAACTGTAAAAACCTATGTTGGATCTCGACGATCATTAGAAAGAAAAAATCACCAAAATCGGTCCAGCCGTTCTCAACTGATGCGATGACCAACGAACAACATTGATTTTTATTTATATAGATTATATTATTTCCAATAAATTAAAATGAACTAAAAAAATATCTTTTAATAGAGAAAGGGATGGGGAAAAGAAAAGGAAAAAAGTTAAGACAGAAATATTATAGTAATTTTACTATTAAAATAGTATTTTTACAAAAAAATTATTCTTTTACAAATTTAATAGTAACATTACTCTAAAAACTGCTATTTTACAACTATTGTTGTCAAGTTATCTCATTTTGTTGTATTTTTACTATTACAATTGTATTATTACAAGCAAATTGTTATTTTACAAATATTATTGTAAAGCTACTGTAACTCATGGTCAGTTTTACAGTTTTTTATGTTGCCCAACCATAAAAGTTGTACTTTAACAACATTTTTGGTTAAATTCCATTTTACAATTCGCATCAGTTATTTTAACTGTTTTTTCTTGGTTAGTGCAATTCCAACCAATGAAATTGGTTAGATTAACCTATATATTTTTTTGGGTGTATATTCAATTTATGCTAATGATATACCAAACCAGCTCAAACATTCCAGGATTCAGATGTATGCTGATGATATTCAGCTCTACCTTAATAGCTCTGTAGTTTCCATTCCTAACAGAGTTAATGATCTTAACACTGACCTTAATAATCTTTTCCTCTGGGCGACTGCAAATGGCTTACGTATTAACCCAAATAAGTCAAAATGTATTATAATCTGTAAAAACTCCGTCAAAATTGAATCCAATATTGTTGTGTCCCTGGCTGGTAGTAAGATTGATATTGTTGATTCGGCCAGAAACCTTGGCGTTGTTTTCAATAATAGACTAACTTGGTCAGATCACATCAACCAAGCATGTGGTAGGGTGTATGGTATGTTGGGGTGCTTATGGGCATCACAGTATTACACACCACCAAAAATAAGACTACTTTTGGCCAAAACATATTTGCTACCCACTCTTCTGTATTCATCAGAGGTCTTCTGTGGCTGTAATTCACGAGACATTGCGAAACTCAACACTACTTTTAACAACATCGTACGTTATATATTCTGCTTGGGGAGATTTGACCATATCTCCCAATACTCAAACCGTATCTTTAATGTTTCCCTTAATAACTATCTGAAAATAACAAATTTAGTTTTTCTTCACAAAATAGTAACATCAGAACAACCAAAATATCTTTATAATCGCTTAAGATTTATGAGGTCTTCAAGGGGAAATGGTATATTGCAATTAATACATCAGAATGCGGCATCGGAGAGACAATTTTTCATATTGAGTATTCGTCTCTGGAACCAACTTCCTCCAAATTTGCAGACTATTAGCAACGCAAATAAATTTAAACACTTACTTCTTCAATTTTACCGAACATAATATGCCATAAATGTTACTTTAACTACGCTATCTTTATTTGCAATTAACTTTATATTACTTTTATATAACTTTATATTATATTTATAATACCAAATTAAAATATTTTTTTTTTTTTTTTTTTTATAATTTTTATTTATTTATTTATTTTATTTTTTCTTTCTCTCTATACACTATTATACTTATTTTAAACTTTAAGAATGTTATCAATATAACTTGTCATATTCTGATACTTTAAATTATAAGGTATTATATCTTGTTGTATCAGAAAATCAAAATTTAGTAATAAATACAAATACAAATACAAATCATTATTTAGGTAAATAATTTTCTATAAATGAGGACAGATATAGAAAGGTGAGATAATTTCCTTTAAAATAAGGCCTCTTCCAGCGTTACAGGTCAACTATTCACCAATTTCAATGAATACTTCCAAAAAAATAGCATTATTTTTCTATGACCTAAACACCAAATTTTCTCTTAAAAAACCGGAAGCTCGATTTTGATTTTAGAACCATGGTTTCTTTGGGAAAAGTTCTTAGAATTTCCCGTAGATTACGACCTTGCTATACGCTTTGTCATGTTTTTCGGTCCCGAACAAATTGACCCACCCTAATGTACATACTTAAGTTCGTTTTGAAACAATTTTTTTTTTTTTTTGAAAAAGTTTGTAGTTGTATGTATGCCAATCTTTTTCAATATGTAAAAAAAATTAATCAGATTTTTGCTGGATACAAAATTTATATTAAAAATAATTGCAACTATCGCCGATTGATTTTTTGTGCTGCCGGTTTCGCCGTTACCGCCGTCAACTATATTTATTTGGCTCTGTGTTCTAGTACAAACAAAACACCAATGTGACGCCATATTTGTTTTGGTTTTTGATATAAATATACGATTATTAAATACTATATTAAAATAAAAATATGATGGGTGCAATTATTTTATTCGATTTTATTAAATATTCTTTTTTATTTTTGCTAGCACGCTTTCCTTTTGTAGGTTTTTCATGGTTTTAAACCTCTATGTTATTTTTTCACATAAACATTTTCTGTGCAAACTTGTTACACATATGAAACAATTTTGACAGTTAATTTCATAGTTACACAAAACACGAATCAGCACTCTCGTGACCCTGGGGGTCAATTCTTGTTCTGTGAAACGGTGAAATGTAAAGTTTTTTCACTGTTACACAGCGTTTTTGATTCTTGTTTTGTGCAAAACTTAAAAGATACACATCATTTTTTCATGTAACAACAAGTGGAATGAAACAAAATATTTTCACAGTTTCACAAGAGTGCTGATTCGTGTTTTGTGTAACTATGAAATTAACTGTCAAAATTGTTTCATATGTGTAACAAGTTTGCACAGAAAATGTTTATGCCATGGTGGAATTAAGTACAAGGTGGTGTTGCCAACCCAGCTGGGTTTTTTTTTGGTCATACCGCTCCTGTCAAAAGTTTTGTTTATATTTATGTTTTGTTTACATTTTGCTTTGTATGTATTCGTGTTTTTGTTTTGGTGTAGAGACATGTATGTTGTTAAAAATACACGCACACACTTCTGACATGTGCTTTTTTAATTCACCATACCTGCTTTTGACATTAAAGAGCTGAAAAAACAAAAACAAATTCCCTGTTGTTTTTGTACTATATTCACCTGCCACCACCTTGTAAGTAATTTCACCATGGTTTATGTGAAAAAATAACATAGAGGTTTAAAACCATGAAAAAACCAACAAAAGGAAAGCGTGCTAGCAAAAATAAAAAAGAATATTTAATAAAATCGAATAAAATAATTGCACCCATCATATTTTTATTTTAATATAGTATTTAATAATCGTATATTTATATCAAAAACCAAAACAAATATGGCGTCACATTGGTGTTTTGTTTGTACTAGAACAAAATAAATATAATTAAAATAAATAAATATAGTTGACGGCGGTAGTGGTGAAACCGGCAGCACACAAAATCAATCGGCGATAGTTGCAATTATTTTTAAAATAAATTTTGTATCCAGCAAAAATCTGATTAATTTTTTTTAACAGAAAAAACAGTACAAAACATATCTTATCAATTTATATTTATGGTAACAATTAGATAAACAAATATACAAATGCTATGTATGCAATTGCGGTTGTTAAAATATACATATGTACATATATGTACATACATACATACATATTTCATATTGAAAAAGATTGGCATACATACAACTACAAACTTTTTCAAAAAAAATCGTTTCAAAACGAACTTAAGTATGTACATACATATGTAGAGGGTGTCCGCCAGTTCATATTTCTCCATAATAAATTTGCCACGTCTCTACTTCACGATTGCCAAAAATGAACTGTCAAGACTAATCTTTACCAAAATGGCGGCAAAACAAAGTCGTATACCTTCCCGGCGGACGCTCTGTTTTATATGTTTATGCAAACAAAGTCATTTAAATTTTTCTTGTATGTACATATACTTATACGTTTAGGTAAATACTTTGAGTACCACGAGCGAATAGCAACAATTATCGCAACTTTTTTATGAATAAGTTCTTAGTGCGCGACTCTACTTTTAGGTGCATAAAAATAGTCCCTTAATTTACCATCATTTCATGTACGCTAATAAATTAGTGCAGGCAAAAAAGTCCACATTACAAGTCGGTGTTAATTTAATTTATTTTTCGGTTTGAAATTGATATACATAAACGCATGTATTTGCGAATGTGTAAAACTGAAAGTGGTATCAATGAAATACATATTTATTTGTTACATTATTATCATTTTATTAATATCTAAAAACAGTATCAGTAAAATTCGAAGCAGTTAAAAAAATATATGGCGTGTAAGCCGCTTCCTTAAATTGGTTGGCTTCGTACTCTTGCTTTGACATTTTGACATAAAATTTCAATAACATACAAGCAAAAGTTTCACGACTACGGTTGGAATGAAACAATTTTTTCATAACATGCACCAGAATCGCAAATAGTGTAATTGTGATATGATAATGCGAAAAGTGCTCATGAAAACGAAAATGATAAAAAATTTTAAGTTTCACTGTTTCACAGAACCAGAATTGACCCCCTTCTGTGTGAAATGAAAACTTTTTTCACCGCATACAATTTTGACATTTATTATTAAAAATACTCTTTTTGTTATTAAAAGAACAGAGAAATAGAATTTGAATTTTTTGAAAAATTCATTCCAATTGTTTTGGCGATCAGATGATCGCATTTATTTGATGTTTTAGGTTTTATTTTACTTTATTATTTTTATTTTACGGGTTCTCCTTCAATTTTAGTTTTTTTTTTAAATAATTTTACTAGAGCTCAATGTCGCCAAAACTTTAAAAAATATTCCACCAGATTGCACTTAAAAAACCACCGAAAACCAATAAATTTTTAAATAAAACCGCTGTGTTAAACCTCTAAATTTTCATTTAACAATTAATTCAGCAAAACTTTTTTAAAAAAGAAAAATAACTTAAGTTAAATGTCACACATTCTGTTTTTGAGTCTATATTTTATTTACCTTTTATGTAAAAGCTAATTTATAAATTAGTGATTAATTTATATCTACCCATTCAAAATTATCATTTTGAGAACAATATATTTTTGAGGTACCATACTAAATTTAAAAACTTTTCTGGAACCTCATAATCGTAGCAGCACTTTTCATGTCGACGAAGGCCATATTCTGAATTTTGATTTTACAACATTAAGATGACTAAAAACTGGCTCAACATCGACATTTGACCCTGGTATGCAAAGAAATTGCAAACCAAAATCACCTAATTCCTTGAAGATATTATTTCCTGTAGAATCCTGATATGCCAAAACGTTGAACCAAAACAATGTAGTATTTAAAATATTTTTCCTTCTTATGATGTTGATTTTACTTAGCTGTAATAAAATTTTTTCTGGAGTCCAACTAAATTGTTCCAATAATTGAATATCATCTTCTCTTTGTGATTGAAATACATTATTCAGCGAAAAAATATACATTTCTGGTAATCAGAAAGTTTGTAATGATTAACTAGTTGTAAAAGTATACAAATAATACTTTTAACTACCTTTGAATCTATTGTCTCAATAGCGATATAAAAAAATGCACAGATCGCTGTCTTATTTCTAAATCTTTTCCAGACATAATTATGCCATTGCGTTTGTATTTTGGTAATTCAGTTTCAAACAGATAACCCAAATAACTAGGCTTAATGTAATTTTCAAAACATTAGATTTTAAATTATTTTTCTGTACCGCATACACTTCAAAGAACAAATGACAAATATTGCTATTTTAGATTTATTTAAGTAAATAAAAAGCCAGAAAAAACACCAAAAACCGCCAACTGAAAATATTTTGCAGCTAGAAAAGCTTAGCGGGTTTTTTCGAAAAATACCCGCAATAGGCGACAAAATATCTCAAGATCTACCTGAAAAACCGCAGTTTTGGCAACCCTGCTAGAACTGTGCCAAATCGTTCACTTAAATGATCGGTCATTTTCGTTCGGTCATTAAAAGTGATCCGCATCGTTCACTTCGTTCATTTGTTCTGGTCGTTCAATCTAAATTTGTGTTTTCTTTGCTTGGTCCTTCGTTCAATATTTGTTTTGTTGTTTATTTTCTGATATGCATGTCATCAGTGTTGCTGTTTTGTTTATTTTTAATCAAAATTGGCCATCGTTTCTTAAATGTGTAAATACGTACTTTTATTACATACATTGTTTTTACTTTTTTAATTTTATGTGTATAAATAAAAATTGTAACAAATTATACTTCAAAATAAACATACATACATATTTATATTTAGAATACAGTAATCCCTCGAACTGCGCGGTTTCTGACTGCGCGGTTTCGGACTTTCGCGTTTTTATTTTTACCACCAAAATTTCGCATTGCGCGGCAAAAGTTTCGCAAGAGCGCGGTTTTCTTTATGTGTACATATTACATATTTCGTGCAAAATATGATATGAAGATCTTTCTGTTGAAGAAATAATAACATATTTTGCAGATAATAATAATAATGAAAATTACGATAGTGAAGATGTAGAAACTGTTGAGAAAAAACAAATTTAGTAGCAAAGCACTGGCAGAATTTTTGAGCGTGGCAATCAACTTGGTAGAG
The DNA here is from genome assembly GCA_963576795.1 of Metopia argyrocephala. Lineage (NCBI taxonomy): Eukaryota > Metazoa > Arthropoda > Insecta > Diptera > Sarcophagidae > Metopia > Metopia argyrocephala. The sequence continues at coordinate 12,573,853 of OY756211.1, forward strand.
AAGCATTGACCTAGACCGTGATTTAGAGCGTGCTTTAAAATTCCGTAGACGTTTGACGGAAACTTTAGCGCCGTATAAAGAACTTTACAGTTCAAGAGATACTATTAAAGGTGGTTTTACACTATCCCACTGAGTATAACGACACGTCAAAAACTCAAATAAAATGAAAAAGTATAATAGTGTGAATACAATTTGTAATGAATTGTCAAAAAATACGGATAGAAATTTGACAGTCGTATGGCTCTCATCATTTTTAGAAATTTTTCTAAACCATTAGACTTTTCATTTTATCAGAGTTGCGTTTTTACGCAAATATAAGAAAAAATCAGGGTTGGAAAACTGAAAATTTTTAGCCATAATTTTGCTTATTCCTTTTTTTATTAAATAACTACAAAAATACAAAATATAGTTAATATTTGAAGTTCTTTCTCTTTAACATAAAATAAATTACAAACATTTGTTGTAAAAAATAATTAAATATGGCTTTTATTATGAAATATTAATAAAACATATATTGCCGTATCAACATGTTCATCCTTGGAGAAAGAAAAAAGCACAAACAGCTGTTGTTTCCATTTTATTTTAAATGTGATAGTGTAAAAGCAAAATGTAATAAAAACATTTTACGTTTGATTTTTTGACAGTCAGACTAAAAACCATTAGATTTTCTTTCGACAAAATCCAATGAAAGTCTTAAGACTTGTAGAATAGTGTAAAAGCACCTTAAGTAATCACTATTAACAAGTTTTTTACAAACCATTGGAGGAAAATAGAACAAATTCATTAGAAGATGAAAATTAACTTATTTAAAGCTTTTTTTAGTTACATATTTAAATTTTAATTATGTTCATACCATGTGCAATGAACTGATTTCAAGATATTATTTGTTTAATTTTTAAGAATTAATTTATAATTTTTATCTTTTTTGTTTATGTTAATTTTTAACTTTATGTTAATATTGAATAAAGCCTTTTTTTAATTATCTACTTGGTTTAAATTTAAAATTTCATGATAATTTTAGGTTTTGGAACGTATTCCCCTAATTTCATACAAAATAGGGTTCACAGTGCGCGATTTCGGCTTACGCGCTGTTTTTTCAGAACGTATCTACCGCGCAGTTCGAGGCATTACTGTATTATTTTCTAAATTGTATACTACATGTCATTAGTATAAATAATTATTATTTTAATGGGATGTTATGATATTCCAATTTATACGAAAAATTTTTTATATAATGTATTCCAAAAATAATAAAATAATAGTGTGAAAAATACGATATATTATTTTTTATTATTATATATTATTTAAAAAATGTTTTAAGTAATTCTATAATCAAAATAATAATGTTTATTGTCACTTTATATTTAGAACAAATGTTCCTGTAGATTTAAAAAAAAGTAAAAACAATTTAATAAAAGTACGTATTTCCACATTTAAAAGGCCTATTAGACAGGCATACTTGTCTGCATACATGTACGATGGCATACCAAAACTCACTGTCTAATAGCATGTATTTCGAGTATGTCAGACATGTACGTTGGTTTTCAAAAATTTTTGATTTTCTGAGTCTGTCGCATACCAACATACTCGTCTAATAACGTGTCCGTCGTACTTTATATAAAAAAAAAAAAAAAAATCAGTTTGCTTGTTGTCGCTGCTGTGTGTACGTCGGAAATTAAAAAAAAATATTAATTTTATTAATATTTATATATATATAATTTTATTAATATTTAATAATTAATATTATTTTCTGGGAAGAGTTTATTGAGAACTATAAAAGCTTCCCAAAATTGTGGCAAAAAAAATCAGATTTGTACCACAACAAATAATTGAAAATTAATGCATACAATGTATTAGGCCACTACAACCTTCCGTTTCATTGACATGTTTTCCCTTCAATAATTTTTGTCTACTGAAGTACGACGGCAGCGTTCGATAGTGTAATAGCAAAGAATATAAATCATATAGAATGCGCATCTCAACACTTATCCAAATATTTTGTCAACATTTTTTCAGACGCGGGAAGGAAGGGCAAAAGGCAAAACAAAAGAAAAGAGAGCAACAAAACAAGAGAAACCAAAGAGAAACGAATGTCAGAGTGTATGCACTGTGCTAATGTGTGTTTTATTTCTTTTGCATTGTTGTTTAGGTTTTTTCGTTCAGCCACAGTACATACAGTTACGAAATTCCAACAACTATAACAAGAACATCACACAGCAAGATAGCCACAACAAAATTTTTGCACACACAACATCACAGTGTATAAGACGATAGCCACAACAAATTTTTTACTTCGTGTTTTTTTTTTTTTTGCTTAAGTACAGAAACGGTATCATGCTACAACAATATTCACATACAATACAATTTATGTGTTTGTGTTTCTTATTCATTGTGAGCTGTTTTCGTTTTTTAAATTTTAAAACTTAGAGAATAATGTTGTTGGTTCAAATATTTTTGTGTATTAAAGAATACAGTGCTCCGATACGACTATGTAAGCTAGTGTAGGGCAAAGCATATTTAATTTGTAGTTGCGCGAAGGAAAATACATTAATCTACATCGAATATATAGCGCCCTATTTAATATCGTAATAAAAGTGTAGTTAGAAATATATTTTATTATTATTATTTATTTAAGCTCAACAATTGATTTTATATTTATTTGAAATAAAAGGTTAACTAAACCAAAAAATGTAATTCCAAAAATATAAAAAAACAAGTATATATTCATTAATGACAAATTTTCGAATGATAAATTGATGATTTTTCAATTATTTATAAGAAAATTCTATTATTATTTTTAATTTATATATGTATGTATGAATTATATATATCTTCTAATATATAAAATTCTCATGTCGCGGTGTTTGTTGCCAAACTCCTCCTAAGTTACTCGACCGATTTTCATGAAATTTTGTGTGCATATCGGGTAGGTCTGAGAATCGGCTAACATCTATTTTTCATACCCGTAAATGCTAAACTGACCCGCCCCAAGGGAATATTTATGCCTCACCTAAATAACGTACTGACTTCGTTGAAATTTTAAGCTAGATAGATCATCTAGATAGATCAGCATATATGATTTACGTTTTTTTTTAAATACTCAGAGGGGGCGGTGCAAGGGCTACTTTTTCCTATCCCCAACCAACAAACTAATTTTGATTAAATTTTATTTATTATTAAATTACAAAACTTTAGATTAACAAATGTAAATTTTCACACCTATTTTTATACCCCTAAATGTAAAGGTACCCGCCCCAAGGGGAAATTTATGCCTCACCTAAATAACGTACCGACGTTGATGAAATTTTTAGATAATATATATCTGTGTACCGTAGAACACAATTGGTTGAGGTTTTTTTTATTAAGTGGTACTCAGAGGGGACAATACAGGGGATATTTCTCCTTATAGCCAACTATCAAAGTGAAGTACAGAAAATGGCGGATAATCATTTATTAAAATTATAAGTAACGCAGACATTGATTGCTCATATCAAGGTTGACTTTTGCAGTTCGGTGAAGATTATCAAATATATTTGAAATAAAAAAATGTTTCCTAGAGCAAATTTATATGGCAAAACAACGTTTGCCGGACAGCTAGTGTACGTATATATACATTTTTAAAAGAAAAGACACTTTAATTTTTTTATGTTAAAAATAAATAATAAATAAATAATAATCAAGATTAAATTATTTCTTACTTTATACTTCAAAGCATCAAAAAGTATGTATATTTTGAGGATTTTCATCTCCATAAAAAGGCTAATAAAGATAATTTTTTTTAAAGATTATTTATTGGATAACATATCTAATTTTCTTTTTTTGGAACTTCCTTTTTCTGTAGTCCAAGAGCAATGTTTCCGAAGGAGAACCAATAATACCTCTATTCTGTGTTGAGAACAAGTGTCGGCAAACCACTCTGGGGTCATTCGTTTACATTACTCAATAATAAAAGATTTTGTACCAATTTTTCGTGGTTCAGATTTAAAGACAGAAAAAGTGTTCTAATTTGTCTTGATTGAGGGACTTTGTCATTAAGAAATATAAATCACCACCTTCCCTTAAAATTTCATTTGTTAACATAAGAATTGAATTTAGGGTGAGTTTCATTTTATTTGAAAAGAAAATACTCTTGTTTTGATCTACAAACTCCACCTTTTTTAAATATTCTAAAAAGAACTGAATATATTAATATACTTCATTGTTAATCTGAATTGCAGATCTGTAGCAATTATCTCGATAAAGGGAGCCACTATTAAGACAATCAAAAATTTTGCCATTTTTTCCATAAACTGAGCTGTTGATAAAGCCAATTCTGCGGAACATGTCTTAAATTTTGTGGTTTCAGACGTTGTTTTAATAGCAGCAGAAACAAGCCTGCTGAAAATTTGTGTGGCAAATACTACAAGCATTTTTCAAAAGTGTTAGGAAACATATGTTGCCGTGTTAGTTTTGGGCACATTTTTGTTTTTGCATTTGCTTCAATTTCTTACAATTCCCTAATTACCTGAAAGCTTGCCGTCCCATCCGGGGTTTTTATGTCACATTTCAGCCACCCATTCCGCAAAGATTTAATTGAGTGTGGGAAATCATAAAGGCAAAAAACATTTTGATCGCTTAATTCAAAAAACGGTTTTTTAGCAGATACTTTAAGATTGGAAAATCATTTTCGGTTAGTCGAGCCTTCATCACATATAAGGGCATAAACACTAATACCAATGCTTTTTAAAATATTTACATTTACTGTAACAATTTCACTTAAAGAATCTGCAGATAAACCATTTTGGGAAGTAAAATAATTTAGAATGATAGCTAAATGGATGCAAGCAAAAAACATATTTTAATATTTCATAATGTCTTTAAATCTGAACCTCAAAAAATTGGTTTAAAATCTTTTATTATTGAGTCATGTAAACGAATCACCCCAGAGTGGTTTGCCAACACTTGTTCTCAACACAGAATAGAGGTATTGGATTTGCTGCTCCTTCGAAAGCATTGCTCTTGGACTACAGAAAAAGGAAGTTCCAAAAATAGATATTCTATCCAATAAATAATTTTTAAAAAAGTAACCTTATTAGCCTTTTTATGGAGATGTAAATCCTCAAAATATACTTTTTGATGCTTCAAAGTAAAAACTAAGAAATAATTTTAATTTTGATTATTATTTATTTATTATTTATTCTTAACATAAAAAATTGAAGTATCTTTTCTTCTAAAAATGAATATATACATACAGTTATATATTTTAAACATACATAAATTAAAAATAAAATTTTTTCAATTTTCTTATAATTGAAAAATCATCAATTTATCATTCGAAAATTTGTCATTAATGAATATATATTTGTTTTTTTTTTTAATATTTTTGGAATTACATTTTTTGGTTTAGTTAACCTTTTATTTCAAATAAACATAAGAATACTTGTTGATCTTAAATAAATAATAATAATAATAAAACATATTCTTAACTACACTTTTATAACGATATTAAATAGGGCGCCATATATTCGATGTAGATTAATGTATTTTCCGTCGCGCAACTACAAATTACATATGCTTTGCCCTACACTAGCTTACATAGTCGTATCGGAGCACTGTATTCTTTAATACACAAAAATATTTGAACCAACAACATTATTCTCTAAGTTTTAAAATTTAAAAAACGAAAACAGCTCACAATGAATAAGACACACACACACATAAATTGTATTGTATGTGAATATTGTTGTTAGCATGAAACCGTTTCTGTACTTAAGCAAAAAAAAAGACACGAAGTAAAAATTTTGTTGTGGCTATCGTCTTATACACTGTGATGTTGTGTGTGCAAAGTAAGAGAATAAACGAATTCTCTTTGCTAAGTAAGAGAGAAACAATTCTTTTTGCGGGTTCCAACATTACGACCCGCCATAAGAAATTTTACTTGTACGTGATGCACATTCTATATGATTTATATTCTTTGGTAATAGCAAAACCAAAAGTATGACATCGTACATGTATGCAGACAAGTATGCCCGTCTAATAGGCCTTTAAGAAGCAATGGCCAATTTTAGTTAAAAATTAACAAAATGGCAATACTGACAATATGCATATAAAAAAGGCGACAAAATAAATGTTTAACGAACGACCAAAAAAAAAAAAAATTTAGATTAAACAACAGAACGACCACGTCAAAGAGAAAACAAATTTAGATTGGACGAAAGAAAGAACAAAACAAAGAAAAAACGACCAAGTCAAAGAAAAAACAAGTTTAGATTATGCGAATGAACGACCAAAACAAAGAAAAAACAAATTTAGATTGAACGACTGAACGACCAAATGAACGACTGATTCGTTCAATTTAACCCGTTCGTTCGTGACCGACACAGCTCTAAATTTTACTAAACTTTGTATATTTCTTTACTTTTCCGCAATATTTTAATAATTATTTTATATTTGTTTTAGTTTGTTGTTTTTCTTTAATTGTCAAATATTTCTATGCTTATGTCAAAAATTTTACTAGCCCTTAAGGCTAGTGAAATTTTATTCACCTCAAAAATGTCAAAATTTTACTTACAAGAGAACTTTGCTACCGTTTCAAACACAGCTATAGTAACACAATTATAAATAAAATTGATGTGATTGAAATAATATTTACAGCTGTTAACAAAACAAATAACTAAAACAAATAAAAAAATTAAAAAAAAATTGTTGAAACACATTTTCTTAATTCATGTATAAAGTATTGCTGGGGAATTAGTTAAATACTAAGCAATAGAGACAATAAAAATTACTAGAAAAACTGTAGGTATTATAAATAAGGCTTCACATTACTCTTTTTAGTTGTATATAAAATATTATAGAGTGTAAATAAAAGCTTTAAAATCCAAAAGTATCTGTATTTTTAGTTTGCAGTAAAGAGCCCTGTGCCTCGTTTCTGTATTACTCGACTTGAGTAATATCTCACATGAAACGAGAAAATTGAAACAAAAACTATATGAATTGACTGTGCTGTGTATCACATACGTGTTTCTGTATGTAAAATAATGCGAATACTATCTGTCATTTATGTAATTTTCCAATTATTATTGGAAAAATGTGAGTAAAAGTGTTTCTGTATCTTTTTTTTTGTGAAAACTGAACCGAATGAACTGTCAAAACGGTGCGAAAAGTGTTTTGCAAACAAAAAAAAAAATTTTGTATTTTGTGCCTTTTTTAAATAATATTGTGTGGCTTTTGTATTAAAAATAATATTGCGTGGCTTTTTTTTTAAATAATATAGTATGGCTGATTTTTTTATTAAAACTACGAGTAATATTTTGTGGCTTTTATTTATTCAAAAAAGAACAAAAAATACATAAATAATTGAAGCTAATTCGACGGAAAAGACAAGTGCTCATAAGTAGTTCATTAAGTTTCTGTTAAAAATGTGTATAAATAGACTTTGTTTTATTTTGGAAAATCGAAAGAAATTTCAAAGCAAATTTCCCTAAATCGTTGCTCCGGAATATTGAAATGATCGGTAGTATCCCTTAGTTGGCGACGAAGAACTCGCAATATATTACGCCGGACATTTATTTCAGCAGCAATTATCACAACACTATACATTTTTCTTAACTTGTTATTAAGTTAAATTAATTTTGTTATTAAATGTACTGTGAGCGTCAAAAAAAAAAAAGTAAGCAGTTACTTTATCTGCAATAAAGCTTTTATTACAGGAAAGATATATGTAAGCAGAAATTAAAATGTTTAATAACAGTTTAAGAGGCTTATAAAATAAGAGTTTAATTCTGTATTAACCAAAAATAAAAACTAAACAAAAACAAAAATATTTAATGTGTTGAAGGCTCTAGGTTCGAGCCTCAGAAATATATTACATCATTTTAAAATACTACTATTTTCACGCGTCAAAAAAAAGTAAACAGTGGAAACATTTCTTGATTCTTTTTTTAGAATTTCGGGGAAAACCCTTTAATTCTTTAGAAAGCAGTTATTATTCTAGTAAGCCGGTGTAGTAAATATATTTTTTGAAGTTATCTATTAACTTTGTTAAAGAATAGTGTAAACAGTGAAACTTTTAAGAAATGCCTAAGCATACGACAAATGAAACGCGAAAAATCATATTAGATTTACATAAAAAAATAAATGTTTGCGTGAAATTGGAGAAATTGTCGGAAGGAATCATTGCACTGTAAAAAAAATATAGAAACATATGCGAAACATAATACAGTAGAAGATATACCCCGGCCGGGGCGACCAAAACGACTTACTGGCGCAGAAGTACGAGCAGTAGTTCGAGAAGTGAAGACCAATCCTGTGTCAAATGTTGTTCAACTATCAAAAAATATAGCAGAGACATCTGGAAAATCAGTCAGTGCCAGTACAATTAGAAGATAACTCCACAAAAATATAATACATGACAGAGTTCCTCGAAAAAAGCCTTACATTTCTAAAGCACACCAACAGAAACGCGTAGAATTCGCAAAAAAATACAAAAATGAGGGTGTTGATTTCTGGAAAAACATATTATATACCGATGAGAGCAAATTCGAAATATTTGGAGTGAAAAAGCCTCCAAAAATATGGCGGTCGAAGAATGAAGCTTTATATGAAAAGTGTGTTACATCTACCGTGAAACATGGTGGAGGTTCGGTTATGGTCTGGGGCTGTATGGCGGCATCTGGTGTCGGCAATCTAGTGTTTATTGAGTCGACAATTAATAAAATAAACTACCTAAACATTCTAAAACAAAACGTTGCCCCCAGCGTTGAAAAATTAGGACTTCCAAACAACTGGGTCTTTCAACAAGACAATGACCTGAAACATACATCGATGATTGTTAAGGAATGGTTGTTATACCGAAAGTCTAAGACCTTAGATCACCCACCCCAGTCTCCAGACCTTAACCCTATCGAACATTTATGGGAGCACCTTGATAGAAAAATCAGGCAAAGACGATTTGAAAAAAGCTTTAATTGAAGAATGGCACAAAATCTCTCCAGACATTACGACAAACCTTGTGGAATCAGTGTCAAGAAGGTTAAAAGCGATGCTCGATGCAAAAGAAAAATAAACCAAATATTAAAAGTTAACCTATATTTAGTTTCTGTACCTAGCTTGCCCATTTAATAGATTCTGTTTACATTTTTTTTGACGCGTAAAAATAGTAGTATTTTAAGATGAAGTGATATGTTTTTGCTTAGTTTTTATTTTTGGTTAATACATATTAAACATTATAATTTCTTCTTATATCTTTCCTGTAATAAAAGCTTTAATGCAGATAAAGAAACTGTTTACCTTTTTTTGACGCTCACAGTACATATTCTTCCTTTTTATAGTTTTGCATTTCTCTTTATATATTTTTTTTATTGGTTTGTTTACATTTTTCACCAGGGTTGTCAGATAGTTTTAAATTTTCATCCCCGATTTTTAAATTCACATCACCAAAAATCCCTACAGAAACTATCAATAATTTTGCATAGATACGTATGCTTTGATATAGGTATAAATATATACTATTTTATTTGATATATATGTCTATTTACAGCGGTGGTACATAAAAAAGATTGACTATGATTTAGCATCTTTGTTACCAAAAAACTTTAGAACAATGTGAACTCAGCTCCGACATCTTAAAAAGAAGAAATATGAAAAAATATTTCTTTCGGCGACTATCTCTCAGCAGTCTTCTGGCAAAAGCTCTGAGAGTAATTAATTGCCATGAAAAAGCTTCTCAAGTCTGTCGTTTGGAGTCGACATTAAACTGTCTTGGTATTCATGGATAAAAGTTAACACACACAACATGAGTGCTGCGAGAAGCTAGGCCGTAATCCTGACACAGGGTTGTAAAGGCCAGTTATGTATGTATCTATAGTATATTATAAAACTAAATTAAATAAAAAGTTTGGGGGCACTGACATACATATGTATCTGGATCCAGAAATATGAGGTCTTGAAAATCGGAAAAAAATACAAAAATGCACAAAGTTATTCTTACTTAATTGTAATTTTCTTAAAAAGTATTATAGGTATGCATCTTGTAAAAATCACATTTAAAAGGGTATTAAATTTCCATTGATTTAATATGCAACATGGTTTTTTTTGAAAAAGCCAAAGGCCGGAAGCCTATATCTCCGAAAGCGACCTCTTTAAAAATTAAAAAAAAAAATTATGCCAAAGATAGTGTTCTTTTCCGTAGTTGTGAAAAATTTTAGAGTAGAGGTCTTTTTGGATCAAGAAATAAAAATCAAATTGGAAAGGAAGGTATTTTACAAGGAGATTAAAACTATTCTCATAGGGGTAGGATAGTATACGATTTTTCGATTTCGATTAGCTAGAACCGCTTATTTTGTGAGGTTAAACAAAAAAGTACATGAGCTAAAAAGAAGGGATGTGGGATGGGGCAAATTGCTCCTCATCGGGATCAAAGGTTTGGTTGAAGGAATAAAAGTTCTGGAGTAGCCCCTAGAGGAATAAAATGTAAGACCGACCCTCACTAATATTTTACCCTCAACTTTATTTCCGAACATACCTACCCCCTATCTCCACTCCCTAAGGAGGCCCCAACACAAAGTTTATAAAATTTGCTCCTACCACCCTAAGGGGTAGGTATGCTCGGAAACCGGTTTAACCGACAATACTTCAATCTAGCTCCTCAACGTTCTCAGGCAGGTCCCAACCCATAATGCTATGCGTGTATCCAAACACAAAAAATTCATATAAACAAAAAAAAAAAGACAAACAAATAATAAAATGCAAATTACGCTATTGAACCACATCGGATAATTATTACAGTGGGATAGATGTCATTTCCACATATGCCCTCCCTTGTTGCTGACACAACCATGCAATTCCAATTCAGCGGCTCATATTCCACTTTTCCTGTCTACACTTCTATTACCACCTTTACCCTTTCCAATTAAGCAGACATCCTATTAAAATATCCAATCATAATTACAAACATAATTTATTAAGTCACATTATTGAACTTAAACTAAATTACTTAAAAAAAAAATCAAAATTAACTGATATATGTGACTTAACAATAACTATAAAAAACAAAATTTAAAACAAACTTTTATTTCCTGACCGTAAAAAAATCACTTAATAGAAACAAAGAGACATATATGTACACCTCAATTTTTTTTACCAGATTACGGTAGATTTCCTCGTCAAATATATTTAGTTATTAATTACCTTTCCTATCCTTCTTTACTGTAAACAAAAATAGCAAATAAAACTCTTTTGTATTTTTGTTCTTCACTTGCTGGACTAGCTGTGTGAGCTACGCAAGGTTTTTATTTAATTGTTCTTTATTTACAAAATTGATCAGCTTATATACTACTTATGAGAATCTAACTTAACCTACCCTTAACATTAGTTTGTGTAAATGTATATTAATTTATAACTAAAAAATTACAAACACACGTACATGTATGTATGAAAATAAAGTATCTTCCCACAGTCGGAATATGAAACGTGTCATATTCCTGCATAATATGGAGTGCAGCTGCAGTATTAATATTTTGGCCTTAAGTATTTAATGTGTGAATGACGACGGTCAGCGGAATCACCAAAAGAGGTTTCTTGTATCGTCTGTAATTGTGTTCTTTGGAATGACACATGATACTCTTTTATTTGTAGGCACATGCAATCACAGACATGCACTCAAAGGAATGCAATCACGCTACATTACCTTTTATATTTCCTAACTTATCATCTTTTTTCCTAATATATAGCCATGTATATTCAATACTCCTGTAATTTCCTTTTTCTTTTTCTTCACAGGTGCCGAGGGATTTTCTCTATACTCTACTGTTCTTAACTAATCAAAAATGATACAAAGAAAAGAGTTTCCTACATCTAAGAGAGCTCCCTGAGATGCACTGGTTTCGGAATTCTCTCTCGGGTAATCTCATAAAATATTAAATTATATTATCAGAACAGATATTCTAAAATATTATATATAAATATATATGTATGTATTATGTCCTTCCTAGGTCACTTTTAATTTTTAATTCTCAATAAAGTTAAAAACAAACTGACTTGATGAAAAGGAAATCTATATAACTACAAAGTAAAAATAGTGTGTTGGCTTACTAAGACGATAGCGCCGGGTTCGACACCCAGCTCTGACATCTTGAATAAAAGAAATATGAAAAAATTATTTCTTTCGGCGACGACCTCTCAGCAGTCTTCTGGCAAAGGCTCTGGGAGAAATTGATTGTCATGAAAAGCTTCTCAAATCTGTCGTTCGGAGTCGACTTTAAACTGTAGGTCCCGGTACTCATGGATAAAAATTAACACACACAACATAAGTGCTGTGAGAAGCTAGGCCGTAACCCTGACACAGGGTTTTAATCATAAAACCATCTTTTATATTTTTTAAACAATTTTTTTTTCTACAAAAAAACGAAAACACATATTTTTATAAAAAAAACACATATTTTTTTAAGTCATCCTACTGTCAACGCTTGTAAAAGTTTAAAGTTGGCCAACTCTCTCGTATTAGCAGTGTTGCATACTTTGCTTGTAACTTGCTTTATGCTTACTTTACATACACATACATAAGCTTGCAACGCATGACGGTCAAAACACTTGTTATGTACTTTCACTTTATATATGTATATATATATATATGTATACATATTTAAGTGGCGCCTGTAAAGTATGGTATGTAACTTGCCATTTTAAAAGCATTAAACGTCTTAAAGTTTTAAACGCACTCAGCGGCAAACGCTTGTTATGTATTTTCATCTTAAAATATTGTTTATGTTCGTTCATGTTTATGTTTTTAGGTGGAGAATACGTATTGTAATAAAAATAAATAAATTAAATGTCTAAACAGCACACTATTTATTACTTTTTTCATAGAACAGTTAAAACTTTTATTAAAGTTAGCGTAATTACAAACGAGAAAAATTATTTTTTCAAGCAAAAATCAAGTTTGAAATACTAATTTGACAGCTAATGTTTAACCATAGCTGCCAGATAAATTGACCTTGAAATCGTCATACTTTGACAAAAGAATCGTCAAATTTATTTCTTTAAATCGTCAAAAGATCGTCATCAAAATGCAAATAAAAAATATCACCTTTTGAAAAAACTTTCGTTTTTATTTGAGTAAGCATTCACAGTATAAATGTACATATAAATGGATATAAAATTTTAAAACCTAAATAAAAAACCCCAACAAATGCTATTTTGTATTATATTTATTACACTATATATGCACATATATTACCATTACACATTTTAGTTATTCAATTTCTTAGGGTCGTACCTGAATTAAAGCGTAGGGTGTACATTTTTTGTCAAAATTGCTTCATGCCCATATATTTTGTATGAGAGCTTCCGAAATACGTCGCGTATGTACATTATAAATTTCAAAAATCCAAGTTTGACAGTGCGTACAAAGGAAAAATTAAAATAAAAATCAAAAGAATAATTAATAATAATATTCGAATGAAATTTTTTTCTAACACAAACAAAAGTAAAAACTTGACAAAACAATATTTTTTTTTTTTTCTTTCTTTTATTTATTGTGTATTTTAGTAATACGGGCGTATACAAATTATACTTTTTATTTGTCGTACGTTGTTCGCTTTAATTTAGGTACGACCCTTTGATTTAAATGGTCTTTGGTAAGCATAGAGGCCTCCAAAGAAGACTTTTGTGAGTAGTTTCTAAGATTTATTTTTTTTAGATATAATTGACTAAATATTAGTTTTTCGTTTGCACAATAATGTAATAAAACTAATTTTGTTCTGAATAAATTTAGAATAAATTTATCTCATATATATTTTTTTAAATCTAATAGTGTAAATTTATTTTGGCAAAAAATTGATTTTAATTGAATAGTCTTAATTATTTTACTTCAGATCTTAAGTCTTGTCTTTCATATTCTTCAATAAAATTGTTAAATTCTTTCATAATTTTTTTTATTACGTATTAAGGACCTAAAGCTTTGTATTCGTTTTCAAAATCAAATTTGATTAATATTCGGCCACCCAGTTCATATAAAAATTAATAAAACAAGTAATAATAGTTTTTCTATTCTATTTCATCAATTCTTTAATTAGCAAAAATATCCATTCTTCGAAGTCTAAAAAATTTGATTCATCTTTACAATCTGCCAAATAAAAATGTTGGGTTTATAGCACATTGATTTTTAAACAATTACTCCTTGCCGATTTAAGTAAGTTGTTCATTTCACTATATAAAAATTATGTAAGAAAATACATTTTTAGTAGTTGGACAACCAGCGTGTTTGAATTAGACTTAAAATTTTACTTGTTCTTATTTCTAATAATAATATAATTTAAAATTTTAAGCATTAAATTGGTTGATATATCAGTTGCCAATTTTGGATTTTACTATGGAAAAAAAAGCGTAAAATTTCTTTCAGAAATAGAATAATATTTTACATTTGAATTTATAATTTGAATGTTCAAAGCCAATTGTGTATTTCGCTGTGTCAAAAATATATAAAAATCATTTCAGAGATGGAGTAATATGGGATGGGTGGGATACTTCGGACAAGGCAAAGTCTCTGATTGGGGTCAACCTGGCGGCCTCCATAACGACCCTTGTTCCCGTTATATTCAAGTCGACATACAGCCTCCTCGTGGCTCTTCTGGATAAAATTCTGGCATCGGCTAGCTTGTTAACTAATGTATGCGGCTATTGTCCAATCCACTGGACTTTAAATTTGGGTTGTGCGTAGTGCTTGAAACCCACCACGTAAAAACAAAAATTCAATGAAAACAGACACAATAGCCTCTAAACGGGCCCCCTTCTATGTTGACGAATTTGGCAAACGTTTTAAGGACTATGATTTAAGGATGGAACGTGAGAACCCTTTATAGGGAAGGTGCCTCTATCCAATTGACGGATGCTCTCAAGAAATGTAGGGCTGACATCACCGCCATCCAGGAAATGCAATGGATAGGACAGGGTTGTACAAGGCAAGCAACATGTGACATCTACTACAGCTACCATGATAACAGACGAGAATTTGGTTGCGGATTCGTAGTTAGCAAGAGACTTCGCCATCTTGTCTCAGAGTTCACCCCCGTGAACGAAAGGATAGCTACGATCTTGATGAAGGCAAAGTTTTATAATATCAGCCTTATTTGCGTGCTCACCCCGACGGAAGAGAAGGATGATGCGGTCAAAGATGCTTTCTACGCAAAGCTCGAGGATGTATACGATAGGTGTCCGGCACATGACGCCAAAATTGACCTCGGCGATTTCAATGCGAAAGTTGGACGTGAAGGTATCTTTGGCCACACTGTCGGACAGTTCAGTCTCCATAATTCCACCTCACCGAACGGTATGAGACTGATCGATTTCGCCGCGGCGCGTAACATGGTAGTCTGTAGCACAAGGTTCCAGCATCTCGATATTTATAAGGGCACCTGCCTCCCTCCTGATCGATCTACCAACAACCAGATCGAACACATTGTGATTGATGGAAGGCATGTATCCAGTATACTAGACGTGCGCACATTTAGGGGTCCAAATGTCGACTCGGACCATTATCTTGTCGCAGCCAAGATGCGACTGCTCATATGCGCAGCGAATATGGTACGTTCTAATGTTCGCGGAAAGTTGGACATCAAAAAGCTGCGATCACAAGAGACAGCCAGGTGGTTTTCCGATCGTCTTTCTAATGAGCTCCATTGCATCCCATCCTCTCTCGAAAGTATTGGTGGACAGTGGTCTCACATTGCTCACTCTCTGCGCAACGCTGCTGAAACAGTCCTTGGTTTTGAGCGTCCTCCTCGCAGAAACCAATGATACGATGAAGAGTGTCATGAGGCCACTGCGGCAGAGAATGCTGCCTACAGAAGAACGTTGCAGTCCACCACTACAAGAGCAACTGTGGAGGTGTACAGAGAGAAGAGGAGGGTAGAGAGACGCCTATTTAGAAGAAAGAAAAGGGAGCAAGAAAGGCGTGATCGTGAGGAGATCGAGATGTGCAGGAGTAGACATTATGCTCGAAATTTTTATAAAAAGATAAGGCGTCTTACTACTAGTTTTAAACCCGGAACAACCTCCTGCAGAGACGAAAATGGTAATCTGGTTACAGATGCACAAGAGACACTGAGATTATGGAGACAGCATTTTTCTAATCTACTGCAAGGCGATTACGACACAAGTTCCGCCTCTAGAGATGCTGTGCCGGTCCCAATCAATGATGACGACGTTGAGATCCTCTCGCCCAGCTATGAAGACATCAAGATTGCCATACAGCGACTAAGAAGCAACAAAGCGGCCGGACCGGATGGTCTGCTCGCTGAGCCCTTCAAGTATGGAGGCGATGAGCTGGTTAGGTGCATGCACCAACTCATTTGCAGAATATGGCTGGAGGAAAGTATGCCCAATAATTGGAATCTCAGTGCCCTCTGTCCCATCCTGAAAAAGGGAGGGGTATAAGCCTTCTCCCTATCGCATATAAGATTCTTACGAGCGTATTGTGTGAACGACTGAAGCCATTCGCCATCTCACTGATTGGACCTATCAGTGCGGCTTCAGACCTGGTAAGTCCACCATTGACCAGATATTCACACTGCGCCAAGTCCTGGAGAAGACCCATGAAAGTCAAGTCGACACACACCATCTTTTTGTTGACTATAAGGCAGCGTTCGATAGTCCGATAAGAGATCGCGTATATGCCGCAATGCCTGAGCTCGGTATTCCTGCAAAGTTGATAAGACTTGTAACGACACGTTTACGCTGGTTGCTGGGATAGTTCAGCGGTGTCCAGTGGTTACATAAAAAAACACTTCGTTGAAGTTTGCTTAAATATTTATTTACAAAAAAATATAGTTCTATTTACTAAATTATTATAGAACTTAAATTAAAGAAAATAATAATAAGAAATTAATTATATGCCCTAAGCCGGCCAAATTAATATTCGTCAAGTACGACTGTCCAATGAATCAAAAGGGTGTCCGAACAACGATCAAACGGCATACGCACAGGATGACCGCTGTTCCAACAGTCTCTTAATATACGTCAGTCAAATTTGTCGAGTCTATTGGGAGTGTCAGAAAAACAATCAAACGGCATACGCACAGGATGACTGTGATTCTCAATGTCCCAATAACGGACGTCAAATCAAATTCGTCCAATCTATTGGGAAGATCAGAAAAACAGTCAAACGGCATAGGCACAGGATGACTGTGATTCTTAATGTCTCAATAACGGACGTCAGATCAAATTGTCCAATTAAATCAGTGGAGATGCCAGAACAACAGCCAAACGGCATTCGCACAGGATGACTACTGTTCCTTAGCCTCCACGTTTTATTTAAGTCAGTCCCAGGAAAGATTTTCCCGAACAACAATTGTACGGCATACGCACAGAACAATTGCTGTACAGACTCTCCCAGTTAGCTGTCAATGCGCCGCTAATAAATAAAGTATACACCAGTGTGGTCTACCACGCCACTAGTACATTAATTTATTTTTCTCTAAGCGAAAGTCGATGTTATTAAAAAAATAAAACCGACCTCACTTACCAGCAGCTCATCACCAACTAACTGTCTACTCAGTTGCGCTTGCTTATTAATGCAAAAATACTAACAGACAAATGTAAGCAAATGTGTTCGAACATTTGCCCATATCAAACATGTTGTATCATACTCTACACAATATCATTAAGAGAGTAAGCAACCACCACTGAGCAGAGAGGCTTTGTATGTACCGTATTTGCCGGACGATAAGAAAATTTGACCTAAAATCAGGGTGCGTCTTATGGTCCGATGCGTTTTATCGTCCAAACCTTACTTATTTCTAAAAATTTATAGATAAAATTTTGGGGTGCGTCTTATGGTCCGATGCGGCTTATCGTCCGGCAAATACGGTAAATTGTATGTCATACAACAACCGTTAATAAAAATAAATAACTAAAAGTAGAAAATAACTCTTCATAACAATTTTATACGAAATTCCTTTTGCACAATGAGACTTGTGAATTCAATAATCAAACTAATTAATAATTACAATAGGAAATAATGCAATAATTCCAAATGGGAATAATAATAATAATGCTAAGGATAGTAGTACATATAATTCAATAATACTGGTAAAATAAAAAAATAAAAATAATCAAATCTTCTGGACCAGTCGGTGGAAATAGGTACGGTGTGGACAAAAACAAGGTAGCCGCCTTTTGTCGTCACAGACTGTCCAGAATGACGTTGAGCAACTCCTCCAGCTCCGTCAAGGTAGGAAAAGACCTCTCCGAAACTTTTAATACCGTGCGAGGGTTTCAGACAGGGCGATCCCTTATCCTGCGACCTCTTCAATTTCGTCATGGAGAGTGTTTTGCGAAAGGTGGGTGTACATCGAAATGGCACTATATTTAACAAAAGTGTCCAGCTCCTTTTGTATGCAGACGACATAGACATCATTGGGCATACCAAGCGAGATGTCCCCGCAGCCTTTAATGCTATTGAACGGGAGTCTGCAAAAATGGGCCTGGCGGTAAATGTGAGCAAGACGAAGTACATGTTGTCGACGAGTAGGGATGTGGAACGTATCGGCTCCCAAGTTACAGCCGGCAGCTATACATTCGATGTGGTCAAGGAGTTCATCTACCTTGGCACCGCCATTACCAGCAAGAACAATGTCAGTTTGGACATCAAACGAACAATCACACTGGCCAACAGGTGCTACTACGGTTTCAGTAGGCAGTTTAGTAATAGACACCTTTCTCGTGGGACGAAATTATCACTCTATAAGTCGCTTATACTTCCGGTGCTTCTCTATGGTGCGGAAGCATGGACGCTGTCTTGTGATGATGCAGCGGTCTTGGGAGTATTTGAGAGAAAAGTTCTTCGTAAGATCTTTGGTCCTCTAAGGCATGGCGATGAGTTTCCCATTAGAACCAACCATGAGCTGTATGAGCTCCTCGGCGATGTGGGCGTTGTTCAGCGCATTAACATCCAGCGGCTACGCTGGCTCGGCCATATTGTTCGGATGGATGAATCTGCTCCAGCGAGAAAAGTTTTCGATGCGAAGGTCACTGGACGTCGGCGTAGAGGACGACCGTGTTTACGTTGGAAGGACCAAGTTGATGAAGCCCTGTCGTCAATTGGTGTGACCAACTGGAGAAGGCGCGGGCTTAGCAGAGACGCCTGGAGACTAGTGTTAAGGCAGGCCGAAACCCGTTAACGGGTTGTTATGGCCATCTAAGTAAGTAAGTAAGAATTTCCAAAAGCAATAGTCGAAAATACAGGCCTGTCACGGAAATCCATTTCGATCGAAAGTGGAATGAATGCAGTATTTTGCTTCTTCAGAAAACGTAAAACCAAAATTTTTTACGGAATTAAACCACTTTCAGTTTTCTAAGTGGAATTCATGTTTTCAGTGACTTACATTTAAAAAAATTAATTAAAAGCACTTTTAATGGGAAACAAATATTGTTTTTGATTTATTTTATTGAAAAATAATTTTTTTAATATTTATTTTCTTAAAAATAAACACATTTTTGTAATTATTTCTGAAAGAAGCTATCTTTAAAAACACATTTTTTTCCAACAAAAATTAAACATTTTCAAAAAGTTTATATTCCGGCAATAGGAACATCAAAACCAAAATAAAAAGAAAATATTTCTATTCCCGGCATTTTTCTTTTACTATTAATTATTTTAATCTGTATAACTTTTTTATGCAGTTTGTTACAATTTTTTCAATTTGTTTTGCTCTTATTCGCTTAAAACACATTATTTTTGTTTTGGTATACATTATGTTGCCATATTCTAAGAGAAAAATAGAAAAATCGGAATTTGCTAAATCGATCGGAATCTGAAGAAGCTAAAACAAAACCGATCGGAATTGAAAATATGAAATGAAATAATAATCGTAATAAAGTACAAAAATTCAAACAAATAACCGTTGAAAATTTTGAGTTTCCAAAAATCGTCAAAATAATCAAAAATCGTCAAATTAAAGCCAAAAATCGTCAATATGCTATTTTTGTGTCGTAAAATCGTCAAATCTGGCAGCTATGTGTTTAACATTATTTCTTTGCAAAATGTGCGAACAACTATATTAACGTACATGTGCAAATATATGTTTTCGCGATCTACACTTAAACATTTGATGTTGGAAATGGAATTTGACAATTGAAAACATAATTACTTCCAAGTTTATGACACGTGTAAACTGGGAGGAAGGTGTCATTGAGATTACAATAAGTAACACATTAAGGCCCAGTTTTTAACTTCATATTTAAATGTGAAATTCGATAATTTTCATTTAAACTTAAATTGCATTTAAATACAGTTTCAGTTTTTCAGTCATAAATTTAAGTTTGTTTTTAATTGTGACAAAAGTACGGTAGCACCATCAAATGTAAACAAACTGCAGATTTTTTTCCAGAAACAGCTAGGATTGGCTGCAACAAAATAAAACACCAGAAATAAAATAAAAATACTATTGATAAACATCAATTAATAATAATGAACGTAATTAATATATATTAATTTTATTATTTAAAGGCGAGTTTAAAAATTAAAAATATTGTTGATTGTTTCATTTTTATTTGCAAAACGTAGAAACAAGATGGCAAGAACATGTGTTTATATTCAAAACTTAAATGGACAAGGTTGGTCACATGGTACAATCATTGACAAGGTAAACTCGGTTTACCAAAACAAAATCATATGTTTTGTTTCTATGTGTCAAAGTTTTTCGTTTCCTTTATTTCTGTCATTCTTCTTATTTAAATGTTGATTTAAAACGAACGTTAAATCTTTTCTTGCTAAAAGTGATTCTGAATAAAGTGATTGCGATAAGTGATTTTTTAAGTTTTTACAATTTAAAATATAAATCAAAAATAGAAATACGTTATAAATATTTATATATTAAGTGTAAAATTGATTTAAGAAGAGTGATGTAACTGATATAGGTTTTTATAATTTAATAAAATAATAAAAAACAAAACATATATACCTATATTTTCTGTCTGTCTTCCATTAAATCCACTAATAGTAATATTTCATATAATTTATTTTGACGTTCTCTTACTTGTTTTAATTCTGTTTTAATTTTAAAGGCATATAAATATTTTTTTTTTTTTTTTTTTGATAAATAATTGATATTTTATATTATGCTATAAACACAACAAAGGCTATCGAACACCGAACAGACGACTACAAAAATCGCTGGCTTCAAAAGTAGCCAGCTACTTAATTATAATAACGACTACAGCTACAAAATAAACAACTGTTTTGACACGTTGAACATAACCTAAACAAAATATAACAAACTTATTTTTTGTAAGTGAAATTGTGAGGTAACAAAAAATAACAAATATCTGAAGAAAATGTATAAAAATTTAACAGTCTAATTCATAATAACTCCTTAATTTAGGTTTTATCCATACATTAGTTATGAAACGTTATCTGTCTTATAAGCTCAAAATAAAAAATCTTATTCATAAACCTTTCATATGAGCAAATTAACTAATAAACGATTTTAATGTCATGCTGGCAATACCATGATGTTATTTCGGCATAGTGATTCACAATAAAAGCTATCGGTTACTTCAGTAATTTTTTAATATTCATAAAAATAATTTTTTTTTTTAATATTCATAATAATAGTAACACAATTATACATAAAATAGATGTGATTGAAGTAATATTTACTGCTGTTAAAAAATAACTAAAATAAGCTGAAAAAATAAAAAAAATATTTCCTTTGAAGCAAATTTTTTTAATTCATGTACAAAGTAATCGAATACTACCATTCTCTTTTTGGTTTGTGCATCACTCTTCTGTTTACATTTTTTGATATCAAAATTTGGTAAAATGGAATTGTAAACTGGAGAGAAAGAGAAAGAGAGATTTAAATTTGTAATTTCTATAGGCACTGATGAAAGAGCCTGTAAAGGAAAGAGATGGGATATGTAATACAAAAGAAAAACAATTTTTTGGCCATTTAGAAATTTAATTTTGTACAGAGTCTACAATGATTTGCTATTATACGAAAATTTTTAATTATGTGAATTTAAATATGTACATATGTATCTATACTTGCAACTATCAGGCATGTTCTGAAAATCACGTGATTCCAAATCACATGTAAGTTTAAAATCACGCAAGAAATTCTTAGGTGTTCTGAAAATCACGAGCTTTTTTGTTTTTAGAAGTGTTTTTCATGGTTCTAAACCACAAACTTTAAGCTCTTTTGTGTCGTTTATAGAGCTGCCAGATTCATTGCTGGCATTTGCATTAAAATCGCACATTTATATTTCAAAAATTAACCAATCTATGTAAACTATTTTACATTATATTAATTTTTATGAACAAATTTTATAAATTTTAGTTTTTAATAATTAATTTAATTGACAAATTTGGTCAAATTATACATAAAATAAAATAACATGTTGTAAATCTGGCAACTCCAAAAATCGTTTTGAAAAATAAAAGCAAATTGTGAAAAATGTAAACAAATCAAAAAATTTTATGAAAATTGTAATGTGTTTTAAAATTTGCAAATTTTAGAATTTTTCTGCATGAAATTATAATTTTTTTTTGTATAAATAAATAAAGAACAAATGATGTTATATGTTTGTTTTACTTTTTTCGCCCAATTGTAAGTAAAATAGTGTTTAAAAAGGCAAGTGATTTAATATCGACAAGAATTTACCTGACGATTTCAAATCACAAAATTTCAAAAAATTTTGTGCTCAGAACACCTTTCTCGTGATTTGAAATCACTCCTACAAAAAGTGATTTTCAGAACATACCTGTATATAAGTTTTATTCGTTGTAATACTATATTATTCAACTTTTATTTATACAATATCCAATCTAACTCGCAAATGTCGTGTTATTGTACGGTTAAAGTACCTAGAAACCTACAATAAAAATTTCTTATTTATAAATGGTTTATGAGAGCATTATGACACTGTTTCTTGTTTATGAATACAAAATTAAGAGATTTTCCTTATAAGGTTCTTATAAGCACGTTTTATCTCATTATGAATTAGACTGTAAGAAAACTAAAAAGGCAATTAATTAATAAATTAAAAATGAAATAAAAACTGATGTAAATAAATGAAATAAGTAAATGAAAACTAAGCAAAAATGTAAACAAATGATTATTTATTTTCAGTGGTGCAACTTAAATTTTTTTCGTATTTTGAATGCATATATTTCATGTACATATTGCATTTTTTAAACACCTTTTTCATGCATCTGTCGTGTGTGCGTTGTAGGGTTAAAACTGGTTCTGCTGGCAACTCCACTGAGACAGCTGTGTGAGTGAGCGGACAAAAACAAAAAAACATAACGTTACCAAAATAAAATTAAGATAAACAAATAAAAAAAAACAACAACACAAATATCATTGGAAGAATAATAAACAATTAACTGAAGTTAAGAAAAAACTTCTGAAGAAAGTTAAAAGAAAAGATAACGGTCCAATTTTGAAGGAAAAAAGTTTTGAATTTAATAAGGTTTTGGTGATTGATTTGTGCGGTTTGAAAAAGGTGTGCGATTTTTTTTTAAGAAAAACAAAAGTTTTGATGGTGGCGCGCAGAAAAACAAAAGTGCAAGTGGTTTTAGTTATTTTTATAAAAATCTAAAGAAATTTTAAACTAAAAAGAAAAACAAAAAGAAAACAAGATAAAATGAAAGTAGTTGACAGTTTATTAAAAAACGAAAACTTAAACCTAGTTACAAGAAAAGAAAACTTAAATCTACTTATAAATAAAAACAGAAAAAAAAGGAAAATTTAAAATCTCTAAACTTAAAAATAAAGAAAACTTAAAGCCTTGAACAAAAAAAAAAAAAAACTTAAATATCTATGGATATAAGAAACCGGAATAAGAAAAAGAAAAAAACTTAAACCTATATTACAAATAAAGAACAAACAAAGAAAACTTAAAATCTAAATTAAACTAAAACAATATATATAAACACAATAATATATATAAACACAAAAAAAAAACTTAAACCTAAACTACAAATAGAGAACAACTTAAAAATTTATAAGAACGAACAAAGAACACTTAAAATCTAATTTAAACTAAAACAATATATATAAACACAATAATATATATAAACACAAAAAAAAAAAAAAAACTTAAACCTAAATCAACAGCCTCCTGTATTAACAACCGCAGCGGTCATCATTTTCATCATCATTATCATCATTATCATCAGCGGTTAATCAACATCCTCATCCCCATCATCAGTTTGTCATTGGGATAAGTCAACACCGGCAAGTCTCAATCTATAAAAAAAAAGAAAAAAAAAAATTATATATACATATATATATATTAATGTCAAAATAAGTTTAATTAATTAAATATTATAAATTCTTTATTATTATTGGTGTAAATTAAATTTTTTATAAGTGTAGTAAGTAAGTCTAATAATAATAATTACTAACATTAGAATTAAGCCATAAATATATTTTTTTTTATTGTTAAATTTTTTTTGTTTTTTTTTTTTTTGTTTGTTTAACGTTTCATTTCTTTAAATAAATAAATAAATAATGTGTTTTAGATGAAAATTTTAAATGAATTATTATTTTAATATGGTGTGTTAAAGTAGTGTATATGAGCGGTAAGTAGGGTAGAAAACAGGTTTGCAGCGCAAGCTTGGGGCATCCATAGATGAATACAGATGCCATGGTGAGGCCTTATGGTCTCTGTGGGTGGGCAAATTTCCGTCAGAACACCAGCCGAAGAATCCAGTGATGTGTGGTGCTACCAGGGGTGACGAGTACTTCGGGCCTCATCAATAATTTTGTTTTTCTGTCATCGCAAGTCTGGCATGGAATTTTTATTGTAATGAGGTAGGAGAGACGGCCAGATAGGCAAGAAGCAGCCCGTCCGGCGAGCCACAGCCCGGCATAAGCAAGCATGCCAGCAACGCCAAAAATCTGGTACGTCTCCAGTGTGATATGGCCACTTTATCAACAGGTTTTTTTTATACCTCGCCGATCATTACACATCTTATTGTATTGGCAGCACTAAAGTGTTTATTGTAGCCAAGAAAAATAGAAATTAGCCTAACAGCCTGTTTCTAGAACACGAATGGTTTTTGACATTCATCTTTTTATATGTGAAACAACAACAAAAACACTCAAATTTGTTAGTGTTTCCCATATAAAAAGACGAATGTCAAACAGCATTCGTGTTCTAGAAACAGGCTGTAAGTTGGCTACGGGCTACAAAAGTAGTCGTGTGGTCGGTAGTCGTGTTGCCGTTAAAATAATTATTCTCATATGCACACATGTATTCTATTTTTGACAGCTTGTAGTCGATGGTCGGTAGCCTTTGTTGTGTTTTTAGCATTAACATAAATAAAATTATACTCGTGTTTTTAACCTTTTTCATGTGTTTTATTTTTGTATTGTTTGTTTTGCTTTGTTTTTTCCTTGGCTGCTGTGTTGCATTTTTTTTACGTAAAAGGTCATAAATACACAGTGTTGTATCAGATTTCAAACCAGTTTTACCTTGTCAATGATTGTACCATGGTTGGTCATTTAAATGACATTTAAGTTCCATTTAACTTTGCGCTGAAAAACTCAAAGTTTCATTTAAATTTAAATGCCATTTAAATATGAAGTTAAAATCTGGGCCTAACATGTCCTTTTTTTGTTGGTTAGGATAAAAGAACTGTCAAAAAAACCAAGACAAAATTTGTGGAAACAAAAACAATTTATATGAAAAAGAACAAAAATTTAAAATTTTTTCTATAATTTATTTAAAGATATAGCTTTGTATTACTATGGGCGAGGGAATAAATAAATTTATATTGGTGCCAGAGTTGCCACAGCCTTCAATATTTTATAACCAAATTTCAACAAAAAAGTAACCAAATTGATCAAAAAGTAACCAAAAATATTAAAATCATTCGTATCCAAATTTCTTGCTTATGTTCAGTTAAGCGTCTGCATTGAAAGTTACCAAAATCAATTAGTTTTGCTAGAATATGTAAAAAAATTACTTAAAAAATAAGACTACACGTTATACATTTTTGAGTTTAAATTAAAATATTTATCGTAGAGGAATATTTTTTGTAGCGACTGTTTCAATGTTTTTAAGAATTGTGCTGAAGTTAAGTTTATCATTAACAAGCCATTCCAAAATATGTATTAAGGACTGTTTATGGCTGATAAAGGCTTCTCGAGAAAATATGCTGATTGAGAAATGTTGAAAAATGTTATGGTGACAACCATTTCATATTGTATGTACTTATATAGTATATATGAATCCTGTCAAATGTGCTATATAAGCACTTATAAACTATTTTGTTTTTAATCACATTTGAACGTTTTTAGCAAGTGGCATTTTTATCAGAATACAGTTGAATCTCACAAAATATTACCACTTTGTGCACCGGGCAATTCGTATTTCTGGACATTTTTTTTTTAAGAAAATGTTAAATAAAAACTAGTTGTGTGAGCTTGTATTAACATTTAATTAATTAAACATAATAAATTAATAGACAGTTTTCAAACAGGTTTTTAATTATTAGGTATTAAATTGGTTTTTAACATAAAATCAGTATGGATCAAGTATGAATATTTCCTTTTGAACTTCAGTTATCACCGGACCCAAATTTGTACATTAGATATTAAATTTCACCGACTTGTACACACCACAAATAACTTCGTGATCCCCGTTTTATATTTTTCTTTAATGAGCGAGAAATCCAGAAATCAAAATCTGTAGTTCTAATTTTAAAGTGTCCAATACATTGAAATGGCATATTATAACTCCTGGACGGTTCAAATTTGTAAGATTCTACTCTATTACATTTCTAAGCAGTTTTCCTTTCATTACTCGATTATACCGATAGAACTCTAGTCAAAATCTATCGCAAAACTGTACATATTATCATATGTATGTATGTATATATGTATGTATATTGTATCTTTAATCAGTAAATAATCACAGTTTTACATCTGCTTTATTTTCTACTTTTATAATTGTTTCTAATTTTACATAACCATAAATCCTAATAATAATAAAATAAAAGAAATAAATATTAATATTATTTCTCGAAATATTTTATTAATTTCGTTGAGACAAAAATTAACCAAAATAAGAAAAAAGTCCACATGTACACATTGAAGAAAAAAGTAACCAATTTTGGTTAAAAATAACCAAAACGGCAACACTGATTGGTGCTATTTAGTCTATGTCCACACTCGGCGAGAAGAGTCGGGCAATTCTTCATCAATTCTCTTTTAAACTTGTCTTGGTGTCCACACTCGGAGATTTTAGTTGCCCAACTTTTTGTTGTTGTTCAGCAATTTTTGTGTTTTCTTTTGTTTGCTTTTTCTTACAATTTGACATTTATGCCGTGTTGCCACAGAAATACTCACAAATTACACAAAATTTTATAGATTGCCCAAAATATATTTCATACATAGAATATAATGCTTTTTATTTTTGTAATTATTTTAATATATGAATAAATATTTGTGTATTTATAAATTTCCCTGTAGAAGGCAAGGCCTTAAAGTTATTACTAGAGCTATTGGAACAGCCCAAACAATATTAAAGTATTTATAGTTGAATACTAGTGCTAATGAGGACTAGTACTTGAAGTAGTTCGGGAGCACCGCTTAAATTTTGAAGAAGTTTATAAGATAAGACATATTTTATTCTAAAATTAAGGTATGTTAGATACAAAATAAGCTGCAAATTGATATAAACAAAATATTTTCTTTTAATGTAATATCTTATGCTACACAATTAAATTTTCTATCAATGAAAAATAAAAATGTTTCTCTTCCCTTGTCTTTTAACAGCTAGATTATGTATTTACGTATTATGTGTCGATTAGACATTCAGCAGTTTAACGGTCATATACAAAATAACAAAGTAAATTTGCTGTCTTTATTTTCCATTTTAATTTTGAATTAAAATCTATTTTAATTTTTTTGCATACGGGCAGAAGAATTTACATTTCATTATGATTCTTAAAATTTAAAAAGCATGTTGTCCCCACTGAAAGGCAATTTACTTATAGTTTAATAAATTCCAAAAATGTTTGCTTTAGCTCACCAGTGCACATATTTTAAAATTGGTATAAATTTTGAAAAAGTCACCTTGAAAATATTCAAATGTTTTACTATTAATGCGTAAAGAATTTTTTTGTTTTTTTTATTATTATTTATTCCTTTATATCATTAGCATATCAAATTAAGATTGTCTCAGCATCACTTAGTCATTATTGAGGCGAGCTGGTAAAATATTTACAGCTTTGAATTACACATGTACAATATATTGTTACGAAAAATAAATTAAGTAAAAAAAAAAGCGCCAAAGATTACAGCTAAAATAAAAGAAAAACGCGTATTATGGTAATATTTTATAGTAAAAAAAGTAACAATAACAAACACGTAATTTTGTCTTGTGCTGTTACCAGTAAAAACAAAAACACACACGCACACATATATTTTTATATTGGTGCTGCAAAAATTACTACGAAATCATTTTAACAACAACAACATAAGAGATGCTCTGTCTACAAACTTCTACATGTACTACAGATATACACACGCATATACATACAAAAATAAATTAACATGTTGACACACAAGTATTTTGCCATATGCAGTGATCTCGAAACTGAAAGAAAAATCTAGACACATTGAAATTTAAATAAAAGGGCAGAGCAGAGATTGGGAATCAAGTTAATTGTGATTTAGCTACGACAGAGTAAAGATCAACAGTGAGTCCCTACGTTTGGTATTGTTCGACAGTGTATATCTAGTAAAGTGTATTAAGTGTAAATAAAGTAAATTTGTAAATACACAATCAAATTAAGTGCTTATTATTTGTAATTAAGAATCCGCATAATAAAAATTATTTCTATAGAAAAGGTCTGTAGAGATAAAACGTTTTTAAAAGGTAAAAACGTAACAATTGGTGTCAGAAGTGAAATTACAAAATAATAAGCATGAAGTATCAAGATCTGAAGGTAGACCGGCTTAAACGTGAATTAAATAAAATGGAATTGCCGACTACTGGTAATAAGGCGGAGCTTCAGAAGAGACTATTGGAAGAATTCAAGTATCGTGGCATTAACATCGACGCCTATGAATTTGAAGATGACGAAATAGAGGTATATGAACCTACAAAGACTAGCAGTTTAGACAAAAGTTCCCTGCTGGCTGCCATAATGGAAGTAAAAGAAACAACAAAGGCGAATATGGAAATATCTAGAGCTCAAAATCAGGCATTGCTGGCAGAGGTAAAAGAAACATCTAGAGCTCAAAACCAAGCATTATTGGCAGAGGTAAAAGAAACATCTAGAGCTCTAAACCACGCATTGCTGGCCGAAGTTAAAGCAACAAACGAGAAGTTTGTGGAAATTTCTGAAACATTCGGTAAGAGGGTAGAAGGGGTGGAAGCAAGAATGGCTGACTTAGACGAAAGAATGAATGAAATGGAAGAAAAGTTCAACAGCATTCAATACCAACAAGCGGGACCAGTACGTGTTGTTCCAGAATTTACCAGCAAAATAAAAACCCCTTGCTTTGATGGTAACACTCCACTATCTGTATTTAAATTTCAATTTGAAACTGTTGCAAGCAAAAATGGATGGGACGATGAAGAGAAGGCTCTAGAACTAATTTTGGCCTTAAAGGGTGCAGCCGCAGAAGTCCTGAAGACAATTCCAACGAGCTCCAGAAATAGTTACGAAGACATAATGGTAGCATTGCAGCGTAAGTTCGGTAATGAGCACAAGCGCGAGTTGTACCAAATGGAATTGAGATGTAGAACACAAAAGTCCAATGAGTCATTACAGGCCTTCGCCATGGAGATTGAAAAATTGGTACAACTAACATACCCAGGCGAAAATCACCCATTGGTAGATCGTTTTAAAACTGAAGCGTTCGTCAATGGCATACGTGACCCTGACTTGAAGCTTGCATAAAATATTACCACAAGTACTTGTATGGCCAAAATTTTCTCCTGAGGACTGACCACTCTGCACTCAGATGGCTGTTGCAGTTTAAGAACCCTGAAGGACAGCTGGCTCGCTGGATCGAACGACTCCAAAGCTACGATTTTAGCATAGAGCACAGAAGAGGCGCCAAGCATGGTAATGCAGATGCTCTATCGCGGCGGCCGTGTAGCATAGAGTGTAAACATTGTACTAAGGCTGAGGGCAAGGAATCTATCGTCGACATTCGGCTAACTCACACAGAGGCGGACAAGGACTGGGCAACAGCGCAAAAGAATGATCCAGTGTTATCAAAAATTATAACAGCTAAAGAAAAGGATCAACGACCAACCCGAAACGATATATCAGCAGAAGGCCCTATTTTAAAGGCTTATTGGGCTCAGTGGAATAGTTTAAAGCTGATTAATGGCTGCTTATATCGTACCTGGGAGAGTGCAGATGGCAAAACAACAACCGACTTAATAGTAGTGCCATCCTCCAAGATAAGTGAAATCCTAAATGAATTTCATAATGGTCCTAGTGGAGGTCATCTTGGAGTAACTAAAACTTTAGAAAAACTTAAGCAAAAGTTTTACTGGATTGGTTGTCAACAAGCTGTCGCCGATTGGATAGCAAACTGTGCGCAATGTATGGCAGCAAAAGGACCAGTGAGAAGAAGCCGAGGGCAGCTACAGCAGTATAATTCAGGCGCACCATTCGAGCGGATAGCGATGGATGTGGCAGGTGCTTTTCCTATCGGTAACAAGGGTAATCGATACGTTCTCGTAGTGATAGATTATTTCAGCAAGTGGCCAGAGGTGTACACCATACCCAATCAAGAAGCAACAACAATTGTAGACGTATTTGTGAACAACTGGGTTTGTCGCTATGGTGTACCAATTGAACTGCACTCCGATTAAGGCAGAAATTTTGAGTCCATGGTGTTTAAAGAAATGTGCGACATCTATGAAATAAAGAAGACCAGGACGACGCCACTACACCCCCAATCTGATGAAATGGTAGAGCGATTTAATAGAACACTTGAGGAATACCTACGTAAAGTGGTGTGTGAGCATCAAAAAGATTGGGACGAGCACATACCAAAATTTCTGTTAGCATACCGATCTGCTGTGCATGATTCGACATCAAAAACACCTGCCAAAACTATTTTTGGCACTGAGTTGAGGTTACCTGGTGATTTGGAATTTGGCGCCAAACCAACAGTAGACGAAGATGAGAGTCATGCCGTAAAACAAGAAAACCTCAACGAATTACATGATTTTGTACGCACTCGAATAAAGATGGTCAGTGACAAAATGAAAGCGAGGTACGATAAGGCAGCAAATAGTGAAGGTTACCATGAAGGACAACTGGTTCTACTTTACAACCCACAGCGGAAGAAAGGATTATCTCCCAAATTGCAGACTAACTGGGAAGGACCTTATTAGGTAATCAAAAAGCTTAATGATGTTGTCTACAGAATTCAAAAGTACAACAGTCCGAGGTCCAAGATGAAAGTAGTACACTTAGAGCGACTGGCAAACTATGGGAAAGTAGTTAAGGAGCCTGTTGCTTCAGCAACGTGAAAATAAAAATACTTTTTAACAGCACTTGTTAGTTTTAGTTTTTAACAAATTTATTTATTTTCAAAATAAAGTTCTTTTAAAAACTAATACAAGAGCTTTAAAATTTAATATTTATTGCCGCGTCGTTCGGTGTTCAATATCCAATTAACTAATACAAAACTGCATTTACAGTATGTATGCATATTCTATAATAGAAAAGCTTTAATAACTTTGGCCTACGTGACAAGTCAGCAAGGACCGTTATTCGAGACGAATACAAATTCAAGTAAATAAATAATTTAACCTTGAACAATTTAAAATTAAAGAGAGCATATTGCGGATAAAAACATACAGGGTATGACATTCAGTGTATTTTGGTCTGAACCTCTATTAACGGCGGTAACATTCCCCCGCCCGTAAGCGAGTCCGGGATACGAGCTTGCTCATGATCATCACCGACGTTCAAAACAGCTATCTTCGTCACTGGCCTCTCTAATACGCCAAACTGTGTTTTTACTGTCACTCTACGCACTTGACCATCTGCCGCGACCACTGTGTTTATGATTTTGCCCTTAGGCCAGCATTTTTTAGGAAGATTTTCATCAGCGATGATGACAATTGCCCCGATTTTTACCGGTGGTACTTTTGTAAACCATTTACTCCTACGGCATATTATTGGTATATACTCCTTCACCCATCGGCGCCAAAAATGGTCGGCAAATGCTTGCGTTTGTTGCCATCGTTGGCGTAAATTTCCGCTGTCGTCGAAGAACGGTTTATATCCATCACAAGAGCCAATAAGTAGATGGTTTGGAGTAATTGCATCATCATCTTCATGTTCAACTGAAACAAAGGTGAGCGGTCGAGAATTAATAATGGATTCAATTTCGCATTGGGCACTTTTAAAATTCTCATCGTTAAAATTCAGTGTTGGGTACAAGCTGTATAGGATATTTTTTACAGATCTTATTAGTCGCTCCCATGCGCCCCCCATATGGGGTGCACCTGGTGGGTTGAAATACCATTTGATTTTGTCAAATTTTACTTGTATATTAGAAAAATTTATTTGATTGTCATTTTTCAAAATTCTTTCAACAGCTTTGGTACCGTTGTCGGTATAAATTTCTCGAGGTGTTCCACGTCTGGCAATGAAGTTCCGAATACATAAAATACATGAACTGGTATCTAAATTATGAGCGACTTCTATATGAATTGCGCGTACAGTGAGGCAGGTGAATACCACTCCCCATCGTTTTTCTCTTCTTCTTCCAACGGTGACAAGGAATGGGCCAAAAAAGCCTATACCGACGAATGTAAAAGGGCGCTGAAAAGCGCCTAGACGTGCAGCTGGTAGCTGAGACATTTGAGGGGCCTGTGGTGCAGCAGAATAATTTTTACATATTTGGCATGATTTACGTACCTTTTTATACGTGATTCGCAGACGGGGTATATAAAATTGGCTTTTTATTTTGTTGATCACAGCTTCATGAAAGTGATGGTGAAAATCTTCATCTAGGTAGAGGTTGAGGCGGTATACCTTACTTGATTTTTCAACATTTTTGCCGTGCTTGAGATTAGAAATCTCCTGGTAGAATTCGTTGCGCTGTGCATACTTTATGATAAACCGCTTTGCTTGTTCAATCATTTCGTGTGTGACTTTAGAATGGTAAACCTGTCGTTTAATTGCAGCTTTTAGTTTTGCCATATATAACAAAAACGTTGCCACTGCTCGGTAGAGTCTTTTCCAGTTGGAAAAATACTCAAAATTTATTGAATTAAAATTTTCTGATTTTCGATCTATTACAAGCACGTGCCGTCTATGCTCAGAAGAGTTTATTGGCCCCAAGTCATCACAATTCGGCCATTGGCTGCAGTCATTGTACAAGAAATGAGGACCGTTGAACCATAAGTCCATACTCTTTCTTGTTGTTTTTGTTGCAAAGTCTGCTGGGTTAATTTTTGTTGGTACCCATTTCCATTGATTGACGTGAGAATTTTCTAAAATTTCTCCTACTCGATGCATTACGAACTGCTGGAAGTTTTTTGGGTCCACGCGTAACCATTGTAGCACTGTTTTAGAGTCCGACCACCAGAATTTTGAAGATATGCGCAAGCGTTGAATTTTTTGCACTGTATTCGCTAATCTTACTCCGATAAGGGCGGCTTGCAGTTCCATTCGAGGAATCGAAATTGGTTTGAGGGGTGCTAAGTACTTTGCATTTGACAGCTACAAGGGTGACAGTGATACGGTCGCCTAGTTGTACAACTAGATAGCTTACGGCAGAATAGGCATATTCGCCTGCATCAACGAAAGTGTGTAGTTGAACATTATCGGCCCTACAAAGTATCTGGGAATAGCATCGTGGAATCTTAACATCAGAGATGAGTGGAATGGACGATTTCCACTGAGACCATTTTACATTTAGAGGTTCATTTAGTGGTTCATCCCACCCAATGTGGGCACGCCAAACGTCCTGCAGCAGTATTTTGAGATCTATGGTATGACACGACAAGAACCCCAGTGGGTCGAATATTGTCATGAGAACTTGAAGACACTCTCTTTTAGTTGGCACGATATCCTCATCGATCACGTTGCGGCGCAAATGCGCAAATCTACAATTATATTTAAAAACATCAGTAACTGGGTCCCAATACATACCTAAAACTTTTTCGGTAGTGCCCCATTGTCTGGCATCTTGAGACACCATCGAAACATCAGACAGTTGACATAAAACTGAGGATGAGTTTGAAGCCCATTTTCTTATATAAAAACCTGCTGCTGCGTGGATTTCTGCCACTTGCTTTGCTAGTATAAAAGTTTCTTCTTCAGTATCTTCGCTATCGATAAGGTCATCGACATAGTGATGGTTCTGGATAGAGTCCACAGCACGTGGAAGGCGTGATTTAAATTCTTCAGCATTAGTGTCACGAACGTAGTGGGCTATGCACGGGGCACAACTTATACCAAATGTTAAGGCTCTCATTACGTATGTGCTTGGCTGATGCAACTTATCATTTTTATCCCACCAAAGGAACCGTTGGGCTTGCATATCGCTTTCTCGTACGTTGATTCTATGGAACATTTCTGCGATATCGCCGCAGATGGCGAATTTGCCTATGCGAAAGGCTAGAAGAATATCAACCAGTGGTTTGAAGAAGTCTGGGCCGCTAGTCATAAAATCATTTAATGATGCTCCGTTTGATTTAGCTGCTGCATCCCACACTAAGCGCACCTTGTTAGGTTTATTGGGATTTAATGTTATGAAAATTGGTAGATACCACACCTTCTCGTTTGAAACTGTCAACTCAGACGGACTTAACTTCTTGGCGTATCCTTTTTCGATGAGATTATTAATTTGAGCTTGCATGTTCTGTTGTCACAATTCGTCCTTAACAATTTTTTTTACTAAGGCACATTAGCCGTCGGTAGGCATTAGCATAGCTCTCTGGCAGCTTTACATCACTATTTCTCCACAATAAGCCAGCCTCATAGCGTCCGTCCACTTTTTTGCATGTTGCATTTAGCGTTTTCATCGCATTGCTATCTGCTGCCGAAAGTAAGATGGAAAAATTTGGTGATGCAATATTGAAATAGCTTTTAACCAGCTCGTGAAGATCATCGTCGTTTGTTTTGCATTTACATGTGTGAATGTTGAGTCTGTGTTCTGCTGAACAATTAGCGCTGCCACCCTGTAGGGTCCATCCGAGCCTGGTTTTTGTTGCTATTGGCTGTCGCCAACGTCCTTCTCGAATTTTTGTAGGAACAGCTAATTTACAATTATTAGCACCAATTAAAATCATAGGCTCTGCATTATAATACGATTGTATGGGCAAATTGTTCAAATACGGATATCTTTTAATTATCTCAGCCATATTTATAGTTTGCGTCGGTAAGTCTAAATGTTCGACGGTATGTACGTCTGAAAGTACAAACTTTGTGTCGTTGAGCACGCTGGACACTTTCAATGATGTTCATTTGAGTATCCGGCAAGTGCTGTGTTAATAAAATAAACTTGTTAGTTTTAGTTTTTAACAAATTTATTTATTTTCAAAATAAAGTTCTTTTAAAAACTAATACAAGAGCTTTAAAATTTAATATTTATTGCCGCGTCGTTCGGTGTTCAATATCCAATTAACTAATGCAAAACTGCATTTACAGTATGTATGCATATTCTATAATAGAAAAGGTTTAATAACTTTGGCCTACGTGACAAGTCAGCAAGGACCGTTATTCGAGACGAATACAAACTCAAGTAAATAAATAATTTAACCTTGAACAATTTAACATTAAAGAGAGCATATTGCGGATAAAAACATACAGGGTATGACATTAAGTGTATTTTGGTCTGAACCTGTATTAACGGGGGTAACAGAGCCTATTCGGGACGAACAGGCTTAAGTGGGAGGCAGTGTTACGAAAAATAAATTAATTAAAAAAAAAAGCGCCAAAGATTACAGCTAAAATAAAAGAAAAACGCGTATTTTGGTAACATTTTATAGTAAAAAAAGTAACAATAACAAACACGTAATTTTGTCTTGTGCTGTTACCAGTAAAAACAAAAACACACACGCACACATATATCTTTATATTGGTGCTGCAAAAATTACTACGAAATCATTTTAACAACAAAAACATAAGAGATGCTCTGTCTACAAACTTCTACATGTACTACAGATATACACACGCATATACATACAAAAATAAATTAACATGTTGACACACAAGTATTTTGCCATATGCAGTGATCTCGAAACTGAAAGAAAAATCTAGACATATTGAAATTTAAATAAAAGGGCAGAGCAGAGATTGGGAATCAAGTTAATTGTGATTTAGCTACGACAGAGTAAAGATCAACAGTGAGTCCCTACGTGTGGTATTGTTCGACAGTGTATATCTAGTAAAGTGTATTAAGTGTAAATAAAGTAAATTTGTAAATACACAATCAAATCAAGTGCTTATTATTTGTAATTAAGAATCCGCATAATAAAAATTATTTCTATAGAAAAGGTCTGTAGAAATAAAACGTTTTTAAAAGGTAAAAACGTAACAATATAATTGGGGTATTCAAACGGGGTCCTATCAACTCATATTGTCATAATATCATACAATTTTAAAATAGTTTAAAAAATTTGTTGTTGGTCTTTGAATAAAAAGTCATAAAACAATAAGACTTTTCAACCAGTGTTTACCATTTTGTCATAAATTGAAAAATAAAAAAATAAAATTAAAAATAATATACTAAACTATGACGGGTTGTTTACAGCAATCATATTTTTTCGTTTTATTGTTTTATGATATATGACTTTAAAACGACCATTTGAATCCCCCAAATATTTTATTTTAAGATATTCATCTAAAGGTTTAATTCTATATATGTATATAATTTACAAAGAAAGAAAAGAAATAAAAGTAAAAAATATTAATATATACACATAAAATTTAATTATTAATTTATGGGATATTGTATACGATTGCTGTAAATCAATTGAGAAGAGTTTCTAAGTCGTGAAGAAAATATTCCTTTATTCTTTTCGTGAAAATTTAAATTCTTTGTATATTTTTAATATCTTGAGGGAGATTATTAAATTCCATACTATCCGTATATTCAATCCGTTGCTTCGTAGTTTCTAACCGACATCTTGCTATCATAAGATTGATATTGTTTCTGTTATTGAATAATGTTTGATTTCTATGAAATGAAATTGTATGGTGACCAATATTATGGGTTAACTTAAAAACATAAAGAATTGAATTAAATTATTATAAATAATTTGATTGAAATAATGGTGAAACAAAATTACATAAAAAATTTATGGTCTAAAAATAGTTAAAGAAAAATTGTTCTCTTCCATTTTTGTGTAATTACACATAAACTGGCAACGCTGCACTTATTAAAAAGAAAAAACACAAGAAAAGCGGACGCTGCGATTGTATGAAAAAGACGCGTACACCAAAAAGCGAAAAAAAATATGAAAGGAAATGTCAAATAATCAACTACAAAGACAAAAAACGAATGACGGAATATAAAGAATCGCCGAGAACGGGCAAGTATTTTTCTTCTTTTATTCCCCTCACCGTAATCGTCTACAAACTACAAAAGTTGCCGACTCGCCTCGCCGAGTGTGGACATACACTTACTGTAGAACTGCAAAACAATCGATAGTACTATCGATAGTATCGATAGTTTTATCTTTGGCTTATCTTTTATCTATCGGAACATTTTTAAAGTAAACTTTTTCAACCCACGCTTTTTGCCGCCGGTAAATTTTCGTATGTATGTTTTAATTTTTCAATAAAAATAATATATTTGCATTTAAGTATTTAATGTAAAATAGAATAGAGTCAATATTTCAAAAAAGTGTTATCCTATTAAACTCCTTAGGGTAATTAATTTTATTTAAACTTATTTATTTTTATTCAGCGGCAACGAAAAAAGAAAGAATAAAGAATACCTTAATAGCGACAACGGCGAGTTATTGACGGCAAGGTAACTGGCTTCTTTTTCTATATATGTATACAAGACGCTGCAATTTATAGAAGTGCATAAACACAAAAATAATACAAAGAAGTTTTAAAGTAGAAGTTTCTGGTATTATTATTAGTAGGGCAACCAAAAACATGCTCTATAAAATTAGTTTTAAGCGCCTAAAATATGCATTAAAAAAACAGTTTTAAGCGTTAAAAATATGCTCTATAAAACTCATAATCTATATATATAAAAGAAAGTGGCGTTAGTTACTACGCTTATAACTCATGAACGGCTGGACCGATTTCGATGATTCGTACCAATTTGGAATGGTCTCTGGCCAAATAAGAAGAATAGCAAAAAAATTCTAAAATATTCCAGAAAATAAAAAATAACGTAAGTGTGTACTTTTAAAATACTAAGAATCACACAATGCACTTTTAAAATACTGGGTTCACACAATGCCTGTTACACTATGTTGCATTGGTGTTCACATTAAAATTCCACGACTGTTCACACTAGAATTGCAGGACTGTTCACACTATGTTTCAATGGTGTTCACACTAAAACCGATTTCGATATTTCGTACCAATTCGGAATGGTCTCTGGCCAAATAAGAAGAATAGCAAAAAAAATTTCTAAAATATTCCAGAAAAAAATATAACGTAAGTGTGTACTTTTAAAATACCGGGTTCACACATTGCCTTTCATGACTGTTCATTATGTTGCAATGGTGTTCACATTAGAGTTGCATGACTGTTCACACTATGTTGCAATGGTGTTCTGATGTTTTGGCAAGGAGACGATGGCTATTATTTAAACATCCATATGATAAACCCATTTTCCGGTGATTACCGATAGCATAATAATTTTTAATTCAACATGACACTAATGTGCTTAATGTCATTTTAGGGGAGGAAACCACCAAGAAGGTCAGCGCAATGAATTTTTATGCCTACCGCTTGATGATTCGCTATAATGTAGACAACAATTTGCTTCGGTTTCGCCGATTGTTTCAGCAATTCTGCGTCGATATGTACGCGAAAATAGAAACGGAGCGCCTCCTTTTTATTAGATTAAATCAAACCAAACTACGTACGGAGGAGTACATTCATTTACGCG
Source organism: Metopia argyrocephala (assembly GCA_963576795.1). NCBI lineage: Eukaryota > Metazoa > Arthropoda > Insecta > Diptera > Sarcophagidae > Metopia > Metopia argyrocephala. The sequence goes on from OY756211.1 coordinate 12,612,918, forward strand.
ATGCAATTCGCACCGAAGGAAATGCATCTGATATTGGTCGGTTAACCATTTTACCAGCAACGTTCGTTGGCAGCCCACGTCATATGCATTAATATGCGCAAGATGCAATGACATATGTATGTCACTATGGATGTCCAGAACTGTTCATAACCTTTACGTGCAATCCAAAGTGGATAGAAATTGTTCAACTGCTGCTTGCCGGCCAAACTTCAAGTGATCGGCACGGTATCACCGCACGTATATTCAGACAAAAAATCCGGTCGTTGATGGATTATAATGCTAAGCATCGTGTCTTTGGTGATACTCGATGTTGGATGTACTCAATTGAATGGCAAAAAAGAGGCTTGCCGCATGCTCACATTCTCATTTGGTTAATCGAAAGAATCCAACCAGACCAAATTGATGATCGAAAGAATCCAACCAGACCAAATTGATGACATTATAAGTGCCGAGATTCCTGATCCCGAAATCGACTCAAATCTTCATAATGTCGTAATTACAAATATGATTAATGGGCCGTGTGGCTCCATAAACCTACAATCACCATGCATGGTCGACGGCAAGTGTTCCAAGCGTTATCCACGAAGTTTGAGTAGTGAGACTATAACTGGCAACGATGGTTATCCACTGTATTGACGTCGATCATCTAATGATGGTGGTAAAGCAATCAAAGTTAAAGTGAAAGGAAATGATTTCATGGTCGACAACTCATGGGTTGTTTCGTATTCACCACTTCTTTCAAAAACATTCAAGGCGCATTGTAACGTGGAGTATTGCAACTCAGTGAAATCTATTAAATACATCTGAAAATATGTCACGAAAGGCAGAGATATGGCAGCTTTTGGTCTTCAAGCTCCTGACCCCAATGATGAAATCACGTGTTATCAAGTTGGTCGGTACGTAAGCTGTAATGAGGCAATATGGCGTATATTCTCATTTCCCATTCACGAACGCTATCCGACTGTTACTCACTTAGCCGTACATCTGGAAAACGGTCAACGAGTTTATTTCACTGCAGCAAATGCTACTCAGCGTGCTCAAAATCCATCAGCGACAACACTGACCAGTTTTTTTTTCGATTTTTCAAAATGATCCGTTTGCACGTACGTTATATTACTCAGAGATGCCGCGTTGTTACACCTGAAACCCTTCATTAAAGAAATTTCAACGTCGAAAGCAAGGCGATATAGTTCCTGGTTATCCGGATATGCGTTCTACTGAAGCTCTTGGTCGCATTTATACAGTTCATCCGAATAATGGTGAATGCTTTTATTTGCGACTATTGCTGGTGAATGTTCGTGGGCCGACATCATTTGAGTCTCTTCGAACTGTCAATGGTGTAGTATTGCCAACCTTTCGTGCTGCATGTCAGGAGCTCAATTTGCTTGAAAACGATACTCATTGGGACATGACAATGGCTGAAGCAACTGTTTCTGCATCTCCAAGTCAAATACGCACATTATTTGCGATCATTATTGCTACATGTTTTCCATCAAATCCACGTGAATTGTGGGATAAGTACAAGGATAACATGTCAGAAGACATTCTGCATCGAGTTCAGAAAATCCCCATTTTGAGATGAATGAAGAGATGCACAACCAGGCTTTGATTTCGATAAAAGACATGTGTTACCTTATATGCGGCAGTCTGTTCGCAAGATTAGGAATTCAATCGCCAGATCGTCGACCAAATGACGCTTTGGAACGAGAATTTCAGCGTGAATATGAATACGATACAAATGCATTAAGCGATTTGGTTCGAACTAATGTACCTTTACTAAATCCCCAACAAAAAGAAGTGTACGATACGGTGATGAACACACTTGATGGTGGAAATACTGGCATGTTTTTCCTTGATGCACCTGGTGGCACTGGCAAGACATTCCTCATATCACTGATTCTGGCTACAGTTCGTGCAAGGTCAGAAATTGCCATAGGAGTTGCTTCTTCTGGAATAGCGGCTACGCTGCTGGAAGGTTGTAGAACCGCTCATTCGGCATTGAAATTGCCATTAAACCTTCAAGCGGTTGAGGAACCAACATGTAACATAGCGAAACATTCAGCAATGGCTAAAGTTTTAATAGCAAGCAAAATAATTATCTGGGACGAATGCACAATGTCGCATAAACGTGCGTTAGAAGCTCTGAATCGCACCATGCAAGATCTGTGTAATGACGCAAGATATTTTGGCGGTGCGTTGATTTTACTCTCAGGTGATTTCCGGCAAACACTACCAGTATTACCACGATCGACCGCAGCCGATGAGATCAATGCTTGCATCAAAACATCGACATTGTGGCGTTATGTGAAGAAACTTCAGCTGACGACAAACATGCGAGTTGCATTGCAAAACGATCCATTTTCCGAAGTGTCCTCCAATCAACTGCTAACTATTGGTAATGGTCGTGTTCCTGTCGACGCATCGAATGGATTGATATCCTTTCCTCCGAATTTTTGTAATTTCGTCTTAACGAAAGAGGAGCTCATCAACAAAGTGTTTCCTAATATATTTGCTAACCATAAGAACTACGATTGGTTGAGTGAAACAGCAATTTTAGCTGCAAAGAACAAGGATGTGGATCACATAAACTTAAAAATTCAAGATAAAATCGTTGGTTCATTGCACTCCTTCAAATCTATCGGTTGTGTAACAAACGAAGACGAAGCAACCAACTATCCAACTGAATTCATTGGATGTGCCTGGCTTGCCACCGCACAATTTACAATTGAAGATTGGTTCAGTTGTCATTATGCTTCGCAATCTAAATCATCCAAAATTATGCAACGGAATGCGTTTAAGGGCCACAAAACTCATGAGGAATGCGATTCACGCAAGAATACTAAAAGGAAAGTTTAGAGGTGAGGAAGTTCTCATTCCGAGAATTTCAATGATCCCAACCGATATGCCATTCGAGTTTAAACGAATTCAATTTCCAATTCGTCTCGCATTCGCCGTGACAATCAACAAATCACAAGGGCAATCATTGAGTGTTTGTGGCCTAAATTTGGAAAATAACTGTTTTTCACACGGTCAACTCTATGTCGCATGTTCCCGTGTCGGAAAGCCATCATCTTTGTTCGTTTTCGCACCTGACAACAAAACGAAAAATATTGTTTATCACAGAGTGTTTCAATGATATTTTTTTAATTTATTCAATAGTTTATTTATTATTCCCGTTTTCATATTTTTTTTAGGCAAAACGACGTTTGCTGGGTCAGAAATTGAGGAGTGAATTTAGAGTATCCAGTTTTCTCACATGGATCAAAGCAACTCTTTTGTACAAACATTTATGCCGATAGTGCAAAAACTAAAAATATTGTGTATTTTCTCAAAAACCTAGCTGGGGTGAACCCGGCAAAATGTGTTTTTTGAGTTATTAATGCAGAAATATTAGACGAACTGCAATTTAAAACATATCTACAAATTATATTTTTATCTCTTTTTCCACTGAGTGGCGACCAGAAGTGTCTTGTTCTTTCCTATAAGTTTGGCTAAATTAAAATTTTTAAATACATTTATCTCAGAATCGCTTTTCTGAGTTATGCCACTCTTCTCGAAAATGAGCGATATATTTATTCCAATTTCAAGATTAACAAAAAAATTAAAAAAATTCAGACTAAGAAAAATAAAAAATTAAAGAGTAAAAAATTAATTTAAATTATTTTTGCAATAAATAAAATAAATTTTGAAACATAAAGCTTTGTCGTAGAACGCTCTTGTATATCAAGAAACTTCTTTCGACATCAACGGAAGTAATTGATGCAAATTTGAAAGCAAACCTTTCCTAGAATAATTTCTTGCGTTGAGCTTAATATGTTTTTGACTTCCGAGGTGTTTTTTTATGATAAATATTTTCTTTGCTGACACTGGCTTATTGCAAACTTCACAAAACAGAACATTCCTATTAGTTTAAAAATCCCGGTATTCGCTCATATATTATTTAGTCTGTTTGACACGGATTGCTTCATTGTCTGCATATTCTTACGAAAATTTAATTAATTTAAAAATCAACTTTTAATTTAATTTTTTATATCATGCAATTATGACAATTTTTCTCCAATAGGTTGAAAAATACGTAATTTTTAATTGAGAATTCATTATTAAGCAATTTTTTTAAACGGTAACTCCCATAAATGTATGTAAAATTTGTGTGCTTTGTATTTAATATGTTTTTTGCTTTGACATTTTTTATCAAATTTGCATTAACTATTGCACAATAGTTTAAAAAAGAGCTTCGCCAATTTTTCCAATGTTATTGTAGTTTTAAGCGTTTTCATGAGTTCCCTTATTATTTAATAGATTATACTTAAGTAATGTGTCAGTATATGGTCATTATTTTGAAAAATAAAATTTGGTAATACACGTAAATTCATAAAAAAAATGTGTAAAACATGCCATATAAATATGAAATAATTTGAAAAATGCAAAAGTATGCATTTATGAAAAATATGCCGTAACAAATAGGGGTTAAACGTCGTAGTTTCTCCTAAAATTAATTAATATTTTGGTTGTTTTGTCAGTAAAATTCAGAAAAAAAGATGCTAATGCATATTTTTGGTTGCCCTAATTATTAGCATTTCTGAAAGAATAAAGAATATGTATTTAAATAAAAAACAGTTTTAAAAAATGGAGAGGTAGGATACTACCTACAATACTACAAATTTATTAGATCACCTTAAACGTTCGCACCCAAGTTTCAGAGAAGCGGAAAAGTCAATTAAGACCATCGACCAAAAACGGTCGATAAACTCTTGTTTATTAACAAAATTATTTGGTAAACCTGGTATAACTTTAAAATACCTACATTTAACACTTCTGTACCTAATTTGATTTATGAATTGTATTTTATAATCCCTTTTAATTAAAATGTGTGTTTTATGTTTTACGTTTTAAACGTCAAAGCCTTTTACGGTTAACGTTAATTTAAAAAAAAACTTATCTCAAATAGTAGTCGCCGTGGTCTAGTGGTTAGTGTGTTGGCTTCCTAAGACATGGGCCCTGAGTTCGACTCCAGGCTCTGACATCTTCAAAAAAAAAGAAATATGAAAAAAATATTTCTTTCGGCGACTACCTCTCAGCAGTCTTCTGGCAAAAGCTATGAGAGTAACTAATTGCCATGAACAAGCTTCTCAAATCTGTCGTTCGGAGTCGACATTAAACTGTAGGTCCCGGTACTCATGGATAAAAAAATTAACACACACAACATGAGTGCTGCGAGAAGCTAGGCCGTAATCCTGACACAGGGTTGTAAAGGCCAGTTATGTATGTATGTATGTATCTCAAATTAACAGCTTCAATTAATTTTTTTTTTTTTTGTTTGGCAAATAATTTGCGTTTTTTTTTTTTTGTTATTTTGTAACAAAATTTACAATAGTATACATATGTATGTCTTTTATTTAATTTAATATACTTATTTATTATGAAATACAGTTAAAAGCGAATAATAACCCATATACATACATATGTACATAGTACTTGCTATATTTTAATAGAGTTTTACTTACTGGACTTCCGATACAAATTGAATTCTACTTCTCCACTAGATTTTAGAAGAACCTAGTAAAAATATATCAAAAAATTCGTATTGCGATTCTAATTTTCTCAGAAAAATAGAAAACCGATAGTATCGATAGTTTTTTTTAAACTATCGAAACTATCGATGGGGCCGACTATCGATAGTTTTGCAGCTCTAATTTACTGCCATCCCTAAAGGCGGATTCACCCATGAATTTCTTGGTTCGGACCAAATTTTTTTTATATGTAGTTTGACGTTTCTCTCAGAGTGCGAGAGAAATGATTTTGTGCGAAGTGCTCTCAGCTTGATTTAAATTAATTTTAAATTTGGTCCGAACCACACTGAAAAAGGTGTCCATATCATACAAAATTTATACAAGAGTCATGCCATATTGCTTGGCATTCATATTAAAAAATTAGTATGGTACAGTGAATAATGTAAAGAAAAGCAAACAAAAAAAGGCCAATAAGAAAAAAAAACATATTAGAAAGAAAATATTCGCGCCAAAAATAAAAAAGTTAAAATTAAAAAATATTATATAAGGTAAGTTGTAATATTGAAGAAATTTACCGTATAATTCCTACATTTTCTTTGCCCTTTCTGAATAAATTTAAGATGGAGTTGTCAGAGGCTATTGAACTAAAATTAATTAGCGAAATAAAAAAGCCGGGGAGGGAATGCTTATATGATTTAAGCAACAGCTCTTATAAAAACAATCATGTAACACAAATTGTTTGGGCAGAAGTAGCAGAAGCAGTTGGAATTGGCAGTAAGTGCATTTATTTTTATAACTTATAGAATTCAAGAAACAAATTTACATCTTTGGGTGATGCGATATTTTTTAAATTTTTTAAATAATCATAATTTAAATGATGAAAAACGATCGAAATATTAAAACATATATGTAAATATATATGTTTTAATTATTTTAAAATTTCGAAAATCACGGATGTAGTGGCAATAGTCCGTCAGTAAAGTAATGAACAAAAAAGGAATCCCGAATATGAAAAGATTTGGAAGTTAAACCAACGTGAAATTTCATTCCATTTCAATTTTGATCGAAATTGTTTTTTATCACATACCGGAATATCTTTTTAATAATATAAATAGTATTAACGTGCACTCTATTGCTTGCCTTCCATTGATATATATTTGAGACGAATTCAATAAAATATTTTATTGCTTTTTTGGTAATTAATAAGACGAACAAAAATCTAATTTTATTACAAAAGGAAATGAATGTCAAACACACTGGAAAAGCTTGCGAAGACGCCATAAAACGGCAATAAATAAATATAATAATATAATATATAAATATAATAATATAAAATAAAAATTCACCACAAATACTATTAATTGTTTATTTACTTTTGTAATAAATTGTAATGGTCGGCGAGGTAATTAAAAAAAAACCTGATGGTAAGGTGGCCATATCACACCGGAGACGTACCAGATTTTTGGCGTTGCTGGCATGCTCGCTTATGCCGGGCTGTGGCTCGCCGGACGGGCTGGTTCTTGCCTATCTGGCCGTCTCTCCTACCTCATTACAATAAAAAAATTTCATGCCAGACTTGCGATGACAGAAAAACAAAATTATTGATGAGGCCTGAAGTACTCGTCATCCCTGGTAGCACCACACATCACTGGATTCTTCGGCTGGTGTTCTGCCGGAAATTTTGCCCACCCACAGAGACCATAAGGCCTTACCATGGCATCTAAATCCATTTATGGATGCCCCAAACTCGTCCTGCAAACCTTTGCCTACCCTACTTACCGCTCAAAAATATTAGAATTAATGCACCATTTTTAAATGAGAACTATGCACTATTTTCATCTATACATTATAAACCAAATTTATATTTTATTGAAGAAAAATAACTTTATATTAAATAAAAGGAAAGAAAAGAAAATTTAGATATAAAAAAAAGGAATTAACTAAGGTTAGTATATATATCTATAAAACTTAAAACTAATAATTATAATACTACTAAACTAATTATAAATATAATAAAAAAGTATTATTAAACAATTCAATAATTTTTTTTTCTCGGGACTTGCCACTGGGTGAATGCTGCCGCCTCTGGAAGGATGTTGTTTTTGCTGGATGTAGCTCGCTGGTGCTGGTGTGGATGTTGATGCTTTTATTATATTTTTTCTTTATGTATCTTTATTTTAGCTTTAGTTTTTTTTTTCTTTTAGAATTTTAATGTTTTAGCTTTTATTTTTGTTTTAACATTTTAACTTTTAGTTTTTTTTTTTTTTTGTCTTTTAGCTTTTAGTTTTAGCTTTTAGTTTTTATTCAAGTCTTTTAGTTTTTAGTGTTTTTTTTTTTTTTGAAGTTTAGTTTTTAGTTTTTATCTTAAGTATTTTTGCTTTAGACTTTATTTTAAAATTTTAACTTTTAGTTTTTATTCTTTAGAGTTTTAGCCTTTAGATTTTTAGTTTTTATTTCCATGTTCTAGCTTCAGTTTTTTCTTTTAGGATTTTAGCTTGTAGTTTCTATATTAGCATTTTAGCTTTAGTTATTAGTTTTTATTTTAAGTATTTTAGCTTTACATTTTAGTTTAAGATTTTAGCTTTAAATTTTATTTTAATTTTAAGTATTTTAGCTTTACATTTTAGTTTAAGATTTTAGCTTTAAATTTTATTTTAAACTTTTAACTTTTAGTTTTTATTCTTTAGAGTTTTAGCCTTTCTTTTAGAGTTTTAGTTTTAAGTTTTTATTCAAAAATTTTAACTTTTATTTTAAAATTCTAATTCCTTATTTTTGGCTTTCCAACCTTTTTCTTATCACTAATTTTTACTTATATCTTTTTATATTAACACCAAATAAAAATATTTTTCTTTAAAACAAAGTTTTTACCAAAATTTAACACTTTCTTTCCTTTTTTCTTTTCTTTTCACAAAAAAACAAAACACCGGCAATTCCTCCACGGATATCTTTTCTTTCTCAAAAAAAAAAAACACAACAGCAAAAAAAGACGATCCCGTTCTTAACTTTTACCCTTTTATAAATTTTTTTCAAATTCGAACAAAACCACTAGCTTAACCTTTGTTTTCCAAATTTTCCCCCCCTACCCGCCAATTTGCTATTTACCAAAAATAAACAAAACATATACTCTCATCTGTCCATGTATTTGTCTTTCCCGTATATGTTTTATTGTTTTTGTCTACCCACTCACACAGCTGTCTCAGTGGAGTTGCCATCCTTATACGGTTTAACCCCCGAACGTGCACGTTACAAAATATTATTAATTCTTTATTTGCTTAATTGGACACATATTAATTTTCTTTTTCGTTATGCACATATGTATTTATGTAATTTTCAATTGAATATGGCAACACTGATTTTACGAACAAAATTTCTGAAATGGGTGAATCGTGGTGCAGAAAACTCTCAGTAAACAAAAAATTCGTTTGCACAGAAAATGTTTCAGAAACTTATGGGTGAATCCGCCTTAAATAAAAGCGGCAAGCGTTTTCTAGCTGTAAAAATTTCTCATGCCCATACAATTTGTATGGAGCATCCCAAAATAACGCGGCGGCAACGCTTTGTCTATGTCCACACTCGGAGAGAAGAGTTGGGCAATTCTTCATCAATTCTCTTTTAAACTTGTCTTCGTGTCCACACTCGGAGATTTTAGTTGCCCAACTTTTTGTTGTTGTTCAGCAATTTTTGTGTTTTCTTTTGCTTGCTTTTTCTTACAATTTGACATTTATGCCGTGTTGCCACAGAAATACTTACAAATTACACAAAATTTTATAGATTGCCCAAAATATATTTCATACATAGAATATAATGCTTTTTATTATTGTAATTATTTTAATATGTGAATAAATATTTGTGTATTTATAAATTTCCCTGTAGAAGACAAAGCTTTAAAGTTATTACTAGAGCTATTGGAACAGCCCAAACAATATTAAAGTATTTATAGTTGAATACTAGTGCTAATGAGGACTAGTACTTGAAATAGTTCGGGAGCACTGAAATTTTGAAGAAGTTTATAAGATAATACATATTTTATATTTTTATAATTTATCCTAAAATTAAGGTATGTTACATATAAAATAAGCTGCAAATAATGAAAATCAGTTGATATAATATAATAATATATTATATCATTATGCTACACAATTAAATTTTCTATTAATGAAAAATAATAATGTTTCTCTTCCCATCTCTTATAATGATAGCATCTTTTAACCAAATACCTTTTGAGATACAAAATGAATGTCTTTTAACAGCTAGATTATGTATTCACGTATTATGTGTCGATTAGACATTCAGCAGTTTAAGAGTCATGTACAAAGTAAATTTGCATTCTTTATTTTCCATTTGAATTTTGAATTAAAATCTATTTTAATTTTTTTGCATACGGGCAGAAGAATTTACATTTCATTATGATTCTTAATATTTAAAAAAGCATGTTGTCCCCACTGAAAGGCAATTTACTTATAATTTAATAATTTCCAAAAATGTTTGCTTTAGCTTACCATATTTTAAAATTGGTATAAATTTTGATAAAGTCACCTTGAAAATATTTAAATGTTTTACTATTAATGCGTAAAGAAATTTTTTTGTTTGTTTTTGTTGTTATTATTATTCATTCCTTTATATCATTAGCATATCAAATTTTGATTGCCTCAGCATCAGTTAATCATTATTGAGGCGAGCTGGTAAAATATTTACAGCTTTGAATTACACATGTACAATATATAATTGGGGTATTCAAACGGGGTCCTATCAAGTCATATTGTCATAATATCATACAATTTTAAAATAGTTTAAAAAATTTGTTGTTGGTCTTTGAATAAAAAAGTCATAAAACAATTATACTTTTCAACCTTTGTTAACCATTTTGTCATAAATTGAAAAATAAAAAATAACAAAAAATAAAATTAAAAATACTATACTAAACTATGACGGGTTGTTTACAGCAATCATATTTTTTCGTTTTATTGTTTTATGATATATGACTTTAAAACGACAATTTGAATCCCCCAAATATTTTATTTAAAGATATTTAATTCTATATATTTATATAATTTACAAAAGAAAGGAAAGAAATAAAAGAAGTAAAAAAATAGTAATATATACACACAAAGTTTAATTATTAATTTATAGGATATTGTATACGATTGCTGTAAATCATATGAAAAGAGTTTCTAAGTCCTGAAGCAAATATTCCTTTATCATTTTCTTGAAAATTGAAATTCTTTGTATATTTTTAATATCTTGAGTTAGATTATTAAATTTCATACTATCCATATATTGAATGCGTTGCTTCGTAGTTTCTAACCGACATCTTGCTATCTTAAGATTCATATTGTTTCTGGTATTGAATAATGCTTGATTTCTATGAACTGAAATTGTATGGTGACGAATATTATGGGTTGCTTAAAAACATGAAGAATTGAATTAATTTATTATAAATAATTTAATTGAAATAATGGTGAGACAAAATTATATAAAAAATTTATGATCTAAAAATATTTAAAGAAAAAAAATATCTGGCAACGCTATGAGAAGATAGTTGTGTTTTTATAAGTGGCTGTGTCTATAAAAATTTTTTTTTTCTAAAACCTTTAAAAATTGTCGCTAAATATTATTAATTGTTACTTACTGGAGCTGTTTCAACATTTCATATAAGTAGTTTAATATTGTTGGTGATTCAAAATTCTTCCATTTTTGTGACTTTGAAACATAAATCAATTATAACCTATAATTTCATACATAATAAAATAAGACCGTATACTTACATACACATAATGGCGCCTCAACATAAGTGTGGTATTTGTAATAAAAATGTTGGCAAAATGGATGCTGGAATAGAATGTGAAACGTGTAATACATGGTTTCACATAAGTTGTGTTGCTATTCCTAATGAATTTTACAATCTATTGGGAATAAACAAAAACCTGAGCTTTAATTGCACCAACTGCCTTAAAAACCCATTGCCGAAGAACTCTGAACAGAAATTTGAAGCTTTATGCACTCAGCTTCAGGACAAACTCTCTGAAAGTTTAAATTTATTGGACAGGAAAATTAATGCTAGCCTTAATTCATTTGTTACTGAAATGCGTGCTGAAAATCAGAGTCTAAAAAATCTCATAGAATCTACAGCGATCGGTATTCGTACTGATTTTACTGAGTCAATTGAGAATGTTAAAACTGACGTGTTAAACTGCAATGTTAATATTGGAAAAATTGAGGAGATGGCTAATCGATGATGGTTAGAAAATTTGGATGTTGAATATGACAAACTAAACAGGAAAATAAATCGAGCTGACATTATTTTTACTGGACTACCTTCTGGCATTGATGATTTGAATGCAGCAGTTCTGAAGATATGTTCACATCTCAAAGTTATGGTTGACAGTAGAGATATCAACCACTGCTTGTATATGCAGCGTAATAGATCTTAATAGACAAAATTATGAAAACATACTTTAAATCACCTAATGTTAAACTATGTAATGCAATTGATACCAATGTTAGCTCCAGAGTTTATTTAAATCCCACGTCAGCTGGTCTACGTTTGCTTAACCTTTGTCGGACATTAAAACGAGATAAAAAGATCATCTGGCTCCGTTTATTTAACAGAGATGTTCCATTATGCAAAGTTAAATTTCCTGATGGCTCCGAAAAGATGATGGATTATAGACAGTGCTTGGAGATGTAATAATATTTATATAGCGACAATTGTTAACCAGTTGGCTGCTACTATACTAAATTTGACTGATAAGTGTTATTATACATTTTTGAATTATTTCATCCTATTTGATAGGCTTTAAAATTGAACAATATCTACATATTTATTAGCAATTTGTAATGTTTGTTTTTCTTCTATTCCTATTCTGCTATTTCCTAGTGATCTACTATCTTGATCTTTTGTTATATGTTGACATTTTAAAGCCTATTTAAAAACTTATAGTTAATACAATTTTACTTTTATGATAATTATGTATGCAGCCAATTAGGTTTAATTCTAACTTATTTCCTATGTTTTATCTGTTCAATTTAATAAATTGCAGCCTTATACATTATATTCACTTATATACATATAATATAGATTTTATATCTGATACTTGATAATCAAAGATCATTTTTCTCTTCCTCCTTTCACACTTCTTTTGTTTAACAATATTTGAGAGAATTATTTTTGTATTGCAAAACATCTTTACTCAAAATAATTACTATGAATTCTAATTTTGATCTAGGTCCAATTATTAGTGATGGTTGCCTTGATAATGTTTTTTTAAATGATACTTGTAATCTAAAAATAGCACATATAAATGTGCAAAGTATTTGTCCTTCGTATAGATCTTATAAACTTGATGAGCTACAGTAGATACTTACAAACAGATCGCTTGATATTCTATGTATTACTGAGACGTGGTTGGATGCCAATATACTTGATCGAGCTGTTAACTTACCGGGCTACACACTGTGTAGGAGTGATCGTGCATCAGGTACTAGAGGTGGTGGTATGGCCATTTATATTGCTGAAGGTATCAGGCATAAATGTGTTTATAGAAGTACGGAATACGCTGATTGTGAAGGGCTATTTCTAGAGATTCCTTTTGGAGACGATACCTTACTAGTTGGTGTAGTGTATCTTCCTAGACGTGATTTAGCTAGTTTTGATCGGTCACTCAGTGATTTAATTGTAAGATACACAAATATTGTTATCGTTGGTGATTTCAATAACAATTTATATGATATTACTAAGTCACATAGTGTTCATATGCTTTGTAGGAGACTTGCACTAAATTGTCATCATAACTTCACCCCCAACCACTTTGATTCTTTTCATGGCTCCGTTTCACTCATTGACTACTTTATATTGAGTCAGAATATGACGATTGAGACCTCTGCACAATTTCAAATTCCGCTTATTTCACATCATTCCCTTATATGCCTATCACTTGTAATTAACCCTCCATTACTAACCTCTGGGTCGAATCGACCCAGACGCGCAAATTTTTTAAATTAAAAAAAAAAACATGACGATATTTTAACTCAAGATATATGTGTAATCTAAATTTGTTTATATTTAAACGTTTATAAATAATAAACATAAGGAAAATTCATGATATTATGCATATAAAATTATTTTAAAAAACAGCCTGGGTCGATTATACCCATAGTTAGTAATAATGTAACAAAGATTATGGGTCGACTATACCCATAGTTAGCAATAATGTAACAAAGATTATGGGTCGATTAGACCCAGGTTAGTTATACCGTTATACAAAATATATATGTTCATTTATTCGCATTGTAATAAATTAAAACGCAAAACCAAAACCACGTGCTCTAAATGTGGAAAATATATTTGCCAGAAGCACTGTGCTCAAATTGCATTGCTTCTGCACAAGAGAAATCCATTTTTGATGATATGTTCGATGATGAAAATTCCGAATAAAAGGTAACATTTACAGTACATAACTGAAAAATTGTTGCTTTAGCCGTACCAATTTTTCTTTCTAACATTTTACTATTATATTTCAGGTTTTAAATGCACTTTATTTGACGTCAATATCTTAAAAACTCTTAATTTTATGCGAAATTCGGCTGGATAACTTTTTTTTCACTTTTTTTAGCTATGTTGTAATGAATTCATACTTAATTTTAATTTAAATATTTTTTTTTTAATTTACACCATTGTATACTAAAATTAAACAATAAAAGACTAAAATCTACCAAAAGAAGTATACGTTGTATCAATTTATAAGTTGAGACGATTTCAATGGATAATACAATTCAGGGTCGATAAGACCCATGGTTAGTAACCATGCGACATGATTTAAGGTTAGTAATGCCGGGTTAATATACCTCATTCGAACCATGTAAACTATTTCAGGGATTATAAAAACATTGATAGAGCTGGCATGGATAGCTATTTTCATAACCTAGGTATTTCTCCTCTCTATATAACTGGTGATTCTGAAGTAATATGCTCATTTTTTAATGGTATTTTTAATGATCTAATGTCTTATGTTCCTCTTAAGCGTGTTTCTGGTTCAGTTCGTCATAGGTCACTTCGTTTTTCTAATAAAATTAATTACTATAGGTCTTTGACTGGCTTTGCACTTAATGATTTATATAACGATAGGAGCGTTAAAAATTGGGAAATCTATCGGTTGTTGCGTAATCGTACTAAATCATTGATAAGGAAACTGAAATTAGATCATGGTAGGAGAGTTTTTGAAGGATGTAATACTAGGCAAATGTGGAATGTATTGCGTGATGTTGGGTCGTTGGCTGAGCCCCCTTCAACTATTGACTTAGATGTTAATGCATTAAATGATCATTTTATTAATAGTCAATTAAACACTATTGATGATGTACCTGATTTTGATAGTTATTCTACTATCATTAATAGTTTCTCTTTTACGACTATTACTAGGGCTGAATTGTATTATGCATTATTTAGAATTAAATCAACTTCAGTTGGGCATGATGGCTTATCTATTAAATTGTTGAAAATAGCTTACCCTTATATCTCCAATCACCTCTTGCATCTAGTTAATACTATATTAACTTCATCAAAGTTCCCATCTCAATGGAAAATCTCTAAAATCATTCCTGTTCCCAAGTTGAAGGGTTGTATGACGGTTGATAATATGAGACCAATTAGTATCTTACCTACGATTTCTAAGGTGTTGGAAAATATTCTAAAAGTGCAGATGACAAATTATTTGGAGAGTAATAATAAAATAATAAAATAATAAAAATAATAAAATAAAATAATAAAATTGTAATAAGCAAGCAAGCTGTAAACAAGTGAAGTATAGCGGATATTTTTATTGCCTTGAAATTTTAAGAACCGAATTGATTAAAACAAATTATTGGAAAGTAATAAATTGTTATCCTTGCTTTATTTTGAGTGAGATGCTATGGAGGGCAAATGTTATAAATGCAAGGGAGCCATACGTAATGAAAATGGAATCAAATGTGCAGGAGTATGCGGAAAGAGTTTTCATAATACAAAAAAGTGCTCTGGACTAGATGACTATAGTGCCAATATTTTAAATGAAAATAATATGCTTCAATTTATTTGTAAAAACTGTATGCAATATATACACAATGTTGATTTTGCTTTAAATGATATTCAAAAAGTTGTGGAAAAAAATGGTCAATATATAAAAGAATATAAAAACGAATTTGAAATGGCGCTAAAGAAAAGTGAGAACGAAATAAAACAACTTTTAAAAGTTATGGAAGCAGTTTTTACAAAAAGAATGGAAGAAATAAAAGGCGCACAGGAAATTTGTGTAAAAAGTGTCATAGAAATAAAGAAAATACAGAAGATAGCAGATGTTCTAAAAGAAAAAAGTGAAAAAGTTTGTGGTGAATTGGAACAAAATAAAAATGAAAACAAGAAAATATTGGAAATGATCACAAAAGAGAATCAAAGAATGCACAACGAATTAAAGAAAAATGGCAATGAGCAAATAAATAATAGAGCACAAATGACATTTGCTGAAGTATTGAAGGAAAATGATATTACGAAAAAGAAGTTGCCAGAAATCAAAAACTCCAGTAATTATTAAACCTATTATAAAGCAAAATGGGGATAAGACAAAAAATGATTTGAATAAAGTTAATCCAGAAGATCTAAAATTATCAAATGTTATTACCAAAAATAATGGAACAGTTGTTATTGAAGTAGAAAATAGCACAGAAAGAGATAGAGCAAAAAATTTGATTAAAGCGAAATTAGGTGAAGAATATGAAATTAAAATACCCAATCCGAATATTTTAATAACTGGAATTAGTTTTAAGTATGATGATGAGCGACTTTTGGATTTAATTAGGAAACAAAATCAGAGCCTGAATAATATTAATATGAAAGTAATTAAACAATACGACATAAAGAAGAATAACAAAACTTATTACAATGCGATTATTGAAATTGAACCAAATTCATTTGCTAGTATTTTGGCAGCGGAGAAAATAAGCATCGGCTGGGAACGTTGTAAAGTATACGACGGTATCAGTGTATTAAGATGTTTCAAATGTTGGGGATTTAATCATAAGGCAATAAATTGTACAAATACTGAGATTTGTATTAAATGTCATGGGAAACACAAACATTCAGAATGTAATGAAAGCCAAATAAATAGATGTATAAATTGCATACGTGCTAACCAAAAACTTAATTTAGGTTTAAACGAAGACCATCATACCATGAGTAAAAACTGCCCTGCTTATTTAAATAGGCTTGAGGCAAAAAAAAATAAAATTGGGTATTAACAATTACAGAGCAATGTCTATAAAAAAACAGTAAAAAATACAAAATTGAACAACAATGTGATAAATTGTATATATGTTAATATTAGTAGTATTGTTGCGAATAAGGATGAATTGCAAAGAATAATTGAAATTAAACAGGCAAATATCGTATTGTGTTCTGAAACGTGTACAACTGATAATATTGATGATGCGGAAATTAGCATTCCTACATTCGACATTATCCGCTGTGATTCACATTCTCGTCATACCGGTGGTGTATTAATATATATAAAAAAAAAAACGATTAAATACAACTTAATCTGCAATAAAACCTTCGATCAAAATATGTGGTGTATTATAATTAAATTGAAAAACTTTCAAACGAAATGGCAGATTGGAGTATTGTACCATTCACCAAGTGCTAGCAATATTGAATTTTTAACGTATCTAAAAAGTACAGTTGAAGCGAATTTCGAAGGCAGCAATAATAATGTCATTATTGGTGATTTCAATATAAATGTTAATAACGATACAGTTTACACCGCGGAATTAGAAAATATTTTTTCATCTATGGCTATGAAACAACTAATAAATTTTGACACTCGCGTTACAGAATTCACCAGTACTAAAATTGACCTACTTTATTCAACATCTGATCTAGTGAAAGTTATGTGCTTAGATGATTCTAATATTACTGATCATGAAACTATAGCATTTTCATTGCCAGTAGAAAAAGAAGTAAAGATGAGACTTACAATAAACATTACATGCTGGGAATATTATAATAAAGAAAATTTAATGGAAATATTAAGGCTTATTAACTTTAATGAGCTAAATAATGGTAATATAGATGAAAGAGTGGAAAATTTTAATACTATACTATTAGGAATTATGAACAACTTAACCTATAAAAAAATTGTGCGCAAAAAACTTATTAATAAATGGTATGATCAAGAATTAACAGAGCTGAATAGAAAAAAATATGAACTTCTACACATAGCAAGGAGAACAGGTGGATGGACTGAATATAAGATAACAAAAGCAGCATATAAAAAATTAATAAAAATCAAAAAGAAACAGTATTTAGAAAACAAAATCAACCTGGCAAATGGGGACCAAAAACTTATGTGGAAATACTTAAAAGAAACAGTGAACATGACACAAATAAATCAGTCAATTAAGAAAATGTATATAAATAATCGGTGGATAGAAAATGAACTTGAGCTTTCAGAACTATTAAATAGCTATTTCATAGATAGTATCTCCAAGATTAATAATGAAATTGAAAATATAGAATTTGGAGTATCTGAAATTCCAACTTTTGGCAACGAATTTACATTTAAAGAGGTAGATACTGCAGACATTATTAATATAGTAAAAACTTTTAAAAATAAAACTGGTGGCAAAAAACTACTTTCTGAAGGCGTAATTAAAGATTCAATGGAATATGCGGCATATTTTTTCTCTGGCATTGTAAATGATTGCTTGCGATTGGCTTACGTTCCAGAAAAATAGAAGATATATACAGTGGTACCGATAGAAAAAATTAAGAATGCAACGCGACCTGAAGAATTAAGACCGATAAACACATTACCATATGATGAAAAAATTTTGGAGTGTGTAGTAAAAGAGCAATTGTTGAATTATTTAAACCAAAATAATATTATTATAAATCAACAGTCTGGCTTTAGGGCTAAACACTCATGTGAGACAGCACTGAATATGGTTATAGCAGATTGGAAAGATTTGATGGCAGATAAAAAAGTTATTGTAGCAGTTTTCTTAGATCTGAAACGAGCGTTTGAAACTATCGACAGGCGTATATTACTGGTAAAATTGAAACGGATAGGTATATTAGGCCAAGCATTAAAATGGTTTGAGAACTATCTATCCAATAGAAAACAGCGAACAATAATAGGTAATGTGAACTCATCGAACCGTGAGGTGGATATTGGACTACCACAAGGATCTGTACTTGCACCATTACTTTTTTTAATATATATTAATGATATACCAGAATGTATAAACTATTGTAAAATAGTATTATTTGCTGATGATGCCTTATTATATATGAACCATTTGCAACTTAATGATGTGTTGGATTATGTTCAGGATGACTTGAATAGGTTATACTGTTGGCTATGTCAGAACAAAGTAAAATTAAATTGTGAGAAGACTAAATATATGATATTTAATAAGAAGAATGGAGAATGTGAGGATATAAAACTAAAGATTAAGGAACATGAAATCGAACATGTAAACAAAATGTAATATTTAGGCATAATAATTGATGAAAAATTAAAATGGGACGATCATGTAAATTATATTATAAATAAGACCGCAAGAAAAATAGGGTTTATGTATAGGTCATGTAAATATATTAATAGACGACATAAATTGACAATTTATCGGGCAATAATTGAACCTTATTTTGTTTATAGCCCTACAATTTTATTTTTGCTAAATAATATGCAGATAAGAAATTTACAAATACAGCAGAATAAAATGATGAGATTTATATTAAATAAAAGATACGATACACCTATTGCCGAAATGATTAGGATCTTAGATTGGCTTAATATAAAACAATTAATTGCATACCACACATTAAAATTTGTTAATAAATTAAGATTAGGGCAATTACCGAATTATCTTTATGAAAGAATACAATATAATTTTGATGTACATAATTATAATACTAGGAGGAGAAATAATATAAGACTGCCTTTAATTAGGACTGAGCTTCAAAGAAGAAGTATTTTTTTTGAAGGATTTAAAATGTATAATGAATTGCCAAATGAAATTAAAGAATGCCAAAATGAATATATGTTTAAGAAATTGTTGAAAACTTATTGTAAAACATTTTATATATTAAATTAGTCTAATTGTTATATTTATAAAATAAATGTAAAACTTATATTTAAGAAGCATTTTATCTAGGTCTAAAAGACCGTAATAATAATAATAAATAAATAAATAAATAGATTGTTAAGTAGTTGTCAGTATGGTTTTCGATCTGGTCTTAATACCAGCTTTCTTTTAACGGAATTAACTGAGAATATTAGGATTGCTATGAATAATGGATGTATCAGTACACTTATTTCTATTGACCTTACTAAGGCATTTGATCAGGTTAGGCACTCTAGCCTTGTGCATAAATTTTTTACCAAATATAAATTCTCAAAGTCAGCTTGTTACTTAATTTGGTCCTATTTATATGATCGGAAACAATACGTTACTCTTAATGGATTATACTCGGATCAGAAATTTGTTAGGTCTGGCGTCCCACAAGGCTCTGTTTTGGGCCCACTGTTGTTTACAATTTTTCTTAATGATTTTTTTGAATATGTGGAGACATGTGAGTGTAAGGCATTGGTTTTTGCAGATGATGTACAGCTTTTGTGGACTGGCTCCTGGGTGGACTGTAATGTTTTAGAGTCTACAGTAAATGATGATTTATCTGTAGTATATGATTGGATGGTTGTTAATCACCTACATAAAAACCCTACAAAAACTAAGGCGATGATTTTTATGTCTAATAGATATAGTCAGGTGCATTTGAACCTCAAGATTTCTAATTCTGAAATTGAAGTTGCTAACTGTCTTAAGTGTTTAGGTGTTACTATAGATGATCGGCTGACTTTTGAACCGCACA
This sequence comes from Metopia argyrocephala, assembly GCA_963576795.1. Classification (NCBI taxonomy): domain Eukaryota; kingdom Metazoa; phylum Arthropoda; class Insecta; order Diptera; family Sarcophagidae; genus Metopia; species Metopia argyrocephala. The sequence continues at coordinate 12,633,330 of OY756211.1, forward strand.
TTAATAACATTTCCTGTAGTGTGATTAACACATTACGAAGGTTATATAGACTTAATCTACGTCTACCACTGAATGTTAGGAGAGTTGTAGTTAATGCCCTCATAATGTCGAGGTTAAATTATTGTATGGAAGTATATACTGGATGTAACCTGGGAAATCGAGGTAAAATTGAATCAGTTGTGCGTAAAGTTGTTAGATTTGTTTTTGGAATTAGAATTGGATCTCATGTTTCTGGTTACTTAAAACAGCTCTTGAATTTTACATTTGAGGACTATCTTAAATTTCGTCTTTTAATTTATCTCTATAAAATTGTCAAGTTTCATCGTCCTGATAACTTAGCAAATATGATCTCATTTATCAGATCTTTAACATTGCAGCTGTTTTGAATAATCACTAACGATTGGAATTAAACCAAATTAATTAAGATCAAAATTAGAATCATTTTTAAATTTCTAATATTAACCTGTTGTATTTATAATCTTGCTCCAAAACTTTTTCCTTATATTTATATGTATTAAGATGCTTTATTGCAATATTGTTACCTAGATTTTTAGTTTTTATTGTATTACTTGTATTATATACTTAAACACTATCGCATAGAATGAACTCATCTGTAATATATTTTTTTATTGGCCAATTGGCTATGTATATATTATAAATGGAATAGAGTTAAAATAAAAAAATAAATCGTCTACAAACTCAAAAGTTGCCGACTCTTCTCTCCGAGTGTGGTCATAGACTTTGCAATTGGAAAATCCAATTTTGACAGAGCGTTTAATAGTAAAATTGGTCGCAAAAGGCAACTAAAATGTAAACAAATAGGAAAAAAAACAGGGTTGTGGTATAAAGATATGTTATTCGCAAAGGCAAAAAATAAACAAAATAGAAGATAATAAATATTAATATTAAATAAATAAATAAATAAAATATAATAAGAATAAATAAAATAGTACTATTAAATATAGTTTATGTTACAAATACCAATAGAGTAATGCAGTTTATTATTAAAATAGTCAGAATTGTTATATAAGCATATATTTTTGTATTTCCCTGTTTTTAATGTTTTGACAAAACGTTGCCGCTCTTATTTAGGGATGGCGGTTCAGCGTAAGCGCTGAGCGTTGTAAAACGTTCCGCTTGCCGCTTTTATTTAGGGATGGCTCTTAGTCTATGTCCACACTCGGAGAGAAGAGTCGGCAACTTTTGAGTTTGTGGACGTTTACGGTGAGAGGAACAAAAGAAGAAAAATACTTGCCCGTTCTCGGCGATTCTTTATATTCCCTTATTCGTTTTTTTCTTTGTAGTTGATTATTTGACATTTCCTTTCATATTTTTTTTCGATTTTTGGTGTACACGTCTTTTTCGTACAATCGCAGCGTTCGTTTTTCTTATGTTTTTTCTTTTTAATAAGTGCAGCGTTGCCAGTTTATGTGTAATTACACAAAAATGGAAGAGAACAATTTTTCTTTAAATATTTTTAGATCATAAATTTTTTATATAATTTTGTCTCACTATTATTTCAATTAAATTATTTGTAATAAATTAATTCAATTCTTCATGTTTTTAAGCAACCCATAATATTGGTCACCATACAATTTCATTTCATAGAAATCAAACATTATTCAATACCAGAAACAATATGAATCTTATGATAGCAAGATGTCGGTTAGAAACTACGACGTAACGCATTCAATATATGGATAGTATGAAATTTAATAATTTCCCTCAAGATATTAAAAATATACAAAGAATTTAAATTTTCAAGAAAAGGATAAAGGAATATTTGCTTCAAGTCTTAGAAACTCTTTTCATATGATTTACAGCAATCGTATACAATATCCTATAAATTAATAATTAAATTTTGTGTGTATATATTACTATTTTTTTACATCTTTTATTTCTTTCCTTTTTTTTGTAAATTATAAAATATATAGAATTAAATATCTTAAAATAAAATATTTGGGGGATTCAAATGGTCGTTTTAAAGTCATATATCATAAAACAATAAAACGAAAAAATATGATTGCTGTAAACAACCCGTCAGAGTTTAGTATATTATTTTTTATTTTATTTTTTTGTTATTTTCTATTTTTCAATTTATGACAAAATGGTAAACATAGGTTGAAAAGTATTATTGTTTTATGACTTTTTTATTCAAAGACCAACAACAAATTGTTTCAACTATTTTAAAATTTTATGAATACCGTTTGAATACCCCAATTATATATTGTACATGTGTAATTCAAAGCTGTAAATATTTTACCAGCTGGCCTCAATAATGACTAAGTGAGCTGAGGCAATCAAAATTTGATATGCTAATGATATAAAGGAATGAATAATAATAAAAAAAACAAAAACATACTTTACGCATTAATAGCAGGGACCGTAAATAATGATTATTGTTCGTTTTTTTACATTAAAAAATCAATCACTTAGAACAGACATAAAAAACATTTCTTGTACCATTATTATTATTTTTTGAAAACCTTTGCATATCCGTCATAATTTTTAAATTTTTGTTTTTTAAAGTTTTCATCAATGGTAATGATTATTTGTGAGTAATAATATAAAAAATCAGCCATAATCATTATTTTTGGGCAAAAGAAATAAAACTCAAAAATAATCATTATATATGATTTTTATTTTTTTCGCTCAAAATAAAACTCACTTTCAATTTACGACTTTATAATTTTATAATTTTTGTGCAAAAAAATGATATTTTATATAGCAAAATGAACAAGCATTTCTTAATATTTTTTTCTTTTACTAGTTCTGACCAAATTTTTTAATGTTTAATAAGCCATAAATTGAAAGTAAGTTTTATTTTGAGCAAAAAAAAAAAAATAAAAAATAAAAATCATAAATAATGATTATTTTTGAGTTTTATTTCGTTTGCTCAAAAATAATGATTATGACTGATTTTTATTATTATTACTCAAAAATAATCATTACCATTGAAGAAAATCCTTAAAACTCATAATATAATTATTATTGTGTAATTTTTATTATAAAACTCATAATGATTACGGTCCCTGATTAATAGTAAAACATTTAATAATTTTCAAGGTGACTTTATCAAAATTTATACCAATTTTAAAATATGTCCTCTGGTGAGCTAAAGCAAACATTTTTGGAAATTATTAAACTATAAGTAAATTGCCTTTCAGTGGGGTTAACATGCTTTTTTAAATATTAAAAATCATAATGAAATGTATGCAAAAAAATTAAAATAGATTTTAATTCAAAATTCAAATGGAAAATAAAGAATGCAAATTTACTTTGTACATGACTCTTAAACTGCTGAATATCTAATCGACACATAATACGTGAATATATAATCTAGCTGTTAAAAGACATTCATTTTGTATCTCAAAAGGTATTTGGTTAAAAGATGCTATCATTATAAGAGAAGGGAAGAGAAACATTATTATTTTTCATTAATAGAAAATATAATTGTGTAGCATAATGATATTACATTAAAAGAAAATATTTTGTTTATATCAACTGATTTTCATTATTTGCAGCTTATTTTATATGTAACATACCTTAATTTTAGGATAAATTATAAAAATATAAAATATGTCTTATCTTATAAACTTCTTCAAAATTTCAGTGCTCCCGAACTATTTCAAGTACTAGTCCTCATTAGCACTAGTATTCAACTATAAATACTTTAATATTGTTTGGGCTGTTCCAATAGCTCTAGTAATAACTTTAAAGCTTTGTCTTCTACAGGGAAATTTATAAATACACAAATATTTATTCACATATTAAAATAATTACAAAAATAAAAAGCATTATATTCTATGTATGAAATATATTTTAGGCAATCTATAAAATTTTGTGTAATTTGTAAGTATTTCTGTGGCAACACGTAATGTAAGAAAAACAAGCAAAAGAAAACACAAAAATTGCTGAACAACAATAAAAAGTTGGGCAACTAAACTCTTCGAGTGTGGACACAAAGACAAGTTTAAAAGAGAATTGATGAAGAATTGCCCAACTCTTCTCTCCGAGTGTGGACATACACTTAGTTTGCTTTTGCTCTTAACAAACATAAGAACCAGCGTCGGCAGAGTAACAGTGAAATATTGTATATGTTGAAGTTTAAGGTGTAGAACACGTATTGCAGTAAAAATAAATAAATAAAATGTCTAAAAACACACCATTTATTATTTTTTTCATAGGACAATTAAAACTATCTTTTTAAATAATTTAGCGTAATTACAAACGAGAAAAATTATTTTTTCAAACAAAAATCGAGTTTAAATGTATAATTTGACAGCTTATGTTTAACATTATTTCTTTGCAAAATGTGCGAACAGCTATATTAACATACATGTGCAAATACATGTTTTTGCGGTCTACGCTTGAACATATGATGTTAGAAATATAATTTGACAATTCAAAACATAATTATTTCCAAGTTTATGGCGCGTGTAGACTGGGGGTAAAGAATTACGCTTCTAAACTAACATTCAAAACAATTTTAAAACAGATCTGTTATATATTGACGCACATTTTAACTTTAGAAAAAGTGTGGTAACGCTAAAAAGTTGCCGTTTTTCTTCCACTGAACGCGCGGTACGAAAAAAGATGGTTCTCCGCTTGTGAAAGCATTGATTTAATTTTCCCTAAAAAAGAACTTGATTGTTTATAGAAGACATTTTAATAAGTAATATTTATACAATAGACTGAAATATTGTAAAGTGTTTTGCAGTTAAGAATTTTTCTAACTTTAAATGAAATAATGCGTCGACGCAGTGAAAGAAAAAAGTCTACAGATATGTCTTCGCCAGCTCCAGCGTCACGTCGAACAAATCGCCGTCGCAAATCACACTCAGTGTCTGAGGAAGACAAAGTTGCAGACTTAAGCGAAATACAAAATGAAAAGAATTTGGAAAACGATGCTGAAGAGAGTGGCGGTGAAAGAGAGAGAGATTCCAGTGGTGATCGTTCCGAGAATAAACGTAGACGAAGTTCTCGTATGAGAACGCCCGTAAAAGATCTGGGTAAAAGTCCTTCTAAGCGACGTACAAGGCGAGATATTACTCCGGATAGTAAAATAAGTACAATACCCGAAGAAGAAAATGGTGCTGTTAATAGTGACACCGATAATAATGCAGACGTTGAAAATAATCAACAAAATAGGGATAATAAAGCAAATAATATGGAGGACAATAAAGAAGATGATAAAATTTCATCTGGCAACGAAATGGAAAAAAGAGCAAGTCCCATTAAAGTAGAAGGTACAAGTGCAGAGGAGTTCAAAAATGTTCATTCTAACAAAGATGATGATAGTGCATCACATTTTTCAGAAAAAAGTGAGAAGAACAACGATCATGATAAAGATGATCAAGATGTTGTTAAGCTTCATACAGGGGATAACTCGCCACGTTCACGCAGCAATAGTAGCGAAAGAAAACGTAATAAGAGTAATGACAACGATGACGACGAACCGGAAGAAGGTGAAGTTATAGAGAAAACTAAGTCAGATGACGAAAGTAAATCTAAGCCTGAGATAAGGGAACGCATTTTGAAACGTCATTCATTAGAAGGTACAACAGCAGCAGCTAAGGATGACTTCAGGGATCATCATAAGCCGGAGGAGGTAAACAACACTCAAGACGGTAAAACTAATGAATCCTCTAATACAAATGCAGCAGCTGATACAGGTCGCCTCAACGTTAACATGACATCAACCCGGAAACGCCGTTGGATTACCAAGAAAGCCACTGAGAGCAAAGAACAGATTCTGGCCATTTCCACTGATTCGTTGAAGACACTTATTGCCGACGTTCATCCAGTGCCGTTGAGCGATGTGCAATTAGAGTCTTCGTCGGAAGTAGAGGAGTTGGCTTCAGAACGCGAAGAAGGCGAACAGTCACCATCACCGGAGCCCGAACGACGTCGTGACTCCGTTGAAAAATTGGACAAGCAGTCCAAATTAGTCATAAAGTCATTAAAAGAGAACAATCGCCAGGTCAACCAGGTTGTGGTTCCCGGTGTTGGTACTGTACCCGCTTTAATTCAACGTTCACCTAGTCCGGCCCGAAACCAGTCCAGCAGTGTTTTATACATTACAAATTTAGTAAGACCTTTTACTGTTTTACAATTGAAAGGTTTACTGGCACGCACGGGTAAAATTGTAGAGAATGGTTTCTGGATTGATCGTATTAAATCTAAATGTTATGTGGAATATGAAACAGAGGAGTAAGTAATTACTGTTATAGCAATTTTAATTTGAGTATCATTTACAATAAAGCAACAAAATTTTCGCGAATATAAGGCTATTTTGTGATTGCAATAATAATCTAAAGATAATTATTTAATCTTATAAAAAAGTTATTTCCGTCCCTTTTTACCCTGATGTATTTATTGAGATTATATCATGTAGTACTACCAAACTGAGACACAAATCGCAACAATTTTTTTTTATAAATAATTTATCGTAAACGATATATATTTGTAGCCATACTTTTCCACCATATAGGTATATATTTTTATATTATACAAGTCTATTTCTAAAGCTTTGTAACACATTTCTGCGTATGACAATAACACTCTAATATTGAATCCTGTGGGACACAGTATTTATTTATCTTTTACTTCCTTTACGATTGTTAATTATGTTTTTAACCAGTCGAGGTTTTTATTCTGCCTACTGTATGTTTTTCTTAAAATTTTTTCCGATCACGGATTGGGTCTAAGTACATATTATAATAAAAATACTTGGAAAGAAAGACTTAATATATCGAAATATCTAACGGGGAATCACATCACTGTACATTAGGATGGGTCAATTTGTTCGGGACCGAAAAACGTGACAAAGCGTATAGCAAGGTCGTAATCTACGAGAAATTCTAAGAACTTTTCCCAAAGAAACCATGGTTCTAAAATCAAAATCGAGCTTCCGGTTTTTTACGAGAAAATTTGGTGTTTATTTGGTGCTATTTTTTTGGAAATATTCATTGCAATTGGTGAATAGTTGACCTGTAACGCTGGAAGAGGGCTTATTTTAAAGGAAATTTTCTCACCTTTCTATATCTGTGCTCATTTATAGAAAATTATTTATCCAAATAATGGTTTTGGAGGTTTATGTCAAAATAATAACAGTCAAACTGTTAAAAACCTAAAACTATTATTATTGTGACATAAACCTCCAAAACCATTATTTGGATAAATAATTTTCTATAAATGAGCACAGATATAGAAAGGTGAGAAAATTACCTTTAAAATAAGCCCTCTTCCAGCGTTACAGGTCAACTATTCACCAATTGCAATGAATATTTCCAAAAAAATAGCATTATTTTCGGATGACCTGAACACCAAATTTTCTCGTAAAAAACCGGAAGCTCGATTTTGATTTTAGAACCATGGTTTCTTTGGGGAAAGTTCTTAGAATTTCTCGTAGATTAGGACCTTGCTATACGCTTAGTAGGCTAAAAAATTGACCCACCCTACTGTACATTGTCAACCAACAAAGCATGGGCTTCCATCTAGACCAAGAAGCTTTCAATAAGTTTAATGACAAAACTGTTAGCACAACAGGTTGGTTTTCGACTGAATATGTGGTGTAGTAGTCATGTGGGCTGTGGGGAATGATCGTGGGACAGTCTCTTTACTTTTCTATTCGAATTTTTACCTATTCCATCAATAGGTTGATATTGCAAAAAGAATTTTGATTGTTTTATTTTTTATTTTATTCTAAAAATCCCACAAACTACAAGAACCAAATTATTTATTGCAATGCTATATTGAGTAATTGTATTTTTATTTACCAATTTTCTCATTACAGTCAAGCAATCGAAACCCGGCATGCACTACATGGAGTCCGCTGGCCTGCTTCTAATCCAAAATGTTTAAATGTCGATTTTGGAATAAAAAGTGATATGCTTAAAGTTATTGAATCAACAAAGGAGGATGTACCAAAATTCGGACATGAGAATAATAAAGATAATCTTTTAGTAGGATCGGGCTGGAATAGGGAGCGTCTTGATGATGATAAAAAAGTAAAATAATAATTTTTTTTTTTACAATTTTTAAAATTTTTGTATTAAACAGAGCTCTCGGCCAGTGCGGGAATGGGATGTTGGCAAGAAGGAAAACTTGGAGCGTGAAAAGGTGAATAGGGACACGGAGAGAAGGCGGGAACGCAGCAATGATCGCAACCGTGACCGAAGTAGGGATCGTAGCAGGGATCGCCATTTGTCGAGAAACCGTGAAAATAATAGAATTGACCGCGAAAAAGATCGAAGACAAAGACGTGATAGAGATGCTAGAAGCAATAGTCCTTCTCCAGGTAAATTCTTAAAAACAATATAAACAACCATTATAAACAGTTTTAATATTGTAGTACGCAAGCAAAAGAAAAAGGAGGATCCACCATTGCGATTGTTGGACGATCTATTTCGAAAAACTAAAGCAACTCCTTGTATTTATTGGCTACCATTGACACCAGAACAGGTTGATTTAATTTGTTAGTATGTGATCTTAAAATGTATAGCAAATGAATTATTTTGTAGATTGCTGAAAAGGAAGCATTCCGCCAAAAACGATTGGAAGAACAAAAACAACGTTTGAAACAACGTGAGTTGGAACGTGAAAAAGAACGTGAAAGAGAAAAAAACCGACAAAATGATCGCGACAGAGATAGAGATCATCGTCGCAGTAATAGATCCAGTGATAGACGACGTTCACGTAGTCGTGATCGCCGTCGATACTAAGGTGGCAGTATATATTTTTATTGCAGATCATATTGTGTCATCAAATTTCTTGATGTTTATAGTTAACAAATGGTATATTTTAGGCTGATGCACATAGATTCAAACAGTAAAATCGTATTTTTTCATGTCTTCGGGGGAAAATATTCATAGTTCAAATCGTTGAAAGAAATAATTGGTTTTATTATCTGAATACGTTTGAAATACCTGAAAACGAAATTTTTTTATGACTGAGCAATATTTATTGGATTGTTTTAATAAAATGGAATATTATTAAAATATATTCAGTGAAACATTTCAATAAGTATTTTTTCATTGCTTCGTCTAAAATTATGTATTTCTAAAATTAAAAGATAAATAGTACCATATTATTTTCGGTAAACCCTGTTGTATAATATTTTATTTGTTTTTTATACATTTATATACAAATGTGTTTTTTTATTTTTAATAATTTTTTTTCTTTTATTAAAAAATTGAACTTGAGAATTTTTCTAGCAACCTTCATATAAAAATAATCCGATCTGCCAACCCCATTTAACACTAATAGCCACGTTTGTCACGACATAGCTACGATAACGCTGGGACTTTCTATCTATTCCAACAGCTGCACTAAAAAAATCATCAGCATTATGAAAAAACACAAAAAAGCAAGAAAAGAAAAAAATAAAGCTCCATAGTAAAAGAGGTTTTTATTAAATAGCTAAAGTTTTGGTTAAAGAAAATCACTTCGGCTGTAAAATATAACATCATAAAATAATTTTTAAATATATATATATATGTATCAGAAAACCATACTAGAACGCTCCAGATTATTTGCTGTTAATAAATATTTAATCATCAATAGCAAACCAATTTTAATACATTAAATTACTTTCTGAAAATATTTCGATTTATTAATGTTTAATGTCAACAAATTAATAGAAATAAAAATGAAAAAAAGCAACAAAAACGTTAAGTAATTGTGTTATTAAGTTTAAACAATACATGTACACGTATACATATACATACATAAGTGGCCATTACAACCCGTTTCCCGAGTTACGGCCTAGATTTTTATAAATTTAAATTTATATTCGTTTTTTTATGTAAAAAATCATTTAACCTTATTCTGCATTTCGATTAAGTCTCCGCATTCAGTTACATTACGACTATAATTTTTGTGCAAGAAAATGATATTTTATATAGCAAAATGAACAAGCATTTCTGAATATGTATTTTTGTTTCTTTTACTAGTTCTGACAAAATTTTTTAATGTTTATTAAGTCATAAATTGAAAGTGAGTTTTATTTTGAGCAAAAAAAAAAAAAAATCATAAATAATGATTATTTTTGAGTTTTATTTCTTTTCCTCAAAAATAATGATTATGACTGATTTTTATTAATATTACACAAAAATAATCATTACTGTAACAACCCGTCACAACAATACACTTAAGTAAAACACGACTTTTCAATTTGATATTCAATGCAAAACTATTTTTATTCATACAATTTAATTTCATCAACCAATATGCCATTTTCTCATAGTTTTATAAATTTATAGTTTTGTATTACAGTTATTTCCGCTTAATTGAGTCTCTAAAAATGCACGATTTTTGGTGCAATTAAACGGGAAACTCAATTAAGCGATACTCGGTATATGATACGGAATGATTTCGTTTCATGATTTTTAGTACAATTAAGCGGGAAACTCAATAAAGCGGGGCTCAATTAACCGAAAACAACTGTAACAGATTTGCCACATCCCTCCTATATTTTTAAGACGAAGTTTTAGGTTTTCATGGTTCTCACTTGGTTGTTCTGCTACCTGTGGTGACTGATAGGCATTGTGGTGTAATGGAGTCAGGTACAATTACCCCTTCTGAAGAGTTTGTTGACAATAAAGTTGGCAGTTTAGCTACAGGAATTTTCTTAAGGTGGCTAACATTTCTACAAAAAGTCTTTCTTCTGTTCGACACTTCCACAATGTTACCTGACCTTGCTGTTACAACATATTCTGTTGCGTCGAAGTTTGGTGTCAATTTATGAGGAAATACTACATTCTTTAGCAACACCTTATCCCCGATAGATATATCCACTTCTTTTGCTCCTCTCTTTTTATCAGCTAGCGCCTTTCCTTTTTGTTTATTAATACAGTCACGATCTTTTTCGGTAGAGTCCGTGTATTCTCCCATTAAATCTTGTACTCCGGGTATCTTGTCTCTTATGACCCTATTAAACATAAGCTCAGTTGGGGGTGTCCCTGTGGTTCAATGTGGTGTGACGTTGTACATATGAACGAATTTCTGTATTTCATGTAAAAAGTTTCTCTTATTCGCACATGCTATTTTCAGTCGTTTGCCAAGAGACCTGTTCATATTTTCGACCTCCCCGTTCGCTTGAGGCCAATATGGCGGTGTCAGTATTTTTTCAATGCCATTTGTGCGGCAGTATTGATTAAACTCGGCGCTTATATATTGCCTACCGTTATCAGTCCTTAAGTACTTCGGGAATCCTAATCTACAAAATATTTCGTTCATTGACTCGATAATTGTCTGCGAGGAAATTGAACGAAGCATCTTAAACTCCATATATCTGGAGTAGCAATCAATAAAAACCAGAACATATTGACCATTTGGTAAGGGACCTAAAATATCAGAAGCTAATGTGTTCCAGGGACTAGTTGGGAATTGATGCCTGTCAATAGGTGCTGGATTTGATGGCTGCGATACCAAAAGGCAATCTCTGCAAGCTTTCACGAAATTTTCAGCTTCACGGTCAACTAGTGGCCACCATACCTTCAATCGTAATCTACGTTTCATGGCCGACTCTCCCGGATGACCTTCATGAGCCAACTAGAGAACCTTTTGGCGTAGAGACCTAGGAATGACTAATCAAGACCCGCGCAGAAGAATACTGCCGACAACTCAAAACGGAATGGATAAAAACTATTTGTTAAAGTTGAGCTCCAAGAATTGTTACTGAGACAAGTCATCGCATCAACTATCTCCTCGTTCAGAATACTATTTTGAGCAATTTCGGAAATAGAAACTGCTGTAGGTACACAACTTGTGACGATATGGCAAATACTTTGCTCACCCGAAAAATCAAAACAATCAGCATATGGTAATTGGCAAAGTCTGGATAATGAGTCTGCAATATTCTCCTTACCTGGTTTGTATATAACTTTAAATTTAAAGGATTGGAGACGCAAAAGCCATCTCTCGATTCGAGCTGGTGGTCTTGACGTAGGTTTAAATATTGCTTCTAGCGGCTTATGATCTGTTACCAGTTCAAATTCCAGGCCTGCTAAATAGTAATAAAACTTTTCAATCGCCCACACCAACGACAGGCTTTCTTTCTCTGTTTGAGAGTATCTTTTATCCACATCTGATAGGCTTTTGCTGGTAAATGATATAACAAGCGGCTCATTGTATCGATCGAACTGCAATAGGACTGCTCCCAATGCAACAGGACTGGCATCAGCAATTAACCGAGTCCTACGCTTCGGATTAAAATAGGATAAATTTGGTATTTTTGACAGTTGAAGTTTTAGGTTGTCGAAAGCTAACTTTTCCTTTGCACCCCATATAAATTTGCTGTCTTTTTTTAGCAGACATCTTAAAGTCTCGGTATGATTTGCTAGGTCTGAAATAAATTTACCAACATAAGTGACCAGTCCGAGAAAACTACGTAATTCTTCTTCGTTTGTAGGATCTCTAAATGATGTTATCATTTGAATTTTCTCCGGATCTACTTCAATGCCCTGATCAGACAGTATGTGGCCCAGAAACTTAATTTTTTTTGTTTTCCATATGCATTTTTCCTCATTTAGATAAACATTATTATCTCGAAATATTTGAGATACCAATTGGACGGCCTTATCATGCTCCTCCTCTGTACTCCCAAATATTACAACATCATCAATGTAGTTCATGACATTAGGACATGGTGATAACATTTTCTCAAGCATTCGCTGAAAAATTTCTGGAGCGGAGTTTAGTCCAAACAGCAGTCTTTTAAATCTGTATAAACCCTGAAATGTTATAAAAGTTGTTATCTCCCTGCTTTCTTCGTGAAGCTCTAGTTGATGATATGCATTTTTAAGATCCAATCGGGAAAAATAATTAGCGCCTCTTAATTTGGTCATAAAGTTTTCAAATATAGGGAGTGGGTAGTTTTCCCTTAATATAGCCTTATTTGCCCTACGCATATCTACGCACAACCTTATATCTCCATTTTCTTTAAATGCTAATACTATTGGCGAGATCCATGAACTTGGACCCATGACTGGCTCAATTATATCTTGCCGAACCGCATCCTCCAGTTTAACTCGAACTTTTTCTTCTAGAGCTACTGGCACACGCCGCACAGGCTGCTGAACTGGAACTATCTTAGGCTTAGTTTCTTCAACTCGATTCACGTTTACTCCAAGTTTCAAAACGTTAAGCTTCATAGCCGTTTCCCGTCCTAAAAGTGAATGGCGCTCATATTCGATAACATAAAATGTAGCAATTAATTCAGTTTTCTCTTTAATAGAAATTGGAGCTTCAAAAATACAAATTACTTTAAGTAACTCTTCTGATGCGTATGCCCGAAACTGATTAACAGATTTAGTGCGAGTATTAAAGACTGTCGCACCTTTTTGTTGTAACTCTTTCCAGTCTGCCTGACTTAAAAGATTGAACCGAGATCCTGAATCTATAATCATTGGTATCTTTTGACCCCCTATCTGACATACAATAAATTCTTCGTTTTCTTCATCACTTGTTACTTTAAAGCAGTAATTTCTGTCTTTCTGGACCACTTCAGATTTTCCACCATCTACCGAACGCACTACCGTACGATGCCGTTTCAATTGAAAATTGTCATTTTGGGTACCCTGTCTTTTAATATTTGTTTTACACTTACGAGCGTAGTGATCTATTCGGGAACATTTATTGCACTTCACATTTCTAGCAGGACAATTCATTGAATTGTCGGCATGGCCAGTGCGCCCACATCTACTACATTCTGTAGTCAATAAGTTTGCCAGCCTTCTCTGTGAACTAATTTTACTGATAACGTCTATATCCGACTTAGGTGTCAAGGTTATGTTCTTTTTCTAATAGTTTTCGTTTAAGCTCTAACGGCGCCCATACATCAATTATTTTATCTTTTAAACAGATTTCCTCGATTTCGGTCTTCGTAACACAAAAAGAACACTTAGATATTTGTTGACGCAAGCGAAGAACAAATTTATTAAAACTCTCCCCCTTCAATGGGATGATACCACGAAACAGATGTCTTTCAAATGTCGAATTTCTCTTCGGCGTAAAATATTCATTCAGTTTACCTACTAAAATGGCATACACATCGTTCTTTAACTCGTTGTCGTACGGTACTACTGCTCCAGGCCAAGAATCAGCAACAGTTTGCAATTGTTGGCCTCCAAAATGAAGTAATTTATTTCTTTTTTTACAACGGATGTAATCTCCTCCGCATCTACATAAATCTGGAAGGACCTAAGCCCTTTTTCCCACTCAATACGTACCAACGATTTGTCTATGGAATCGCATAAAAATGGCTTGATTATCTTCGCCATGTTTATTCCTATTAGAAAACATAATAATTGTGTATTAGCTTATATCTGCAATCAGATAAACAAAAATCAAAACTGCCTTTTTCGACCTGTATTCAACGCACGGTCTCTGATCTTTGCCAGATAATGTTATTATTATCTTTGCATTTGTTATTGCCATTATCAAAATGTAATGAACGGTTTCGCGATTGTTTTATTTTATTATTTTATTTTCTTTTACCATTGTCACATGAACGGACCTATGAATATTATAGAAAAGAAAAAAAACAGAAAAAACAAAAAAAGAGAGACCTAAAAATATTTAATATACATAGTAATAGGCAAAGGCAATGAGACATGTTTAGCAACATTGAAGGTGTGTACTTACAAATGTTTATTTGTTTAGCGCTTACTTGTCAACATTCAGCAAATATGTAACGACAACATTTAACATTCTTTTATGATATTTTATGAATTAAGTTAACAGCTTCTTTTTTTTATCAATGAATTTAAATTTAATTCATATATTTCATTTTTCATTTTTAATTATTGTAAAATTTTACGTTAATAGTAAATACTGTCGGCTTTATAAGGAAACGTACAGCGTTTTGATATATTTTAATTACCCTGTAAATGTTCTTTTTACCAGTCTCATGCTTGACAAACATAGACAAAATTTTTTTTACTCTCATCACTTCTTTATGTTTGTTCTCTAATATTACCTTAAACCTACAAAAATTAAATTTCGGTCATTTTGTCTGCAGCTTTTTAATATTAAAGATCAATATTGGAAACAGAAGAAACTTTAAATTAAAAGTGTTACGTATATCAGTGTTAAAGTGATCGTAGTGAATTTTTTTTAAGTCAATATAACCTGACTTTTAATTAGTCTCATCCAGAAGAAAGTTGCATATTTAGAAATTTCCAGCTAAAGAGGTATGATAATAGTTTTTTTTGGTTTATGTTTTTGTGATTTTATTTCAAATAAATTTTTTATAGAGGGAGTCAGGGCACAGGTGGTGGCCAAAATTAAGGGCACGCTACTGTGAAAATAGCCCAAATTATTTTGACAAAAGGTTCTCCAAGGGACAAACGTCCTGCGCATTATTGGAAGACTCTTCAAAGTGTCGCCCTATCCCCAGCCACAAAGTCTACAAATATTTAAAGGATAGTGGACAAAATTTTTATAATATGGTTATAGACGGCATGCTCATACATAACGGTGAAACAATGTAATACCGTTAGTTTTTTTTTTTCGATCACATCACGCCACAAATAACAGTAGTTCAATTTATATAAAACCGTTTTCTTTTTTGTCTTCTTTATATACTTATGATTAATTTTCATTGTTTCAACATTTAAATGATTTATGACGTCACAAATACAAACTTTAAGCAAACTTAATTAAATTCAATTCAACTATGAACTTAATTAATAACAAAAAACTGTCAAATAATTGTTAATTTCTTTATACCTTGCTATGTTTTAACCTCAATTTGATCTTCAGTCAAACAATTTTCTTTAAAATCTATTCTTTAATTTAATTGTGTATAATGTTAATTGTTAAATTGTCCAAGAAAAATTTATTATAAATTACATTATTCCAATAATGTTTTAACGTTAAGTACATATTACATTATTCTACTGTGTGAGTATTAATTCAGAGTAAGATAAAATGATATTATATTTTGGATGTATTAATTAAATCAATTCTATAGCAACACCTGTAACCAAACATAAGATACCACAACAATATGTATGCCGAGTCTAGAAGGCCTTCCAGCACATCGGATCAACTTGTTTGGTGAGTCCATAATTTATTTGAAACCCTAATAGTATGATAAAACATATAATAATGTTTGTAGTATTGCACAGCAGCAGAATTAATGATCATTAAAATCATATACAAAATAAAAGAGTTTTGTTTTAACTCGAAAAGAAACTGTAAGGAAAGAAAGAAGAACCAGATAATTAACATCTTCAATAAATTTTAATATTTTTTGTTTTGCTTATATATCTACTGCTGTCGGTATTACAACATATTACAGAACATTTAATTAATTGCACCCAAAATAATATCAATCGTTTATGAGAATAATTTACTTCAATTTGAATATTAAAGTCTTATGCCCGTATTCATAAAAATTATTTTTGGTTTATTGAGGGTTTATTTGACATATTTCTATGCAATACTTGTCAAATAAACCCTCAATAAACCTAAAATATTTTTTATGAATACGGGCATTAATGCTTATACTTTTATTAAATAATATTAATTTTGCATATTAATTTTACAATTTTTTTTCTAATTATCTATAGTACATTTAATATTTTTTTAATATAAGAATATAGAAAATGAATTTCAAATATTTAAATTTTGCTTTAATATATTCAATCAGCATAAATTATGAAAAATAAAGTTTATATTTCAATAGTAATGAACAAAATGTCTGAGTAAATGTACTTTGAAGATGTTTTCCTAGGATAATAACAAATTAGGTAGTTAAACATGGGGTTCCAAAATAACACATTGCAGTCATTGGAACATAGGTATTGGGAGGGTATAGAGACTGGCGCTTCGAAATCATCTGAAGATGCCCTTTAGTGTGATACGTAGATAGCATATGTCTTTAATTTTTCCGTTCTCATATAAGACTATAAACGGGCTTACCTTTTGTTTTATTTATAGTCATAAAAGTTAATTTTATAATTTCTAGTAAGACCTTTTGATTACCGGGAGTCTACAATAAATATCTGTTAATGGACAGGATGTTGTTTAGGAAGGGACGAACCCCCCTGCCCGAGTGTAGCTAGCATATAAATGGCTCCCAAATTCCTTTTCTATCAATACCTTTATTTAAATTTTGTTAGAACAATTTCAGCGGTTCTTAACGGTACATTACAGATAAATAATATATGGCGCCCAACGTGAGGCTTGACAGCAACATAACCCATGACTTGCTTTCAGTTTTAAATTTAGATTATTAGAGTTCATTTGAAAACCCTTTTTCAGAAATTGTATACAGTGATCTAATTTTATTGATTAAATAACTAATAATACTTGCTGGAATTTCATTTACTTGAATTATTAATCGAGTAAATTGACTAACAAGTCAATTATTGGTACTTTTGATTTGTAGGTTGGGTTAATGTATATAATTTATGAAAAGAGGTTGATGATTGTATAGATTTGATATTTGCAGTAGTGGTTATCAGTCCTTTATATATTTTCGGATACACAGAGGCTTTGCTGTTGCGAACTTCTGTCCATTATATACTTAAGTTTAGAGGAAAAAATTGAATATTGACTGAAATTTGATTCGCGTATAAATCTTTTCGATACAGTTATCTCAATAGCTTGGTTTTGCATTTCATTTTAACATATGCTATCATATTTACTTGCGTATCTTTTAAAGCTAATTTGTTAATTATCCGAAAGGAAAACACATTATATATGAAAACTCATTTTATGTTGGTTTTGTTGATTAGATTGGCACAATATAAAAAGTAAAGATTTGTTTAAATTTTTTTTTCAAATACAATTTCTTTTTGTTTGTTTTTTTTTTTTGAGTTGATCAAAATTTTTTTCAACAGGATATAAATAAAATTATAATTCGTATTTAGTTTTAAATAGGATAAAAATATAATTGAAAGCATATTTTTTTATAATAATAGCAATTCCTATAGCTTTTATATGAGTAATTGAATTTTTTTATATGTCTAGTGTTAACCAATTTTTTAATACAATTTTTGGTAGTATAATAACTGCGCTTTCATTTTGTTATTTTTGCTTGAACTTAAATTTGGGCATTGCCTTGAAGAAAAAATAATTAAATTTTTTCAAATTATCAAATATATGTATATCAAATATGTCGGTTTCAAGGACACCTCCTGGTGAAATGGCAGCGGATGTTTCTGCTTCTAATTTCGTTACAGAATCAGTGTGCACTGTCTGTAATAGTGGTATGTCTGTTAATGAAGATTGTTTGAATATTATAACGTGCAATCACGTATTTCATCGATTTTGCATCGAAAATTTTTTATCAGATAATACTGTGTGTCCTACATGTAAACATCCTTGTGAGCTTGTGGACCTTAAACAAGTGAATTTACCTTTAAAAGATAATTCTATTACGAAGCCTATGACAAGATCTCGAGGTAGAGGTGCGATTGCAAAACAGCACAACACTCGAAGGCAAATCAGAAACACTGAGAGGGATAATCAACGTTTACTACTTGAATTAAGTAATAACAACAATGACGTTGACAATATTTCTACACATTTACGAACTCCTCGTCACGGAAATTTAAATCGCGAAAATCAAGTTAATAATGTAGATTCTGAACCTAGTAGAACTGGTCAAGTAACTATTGATCGTGATCAGCTTAATCAGATAATTGAGTCAAACATTACCCGATTACTTTCTAATTTAAATATAATTTCAAATCCCAATAGTCAATTACATCCACCTAGAATTGAAAATATAATTACTTCACACATAAATAGAAATTCTACTCATGGTGAATATAACACGGGAAATAGGAATAATTCATCATCATCTTCCAATTCAAATGTTTCTAGTTTAAATATGGATAAGATATCTGCTATTATAATAAGCTGGAATATTAAATTTGATGGTTCTTCATCGGGACTCAAAGTAGAAGAATTTTTATATCGAATTAGGTCGTTAACACATGATAATTTAAATGGCGATTTTAATCACATTTTGAGAAACTTAAATGTACTTTTGAGCGGAAAAGCCAAAGACTGGTATTGGCGATATAGGAAACAAGTTAATGTAGTAAATTGGGAAGAATTTTGTGAGGCAATAAGGTGTCAATACCGGGATTTCAAATCATCATTTGACATTCGAGAAGAGATTCGTAATAGAAAACAAAGAGTAGGTGAAACTTTCGATGTTTTCTTTGATAATATATGTTCTATAATGGATCGGTTACCATCACCTATATCCGAGATGGAATTAATAGAGATCATAACAAGAAATCTTAGACCAGAAATACGTCAAGATTTGTTATACGTACCAGTGCATTCTATACCTCATTTGCGTAAATTGGTCCAAATGAGAGAATCATTCCTGAATGATGAATATGTAAGAAAAAGCCTGTCAGTTCGTCAACAAAATTCGTTTATACCTAAAAGGCATATAGCAGAAGTAGATACTAGTCTTAGTTCAGAAGCGGCTGACTCTAATAAGTCTTTAGAGGAAAATATATGTGCATTAGAGGGTGATAAAAGGTCTGTTCGCTGCTGGAATTGCGATGGTCTAGATCATTTTTGGGACGATTGCCTAGAAGATAGGAAAATATTTTGCTATGGCTGCGGGATGAAAAACACATATAAACCGCAATGTCCTAATTGTTCAAGTAAGAAAATTAAAATCTCAAAAAACTAATTAAATTAAGAAACAATGAAAATATAGAATCAACTCAAATCATTGAAAGAGAACATAACAAAATTACTATACTAGAAAAAAATAAGTTAGATTTAAAGGAGAAAAAAGAAGATAAAGATTGTGATAAGATAATTTATCCTATTTTGCCTTACCATATAAAATGGAAAAACTACCTTGATAAACGGAATAAAATTTTTCACTGTGAATCTATTTCACAAATTAAACAAACTAAGCCTAAAAGATCTACACTTAGAATGAGAAAATATTTCAAAATACGCAAAATGTGCTGCAAAATGCTAATTTCAGTTATCGTTGGTGATCCAAAAGATCAGCGCTTTTACGCCAAAGTTTCTTTCCTTGACTTTTGTGAACATGGTTTACTTGACACGGGTGCAAATATTTCATGTATAGGAGGTGATCTCGCACAGACAAATTTTTCTAAATATGAGAATTTTCACAAATGTCATTCCTTTGTTAGTACTGCAGATGGGAAGTCACAAAAGGTACTAGGGTGGTTAGAAGTAGAAATTGAATTTAAGGATCAAAAGCATTTAATAAAGTTGTTTGTTATTCCATGTATTAGACAAAGATTAATCTTAGGTATCGACTTTTGTAAGGCATTCGGTTTAATATCAAATATTATAGAGTCGGCAGAGATGTTAGACAAGTTTTCAGTAAATCATAATTGGTACGAAGTTTCAGAGTTGATGGAGGTAACAAATAGCTCCGAATCTTTGGGAGGTGACAAATCTGAATCTGAGCCGAAATTTCCTTTAACTCGTCAACAACAACAGCAATTAGAGTCCATTATTGTTTTATTTCCAGATTTTGAGAAGCAAGGTTTAGGTAGAACGCAACTTATTAAGCACGATATTGATATAGGAGATTCTAAACCAATAAAACAACGTTTCTATCCTGTTTCGCCTGCAGTTGAAAAACTAATGTTTTCTGAGGTGGACAGAATGCTGGCTTTAGGTGTAATTGAGCCTTCACAATCACCATGGAGCTCTCCTATGAGGCTTGTGCTTAAACCAAATAAAGTACGTCTATGTCTGGATGCAAGGAAGCTCAACTCGGTCACTAAAAAAGATGCATACCCATTACCATCCATCGAAGGTATTTTCTCCAGATTGCCAAAGGCTAACGTGATATCTAAACTGGACCTTAAGGATGCGTATTGGCAAATTGGATTATCAGAAAAGGCTAAGGCGCTGACCGCATTTACGATACCAGGTCGACCCTTATATCAATTTGTTGTTATGCCATTCGGGCTTTGTAATGCGCCCCAAACAATGTGTCGATTAATAGATGAAATCATACCACCAGAACTTAGAAACTCTGTATTTGGATATTTAGATGACCTGATCATAGTATCAGAGAATTTTCAAGATCATATTTCGTTGCTAATACGCGTAGCTGAACAGTTTAGAAAGGCAAATTTAACGATTAATATTTCGAAAAGTAAATTTTGTGTGACACAAGTTCAGTACTTAGGCTTTATAATTGGTAACGGAGGAATTATGACTGATCCAGAAAAAGTGAGTGCAATTGTTAATTGGCCAATACCAAAAACAGTGAAACAAGTTAGAGGATTCATAGGGCTTGCAGGATGGTACAGAAGGTTTATTCAAAACTTTTCTGAAGTGGTCTTGCCTATAACTGACTTAATTTCTACAAAGAAAAAATTTCTTTGGACTGCAGAAGCTCAGGCAGCTTTTGAAAAAATAAAACAGTTGTTAACAACAGCTCCTGTACTTGGGAATCCTAATTTTGAAAAGAAATTTTTTGTTCACTGTGATGCCAGCGATACTGGCATAGGTGCAGTTTTGGTACAACTCGACGATGATGGAAACGAAAA
Source organism: Metopia argyrocephala (assembly GCA_963576795.1). NCBI lineage: Eukaryota > Metazoa > Arthropoda > Insecta > Diptera > Sarcophagidae > Metopia > Metopia argyrocephala. The sequence continues at coordinate 12,654,863 of OY756211.1, forward strand.
GCCAATAGCTTTTATGAGTAAGAAGCTAAATACGTCACAAAGAAATTATAGCGTAACAGAGCGCGAATGTTTGGCTGCTATTGAGGCTATAAAACGATTTCGTTGTTACCTTGAGTTACAAGAATTCGAGATTGTAACAGATCACTCGAGCCTTGTATGGCTGATGAAGCAGTCTGATCTTACCGGTCGCTTGGCTCGTTGGGCATTCAAACTACAAGGCTACAAGTTTAAAATAAGTCATCGCAAAGGAAAAGAGCATATTGTTCCTGATGCGCTATCTCGTAGTTGCACGAATGAAATCTCAGCCTTAACTTTAACCGAACCAGAATTAGATTTAAATTCACCTCATTTTATGGATCCAGAATATGTCAGCCTAAAAGAGAAAATAGCCAAAGAAGAAAATAAATATCCAGATATAAAAGTTTTAGATCAATACGTCTACATACGTACCGAGCATTACAGTGGAGTAACTGAACAAGAGGAAAAAAGTTGGAAATTATGGGTACCTAGAAAATTACGTCGTACTGTCATTACTAGAGCTCATGATGACCCTATATCATCCCACGGAGGCATGGTGAAAACTATAGAATTAATTAGAAGAAATTTCTTTTGGCCAGGGTTAGTTCGCGATGTCAGAGGATACATAAGAGACTGTGATGTTTGCAAGAGTTCAAAAGCACCGAATGTTGTTCTTAGGCCTGAAATGGGGAAACCTGCTGTATCAATTCGACCTTTTCAGCGTCTGTATGTGGATCTTCTGGGACCTTACCCAAGGAGTAAAACTGGATCCATTGGACTACTTATAATTCTAGATCACCTTACAAAATTTCATTGGCTGTTCCCTATACGAAAGTTAACTGCACGAATAATTATTGACATTTTACAAGGAGAGATATTTCACGTATATGGTGTGCCAGAATGTATAATTAGTGATAATGGGCCTCAATTTCGATGTAATGAATTTAATGCATTTCTTACGAGCTACGATATTAATCATATTTACACTGCTGTTTATTCACCCCAGAGCAATGCTTCAGAAAGAGTGAACCGATCAATTTTAGCAGGTATAAGAGCATATTTAAAAGGTAACCAAAAATTGTGGGACGAAAACTTAACCAAAATTAGTTGTGCTTTGAGAAATTCATATCATCAAGCGATTAAATCTACACCTTACCACGCACTCTTTGGTCTGGATATGATTACACACGGTTCTTCTTATAAATTGCTGAAAAATGTAAATTTACTCGATGAGAATACTTATCATCTCTCCCGTGACGACAGTCTTAATTTAATGCGTGCAAAATTAAGGAAACATATTCAAGAAGCTTATGAAACAAACCGTCAAAATTATAATTTACGTTCTAGAAATAGCAATTTTAACATAGGGCAAGAAGTTTTTAGACGTAGTTTTGCTCAAAGTAATAAGATAAACGAATTTAATGCTAAACTTGCACCATTATTTATAAAAAGTAGGATAAAGGAAAAATTAGGTAATCATTACTACCTCATAGAAGATTTACAAGGCAAAGTAATTGGCACATACCATGCTAAAGATTTGCGTGAATAATCCGTTTTTTTCTATTTAATAATTTGATTTAAATAAAATTAATTTTATTGAATATCATTAATTTCAATAAAATAAATTTTGGTAAATAAATTATTATCTAGTTTTGTAATGAACGGTTTCGCGATTGTTTTATTTTATTATTTTATTTTCTTTTACCATTGTCACATGAACGGACCTATGAATATTATAGAAAAGAAAAAAAACAGAAAAAACAAAAAAAGAGAGACCTAAAAATATTTAATATACATAGTAATAGGCAAAGGCAATGAGACATGTTTAGCAACATTGAAGGTGTGTACTTACAAATGTTTATTTGTTTAGCGCTTACTTGTCAACATTCAGCAAATATGTAACGACAACATTTAACATTCTTTTATGATATTTTATGAATTAAGTTAACAGCTTCTTTTTTTTATCAATGAATTTAAATTTAATTCATATATTTCATTTTTCATTTTTAATTATTGTAAAATTTTACGTTAATAGTAAATACTGTCGGCTTTATAAGGAAACGTACAGCGTTTTGATATATTTTAATTACCCTGTAAATGTTCTTTTTACCAGTCTCATGCTTGACAAACATAGACAAAATTTTTTTTACTCTCATCACTTCTTTATGTTTGTTCTCTAATATTACCTTAAACCTACAAAAATTAAATTTCGGTCATTTTGTCTGCAGCTTTTTAATATTAAAGATCAATATTGGAAACAGAAGAAACTTTAAATTAAAAGTGTTACGTATATCAGTGTTAAAGTGATCGTAGTGAATTTTTTTTAAGTCAATATAACCTGACTTTTAATTAGTCTCATCCAGAAGAAAGTTGCATATTTAGAAATTTCCAGCTAAAGAGGTATGATAATAGTTTTTTTTGGTTTATGTTTTTGTGATTTTATTTCAAATAAATTTTTTATAGAGGGAGTCAGGGCACAGGTGGTGGCCAAAATTAAGGGCACGCTACTGTGAAAATAGCCCAAATTATTTTGACAAAAGGTTCTCCAAGGGACAAACGTCCTGCGCATTATTGGAAGACTCTTCAAAGTGTCGCCCTATCCCCAGCCACAAAGTCTACAAATATTTAAAGGATAGTGGACAAAATTTTTATAATATGGTTATAGACGGCATGCTCATACATAACGGTGAAACAATGTAATACCGTTAGTTTTTTTTTTCGATCACATCACGCCACAAATAACAGTAGTTCAATTTATATAAAACCGTTTTCTTTTTTGTCTTCTTTATATACTTATGATTAATTTTCATTGTTTCAACATTTAAATGATTTATGACGTCACAAATACAAACTTTAAGCAAACTTAATTAAATTCAATTCAACTATGAACTTAATTAATAACAAAAAACTGTCAAATAATTGTTAATTTCTTTATACCTTGCTATGTTTTAACCTCAATTTGATCTTCAGTCAAACAATTTTCTTTAAAATCTATTCTTTAATTTAATTGTGTATAATGTTAATTGTTAAATTGTCCAAGAAAAATTTATTATAAATTACATTATTCCAATAATGTTTTAACGTTAAGTACATATTACATTATTCTACTGTGTGAGTATTAATTCAGAGTAAGATAAAATGATATTATATTTTGGATGTATTAATTAAATCAATTCTATAGCAACACCTGTAACCAAACATAAGATACCACAACAATATGTATGCCGAGTCTAGAAGGCCTTCCAGCACATCGGATCAACTTGTTTGGTGAGTCCATAATTTATTTGAAACCCTAATAGTATGATAAAACATATAATAATGTTTGTAGTATTGCACAGCAGCAGAATTAATGATCATTAAAATCATATACAAAATAAAAGAGTTTTGTTTTAACTCGAAAAGAAACTGTAAGGAAAGAAAGAAGAACCAGATAATTAACATCTTCAATAAATTTTAATATTTTTTGTTTTGCTTATATATCTACTGCTGTCGGTATTACAACATATTACAGAACATTTAATTAATTGCACCCAAAATAATATCAATCGTTTATGAGAATAATTTACTTCAATTTGAATATTAAAGTCTTAATGCTTATACTTTTATTAAATAATATTAATTTTGCATATTAATTTTACAATTTTTTTTCTAATTATCTATAGTACATTTAATATTTTTTTAATATAAGAATATAGAAAATTAATTTCAAATATTTAAATTTTGCTTTAATATATTCAATCAGCATAAATTATGAAAAATAAAGTTTATATTTCAATAGTAATGAACAAAATGTCTGAGTAAATGTACTTTGAAGATGTTTTCCTAGGATAATAACAAATTAGGTAGTTAAACATGGGGTTCCAAAATAACACATTGCAGTCATTGGAACATAGGTATTGGGAGGGTATAGAGACTGGCGCTTCGAAATCATCTGAAGATGCCCTTTAGTGTGATACGTAGATAGCATATGTCTTTAATTTTTCCGTTCTCATATAAGACTATAAACGGGCTTACCTTTTGTTTTATTTATAGTCATAAAAGTTAATTTTATAATTTCTAGTAAGACCTTTTGATTACCGGGAGTCTACAATAAATATCTGTTAATGGACAGGATGTTGTTTAGGAAGGGACGAACCCCCCTGCCCGAGTGTAGCTAGCATATAAATGGCTCCCAAATTCCTTTTCTATCAATACCTTTATTTAAATTTTGTTAGAACAATTTCAGCGGTTCTTAACGGTACATTACAAAAATAACACAGGCGATGGACTTGCCTGATTAATTAACTAACCAGATGGTTGGCAGCGCTGACATGCTCGCGTTTGCCGGGCTTTGGCTCGCCGGATGGGGTGGTCCTTTGCCAACCTTCTGGCTGTCATCGTTTTCCACTACAATAATAACAACAAAAAATTCATGTCAGCTATATAAAAAAAAAATATTTATTTAAAAGTAAGGAAGAGGCCCGGAGCATCCGACGATTCCGGTTGACTGCATACATCATTAAATTCTTCGGCCGATGGTCTGCCGGAACTACCCTCCCACAGAGACCCGAAATCTCACCATGGCCTCACCATGGTGTTTAAGGTAGGCCCCAAACATGACCTGCAAACTCTTGCTTCTTACTTACCGCCGAAAAGAAATCTATTCACCCATAATGAAGGTATTTTCACTTATACGTTATAATTTTTATTGGCATTTAAAACTATTATAATTTTACAAAAAAAAATAAAAATACATAAAAAAGGAAAAGGCAAAAACAAGCAAAAAAGGAATTTCGATTTAGATTATTAATTTATATAGACAAACAAAAAATGTAAAAGTTTCAAGTATGAAATTTTATAAAAAAAAACCCAAACTTTAAATTATTAAAATATTCTGTTAAAATTTCAAACTTTCTTTATAAATAGTTTTGGGCAACACTTTTCCTTTAAAAAAAACACTACCTGCCATCAACTTTTGATATTCTGCCTCCACCCTAGGTCGACCTACGATGTGCGTTTCGGTTCAGGTAAAATTTTTACGAAAAGATAATGCCCACTTTCTTTCTATATATGTATATGTATGTATGTAAAAGTTGAAATATTTATTAATAATAAAATTTGAAGAAATAATATATTACTAATAATCATAAAAAAAATACTTTATATAATAATAAATCTTAATATATAAGTATATGGGCATTTCCTGGGGTACGTTCGTACGCTTTTAATGTACAAAGAAGGTAGAAAAAAAATTTTTTCTAGTATTTTTTTTTTGCGATTTGATAGCATTTTAGTAGCTCTATATGTAGTGCAAAAGATGGATTTCATCGAGTTGAAGTTTTCATAATAATAGTTATAAAGACGTGGTCACGAACGTACGCAAAATAGAAGTCAACTTTAGCTGACAGTAGTGAAATGTAAAATTCTGCGAAATGCAACGGAATATTCAAAAGCGATAAAATAATTTTTAAAGCATACTAATGTAGGTCTCTATCCAGTATTTACACAATAAAATATCTCTATTGGTTTTCGTTTAATTGGCTTAAGTATCGGTCGCGAACGTACGATATTTCCATAGGTTTTTTTTGTATTATCACCATGCTTAATCCCATAAATATGGTCAAATTTCCTTTACGAAAAACGTAATCCTCTATTTATAGTGTGTGGTAACTAGTACTGGCAAAATATTGAGTAATGAGTACCACGTATCGAGTATTTTTACTGATTTTTGGGTACTTGTACTTTTACATTAAAGTTGTGTCGAAAATTAAAATTTTAACCAGCAAAACAAAACTCCGTCTAAAAATACATTATTACGTTATTACAGTTAATGATCAACAAGCTCAATTAAAAATTTGTGCAAAAATTCACTTACAAAGAATATCTTTTCCTTTTATTAAGAGGTGACACATACATATAATATTTTTGTAATATAATTAAGTTAGAGCATGCCACTATTCGTTTACAGATACTGACAAAAGAATAAGAAAACTTCTCGAGAACGTAATCCTTCTGATAAATAGATTTCAGTAAAGCACTTACAGTGTTTTTTAATATTTGTTTTATTAATAACAATTTTCAATATAAAATAATGAAATTTTAACAATATTTGTGATATCATTGTTTTTACTCAACAGGCCGTTAAAATTGTGCTTATTTTAGGTCCTCATCACAGTGCATAATTCTAATACTGGAATATTCGGTATATCATTTCGCTATTAAAGTAAAGTTGGAGACATCTTATCAATTATAAACTAATTGCTTATAGAAAAAATTTACTTACGGTCGCGAACGTACGAAACTTTGCAAACAAAAAAAGTCTATTTAATGGTAACCCAGAAGTTTCTTTTATTTATATACAAATAGGTCATGGTGGAATTACTTACAAGGTGGTGTTGACAACCCAGCTGGGTTTTTTTTTTTGGTCATACCGCTCCTGTCAAAAGTTTTGTTTGTATTTATGTTTTGTTTACATTTTGCTTTGTGTGTATTCGTGTTTTTGTTTTGGTGTAGAGACATGTATGTTGTTAACAATACACACACACACCTCTCACATGTGCTTTTTTAATTCACCATACCTGCTTTTGACATTAAAGAGCTGAAAAAACAAAAACAAATTCCCTGTTGTTTTTGTACTATATTCACCTGCCACCACCTTGTAAGTAATTTCACCATGCAAATAGGTGACACCGAAATTAATTAAAATGTGGTGTGTCTTTGCACCTATTGACGTTTTATGCAAAGCAATAACAATAAAATGATGTTTTCGGTCGCGAACGTACGATTAAAACCTAGGCAAGAAACAGAGCAAAAATTTACCGTTAATCGAACTTTTTTTTTTCTCCCTACACATTTCCCTTCTTAATTGTTTGCAAAAGAAAGCTTTTGAAGAAAGTGTGCAAACATAATACATTTTTTGCATGTAAAATAAATAAATATAAAAATGTCTTTAGAAGTAGTTTAAAAATGAAATTTTAAATATTTCAGTTTCTAGCCCAATTTTCTCAAGTAAAACACCTGAGATATGATAAGAATCCAATATATTATAAAAATATAGACTCTTTTTTATAATTATAAGCAATAAAATGCTATGATTATCAACATATTTTTTTTCGATCCTGGTTTACCATTTTGAGGAAATGCCCATATATAATTGTTTTTGTTTTTGGTTTATTTCCATAGTATACATCACCGGTTCCGCCGCCTGGAAGTGGATGACCTTTTCTATTAGGATGATGAGCTGAAGGTGTCTGGAAGTGGGATCCCTCGGTGGACGTAACAACCGTAGTGGTGGCGAATGTTATCCCAATAGCTTTCAAGATGGTAATTTTTCTGTTCTAAGTTTTTAATATTTTAACTTTTTTTTTTTTTTTTTGTGCGGGAAGGAGGGAAAAAGCTTTATGCTTTCGCGGAGGTCGTCACCTCGCATGATATGTCGGACTCGCCCAGCAGGGTATACCGACTAAAAACCCCCCTTATCTCCTCACCAGGGGAAATACCACCTCGGAACCACATTCGCATTACTTCAAGGTGGACCCCTCTTTGGCACGGCCAGTTCCTTCTAGGTTGTCCTGCGTCCAGGACCCGCACTTTCAAAAGCCTCAAGGTCCCTCTTCTTTCGCCTTAGGATACGTTCAAAGTATCCTGTAACGGCGGTCCAGTTCGCTACATTTGACGTCATAATATCAACGATATTCTCAGCCGTAATTCTTCCGATTTCAGACACCAGTTCCGCTCGATAGCAATGCCAGCGCCTGCATTCGAAAATGGTATGCTCCGCGTCGTCAATCACATCTTCCTTGTCCTCATAAATGCAGAAAGGGGAGTCACACTTTCGCATGCGGTGCAGATATTTTCTAAAATATCCGTGACCCGATAACATCTGTGTGGTGTAATAATTCACCTCTTCGAATTTTCGATTCATCCATGACCCTATAGTCGGTATGAGTCTCGCTGTCCATCTTCCTCGTTCTTCAGCGTTCCAGCGTTGTTGCCATTTGAAAATGGTACTCTGCCTGATGGCACTGGTTACGGGAAGGCCTGCCGTTTTGGCCCTATATATTATCGTCCGCTCTTCCGCTAGAAGATCCTGTAATGTTGTTTCTTTTGGAATAAAAAGAAATGAATCAATTGCTGTTTGACAAATGATTACTTTATTTAAAAATTGTTGAACTTATATACTACTTATGAGAATAATTTCATTAATCTAGAATTGAGTGATTTACACATAGTTACAAAAGATCACTCAATATCCAAACATTGTATCATATTTTCTATGTGTCTTTCTTTCCTTTATTTAAATTACGTTTGACACACTTCTGATATAATTCTGGTAGTGTATATTTTGCAAACAAAGCATATTCTGCAATATCAGCAAAACAGTGCATTTCGTACATTGAACTGTTTCATATACAAGTGAGTAAGCGATCAATGACCGACCGTATTTTTACAAAGTATCTAATTTCTTTAAACAACATTTCTTTTTAAATTACTAAAACGTGGAGTAATTAAATTTGGTACTGACCTACTCAACAACAACGATTAATTTTATTTACATAGTTCGCATGTGTTTTAAAGTTTGTTTTCTTTTATTCTTTTGCTTGAGATTCTTTTTAAATATTGAAATGCAAATACAGTGGATACACTACACCCCCATTCTTTCAGCTAAAATTTTACAATCTTGTACATTATCAAGATTTTAAAATTTTTATTTTATATTCATGGATATTATGAAAGTGATGTCTGTATGATACAATATTTGGAAATTTTTATCTTATCGTATACTTATATATATATATATATATATATATATATATACATATAGTTACATATTTAAATTTATATAGTTATTAATTAAATTTTTTTTTTTTTTAAAGTAAAGTACATATTCAAATTAAAATGTAATGTTTTTTAAAAAAAACTTTTTGTTTCTTTAATTTTTTTTTTTTTTTGTATATGCTTATGATACTAAAAATTACTTAAAATCTACTTATAATTTAATTTTTTTTTTTTTTGTTACTTTTTATTTATATTATATTTCTTTAATAGATTTTTGTGTACAGTTTTTTCCTTATTATTGATTTTAATTTTTACATTTAAATTGTCTATTTCAATAACTTCATATGGACCATGGTATGGTGATTCATTCTTCTTTCTGTTTTCTTTTCTAACCAAAACCAAATCACCTAAGCTAAGATCTATTTTACTAGCTTTGTTAAAAGATTCTAATCTTCTATTATTTTTTATTTTTTCTATTATCCTTCTAGCATTTTCTAGTGAAATTTTTAATCTTAATTTTAATTCATTAGCGTAATTATCTATATTGTATACCCTATCTTTATTCATTGTTTCTTCTCCTGGTAAGGTTGGTAATTTTCCAAAAACTAGTTCGAAAGGTGAATACCCTGTGTCAAGATGAGGTGTTATATTGTATGCGAAAGAGTAATATGGTATCCATTCGCTCCAGTTATCATCATTTACGAAAGATAAGAAATATTCATTTAAGACCCTATGATTTCTTTCTATAGTGCCTAATGTTTCATGATGATATGGTGTTGATAGTCTTTGTTCAATCTGTAATAAAGTACATATTTCCTTCATTAGTTCATTTACAAATTCAGTGCCTCTATCAGATTTTAGGATTTTGAATGTTCCATATTTCAGTATCAAATTTTCAACCAAACATTTCGCTATCGTTTTGGCTTCTTTATTTTCCATTGGTGCTGCTATTACGTGTTTAGTCAACTCACATTGCATTGTTATTATGTATCTATAATTATTAGATGGTCGTAAAGGACCTACTGTGTCGATAACTATTGTTTCAAAACTGTTATTTGGTGTATCTGTTACGCATATGGTTCTTTTGTGTGCCTTATTTGTTTATTTCTTTGACAGAGATCACAGGTTAAAACGTATTCCTTTACCATCTTATACATATTTTTCCATATGTACTTTTGTTTCAATTTTATCAGGGTTTTTCTTACTCCAAAATGTCCTCCGCATGGTGTGTTGTGATACAATTCAATTAATTCGTGTTGTCTTTTTCTATCTTTTATTCTTTGAGGATTGCTATACAATAATATTATGACGTCATTTTCTTTACTTTTATTAATTCTTTCTTTAAACTTTTCTATATTTATTCTTTTAAATATTTCGTCACCTTTTTCTAGTGCGAACTTATTACAATTTGTTCTGCCTAAAACAGAAAGTAGTTTCTCCAACATATTATCTAAATAATAGGGATTATCGCTACATCTGATGGCCACTTCATTTAGAGCAGAATCTTTTTCAATTTTTATTTCTTTGCTAGCTTTTTCTAATATAAACTTCAATTTTGTTGCAACTTTTATATCATTCATGGATGTACAATCCCAAATTTTGAGTTGATCAGGCTCATTAGGATCTGTATTACCAATCGTATTTTTCTCTTTTTCTATATTATTTTTCTGTTTCTCATTTTCAATTTTCTTTTTATTTTCCTCACTTTTTCTTTCATATTCCTCATTCTTATCTTTCATTCCTCTTGTTAACACCAGTGCTTTCTTGTTCTTTTCATCAATGTTCGGAGGTATCATTGCCTTTAGTATATCGGAATCTATTTTTATTCTTGAAAGTGCATCAGCATTTGTATTATTTTGTCCTTTCTTATACACAATCTCAAAATCGTAATCCGACAATTCGAGTCTAATTCTAGTTAGTTTTGAGCTAGGGTTTTTGTGGGAAAATAGTGCTACTAGTGGTCGATGGTCTGTAACCACGATGAATTTTCTACCATAGAGATATGGGCGAAAAAATTGTATTCCCCAATATATTCCTAATAGCTCTTTTTCTATAACGGGTTTATTCTTTTCATGTTTATTCAAGGAACGACTTGCATACGATATTGGTCTGTCATTACCAATATCTCCTTGTGATAGTACAGCACCTAAAGCGTAGTCAGATGCGTCTGTTGTTAGTATAAATGGTTTTTCGAAATCCGGATATTTCAAAATTGGCGGCGTTATCAATTTACTCTTTAAGGTATCAAAAGCCGTTTGACATTCTTCCGTCCATTCAAATTTTGCGCCCTTTTTTAATAGAGAATTTAGACATGCTGCTGTGTTTGCAAAATTTTTGATAAATCGTCTATAATAATTGCAAAACGCCACAAATCTTCTAACATCGTCAGAATTTTTCGGAATAGGATATTTAGTTATTGCATCGAATTTTGAAGGATCTGGCTTAATTCCGTCAGAAGTTATTAGATGCCCGAGATAAATCACTTCTGGTTTCAGAAAACAACATTTGTTCGGATTGAGTTTCAAATTGTATCTATCCAATCTGTCAAGAACTTTCATTAGATTCGAATTATGATGCTTTAAACTACATCCAAAAACTATGATATCATCCACATAAAGGAAAGCTTCAGATTCCAACCCAGATAAGGCTATGGTTAGCATGCGCTGAAAACTGTTCGATGATATCTTAAGACCAAATGGTAATCTAGTGTATTGATAATGACCATTAGGTGTGGAAAATGCTGTATAGGGTCGTGACTTGTGATCAAGCTCGATTTGGTGAAAAGAACTTGTCATATCTAATGTGGAAAAATATTTAGCTCTACCCAACTTGTCCAAAACATCATCCAAACGTGTTAGTGGAAACTTGTCATTAACAATTTTGTCATTGAGCTTTCTGAAATCGACAACCAATCTCCATTTCTTCAAATCGGTTTGTCCCTTTTTTGGAACTAACAATAGTGGTGCGTTATACGGACTAATAGAAGGTTCTATCACATCATTTTTTAAAAGTTCTTGTACTTGAGAATTTATTTCTTCTGCATGTGTATGTGGTAAACGATAATTTTTTATATATACTGGGTTTTTGTCATTTAAATTTATTTTCTGTTTATAGAAGTTATTTGTTGTCAGGTCTTCGTTATCCATATGAAATGTTGATTGATATCTCTTCAATATTGAAATAAGTTCTTGCTTGATTTCACTATCCAAATCATCCAGATCAAAGCACTGCAATAATTTGTTGAACCGTTCTTCCGTATATTTCTTGTTATGTTTGTCAGTACCAACCGAACATATTTCGTAATTTTTTAAAGGAATGGTGTCTATCTTCATATTTTCTATGAGTATTTCTTCGTTTGTGACATTCAGTAACTTTATATGTTGGTTTCCTTTCCTGGGAATTATAGCATTTGCTAAAAAGACGCCTTTAATTAGTTCTCGATTTAAAACTACTACATCCTCTTTTAATTCTATGTTGCATGGTAAAATTACTTCACTTCTTTTAGGTAATATTATTTGATTAATTTTGAAAGTACTATCATGTATAGGAATTGTGATATTCTCGCCGTTCAAATCAAATGTTAGGACATATGTATCATAATTGATGTTGCATTTATATTTTGATAGGAAATCTCTTCCCAGAATTCCGTCGGTGCCAATGGGGATATTGTTTGCAATCAGTTGCACATCGTGTTCAATTATTGTATCGTTAAAAAGTATTTTGATATTAGTGGAACCTAAGGATTTAATTATTTCTTTTGAAATTCCTGTTAGATTGCAATAATTATCGGGATTTTCCTCATATCTATATAAAAATTGTTCTTTACACAGTGAAATATCTGCCCCTGTATCTATCAAAAATGTAAGTGGATTATCCACATCTAAAATATTTAATCTTACATAGTTTTTAAGGTTAGATGATATGCTAAATATTGCTTTATTATTTATTGAGTTATCTCCGAAGATGTAGGTCTTATGATCTCCGGAGTCTGTGAGTTTCCCTGGTTTTGTACTTGGTTAACATTTCGACTTCTATTATTATACCCATTGTTTCTAGTATTGCCGGTGTTTCTATTATTGATTCCTCTATAGTTGTTATTATTGCTGTTAACGATAGTGTTATTTCTGTTGTAATTATTGCTGTTATACCCTGTATTGTTGTATTGTCTATTTCTTCTGTTATTGTTTCTGTTGTTGTTATTGTAGCTATTATTATTTCTATAATTGTTGTCACTGTGATTTCGACCATTATTATTGTTAATATTGGCATTATTATTATTGTTCCTGAATTTCATATTATTTTTATTATACTGATTGGGTTGAGAGTTTTAGTATAAAATGCTTTTTGGTTTTATACGTGATGTGTATTTCTCAGCTATTTGTAGTGCCTCGGAAAAAGTTTTTACCTGGCTGGCATCTATAGTGGATATTAATTGTTGGTCTTGCAAACCATTAACAAAAGTATTGAAGGCTATTTTGTTATTAGTATTAACTATTGGAATTCTATTTGCTTCACCTTCTTCACCTATTTGTATTTCGTTTAGTTCGGAAACTAGATTTTCAATTTTTGTGGCAAAGCCATTTAGATTGTTGTTTCTTTGAACCAAACTCGTGAGTTCATTCAAAATTGTGTTTGAACTCTTTAGGGGTTTGTATGCACTTTTTAGCGCTGTTATTAATTCTGCAACAGATGTAGGTGTGGTTTGTTGTTTTACCCTGTTTTGGACTTTTAAATCCAATCTTGTTTTAAATACGAAATTAAAGAAAAAGTTTTTCTTTTCTGTTGCTACTGATTGTTCTATCAATTCTAAATTTGATATGAAATTTTGTAGTTCCTCCCTTTTACCTGAATATATAGGTATTAGTTTTGCGATTGCAGCTAATTCGTTTGTATCCATGTTCAATTCTATAGATCCTTGCCGTTTTTCTGAAACAATCTTTCTTTTACTGTGTTGTTCTAACAATTCTAGAGATTCTATTTTTAATTTTTTAAATTTTTTTAATGCCTCCTGTTTACGGTTACCTTCTATGTTCGTATCAACTAAGATTTTCTCTAACTTTAGTTGTAAGTTTTCTATTTCTTCAAATTTTAATTTAATAGTTTCCTGAGAGTATGGGCGACTTAAAGATTTTTTTGCATTAACTATCAAGGTTTCTAAAGACTGAATCACTGTTTCCATTGGTAGCATATAAAATCGAAAATTTCTTTCTTATTTATTATATTTATTATATTTAATATATATCTATATTATTCAATCAATGGTTTACATATTTTATGTACATCTAGCATAATTAAATAAATACATATATATATATATATATATATATATATATATATATATATATATATATATTTTTTTTTTTTTGTTTTATTTAAATATTGAAAATATATTCTTTAATTTTGATAAGTTTCTATTTTGGTTTTCAAAAAAAAATTTTTATATTGTTCAAAGTTTCAGTTATAGTGTTTTTTATTGTTATTTTTATCCATAGATAAAATCCGTATGCAAGAAATAAAAAAGTAGCTATGAATATTACAATGTTTCTATTCATTTTTTTATCTTATTATATATATATATTTTTTTTTTTTATTGCTTTGTTTTTTTTTTTTTTATTTCCTTAATTTCTTTTTTTAATACTTCAATTTTTTTTTTCTAGCACTTCTTTATGCTCTTCGTACTGCAGTTGGTGCAGCAGCACGGTCAATTCCTTTTTTGCTTTATTCAGTCTTCCTCCTCTTGATTTCTCACAGTTTGGTAGGGGGAAGATAGGGAATTTTGCTTCGTCCTCGCTGGTTTTTCTTTTTTTTTATCTTTGCAGGTCGTGGGTCGATTTTTAAAATGTATGGTTTCTCTTTTTGTTGGATGCCTTTCTTGAGTAGCTCTGCCCAACGTCCTTCTGCTAATTCTATTTCTTTCAGAATTTCCTCCAACGGCTGTTCCATATGTTTTTTGAAAAGGATTTCTTTTTCTAAAGGAATAGACTGAGCATAAGCTATGTATGTCTTTTTCCTTTTTTTTTTGGTCTTTTTACTCTTAGACTAAGCAATCAAACAAGCAGTATTTGCTATAATTTGATATTTGCTATATGTCTTAGAGTGGCAGGATCGCCATGTAATGTTATGGCAGGATCGCCATGTAATGTTATAGCAGGATCGCCATGTAATGTTGTTTCTTTTGGAATAAAAAGAAATGAATCAATTGCTGTTTGACAAATGATTACTTTATTTAAAAATTGTTGAACTTATATACTACTTATGAGAATAATTTCATTAATCTAGAATTGAGTGATTTACACATAGTTACAAAAGATCACTCAATATCCAAACATTGTATCATATTTTCTATGTGTCTTTCTTTCCTTTATTTAAATTACGTTTGACACACTTCTGATATAATTCTGGTAGTGTATATTTTGCAAACAAAGCATATTCTGCAATATCAGCAAAACAGTGCATTTCGTACATTGAACTGTTTCATATACAAGTGAGTAAGCGATCAATGACCGACCGTATTTTTACAAAGTATCTAATTTCTTTAAACAACATTTCTTTTTAAATTACTAAAACGTGGAGTAATTAAATTTGGTACTGACCTACTCAACAACAACGATTAATTTTATTTACATAGTTCGCATGTGTTTTAAAGTTTGTTTTCTTTTATTCTTTTGCTTGAGATTCTTTTTAAATATTGAAATGCAAATACAGTGGATACACTACAATCCACAGGGATTGTGCCGGCTATGACTAGAACTGCAGGTCCTGACACTGTGCGATAAGCAGAGGTGATTCGCAAAGCAGCGACTCTCTGGACAGATGTCAGCAAATAGGCGCGTCCTTTTACCTTCAACGTCTCGGCCCAAACTTCACTTCCATATAGCATTATGCTATTTCCGGCCTCCATCAATAGCCTTCGTTTCGCCGGCAACGGTCCTCCAATATTTGCCATTTCATTATCACGAACGTCTGAGCCTTATCACTGGCATATCGAATCTGATCTGCAAAGGTCAATCTAGGATCCAACCTTAGACCCAGATACTTAACCGAACTCTTAGTCGTAAAAGTTTCGCCTCCAATATTCATGTCCACCTGCAAGGGAATATGACGTCCGGTTATCAACAGCAATTCTGTCTTGTGGGTGGCCAGGTCTAGACCGTGGTCACTTAACCATCTTTTCGTCCTCAACATGACCCGTGTGAGCTTCCGATGCGCCTCGTCGGTGTTCCTGGCTGTGATGAGAGCTGCAATGTCGTCTGCGTAACCAACCAGGAAAGTACCCTCTGGCATGTCTTCTTTGAGAATTCCATCATAGCTAGCATTCCATAGATTGGGCCCCAAAATGGATCCTTGTGCTGCTCCTGATGTTATCTGCTTTGTTCTCGATCCTGCGGTTGTAGAATACATAAGACGCCTGTTACTTAGGTAGCTCTCAACCAACTTCAGGATATACTGCGGTACTGAAAAAATATTTTCCAGCGCATCCAGTACGTCGCTCCATCTAAGACTATTGAAGGCGTTCTTCACATCTAGCGTTGCGAGTAAAACCACGGGTCTTGTGAAGTGGCTGAATTGCCGTATAGCCATGGCCGCCTGCGTCACTTCTTCCAAAGCACCAATTGTGGACCTGCCAGATCTAAAACCGTACTGTCTAGCGGATAATCCGCCGCCGTTCTCGATCGCTGCATCAAGTCGTGGTTTCAAAAGCCTTTCAAAAAGTTTTCCCGCTGTATCCAGCATGCACAGTGGTCTGTATGAGGATGGGACTTCCGGGTCGCCATTTCCCTTGCGAATTAGTACAAGCTGTTGTCTTTTCCAAATTTCTGGAAAGGTGCACTCTTTTAGGCACGTGTTGTACATCCCCAGTAATAATTCCGGTCTTCGACTAGATATCTCTCGCAGTATCTCAGGTGGTATGCCATCGGGCCCGGGTGCCTTTCCGGGTTTTAGGCCAGATGCTGCTATATTCAGCTCCTGTGTGGTAAAAGGAATAAACTCCGTGGTGTGCGTATCTCGCCTTCTCTCTCGCCTTGTCTCATGGGTCGGGAAAAGCGTGTCCACAATATTCCTCATTACATGATCACTCATAACTCCCACTGGTTTTCTGGTGTTTAGCTTATCCATCACAATCTTGTATCCCAGACCATAAGGGTTTACGTTTATGTCGTTGCGTAGCTCCTGAAAAGCCTGTGCTTTAAGCGTTATTGCCTCCTTCAAAGATTTCCTTGCCTCTTTAAATGCTTGCGTTTCATCGGCGGCTGTTCCATTACGCCTTGCTCTGGTACACCTTCGCCGTAGACGTAAGCACTTTCGTCTTAGGGCCGCAATGTTCTCGTCCCACCAGTACACTGCCTTCCGTCTAATATTTGAAAGTCTCTTCAATGGCATTGCTTTCTTGCAGCCGCCTTTTATGATGCTCATGGTCTGACCTACTCTTGTACTTGCATCACTTGAAAATTCCACTGTGAGGCATAGTCGGTCGATTTCCGAGATAAGCCTATTTACATTCAGTCTTCGTACGTCCCACCTTCGTTTGCCAGTTGTATGCCCATATGGTTGCATTGTGTTTCCCGGGCAGAATGTGTATGATATATACTGATGGTCGCTACCTGTGTATGTTTCCAGTACTTTCCAGTCGTCTATTTTGTTCCGTATTCTCTCCGTGACCATAGTTATGTCGGGGATGGTTCCCTCGCAGCCCGGTCTTCTAAATGTTGATACATTCCCCACATTCGCGAAGATCAGACCGGTTCTAGCCGCCATTTCCACTACCCGTCTACCTCTTGGATCGGTATTGGTCATTCCCCATTCTATAGCTCTGGAGTTGAAGTCACCTGCTACTATGAAGTTACCACCTATTTCCCTAATAACATCCTCTATTTTTTCCAGCTTTTCCTCAAAGGTCCGTATGCCGTCACTGGGAGTCAGGTAGCAACTCATTACAGTGACTTCTTCAAACTTCATCCATGTAAAGCAATCGCCCCTACCAGTGCTTTTTGGTTGTAGTCCCTGCTTGCTCGGTATCATGACGGATTTCGTTTGCTCGCCTGACAGCTTCTAGATCCCGGCAGGTGATCTGAAGATTTCCCAGGCTCTGTTGAACATATGCAACATTTTACAGCATTTCGGCAATCCCTTTTCTTGTGACCCTTTTCGCCACACTTTATACACAGGTCCATGCTCTTCCTGTCGGGTCCACTACATTCCCATTGTCTGTGTCCTGTCGCGAAGCAGCGGTAACACCTTACCAGCTCCTTTCGGATCGTGATCCTGCATCGTGTCCAACCAATTTTAATTCTCTGTGATTTCATGAGCGTATTGGCGCAGCTCTCGGAGATTGTCACAAATGCTCTTCTCTGCTCTAGGCTGTTTGCCTCTGTCAGGCGTATATTAACAGCTGGTTGAGGTGCTCCTATTTCCTTTTCTACAGCAGCAAGAACTTCTTCCGTCGTTGTGAGGGTGTCAAGATCCCGAATCTCTAGGGTGACCGTAGGTGTGAGGTCCTTTACGACCGCGTCCTGTTTCAAGACACTCTTCAGGTTCTCCCTGAATTCGTCCCTTCTTCCACCCTTTCCCATTTCGATGAGTATCGCTCCTGTTTTCGTTTTCCGAACAGTACGTATCGCAATCTCAGATTCCTCTGGTCTTACTCTGCTCCGTATGCTTTTTAAAACATCGGAGTAGCTGTGACCCTCATTTGGGCGTATAATTACAGCCTCTGGTCGTTCCTTTGTGGTTTTCTTCCGTGCTTTCTTCTCCTTGTTCACGGTTTTTCCACTTTTTACGGAAGTGGTGCTTGAAGCACTTCTCTAACAGGTGTGGAGACACCGCAACTATTTCCGTTGTTTTTAGAGATCTCAACATTCTTGTCTGCTTCCTTATCTTTCTCTGCGGTTTTCCAATTTTCTCGGTAGCTCTTCATAATATCCATAAGCTCTTCGAGTTCGGATACTCCATTTTGAACGTCCATGTTGATAGTTTTCTGTCTTGCAATAGCCAACCTTATCCTACGGATAACAGTCTGGCATTTTGCGACAGTCTCCTCCTCTGAGCGCCTCATCTTAAGTATAAATTCCCGTCTCGGGGAACTATCTTCCGGCAGTCCCTCCATTACCTTACGTCCAGTTGAACTTGTGGCCTCTGCTTGCGGAGTTCCCAGACTAGTCTTTGAAGAGTTTCCGCTCTTCTTCGGCTTAGCACTCTTCGAGGTAGTTGGTAGAGTGACCTCCTTCGCCTGAGACTTTTTCACCGGGGATCGCCTTAACCTCGGGCTGCTCATGAAAGCAACCTCGCCTTGTATCATCTCATCGATCTTTAAAGTTTTAGAATTCATTGTCTTTTGGGTTCCATCTTCAAGCCGCTATCCACCATTGAATATGCAGTTGTCCTCTAAGACCCCGAGGGTCCCTATGTCAGTCAGTGAGGTCCTCGCGAGGGTTGACACAAATCCTTATGAGAGTTCGCATTCAGAGCCAGGTCGGACATTAATTAGGAGTCGTCTCAACTAAACCTGCATCACCAACTAAATGGTGACAATGGTGGAACGTACTTGAAGCCCTGCCAAGGATTTAACAGAACGGAGGCGTCTACAACATTAGCCTGAAAGCCATTTCAACCGGAATTCACTCGGTGTACTCAGGTAACAGAATGCAGCAAACGCCAGCCCAGTCGCGTCATTTCCAGATCATTTCACAAAAGCGTTTTCATTTAACTTTAAGTTTTTATCACTTTAAAATATTAAAAATTAAACCTAAAGTGATAAAAACTTAAAGCTAAAATATTAAAAATTAAAGCTAAAGTAATAAAGACTTAGAGCTAGAATAATAAAAACTTAAAGCTAAACTAATAAAGACTTAAAGCTAAAATAGTAGAAACCTAAAGCTAAAACATTAAAAACATAAAGCTAAAATATTAAAAACTTAAAGTTAAAATATTAAAAACTTAAAGTTAGAATATTAAAAACTTAAAGTTAAAATATTAAAAACTTAGAACAGAAAAATTACCATCTTAAAAGCTATTTGGATAACATTCGCCACCACTACGGTTGTCACGTTTCTATTACTTTTAACTTTAAATTTTTATTACTTAGCTTCTAGTTTTTATATTTTAATTTCAGGTTTGAAATACATTAGCATTAAGTGTTTATATTTCAACTTTATGTTTTTCATTCTTTAGCACTAAGTTTTTATATTTTCACTTTATGTTGTTCCCACTTTAGCTTTGAGTTTTTTTTTAATATTTTAGTTTTAAGTTTCTATTTTTTTTCTGCTTTGAGTTTTTATATTTTAACTTTATGTTTTCACTTTTTAGCTTTAAGTCACCAATAATTTAAAAAATTCAAATTTAGCTTTAACTTTTTACTTATGGTATCTTTTTCTATATTCCTTTTTTTCTATTTTAGTTTCATTTTAATAATTTGATAAATGTTTTAAACCACACAAATTTTGCGCCTTTTTTTCTTATTATTATTCTTTTTTTTTTTCAAGCAACGTCGGCCACCTGTCTTCACGCCGTCTCCAATACTTTTTTTCATCTTTTGCTGACCGTTCTATATTCTTCTCTGATCTGATCCCGTTTTCCTTCCTCACACCTCCTTTTTTCATCTTTGTCCCTTCAAGGCCACGTAACCCATTTTGTTTTTCAGCTGTATTTTTGGATTTGCCTTCCTTGCCGCTAATCGTTATAAATATTTTTCTTGTTTATTTCTTTTATCTTCTTTTTTCCATTTCTACTCACACCGATGTTCATGGCGTTGCCAACCTACTTAGTGTTTAACCCCTACCACGTGCACATCACAATAATAATCAACGCTTGCTCCTAAAGCACAGCCTCTGACCTTTGTCAGATTTCAACCTGCATTCAACGCACGGTCTCTGACTTTTCTCAGATAATAATCAACGCTTGCTCATAAAGCACAGTCTCTGACCTTTGTCAGATTCAAAATTGCAATTTCAACTTGCATTGAATGCACGGTTTCTGGCTTTTGTCAGATAATAATTCTTTTACGTCCTATAGCCCTTAATTCTTAGTATATAGTTTAACATTCTTCAGTCTGCATTTCAAATGCATAACATCTGACATTTATCAAAAAAAAAAAAAAAAATAAAAACCTATGTTTCTTTTTCAAATTATAAAACTCCAGGAATCTTTATTTCCTTTTTTATCTTTTTAACGTTAAATGTATTTTATCGTCGCCATTGTAACAACCCGTCACAACAATACACTTAAGTAAAACACGACTTTTCAATTTGATACACAGAATACACAGAAAAGACACGGTTAATAGCTTCGTGTGAGTTAAGATATGGCTGCTCTTGTCGCACGAAACTATTAAATGTCATTAAATGACACATAAATTGGCGCAAAGAAAAAAAATGCATAATTATAAAATTGTTTTGATATTTGTGTGCTAAAAAAAAAGAAATTGTGAAAAATGAAGAGTTGTACATAGTACATATAAACGAATTAAATATAAGAATAATCGGATATGTGTGGTACAATTGTTTGTATTCAAATAAAGTAACAAATGTAAGCTTTTGTGTGTGTACGTGCATAGTTAATTTACCAATTAAAATAATAAATATTTTTAGGAGCCGCAAATGCATAATGGATTGTCCACCAGGAGCAAAACTCCAAATTTTCCATTCCGATAAAATAAGGTAAGTTCTTTTTCATTACGTTTAGGTTATACATATGTTAAGAACTAAGGGTAGTTTCTTGTTGAAAATTAGAAAATTTACACAAAAGCTCTACATGTGCACATCTAATATGGAATTTGGCCACAATATCTTTATTAACCCATATTCGGCCAAGAAAATTCAAACGTTATATTTTTAAAAATGTATACTATTTTTATAGTAATTTGGGTCTTCTGAATCCAAATCTGTTATTGGTTTGGCGCTACCTAGTCCATGAGTCCCGGAAATGGTTGTTCGCAAGTGCGAACACTGGCTGCTATTTGACATGAATTTTCAATGTAAATAAATTTCTAAAACGTTAAAATAATATAATAACAAATAAGCAATATTTTAATATACATTTATTAAGATATTAAAATAGTAATGACTTATT
Source organism: Metopia argyrocephala (assembly GCA_963576795.1). Taxonomy (NCBI): domain Eukaryota; kingdom Metazoa; phylum Arthropoda; class Insecta; order Diptera; family Sarcophagidae; genus Metopia; species Metopia argyrocephala. Next base: position 12,676,703 of record OY756211.1, read on the forward strand.
TTAAATAAAATTTGTCAAAACATTGTGGATGCCAATTCACGTTGCATTTTTGGCACATGCATTTGATTGGTTTGCCAGATCCTTTAATTTGTCAACTGCGAGATGTCCCTTGTGGCTGAACTATAAGAATATACTCCCCTACAAAATTTGGCAATTGATAACTAACGCTTTTGCCGCACGGATTCATCATCTGTTTGAGGACTAAGTAGCAAAGCTTTGCCTATGCTTACTTTAAATTCTTTTTGAGATAGCATGTTTTTCTTGGTTCAAGAAGCAGTGCAATTTCCAAGCATTACTGACTGGTGAGCTTAGAACAGCAATAAATAAAGGCCAATAGCACTTCTTTGATCTTATATTTATTCAGTAATTTGAGACGTCATTGTCGTGAAGGTCTACGCCTCCTATCCCATTTCGTATTTTTTTACTTCCTTTTTCCATTGCTTCACGTTGCGGATCGGTTCAATTTGTTCGAAATTACTGACAATCGTTACCTCTTTGTTGTCTGCCCAACGACAAACCAATAAAGAATTTTTTCTATATATTGATAGTCACTTTCTCCCCGCTTCAACTGCTTTCCTGTGCGTAGTGGGGCTTTTGCAACTCGTTTGGGTCGAACGGTTCCTGTATCGCAAAATCTTTTTTCACTTAAAAGGCACATCAAATAATATGATGTATAAAAGTTGTCTAAATATTTTGAAAGATAATGGGATCTTTTACACATTCAAATAATCTTAAAACCACGTCTGCACCCAAGCCAATTTGACGATCGTAGTTGTCACTCGAACCAGAATATGGTATACAATACCAAAACTCGAACCCAAATAACAAATCTTGTACTCAAAACGAATTGGTTTATTCCGGATATACATTTTCCACCACTGACGACCAAAGTATGGGAGAATTTGTTCATGGTGTTCACTCCATACACCAAATTGTATATATTTCTTGTTGGTAAGACCAACAACGGGCGAACGAAATTGACAGTACCCTTTTTAAAAGCCATATAATTAGAAGAAATAGCGTTCCTAACCTTTGACAGCTTACCATCTTTATTCAAGTTATTATTGTTGTTAAAATGAAGAAAGCGTTAATTAATCTCTTAATTTGTTGTTGCTGTTGTTAATTTATCTTTTAATTTGTTTCTTGGCATAGTTTGCCTGAAAATTGAATTTCCTAGAAATGCATCTTTTGACCAGTAGTCCTCAAGGCAAGGTGTTTTATCCTGACAAAATCAGTATTCCAAGAAAATGCTTTAAGTCCATATTATTAAAAATAAGTACTTGATGCGCATACGTGTTTGACTGCATGATAATAAAATCAAACATTTTTCATCAAAGAACTTTTCAAACAATTGAATTGGTGAGAGGTCCTTGTTTTAACTTAACTGTAGTCTACTTGTAAAATCAAAACAAAACAAATCACTTAGCCACAGAAATTGTGAATTTGAAACTTAAAGCATCTTGCATTTACCGTTAATTGTATGTTTTGTTACATAAAAATACACTTTAAAAAAACATTGTATCAATGAAGCCTATTCTCCAAATAGCAGCCAATGTTCCGCGCTTGCGAACAGTGAAACAAAGGGCTATAATTTAGTAGAAATATTAATTTTTTTTAGACCTTTTATTTATGTTTAGTCATTTAAATTATTTAGCTAAATTACCTATATTTATTTTTAGTATTTTTTAACAATTTATGTTTTTTTGGAGTTATATAAAAATATACCTAAAAAGCGTCCCCAAAAATATCCCTGCAGGCAAAACAAACAACACATTTTAGACTTTTTTATAACGGCTAATTAAAATTAAAACTTTATAATAAATAATGGAAACATAAAATGTTTACAAATAAATGTACAAAACTGTGTAACTTGGCAATATAATTCAGTAAATTTACTGTTCGCAAGTACGAACAGTGGCCGAAAATGGGTTAATGGTTAATTGTCGAAACATTTGGTGAAGAAATTGTGGCAAATTTCATATTTATACTTCCTTGCTTGCAACGAATAACAAACCATTTGTACAAACAATCACATTTGTACATAAATTCCAATTTTATTAAATTATTTCTAATAAAATTTCTTTCCAGGACAAAATGTGAATTTATAGGATTCTGGATAAATAACATCGGCCCTTTTTAGGGCCACCATACGATTTTAAAAAGAGACAAATGTTTCATGCTCAAATTTATAGCTACAACAAAAGGATTGTACCTATGCTGCTCAGTTTAAAATCGGTCCTTTTAAGGGCCATAATATTGATTCAAAAAGAGGGGATAATAATTTGTTTCCAACGATAAAAAAAATCTTTGTTCTCAAACAATACATTTACAACTGGTACATTAAACAAAGAGTAATTTTCATTGCTTCAAATAGAAAATATGAAGCATCTACATCTTCAGCTTACTTACAGCCTTCTCCAGTTAGTGCTGTTTTAAATAAAACATGATGGATATGGAGCAGAAAAGGTAGAAAAATAATATTTTTATACATTTCATTTCATTTTTATGAATTTATTAATATTAAGATTTCTTTTCAGGATGAAAATTTGCTTTATTGTGGTTCTCAAATAGTAACTTCGGCCCTTTTGAGGGCCATCATATGATTTAAAAAAGAGATACCTACATTGTATTGTTGGAACTTACCGTATGCTGCAAATATTATAAAATCGGACAAAATAAAAAATTAACTATAAAATAAATATATACACCATGTTAGTTTCTTCTTCGTTTTATGCTGCATCATCACAAAAAATTAGAACCATTATTGGCCAAATGTATCCCTTCTGCATGTATCCTTTGTATATTTTAAATCAAATTGAATCGATTCTTTCGTACAAATTTAAATTTTAACATTAACGTTGAAAGCAAAAATTTACTCTTTTGAAAATGGTTTTGTGGTCCTAAAAAGGACCTTTTTGTTTTAAATTTTTCCAGCATACGTTCAATTTGTGAAAAATAAAATTGCTTTATTATCAGTGGACTGAAACATACAAATAATTCATTACACATTTACCTTGGTAGTGGTTAATCCAAATTTAAATCGTGCCAAAAAAGATTCTTCAACCTGAACGAGGTTCTCATTGAAAAATAAAAGCTAAACTCTTTTTGGAGTAAATTTGCCCTGAAAATACATAGATACATAACTAGCCTTTACAACCCTGTGCCAGGTTTACGGCCTTCTGTCCTGAAAATAAACTTTTTATTATTTGAAATTGGTTCTAATCTTTTGTAGGAATTAAAAATTTTTATTTTAAGATTCACATTTGAAAATTAAATAGTAATCTCTTTTTAAATTGTTTTTGTGGTCTTGGAAAAGACCTTTTAATATTAAATTTTACTACCCTTTAATAGATTAAATTCCTTTGCAAATATATAATAAAAACAAAATAAACTACTAATAACACTTACATTGGGTGGTGGTCAATCGAATGTTAAATCGTGCCAAACAAGATTCTTCAGCCCCATGTAGATTCAAAGACTCCATTGAAATTGTTTCAATATTTTGTTAATATTACAAATATAACTTTTTGCTGATTTATTTTTTTCACTTCCTTAAATTATTACTCTTTTTCCAACAAATTTCTAAATTCACTTCTTGTCATTACTTTCCTCTGGCACGTACACTATTAAAACACACTTTTAAAACACACAACTTTTATTTAAACAGTTCCTTTTTATCAGGAACGTATTCTGTGGTCTGCTGAAGAGTGTTTTCTTCCAATTGCCTTGAAATTTTTAAACTGTTTGTTTTGTTGCACTGTTTGTTTTTAACTTTTTATATCACAACACTATAATTTTTCCTTTAAATCTCACCAACTCTTACTTACTTTGCATCTTAGAATTTTTTCACACTATTTCAATTGCCACAAACATAGGAAATTTAATTTTTTATCACAATTAACACACAAAAATTAAAATTTTTGTTTGTTTACTTTCAATTTTTATTTTTATTTTCTTTTTTATTTATGTAAACAAATATATTTTCTATCGGTTGCTTCATACACATAAACATTACAACCTTTTAATCAAATTATCTATCTCTTTTTAACGAAACTATTAAACATCTGATTTTCGCGTTTTTGAACTGTCACTTCTGTCGTGTCTGTATATAGTCTGTGATTTGATATTCAATGCAAAACTATTTTTATTCATACAATATAACTTCATCAACCATTATGCCATTTTCTCATAGCCTACTAAAATAGCCATTTATTTACCAGCCTACTATAATAAGTTTTATAAATTTATAGTTTTGTATTAACAGATTTGCCACAATTACCATTGAAGAAAATCCTTAAAACTCATAATATAATTATTATTGTGTAATTTTGATTATAAAACTCAATGATTACGGTCCCTGTTTAAAACAAAAAAAGATTAATAATATAACTGTGAGCCAATAGTCGTTTTTGAAGAGTTCTGACAAAACATAAAAAAATTTTTTTTCTGCATAAATATTCCCGAATGAAGAATCCTGTACGAGGTAATACTGGAGTAGTTTAATGAGGAAAGGCGGAAACGAATTAAAAGACAGAACGTTAATAAAAATTGTTTGTTGGCGAATAGTTCAGTATGGTAAGAATAAGGACAGCTGAAATTTTTACAGATTTAAAAAAGAACTTTCGTTTAAACAAATATAATTATAAATGTTTCAATTGTTTGTGCTAATTTTGTTGTATTTTATACTTACATTTTAAAAATTTATTACATTTAAATTTAACAAAAGCGAAAAAACCTCCGTTATCAAAAAAAAAACAACAGAGAAACGGAGTTCCAATCGAAATGCATTATACATAAATCGAGAGGAGTCGAAACACCGAGTACAAGAGTTGTCGAACGAAAAAATTTCAAATCGAAAGGTAGAATAAGTGTGCTTTTAGTTTTTTTAAAAATCAAAAAATTTTCTAAAGTGAACGTGTTATGTAGTCGCCGTGGTCTAGTGGTTAGTGTGTTGGCTCACTAAGACATGAGCCCTGGGGGCTAATTCTGTCATTCGATTACTATCGAATTCTTACTCGTATGTACGAGTTTTTTTACTTTTGGGATTCTATGAGTCGTTATCGAATAACATGCATCGAAATTTCTAATGATGCCATTCGACAACGAATGTTTGCTCGAATGCAGTCTTGCGAGTTTTTACTCGCAAACAAAAAGCTATTCGAATTAACGTTTTTCTATATACATACATAAGTGAAGACAAAAAATAAACTTTGATCTTAAATAAAGCGTTTCTGACGAAACAAAAACATGTAAGTTCAATTTTTTTTTAATTTCTTCAAATTATAAAAAATATTTCAGGTCAAAAATAAATTATGCACAAAGAAATTCTAGGAAATTTCATGGCATAACTTATGGACTTGGCAAAGAACATATTGCCGAATACTTAGAAAGGAAAGGCAAGACTTTACCATCTTTGGGAACAAATAGCGTTAAAATTGAATGCTTCTAGTCCACCAATACGAATTTAAATAAAAAAATATGAATTTAAATCAATTTTCAGTTCCTACATAAACTTATTTTAATATTTTCGCGGATTTTTTTTTCCAATATTTGTTGTATTTGTTAATGCTGATTCGAGGTTTTAGGCAAATAAAAGGCCAATCATTTAATAATTGTACAAGAATGTTTATTAAAATATAGAAAAGAAAAAACACGTGTTGTTTTATTGAAAGATAATTTTAAAGTAAAGAGGTTAAGCCAAAAGGAAAATATAAAAAAGTTACAAATTCAAAAGTTGCCAGACGATAACAAAATGAACAGTGTAGATACTGCAGCGTTTTTATTTTAGCTCCAACACTTCCTCCAAAGAAAAACACTGCATACCAAACTTTGTCCTAAATTTCTGACATACCAATATTCAAGCGTAGAAAACGTAGTCGATTTGCTTCTAAAGGTTTTGTTAACAAATCAGCAAGTTGGTGTTCTCCATCGATGTGTTCTAACTGGAGTTCTCTGTTTAAATACTTTTCTCGAACATAAAAATGTCTAACTTCTATATGCTTCGACCTTTTATGATATTCTGGATTCTTTGCGAGTTTGACCGCACTGGCGTTATCTATATAGAGTGTTGGAATCTGTTTATTACCCAGGAGTTCAAATAAAAGTCGTTTAATCCATATAAGTTCCTTGGCACCTTCACTAGCAGCTATTATTTCGGATTCAGTTGTTGAAAGAGAAACTGATTTTTGTAATTGACTTGTCCAAGAAATGGCTCCTCCTGCCAACATTGCAACAATACCAGTTGTCGATCTGCGTGTTTTAACATCTCAGCTTTGTATTTTAAGCCATATTTACTTGTGCCTTTTAAGTATTTAAAAATGCGCTTCACATTACTCCAATCCTCTTCTGTAGGATTTTCCATACATCGTGAATCTTTGCTTACGCTAAAAGCGATATCTGGGCGAGTTGCAACTGACAGGTACATAAGACTTCCTATTGCTTCACGAAAAGGTGCTCTTTCTTTAACAATTGGGCTATTTGCCACTTCTTCTTTTCCAACTGGAGTTGAAACTGTGTTGGCATCATACATATTAAAACGTTTCAAAATTTTGTTGACATAAGTAGTTCTTCTGACTCAGTGTAATCGATCCATCAATATTATGCTGAATACTCATGCCAAGAAAATTGTTCAATGAGCCAATAGTAATTTTAAATTCGTTTTTCAAAAGATTCATAAAACCTTCCATATCTTATTTATCATTTCCTATAAGTAAACCATCATCTACGTATATAGTTGCATAGAGGACTTTTGATTTTTGAATTCGATAAAAAACACAAGGATCTGCGTTACTCATCTTGAAACCAGCTGAAGTCATAAATTCAATAAAGCGTTTATTCCAACATCGTGGAGCCTGCTTTAAACCATAAAGGCTCTTTCGTAAACGACATACTCGGCCAGTACCATCTTCAAAACCTTCAGGCTGTTCCAGATATACTTCCTCCTCAAGTGTACCATACAAAAAAGCAGTTTTCACGTTGAACTGTTTCATATTCATACCTTTATGTGCAGCGATGGCTAAAAGCGTTCTTATGGAGTCATAGCGAGCCACAGGGCTAAAAGTTTCGTCGTAGTCTATTCCATGTTTCTGCACATAACCTTTGGCTACTAACCTAGCCTTAAATATAGTTTTACCATTTAATGACGGTTTGATACGAAAAACCCAACGATTTTTTATAACATTTGAACATGCTGGTCGTTGTACAAGTTCCCAGGTTTTGTTTTCCTGTAAAGACTTTAACTCTTCAAGCATTGCCTTTTTCCATTCTTCTTTTTGTGAGGATTGTATAGCGTCAATGTATGACTGGGGATCCTCCTCACAGGTAGGCATGTCTGCAAGCAAAACAAAATCATCTGATGCCATCCATTTAGGTGGGTTCTTGTTACGATTACTGCGTCTTAATTCAAGATTTTCTTCCTCTGGAAAATTTTCATCATTTGGAATGTTACTACCTTCGATTACACTTTCAACCTCATTCTCTTTCTCAGTCTCAGTAGGAATTTCAAATTTTGTTTCTTCTTAAGTTTTAGATGCACTATCTTCTAAATTTTTCTCAACATGACTTATTATGAAATTTGTACTGCATACAGCCTCAGACTTAAACAAAACATCATGACTACAGACTATTTTATTTTTCGATGGAACCCATACTCTGTATCCATCTTTCTCATTCACATATCCTACCATATGCCCAAACACTGCCTTATTGTCAAACTTTGATCGAAATTGTTTTGGAATGTGCACATAACAGCCAGAACTAAATATTCTCAAATTATCTAAATTTTCAATTTTTCTTTTATACCATAGCTCATACGGAAACTTGCCATTGACTTTAGTCGTACCTGTACGATTGAAAATATATACTGCCGTATGGCATGCTTCAGCCCATAAAAATTTTGGTAATTTGCATGCACTTAGCATGGAGCGAGCAGCCTCTACTGTCGTTCTATTTTCCCGCTCGGCTGTACCATTCAATTGGGGAGTGTAAGGTGGTGAAATAATATGTTCAATTCCCCATCGGCTTAATAAATTTGCAACTTTCCCATTAACAAACTCACCGCCACCATCAGATCGAAACTTTTTAACAATATGTCCGTTTGCTTTAACTTCATTTAAAAAATTTTCTAGTGCTTTCCAAACTTCATTTTTATTTTTCAGAAAAACTATTTTTCTAAATTTACTATAGTCATCTTTAAAGCATACATAATAACGGGACCCTCCTAATGAAATTGTCTGCATAGGTCCATTTACATCAGCGTGTATTAAATCGCCTACTTCTTCAGATTGACTAGGTCTATTCTTAAAGGACAATTTATGCATTTTTCCCAAGGCGCAACCATCACTATCTTCTTTGGATAGACTTACTTGTGCAAAGGATTTAAAATTTAAAACACGCATCGCTAAGATATACAATTCTCCACTTAGGTATCCTGCTGCAGCCAGGCTTCGATCGTCTTTTCGTATTATTTTAACAGTGTTTTCATCCAATATTGTTTTAAATCCATTTTTGGCTGCAGATTTTACTGAAAAAAGATTTTGACTTGCATCAGGAACATACCAAACATTTTCTAATGTTGCAGTCTCCCAATTATTCTTGCAAAACACCTCAACGTGCACTACACCCTGGCCATACGCATACATTGTAGCATTTTATTTTCCTAGGAAAATTCTTTTTGGAACATCAAACTTTGCGTACGACCCAAAATAATGCTTATGGGGTGAAATATGCCTGGAAGCACCACTGTCATAGCACCAAATATCTGCAACAGAGACATCATCATTGCTGGCATATTGCATTGTATGCAATAAAAGCATTGTTTTTCGATTTTTGACCAAAACTATTCATTTCACCAGTATTTGTAGAGTTAAGATAACATTCTGCTGCCCAATGGCCTATTTTACCACATTTGCGACAAGGAAACTTTTGCTTTGCACGGGCCATTTTATCTGAGTTTCTACTTTTCTTTACGCATAATTTATTTTTGTTCTTTACATCTTTTACCACAAAAGCTGTTTCATTTTCTGGCGATTTGTCTGTTCTTAAATCACGCGCTTCGATGGAACATAATTTTTCAATTAGAAGATTTAACTTTTGTTGGTCCGTAGGACTGATATCCCACAAGTTTTTAAAATTATCAAATTCTTTCCCCAGTGTTGATAATATTCTACCATTTAGCATTTTTTCAGATAATTTATTTTCACCGTGCTTTTCCAATTCAACATTCAAATCAGCAAATAATTTTTGTAGTTTTGCTACATGAATACTAATTTCTTCCCGTTCGTCTCTCTTGGCCTGAAAAAAAGATTCAATTAGCATATTTAACCTCTGTGTACTGCTTCGTTCAAAACGAGCGCAAAGCTTTTCCCATATTTCACATGCATTTGTACAAGTCAGTACTAATTCTGCCGTGACGCTATTTAATGCACTGGCAATAATACTTGCGGCCTTTGCGTCATCCTGCTGCCACTTCTGTACTGCTGCATTGCTTTCAGGAGTAGTACCTCTTTCGGGGCATTTTCTTGTTCCATTTATTATATCTTCAAGCGCATGTGCTCGAAATACCATGTTGATTATAGACGTGAAAGAGTGTACCATAAAGTATTGCCAAAACAAATATACCATATACTTCTATGTTACTTTGGATATAAATGAGAGAACGAGTGTAACCAATATTGTATGCTTTTGCTTTCTCACACACACTATATTCCTATAAACAATAACAGTTGCTTATGGTTTTGAGTAGAGTATGGTATAGATTTTTTTTGCTCTTAAATACTTATTGTCACCATAAGTATTTTCAAAATACTACTGGTGAAGCAAATATACAAGATAACTCTGATAGTTTTTTTGGTTTCTTTATTTTTGTGAACTGGTCTGAATTCAGGGTTTAAGAGAATGAATGAAAATGTTTAAGTAGGATTTTGCAAAATTTTTCAACTCTAAAAGAATAATAATAAAGTATAAACATATTTATGTATGTACATATAATTTTTAAAAAAAATTTATATACAGTGGCACAGTAAAGTCTGCATACCCCCTTAAAAAACGATGTTTTGAGCTAACTACGAACAATATAACAGCAAAATACATTTTAAACAATTTCATACTAACAACAACAACAAAATTAAAAAAAAAATTTTTTTTCCAAAAGCATTTATTATTAAAAATAAAAAAAGGTCATTTTTTAAACACAGAAAAGTCTACATACTTTGTACAAAAAATTAATTTTACATAAAAATAAAAGCAAAAGTAAACAAAATTAATATTTTGTGGGCCCGCCTTGGCTTTGTATGACAGCATTTAATCTATTTTTCAAAGAATTTACTAATATTTTTGTGTAATTATTTGAAATTAAATTCAATTTTTCAAGCAGAGCGTTTTTAAGGTCCTGTTTATTTTTAATGTTCCTTTTTCTAACCCGAAGGTCTAGTTCATCCCATAAATTCTCAATGGGGTTCAAATACTTTGACTGGGGATAAAATGAAGTTGATGAGACATGTTATAGAGTAACCATTCTTTAACAACACCAGCGGTATGCTTTGGGTCATTGTCTTGTTGAAAGTACCAACCTTCTGTAGGACACAATTTATCCGTGGATTGCCTTGGATTATCTTTGAAAATATTCAAATATACCATGCGATCCATATTAATATCGATAAATGCTAAATTGCCCACTCCAGCCGCCTTCATGCACACCCATACCATAACGGAGCCTCGACCGTGTTTCACTGTAGGAAACAAGTTTTTGGGTAATAGTGCTTCATTATTCCGACGCCATACTTTTTATTTTCAGTCTAAATCAAACAAGTTGAACTTGCTTTCGTCAGTAAATAAAACATTTGCCCAAAAACCTTCATCTTTATCAATGTATTTCTTAGCAAATTCGACAAGTTTTTGCATATTTATTTTACTTATAAAGTGTTTCTTTTGAGATACACGGTTATGAAGTCTATTACTTTTCAATAGATGTCTCACCGTTTCTGGATGCACTGAAGCAATATCCTGGCCTTCCAAAGTATTTGCAATATTTATCGCAGTAATTTTAGGGTTTTCTTCAACATATAACAAAATTTGGCGCCTTGCACGCGGAGTCAGTTTAGTTGGGCGACCACTTCTTGGTTTGGTTGCCTCACTTTTTGTTTGTTTATACTTTCGAATTATTGTCTGAATGCTTGATTTTAGATGCCCAACTAGTTTTCTAATCTCTTTTAATGACTTATTTTCTTTATGATACTTTACAATAAGCTCACGTACTTGAACACGGATCTCTTTACCCATTTTGGTTAAATAAGAAAAAGTACAATGTTAACATCGAACAAAAGAACTTCATTTCTACTAATAGTATTTAGTAAAGACGCCTGAAGTGGTTAGTAGCACAGTTTAAGAACAGAGTTGTATTATATCTACTTTTCGACATAGCCGTATGCAGACTTTTCTGTGTTTAAAAAATGCATTTTTTTAATTTTTGTTAATAAATGTTTTTGGCATAAAATTTTTTTCTCAAAATTTTGTTGTTGTTGTTAGTTTGAATTTGTTTGGAATGTATTTTACTGCTGCCTTGTTCGCAGATAAATCAAAACATCGTTTTTCAAGGGGGTATGCAGACTTTACTGTGCAACTGTACATAATTAATAAATTATACCTAATTAAGATGTTGTTTATTTAATTTCGTTTTTTAGCTGATATAAAAGAATAAATAATTTTTTTTTTACAAATTAAAAAAAAAAACTTTAAAATTTAGTTATAAAATTTTTCTAATAAAGAAATAAGAATTAATTTATAAATATGTGAAGAAAACAAAAACGATGCTTAATTCTATTAAAAAATTATCAAATAGGACAATCCGTCACACAACATTACACAATATTATAGAAATAATCGAAAAACTCCAAAATTTGTAGATAAACGGTTTATTTCAAAATGAAGCCGGTAACAAGTATCTGAACATTACATAATTTTCACATAATTTTGCAAAAAAAAAAAAAAAATTAATGTAAAATGATTTGCTAAGGCTATAAAAACATAAAGTGGAATGGGAAAATCCCGACGGAACAAAAATTGAAAGGGTTGTTTATTGGGAATTTTGGTTTCTTTGTTTCAGGTCAATTAAAAAGCAATTTTTTTCCTTAGGAACGAAAGTAAAGAATACCCTTATGAGTAATCATAAGCAATAAATTTTATGCTTATGATTACAGCAACTCGGAGGCCTTAGCCTTTGCAGGCTTCCTCTTCTTACCCATATAGACAGAGAGGGTGTCACACAATCAACAAAACAAGCCAAAAATAATAAAAGAAAACCTATCAATAAGTACACATAATAAAATGTCAGCAGAATACCGACGGCGAGAAGCTAGGCTGTAATCCTGACACCGGGTTGTAAAGGCCAGTTATGTACATATGTATGTATGTATGTAGAATACCGACGGCAGATATAGGCAAAATTTTAAAAAATAAAATTTGCAAACAATCCGTCAAGCCGGCACCAAACAAAACAATGAAAAACAAGATAAGGGTTGTAAAATAAAAAACAACCCTTATACCGACAGAAGACTGGAAAATTTACAAAATTAAAATTTTTAATATAAATCATTATTATTATATATTAATTTTATTAATTAATTAAATTAAATTTAAATTAAATGAAAAAATATTTTTTTTTATAATAATTCAAAATAGTAATCGAAATCTACATATAAATATATACTTATATGATTTTAATATTAAGTAAAAAATAATAAAATTTAATAAGATTTTTTGAGACAATTTTTTGGTAAAATTTTTGTAAAACATGCAATACGAATTTTTATTTGCATCGCACAATAAGTTACTTATTGTATTCCACCAGTATCTACAAGTATTTGCTTGTGCGAAACATAGGAAAACAAATGTGTTACTCTCATTTTCTCTTTATCCACTCACACTATATCTGCTACAAATAATAACAATACAAACCTATAACAGAAACACAAAATTACTCATCTATACTCACAGACATCAGTAAGCACACACAAACTTGTACAAACAGTTGTAACAGTGCACGTCTTTAATGTTGATGTGCCATTTCCATTTTGCCCAATCATCAGCACCTTCCAACTTGTAATTTTAAGTCGGCATTAGAAGAAATTTTTTTTAATATATGGTGACTGGGCCCATAACCGGTTAATGCTGATTCTAGGTTTTAGGCAAATAAAAGGCCAATCATTTAATAATTGTACAAGAATGTTTATTAAAATATAGAAAAGAAAAAACACGTGTTGTTTTATTGAAAGATAATTTTAAAGTAAAGAGGTTAATGCTATAAACACAACAAAGGCTACCGACCATCGACTACAAGCTGTCAAAAATAGAATGCATGTGTGCATATGAGAATAATTATTTTAACGGCTACACGACTACCGAACACACGACTACTTTTGTAGCCTGTAGCCAGCTTAGGCTAATTTCTATTTTTCTTGGCGACAATAAACAGTTTAGTGCTGCCAATACAATAAGATGCATGAAAAAGGTATTTAAAAAACGCAATATATGAAATATATGCATTAAAAATGCGAAAAAAATTTGAGTTGCACCACTGAAAATAAATAATCATTTGTTTAAATTTTTTGTTTAGTTTTCATTTACTTATTTCATTTATATACAACAGTTTTTATTTCATTTTTAATTTATTATTTAATTGCCTTTTTAGTTTCTTAAATTTTTATAAGTTTTCTTCAGATATTTGTTGTTTTTTATTTCCTCACAATTTCACTTACAAAAAATATATTTTGTTTAGGTTATGTTCAATGTGTCAAAACAGATGTTTATTTTGTAGCTGTAGTCGTTATTATAATTAAGTAGCTGGCTACTTGGCTACTTTCGTAGCCAGCGATTTTTTACAAAAATCGAAAGTAAAACAAAATAAACATCTGTTTTGACACATTGAACATAACCTAAACAAAATATATTTTTTGTAAGTGAAATTGTGAGGAAATAAAAAACAACAAATGTCTGAAAAAAACTTGTAAAAATTTAAGAAACTAAAAAGGCAATTAAATAATAAATTAAAAATGAAATAAAAACTGTTGTATATAAATGAAATAAGTAAATGAAAATTAAACAAAAAAATGTAAACAAATGATTATTTATTTTCAGTGGTGCAACTTAACATTTTTTTCGCATTTTTAATGCATATATTTCATATATTGCGTTTTTTAAACACCTTTTTCATGCATCTTATTGTATTGGCAGCACTAAACTGTTTATTGTCGCCAAGAAAAATAGAAATTAGCCTAAGTTGGCTACGGGCTACAAAAGTAGTCGTGTGTTCGGTAGTCGTGTAGCCGTTAAAATAATTATTCTCATATACACACATGCATTCTATTTTTGACAGCTTGTAGTCGATGGTCGGTAGCCTTTGTTATGTTTATAGCATTAGGCTAATTTCTATTTTTCTTGGCGACAATAAACAGTTTAGTGCTGCCAATACAATAAGATGCATGAAAAAGGTATTTAAAAAACGCAATACATGAAATATATGCATTAAAAATGCGAAAAAAATTTGAGTTGCACCACTGAAAATAAATAATCATTTGTTTAGATTTTTTGTTTAGTTTTCATTTACTTATTTCATTTATATACATCAGTTTTTATTTTATTTTTAATTTATTATTTAATTGCCTTTTTAGTTTCTTAAATTTTTATAAGTTTTTTTCAGACATTTGTTGTTTTTTATTTCCTCACAATTTCACTTACAAAAAATATATTTTGTTTAAGTTATGTTCAAAGTGTCGAAACAGATGTTTATTTTGTAGCCGTAGTCGTTATTATAATTAAGTAGCTGGCTACTTGGCTACTTTTGTAGCCAGCGATTTTTGTAGTCGTGTGTTCGGTGTTCGATAGCCTTTGTTGTGTTTATAGCATAAGCCAAAAGGAAAATATAAAAAAGTTAAAAATTCAAAAGTTGCCAGACGATAACAAAATGAACAGTGTAGATACTGCAGCGTTTTTATTTTAGCTCCAACAGTATTGGCTTCAGCCTCATAATGAGGAACCTTGGAGATACATAATACATATTCAAAATGCTTATATCAATATTTACGCATTGCTTGGCAGACTTAATGATAAAAATAAAATAAAATAATGATGGATTCATTATAAACTTGCTTTATTTTTTTTTTATTTGATTTAAATTTTTTTTTCCTTTTTTAATTTTTTTGCATATGTATGTATGTATATATGTACATACATATTTTTTGTTTATTATTTGTTGAAATTTTGTCAGTATTGTAAAATGACTTTTTTTGCATGTTCGTTGTCGAAATTATTCTCTATTCGAATGTAATTTCGATCACGACTGCCAGAATTAGCCCCCTGGGTTCGACACCCAGCTCCGACATCTTAAAAAATAAAAATATGAAAAAATATTTCTTTCGGTACTACCTCTCAGCAGTCTTCTGGCAAAAGCCATGAACAAGCTTCTCAAGACTGTCGTTCGGAGTCGACATTAAACTGCAGGTCCCGGTACTCATGGATAAAAATTTACACACAAAACATGAGTGCTGCGAGAAGCTAGGCCGTAATCCTGACACAGGGTTGTAAAGGCCAGTTATGTATGTATGAATGTGTTATGTTCTGTTTCACGTATCAGAGACCAGTAATAGTCTTCTAGCATGCTTTTGTCTCAAAATCCTTGGAATTTCTTCCAATTTTTATAAAATCTTAGTGAAAACGCTCCAACTGCTATGGTTAGTTTTTCATTCCCATTATGCAAGAGAAGAGCCTTTAAATTTTACTTAGAGCGATCTATAAATAATGTTCATTTAGTTTTGTCATATGGATAGTTAATTTTTTGAAATAAACCATCAATGTCAGTGGAGTATCAAATAAACTGTTTCTTTTGATAATAATCATTCAATTCCAAGGTTCTATTTCTATAGATTGGTACTTTTGTCCCAACTACAAAATGTTTCCACTACTGCATGCGCAAGGTAGTAATTCTGCGCCTTGCTTCGCCAAATGTAAATCCCAATGTTGCATCGTAACGAAACAAAAATAAACTAAAAGTAAATAGTCATTAGATATAAAATACGAGGTCTGATAAAAAATTAACCGTTATTTTTAAATTTCAAGAGTTACGTACGTTCGACTTCACATTTTTTTTTTCTTTTATGTTGGTACACATGTCTGTTATATATGTTGGTAATATCAGCCATTTTGGATTGTCACTTTCTTTTTAACAAATAAAAAGGTTATTCGTGTTTTGGTGCGCTTTGATTTTTTACTATTTGAAAAAAATGGATCAAAGAAACTGTATTAAGTTTTGTGTAAAAAATGAAATTAAATGCGCAAGGACATTTGAAATGTCGACTGTGGCGTTTGGCGAGTCTACTATGAGCAGAACATAAGTTCAATTGTGGTATAGCCTAAAACAAAACCGTAATTATGCCTCAACCACCGTATTCACCGGACTTGGCCCCCGCTGACTTTTTCCTCTTCCCAAAACTGAAGACACCGATGAAAGGAATGCTTTCTGCTACGATTGAGGAGATAAAAGAGAAATCGAAATAGGAGCTGTTGACGATACTAAAAAGCGCGTTTCAGAAGTGTTTCGAGGATTGGAAAAAACGCTGGCATAAGTATATTATATAATATATATATATATATATTATATATATTATATATATTATATATATTATATATATTATATATATACATATATATATATATATGTATATACAGCTGTGTTCAAAATAATAGGAGTGCACCAATCTAATATTTCTATAGTTGAAATTTGTTAGTGTACCAATTTGCAAAACAAGTGATATTCTAACAGAAGTTACAACGGTATGTAAGAAATCGGATACAGAAGAGAAATTCATAATAACTTTTATATTCATAATAAAATTCGTTCATTTCTGTGTTTGCCCTTGGTTTGAGTTGTTCGAAATAATAGGAGTACGTGTGACGTTTTAAAAATAAAGCACAAAGGGCATATAATTGAAGAAAAAAATGAAAAGTAAGTTTCAAAAAATGGTGTGAAAACCTTATTTACAGTGATTATATTATATTTCACATAAATTTGTGTAATAGTGGGAAGAGGAAAGCACTGTTCTGAGGAAAAAAGAGAACTAATTAAAAATCTTCGAAAAAAAGGCAAAACTTATAAGGAAATTAAGGAAACCTTAGGGTTCCGATCAAATGATTGGAAATGCTCTAAAATATAAAAAAAGCCTCAAACACGTGGGCGCAAACATAAAATATCAACTGTTGAAGACCATCGTATTGTACGATACAGCAAAATGAATCCTTGGGCGTCTTCCAAAAAAATTCAAAAGGATCTAAATCCTGCCGTAAGTGGTCCTACTATTCGTAGACGCCTGATGGAAAATAATTTATTTGCAAGAAGTCCACGGAATGTGCCACTACTGACAAAAAACAGGCAGTAGCACGCTTAAAGTTTGCACAAGAACACATCAATTGACCGAATGAAAAATGGAGAAACATACTCTGGACCGACGAAAGCAAAATTGTTTTATTTGGTGGCACTGGGTCTAGACAATATATTAGACGTCCGCCCAATACAGAATATAAAGCCCAATATACACAAAAAACAGTTAAGCATGGTGGTGCAAAAGTAATGATATGGGGAAGCTTTTCGTATAATGGTGTAGGTCCAATTTACGAAATTAGAGGCATAATGGATAGAAACGTTTATGTTGGAATTTTGAAAGAGGTAATGCTACCTTATGCAGTAGAGCTGCAAAACAATCGATAGTACTATCGATAGTATCGATAGTTTTATTTTTGGCCGACTATCGATGGTTTCACTATCGGTAGCGATACTATCGGAAAATTTTAAAAGTAAACTTTTTCGGTTTTTTGCCGCCGGTAAATTTTTGTATGCATGGTCTAATTTTTCAATAAAAATAATATATTTGCATTTATTTAATGTAAAATAAAA
Source organism: Metopia argyrocephala (assembly GCA_963576795.1). Classification (NCBI taxonomy): domain Eukaryota; kingdom Metazoa; phylum Arthropoda; class Insecta; order Diptera; family Sarcophagidae; genus Metopia; species Metopia argyrocephala. The sequence continues at coordinate 12,694,641 of OY756211.1, forward strand.
TAGAGCCAATATTTAAAAAAAGTGTTATCCTATTAAACTCCTGAGGGTAATTAATTTTATTTAAACTTAATTATTTCTATTCAGCGGCAACGGGTACCTTAATAGCGACAACGGCGAATTATTGACGGCAACGTAACTGGCTTCTTCCTTATATACAAGAGGCTGCATTCTATAGAAGTGCATAAACACAAAAATAATACAAAGAAGTTTTAAATTAGAAGTTTCTGGTATTATTAACAGTATTTCTGAAAGAATAAAGAATATTTAAATAAAAAACAGTTTTAAAAAATGGAGAGGTTCCTACAATTAGCAGAAAGTAAGTATTATTACAATACTATTTAAATGCATGTACATATGTGTCCATTGGACACATCCATAGGAGTGTGTATGTCTGTCTGTATATAATAGAAAATGGCAACGAAAACATTGAGGTGGACAACGATGATGAAGAGGGTATTCCAAAAAAGATACGTAGGACGTATATAGATGTTGGGACTTATTTTGAAATAACCAAAGATAAAAATTGTGCTAAATGCCGTTTATGTGGCAAATATTATGAAACTAGCGGCAATACTACAAATTTATTATATCACCTTAAACGTTCGCACCCTAGTTTCAGAGAAGCGGAAAAGTCAATTAAGACCATCGACCAAAAACGGTCGACTCTTGTTCATTAACAAAAATTATTGGGTAAACCTGGTATAACTTAATAGTTAATGTACCTAATTTTATTTATGAAATGTTTTTTATAATCCCTTTTAATTAGAATTTTGATATTTGTATGTAGAATGTATGTTTTATGTTTTACGTTTTGAACGTTAAAGCCTTTTACGGTTAATGTTAATTTAAAAAAATTATCTCAAATTAACAGCTTCAATTAATTTTTTTTTTTTTTTGGCAAATATATAAGTAATTTGTGTTTTGTGTTTATGTTACAATAGTATACATAGTATGTATGTCTTATATAAATTAATACATTTATTATGCAAGGCAGTTAAAAGCGTATAATAACCCATACACATACATGGTACTTTTAATAGAGTTTTACTTACTGGACTTGCGATACAAATTGAAATCTACTTCTGCACTAGATTTTAGAAGAACCTAGTAAAAATATATCAAAAAATTCGTACTGCGATTCTAATTTTCTTAGAAAAATAGAAAACCGATAGTATCGATAGTATCGATAGTTTTTTTTAAACTATCGAAACTATCGATGGGGCCGACTATCGATAGTTTTGCAGCTCTATTATGCAGAGTGGAATATGCCTCTTAAATGGATATTTCAGCAAAATAACGACCCGAAACATACCAGTAAATTGGCAAATGAGTGGTTTCGGGTAAATGGAGTTCATATCTGTGGACATTTGACAAAACGTCTTCTTTCAAAATCAACAACTTTTCAGTAGAGCAAAAAAACAGCTAAAAAGGCTAATACAAGTTATTGCTTAGAAAATTAAAGAAATTTTGAACTTGGATATTATGCACAAATACTTAACGAACATTATGCGACCTTTTTTTCCCCTCTAGAAGCAATAGTTTTCTTTAAAACAACAAAAAATTAATTTAAGACCTTTTGTTAAATTTTTTTTGTTTAAATTTTAAAGAAAAAAATTAGCTTCCACCATACAAGTCGTTTTGTCAAAATTTTTTTGAATAAATTTGAAAATTATTTTAATCGCTTAAGTCAAGACAAGTTGTTTTGTTAAAATGGAATATGAAAAAAAGGTTGAAAGAAGTTGATCTGGAAAATATATTTGGGTTCTATTTTTCCCTTCAATATGCAGATAATTAAAAAATAATAATAAAAATGAAATACAATTTTTTATAGACATTCAATTTTTTAAATTATTCTTAATTCTCTGAAAGAAGTCGTTTTGTCAAATTGAAATTGGGGGAAAGTCTGAAAGAGGTCGATAAGTCAACTGCATATCTTGCCTTCCAAAGGTCGTAGAAATACGGGGATTAGAGCAAAAGAAGGACAAGGAAATTCTATATTTACTATAAAAATCTTGGAAAATTGTCTTATTTCGAGAGAAGAGGTTTTTTCAAAATTCCACAGATATTATGTCGTGGCCTGCTCAGTCTCCTGACCTTAAACCCATAGAACATCTGTGGGCAGACGTTAAAAAATATGTTGCAGAGAAACAGCCATCAAATGCGGACAAATTATGGAGCACAGTGCGCGAAGCGTGGCATCAAATTGCTTTAACCCATTTCCGCCCGCTGTACTATATATAGTACACAACTTAAAGTTCAAGTAAAAATTATAAAATGCAGTTTTTTTACTCGGGAAACACTTTTTATCAGTCAATAAGAGTACATGCAACATCCACGTAGCTGTTGTTGAAAAATATCAATTATGGGAATCTCCATTTTGGCTAGTTATCTAGGAATCTCCATTTTGGTGATTTATTTCTTGTGAGATTGTGAATGGTCATGTAGTTTATTTTACATCAGTTAACTTTGAAGAACGTTAAATAGCAGTTTATTTACTTGATAACATCACATTCTAATAAAAGCAATATAAGACGGTTTAGTTCGTATAGAATGTTTTGAGCTATAGCATATTAAGTGCTGCTGTACTAAGCTTAGTATACCTGAAAAAACACAACTCAGAATATTTTTTTTGGTTTTCTTCTTTTACTGTACTGTAAAAAATGTTGTTTAAATCTAGTTATAAATATTGAATATTAAAAATTGTTCTTGGTTTTCATTTGGGCGTTAATGGGTTAAAGAAATGCCAGGATCTTATTGACTCAATGCCTCGAAGATGTGCTGAAGTCATTAAAAACAAAGGTTATTCAACAAAATAATAAATCGGGGACACTGTTTTTAAATAATATTTAACTTTTGTGACTTTAGCTTTAATACTACTAGATTATGTATAAACACTCCTATTATTTTGAACAAGGACTTTTGAAAGAAAACTTTGTTTTAATTAAATATTTTTTATGAATTTATTTTTGTATTGCTGGATATGTATGTATTTATTATATTTGCTTATTTTGTCTTGCCTCTGAATTTCCAATTTGTAAATAAAAATACTTTCAATTATACGTAATCTATATATTTCGAACCTTTTCGGTTCATCTTCAGGATTAGCTAGAAAAAATTATATTTTATTTACAATAATATTAAAAATAATATAAAATAATTATACCTGATATTGTATATACATTTTTCTTTAAAAAATTCTTTATGAATGAAGAAATTTTATATAAATGAAAGAAAGTTTGATAGTTTTTTTATGATATAAAAATCAAATTGAAAAATTAAAAACATAATTTGTTAATTTCTAGGTGATATTAAATTACAATATGAATTTACATAATCTTTCCTATCGCTTTTATAATTGCAAGCTACTTTTTCAAATTTAACTATTTGGTTAACTTCATGTATTTGCAACTTAATTTTATTGGATTCTGTTTTTAATATTTTAGTATTATTAAAATCAAATTCATGCTGGTTTGACCGTGCATGTTTTGCAAGAGCTGTTAAATTGACTTGTTGTTTAGTAGTTTTACAATCATTTTCGTGTTGTTTTAATCTTTTCATTAATTTTTGAGTAGTTTCACCAATGTAAACTACATTACAATTTTTACAATTGATTTTATATACAACATCCGATTTTTGTCCAATTTTTAGTGTAGTTTTAAGATTTTTAAAAAATTTGTTGTTACTTGCTGTAGAAGCTGGTTTAATTGCTAGTTGAACATTCGGTGTAAAATATTTGCATTTCTTTGACAATTTTTCAGTTAAATCAGGAACATAGGTTATCGATGCATAATTTATTAATGATGGTCGAGTTTCTGTATTAGATGATGATGTATTACCTTCAATTGTAGAGAGATATGGATAACTGATATTCGTTGAATTATTATTTTGTTTTCGCTTTTGTTGTCGAACTGAATAGATTAGTTTATTAATTAATTTCTGCGGGTAATTATTTTTAACCAATATATTATTTATTTTTTTAAGATTATTTGCCCAAAAATCTTTATGGGATAAACAGAAAACTTTTCTTATAAAATTTTTAACCATGTTTGACTTCATATAATAAGGATGATTTGAGTAGTAATTCAGTATCCGATTTGATGCAATTTCTTTACTATACCAGTTTGTAATTACTTTTCCATTTGTCTTATGGTAAATAGTTGTGTCCAAGTAATTTAACTGTTTGTTATCTTCAATTTCAACAGTAAATTTAATATTTTGATCATAGTTATTCAGCTTATTTAATATATTTTGTATTTGATTTTCTGGAATTGCTGTAATGTGATCATCAACATATGAATACCAGAACAAAGGAGAAAAATCTAAATTTAACAATGTCTGATCAACAACATCATCAAGTACTCTTTCAACCAAAATTGGTGCCAGAGATGAACCCATAAATAAACCAGTTTTCATACGCATTATTTTATCCTCATAGCTGAAATAATTACACTCATTAAGACAAAAATGAAGTAAATTCATAAAGGTTTCTTTTGGAATATTTGTATTCTTGCTAATATATTGATCGAAATCTCTTTGGATAATGTTTAATATATGTAACGAACCGACCCTAAAGTCTCCACTTATTTAGAGGGGTGCTACCTTCAGTTCCGGCCGTGCTCAGGGATAATTGGGGATGGATCTTACCTCATAATAAATGGACTTAGATTCGAGACATAAAATTTCATAATTGGTAGCAGATTATCCACGATCGACATACACAACACGTTTAAAAAAAAATAAAATTCATAATTTGTTCCCTGTAAAGTTAGAAGCTTATAAAAAGAGAGTTGAAGATGTAACCAACTCTTTTATATTCTAAACCCACCCACCATGCTAACTTGTGAATGTTTTGTTAGCCCAAATAGAACTGCCTATTAAACTAATACCTTATCCTTTCGTGGAACTTATAGTAACTTATTTTAACATTTTCATATTTTATTATATGCAAACAAAAATATTTGTAACTGATGATTATTTATTAATTTTTTTATTTACAAATAATTGAAGGAAACATATATAAGTAAGATTTTGTGTAAAAAGAAAAGAAGATAATCAATAAGTTGATAAAATTTACTAAGTTAAATAAAAAAGTTAAAGTACATAATATATGAAATGTATATTAAATGTATATGCCTATATGGCAAAAAAAAAATATATTTTTTTTTTTTAATAAAAAAAAAAATTAAAGTTTAAATTTTTGTATGAAATTCAATATTCATTATAAATAAACAATAAATAAAATTAAATAGATTGACTCACCAATTTTTCCCACGATGACAACAGGCCTGTATCTCGAGGACTTTTGGTGTTTTTGTAGTAATTTTTAAATTAGTATATAAAAATTTAAATTATATCAAATTCTCTCAAAAATGACTTATAAACAAATTAAAAAAAAAGAATAAAATTAAAAAAAAATATACTTTTAAACACGCGTACTCCAACGACAAATTTTCATTCATTTTTTTTTTAAGCACTAGATTTAATATAAAAAAACTGATTTAACGGGTTTTATGTAAGCTATGAAAATTGACTTCATTGATGAAATGTCCTCTTGTTAAGCAACCATATAATCTATTTTCTTACTTTTCTTTTCCTTTTACTCTATATTCATATATATATATATGTATTTTATTTATGTATATATATATCACCATATATACAGTAAAGGACAAAATTGTTCACAAAAATACTAAAATTTATAATATATCCAAAAAAGTATGTTTTATTCAAATATATTTTAATTTTTTTTACCTATATAGAATAATGTACATCTAAAAAACTTAAAAAGAACAAAATTTTAAAAGAATGTGTGTTAAGAGTAAAAAAAATAAATATTAATTTAAAAATTCACATGTGAACAATTATGACCGTTGTTGAATATTGCATTGATTTTAGGTCCTAATATTTGGTATGTCCACCGTTTGCTTTTTTAACTGCATTAATTCTTTTTGGCATACTTTTCACTAAATTCGTCAAGACATTAGGGTCAATACTTTCCCAAGCTTCAACAGCACGCTCCCAGAGTTCGTCTACGGTCTTTGGAGGGTCTTTTTGAGCAAAAATTTTTCTCTTTAATATGGACCACAGGTGTTCTATCGGGTATAGATCCGGCGACTGAGGAGGCCAATCCAAAAGCTTGATCCCATTTTCTTCAAACCAACGTTTTGTTATCTTCGCGGTATGCTTAGGATCGTTGTCCTGCATAAAGATGCTATTCTGTCCCGGATCTAAACCAAATATGTCGAGACTTGGAATGTATGAGTCTTCTAAAATGTCTATATAATCTTTAGCACACATTTTGCCTCTAATTCGGCGAAGTACTCCAAGTTGATTCCCGCGAAAACAGCCCCAAGCCATTAATGAGCCAACTCCAAATTTAAGTGTTTGTCAAATATTTCTTTCTTTGACACCAACACTTTTATCCACCCATGTCCATTGTCGTCCGTCTGACCCGATTCTATTAATTTTTGTTTCATCGGACCATCTTACACTCATCCAGTCTTCAAAAGTGAATATTTCATATTTTTTCGCGAACTCTAGGCGTCTTAAATTAAATTTGGAGTTGGCTCATTAATGGCTTGGGGCTGTTTTCGCGGGAATCAACTTGGAGTACTTCGCCGAATTAGAGGCAAAATGTGTGCTAAAGATTATATAGACATTTTAGAAGACTCATACATTCCAAGTCTCGACATATTTGGTTTAGATCCGGGACAGAATAGCATCTTTATGCAGGACAACGATCCTAAGCATACCGCGAAGATAACAAAACGTTGGTTTGAAGAAAATGGGATCAAGCTTTTGGATTGGCCTCCTCAGTCGCCGGATCTATACCCGATAGAACACCTGTGGTCCATATTAAAGAGAAAAATTTTTGCTCAAAAAGACCCTCCAAAGACCGTAGACGAACTCTGGGAGCGTGCTGTTGAAGCTTGGGAAAGTATTGACCCTAATGTCTTGACGAATTTAGTGAAAAGTATGCCAAAAAGAATTAATGCAGTTAAAAAAGCAAACCGTAGACATACCAAATATTAGGACCTAAAATCAATGCAATATTCAACAACGGTCATAATTGTTCACATGTGAATTTTTAAATTAATATTTATTTTTTTTACTCTTAACACACATTCTTTTAAAATTTTGTTCTTTTTAAGTTTTTTAGATGTACATTATTCTATATAGGTAAAAAAAAATTAAAATATATTTGAATAAAACATACTTTTTGGATATATTATAAATTTTAGTATTTTTGTGAACAATTTTGTCCCTTACTGTATTTCCAAACTTGCATATAATCCATACAATTTGCCCGTACTGGATAACGTCTAGCCTTGTTCCAACCGGAACAAGACTTTAATTTCTCGCCAAGAATGTTAAACAAAAAAATAATTCTCTTCGTCAAAAGCAATTTTTGCACAGTTTAATCAATAAACAAAATATATTCAAATATTCGCTTCCTTTATAAGTTTAATCTTTTATTTAAAAAAATGTATTATTTTTGATTGCCTTTTTTTTAAATATTTTTTTTCTTTCAGTCTTGTTTCTATGAGTATATATATTATACGAAATATGTAATTTCATATCGGTATAGCAATTTGGCGCAATTCTCTTCTTTGCTTTTACTTTTACTTTAGTTTTGGCGCTTTTTCGTGAATTGTTGTCAAAATTTTGCGCCAGTTTATTATAATTTTTTATTTTTTTGCTCATGTATCATATCTTGTGTTGCGTTTTGTTTCACCTCTGCTTCCCCATATTTCACAAACAATTTCTTTTACATTTTAATACATACATATGTATGTATGTATGTATGTACACACCATATGTAAGTATTAAATGTATAAATTTCTAATGCATTTTATTTTTCTTACGATTGCTTTATTTTTCCCTTTTATTTTTGGTTAACTGTTTATTGGGGCTGTTTATTTAGCTGTTAGCGGCCGGCTATATGTGTTTTTTTAATATGTACCTACATCTCTTCAATATTTAAAGGTATAATTGCAAGAAACAAAAACAAGAAATCTGACTCATGATGAACTTACTTCTGTTAACGTTTTATTAAATTAAAGTAAAAATATTGTATTGTAACCCCCTTATGTCACAGTACGCTGTAGTGACAGGGAACAAATTATGAATTTTATTTTTTTTTAAACGTGTTGTGTATGTCGATCGTGGATAATCTGCTACCAATTATGAAATTTTATGTCTCGAATCTAAGTCCATTTATTATGAGGTAAGATCCATCCCCAATTATCCCTGAGCACGGCCGGAACTGAAGGTAGCACACCTCTAAATAAGTGGAGACTTTAGGGTCGGTTCGTTACATATATTTATTTTTTGTTTTAATAATTTTAATTAAACAACTAACTGGTAAAAAATTAGAAGCTGAATTAGAAATAAATTTTATCTCAAAAGAAATTAATATTTTCTTTTTTTTTTCTACTTAATTTTAAACTTCGGCTTTGAATGAATGGCACTCCTATTATTTTGAACACAACTGTATATATATATATATATATATATTATATAAAATGGCACATTCTGTATAACTTCAATAAAGTATAATATATTTCCAGACTTTTCTTCTGCGTCTATTCTCTTCTAAGTAGTTTACGTTAATAATTAAAATATTTGAAATTGACAAATGCGTGGTTGTAGCGGTACTACTATGGGTCGACAACATCTCATCCTCCGTAAAAATCCCACAGGGCTTCCACTAAAAACATTTAGCACCGCAAGCTTCGAGACCGGCCTGCGTAAAATTCCTGTAGATGTACGTACTTCTACAATTTGCTTTTGTCCGTCTTTGGCCGTGAGTTTTAACATTACAATGCTTCTTCTCCACTGGCTTCTGGGAAGGTTCTCGTCGCATATAATGAACGAAGACAAGTCTTAATCTTTTAGTCCTATTAACATTAAAAACAGCGAAGTGTGTGTGGGGTAATTTATTATTAATATTTTTATATTCTACTTTATTATGTAATAAGCCTATCCCCCGATTTACATGGTTTTTAAGTATATGCTTAGGTAGGATCTGTGAAAGAAAATTAATGGGAATATTGTACCGCTATAAAAATATTTGTTGTGAATATATATTTTTTTTTTTCATAAAAAAAAATTTGAATATTTTCTTTTTTTATTATTAAGGCCAGAACTCAGGGGACAACCCCAAATCATACAGTACATTGTGCTAGTCTAGGAAGATATGTTATGGGAAGGGGAAAAGAGGGATTAGTACTTGTGAACATTGGATTTAAACTTATTGACGTGAAAAACTTCCGCTGGAAGATCGTTCCATAAACGAACACCGAGGCTAAAAAACGCATTCTCTATATAATGCATTGTGCGATTCACTGGACAATTAACTAGAAAAGGATGTTCTCTCAGAGAGGTACAAATGGTATAACACTAGCCTTTGAATGATCAATTCAAAGCAATTTGTCTCATTCCCAAGACGCTTAATAGTAATATTTATAAGAGAAGAAGAAAAAACAAAAAATAACATGTCCTTTCCAAAAAATTCCAACACTATGCCCAGCATCAGTAGGGGTTTAACCCTGAGTATTAAGGCCTGGTTAGCCAAACGTTGCTGTATCGTAATGTAACGTCCTCTAACGTAGAAACGTAAGTGCACTTATAGAACATTTAAAAACGTGTCATATGTTTTGGACATAAACAACTAACAAAAAAACAAAACAGAAAATATATTGTGAAATAGTAATTTGTTTATAGTGCGTACTTAATTGTACATTTTAGTAAAAAAATACATTGGATTTTTATTGACAACTTTTTTTAAAATTCAATAGGAAAAATAAAATGGCAAAAAATAATACAAAAAATAGGATCGCAACCATTGTTTACAATAAAGTAATAGCTCAAAATTATTCGGATTTTTATTTTTAAATTCTAGTCTATACTGTTCAACTTTTCAAATGTAAAATAATTTGGTATAAATTTAAAATAAATTTTATGCTCGTATTCATAAAAAGTAATAAATAAACCCTCAATAAACCTAGAATAATTTTTATGAATACGGGCATTAACATTTAATATTTTCTTTCTATAATTATTGTATATTTTATATACATTCATGTATTTGTAAAAACTTTTACAAATACATACTTGCTAGTTTTTTTGATCTTGGTTTACAATGCTATTTTTGCCAATGTTAGAAAATTGTAAAACTTGGCACAAGTGTGTTAAAATTAGTTTCAAATATCAATTCACATTCCAAACTTTCTATTAAAAGTTTGTTTGTTCATTTCCTTCCTCCAAAAGGGCAAAATCGAACTGAATGTTCTGTCAGATGCCGCATTTGAAAGCGGTATAGCCAATAAAAACATACAAATTCTTTTCAAAATTTTGAAACAATCTACTATTTAACAATTCTATTCATTTTCTTTTAATACTTTTTCAGTAAATAATTTTAAATAAATGAGAGTTGGGTTTATTGCGTTGAATTTATAATGCATTATTGTTTCCGCTACCCCTAAAGGCGGGTTTAGACGGTAATACATACATACATGTAAAATTTTTGTGTAGAAGAGAATGAATAGTATATTGTAAACCTTATATGTAATGAGAACGTACGACGTACGGATGAAAATTTAACAGTTTTTTTTTTTTTTTTTTTTTTTTTTTTTTTTTTAATTTTTAAAAAGCTATCACATTTCATTAGATCAGAGATGCACTTTTATTTAATTTTTTGTTTATGTTAAATGTGTTCACAATGTATGTAAATTTTGTGTGACGTATACGTGCATTTTATTCTTTCATTTGACTTCGATTTGATTTTTAAACAACCTTGTAAACGTAAAAAATCTGCCGTAAGACTTTTACTCTTATTTTTAAAATACGGATTGGATGTCATAATATTTTTTTTATGATTTTACGTTCGTAAAGTATTATCGTCTAAACTGTCCTTAAACGATATTGCAGCCTCCACTAAATGCAGACGGAAATAATTAACCACTAAATTAAACCATTTTAGTGGTAGTGGAAATTTAGTGCATTAAATAAGAGGCGATAATGCACTATTTTTTCCACTACAACTAAATTTAGTGGAAAATTAAATCTATTGCAATAACCCCAATTCTGAAATAAATAAATTCATCAAACAGTAGATCCATGTCAATGTTGTTGACAAAAAATTATTCAATAACTTCTGTAGAATTACGAAATGAAATTTTTGAATTGAGACTGAAAACATAGACCTTTTCAAAATTATTATACTTTAGTTTCAAATGTTCTTTAATATTATTTATGTTAATTTCAAGTGTTCAGAACAAAAAAGAAATGCAAAAGATTAAAAAAAAGTATATTAGCGTACTTTTTTATGTGTTATGCAGAAATAAGTACATTCAACAAAAAAAAATTACCCTTACTGCTTAAAAAAGTACGTTTGGCAAGCCTAAATAAACCAGCTGTTTGCAAATGTCCCGTAAAAACGTAGAGAATTTCTATTTTCTACAGATTGATACGCGCCGCTACGTTACATTTTTTATTCGGTAAGTGCTGCCATTACTTTGCATGTAAAATAAATGATCAGCTGACTCGTCAACGTTACGATACGTTATGTTACGTTTGGCTAATTCTACCTTTAGTTTCAATGAAAAAGTATTTCTAGCACCGTTTTAAAAAACAGAGGCGTTTGAATGCTTCTTTCGACACTCGAAAAATGTGATCATTCCAACGAACATCAGTTAAATCTTATGTCCAGAATATCAAGAGCATTCCCCTTCTCATTATTTACATTACCTATAGTCACAGATGACAAGATTGCATCGTCACCACCACGCCTATTCATGATAAAACAACATTGAGTCTCACGTGTATTTAACTCGTACCTGATCGAGAGATTGCGTACAAGTCGTTTGTGAGTGTGTCATACATATTTTGCCTTCTCACCCCAATCTACAAAAACTCGGCTTACGTTCAAATGAATATACATAAGTGACAAATGCTGCTAGCACCTGCAAAAGAGTAGATAGGATTTGAAGTTAACTAGAGAAGATCGTTAAGAAAAATTAAGAATAGAGTAGGACACAGAACAGAGCCTTACGGTACCTCCGAATTTAGCCTGAACTCTTTAGAAGAGACACCGTCTATAACCACTCTTATAGAGCATTCCTGAGAGAGCTTGTTATGAAACAACAGAAATTATTATCGACACCAAAGGCAGTAAGCCTGGAAATGAGTCTTGTGCAAATACTCTATCAAAGCGACAACTTTGCTTTCATCAGATAGGTTGATGTTTAATGTCATCAGCTAACAATAAATATTTATTACGAACAGTCATTGCATTATAAGCTGCTGAACTAATTTGAAGTTCAAATGGGTCGAGGAAAGTCTCTATCTGAAGCTGAAAGTAGATTGCATGTGATTAAAACTAATAGTTTAGCCTTTAATGTTGTTTTATTATGTTATAGAAATTCCATATCAAATAATTACTTATATTTTAATTTTAACACAAATACTAAGATAACATATATATTAGGATGAAGTAATATAATATAAAGGACATAAAATGTATTCGTTACGAATAAATTAACAGTCTATACATCAGTTAAACAAAAAAAAAAATGCAGATAAAAGAAAAATATGTTTTATCCTTAAAATTTTTTTTACGTATTTTCTTATTTACAAAAGATCTTTTTAATATTGATAAAAATAAACATTTGTATATAAAAAAAGAGAAAAAGAAAAAAAAACGTAATATAAATTCAAATTTAAAATTAACAGCAAAAATTTGTGAGCTTAGAATTATGAATGTGGAATAATGTAAATGTGCCATACTTATGTTTAAAAAAAAACTGGTTTTAGAAATTTTACATATATATATATATCAGACGGATAGCTGAAATTGAACTAATGGCTTAACATATACGAATAAAGCGAATAAAAACTATAAAATAAAGAAATAACACATTAATATTTAAAGTTACTTATGATATTTTTATTTCGATCCCGAAGACTTTCTAATTTAGCGTTTTTACAAGGTGTGTGCTTTTTACGTGTATACGAACGTAGACAACGTTGATCAGGCATCACTTGAGGGCTAATTAAATTTGAATGTTGGGCTGAAATATGCACAAAAATGCAGTCTACGTTATATTTAGCTTTACTTTTACTATCAGCCCAATTACGAATAAAAATTTCCGGGAAATTTTTTTCACGCTCATATACTCGTTTACATTCAATTGTAAAACTTACAAAGGGAAAAAGATTCCCGGGAAATTTTTATTTATAATGGGGCTGTATATGTATGCATCTACACATATACCTTTAATATTTTGTTCATATGCTTTGATTGTCTTGCGAGCTTCTCTTAATTTGCGCAATAAAATTTCATTTTTGCGCTTCTCAATTGTTAGCTCTTGACTAAGTTGGCCTTTGCTCTTGGATTCTAAGGAATTTAAAACTCTGAAATAATCAAAATGCTTCATTTTATATCATTTCGCTAAAATTTTAGACCACTTTATTTTTACTTACGAATGATTAAAAATAGATGTTGATGATGGCCGTTTTTGTGGGTCTGGGTGAGTCATAATTTTAATTAGGTCATTAAACTCTCGACTTAATGTTGGCAAGTCAGGAACTTTTCCATCTCTTAGATAATGCCATTCAGGGCCATTTTTTGGAAGTGGGCCACCACCAGCTGCTTCATATAATGTCAAACCTAATGAAAATATATCGGCTTTGAATAGGTTTGAAAAATCATCATCTAAAATTTCTTTAGGCAAATAACGACAATCTCCCTCTTCTACACACGGGTCGTTAACGGACGTTACGTGACCCAAATCTCCAATTTTATATGTTATCAACCATTCGGAATTGCTCAACTCTTCGTAAATACCATCCATACCAGTTTCATAACATTCCTTTGTTAATGGCGGCATTGATGATTTGTGTACAGATGGCACTTTTGTAAGAAATATGTTTCCCGATTTTAAATCCATATGTACCAAATCATTGGAGTGTATATACTTTAAACCTTCAGCTACATGTAGCAATAAAATTCTTAATTCTGATTCTACTAGAGAACGTTTTTGAAGAAGTGATTGTAAGCTACCACCATTACAATATTCATTTTGTATGAGCATATGATTATCTTCCGCCCACGCAGAGTAATAGCGAACCACATTATCATGTTTACCTAAAACAGCATGGGCCCATACTTCATTAAGAGCTTGTTTTCTAAAATGAAGAAATGAAATACATGCTTCTTAATGTAAATTTAAAATTATGATCATAAAATTGGTCTGACTTCTTATGACTTCATACGTACATATGTATGTACATATGTTACATAAAAAATTACAAACAATCCAAAAAATGCTGTTCGATTTCGAATCCAACACTCGTGCAAACTTCGGGAGTGCATAAAAACAATAATATACCAAAAGATTTTTGTTTAATTTTGAAAAATAAAACAATAATGTGTGTATTAGGGTGGGTCAATTTGTTTGGGTCAAAAAATGTTAGTGTTCATCGGGATTCTTATATATACCAAATTGGGATCAAACTGCAATATAACTTAAGAATAAGCTTATGTTAACAGTGAATATTAAGATTTTTCAATGTCACTTACATTAATACTAAGAAAAATTTGAATACACAAACTTTTTTCAACAGTGCTTGAGAAACAATTATTATACACAACTTTTTCTAAAGTGGACTTATAAACGACTATTGAGTGACGCACTAAAATGATTGAAAAAAGTAATACATTCTAAAGACATGTACCGTTAATTTTGATTTTACAAACTTGATGAAAATGTTTTGAGTGTACATTAAGTTTTAAATTTTAAAGTGATTAAACGTGGAATTTAATATTAAATTAATAATAATCGGTATTTTTTTATAAAGTATTTAAAATGCCAAATAACTATAAAAAAGTGTTAGAAGTCAAACAAAAGAAGTAATTGAACTTCTTTTAAATAATAAAAAACAAATGATTCAGTTGTAGATTTCAGTGTTGGTGTTCCTAGAAGCAAGCCAATAAAAGAAAATAATTGTAAATTTCCAAGTGAAAGTGATCAAGTTCAAGATTTGAGTACTGGTGTTCCAAATAACAGTTCAATTAAAGAAAATATTACAGAACACTCAACTTCAAGTGATGAAACTTCAATTAATAATTTTGTTAAAAACTACAAGATCAGAGATGAGTTGGCTAAGTGGAGTGTAACACATTCAATTTCTAACTATGCTCTAAATGAACTATTGCTAAGCACAACAAAAGCGATACGAAGTAAGTTAAATAACAGAGGACCAATTTATTAAAGACACTCGAACGTTCTTCCAGTTCGCGAAAAATCGAATAAAACTGCGCCTAATTACAAAAATAAAAAAAGCATAAAAATTCAATTTAAACATTTTATGTATTGCATAATAATTACTTATTTTATTAGCAACTGAATTATTACACTTGATTTGATATGTATAAAAATACAATAAAACTGATGAAAAAATAAATCAAGATTTGTTTAAACTTAATATTATTTTTGAGAAGTTTATTATACATTTATGTAGAAAAGCTTATAAAAATATTGTGAAAGTAAGCTTTTTAATACAAAATTTAATAAAATATTATTCCCGCAAGGTTATACTTCAATTATATGAAAAGACTTATTAAAATATTTTGATAGTAAGCTTTTTTTAACAGAAATTAATAAAATATTTCTTGGTAAGCTTATTCTACAATTGCAAAGACAAGTTAAAAGTAATCGTTACACAAGTAGTATTTTCACGAGGGTTCCGTTTTGATTTTTCTACAATTGTTACGATAACCTTTTTCAATATTTTCTACAATGTTTTTTAAGCTTAAGGCTTGCAGTAAGTAAACTTTTTATAATATTTTCTTAAGCTTTTTTGGTATGCTGGGTTTGCCAAAGAAACCATAGGTCTAAAACGAATTTTGACCCTCCGAAATTTGCGTCAAAATTTTGTTTGTGATTTGAAGCTTTTGAACGAAAAATTTCCTGCATTTTCAATCCCTAATATAAAACTTACGGAAAGCTGTATTGGAAAGATTTCATACTGTAGAACCTGTTTTTATGCGGACTATTTTTGTGCGATTTCTTTTATTATGCAATATATTTTATGCGGCTTTTTTTTGTGCGATGTTTATTTTTACGATAGTCTCTGGTTGCTATATGATAGTTAAACATAAAAAACACATTTATCATATATACAGAATTACGAAATATTTCGGTAATCTTTTATGGAACGTATGTTGTGGACAAAAATATAGGTTTCTTTTCTTTATATCTATCACTGATATGTTTTCATCCCACGATAATATGAACCATTTGTTTCACTCTCTGAACCACGATTGGGAATCCCAATGTTCCGACGAGAGTTTAGTTTAACCCATTAACGCCCAAATGAAAACCAAGAACAATTTTTAAAATTCAATATTTATTACTAGATTTAAACAACATTTTTTACAATACAGTAAAAGAAAAAAACCAAAAAAAAATATTCTGAGTTGTGTTTTTTGAGGTGTACTAAGCTTAGTACAGCAGCACTTAATATGCTATAGCTCAAAATATTCTATACGAACTAAACTGTTTTATATTGCTTTTATTATAATGTGATGTTATCAAGTAAATAAACTGCTATTTAACGTTCTTCAAAGTTAACTGATGTAAAATAAACTACATAACCATTCACAATCTCACAAGAAATAAATCACTAGCCAAAATGGAGATTCCCATTATTGATATTTTTCAACTATGATATGATAAGTTGATGTACAACAGCTACGTGGATGTTGCGTGTACTCTTATTGACTGATAAAAAGTGTTTCCCGAGTAAAAAAACTGCATTTTATAATTTTTACTTGAACTTTAAGTTGTGTACTATATATAGTACAGCGGGCGGAAATGGGTTAAATTGTTACCATTTTAGAGGATCGCAATTCTTCGAGGTTCACAACAAGATTAAATATGAGGAACGATAGTTTGCTCCCAAAATTTGTATGGCAAATCTACTTGTTTCAAAGAAGATTATGCCGCTAAACGCTTATGAGATACAACTAACGCCGCAAAAAACTGATTACCTACTAGAGGGCTGCATGAACGTGTTCATCAACGAACATATTCAATATGTTTATTTACTAATTTTTCAATACAAATGTCAAGCAATATGGCATGACTCTAGTATACATTTTGTATGATATTGCAATCTTTTTTAACGTGGTTCGGAACAAATTTAAAATTAATTTAAATCAAGCTGAGAGCCAGCGTTGCCGTTTTTGGTTATTTCTAACCAACATTGGTTATTTTTTTCAGCAGTGTGAATATGTGAAGTTTTTATCCGTTCCGGTTACTTTTTCTCTTGGGGCAAAGGGTTTCAGCGGGTTGAATTCAAAATAATAACTTAACAATTTGTAAATATTTATGTAATAGAAGTGAGTCGAACACATTTTTTTGTCACTATTTTTAGAATTTCTTTTTTTGTAATGTCGATAATATCGACTAAGAAGATAATTACCAACATATACGTACATATGTATGTAAATTTAGAGTATGGACAAATAAAAAAAACATTTATTAAAGATAAGCGCTTATATTGCTTTTAATTCCAATCTTGACATTCGTCCAAAACTCATAGAACTCCAGAAGGATGTAACAACCAAATAAGGTGATTGATGCTATTTGAAAACTTAACTGATATATCTGTGGCAATTTGGAAGAGTAGCTTAAGTCGACATAAGAGAGAATTGAGTTAAGGCGTTTGGGGCATTACAGAAGCAAAGGCGCTTAAATGTGTTTAGTCCGTTTTGAAAAATTTTATTTTTTATCAATGTTATGTATGTTTACTTTTTAGCCTAAGTTTTTTAAATCAATAATGCATTGAACAAAACAACTTATGTACACATAGATTTGTTTACATATTCAGATTTTCGATTTACCATATAACTTATATTTACATTAGTTTTTTTAATAAAATGTGATTCTTGTATACAGTTATCTTAAGTGAATGTAAGTTCTTGAATAAATTTTCTTATGTTTACTTAAAACTACACAATACGTACTTTTTATTTCAACAGAAGCGCTTAAGTTACTTAAGGACCTGTCCAACGCAGATTTCAGTTTCGAAAAAGCGCTTAAGTAGAAAAGGCGTAAAATCTTCTAAAATCAACCATATTTTTTTAAAATATTCATCCTTCTTCTCTAATGAACATGTTACCAATATATTAACTCATAAATTATTCGCAAAAAACATACAGAATAAAAATTACACAAAATTGAAGATATCTCAAAACTTCAATTTTCGACTTAAGCTACTCTTCCATATTGCCACAGATATAATGACTTTATTATCGGTTTAAGGCCCAACTATAATGTACTTTTGTTGACGTAAGCTAATGTCAAAAATCAACGAAACGTCTGTCAAGTCTAACGAAGCTTTCGAGTGGCTATAATGCACTTTTCGAACTTAAATGCAAGCTGTTCTTAGTTGCAAACATTAGTATTTATGTAAAACTTAATTTGTCTCTATATTTCATAAATACATATATAGATTTTTAACACAAAATCTTATTTAATATCTACAACGGTTAAATATTTTATCGAAAATACGTCAATTATATTTATCATATATATTATTTCTAAAGCATTTTTTTTGCAAATATCTCCCATACCACCGCATTAAATTTAATGAATGATATCTCATTTTAAAGCTTATTTCTAACACTAATGACGAAAAATAATTAGAAATTGAAAAATTATTATATTCATTGATCAAAATTATATTTTATATAGAACTGCATGGTAATACTGTTGTCATTGTGATTATATGTTTTTGTTCAAGTGTGGTAATACAGGGTCGCTTAATAGTAATGCAGTTCTACTTAATATGTGTTTTTTACTTTTTGGGTAAAGTTCGGTAAATAGAGAGTAAACAATAATTTCTCTCAATGAGAGACAAATTTACCCAAAAATACGGGAACGCAAAAAAGCCAATATTTTACTCATTCACACAAAAATATGAAAAACACAACTTTATGTCACACACACATATTGAACATGTACTTTCGCAAAAAAATAAACGACAATAATTCGAATTATACATGTTAACTAAGGCAAAAAAACTGTTTTATATATAAACATTGAATTAAATTATACTATAAACCTTTCACTGCAGGTTTATAAATATTTTTTAATTCAACTTTTGAAATTTTTTTTAGTTTTCTGTACTTTTCATTTTTCTATTATTTTTTAAACAGCTGATTATTTGTTTACTTGCACAAACTTGCCCGAAGAAAAAGTACGGGCTATTTCGTGCAAGAAGAAGAAGAATGTTACTCTTTCAAAACTTCTCTCATTTACCCAAATTTTGTGTACGGGAACGTTTTTTGGTAAAATTGGGATCCCGCGGGCGCCTAATGTAGAGTAAAGAAACAGACTTAGTATGTATATATTAAACCCATTCTGGCAATACCGCTATTTACTATAAAAAGCTGTTTTGGCAATACTTTGCAGTAGTTGTTAGATCAAGTGCGATAAACAGGGTCGCTTAATTGCAGAGATCAGCATTGAGTCGCTTTTTAGCGATTCATAAGCACTTATAAAATTTTAAATATAAGTGCGTACACGTAGTTAAACTTCAAATACTCTGACTCACTCATACTCACACAACGTTGATTCATTAATGAAGGTTGCAATAAATGAAATGAGTCCAATGTTGACATCAAACTCATACTCACTTGGATTCATAATTTTATAAAAATACTTATGATACTCACAATTGATTCGAGTGACTCCAATCATACGGAGAAACTTTACCGTTTTAGTCGATAGACGTATACAATAAACAAGAAAATTTATATAGTGTATACAAAAATGAACATGCAAATAATAATCACAAATAAGCGAAAAAGTGTAAGTTTATAAGAAATGATTTAAAGAAGATAAAATAATCCGTAATTATATTTTAATTTTGTATAAACAGGTCCTCAAGAAATTCATTACAAAAAAAAATATTTTTAAATTTTTTCTACATTTTACATTGTAAAAACTTATAGTATACTTAAACTACATCTTTATAATCAATATTTTTAAAATAGATTATTGGAACGCATATTGCCCATATTGGGCTCCGACACTAATTTTCTGTTTAATCTCACTCTTGCAATCCATTTCTTTATAACCTGCTTATAAAAATTAAAAAAAAAAAAAAAAAAACAATGAAAAATTGTTTAACTTCTTTAAAATATGTATTTCCTAAAAACATAAACTTTTTCGCTTATGTAAATTCTTACATTTTGAATGTTAATTATAATATATACCATATCTATTTTCTTTTTATTGACGAAAAATAATAAATTACATAGTCAAAAACATAGTATTTATTTAACATGATTCATAGTTTAACCCAAAACTTTTTCTTTTGCAGTCGTGTGGTAAATGGTTGGTAGCTAGGAATGTGTTTATAGCATTAATTTACTCTCGTATTAACGCAGTAAGCAGAGCAAACACAGAACAGTTTATAATCGAATCATACTTATTTTTTCGCACTGAGTTAAGGAGAATTGAAATCAACAACATCATACATATTATTAAATATAAATGCGATGAGTACTTCAAACTTTTGAGATGAGTAGAGTATTCATTACATTAACAAGAGTATGAATGCGTATAAGTACAAGAAATTATGAATCATGATTCGAGTCTACTCACTTTTTTTTTTACTCATTGATGATCTCTGCTTAATTGTAATGCTATTCCACATAATATATAAAGTTGTAAAAGCCAAATGGTAATGTTACAAAAATGACAACTAACTGTGCGAAATATTCGCACGGGTCACCTAGATTTTGTTAATAAAAAATAAATAAATCATAAATAAAAAATGGTACTAAAAATACAACCGCGCGTTCATTCCAATTGTAAACACAGGCACATTTGTTTAAATTTTGTTATTAATGTGCTACAAAATGAACAGAAAAGAAAAATATTTAAATGGTTGAAAATGAATAAGAAACACATTTGTCACAGAGAAATCGTTTTTTTTTATATTTTCAATCAAATTTTCAATAAAGTTATCCTCGGATTCCATTGCACACTGCGGTCTTTTGTTTGTTATTGTATACATAAACACAAAAACAGCTTTTTACGTACGTTTGGTACGATCGGCTTCGCTCCAAACGTAAACAAATGAAATTGAACGAAACGTTTGTTATGTACATTATGGTTATACACATTTAATTGCATGTATTCGCATAGTTGTTTAAGCTAGCCTAAAGTTAAATCTATCTTTTGTACTATTTTCCATTGATTTAATATACTGATGAGCTTAGATTATTTTGATTAGAGATATTATATATTTTGCCCTTTCTACCATACAATCAGAAGGTAAAATCATATCTGGACATACTACAGTAAGTACGAATAATGTGATATAGTAGCTTTTTCGAAAACTAACAAAATCTAAACAAAATTTATTACATTATATTGCAAAAAATTTAGGAGTTATAATTGATTAAAGACTATTTTCTTATTTGTTTTCATCAGAATTGGAAGTTAAAAATTTGGTTGTTTTTATTTTATTTTGGTTATATTTTTGCTCAAATTTGGTTATAATAAATTAAAATTTGTGGCAACACTGCTGAGAGCACTTCGCACAAAATCATTTCTCTCGCTTTCTGAGAGAAATTTCAAACTACATATAAAAAAATTGGTCCGAACCAAAAATGTTTCAGAAACTCATCCGCCTTAAAGGCGGATTCACCCATAAGTTTCTGAAACATTTTTTGTTCAAACGAATTTTTTGTTTACTGAGAGTTTTCTGCAATATAAATTGGAATATTATTAGCTTTTAACTTGCTTAATTTGACACAAATATAATTAATTTCATTGAAAAGAGAATGACATTTTTATACAAAAAAAGTGCAATTGCAAGAAAATTTCTAATATTTTGTTGAAAATCCCTTATTTTGAATCACCGCCGAACATCTCCGGGGCATTGATTCGAGAAGTGACTGACAAGTCTCTAATGGAATTGAGTACCAAGCTTCCTTCACTTTTGTCCACAAATCTTCTTTATTTTTAGCCTTGAGTGGTGCAATTTTGTCCTTAACGATTCTCCAAAGATTCTCAATGGGATTTAAATCCGGCGATTGTGAAGGCCACTCCATTAACTTTATATTTTTCTTTTGGAACCATTCTTTTACGATCTTAGAAGTATGCTTGGGGTCATTGTCTTGCTGGAATTCATACTTTAAAGGCATTTCCTACTCGGCATACGGAAGCATTACTTCTTTAAGAATATGCAGATAAAGATGTTTGTCCATATTTTCCTTGATCCAGAATATTGGCCCAACACCGTACCAGGAAAAACAACCCCATATCATTATGTTGCCGCCGCCATGCTTTATTGTCTTCGTGGTGTACTTTGGATCATATGCTTTATTTTTTGGACGCCTTACCCATGTTCTTCCATCAGGTCCGACTAAGTTTATCTTGGATTCATCAGACCATAGTATGTTTCTCCATTTTTTTTTGTACCTTCCGGGCCGGCCCATTCAGCATGTACTTTTGCAAACTCAATGCGCTTTTTTCTTTGTCTTTTATTAAGCATTGGAACCTTCTGGGCCGATCTTCCGAATAAATTTTTTTCTCTTAAACGACGTCTAATGGTCCACTCTGATACGGGAAGCTTTAACTCATTTTTCAGCTGAACTGCGGACATAAAAGGATTACGAGTTGACAACATCTTAATGCGATCATCGTCTCTTTTCGAGGTTTTTCGCTGTTGACCTCTTTTAAGTTTTTGTTTTGGAGGCTGCAATGCATTTCTTATCATGTTCTGCGATCTCCCAAGAATTTCAGCAATTTTCCGTTGGCTATAACTTCGGCTATGTAGATCCTTTATAATCTCTTTTCCTCTTCACTACAATGTTTAGAACGTCCCATTTTTTAAATTTTTAGAGGTATTTGCTTTAATAAGCTCTATTAAAAGGCTGAATTTAAAGTTTTCAAATTTCGAATTTATCAAAAAATGTGATGTGAACCTATTTATCTGCTCGTAACTGTATATATATACAGTGAAAGCTCCACTGGCGGACAGCTCTAATAGGCGGACATATCCGATAGACGGACGATTTTATAAGTTCCGTCAATTATATTGTATTTTAACGAAATATCGCCTGGACGGACATCTCCCGTGGGCGGGCAGAAATGCTTCGACGGTCGGTGTCCGACTATGGGAGCTTTCACTGTATATATATATACATATATAGGGTGTTTTTTATTGAGGTATAGAACTTTAAGTTGGCATCACTTTTTTAACTGGCGGCCATTTTGTCAGCTGTCAAGTGATTAATATTTAGTTTGGTTTGCCATTTCATGATGAACAGGTTGACAAAAGAACAACGCTTGCAAATCGTGCAAATTTATTTCGAAAATAATGGTTCAGTTCGCGAAGTTTACCGCAAGCTCCGTCCATTTTATGGACCTGTAGAATTGGCTTTATTCGAGCTAGCCGCGGCGGCCACATGCCCGAAAACATATTTAAACATTAATGGCATAAAATTATCCTTCCAATAAAGCCAAATTGATGGACATTAAAACGATTTTCTTGTGTTTTATTTTAATTCGAAGTTCTATACCTCTAAAATAACACCCTGTATATAGACACTTAAATTTTTTATATTAAAAATAAATAAATAATAATCAAAGCATCAAAAAGTATGCATATTTTGAGGATTTTCTTCTCCATAAAAAGGCTAATAAAGTTACTTTTTCTAAAGATTATTTATTGGATAAAATATCTAATTTTAAACAGAACTGGGGCATGACGTTTTTTCCATACAAATTGACAGATAAAAACGCTGGAGAATGCAGTCGTGAAAAAGAATCTATTTTATTTTAACAGCGTTTTTCTTATGCTCTCATTTTTAGAAACAAATTCTCTCAACAATGTTACCACACGTTTCTTAAATTTCATACATTTTGTAAACAAACTCATTTGTTTTTTGTTGTTGGCGCAAAGAAAAATAAGAACAAAAGAAAATAGAAAAAACATTTGAAAGTTTAAATAAATAATTAATTTTTGAAATTTATTAAATAAAATGAGTGATATTATAGAAAAAATAATTGAAAAAATGTGTAAAGATGATTAAATTATAATATATAAATTCAATTCTATGCAATAACTCTCATAAACTTAAATGTTAATGGCTTTAATAGCTTTTTAATAGCTTTATACATACAAGAAATGTAAAAACAATAAATGACAGTTTGTGAAGTTGCGGCCGTCGTTTTAATTTTGGGCATGTTTTCTCTGAGAGTCGTTTTTGTCTGAAGTTGCGGTCGTATTCTGTTTAATCATTAAGTTTCACGAACATTATTAAGTTTCATGCAAGCCTTTATTACGTACTACCTAGGTACATGGTAAGCGAGTTGATATTTTTTAGTAATGAAAGCCATTGTGAAGGATAATGCTTATGTTGATTTTTGTATGTAATACAAGTAGATATATAAATAAAATGTTTAAAAATATCCAATCTGAACTTAGTTTAATGGAATAAACATGTTTTGGGTTATTTTTAAGATAAAACTTTTTTATGCGGGTCCTATTAGTCGCATAAAAAATTTTTTTATTTATGTTGTTTATTTCTAATAGCGTTTTGTAAAGTTTTGTGTAATTTTTTTTTGCGTTTAATTTAATGTGGTCCCTATCTACCGTATAAGAACAGGTTGAAATGTACCTTTAAAATACTGCTTGCCGTTAGTTTTATATTTGGGATTGGGATTTTTCGTTCAAAGGCTTCAAATCTCAAACAAAACTTTGGCGAAAATTCCGAAAGGGTCAAAATTCGTTTTAGACCATCTACATTACTATATTTATTATCAAAACTTTGAAGTAATTTGGACATTTAAGTTTAATTTGATTATAATATGTTAATAAGTACTCGCCGTAGTCTAGTGGTTAGTGTGTTGGCTTAATAAATCAAGAGCTCCAGGTTCAAACCCTAGATCTGACATCTTAAAAAAGAAATATGAAAAAATAATTCTTTAGGCGACTATCTCTTAGCAGTCTTTTGGCAAAAGCTTTAAGAGTAACTGATTGCCATGAACAAGCTTCTCAAGTCTATCGTTCGGAGTCGACTTCAAACTGTAAGTCTGCAAAAAGCTAGGCCGTAACTCTGAAACAGTGTTGTAATGACCAGTTATGTATGTAATCATGTCAATAAGAAAATAAATTTCATTCAAATTTAAAAAAATTACTTAGAAATCTCATTTAATATTGAGTAACACTTTTACAACATTCCCGAATATTTTTAAACAATGTTTTACCTGATATCAAGCAAATTTTGTCTTTCACTACTTACTCAAAGGCACTTCCAGCTACTGGTTTTATGCTCTTCTTAATTGCATAAATACAGCCATCTAAACGATTCAGACATTGATAAACCATGCCAAATTCACCAATACCAATGACTGATAATTCAACAAATTCTTTTGTGTATCGACTAATATTTGTGTCCTGCAGAGCTAGTCTTTTTGGTGCCTGATGCATTTCTGGAGCTCTATCGTCGTCATCGCTGTTAAGAAACAATTGTAATGATCTATTACTTAAATTCTCCCGTCCAAATTGTGTGCGACAACGTTTTTTATTGTGAGCCATTAAACCTATCATTACAAGTTTAAAGATAAAATTAAGTACATCTTTTTCGTAAAAATATCAATATAAATATTACTTACTATCGGGTGTAAATGGATTCACGTTAGCAGTTTGCTGTTGCATGACATTGTCGAGAGCTCTATTATGTAAAGGTAGCGATCGTGGTCTTTCAACATTTTTCAGAAATAACGATTCTTGTTTTTTAGTTTCTTCCGCTGCAGCCACTTCAGAAAGATGATTTAAACACTTTCCAGATGACTTCTCCAAAATAGTTTTAGGTGTAGCAGGTGTATCAAAGAGTCGCAAGGCTCTAACTTTTCGGTAGGGTGGTGATATAGAATTTGTTGTTGGTGTTTGACGTTTCTGTGTGTTTTCGTTTTCAAGTAGGTTTCTTCGTATGTTAATTTGCTTTTGTTTACCAATTAAGAGTATTTTTTTTGTGTCTAATTCCTCATCATCTTCACCTTTGTTAGGCGAAGCAAATCTAAGTTTTCTCGGAAAAATTGTACAAACCGGTGAAGACGGCATTTCAATGCTCGAATCCATTTGATCAATTGATGAATCAATTGAATCATTACTGCGAAATGCCATATTGAAAAAGGCTTGTTAGTAATACCCTTTCCACCACTTAGTACTTTAATGTTTACAAAGTAATTATAAAAAAATTTATTAAACAAAAAATAAATAAATAATAAAACTCACAAAGAAATTGAACTCAAATAATAAAAAAGTTCATATTGCGAAGTTGGCTGAGGTTCATTGTCATTGTGCATTCAAACATAACTCTGAGACAGTGGTGAAGTTCTTAATGATTTGATTGTTTGACAGGGCGTTATAAATATATATTAAATTTATTGAAGACTAGAACCACGGCGCACTTATCATAAGTTGCCTTTGAGATTACAACAATTAAAGGGTAACAAAAAATGGTTTTTGTTGAAGATCAGTACTAGTGTGACCAGATTCTAACATATTGTTAAACTAATTCATGTTTAAAAATCTAAAAAGAAGATTTAAGGTAATACTATGTTCACACTTGTGTTTTTCAACGCGTTTAGTCTATGTCCACATTTGGCGATTCCAGTCGGGCAATTCTCCACCAATTCTCTTTTAAACTTGTCTTCGTGTCCACACTCGACGAGTTTAGTTGCCCAACTTTTTGTTGTTGTTCAGCAACTTTTGTGTTTTCTTTTGCTTGCTTTTTCTTACAATTTGACATTTATGCTGTGTTGCCACAGAAAATACTTACAAATTACACAAAATTTTATAGATTGTCCAAAATATATTCATACCTTAAATACAATGCTTTTTATTTTTGTAATTATTTTAATATGAGAATAAATCTGTGGCAATATGGAAGAGTAGCTTAAGTCGAAAATTGAAGTTTTGAGATATCTTCAATTTTGTGTAATTTTTATTCTGTATGTTTTTTGCGAATAATTTATGAGTTAATATATTGGTAACATGTTCATTAGAGAAGAAGGATGAATATTTTAAAAAAATATGGTTGATTTTAGAAGATTTTACGCCTTTTCTACTTAAGCGCTTTTTCGAAACTGAAATCTGCGTTGGACAGGTCCTTAAGTAACTTAAGCGCTTCTGTTGAAATAAAAAGTACGTATTGTGTAGTTTTAAGTAAACATAAGAAAATTTATTCAAGAACTTACATTCACTTAAGATAACTGTATACAAGAATCACATTTTATTAAAAAAACTAATGTAAATATAAGTTATATGGTAAATCGAAAATCTGAATATGTAAACAAATCTATGTGTACATAAGTTGTTTTGTTCAATGCATTATTGATTTAAAAAACTTAGGCTAAAAAGTAAACATACATAACATTGATAAAAAATAAAATTTTTCAAAACGGACTAAACACATTTAAGCGCCTTTGCTTCTGTAATGCCCCAAACGCCTTAACTCAATTCTCTCTTATGTCGACTTAAGCTACTCTTCCAAATTGCCACAGAAATATTTGTGTATTTATAAATTTCGCTATAGAAGACAAAGCCTTAAAATTATTACTAGAGCAATTTGAACAGCCCAAACAATATTAAAGTATTTATAGCTGAATACTAGTGCTAATGAAGACTAGGTACTTGAAGTAGTTCGGGAGCACCGCTTAAATTTTGAAGAAGTTTTTATAATGTCTTATGATAAGACATAATTTATCTTAAAATTAAGGAATGTTAGATATAAAATAAGCTGCAAATAATGAAAATCGGTTGATATAAACAAAATATTTTCTTTCAATGTAATATCGTTATGCTTCACAATTAAATTTTCTATTAATGAAAAATAAAAATATTTCTCTTCCCTATTATGTGTCGATTAAACATTCAGCAATTTAACGGTCATATACAAAATAACAAAGTGAATTTGCTGACCTTATTCACCATTTGAATTAAAATCTATTTTAATTTTTTTGCATACATTTACATTTCATTATGATTCGTAATATTTTAAAAAGCATGTTGTCCCCACTGAAAGGCAATTAACTTATAGTTTAATAATTTCCAAAAATGTTTGCTTTAGCTCACCAGTGGACATATTTTAAAATTGGTATAAATTTTGAAAAAGTCACCTTGAAAATATTTAAATGTTTTACTATTAATGCTTAAAGAATTTTTTTTATTACTATTTATTCCTTTATATTATTAGCATATCAAATTAAGATTGCCTCAGCATCACTTAGTCTTTATTGGGACAAGCTGGTATTTGAATTACACATGTACAATATATAATTGGGGTATTCCAACGGGGTCCTATCAAGTCATATTGTCATAATATCATACAATTTTAAAATAGTTTAAAAAATTTGTTGTTGGTCTTTGAATAAAAAAGTCATAAAACAATAAGACTTTTCAACCTATATTTACCATTTTGTCATAAATTGAAAAATAAAAAATAATAAAAAAACAAAATTAAATATAATATATTATACTATGACGGGTTGTTTACAGCAATCATAGTTTTTCGTTTTATTGTTTTTTGATATATTGTTGCGGGTGGTATACTTTTTTGGGATTATTCTAAGTCCCGTGTAGAAAAAAATTTTGCGTGGGTTGACCTTATGAGAACATGTGGGGAGGAGGCTGCAAAAGACCTAAGACCTCGAGTCCCCCAATACTCAATAATATCTACGTGGGGTGGGCTAATAGAACTTTTTTATGATTTGGGGACACCAACTCCCATGCCCTTTACCCCAGTGCCAATCATAGAATATTTTTTATTTTTCATTTTGCCCACTGTTAGTTTCACTTTTGTCTTGCTAGTGTTTTGGTTTTATGTTTTTTTTTTTTGCAAATACAGAATTTTTGTTGTAAATTTTTTTATATATTCCAACCGACCTGAAATAGAGGAAGATTCTTTAAAGTATGTTAATAAATAATGACTGGAACGATACATACCTGGCTGAAATAGATGGTCATCATTAGAATCGATGATAATTTATAGAAAACCTGTAAATAAAATGAAGATAAATAGGAAAATATATGGAATTCGGTAAAAATTTACAAAATTTGACTTACCTCCAGCCTTGTTGTGTATTAAATGTCAAAAGATATTAAATTAACTCTATAAGTATGTGAGTGAAAGGGACCAATGTATACTTTGAGTAATAAAGGGATGTTATAATGTGAAGTGTTGTTGTGTAGCTATTTTCATTAATAAAATACATGTTGTAAAATATCGTTTTTTTTTTGTTTCGTATGTAAAGTAAAATTGTTTTTGTCTATTTGTAAGTATTTAAAAATAATGATAATATTAGCAATGAGTGTGTATGCCTGTGAAAATTTCTGTGAGCCTGGTATCAAAAGGGATGCGGATGTGAAAGATAAAAGGATAGGGACGTGAAGGATAGGGACGTGAAGGATAAGGGCGGTAAGAGATAGGATAAATTGCGCCAGAATAAAGTTTCGAAAAAAAAAGATGGAGGAAATTAACTGTCCCTAGAATTATAAGAGTGGAAAATTAAAGAAAATTTTTGTAAATAGATACCGCAAATAACGCGGGTATGGAAATTTATATTGACACAAAAAGTTAGTTGCGTGATGTATTAAGGAGTGACTGTGTCGGTATAGAAGTCGGTTAAGTGCGCTGTGTGCAAAAAAAAAAAGAAAAAAGAAAAAGTAAAAAAATAAAGAAGTATCTGCTTAGAGTCAGGGAAGAGCGCAGATAGAAAAAGTGAATTTTGAATTTTAAAGTGTCCGGTGTGAGTTATTTTTACCGAATAGTGAAGTTTTGTGGAAAAAAAGGTAATATGATGATATACACACGCATATTTTAAAATGGACAAGGTCCGAAATGTTTTTACCAAATGGAGGAATTCAATTTGCAGGAACGCATAAGCGCATAGAACCGCTATAGAATAAAATAGAAGGGAAAAGGCACAGTCAGACTCGTTGAAAGGGAGCAACAAATTTCCGAAGGAAGAAGCGAAAGAAGGAAAATTGTCCTACGTGAGTAGATAATTGAATACATATAGGGAGATAAAATTTTTATGGTCCTTTTTTTTTTTACTGGTAAAGCTGGTATAGATCCGGGGGCCTTATAAGACATCCGTGAGGCGTAGAAAGATAGAAAAATATACCAGGTAGGAGGTAATATATTCCTTGTTTTTTTTTGTTTGTCTCCTTAGACAATAATACATTTCCAAGAAAAATAGAAAAACTTAAAAATAAAAGAAAAAAATAAAGAACGGAGAAGAAATCATCTCAACCGCAGAATAAGTTTAGGCGCACGGAAAAAGAAAAAAAGTCTACATATCTGGGACAGTAAAAATAATAATCAATAAGGATTTGAATATTTTTATATGCCTACATGCATACACCAATTTTTGCTGTATTTTATAAGAAATATGTAAATTTGTGGTAGCTTAGTGTTTATTACGATATATGTATGTTTAGTGTTATAATTTAGTATTTAAGATTATATTCGTTTTTATTAGTTTTTCTTCTAATTTTTTTAACTGAAACAAAAGTGCAATAATTATACTAAAAACAATACATAACTCAAAAATTTTAAATTTGAAAATTAGTGATAGGGAGGCTCAGATACTTTATCAGTGCAGAGGAAGAGCCAAGTCGACGGTTTTTACCTGTCTCAGGGAGCTCCTTTAGAATAGGGAAGACCAAGATTACCCTCCTATAATACTAATATAATTTGGCCAATTTTAAAGAATGTGTTTTTAGTATAATAGAAAAACTTTTTGTTATAGCAAAAATTTTAAACAGTTTTTTTTAACAATACGTATACTACATATATAATTTTTGTATTAGGAAAGGAAAAAGGTAGATAAGTCATTTGCTATTATAAAAGGAAAAAAGAAAAGAAAAATTTTTGTTTAGCTTATTATTAGTGTATTTAATTACTGATATTTATAAATTATTATTATTTTAGGAGAAACTTTTCAGTACTTACTGTTATTGCTTTTAAAATAAATTATGTTAAGTGATTTTATTTGAATTTAGAGTTTTTGTGGAAATAGAAATGATGGAATAAATTAAGAGGTAAGGCTATGATGATGTGAAGGGTGGATAAGGAGTTGGGCGGCAAATGGGTCATGGCATTGAATGGTAATGGATTTGGCTGTGACAAGGTAGGGTGGGCTGGAGATCAACACCAAGTCTCCTGGAGCTGGATATAATGGTATGGTGTTTGTTTTTTTTTGTTGAATTAGTTTGCTTCCTTCCTTTTTTTGTGTTCGGATACGCGGTCGACGAGAAGGGTTGGAACCGCCTGAGATGCTCCAGCTAGTCGGCAAACTCGTCGGTCAACCGGTCCGTAACAGAAATGGCGCCCAATCTGAATGTGCAGCGTGTAGGACAACAAGACACGCGACAATAGCCCAACCATAATTTGAAATAGTGCATAACCATGACTTGAGAAACGGATGATTGTTCTTATTGCTTGGTGTTAATGAATCGTGTGGATTAATTTTGTTTGGTTAAGTGTGTGTGGTGCGTTAAGGATCAATAACTTTCTAATAGCCTGCCATTAAATTAGATTGTTCATGGAGTGTGATGTATTAGTGGTTTTGACAGTTGCTGGTGACTTCACTACTCCAATTGGAGAGGGTGCATGCTCGAGCAATCACGTAACAGCACACACTGACAATTTTTGTTTTAACTATTTACCGATACCATTAGCTGGCTCCTATATTTGAATACCGCTTCGACTTCCACGCACGTCATCATAGCCTTAATCCGATGAAAGTTGAGTTGAGAAAAAGTATAGAGAAATAAATAGGGTGATTGTTATATACATATATGCAGGTTTAGTTATTTAGAAACAATTTTAGGGGATATATATACTTATTATCTACATACATATAGTACATTTTGATTTAATTATTGATTGTGCTATAATACATTAGTATTGTACTCGTATTAGTGGTGAATTCATTTTTGTCAACATATTGTCCCGTGTATTGAATTTTTATTTTTAATTCTATACGCATGTAATATTAGAAGGATCTAAAATTTATTTAAAGGAAGAGAATTTTTATTAGAACTTATTTAGAATTTATATAATTTTTTTTTGGTGAACACGGGCAATACTATTTCTAATTGTTTGTAGTTTTGTTAATGCATGTTGTGTTTTTTTTTGTGAGTTTGTAAGGATTTGAATGATTTATTTTAGTATTTATTAATTCAAAACTGTTTTTTTTAACTTGTAATTTATATTGCTTTTATATTTATTATTAATCTTATTATTATTATTATATTATTTATTTAGTATTTATTATACTCATCTTATATTATATTTTTATTGTTGCATGATTTATTTATTTATTTAGGTATTTATTTAGCATAGTGTTTTTTTTAAATTATTTCGTTTGTTTTAAATTTTGTTTATTCAGTATATCCGTTTTTTTTTATTTAAACTTTTGTGTTGTTATTGAGTAAAGTTTTAAGGTTGTCTGATAAATCTATAATAGTGTTTTTAACAGTCAGGAATTTTTCTGTGTCTCTGTTAGAGAATTCTATTTAAAGTTCTGCAGGATATTATGAGTCTTAGCCCGCCTGACACTCGATCACGTAAAAGAGACAGGCAGATACAATTTGACTTGAACCGGTCGACACCACACGTAGTCCGTAAAATTCGTAAGCCGAATACACCCCTTGTGAATACCGCAAAAGTAGGTGAGATGTCTAAGAAAGGTGATGAACAGTTTAGGGAATTATCGAAGACCATTATGTCCGGTATGCCCAATATACCATCAGGGGCTAATACACAGCAAGTTGATCCGACAACCCAAAATACGAGCAGACAAGCCGTAACTGAAAATATGGAAGAGGTGATTAAAAAAATGGTGGACCAAAGTGTTACCTCTCAAGTGGCCGATATGAAAAGAATTATGGCAGATTTAACAGCAACTGTAGGTAGACTCAGTATAGTGGTTCAACAGACGCAAAAGGAGAACAAAAGCCTCAAAGAAAACTTACCGAATACATCCAAGGCGGCATATAGGTCACCAGATAAAATAGAAGCATCTGAATTATCCAATCAATCATATTCATCATCCCGAGCATCATCAATTAATGGGCGAGACCAGTCGCGATACGATAATAGACCTCGAGTGGATAAATGGGGGCTAGAATTTGATGGTGACAACAATAAGCTCGCTGTGGAAGATTTTGTTTTTCGACTGGAGCGGTTACAGAGTCAATACGGTGTTTCATGGAGAGAGGTGCTAGATAACTTCCATATGCTGGTGAAAGGTCCTGCCGAAAAATGGTATTGGCTTTTTATTCAGACAAATTACGTTACAGAGTGGACCACCTTGAAGCAGGCTCTCTTGAAGCAATACCAATCGTCACGATCTAGCTTCGAGCTGATGCGCGATATGGTGGAAAGGCGACAACAGCCCGGAGAATCTATTGATGCCTTTTTCTTCGCGATGACCCAGTTGAGATCTCGGCTTACTCTATCAATGCCAGAAATAGAAATGATTAAAATGTTGAAAAAGAATTTAAGAGAGAGCATCGGAAAAATAGTTTACCCTATGGCAGTTTCATCGGTCGAGGAGCTGAGAGTGTGTTGTTTGGATGCTGAAAAGACTTTTTTGAAGCGGGACATCATAAAGCCAACCCAAGCATCAAATATGCGTTACGTGCGGCAGGTGAACGAGCTGTGTGAAAAACCAATAGAAGATCACGAGGTTGAAGAAGTTGGCGCTGGCGAAGAGGTGGCTGAAGTAAGAGCAATCAAGATGAATAGTCAAGCCAGTAGAGTATTAGTTTGCTGGAATTGCCAGCAAAGTGGACACGTATTCATGGACTGCCCCGCGGAAGAAAGGTCTATATTCTGTTATAAGTGCGGAAAACCAGAGGTGACATCCCCGAATTGCTCTAACTGCAGAAATAGAAATTTTCGGAGGAGCGAAGGAAGAGCGGGGGACCTTCGTGCCACAGCAAACCCGTAATTAAACATTTTGGCAATAATAGCGTAAACAAAAATCCTTTAATTACGAAGATATTAGCGTCGAATAAAATTTTACCTCAGCAAAGACATTTATTTTCCCTGAAAGAAAGACAAGAAAATTATGAGAAAATTAGAAATAAAATTTTTAATGAAGAGGCATGTTTTAAGAAAACTACCACCGCCATGAGAATACAGAGATTAAGAGATGAATACACAGAGCGAAAAAGGATAAGAAAACAGGTGATAGAAGTTATTAAAGTTGCAGACAACAATAGTAAAGATCCGAGGCCGTATGCAGAATTTGAAATAAGAGGAATAAAAATTAAGGGTCTGTTAGACACCGGAGCTACGGTTAGCCTCTTAGGTAAAGGATGTAGAGAACTGGTAGAGGAGCTAAATTTAGAAATAGAACCAATATTTTCGGTAATATCAACAGCAAGTGGTCAGGAGCATAGATTACTAGGCAAAATAAGAACTCGAGTCCAATATGGAGATCTGAACCACTCTATTATATTTTACCTGTGCCCAGATTTACAACAAGAAGCGTACTTAGGGATAGATTTTTGGAAGGCGTTTAACATAGCCCCTGAAGTCATTGGTGTCGCAGAAGTCGACCTGACGAAAACAATAGAAAATTTGAAGGCCGATAATCACATGTTAAATCCCCATGAGTTAACAGAAAAGCAACAGAAGCAGTTAGACGAGGTGATAAATTTGTTTCCTGCATTTGAAAGGGAGGGACTAGGGTGTACGTCGTTAGAAAAACATAGGATCAAGTTGATCGAAGGAGCAGAACCAGTCAAAGAGAGGTATTATCCTATATCTCCAGCGATGCAGGATATTGTATACCAGGAGATCGACCACATGTTGGAGCTCAAGGTCATAGAAGTGAGTGAAAGTCCGTGGAGTAACAGAACCACCATTGTACGAAAGCCTGGTAAGAATCGTTTCTGTTTAGATGCGCGGAAGTTAAATAAAGTCACCGTAAAAGATGCTTACCCGCTGCAAAATATAGACGGCATTCTGAGCAGAATCGATGAAACCCATTTTATCAGCAGTGTCGACTTGAAATACGCCTTTTGGCAAATAGAATTGGAGGAGGATAGCAAAGCTTACACAGCGTTTACAGTCCCAGGGCGTCCTCTTTACCAGTTTCGCGTTATGCCGTTCGGGTTATGTAACGCTGCGCAGCGGTTATGCAAGTTAATGGACAAAGTGATTCCACAAAGGCTGAAAGAGAATGTTTTTATCTACTTAGATGACCTACTGGTAATATCAAATAATTTTGAAAGGCATATACAAGTTTTAAAAGAAGTTGCTGAAGTACTTAAAAAGGCAAACCTCACCATAGGCCTAAAGAAGTCACAGTTCTGCTACCAACAGTTAAAGTACCTTGGATTTATAATAGGCGGGGGAATGCTAAAAACGGACCCCGATAAAGTAAAGGCAATTAAAGAAATTAAAGTACCCAAGAGCCCGAGAGAAGTGCGTAGCTTTTTAGGAACAGCTGGATGGTACAGGAGATTTATAAAGGATTTTGCATCGATATCTGCTCCTCTAACCGATACGCTGAAGAAAGCAAAAAAATTTCAGATGACAAGTGAGGCGATAGAAGCATTTGACAGGCTAAAATCGGCCTTAACATCAGCTCCTGTTCTGAGGCATCCGGATTTTTCGAAGAGATTTTTTATCCAATGTGACGCGAGTGATTATGGCATTGGAGCTGTATTGTACCAGTTAAACAGCAAAGACGAAGAGCATCCAATAGCGTTTTATTCATACAAATTAAATCCGTGTCAGAGAAATTACAGCGTAACGGAAAAAGAGTGCCTGGCTGCTGTAATGGCTGTAAAAAAATTTCGGCCTTACGTGGAATTAATGCCATTTACAATTGTAACTGACCACGCTAGTCTTAAATGGCTGATGAGCCTGAAAGATTTATCCGGTAAGCTGGCTCGATGGTCTCTGCAGCTACAGCATTTTGATTTTGATATAATGCACCGAAAAGGCTCAGAAAATATTGTTGCAGACACTTTATCTAGACTACCTAATGAAAATGAAATAAATGAATTGGACATGAATGACTTATTCGATTTTGAAACCAATGAATTTGAGAGTGAAGAATACCTAGAGCTCATAAAACAGATTGAAGATAATAAAGATAAATTACCCGATTTAAAAGTAGAAAATGGTATGATTTTTAAGAAGATGGGTTTCGAGCAAGACGACGACAAATTCAAGTGGAAGTTGTGGATCCCCAACAATATAATATCACCTATAATCGAAAAGGCACATTGTTCACCAATAGCTGCGCATGGAGGAGTAGCAAAAACACTCGAAAAGCTAAAACGTTTCTTTTATTGGCCAAGGATGACAATTTATGTTAAAAACTTCATAAAGAATTGCCAGACTTGTAAAGAAACCAAACCTACCAACCAAATTATGCGACCAGAAATAGGGGCACCAGTTATAACAGAAAGACCATTCCAAAAATTATATGTAGATTTTATGGGAAAGTATCCGAGATCTAAAAATGGGAATTGCTACATTTTTGTTGTTGTGGACCATTTCACAAAATTCACGTTTCTAAAGGCAATGAAGGAAGCGTCTACCAACAACGTCATAAAATTTCTTGTTCAAGAGATATTTCACAAGTTTGGAGTCCCTGAGGTAATACACAGTGACAATGGTGCGCAGTTTACAGCCAAAAGTTTCCAGCAGCTAATGAAATCTTACAAAATACAACACATAAGGACAGCTGTATATTCACCCCAGAGTAACGCGAGTGAAAGGGTCAACCAATCCGTATTGTCGGCCATTAGAGCGTACCTGGAGGAAGATCATCGTGACTGGGATTTGTATTTGTCTGAAATAGAGTGTGCTTTGAGAACGGCTGTACACTCAGCGACTGGTTTTTCACCATTTTTCGCCTTATTTGGATATCACATGTATTCATCGGGTGCTGATTATAAATTAGGTAGAAAACTTCATTCACTGACTGATCACCAAATAATAGAATTAGGCCATACGGACAAATTAAATGCAATAAGAGAAGAAATTAAGCAGAATATACAAAAGGCTTACGAAAAAAGCGCACAACGATACAACCGCAAAGCAAGAATTATTACCCTCATACCCGGTCAGGAAGTATACCGAAGAAACACGGTCTTAAGCGATTTTTCAAAGAACAAAAATGCAAAATTTTGTAGAAAGTTTTTAAAATGCCGAGTGGTAAAACCGGTTGGCAACAATATGTATGAGTTGGAAACCTTACAAGGAAGACATTTGGGTATATACCACGTGAAGGACATAAAGGTCTAAATAAGTATCAGTTGTCTTATCTTAACGTGCAATATAATATATAGGTGCAATAAAAGTGATTGACTGACTGATTTTTTTTAACATCTGTGATATAGTTTAGGATAAATTCAGGCTAAATTTTCTTTCAGTGTATTTACCACGAGAATCCCCTAGTGCAATATTTTTAGTAGTATAATAATATATTCTGTGATCTGATCTGTGATAAGTAGTCTTTAAGTTGTGATGTCTTGTTTATGTACAAATAATAGGGCTGTGCAATATAACTTTATTGAACCAGTCTATTAATGTCAGGCGTATTACCTGAGATGTTACAATTTAAATATTACATGTGTAATCAATGAACCGTGACTTCACTGCACCTTTTATTTTCAAAAAAGTGTACGGTGGAAGATGGGCGTAGGTTTGGGTAAAGTACCAAGTGTGAAAAGTGTGCAGAGGTTTAATCCGTTTCGATTTTTATTTAATTATATTATGCATTTATTTTATATATTTAATTTTGACGCGTTCTCAGAACTAGGATACTTTAAGGATTCATTTTAGTATATTGTGCCTCAGAAGGTAATATTCTGTGGGCGATCGATTTAAATGAGCACCTATGGATGTTATACTGACTTCAGTACCAAGAATTTTTTTTAACTGGATTGCCTCTACGTACTCTTTCCTCTAGTGGTAAGAGATTCGGCAGAGTGCCTGTACAAACCCGCCTTCACGGTACAAAAATTGGCCACGTATTACCAGATCGGATATAATGTATTTATAGGAGATGACATCTTGTATAATAGAGTGGTAGAAATAGGATTGAGCCTGAACATACCTAGTGTTTGCCCGGCTAGATAGGGTAGAGTATGAGACCTCTTTCTCGGGTCGTGAGAGTTCCCCACGTTGGACTGACATGCAGGAGTCCCGCACACCGTCTCCCCTATCCGCTGTCAGCGAAGACGGAGTTTTGTTGCGGGTGGTATACTTTTTTGGGATTATTCTAAGTCCCGTGTAGAAAAAAATTTTGCGTGGGTTGACCTTATGAGAACATGTGGGGAGGAGGCTGCAAAAGACCTAAGACCTCGAGTCCCCCAATACTCAATAATATCTACGTGGGGTGGGCTAATAGAACTTTTTTATGATTTGGGGACACCAACTCCCATGCCCTTTACCCCAGTGCCAATCATAGAATATTTTTTATTTTTCATTTTGCCCACTGTTAGTTTCACTTTTGTCTTGCTAGTGTTTTGGTTTTATGTTTTTTTTTTTGCAAATACAGAATTTTTGTTGTAAATTTTTTTATATATTCCAACCGACCTGAAATAGAGGAAGATTCTTTAAAGTATGTTAATAAATAATGACTGGAACGATACATACCTGGCTGAAATAGATGGTCATCATTAGAATCGATGATAATTTATAGAAAACCTGTAAATAAAATGAAGATAAATAGGAAAATATATGGAATTCGGTAAAAATTTACAAAATTTGACTTACCTCCAGCCTTGTTGTGTATTAAATGTCAAAAGATATTAAATTAACTCTATAAGTATGTGAGTGAAAGGGACCAATGTATACTTTGAGTAATAAAGGGATGTTATAATGTGAAGTGTTGTTGTGTAGCTATTTTCATTAATAAAATACATGTTGTAAAATATCGTTTTTTTTTTTGTTTCGTATGTAAAGTAAAATTGTTTTTGTCTATTTGTAAGTATTTAAAAATAATGATAATATTAGCAATGAGTGTGTATGCCTGTGAAAATTTCTGTGAGCCTGGTATCAAAAGGGATGCGGATGTGAAAGATAAAAGGATAGGGACGTGAAGGATAGGGACGTGAAGGATAAGGGCGGTAAGAGATAGGATAAATTGCGCCAGAATAAAGTTTCGAAAAAAAAAGATGGAGGAAATTAACTGTCCCTAGAATTATAAGAGTGGAAAATTAAAGAAAATTTTTGTAAATAGATACCGCAAATAACGCGGGTATGGAAATTTATATTGACACAAAAAGTTAGTTGCGTGATGTATTAAGGAGTGACTGTGTCGGTATAGAAGTCGGTTAAGTGCGCTGTGTGCAAAAAAAAAAAGAAAAAAGAAAAAGTAAAAAAATAAAGAAGAAGTATCTGCTTAGAGTCAGGGAAGAGCGCAGATAGAAAAAGTGAATTTTGAATTTTAAAGTGTCCGGTGTGAGTTATTTTTACCGAATAGTGAAGTTTTGTGGAAAAAAAGGTAATATGATGATATACACACGCATATTTTAAAATGGACAAGGTCCGAAATGTTTTTACCAAATGGAGGAATTCAATTTGCAGGAACGCATAAGCGCATAGAACCGCTATAGAATAAAATAGAAGGGAAAAGGCACAGTCAGACTCGTTGAAAGGGAGCAACAAATTTCCGAAGGAAGAAGCGAAAGAAGGAAAATTGTCCTACGTGAGTAGATAATTGAATACATATAGGGAGATAAAATTTTTATGGTCCTTTTTTTTTTTACTGGTAAAGCTGGTATAGATCCGGGGGCCTTATAAGACATCCGTGAGGCGTAGAAAGATAGAAAAATATACCAGGTAGGAGGTAATATATTCCTTGTTTTTTTTTGTTTGTCTCCTTAGACAATAATACATTTCCAAGAAAAATAGAAAAACTTAAAAATAAAAGAAAAAAATAAAGAACGGAGAAGAAATCATCTCAACCGCAGAATAAGTTTAGGCGCACGGAAAAAGAAAAAAAGTCTACATATCTGGGACAGTAAAAATAATAATCAATAAGGATTTGAATATTTTTATATGCCTACATGCATACACCAATTTTTGCTGTATTTTATAAGAAATATGTAAATTTGTGGTAGCTTAGTGTTTATTACGATATATGTATGTTTAGTGTTATAATTTAGTATTTAAGATTATATTCGTTTTTATTAGTTTTTCTTCTAATTTTTTTAACTGAAACAAAAGTGCAATAATTATACTAAAAACAATACATAACTCAAAAATTTTAAATTTGAAAATTAGTGATAGGGAGGCTCAGATACTATATCAGTGCAGAGGAAGAGCCAAGTCGACGGTTTTTACCTGTCTCAGGGAGCTCCTTTAGAATAGGGAAGACCAAGATTACCCTCCTATAATAATAATATAATTTGGCCAATTTTAAAGAATGTGTTTTTAGTATAATAGAAAAACTTTTTGTTATAGCAAAAATTTTAAACAGTTTTTTTTAACAATACGTATACTACATATATAATTTTTGTATTAGGAAAGGAAAAAGGTAGATAAGTCATTTGCTATTATAAAAGGAAAAAAGAAAAGAAAAATTTTTGTTTAGCTTATTATTAGTGTATTTAATTACTGATATTTATAAATTATTATTATTTTAGG
The DNA here is from genome assembly GCA_963576795.1 of Metopia argyrocephala. Taxonomy (NCBI): domain Eukaryota; kingdom Metazoa; phylum Arthropoda; class Insecta; order Diptera; family Sarcophagidae; genus Metopia; species Metopia argyrocephala. The sequence goes on from OY756211.1 coordinate 12,735,373, forward strand.
AGAAACTTTTCAGTACTTACTGTTATTGCTTTTAAAATAAATTATGTTAAGTGATTTTATTTGAATTTAGAGTTTTTGTGGAAATGGAAATGATGGAATAAATTAAGAGGTAAGGCTATGATGATGTGAAGGGTGGATAAGGAGTTGGGCGGCAAATGGGTCATGGCATTGAATGGTAATGGATTTGGCTGTGACAAGGTAGGGTGGGCTGGAGATCAACACCAAGTCTCCTGGAGCTGGATATAATGGTATGGTGTTTGTTTTTTTTTGTTGAATTAGTTTGCTTCCTTCCTTTTTTTGTGTTCGGATACGCGGTCGACGAGAAGGGTTGGAACCGCCTGAGATGCTCCAGCTAGTCGGCAAACTCGTCGGTCAACCGGTCCGTAACAATATGACTTTAAAATGTCCATTTGAATCCCTAAATATTTTAAGATATTCATCTAAAGGTTTAATTCTATATACATACATACATAACTGGCCTTTACAACCCTGTGTCAGGATTACGGCCTAGCTTCTCGCAGCTCTCATATTGTGTGTCTCAATTTTTATCCATGAGTACCGGGACCTACAGTTTAATGTCGACTCCGAACGACAGACTTGAGAAGCTTGTTCATGGCAATTAATTACTCTCAGAGCTTTTGCCAGAAGACTGCTGAGAGGTAGTCGCCGAAAGAAATATTTTTTCATATTTCTTTTTTTTTTTTGAAGATGTCGGAGCCTGGAGTCGAACCCAGGGTCTTAGTCTTATTAAGCCAACACACTAACCACTAGACCACGGCGACTATTCTATATATGTATGTATATAATTTACAAAGAAAGAAAAGAAATAAAAGTAAAAAAATAGTAATATATACACACAAAATTTAATTATTAATTTATAGGATATTGTATACGATTGCTGTAAATCATATGAGAAGAGTTTCTAAGTCGTGAAGCAAATATTCCTTTATTCTTTTCGTGAAAATTTAAATTCTTTGTATATATTTAATATCTTGAGGGCGATTATTAAATTCCATACTATCCGTATATTCAATGCGTTGCTTCGTAGTTTCTAACCGACATCTTGCTATCATAAGATTGACATTGTTTCTGGTATTGAATAATATTTGATTTTTATGAAATGAAATTGTATGGTGACGAATATTATGGGTTGACTTAAAAACATGAAGAATTGAATTAAATTATTATAAATAATTGTTTCTGGTATTGAATAATATTTGATTTTTATGAAATGAAATTGTATGGTGACCAATATTATGGGTTGACTTAAAAACATGAAGAATTGAATTAAATTATTATAAATAATTTAATTGAAATAATGGTGAGACAAAATAAAAAAAAATGTATGGTCTAAAAATATTTAAAGAAAAAGTGTTCTCTTCCATTTGGTTAATTACACATAAACTGGCAACGCTGCAATTTGCAACACAAGAAAAACCAACGCTGCGATTGTATGAAAAAGACGCGTACACTAAAAAGCGAAAAAAAATATGAAAGGAAATGTCAAATAATCAACTACAAAGACAAAAAACGAATGACGGAATATAAAGAATCGCCGAGAACGGGCAAGTATTTTTCTTCTTTTATTCCCCTCACCGTAATCGTCAACAAACTACAAAAGTTGCCGACTGGAATCGCCAAGTGTGGACATAGACTTAAGCAAAATGTTTTAATAACTAAACATAACCGTTCACATTATATTTGAGATGTTTAAGAATGACGTTTTATCAGCTGATATTGGTACTTGTATAAAATTGTAAACAAGTTTGAGAAAATTAAAAATATGTCTACGAAAAATTGGAAGAATACAATTATGGAATTTTTAATATTAATGATTTATTTAAGGCTTAGCAAAGGATGTACAAAAGAAAACCACGCGTCATGCGAAAAAATTAAAATAATTTGAAAAAACAACTAATTCTGTTGTTATTATTGTTGGTGCTTTTTTTAATTTTTTCTAAATGTGCCGCCATTTTACATTACGCTAATGTGTTTAATAACCATAAAAAAGTGGCATTTTCATCAATTACATACTGAACACATCCCAAAATAAAATGCAACCCTTCCATTTACGTGTTTAACGAAGTGTTTAAATTTAAAACATCTCATTTGAGATGTTTAACAAAACAAGTCAATGTATGGTAAAACATCTCAAAATCGACGTGTTTAATACTATGTTCACACCTAACGTGTTTAAAATCTCAATCGTGTTTAAGCCTTAAAAAAAACACATTAGCGTAATGTAAAATGGCGGCACATTTAGAAAAATTAAAAAAGCACCAACAATAATAACAACAGAATTAGTTGTTTTTTCAAATTATTTTAATTTTTTCGCATGACGCGTGGTTTTCTTTTGTACATCCTTTGCTAAGCCTTAAATAAATCATTAATATTAAAAATTCCATAATTGTATTCTTCCAATTTTCGTAGACATATTTTTAATTTTCTCAAACTTGTTTACAATTTTATACAAGTACCAATATCAGCTGATAAAACGTCATTCTTAAACATCTCAAATATAATGTGAACGGTTATGTTTAGTTATTAAAACATTTTGCTTAAACGCGTTAAAAAACACAAGTGTGAACATAGTATAATAAGGCTTAAACACGATTGAAATGTTAAACACGTTAGGTGTGAACATAGTATAAGAAATAAAACAAAATTTTTGATTCTTAAAAAAAAAATAATAAATCTGATTTGTTTTAGGTTTCAATTAAAAAATATTAATGCATATATACTACATATGTACGTATATACTCGTATATAAGTAGATTAACAAATTTATTGAATTTATTAAGAAAGGATATTCATAAAATACTGTTACGAAGAAATAATTTTATAAAGCAAAATCATCATTACATTCTTGTAAAGTAGGTTTTGTTGTTATTTCTTATATTTATGTTATATACTTATGTACAAAAATTATTACAAACACAAATATATTAGGAACCTTCTCAAATATGTTTATAAAATTATAAATCATTTCAAAAACAAATATTTATGTAGGTTTAAAGGCCAGTTGGCTTTTTCTTAAAGATATCCTCGAGGATGGGTGCACGACAATAGAAAATCCTACACGCCGAAAAGACGACTGCCAGCACAAATCATCAACGAAATTTTCAAACAAGTGTCGCAAAATCGTCAACGACAGACTGAGCGACAATTTCATTGAGCTTGTGGTCCAACGCACATTGTATGAAATTTCCTTTATGTAGTCGTACCGATTTTTGCGATTTGATTTTTATTTCTTGATCCAAAAAAACTCCACTCCACTCTGAAATTTTTCACAACTGTAGAGAACGAAACTATCTTTGGCATAATTTTTTCCAAATTTTTAAAATGATCGCTTTGGGAGATATAGGCTTCCGAATTATACATAAAGAAAATTGACCTTTGATTTAAAAAAAAAATCATGTAACATATTAAATCAAAGGTAATTTAATACCCTTCCAAATGCGACTTTTACGAGATGTGTAACTTTGTGCATTTTTATAGTTTTTTCCGATTTTCAAGACCTCATATTTCCGGATCCAGATATGTCAGTGCCCCTAAACTTTGTAGCTCTATGATATACTATATTTATACAAAAAATCATAAGATTCGGCGGGGGTGGGTTACACCCATTGGTTGATTTGACTTGGAATATCACATATACATATGTATGTATATAATTTATTGGCTACGTGCCTCACACTGGAGGTGAGAGAGGAATCTCGCCGTGTACTGTAAAGTGCAATAGACCTTATAATTTTTTTGTGATATGAGTTAGTAGTGTTAGAAAATTGTAACCATTATAGAGATTAGGTAATAATGTCGTACAAGGACCTCCACAATCTAAATAATGGATCGGCAAAGAATTATGGAAATGCAGGAGAAAGGGCGTAGTTTATTCTAAGGAGATTTGTTCTTATCTGTCTCGTCTTTTTCCATTAAATTTTAATTGCTAGAAAAAAATTAGTTTCAGCTTTAATTTTTTTAGGAGTCGTAACCGAATTTTATATCGAGGATAACCGCTTTGGTCAGTAGGACAAACGTCAGATGTATTTTTGGAATAATGTCAGGTTAGCCGTGGTCTCATGATAATGAACCATGGAGACTAACTTTAATTATTACACTTTTTATGTAGTTTTTTTTTTGCAACATATATTGAATGCTTCGTAGGAAAAACCAACATACATGAAGAGACAGAGATATTGAAAGTTTTTTTTTTATTTTTGTATACATACATACATATAGTACATATTTGAGCATCTATGCATATTAATTTGTATTAATATTTACTTATTTTTTGATAGTTAATTTTTTTTTTTGCTTCAGATCAGGGATGAGCAACACGCGGCCCGCGGGCCGCTTGCGGCTCTTTCAACATGTTTATGCGGCCCGCCAAACAAATGTTACTACTTCTCAAAAATACACACAATATATAGACACATTAATCAACGAATTTCAATTACGAAAAAACTGAGAAGACAGCAGTTTCCATGAAAATGTTTTCCTAGCCATTAAATATCGATGTGGATACAGTTCCCGAAGACTTTCAAATGGAAGTGATGGACATGCAGAATAATACTGATGTAAAAAAATGTATTTCTCTCAGTAAACATCGAGAATGTTTATAAATCCGACTACCGACCAATTACCACCGATCAAGACCGAGTAATGAACGATTAGAAACTTGTGTATGTGTAGCTGATATTGATCAGGTTGTACCGAAAAAACAGTGCCAAATTTCTCATTAAAAATTCCAAGTAATTTCGTTTTTTTTTGTTCTTTTTTATTTTTGTTTGTGTTTTTTTTTTGCATTAAAATTTATATATTAAATTTTATATTTTTTTATTCTAATTTTTATTATAAATAAACAGCCTGTTTCTAGAACACGAATGGTATTTGACATTCGTCTTTTTATATGAGAAACACTAACAAATTTGAGTGTTTTTGTTGTTGTTTTACATATAAAAAGACGAATGTCAGAAACCATTCGTGTTCTAGAAACAGGCTGAAAGTTTCGAAAACTATTAGTAAGTGTTTCATTATGTGCGGCCCGCCAAAAAATTTTAATATATAAAGTTGCTCACCCCTGCTTTAGATAATAATTGAGTCTTTTATTTTATGATATAAGCAGTGTTGCCGTTTTGTTTATTTTTAACCAAAATTGGTTACTTTTTTTTCAGTGTGTACATGTGGACTTTTTTCTTATTTTGGTTATTTTTTTCTCAAAGAAGAAATTAAATATTTAGAGGAATACTCGTAGTATTAATAAATATAAATGCTCTTTAACAAACATATTTATTTCTTTTAATGTTTATTATTAGGATTTATGGTATCCTAAAGTTAAAGACAATTGTAGAAGTAAAAAATAAAACAGATGTAAAACTGCGATTATTTATTGGTTAAAGACACAATATATAACTACGTTGGTATACTTCTGCGATACTTTTTTGACTAGCGTAGTATCCGTATAATCGACTAATGAAAGGAAAACTTATTAGAAATGTCATATTCTGATTAAAATGTCCACTTGCTCAAAATGTTCAAATGTGATTTAAAAATATAGTTTCTAGTTAATAAGTATAGCACTTCTTAAAGGAATTACGTGTACTATACATATATGAAATGGTTGTTACCAAAACATTTATCAACATTTTTCAAGAAGCTTATTTTCTCGGGAAGCGTCGTCATCCACAAATAGTTTTTGATACATATGATAATATCGCACTTTTTTATTGTCCATTAATATTGTAATAGCCATTTAAAATTGCACGTTATTATACATATGATCCTGAACTTAATGCTTTGTAAATTTGTCATTTCATTACCGTGTTCTCACTACGATCAATTCAAAATATTTTGATTCAAACTCTCAGGTAAATTCCAAGTCGTGCGATTATACCTGTCGGTTAGGCGCATTCTAACTTAGATTCGTTATCACTCATTAATCGATATATATCTCTAACCACTTATCTCTCCTATCACTTGATATATATATCTCTAACCCTTTATCTCTCTTATCACTTTGATATATATCTCTAACCCATTATCTTTCTTATCACTTTGATATATATCATTTCCTTACCCTTACGGTATGCATAGCTTAAGGGCTGAATCTAATTCCTACTTAACCAAACAAACGTGTCTTTACCGCCTTTTAAAATGAATCAATCTCAGGAAAAATTAATGGAAAATGGAACATCACCCATGCAGGACAAATTTCTTTTTGATTGTGAGCATTTAATTAATTTCTGTTCTAATTACGAAAAATCAGAAATACAGGACGAAACCGACTCAATACTGGAAACGAAAGTTCGTGATCTGGATAATATGGCTGTAGATGGCTCAAATTACAGAATTCATATGAAGCTTTAATGATTTCTCCAAGCAAAGACAACCCAAAAGATTTCAAGGAAAACGCAAGGATAAAGTTCAATGCTTGCACTGAGGCATACTACACGTGCAAATCACACATATTGGACCTTTTAAAACTCTCTAGAGCGTGCGAGACTCAGCACACAATTCCTCGATCAAGCCTTCTTACACAGTCAACAACTTTATCTAATAGAACTTCGTTTATTAAACTCCCACAGTGTGAAATAGATACATTTAGCGGTAATTATGAAGAATGGCCAGCATTCCGCGACATATTCACTACCGTTTGTATTGAAAACGACGAAATTCCCAAAGCTCAGAAATTATTTTACCTTCGACTCAAGACAAAAGGAAGTGCTGGTGCCATAGTTAAACGGTACGCGTTATGTGATGAAAATTTTGAGCATGCGTGGAATGCTCTAAAATCTCGATTCGATAACAAACGTCTTTTAATTGATAACAAACTAAAATTGTTGTTCAACATTCCCTCAGCCAGTTCCGAAAAGCTTCAATCAATTCAAAAAATTCATTCCACAGTTACGGATTGTTTAACGGCACTACGAGCTCTAAATGTTAAGGTGGATGGATGGGACCCAATAATTATTTATCTAGTCTCAACAAAATTGCCCGATGAAACTTTAGCACTATGGGAGCAGTCCTTAAAACGCGAAGTGAAATGCCCACATGGGCACAAATGGACGAATTTCTTATGAACAGATGCGAAGTGGTTGAGAGAATTTCGTCCATAAAAACGACTAAAGAGCGCTTTAGTCTCCCTGTCTCTTACAAGTCTAATATCCATTCCTACTCCTCACAGGAAAAACTTACCACTACTTGTCACTTGTGTATTAGAGAGCATCACCTCAGGTCTTGCGAAAAATTTAGGAAGTTTACGGTTCAGCAAAGAATGGATTATGTTTACAAAAATCAACTTTGTAATAATTGCTTATCTTCAGCTCACACGAAAACCAAATGTTCAAGTAAGAATCTCTGTCTTGTTTGTAAATCCGATCACCATACCCTATTACATTTGGCTAAACCTCGAGTATCGGTATACAATTTCTCAAATAGCGAAAACTCAGGAAATCCTAACAAAAACTTAAACTTTCAGAGAAACGAATGCCGAATCGAACGAAATAGTGAAGTCAACGACGAGTTACCATCTACGTCACGAAGTTCACAAGTAAAGTCACATTTTTCATCAAATAATGATAATATATTATTGCGCACTGCTTTAGTTCAGATAGAGATAAGAGGTGAATTGTTCACCATTAGAGCTCTAATAGACCCTGGTTCACAACGAACATTTTTGTCAGAAAGGGTTAGAAATTTTTTAAAGATCCCATATTATAATTCTCACGTTGAAATTGTAGGAATAGGCGGTCAGACACAGACAGCAGACAAGGAATGTAAGGGATGTAATTGTTGCAAGGCGAAATAATATAAAATTTAACGTAAATGCCATAGTTCTCCCTAAAGTTACAAAACAAATCACTTCAATCACGTTTGAGTTACCCAAATCATCACAACTGCTCGAACTCGACTTAGCTGATCCAGATTTCAACAAATCATCTCCAATAGATCTAATTCTCGGTAATGACTCAGAACACTTTATTAGTATTGACGGAATTAAGAAAAATGTATGTGGACAGGCAACAGCTTACAACACTGTTTTTGGATGGATCTTAAGCGGTCCAATCCAAGGAAACAAAGTACACACATTTACCACAACAGTCGTCTCCTCAGAAGTACCCTTACTTAAGGATACTTTGAGAAAAGTTGGGAAACAAGAAAAATTGTCATATCAACCCGTTTGTTCAGAAGATGATCAATATTCTAAAGAGTTTTACACGAAGACAACTACAAGAGACGAAAGTGGACAATACATAGTCCAGCTTCCCTTTAAAAGCTATTTTCCAAACTCTAAATACCACAGACCATCCTGGCTTAAAAAACCCCATTCAAATTATCCCAAACAGACACCCTAGAAATTGATAAGAAAGTTAAATGTCTACATACATACATCTTTCAGAAAGTTGATATTTTAAATACAATTTACTCATATCCCAAAGCTCTGAGAGTGCTGTCTTATGTATTTAAAACAGTGTTCGAAAATTTACCTTATAAAACGTACTTTAGTGTTATGTACTGTAGAATATTAAGTACAGAAACACTAAAAGTGTTTGTGTAGGAAATTCAAAACAAATAAAAAACATTATAATATTTTTGAATTTTCCACATAACGAATATACTGTTCTTAACCTATAGAAAAAAAAACAAAGGAAAAATATTTTTTTTGTTGTAATTTTTTTTTCAATTTTTTTATTTTAAACTGATTGATAAAAAATGCAAAAAAAGAAAATATTTTGAAATTTGGGGAAAAATAACCCAAGATCACTAATGCCCGTATTCATAAAAAATAAAACAGTTTTATTAATAACTTATTTGACAATTACTCCATAGAAATATGTCAAATAAGCACTCTATAAACCAATTTTATTTTTTATGAATACGGGCATAAAACTGTACTGTTTTAAAACAAAAAACAGAACGACTTATTCTGGTTATATAGAAATACACAAACACTAAAAAAATAAATACCGTTTTTAGATTTGTGAACCGTACATGTAATAATGTACAGTTTATTTTCGAACACTGATTTAAAATTTTACATAATACACTCAAGTATAGAACACAACACACCTACCCAAAAAAAGATCTCAGTTACGACGAAATAAAATTCGTGTCGTTTGTCAAACTCATCTCTTTTCGAACGCCATCGAATAATATTTCCAGAGGATTCAAGACTCTGTCAACTGTATTTGGAGTATTTACACACATTTCTCACTCACTCAGAATACCACCAAATATGTGGAATGACTCAATCTGAATTCCACATTTCCCGGCTGAAACCACGAAAAAAGGAAATTATACGAAGATGTAAAACATGCATTATATACAAGCAAAAGCCATGCGCTCAAATTATGCCACCCTTGTCACCAGACCGTTGCACACTAACAATATCATCTGTAGCGTTCCGCGCAGGATTCACACGTTTTGTCGGTCGGCGGGACTACCCTCCGGGTTTTCCTAGGAAAATTCGAAAAAACATATTCTGGTAGCGATGGCAGTATCCGTGTGGCAAACATTAAAACCGCCACCGGGCATAACTTACCCCTATTGAACGATGATACTTTCTAGCTCATAATCATTCTTATTTATTCCTATATGAACCCCCTTATGTTTTCTCTAAATTTTAATTATTTTACGAATACATCTATATTATTTCCTTTTAAATCATTATTTACATACATTACAACTCCATTATATTCTTTTCTCTCAAATTTTCATTTACTTTTAATTTCACATCTAATTTAATCATTATTTGTTTTTCCAATTCTTTTTAAATCCTTAGACGTTATTCCAAAAGTTTACAGTTTCAGAGACGGGACCCTGAAATCTACCAATGTGAAATCTGCCGACAATATCACTCAATCCGATTCTGCAGGCGTTTTTTAAACATGGATGTTCCAACTAGATGCAAAATTGTGGACAAGTTCAGATACTGTGAGAACTGCCTAGCCAAGAGCCATGATTTAAGAGCTTGTCCATGTCTAAATACGTGCCGAATTTGTGATGATTTCATCATACTCTTTTGCATCCAAGTGTGAAAAGCCGCCTAAGTCAAAAAAGATGCAATTATCGAAACACTTCACGAAGGTCAAAGCATCGAGCTTCTACTCTAATCAAGAAACGAGCAAACATTAAACGAATTGCAATGCCATCAGTAACAACTTTCAACCGCAAAAGACGCAGTCCATCACCGTCAACAATAAATCCAGTACAACACACTATAAAACCGAACAAGAAAATTCTGTCGGAAGCCATAAGATAATTGGCAGAAGTTCTGTGTGTCCAACAGGAATGAACTCCCGACACTTTGCTTTCTTTCCGGTGGTCGGAATGTATAAAATCGCGTAGAAAACACATCAGAAAACACAACATCTTATAACTTTATATGTCTTATTTACTTAATATATATTACCTATTTACTTAACACGTTCGCGGACGTGAATGTTATAGCATTCATTTTCATACTGATGCAAAATGACGTGAATGCTATAGCATTCAAATTTTAAAGCCAATTTTTATTCATTTAATTTTATACAATCTTAAGTTTTTGTAATTAATACACATTCAAAATAATGACCAATTGGTTCATTAGATACTTTCGTATATATATATGTATATAACGGTTAAAATACGATGTTCTGACTACTCTTATAATATATGTCTAATTAGATTTCGGATATTACAACTAGTTTCAAAAATAATTGCCTGTATATTTTTGCAGCTCCCTAAAATTTTTTGCGTCCGCGAACGTGTTAATTAATTGAATTTAAAATTAACGGTCACTAAATTGAAAGATAAATAATTAGAAATTGTCTGGGCAACAATTGAATAAATTGTAACGATTAATTTCCATTGTTTGAATTATTGAAATATTAGAGAATGTAAAACATTGTTGTTGATGTGAGAAGAGTTTGAGTCGACTTGCATTTTATATTCAAAGAAAATACTTACTTACAGTCTTTCGAATAGTTAACTTCATATTAAACTCACTTACAAATTGTTCTTCTCAAAATTATTAATATAAATCAAATTGTTTATAACCTTAGAATTGTATAAAGTTAAAACTACAATATTATAAATTTTCTACTTAAAACTAATGCCCGTATTCATAATAAATATTTTAGGTTTATTTAGGGTTTATTTGACAAATTTCTATGCAATACTTGTCATATATACCCTCAATAAACCTAAAATATTTGTTATGAATACGGGCATAAAAGTATAATTTTCTACTTAAAACTAAAATTATAATTTTCTACATAAAACTAAAAGTATAATTTTCTACTTAAAACTAAAATTATAATTTTCTACTTGGAATTAAAATTATAATTTACTACTTAAAACTAAAATTCAATAAATCTGAATCTGTACTAAAATTTACCTAACTCTATACTATTCAAAACCGTCACAATAAACTTTAAAGGTAAGAACAACTCACACATACATATATATATATATACTCAACGTTAACCCTAATGTCAATTTCATCCCACTAGACATCCATAATTCATAATGAGATAAAACGTGCTTATAAGAGCCTCATAAGCAAAATCTCTTAATTTTGTATTTATAAACAAGAAAGAATGTCATAACGCTCTCATAAACCATTTATAAATAAGAAATTTTTATTGTAGGTTTCTAGGCACTTTAACCGTACAATAACACGACATTTGTGAGTTAGATTGGATATTGTATAAATAAAAGTGGAATAATATAGTATTACAATTAATAAAACTTATATAGTTGCAAGTATAGATACATATGTACATATTTAAATTCACATATTTAAGAATATTCGTATAATAGCAAATGATTGCAGTCTCTGTACAAAATAAAATTTCTAAATGGCCAAAAAATTGTTTTTATTTTGTATTACATATCCCATCTCTTTCCTTTACAGGCTCTGTCATCAGTGCCTGTATAAATTACGAATGTAAATCTGTCTTTCTCTTTCTCTCCAGTTTACAATTCCATTTTACCAAATTTTGATTAAAAAAAATGTAAACAGAATAGTGATGCACAAACCAAAGAGAGAATGGTAGTATTCGATTACTTTATACATGAATTAAAAAAAATGTGCTTCAAAGGAAGATTTTTTTTTTTATTTTTTCAGTTTATTTTAGTTATTTTTTAATAGCAGTAAATATTACTTCAATCACATCTATTTTATGTGTAATTGTGTTACTATTACATTATTTTTATGACTATTAAAAAATTACCGAAGTAACCGATAGCTTTTATTGTGCATCACTATGCTGAAATAATATCATGGTATTGCCAGCATGACATTAAAATCGTTTATTAGTTAATTTGCTCATATGAAAGGTTTATGAATAAGATTTTTTATTTTGAGCTTATAAGACAGATAACGTCTCATAACAAATGTATGGATAAAACCTAAATTAAGGAGTTATTATGAATTTGACTGTAAAACTGCATGTAATTGTCCATCAACATTATTAGTTCAACAATGTTGCGAACAGATGTATATTAACAAGGGAGACATGTTTTTAATAAAGCATTTATAAAAGAAATGCTTAGCAACAACAGTACCAAAATCAGTTGATATGTTAAGCCTGTACCGGGATTCAGTAACTTTTAACAATACAATATTCGCAAAAGAAGTCGACAGTTTTTATTGTTTGCAGTAACGATTATGTGATTCACTAAGTACATTTTATCGACAGTCTACAACTGTAGTTTTCTTTATGTTTAAATTGCAATAATTTGATCAGTCTATTATGAAGAAAACTAATCCCCAATTAACAGGATCACACAAAAATAATATATATAGGTATTCTTTTATTCAAATTCAGTTTTTGTATGGTTTTGCTGACGTTAGAGTTAGAAACGACATGTTATGTAATCACTACTGTCTGAGTTCAAATTTGTGAAAAAAGTTTAGCTACATTTATTATTCCATTCAAAAAATTTGACAAGCATCATACATATATCCCTAAAAGCATGCGTCACCTTTATAGACAACAAATAACACAGTTCAACAAAATAATTTTTTTGTTGTTTTTGAAAAGGAACTGATTAAACTTTCGTTTGGGGCTCAGAATCTACATGTATTTTAGTTTTTCAGTTCTTCTTTTTAAGACCTGCACTTTTTATTCAATCCTTAAGAGTCCAGCTGCTGTGCAGTGAGTTGAAATTATAATGATATATCATGCATTTTATATACAGAGATTGCAAAAGACCACCTATAATAATTCGAATATCCAATATAACTCTAAAAAACCCAACACCAAAGCTATGTTAACAGTAAAAACTCTATTCTAAAATCCTGCTCATTAGAATACAAACAAATTATTGTAGGCTGGTGTAAATTTTTTTTATTTCATTCGAAAGAAATGTTGACTATGTTGTTCCGTACATGAATCAAAAAGTTGACAGAAACTTGTTGCAGGTAGAAAAAATGTTGATATGTAGATTTCACATGTTTTTCGCAGCAAGAACAGAGTACTACTTTTGAAACATTTTTTCACAAACATTTCGTACGAAACTACATAACATTGGCTCTATGAGCAACAATGTTAGGTGGAAAATAGCAAGAGGGATATATTTTATGTGCGAATATCCTTCGCATGATATGTTCCTATTGGTCGATTCTGTAAATCTACTAATACATAGTAGTGGTTACCTAGCTTTTCCTTTACCCTTGCCTTAACGAAGAGTGGAGCGAGTTTGGCCATAAATCGTTTCTCCATATTGCTCAGTACAAAATTACGCCTTAAAACTTCTTGACCAACATTAAAATTTTGACCTCTGGTTTTTAAATTGTATGTCCTCTGATTCTCCTGATATGCGGCCCTGAGATGCTTCTGCAAGTCTTTTCTTATTAATTGAAGTGAATCGTCTTGGCTTAGATTAGTGGTTGGTTCGCCTAAAATTTTAAGATTTTTAAGTAGCGGGTACATTGAGCCATGGGTTATCATATCGAATCCAAATACAGCGTGGTAGGGAGAGGTTTTTATGGACTGGTGATACGAATTTCTTAGAGCGCAGCTTATTGCACTTAAATTTTCGTCCCATTTTGTGTGGTCGCTTTTCAAATAAGAACGTATTCCCGCAATTAAAGAACGATTGAAGCGTTCGATTGCGGTGAATATACCGCTGTATAATTATGTTGGATGCCTAAAGAAGTAAAGAATGCGTTTATGTCGTTAGCCCTAAACTGTGATCCATTGTCACTAACGATAATCTCAGGCACTCCATATACATGGAAAATATGTTTCTCTAAAAATCCTTTATTACTTGCGACGTAAATTTCTTCAAAGGCTGCAACCAATGGAATTTGGTTAAGTAGTCTAAGACAATCAGTATGCCAATATATCCAGATCTACTACGAGGGTAGAGTCCTAACAAATCAATATACATTCTCTGAAAAGGACGAATCGAAATTAACTGTTTTCCCATTTCGGGCTTTAAAACTAAATTAGGCGCTTTAGTACATTTACAAATCTCATAATTCCTAACGTACTCGCGAACATCTTTGACTAATCGAAGCCAAAAGAAAGTTCTCTTTAACAGCTCAATAGTATTATACATGCCACCATGAGAAAAATTAGTAGAATTGTGAAAATATGAAATTAGTGACTTTCTTTCTTCCCTCACCATAATCATGTTCGGTACGGATGTATATATAGCGGTCTATTACTTTAATATCTAGATATTTGTGTTGGTTCTCAGTTATGCGTGTTTTTAAGTCAGTATATTCAGGGTCGCCAAAACATTGCGAATTTAAATCAATTTCCGGTTCTGAGGTCTCCACAGCAACTATTTCACTGTGTGGAATCCGCGATAATGCATCGGGCACGATGTTATTTTTACCTTTACGATGGCTGATTGTAAACTTGAAGCTTTAGAGCCCATCGTGCAAGTCTTCCATTTAAATTTGGCTGACGCATTAACCAAACCAGGCTAGAGTGATCAGTAATGATTTCGAACTCCAGATAACAACGAAAGCGTTGAATTGCCTCTACAGCCGCCAGACACTCGCGCTCAGTCACGCTGTAATTTCTCTGAGCCGAATTCAACTTTTTGCTCATAAAGGCGATTGGTCTTTTCTCGCCATTTTCATCAAGCTGGACAAGAACTGCTCCAATACCAAAGTCACTCGCGTCGCAGTGAACATAAAACTTTTTGTCAAAATCTGGATTACTAAGAATTGGTGCTGAAGTTAATATGTCTTTAATTCTATCAAAGGCAACTTGGGCCTCAGGTGTCCAGATGAATTTTTTTTTTCATAGATAAAGTTTCACTTATAGGAAATACAATGCTAGAAAAATTTTCCACAAAACGTCTATACCACCCCGCAAGACCTAAAAAGCCTCGTACCTGCTTCACGTTTTTCGGAGTGGGCCAATTCCTGATTGCACTGACTTTTTCAGGGTCGGTGGTAATCCCGCCCTTGCCTATTACATAACCTAAGTATTTTACTTTAGTAATGCAAAATTTGCTTTTGGCAATATTTAGGGTAAGATTCGCGGTTCGAAATTGTTCTGCCACTCGTACTAAAGCAGATAAATGGTTCTCAAAATTTTCCGATACGATAATCAAATTGTCTAAGTAGCCAAACACAGAAGTTTTTAAATCTGGTGGAATAATGTCATCAATTAACCGGCACATAGTTTGGGGTGCGTTGCATAGTCCGAAAGGCATTACTGTAAATTGGTACAAGGGCCTTCCCGGAATTGTGAATGCTGTAATGGGTTTTGATTCTTCACTCAAGCCAATCTGCCAATATGCGTCCTTAAGGTCCAATTTCGTAATTATATTCGCCTTAGGCAAACGAGCAAATATGCCTTCGATAGATGGTAAAGAGTAAGCGTCCTTCTTCGTTACCAAATTAACCTTACGTGCGTCTAAACCCAAACGAACCTTATTTGGTTTCAACACCAGACGCATAGGAGAACTCCATGGTGAATTTGATATTTCAATTACACCTAACGCTAACATTCGGTCTACTTCAGTGAACATAAGTTTTCTACAGCAGGAGAAACTGGGTAGAATCTTTGTTTGATTGGCCTTGCATCCTCAACATCTATTTCATGTTTTATCAACTTAGTTCTGCCTAAGCCTTGCCGTTCAAAGCTTGGAAATAATGAAATTACGGTATGAAGTTGTTGTTTTTGGTTTACAGTAAGAGGAAAATATTCATCCACACATTCATTTTCAGAGTCTGAAATTCGGTCTGATTCTTTCACTTCAGCTGGAATCACGTCCTTGAAATCCATAACAGATTTGTCAACTAAATGTACCGATTCTATCACACTCGGAATAAGGTAAAATTTCCTCCAAAAATCTACACCCAAAATAAGGCGCTGTGATATTGATGGTATTATAAAAAGGTTAATGGGAAAAACTTTATCCTTAAATTTTAAATCAACCACAAGCCAACCTGTAACTTTTTGTGGTGTAACATCAGCTGTCTTAACAAATGAATTGCAACCAAAAAAAATTGGAAATTGCTGAAAATTGGTGTGAGCTAAATCAGAGCCTATGCAGCTTATACTTGCTCCAGTATCCAATAAGCCATACTCCTCAAAATTTATAAATGATACTTTCGCATAATAGCGACTATCCCTTGGGTTTGAAATAACGGCTGAAATAAGTAACTTACAGCTTAATCTGCGATTTCTGTAATACCTTCTCAATCTAATTGTGAAGCGCTTTGACTTAGAATTAGAATCCATTTTAGATACTTCAAAATCATTAAAAACTTCATTACGCTTGGACAAATAATTTTCCCAACGTTTGTGATACGGATTTCTTGGATATATTAAGTATTTTCGCCGATTCTTCTGAAAATACTGACAAAAAGGGCTCACGTTTCAATATAGTAATTTTTGGCAAATTTTCTAATGATTCTGTATTAGAATTAAGGGTTAAGTCCGGGTATTTCGTTATAGCAGGGAGTTTTGTAATATTTGGTTCTGCAGTATCTGGTGTATCATCAGAAACTAAGTCTGCTCCCTCGATGGTGTAACGAACCGACCCTAAAGTCTCCACTTATTTAGAGGTATGCTACCTTCAGTTCCGGCCGTGCTCAGGGATAATTGGGGATGGATCTTACCTCTAAATAAATGGACTTAGATTCGTGACATTATTTTTCAAAATTGGTAGCAGAATATCCACGATCGACATACACAAGACTTTAAAAAAAAAATTATAATTTGTTCCCTGTGAAGTTAGAAGCTTCTAAAAAGAGAGTTGAAGATGTAACCAACTCTATTTTATTCTATACCCACCCACCATGCTAACTTGTGAATGTTTTGTTAGCCCAAATAGAACTGCCTCTCGAATTAATACCCTATCCTTTCGTGGAATATAAAGAAATTTAATGCAACATTTTAACAATTTGTTTTAAACATAACGAATTCTTTACAACCAAAGAACATTAACATTTTTAATTAAAAGGTAATAAAATCAATGGAAAGTTGTAAGTTAGTTGTTGCGCAAGAGAAGAAAATATTCAATATGTTGATAAAAAAAAAATTACATTAATATTTATATACATATATACATTATATAAAGAATCAACAATTATATATTATTTTATTTTGAAGCAAATCGGTAATGCAGATTTAATTTATTATATTCATACGATATCGTATTATTTACTCACCAAGTTATATACTTCTCAACGGTGACATAAGGCCTTGTATCTACGTGGTGTTATGAGTTTAATTGTGGTTTAGCAAAAATTTACAAAAAAAAAAAAAAAATTCTTTCATTTAAACAAAACAAATTCCTTTAAAATTCACATATTAATTAAAGAAAATTAATGCAAATGCTCAACATGTTAATATTATTAACATTATAAAATTAAAAGAAAAATTAAGAATAATAGCACTAAAATATGCCTCAAATCGTTATCAAGTTAATGGTTATTACTCATATTTTGGATTTAATAAATTGCACAAATTGAGGTTTCTGTATACCAGATTAGTTTAGTATAAGAATAATATCTTTTACAAATATAAAAATATTCGAATTTTGGTACTTTTGTTTTTAAATTTTGATTAATTATTTTTTTTATTATTATTATATCTTGTAATTATTTTGCAAACCTCATTTTCTTTTTCTTTTTCTATTTATGCTAATTTGCCCAACCAAAAATAATAATATGATAAGAAATAGTACTTATCTTTTGCAGCACTCGTGCATTAACTCCAAAATCTGAGTAATATTACGTATAGTATAAAATTACCGCATGTCTTCCAATTATATTAATCTTTTAGTTTCTTGAAATTATCCCTTACCGCGAAATTCTCCTTCAAAGGATGTCCTTACAGTGTTCGAAAATAAACTGTACATTGTTATATGTACGGTTCACAAATCCAAGAACGGTATTTATTTTTTTAGTGTTTGTGTATTTCTACACAACCAGAATAAGTCGTTCTGTTTTTTGTTTTAAAACAGTACAGTTTTAGTGTTTGTATACATTTTGGTTTACTGATCTTGGGTTATTTTTCCCCAAATTTCAAAATATTTTCTTTTTTTGCATTTTTTATCAATCAGTTTAAAATAAAAAAAATTACAACAACAAAAATATTTTTCCTTTGTTGTTTTTTCTATAGGTTAAGAACAGTATATTCGTTATGTAGAAAATTCAAAAATATTATAATGTTTTTTGTTTGTTTTGAATTTCCTACACAAACACTTTTAGTGTTTCTGTATTTAATATTCTACAGTACAGAACACTAAAGTACGTTTTATAAGGTAAATTTTCGAACACTGTGTCCTTATATATAAATTATCATGGATTTTTCTTGTGATCTTGGTATTTGATATGTAAATTTTCTATAGATTTAAAACTCGAAATTTCCAATAGTATGTTCCCAAAATTAAAAGCTTTTCTTCAAATAAATATTTTTAATTTTCTTTGTTTTTCCAATTTTTATAAATATATAAATATATATATATAAATATATATTTTCTGTTATAAATTTTACGTCCTTTCAATTCAAAAGAATTTTTCGAATCTCCACAAAAAAAATCAAATTTTATTTTTTCATTTTCTATTTTTTCTAAGCATACATACATAACTTTTCTATTTTTTTTACAATCTAAAGTAAAAACTACTTTCACAATAGCGAACAAAATAAGAGCAGGACCTCACAAAACAGGTACAAATATTAATAAATGCTATGATATCAAGAACAATAAAAAACACAAAAAATGCTTGCTTAAATGCCTCACAATGGGTGATAATAATTTAAGTTTTTTGTCTTACGAGACAGACACTTTTTACACTGCGGCTTGTACGTATCCTTTGCTCCGCATCCGTAGCAAAAAATAGTTCGATCCGATAAACAGTCTCCCCAAAAATGTCCAAAGCAATCGCAGTTCCAACAGCGAGGTGGATTTTTCAAGTCCTGCACCGCATCTACCGAGATTTCAAGCTTTTCAGCTAAATTTGTATCCTGATCACACTCAATCTCTGAAATTTGTTTACGCGGGATAAGCCCCGTGGTATTTCGCATTGTGAACTTGTACTAATTTTCTCAAGTGGGAAATGGATTCTATTGTAATATAAAGAAGTTCTCTGGTCTTAAGTTTCGTGTCAGTATCTCAATCAACTCAGCATCTGATAAAGGAATTTGCAGTTTGTCCATAATAGCAGAAACTGCTTCAAAGAACGCATCAAACGATTCCCCTGGTTTCTGTTTACGATTCCTTATCTCTTCCTTTATCTCAAAATTTGACTTACAGTCCCTATATTGACTTCTTAGAGCAATACAAAAATCCTCCCATTTAATAAAACTGACTGTTTTGTGG
Organism: Metopia argyrocephala; assembly: GCA_963576795.1. NCBI lineage: Eukaryota > Metazoa > Arthropoda > Insecta > Diptera > Sarcophagidae > Metopia > Metopia argyrocephala. The sequence goes on from OY756211.1 coordinate 12,755,161, forward strand.
TATCGCCAATACCAATCACGGGCTTTGCCAGACAAGAGAATTTGTAAGTTTTTACAAACCACACTGAAGTCACCCCAAAAATTTTCCTGTGTCAAAATTCTCAGTCTATATAAAAATTCGTCTACATTTAAGCCGTCACACGAACCATCAAATTTAAGACCCCAATTTTGTATGATAGATATTACCCTATCACTGCTAAAAGTAAAAGTCCTAGAGTTGGTAGGATCCGAATGGATATTAGGAGGGTGAGTCTGAACGAATCTATTATTGGGAACATTATTCGAGTTGTAAATCCCCTCAGCATACGCCGGACGATTATCTATCGTTTGAGAGAAATGATCTCCCATAGTCGTATTCACGCCAAAATTCATTTAATGTACTTTGGTTGACGTAAGCTAATGTCAAAAATCAACGAAACGTCTGTCAAAAGTCGAACGAAGCTTTCGAGTGGCTATAATGTACTTTTTGAACTTAAATACAAGTTGTTCTTAGTTGCAAACAACTTCACATTCCAATACAATGCACTGCATGAGTAGGGGTTTACCCCTGAGTATTGGTCTTAAAAAAAAAAAAAAAAAAAATTAATTAGTACTTATGTAAAACTTGATTTGTCTCTATATTTTATAAATATATAGATTTTTATCACAAAATGTTATTTAATATCTACAACGGTTAAATATTTTACCCAAAACACGTCAGTTATATTTATTTTTGTTAATTTACAAAAATGAAATCATAAATAAAAAATAGTACTAAAAAATACAACCGTGCGTTTATTCCAATTTGTTTAAATTTTGTTATTAATGTGCTACAAAATGAACAGAAAAGAAAAATATTTAAATGGTTGAAAATGAATGAGATACACATTTGTCACAGAGAAATAGTTTTTTTTTAATATTTTCAATAAAGTTATTATCGGTTTCCATTGCACACTGCGGTCTTTTGTTTATCATTGTTTAAACAAACACAAAAACAGCTGTTTACGTACGTTTGGTGCGATCGGCTTCGCTCCAAACGTAAACAAATGAAATTGAACGAAACTCAACGAAACGTTTTTTATGTACATTATGGTTATACACATTTAATTGCATGCATTCGCATAGTTGTTTAAGCTAGCCTAAGCACATTATGGTTGGGCCTTTAGGCTTCAAGCGATTTATTTAAAAGAAGAAGTTAAAATTCAATCACATGAATCTATAACCTAAAACCTCACTTCACACGTTGAAGTGGTGTAAATTCGGGTACTAATCGGTTCATTGAAATACCCAAAAAATTACAACATTGTGGCCTACCGAATAGCAAATTTAACCTTCCACTTATCAGTGTACCATTACTGCTACTATCCTAATTTACGACAAACACATTTATGTCCAAATATATATCAACACTTGTCGCTAAAATAAAATATTAACAGTCCAATTCATAATGAGATAAAACGTGCTTATAAGAGCCTTATAAGCAAAATCTCTTAATTTTGTATTCATAATCAAGAAACAGTGTCATAATGCTCTCATAAACCATTTATAAATAAGAAATTTTATTGTACGTTTCTAGGTACTTTAACCGTACAATAACACGACATTTGTGAGTTAGATTGGATATTGTATAAATAAAAGTGGAATAATATAGTATTACAATGAATAAAACTTATATAGTTGCAAGTATAGATACATATGTACATATTTAAATTCACATAATTAAAAATTTTCGTATAATAGCAAATGATTGCAGTCTCTGTACAAAATAAAATTTCTAAATGGCCAAGAAATTGTTTTTATTTTGTATTACATATCCCATCTCTTTCCTTTACAGGCTCTGTCATCAGTGCCTGCAGTGTTGTCAGATTAGGGGATTTATCCCCAAATTGGGGATTTTTTTTCTAAAATGGGGATAAAAAAATTCATTTGGGGATGGGAATTTTTTTGGGGATGATCGACAAGTTTTTGGCGATTTTTTAAATTTGTTCGCTTGCTTAATTATATATTATAAACACGATGAAAGAATTTTAATAGAATTTTAATTTTCAAATCTTGCTTATTAACTTGTTTAAAACTCATACTTTCATATAAAATTTTTGCAATGTGTGCTCTTGGTTTGACTTATTTTCTTATATATATAATACAATCCCCATATTATTATGTTTCCGCCACCTTCTTTAATGTTTTTATTGCGAAAGAATTCAGTATTAAAGGGTCTTTTTACAGCTAAATTACTTCTTTCGTAGATAAACAATGTAATTTTAGTTTCGTCCGACCACAATTACTTCTCCACTTATACTTTATGTTTTCTATAATATGACACAGGACATTTACTTAGAATAGAGGTAAATTAGATGCTGTATACTATACAAATATTTCAAACGACATCATGATGTCTTATGCTGAATATGAAATGGCACAGCGATCAGTATTTCAACAAAATAACGACCCAAAACACACATCGAAGCGAGCAAGAGGTTGGTTTAAAATGAATGTCGTCAAGATTTCAAGTTGATCTGCATATAAAATAAGACATATATACATATATGCAAAATTATTGATGAACTTTGTGTGGGGATTTTTGGGGATGAACTAATCAAGGTTTTGAGGATTTTTGGGGATACAAATTGAAAATTATCTGACAACCCTGAGTGCCTGTAGAAATTACGAATGTAAATCTCTCTTTCTCTCCAGTTCACAATTCCATTTTACCAAATTTTGAGATAAAAAAATTTAAACAGAATAGTGATGTACAAACCAAAAAGAGAATGGTAGTATTCGATTACTTTATACATGAATTAAATAAAATGTGTTGCAAAGGAAACATTTTTTTTAATTTTTCAATTTGTTTTAGTTATTTTTTTTAACAGCAGTAAATATTACTTCAATCACATCTATTTTATGTATAATTGTGTTACTATTACATTATTTTTATGAATATTAAAAAATTACCGAAGTAACCGATAGCTTTTATTATGCATCACTATGCTGAAATAACATCATGGTATTGCCAGCATGACATTAAAATCATTTATTAGTTAATTTGCTCATATGAAAGGTTTATGAATAAGATTTTATATTTTGAGCTTATAAGACAGATAACGTCTGATAACTAATGTATGGATAAAACCTAAATTAAGGAGTTATTATGAATTAGACCGATAAATTTTAATATAATTCTGGAATCGGTTAAAAATTGCAAAAGATACCGGCTCCTGAATATGGGATTTTTGGTGCATTTAAATAAGTGAACCGGAGTGTATGTAGGTTTAAAATATTTCGTTTTAATTAACTATTTTTATAGTTTTTACTCTTAAGATAGAAACTATGTGCTAAAAGTGACTTCCAAAATACTCACTTAAAAAATACCTTTCCGAAACAATCTTTTTTATTATTTTGTAAATTTTAAACATACAGATAGTTAAAAAATGTTATTTATTATAAAAAAAGTTTGAATTCCTTCTAGATTTGCTATTATCTTTACTAAAAAATGATGTGCCGACTATAGGAGCATAACATGCCGACGACTGGAAAATTATTGCCGACTACTGGCGACTAGGCTCATTTTTACAAAATCTGTAAATTTCTAAATTTTATTAATAAAATAATGAAATTTGACTTAATAAATCTAAAACTATACAAAATAATGAATTGTAATAACATTAATTAATTAATTAGCATTAATTCAATAACGAATTCACACAAGCGTGGGCGATAGTTTAAAAAAAACGAAATCCTTAAAGTGCCGACTACTGGTGCACTTACCCAATATCTCCCATACCATTACATCAAATTTAATGAATGATATCTCATTTTAAACACTAATGACGAAAAATAATTAGAAATTGAAAAATTATTATATTCATTGTAAAAATTATATTTTATATAGAACTGCATGGTAATACTGTTGTCATTGTGATTATATGTTTTTGTTCAAGTGTGGTAATACAGAGTCGCTTAATAGTAATGCAGTTCTACTTAATATGTGTTTTTTACTTTTTGGGTAAAGTTTGGTAAATAGAGAGTAAACAATAATTTCTGTCAATAAGAGACAAATTTACATAAAAGTACGGGAACGCAAAAAAGCAAATATTTTACTCATTTACATAAAAATAGGAAAAACACAACTTTATGTCACACACACACACACATATTGAACATGTACTTTCGCAAAAAATAAACGACAATAATTCGGATTATCCATATTAACTAAGAAAAAAAAAATAAAAAACTGTTTCATATATAAATATTGAATTAAATTATACTATAAGCCTTTCATTAAAGGTTTATAAATATTTTTTAATTCAACTTATGAAATTTTTTTAGTTTTCTGTACTTTTCATTTTTCTATTATTTTTTAAACAGCTGATTATTTGTTTACTTGCACAAACTTGCCCGAAGAAAAAGTACGGGCTATTTCGTGCATGAAGATGAAGAATGTTACTCTCTCAAAATTTCTCTCATTTATCAAAATTTTGTGTACGGGAACGTTTTTTGGTAAAATTGGGATCGCGCGGGCGCCCAATGTAGAGTAAAGAAACAGACTTAGTATGTATATATTAAACCCATTCTGGCAATACCGCTATTTACTATAAAAAGCTGTTTTGGCAATACTTTGCAGTAGTTGTTAGATCAAGTGCGATAAACAGTACCGGGATTCAGTAACTTTTAACAATACGATATTCGCAAAAGAAGTCGACAGTTTTTATTGTTTGCAGTAACGATTATGTGATTCACTAAGTACGTTTTATCGACAGTCTACAACTGTAGTTTTCTTTATGTTTAAATTGCAATAATTTAGCAGCACTGTATAAAATTAGTCAGTTTTTGGGTAGAAAGTTAGCAAAGCTATAAACCTCTAGTTTCTTTGGGTATACAAACACACAAAAATGGTTCTCAAACAAACTAGTTAATAGCGTAGGCACATCTCTCTACAAAATTTCAATAAAAAAAATTTACGATTTTCCAACTGAATAAACAGCAAAAAATTTTTTGGCGTTAATTTACGACAACAGCCATCGTAAACAAAAAATAACGAATAGCAATATCGACAATTTTGTTGTTTACTGTTGAAAACAATGCGATTATCGTAAAAATATGTTACTGAATCGCACCACAGGGTCGCTTAATTGCAGAGATCAGGGGCCGAATTACCGCATACGTGAACGAGCAAAATCGTTCGTAATTTTTCTTTTTGAGATTACACCACTCGCTATCGAACAAGTACTATCGAAATTTGAGATGATAGCATACGTTAACGAGGGTATAATCGAGTGCCAGCTGTTTACATTTTACTCGTTTGCTTAAGACTGATCGAAAACATTTTGTGTGCAAAAAACGTATGTGAAAAAAAAAATAAAATAAAATGTAAGTTTATTATAATATTTAAAGTATTATTTAATAATATTATTATTAGATTTATATTTAATAATAATATTATTATTTAATATTTAAATTTTAAAACAATCAAAGAAAATTATAATTGTTTATAATACTAACATCAACAAAATAAATAAAAAACAAAAAGATGTTATGGCGCAGTACATGGTTGATCATCCTAATTTGGCCAAAAATATGTTGCCAAATTGTAGCCAAGAAAAAGCAACGGCCAAAAGCTTATGAGATGAACTTGCTCTTAAGCTGAATTCTTATGGAAGATTTAATTTACTTACGCATTAGACGGCAAGGACATTTGATCGCTTTTATACCTCATTTCTTTTCTGATACGTACTGTGTTATAATCATCTTCAGAATCCGAAGACGATGAGCACAGCGATAAGAGTGTAGTCATTTCTTTTATAATTTTTGGTTTTTAATATATTAAAATTCACTTATTTATTTAGATAACTTAAAAAAATTGGTTTTGTTTTTTTATTATTTTGTATTAAACATATACACACTTTTTGTTCTTTTTAGTGTCATTCACCTGAGAATGATACACATTGTGTAAAAATTTCGATACGTCTGCTATCGAATGCTATAATCCATCCATTCGATACGTGACGAAATTTCATTCGATACGACAGCTTACTCGTTCACGTATGCGGTAATTCGGCCCCAGCATTGAGTCGCTTTTTAGCGATTCATAAGCACTTATAAAATTTTAAATATAAGTGCGTACACGTAGTTAAACTTCAAATACTCTGACTCACTCATACTCACACAACGTTGATTCATTAATGAAGGTTGCAATAAATGAAATGAGTCCAATGTTGACATCAAACTCATACTCACTTGGATTCATAATTTTATAAAAATACTTATGATACTCACAATTGATTCGAGTGACTCCAATCATACGGAGAAACTTTACCGTCGATAGACGTATACAATAAACAAGAAAATTTATATAGTGTATACAAAAATGAACATGCAAATAATAATCACAAATAAGCGAAAAAGTGTAAGTTTATAAGAAATGTTTTAAAGAAGATAAAATAATCCGTAATTATATTTTAATTTTATATAAACAGGTCCTAAAGAAATTCATTACAAAAAAAAATATTTTTAAATTTTTTCTACATTTTACATTGTAAAAACTTATAGTATACTTAAACTACATCTTTATAATCAATATTTTTAAAATAGATTATTGGAACGCATATTGCCCATATTGGGCTCCGACACTAATTTTCTGTTTAATCTCACTCTTGCAATCCATTTCTTTATAACCTGCTTATAAAAATTAAAAAAAAAACAATGAAAAATTGTTTAACTTCTTTAAAATATGTATTTCCTAAAAACATAAACTTTTTCGCTTATGTAAATTCTTACATTTTGAATGTTAATTATAATATATACCATATCTATTTTCTTTTTATTGACGAAAAATAATAAATTACATAGTCAAAAACATAATATTTATTTAACACGATTCATAGTTTAACCCAAAACTTTTTCTTTTGCAGTCGTGTGGTAAATGACGGTGACGGTGTTCATTAATTCATTTATATATGAAGCAATAAAAGTACTTCGAGCTAAAGATCTATTATTCAGTCCTCAACTTATCTAGAGTTTCTATAGAATCTCCCTTAGTTCGTTACTCTGACGAACATCAAAATATTGTGCAATACCAACCTTGACAGTTCTCTATACGATATTTGATAATTACCAAGGTATCTGATCCTTCTTTGCATAAATGCTGCACAGGTGCTCTAATGACTCATTATCTCATCACAGAATCTGCACAAAATACCCGAAAAGGTTTAGTTTTATTTGAATTTCCATTAAATCTGTAGTAACTGGTCAGGACTCCCGTTAAAATCCTCAGGTTGTCCTAAAGAATCTCATGCACGATTCAAATCTCCTTCGATTACAGTTGCCAAGTAGATATTTGGAAAGTCTTAGAACCGTAAACGGTTTGATCGGTTTTTCCAACAAACTTTAAAAATGTTGATCTGATTGTCTTGGTTGTATTAAAAGAAGAACATTTTGGCAATTATAAGTAATAAGTTATTAGGGAGAGATGTTCACCACAATCATGCATACATATATCGTTTCTTTAATTAAAGGCTTTAACCACATATTATTTATTTATTTATTTGGTCAAATAGTTAGCCTATTTCATTAATCATGTCATAGATTTTATTTTAAGGTTTTTCTTTTCCTTCAATATATTGTTCATATTTATGCCCATACTGAATCATGAATTATATAAAAATTATTTAGTCAAAATGAAGAATAATTTCTTTAAAAACCCAAGGTCATTTTACAACTTTATTAATTCAAATAGAAACTCTACGGGATTTCCATCAGTTATGAAATTTTGTAATCAAGAATCTTGTAATGATAATGCTATATGTGATATGTTTGCAGATTTCTTTGCCAGCACCTATTCTGATGCTGTTTACAATGATAAAAATATGTATCCTTATTGTCCTGCTTCCAGTCATTTAATATCTTTTCCTACTCTTAATGATGGTGATATTTTGGTGTACTTGAAGAAACTTAAGATGTCTTTTAGTTCTGGTCCTGATAGCATTCCAAGTGGTATTTTAAATCGTTGTGCGGATCATTCGTCATACCTTTAGGTATCTTGTTTAATGCTTCGATTAAGCATGGATATTTTCCGAAGGATTGGAAAAATTCTTACATTATACCCCTTTATAAATCTGGTAATAAGTCTGATGTTACAAATTATAGAGGTATTGCTAAGCTGAGTGCTATCCCAAAAATATTTGAGAAATTAATAGCTGATTTTTTTGTTCATCATTCTTCATCGTTATTAACACCTTATCAACATGGTTTTAGAAAGGGCTGTTCAACGATAACTAATGTTCTTCAATTAACATCCATGATTAATGCTGCTTTTACTCAGCGAAAGCAAACAGATGTAATTTATACAGATTTTAGCAAAGCATTTGATAGAGTGAATCACAGACTTCTTTTAAAAAAAAATTGGATCTGCTGGGAGTAACCCAAAGAAGCATAAGCTGGCTAAGGTCTTATTTGAGTGGTAGAATGCTGTCTGTACGGGTGAATAATTGTATATCTAAATACTTTTACGTTCCATCTGGTGTTCCTCAAGGTAGCCATCTTGGCCCCCTTCTATTTTCGCCATTTATTAATGATCTTCCTAACGTTATTAATTTCTCTGATATATTAATGTATGCTGACGACGTAAAAATTTTTCTCTCCTATAAAAATTCAAATGAGCATGCTTATCTTCAGAGTGATCTCGACAACTTCTTTTTATGGTGCAAGTATAACATGATGGAGCTGAATATTAAAAAGTGTAAATGCATGCGATTTTCAAGAGGTAATTTTATTGGTATTAATTATTCAATTGGTGGTCATCAATTGGAGTTGGTGGATTCATTTATTGACCTTCGTATATTACTGGATAGAAAATTAAACTTTAATGACCATATTACTATGGCTGTAAATAAGGCTAGATGTGCTCTTGGCTTCATTAAGCGGTGGGCAAAAGAGTTTTCTGATCCGTATATTACTAAACAGCTGTTTGTTTCACTCATCAGACCTATTTTGGAGTATGGTTCAATCATTTGGGATCCCTATTACAACGTTCATAGTGACTTTATCGAATCTGTGCAAAAACAATTCCTGTTGTTCTGTTTGCGTGGACTGGGATGGAACTACATTGATTTGCCTTCATATGCGAGCAGACTGGCATTAATAAAACTTCCTACCCTTCAGAGTCGACGTACTATGTTAAATATATCATTTATGATTAATCTGATCAGTGGGGATATATGTATGCTGTGAATTTCTTTTAAATTCTGTTAAATTCAATATTCCTTGTCGTAATTCACGTTATTATAACCCTATTTATATTCATTTATGTAGATCTAATTACGCTCTTGCTGATCCTTTAACTAGGCTTTGCCGACAATATAATTATTTCTCACATCTTGTTGATTTTTCTTTAAATTCTTGTGCTATAAAACGGAAAATTATTGTGTTTCTTAATACGTAATTGTATCATTTGTATCGTTGAAATTATTTTATTTTTAAGTCAAATTATTGTAATTTAATGTTAATTTTATATGTAATGGTCAGTAAGGATTTTTATCCATTGACTTAAATAAATTAAATAAATAAATTCATAAAAAATAAAATTGGTTTATAGAGTTCTTATTTGACATATTTCTATGGAATAATTGTCAAATAAGCAATTAATAAACCAATTTTGTTTTTTATGAATACGGGCATTAAAGTAGAGTCTGAAATTTCAATCAATCTCAAGATGCTCATGATAGTAAACACTAACCCTTTGTTTTTAATAACTTCAAATATACGGGTTTTCATTGACAGAGAAAGAGAATTGATGTTATCCAACGAAATTTCATTCCAAGCATCCTTAATGGCCTGAATTAGTGACTGCTTGTCATCAAATTGTCTACCTCCTTCATAGACCTTACGAGATAACCAACCCACACATTTTCGATAATGTTTAGATCTGGCGAATAGGGTGGCCAGTCAAGAATATTAACATTTTGGCTTGCAATGTACTCCTTTACTACTCTCGCGTTATGTATAGGGGCATTATCCTGTTGCAATATCCAAGGTATTGGACCAAATAGTTCATTGAACTTCGGAAAAGCCGACTCCATTAACGTTCTATAAACATCGATTTTAGCCCTTTTCGATAGATTTAAAATTTTTTGTTTTGCCATTTTAACTCGTAAATCGACTAAGATGTAATTAATTGCAATAAACAAACGCCCCCAGCAAAAAATCACCGCTTACTTTAAAAATAATACAAAAAAAATAAAGTGCCTTTATTCAAGTGAACCAAAAAAAAAAACACATTTTTAGATTATTTTTATAAATTCCTCAAAAAAAGTTTCCTTAGTTAAGAAACCACCGTTGTCATGATTTTTTTATATCTCAATATGTCTAGCTTCCATTTTTATTTTAAAATTCTGGAATCGGTTAAAAATTGCAAAAGATACCGGCTCCTGAATATGGGATTTTTTGTGGGTTTAAATAAGTGAACCGGAGTGTATGTAGGTTTAAAATATTTCGTTTTAATTAACTATTTTTATAGTTTTTACTCTTAAGATAGAAACTATGTGCTAAAAGTGACTTCCAAAATACTCACTTAAAAAATACATTTCCGAAACAATCTTTTTTATTATTTTGTAAATTTTAAACATACAGATAGTTAAAAAATGTTATTTATTATAAAAAAAGTTTGAATTCCTTCTAGATTTGCTATTATCTTTACTAAAAAATGATGTGCCGACTATAGGAGCATAACATGCCGACGACTGGAAAATTATTGCCGACTACTGGCGACTAGGCTCATTTTTACAAAATCTGTAAATTTCTAAATTTTATTAATAAAATAATGAAATTTGACTTAATAAATCTAAAACTATACAAAATAATGAATTGTAATAACATTAATTAATTAATTAGCATTAATTCAATAACGAATTCACACAAGCGTGGGCGATAGTTTAAAAAAAACGAAATCCTTAAAGTGCCGACTACTGGTGCACTTACCCAATATCTCCCATACCATTACATCAAATTTAATGAATGATATCTCATTTTAAACACTAATGACGAAAAATAATTAGAAATTGAAAAATTATTATATTCATTGTAAAAATTATATTTTATATAGAACTGCATGGTAATACTGTTGTCATTTGATTTTTGTTCAAGTGTGGTAATACAGAGTCGCTTAATAGTAATGCAGTTCTACTTAATATGTGTTTTTTACTTTTTGGGTAAAGTTTGGTAAATAGAGAGTAAACAATAATTTCTGTCAATAAGAGACAAATTTACATAAAAGTACGGGAACGCAAAAAAGCAAATATTTTACTCATTTACATAAAAATAGGAAAAACACAACTTTATGTCACACACACACACATATATTGAACATGTACTTTCGCAAAAAATAAACGACAATAATTCGGATTACCCATATTAACTAAGAAAAAAAAAAATAATAAACTGTTTCATATATAAATATTGAATTAAATTATACTATAAGCCTTTCATTAAAGGTTTATAAATATTTTTTAATTCAACTTCTGAAATTTTTTTAGTTTTCTGTACTTTTCATTTTTCTATTATTTTTTAAACAGCTGATTATTTGTTTACTTGCACAAACTTGCCCGAAGAAAAAGTACGGGCTATTTCGTGCATGAAGAAGAAGAATGTTACTCTCTCAAAATTTCTCTCATTTATCAAAATTTTGTGTACGGGAACGTTTTTTGGTAAAATTGGGATCGCGCGGGCGTCCAATGTAGAGTAAAGAAACAGACTTAGTATGTATATATTAAACCCATTCTGGCAATACCGCTATTTACTATAAAAAGCTGTTTTGGCAATACTTTGCAGTAGTTGTTAGATCAAGTGCGGTAAACAGGGTCGCTTAATTGCAGAGATCAGCATTGAGTCGCTTTTTAGCGATTCATAAGCACTTATAAAATTTTAAATATAAGTGCGTACACGTAGTTAAACTTCAAATACTCTGACTCACTCATACTCACACAACGTTGATTCATTAATGAAGGTTGCAATAAATGAAATGAGTCCAATGTTGACATCAAACTCATACTCACTTGGATTCATAATTTTATAAAAATACTTATGATACTCACAATTGATTCGAGTGACTCCAATCATACGGAGAAACTTTACCGTCGATAGACGTATACAATAAACAAGAAAATTTATATAGTGTATACAAAAATGAACATGCAAATAATAATCACAAATAAGCGAAAAAGTGTAAGTTTATAAGAAATGTTTTAAAGAAGATAAAATAATCCGTAATTATATTTTAATTTTATATAAAGAGGTCCTAAAGAAATTCATTACAAAAAAAAATATTTTTAAATTTTTTCTACATTTTACATTGTAAAAACTTATAGTATACTTAAACTACATCTTTATAATCAATATTTTTAAAATAGATTATTGGAACGCATATTGCCCATATTGGGCTCCGACACTAATTTTCTGTTTAATCTCACTCTTGCAATCCATTTCTTTATAACCTGCTTATAAAAATTAAAAAAAAAAACAATGAAAAATTGTTTAACTTCTTTAAAATATGTATTTCCTAAAAACATAAACTTTTTCGCTTATGTAAATTCTTACATTTTGAATGTTAATTATAATATATACCATATCTATTTTCTTTTTATTGACGAAAAATAATAAATTACATAGTCAAAAACATAATATTTATTTAACACGATTCATAGTTTAACCCAAAACTTTTTCTTTTGCAGTCGTGTGGTAAATGACGGTGACGGTGTTCATTAATTCATTTATATATGAAGCAATAAAAGTACTTCGAGCTAAAGATCTATTATTCAGTCCTCAACTTATCTAGAGTTTCTATAGAATCTCCCTTAGTTCGTTACTCTGACGAACATCAAAATATTGTGCAATACCAACCTTGACAGTTCTCTATACGATATTTGATAATTACCAAGGTATCTGATCCTTCTTTGCATAAATGCTGCACAGGTGCTCTAATGACTCATTATCTCATCACAGAATCTGCACAAAATACCCGAAAAGGTTTAGTTTTATTTGAATTTCCATTAAATCTGTAGTAACTGGTCAGGACTCCCGTTAAAATCCTCAGGTTGTCCTAAAGAATCTCATGCACGATTCAAATCTCCTTCGATTACAGTTGCCAAGTAGATATTTGGAAAGTCTTAGAACCGTAAACGGTTTGATCGGTTTTTCCAACAAACTTTAAAAATGTTGATCTGATTGTCTTGGTTGTATTAAAAGAAGAACATTTTGGCAATTATAAGTAATAAGTTATTAGGGAGAGATGTTCACCACAATCATGCATACATATATCGTTTCTTTAATTAAAGGCTTTAACCACATATTATTTATTTATTTATTTGGTCAAATAGTTAGCCTATTTCATTAATCATGTCATAGATTTTATTTTAAGGTTTTTCTTTTCCTTCAATATATTGTTCATATTTATGCCCATACTGAATCATGAATTATATAAAAATTATTTAGTCAAAATGAAGAATAATTTCTTTAAAAACCCAAGGTCATTTTACAACTTTATTAATTCAAATATAAACTCTACGGGATTTCCATCAGTTATGAAATTTTGTAATCAAGAATCTTGTAATGATAATGCTATATGTGATATGTTTGCAGATTTCTTTGCCAGCACCTATTCTGATGCTGTTTACAATGATAAAAATATGTATCCTTATTGTCCTGCTTCCAGTCATTTAATATCTTTTCCTACTCTTAATGATGGTGATATTTTGGTGTACTTGAAGAAACTTAAGATGTCTTTTAGTTCTGGTCCTGATAGCATTCCAAGTGGTATTTTAAATCGTTGTGCGGATCATTCGTCATACCTTTAGGTATCTTGTTTAATGCTTCGATTAAGCATGGATATTTTCCGAAGGATTGGAAAAATTCTTACATTATACCCCTTTATAAATCTGGTAATAAGTCTGATGTTACAAATTATAGAGGTATTGCTAAGCTGAGTGCTATCCCAAAAATATTTGAGAAATTAATAGCTGATTTTTTTGTTCATCATTCTTCATCGTTATTAACACCTTATCAACATGGTTTTAGAAAGGGCTGTTCAACGATAACTAATGTTCTTCAATTAACATCCATGATTAATGCTGCTTTTACTCAGCGAAAGCAAACAGATGTAATTTATACAGATTTTAGCAAAGCATTTGATAGAGTGAATCACAGACTTCTTTTAAAAAAAATTGGATCTGCTGGGAGTAACCCAAAGAAGCATAAGCTGGCTAAGGTCTTATTTGAGTGGTAGAATGCTGTCTGTACGGGTGAATAATTGTATATCTAAATACTTTTACGTTCCATCTGGTGTTCCTCAAGGTAGCCATCTTGGCCCCCTTCTATTTTCGCCATTTATTAATGATCTTCCTAACGTTATTAATTTCTCTGATATATTAATGTATGCTGACGACGTAAAAATTTTTCTCTCCTATAAAAATTCAAATGAGCATGCTTATCTTCAGAGTGATCTCGACAACTTCTTTTTATGGTGCAAGTATAACATGATGGAGCTGAATATTAAAAAGTGTAAATGCATGCGATTTTCAAGAGGTAATTTTATTGGTATTAATTATTCAATTGGTGGTCATCAATTGGAGTTGGTGGATTCATTTATTGACCTTCGTATATTACTGGATAGAAAATTAAACTTTAATGACCATATTACTATGGCTGTAAATAAGGCTAGATGTGCTCTTGGCTTCATTAAGCGGTGGGCAAAAGAGTTTTCTGATCCGTATATTACTAAACAGCTGTTTGTTTCACTCATCAGACCTATTTTGGAGTATGGTTCAATCATTTGGGATCCCTATTACAACGTTCATAGTGACTTTATCGAATCTGTGCAAAAACAATTCCTGTTGTTCTGTTTGCGTGGACTGGGATGGAACTACATTGATTTGCCTTCATATGCGAGCAGACTGGCATTAATAAAACTTCCTACCCTTCAGAGTCGACGTACTATGTTAAATATATCATTTATGATTAATCTGATCAGTGGGGATATATGTATGCTGTGAATTTCTTTTAAATTCTGTTAAATTCAATATTCCTTGTCGTAATTCACGTTATTATAACCCTATTTATATTCATTTATGTAGATCTAATTACGCTCTTGCTGATCCTTTAACTAGGCTTTGCCGACAATATAATTATTTCTCACATCTTGTTGATTTTTCTTTAAATTCTTGTGCTATAAAACGGAAAATTATTGTGTTTCTTAATACGTAATTGTATCATTTGTATCGTTGAAATTATTTTATTTTTAAGTCAAATTATTGTAATTTAATGTTAATTTTATATGTAATGGTCAGTAAGGATTTTTATCCATTGACTTAAATAAATTAAATAAATAAATTCATAAAAAATAAAATTGGTTTATAGAGTTCTTATTTGACATATTTCTATGGAATAATTGTCAAATAAGCAATTAATAAACCAATTTTGTTTTTTATGAATACGGGCATTAAAGTAGAGTCTGAAATTTCAATCAATCTCAAGATGCTCATGATAGTAAACACTAACCCTTTGTTTTTAATAACTTCAAATATACGGGTTTTCATTGACAGAGAAAGAGAATTGATGTTATCCAACGAAATTTCATTCCAAGCATCCTTAATGGCCTGAATTAGTGACTGCTTGTCATCAAATTGTCTACCTCCTTCATAGACCTTACGAGATAACCAACCCACACATTTTCGATAATGTTTAGATCTGGCGAATAGGGTGGCCAGTCAAGAATATTAACATTTTGGCTTGCAATGTACTCCTTTACTACTCTCGCGTTATGTATAGGGGCATTATCCTGTTGCAATATCCAAGGTATTGGACCAAATAGTTCATTGAACTTCGGAAAAGCCGACTCCATTAACGTTCTATAAACATCGATTTTAGCCCTTTTCGATAGATTTAAAATTTTTTGTTTTGCCATTTTAACTCGTAAATCGACTAAGATGTAATTAATTGCAATAAACAAACGCCCCCAGCAAAAAATCACCGCTTACTTTAAAAATAATACAAAAAAAATAAAGTGCCTTTATTCAAGTGAACCAAAAAAAAAAAACACATTTTTAGATTATTTTTATAAATTCCTCAAAAAAAGTTTCCTTAGTTAAGAAACCACCGTTGTCATGAT
This sequence comes from Metopia argyrocephala, assembly GCA_963576795.1. Classification (NCBI taxonomy): domain Eukaryota; kingdom Metazoa; phylum Arthropoda; class Insecta; order Diptera; family Sarcophagidae; genus Metopia; species Metopia argyrocephala. The sequence goes on from OY756211.1 coordinate 12,771,289, forward strand.
TTTTTTATATCTCAATATGTCTAGCTTCCATTTTTATTTTAAAATTCTGGAATCGGTTAAAAATTGCAAAAGATACCGGCTCCTGAATATGGGATTTTTTGTGGGTTTAAATAAGTGAACCGGAGTGTATGTAGGTTTAAAATATTTCGTTTTAATTAACTATTTTTATAGTTTTTACTCTTAAGATAGAAACTATGTGCTAAAAGTGACTTCCAAAATACTCACTTAAAAAATACATTTCCGAAACAATCTTTTTTATTATTTTGTAAATTTTAAACATACAGATAGTTAAAAAATGTTATTTATTATAAAAAAAGTTCGAATTCCTTCTAGATTTGCTATTATCTTTACTAAAAAATGATGTGCCGACTATAGGAGCATAACATGCCGACGACTGGAAAATTATTGCCGACTACTGGCGACTAGGCTCATTTTTACAAAATCTGTAAATTTCTAAATTTTATTAATAAAATAATGAAATTTGACTTAATAAATCTAAAACTATACAAAATAATGAATTGTAATAACATTAATTAATTAATTAGCATTAATTCAATAACGAATTCACACAAGCGTGGGCGATAGTTTAAAAAAAACGAAATCCTTAAAGTGCCGACTACTGGTGCACTTACCCAATATCTCCCATACCATTACATCAAATTTAATGAATGATATCTCATTTTAAACACTAATGACGAAAAATAATTAGAAATTGAAAAATTATTATATTCATTGTAAAAATTATATTTTATATAGAACTGCATGGTAATACTGTTGTCATTTGATTTTTGTTCAAGTGTGGTAATACAGAGTCGCTTAATAGTAATGCAGTTCTACTTAATATGTGTTTTTTACTTTTTGGGTAAAGTTTGGTAAATAGAGAGTAAACAATAATTTCTGTCAATAAGAGACAAATTTACATAAAAGTACGGGAACGCAAAAAAGCAAATATTTTACTCATTTACATAAAAATAGGAAAAACACAACTTTATGTCACACACACACATATATTGAACATGTACTTTCGCAAAAAATAAACGACAATAATTCGGATTACCCATATTAACTAAGAAAAAAAAAATAATAAACTGTTTCATATATAAATATTGAATTAAATTATACTATAAGCCTTTCATTAAAGGTTTATAAATATTTTTTAATTCAACTTCTGAAATTTTTTTAGTTTTCTGTACTTTTCATTTTTCTATTATTTTTTAAACAGCTGATTATTTGTTTACTTGCACAAACTTGCCCGAAGAAAAAGTACGGGCTATTTCGTGCATGAAGAAGAAGAATGTTACTCTCTCAAAATTTCTCTCATTTATCAAAATTTTGTGTACGGGAACGTTTTTTGGTAAAATTGGGATCGCGCGGGCGTCCAATGTAGAGTAAAGAAACAGACTTAGTATGTATATATTAAACCCATTCTGGCAATACCGCTATTTACTATAAAAAGCTGTTTTGGCAATACTTTGCAGTAGTTGTTAGATCAAGTGCGGTAAACAGGGTCGCTTAATTGCAGAGATCAGCATTGAGTCGCTTTTTAGCGATTCATAAGCACTTATAAAATTTTAAATATAAGTGCGTACACGTAGTTAAACTTCAAATACTCTGACTCACTCATACTCACACAACGTTGATTCATTAATGAAGGTTGCAATAAATGAAATGAGTCCAATGTTGACATCAAACTCATACTCACTTGGATTCATAATTTTATAAAAATACTTATGATACTCACAATTGATTCGAGTGACTCCAATCATACGGAGAAACTTTACCGTTTTAGTCGATAGACGTATACAATAAACAAGAAAATTTATATAGTGTATACAAAAATGAACATGCAAATAATAATCACAAATAAGCGAAAAAGTGTAAGTTTATAAGAAATGTTTTAAAGAAGATAAAATAATCCGTAATTATATTTTAATTTTATATAAACAGGTCCTAAAGAAATTCATTACAAAAAAAAATATTTTTAAATTTTTTCTACATTTTACATTGTAAAAACTTATAGTATACTTAAACTACATCTTTATAATCAATATTTTTAAAATAGATTATTGGAACGCATATTGCCCATATTGGGCTCCGACACTAATTTTCTGTTTAATCTCACTCTTGCAATCCATTTCTTTATAACCTGCTTATAAAAATTAAAAAAAAAAACAATGAAAAATTGTTTAACTTCTTTAAAATATGTATTTCCTAAAAACATAAACTTTTTCGCTTATGTAAATTCTTACATTTTGAATGTTAATTATAATATATACCATATCTATTTTCTTTTTATTGACGAAAAATAATAAATTACATAGTCAAAAACATAGTATTTATTTAACACGATTCATAGTTTAACCCAAAACTTTTTCTTTTGCAGTCGTGTGGTAAATGGTTGGTAGCTAGGAATGTGTTTATAGCATTAATTTACTCTCGTACTAACGCAGTAAGCAGAGCAAACACACAACAGTTTGTAATCGAATCATACGCCCATGTTCTAAAAAACGCTGCGTTTTCAAAACGCATTTCATTTTGAAAACGCATTTGAGCATGTTCTGACAAACACGCGATTTGCTTTTTTTCGATTTTAACACAAATGGAAATATTAACTAAATAAACGCAAATGGCGATGTTTGGCTATGAATATCCATCTTTAAAATTGTTTTTGAACTCCTTTTTAGAGTTTTCTTTGTGAATTAGTACAAATTTGTGTATTCAGTTGATCATAAATAAGTAAGCAATTGAAACAGACAAGTGGTATTAAAAAATCAAATTTTTAAATTATAAATTTTTAATAAAAATTTTAAAAGAAAACGTACAAGATTCCTTTAAATTAAAAGAAATCATATTAAATTTATATATTGTATAATTTAATACAATTGACCAAAACGCTTCAGAGTACATTAGCGATTTGAAATCGCCAAAGTTTTAGCGTTTTCGTTTTGCAGAACACCTACAGTATGTCAATAATGAGTTTGCACATTAAAAATAACCAGCATATATCACAATCTTTTGTAATTTAACGGTACTTTTATTACCAATAATTTATTTTTTTTATATGTATACCAAATTAATAGGTGTTTACAGGGATTGTGTAGAAAAAAAAATTGAATTCAGTTTAAAACAAGAAAGAAATACAACAAAAACAAATTTTTACCTCATCTTACACTGTCAAGAAACTCTTTGCACAAAAATGATTTTTCAATTTTGGCTTTAGTAAAAACATTTAAAATTTAGTTTTAGATTATATTTAAACACTTTCTATGGAAAGCCTTAGCATCTATAGCATACTATAACGATTTTTCATTGAATCTATTCATTTCTTTAGGTCATAATTCTTTGGTATTTTCTGCCACTCTTCTAATACTGCTTTTTTAGTGACTCGTTTTTTCTAAAACACCATAAAATCTCAATGGATTGAGATCGGGACTTTGAGAGCCGGTGTATCGATGACGTATCCGCAGTTATATAACAGCCACATGTGTACCAGGTGTAACTTATTTTTTGCGTCATAATCTTGTTAAAACATAAGTTTTGGTTTGTGGAACCTTTAAGTCCACATTTCTGTGAAATACTAAATAAATGGGATCGCATAATGTCCAAATATTGATGCCCATCCATTGTTGAGTCTATAACAGGAAGATCACCCACTCTTTGACTTGAGATACAGCCACATATCATTATTGACATTTTTCAAATTTTACGGTTGGAATAATGTTTTGCTGTTTTAGAGTTGCTAAGGCTTGCGCCACACCCTAGATGGTCCATCATTGTAGTATAACGTCATTTTCGTTTCGTCATAAAATATCACATTGTTCAAATAATCATTTTTCTGTGAAACCTTAAGAATAACGAATCACTTTTCTATATTTGCTGTTGACAGTAGTGGTTTTTTCCTCGCTGAATATTTATTTATTATCCTAGTCTGACGAAGTGTCTCGTGACGAACAATAACACCAAGCTCTTCCTTTAACTCTGCCGCTAGTGGTCTAGTCGAAATTCAGGAATTTTGAACCACTTTTCTTATAATAAAACGCTCGGCACCTTTGCTTATTATATTTTTTTCGCCCACCTCCTGACATTAATTCCAATCTATTCTGTTTTTCGACTCGATTTATAATGTTGTAAATTGTCCTCGGTAAAACTAAAAACATTGCCGACAACTCAACTGCACTCTTTCCCAGTTGACGATTATAATAAAGCAATGGAATAGTACTATAAGATAATTTTCTTCCCATCATTTTTAAAATTTCAAATATTGTAAATGTAACAGGTGTGTGATACAAAAATACAGTGCAAATTAATGTAAAAAGTGATTTTTATAAAAAATTTACTTAAATTATAACGGTAAATCACCGTTTAGTTGTAAAAACTACAAGTTATTAACTCCCAATTAACATCAAATGAAAGAAATCATTTTTGTGCAAAGAGTTTCTTGACAGTGTAAAATGAGGGAAAAATTTGTTTTTGTTGTATTTTTTTCTTGTTTTAAACTGATTCCAAGATTTTTTTCTACAAGATAACTGTAAACATCTATAAATTTGGTATACATATAAAAAAAATCGAAAACGTCAAATTTAAGCGTTTTGCGATTTTCAGAACATGGGCGATAGTTATTTTTTCTCATCTGTATGCACTGAGTTAAGGAGAGTTGAAGTCAACAACATCATACATATTATTAAATATAAATGCGATGAGTACTTCAAACTTTTGAGATGAGTAGAGTATCCATTACATTAACAAGAGTATGAATGCGTATAAGTACAAGAAATTATGAATCATGATTCGAGTCTACTCACTTTTTTTTTTACTCATTGCTGATCTCTGCTTAATTGTAATGCTGTTCCACATAATATATAAAGTTGTAAAAGCCATTTTGATAATGCCGTTATTGTCATGGTATTGTTTGTTTTATGAAGTGAAGTAATACGGTGTCTTAATATATATTACGATTTCTAATATTTTTATACTTTTAATAAAATGTGTTGAAGTTACTAAAATTTCAATTAATTATTTTCATTTTATATTATTTTCATTATTATATTTATTTTCATAAATACACAGTGTTGTATAAGATTTCAAACCAGTTTTACCTTGTCAATGATTGTATCATGTTATCAGTGTTGCTTTTTTATTTATTTTTAATCAAAATTGGCCATCGTTTCTTTAATGTGTAAATACGTACATATATAAATTATTAAAAAAAAATTTTTTTAATTATTTTATTTAACATATTCACATATTTAACTAAATTTTTTTCAAATTTATTAATTCCAAGTAAATAATTAATTTTAGCAAAAGTTTTTAAACATTTATTGATTTACATTAAAAAGGCGTTTAGTTGTTTTTATAAGATGGTATAATTGCAGCACTAAGAAAACAAACACAAACAAGAAGAACAAAAATAAAAATATTTTAGCAATTTCGTTCTTTTTCTAATAAATTATATAGAGATATATTTTTAACATAATATTTTCAAAGTTATCTAAAATAAATACATATTTTTTGTTTATTTTATTGTAAATAAACGTTGTAAATAATCACGAAACGAAGAGAATGGAACAAAAGTGACAGACAGTTTTCATTACGAATTTATTTTTCATAAGTTGAATAAGAATCGCTATAAATGACGAAGCGAAGTGATAATTTGATGTGAAGTGCAAATGATAAATTTTTTTATCATTTCATTTTTTGACAAATTCAGAATTGACCCCCTGCTCCTTTAACAATATTTCGCATTCATTATTATTTTGTTACTTTATTTTTTTGCAATACTTTTCAACAAATTTCAGCTGAATTTTTTAATGGTATTTAGTTTTTCAATATTGTAATCATTTTTCTTAATTTGAATTCAACGAATAAAGATGAAAATTTAAAAAATTTTTTCCGTTTTATTTTTATTTTTTAAAACAAAACGCTCGGACTCATATGTCGCGTGCACTGTATATTGTTTCGTTTTTACTTTTTAATAAGTTTTATTTCTATAAACCTTTTCTATAGAAATAATTTATTATGTGGATTCTTAATTGCAATAATAAACACTTGATTTGATTGTGTATTTACTAAAGGTCTGCATAAATCTACTTGAATTTTGTAAACAATTGTTCACAACGAAATATTTTTGTGCAAACAACTCACAACTTTTTTTTAAATCTTTCAAACATATACCTACTACAAAACAAGCCAACTCATGTATTATTCTTTCTTATAAAAACAATTTCGTGCAAGCAACTCACAATTTTGTTTAAAATCAACTCAACTCATAGCATGATGGTATGTTTGAGTTCAAGTGTTCGAAGAAATCATGGAATCATTTATTAATGTTGAACCGTCAGAAGTAAGCAACCAAATCATTTGAATTCTTTGCTGATAGTTTGCTACAGTTACTTCGTACAATTAAAAAAAAATCGAAAAAAAATTTTTTTCTTTGTTTTTAAAGGACAATTTTTTTTCACACGCGAACGTCTGCATTCATATTTTTCTTAACAAAATTGTTTCATGACGTTGTTGTTGTAATGCATTCATAAATTTTTTGAATTTTTGACGCTTGCCTGTCGCCAACACACAACACAACAGTTACATAAAAAAAATCCCAAATAGAAGAGTATTGTTGTTGTAAATATTTATTTGAATTTATTTTTTTTTTAAATTTTAATTTTATTATTAGTTAAATTATTTAAGCTTAAGGTCGAATAAATATTTAAGTTATTTATTTTACGATATTTCGCTACTTCCTTGCGTAGCATCATCAGGAATATATATAGTATATATATTAATAATATTATTTTAGTTAAAACTAAATTATTTTATAGAAATATACAAATAAATAAAAAAATATTAATATTTTTATTAATTTAAGTCAATATTCTATCACCTTTTTTCTATTATACATACATATGTATGTATAAACAGCATAATATATGCATATCTTTACCAGAGTACCAAATCGTTCACTCACTTTTCACTTATGAGTGGACGTGTGCATTTAGTTTTTATTTTTTTTTTTCTTCTCACACATGTTTGAAAAAACAGATATTTTGATTTGCTCTTTTTCATGTATGAAAAAACAGAAAATATTTTGCTTTGCTCTTTTTCATGTATGAAAAAACAGAAAATATTTTGCTTTGCTCTTTTTCATGTGTGAATATTGTTTTTTTATTTTTTGGACGCATATTCACTTATGAATAATTACAATTTTGACGAATACTCTTTTAGTGAATGTCCACACTCGGCGAGGCGAGTCGGCAACTTTTGTAGTTTGTGAACGATTACGGTGAGGGGAATAAAAGAAGAAAAATACTTGCCCGTTCTCGGCGATTCTTTATATTCCCTCATTCGTTTTTTTCTTTGTAGTTGATTATTTGACATTTCCTTTCATAATTTTTTTTCGCTTTTTGGTGTACACGCCTTTTTCGTACAATCGCAGCGTTCGTTTTTCTTATGTTTTTTCTTTTTAATAAGTGCAGCGTTGCCAGTTTATGTGTAATTACACAAAAATGGAAGAGAACACTTTTTCTTTAAATATTTTGAGATCATAAATTTTTTATATAACTTTGTCTCATCATTATTTCAATTAAATTATTTATAATAAAGTAATTCAATTCTTAATGTTTTTAAGCAGCCCATAATATTGGTCACCATACAATTTCATTTCATAGAAATCAAAGATTATTCAATACCAGAAACAATATGAATCTTATGATAGTGTTGCGTTGATTAGGGACTATGTTGATGTTATTGTGCCGATGTGTGTGTGTGCGGTATTTTGTTTACAAATTGTGGTGCATGTAGAAGTTTTATTATTTATGCCAATTAAAATCAGGGTCAAATTATTTAATAAAACACTTTTTTAAACTATTGTATTTATTTGTTTTTTTATTAAGTTTTATTGTTTTAAAATAGAAAGTACAGTTTTAATTTCTAAAATTCGCTCTCCTTGCTGATGAGGATCGCTTTACAAGTTTTCTACGACTAAACTAGAATAATATTTCAAGAAACGGAATGAAGAAAAAGAAGTTATAAAGAATGTAATTAATAGGCAATAAGAATAAGTATGTAAGTAATAAGAATAAGAATAAAGAATATGAATGATAAATACAAAATATATGTATGAATGAGTCGACTAGTTAAATAACTACTTTAACTACCCTCTCTCTTTAAAACCAATCGTCCTCGATGGTTTCCAATAATAAAATTAATTAAATTTACAAAAAAGAATAATTATAAATTTAAGTTTAGACTTTACATTTAAATCAAGTATAAGAAGTAATCAGGAATTTTATAAATAACAAAATTTTAAATTTTACCGTAAGTTATCCTTATGAACAAGTCGATTGTCAATCAGAACACAACCACCCATGTCTCTCTGAACAACTTTCTCTACATAACGTCTACTAAATTTATTTCCCAGTCTTCGGTTAGTTCTCACAAATACCCTGTCACCTGGAGAAAATTTCCTCGTTATCCTGTGTGCATTGTGATAATTCAAGTTCCTCGCCTGAGCTATATTTAGTTTCCTCCTTATGGTAACCCTTAGCTCTTTAGAAATGCAGTGAAGAATATCAATAGGTCTTAGTCCAGTTACAGAATGAATCGTTTGATTATATTTTGACACAGCAATAAGAATCAATTCCCTTGAATCGACATACTTTCCCTCTACCTTCAAACACCTTGCGATCTCGGCCAAAGTACTGTGAAAGCGTTCGACCTGGCCATTGCTTGTGCTATGCGCAGGTGGAACTGTATAAATTTTAACACCAAAATGGCTTGCAAGAATATGTTTTATTGTTTCAGAATTAAAGCTTTCTCATTGTCACATACCACAGTTTTAGCTTTCGGGAAAAAATTCATTATTGACAATAATGGAATCTTGATGTCCATTATTGATCGAGAATCGATAGGGAAAACGATGGCAAATTTGCTAAATTTATCAATACAAGTAACAAAATGTAATTTATCAGTAGAAAAAACGTCAAGGTGTAAAATTTCACCTGGATTTTCAGGTATAGGGGATTTACCAATTAGAGCCTGTTTCGGACGCCTAACATACTTTGCTTCTTTACAAGTTCTGCAGCTTAAAGCTATCTCTTCTAATTTTTTTTCGAATACCTGGAAAATAGTATTCTCTAAGAATTTGATTCAGATTCTCACGAATATTGCGATGTGCTCTGTTATGTTCATTAATTACGATTTCAAGCTGATCGTCAGGATCGTGAACATCTATAACCATATTTTTACTAAAGACGAACTTAACAGACGGAAAGCTTTTAATAATGGCATTCTGGACTTGTCCTAGCGTGCAGTGATCGGAATGAATGCAGTTTACAACAGTTGGATTAACAACCTTTTTCAGCAGCCCTACGATAGCCTTTACTTTATCAAAATAAACGAAGTTTCTTACTTGATTAATAAATACAGTCCTAGAAAGAACACTTGATTTCGATGCCTCGATGAGGAGAAGTTGATTTTTAAAACAATTAACTGGGTTTACAACAGACCTGATAATTTCTGTAGAAGATTCTTCGCTATGTACTGTTGAAATATTCGATGTCTCCGATGCTGTTAATGTGTCAGAATCAATTACTGCTTCAGACGCAGACAAAGTATCAGAACTAAATGTAGCGCTCAGACTCATTCTGTCATTTTCTGCGTAATGCATATATTGGCGGGATAAAGCGTCTGCTACTATATTGTCTTTGCCTGGTTTATAGTGAAACTTCGGTGAAAATTCTTCAATAAAAGCCCTCCATCTTCTAATTTTTATATTAGGATTTTTTTCTGATAGAGAAAATGAGAGTGGCTGATGATCTGTGTAGATATTTACGTTTTTCGCACCATATAGGTAATTTCTTAGTTTCTGAAGTGACCACACTATAGCTAATAGTTCACGTTCGTTGGTTGAGTAGTTTTCCTCCGTTGTAGATAGAGTTCGTGAGATCATTGTCACAGGTTTTCCATTTTGTGTTAATACAGCACCGATTGCATTAGAAGACGCGTCAGTAGTAAGTTCAAACGGCTCATTAAAGTTGGGATGAAGCAATAAGACGTCCTCAGATGCCAAGATATCTTTTATTTTCTGAAATGCTAAAAGAGCTTCCTCGTCAAGGCAAATTTTAACATTACGAGAACACCTTGCTGGCACGTTACCATTTTCTCCGCGAAGGTATCTTGTAAGCGGTTTTGTAATGAGTGCATAGTCCTTAATGAACCGGCGGTAATAGCCTGTCAACCCTAGAAATGACCTTAGGGCGCGCAGTGTCTCAGGGGCCTGGTAACTTAAAATATCATCAACCTTTTCAGGACAAGTCTTAATACCTTCTTTAGAAACAACGAAACCTAAAAACTCGACAGAACTTTTAAAAAATCTTGATTTTTCACTTGAAACTCTCATATTGGATTTGTACAGTTTTTAAAGAATTCTATCGACGTCAGCTATATGCTCTTCAGCGGATGACGAAAAGATGATAATGTCATCGATATAAACATGACAAGTCTTTCCAATCTCTTCTCGCAAAATATCGTCTATCGTACGTTGAAAAATACTAGGGCCGTTTTTCAAACCGAACGGAAGTCGGCAAAACTCAAATTTTCCGTTATTAACGCAGAAGGCTGTCTTTTCCCTGTCATTCTCTGCTAAGTTAATTTGGTGAAACCCAGATTTTAAATCAAGCGTTGTAAAGTAAGCAGATTTTCCTAAGTTCGATAAAATGACTGATGTATCAGGTATTGGGTATCGGTCGCTTGTAGTTTTCGAATTTAACTTTCTAAAGTCAATTACAAGTCTTTTTCTTGGCCTACCTGATTCATCTAAACTTTTCTTATCAACTATCCATATGGGATTATTATATGGAGAGCGAGAAGGCCTTATTATGCCATTTTTCAACAAATCTGCTATCTCCCTATTCACGAAATCATTCATGGCTAGAGGATATGGGTACGATTTCGAATAGATTGGCTCCTCGTCCTCAGTTCTAATGGTTGCAACAACTTTGGTGACAAAAGGAAGGGATTCTATTGGATCAGCAAAAACTTTCCTGTTTATTTCAAGCATACTATTAAAATTTTCGATTAAATTAGCTGATGCGTCACACGTTTCAGAGTTGACAAAATTATGGACTGCATTACAGCAAAGAAAAGACAGTTTCTCTTCGCCATTTTTATTCTTCAACATTCCTGGTTTGCAGTCAATTTGTGCATTTATTTGATTCAGGAGATCAAAGCCAACTATTCCGTCAAATGTTGTCAAATCCGGTAATATAAAAAAGTTAGATGTTCTTCCCAATAAATATATAAAACATTTTGAAACAATTTTTGAATTTCCATTGACTGATTTAACTAAAAAAGGCTTTTCAAGTTGCTTAACTGATTTTAGAAAGTCGAGATTTTTAATATAATTCTTTGATGTGCCGGTGTCGATTAATATCTTTAACGTCCTTCCCCCGACCGACCTTTCTATGTATGGCAGGAGGGACCTAGTTCTAAAAAATTAATCTCGTCTTGTATATTGTGTTCAACAACTTCGAGCTGTTGGTCGTAAGGTTGCTCGGGTGGAATATTGTCAAAACTATTGCCAGGAGATTCACTATAATCGCATTCTATGTCGTTTTCTATAGGGAAGTATTGATTTAAATGATTAACTCTTTGTGCTTTCGAAATATTTTGCCGCAAACTATCAGGTGGTCATTTTTGGTGTTGCTGGCTCCATCGAATACTATCAACCTCCATTGGTTCTACGATTTGTCTATTGTTAAAGTTGCCTGGTTGGTTACTTCTACTAGCTGTAGCGTTCTGATTCCATCTGGGGAAAGTGTTGCCGAATCTATTGCCGTATCTATTGATATTTATATTTTGATGTTGTGGTGGTTTAAATCTACTGTTACCAGAGAATACATTTTGTTGACTTGGCCGATTATAAAACTGAGGTTAATGAACAGGTTGATAATTCGGGGAATTGTATATGAAATGTTGGTTAGAATTATTCCAAAAAGTTGTTGCAAAATTATACCTTGTCCGATTTGTCTCAAATTCCTGAGCCAAGGCGAGAGCAGAAGGCATGTCTGGTGGATTACACGAAAACAAAACATCTGACATTGGACGTTGCAAGCCAGAAATAAACACACGTAATGCATTTTCCCTATATTTCTGACCAAGGGACTCAATTAACGCCGAATTACCCTCATTTGTCATCACTACCTTGTTTAATATCAATGCTAATTTTTTCTCCACTGCATCATAGAATTCTATAATTCCCCTAGAGCCTTGCTTTAATGTCGACAATTCTTGCTCAAGCGTAAATAGAGATCTTTTATCCCCAAAGGAAAAATCCAGCCTAGATAAGATTGCCCTAAAATTCAAGACAGTGTTGTATGAACTGAGTACCGCATCGGCTGCCCCCACAACTTTATTTCTAATAATTCCTACAGCCTGGTAGTATGTGGAACTGCCCTCATAAGGTTCGTATAACTTGTGTGCAGTTATCGCTGCCTGACGCCAAGATATGTACCTATCAGCCTCCCCACTGAATTCTGGAATAGTTTTCACTATATCTAAAGATTCGCTACACCTTATTCCCACTCTAACAGCTATTGGCTTATACTCTTCAACCTGAACTGGATTCTCTAAGACAGCCAATCTCCTAGTTAAGTCGTCAACCGTACTTTGAAAACTTTGACGTGCCTGCTCAGTTGCCTGACTTAAGGCAGTACTAAGCAATGCCTGCACTGTATTCGCATCCATATCTTGGGATCCCGAGGAGGTAGTTTCCGTTCTAATTCTTATATTCTGTAAACCGAAATCAAACTCCCTACGTTCATAAGGATATAATGATATAATTCCGATACTTTTTACACATACAATTTAAGAGAAATAGATTTATAGAATCTTTCTATTTTAGGATCTTTCCAATTTATTATTGAAAATTTAAATCAAAATAAATCAAAGTTGAAGTTAAATTTAATTACCTTAAAGTACATAAATTTAAATATAGTGTGAAAATTGAATAATGTTTGAAAAAAAGAAAAATAATACTTTTAAAGAAATCAATACTAATCCTCTCAAATAAGTTTAAAACAAAATTAGAAATTTTTCCCTTTAACTATTTCTAATTTGGTGTTCAAATCTTATGATATTAAAAATAATTTATATATATGTTAGAAGAATATTTCCAATTAAATTTGATTTTTAAAATTGAAGTTTAATTTAATTATTTACAAATACATAAGTTTAGATTTAGCTTTAAAATTTAATATAGAATCTTTTCATTTCCCGATCCCTTCAATTTATTCTAAAAAATTGAAATCAAAATATATTAAATTTGAAGTTTAATTTAATTACTTTCAAGTAAATAAATTTAGATACAGTTTGGAAATTGAATAATGTGTGTAAAAAAAGAAAAATAATACTTCTAACAAAATAATAAGTTTAAAATAATATTCAAATTTTATGATATTAGAAATAATTTATATCGTTGGTCTCAGGTAGAAAGGCCCTAACTCAAATAATTTAAAATTTACAGGAGGCGGTAAAAATACAACAGATACTGTAATTATTAATATATAACTTTTTATTAACTGCTGTACAATTGCTTGTAATAACGTTATTTTTAATAATATTGTAAACATTCTTTGTGAGGAGCGGAATATTTCTAAAATGCATTGGATTTACTGAAAAAAAGTAAGTTTTGAAAAAATGCGAGTTAGGGCCTTTCTACCTGAGACCAACGATATGTTACAAGAATATTTCTAATTAAATTGAATAGTTGTGTTTTTTTTTTCAAATAAACTTAAAGTTAGGTATAATTTTATTATCGGCTCACTTATTCTCCAATGATTGCTGTGTACCCTCATACGGCTTTTTGTCTTCATTTAAATTTCATTCAAGTTTTTGTTCGGTGTCATTCCCAGTTTTTTACTTTGCCTTTTAATTCCTTAGTTTTTTAAGTCTTAAGTTTTATATTATCGGTGTTTACAAGTAATTCAATTTATTCTCATTTTTGTTTTAAGATCACTTTATTTGAATATTATTTATTACTTCATTATTATCTTTTTCGTTTTCAACAACGAATTTTAATTATAGTTGTTGTTGGTCTTTACTTTTTGTTCACAAAATATGTGCGTATGTTGTTCAGTGTATGTAATTTTTTTAATATTGTAAACAACCGTTGCTCCTTATTATTTTTTATATTGTTTGCTTTTTGAATTTGTCGTACTTTTTTTTTTACTAAATATGTGTGAATGTAATTTTATGTATTAATTTTTTTTTACGATTTGAAAAAAACCGTTGCTTCTTACTATTTTTTATATTACTTGCTTTTTAATTTGTCATACCTATAATAAAATATTTTCCTTTGTCACTTTCTATTATTTTATTTTTGCTTTTAACAGAATTTTATTTGGATCAATAGTTGTTGGGCTTTACTTTTTTTTCACTAAATATGTGTGTATGTTGTTCAGTGTATGTAATTTTATGTAATTTTTTTAATATTCTAAAGAACCGTTGCTCCTTATTATTTTTTATATTGTTTGCTTTTTGAATTTGTCGTACTTTTTTTCACTAAATATGTGTGAATGTAATTTTATGTATTAATTTTTTTTACGTTTTGAAAAAAAAACCGTTGTTTCTTATTATTTTTTATATTACTTGCTTTTTTCACACTTTTTAATATTTTGTTTTTGTTTTTAAAAATTTGGATTTTATTTGAATCAATAGTTGTTGTTGTTCTTTAAGTTCTATTATTCAGTAAATGTTCTTTTTTTTTTAATAATATGTTGTATGTTGTTCAATATATGTAATGTAAATTTTAACTGTTCTAAATAATTAATTTATGGATGAAACCAATAACATCACTATAATTTATTTTTCAATTATTAAGCTCTGTTCAGACGGTTGTTAGATCTACCAATATTGTCAGAGCTGGCAATATGCTGACAATAACCTTACAATGAAAAATTGTCAGCACTAAATAAATTGTCTGTTTACACGATTGTAATAAAATTGTTAGAAAACTTACAATTTAATTGTCAGACAATTTTCTGACAATAACTGTTTCTGACAACGTTTGCAGAAAAAAAATTGTCAGTTCACACGGTAGTCAGATTTTTTGTGTAGTAAAAATGTTCAACTTAATTAACAGACTAAACTTATTGTAAAATGTGTGTGAGAGAATTCGGAAATTGTGATATAAGTACATATTTTATTAATTAAATTTAAATATACATATAAATTATGGATGTTTTTTTTTTCTGACAATGATGCCGTTGTCAGGTGTTAATATTCTCGCATCTGACAATGCCTGACAATGATATGACAATAACAAAGAAATGCGTTTACACGGTTGCCAGATGTCTGGCAATATTGTCAGTTTCTGTTCTGACAATGTTTTATCTAGCAATGTTGAAACAGAAAAATTGTAAGTTCACATGATTGTAAGAAAATTTCTGTACATTTTTCTAACAATATTGTCAGATCTGACAACCGTCTGTACATAGCTTTATTATTTTTTTTTAAATCAATATAATTTTCTTTTTTGAGCCTCTGTGGGCCCCACGTTGGGCGCCAATTAAAATCAGGGTCAAATTATTTAATAAAACACTTTTTTAAACTATTGTATTTATTTGTTTTTTTATTAAGTTTTATTGTTTTAAAATAGAAAGTACAGTTTTAATTTCTAAAATTCGCTCTCCTTGCTGATGAGGATCGCTTTACAAGTTTTCTACGACTAAACTAGAATAATATTTCAAGAAACGGAATGAAGAAAAAGAAGTTATAAAGAATGTAATTAATAGGCAATAAGAATAAGTATGTAAGTAATAAGAATAAGAATAAAGAATATGAATGATAAATACAAAATATATGTATGAATGAGTCGACTAGTTAAATAACTACTTTAACTTGCCTGTTTGAGGTTTTATTTTCCAGCTATGAATGTGTTGCAGAGCTTTTGTTTTTATGCATGTTTTTTTTAACATTATTTAATTTAATTTTATTTATTATAAATTTATTTGTTTCCCAAAATTCTTATTTCTTAAAAAAATTGTTTACATGTGAAATTTGCTCTGACAGTTCAAAATATGTATGACTTTATATATTGAACCTCCCTGGTTTTCAGTAGCCAATGTACAAGGGTTGCTGTGTCGTATAAATAATTCAATTAAAATATATATTCAGCTTGTACAGTGGGTATTGGAAAGATAGAGAAGGTAGTGCAGATAAGTTGTTGCCAAATTTATAATGTATTAAGTATATAGGCAGGTACATAAGGCTTTGGCAAAATGTTAATCCGGTATTTTAAAAACAGTTGGGTAAGAGCAGTTATAAGAAAAACAAATTAATAAGCAAGCAAAAGTGGAAATAATAATTTACTTGTTCAGATAATATTTTTTTATGGTAATTTGTGAATCCTGGACAGCTTTGGTATAAAGTATTTTTGATAAGAAGTGTACATAGTGAAGAAAATATATAAGTAAAGTGGGCAAAAAAACTAAGAAACGTAAGTGAAATAAAATGAGGAAAATTAAATAATGATAGTATCTAAGTATATGTATATATTTTTTTATATTTAGCTGGAGGTTGGTGTTTCCAAAGACATCTGTAGATCGGACGGATGTCGAATTATCTGAAAAAGAAAGAAAAAAATAATTAGTATTTGAAGAGTGAACGACAGGATAAGAAACTCCCTTAAAATAACTGCCACCTCCAGGTAATAAGTTTAAGTCATAAGATTATAATTTTATGTCCATACTGGCTGCATCCAGGGTTTGAAAGCCAGAAGAGATAGTAATATCCTGTAAAAAAAAGAAAAATTTAAAGATATTTTTTATTGCGGAAGGAGAAAGAAATAATATATACCATCACTAAAAGATAATTAGCTTAACATTTTAATTGGGAACAAAATACAATTAAAACACGGAGGAAGAGTAAAGTATCTCCGCAACAGTCATTGTCGTCAAGATAGAGTTTTTTTTTCATTTATATGCAAATAGTGAAATTTTTAAATTTAGCTATAATTAGTAATTTATATTTAAGTTCTTTTTTTTATATTTGGTGTTTAGATTTAAGTTTAACTCAAGATTTGTTTTTTTTTATTAGTGTTTGTTTTTTTTTTTTTTTTGTACCTGGAAATCTACTATTTTTTTCTTATATATATAAACCGAGTATTATTCGAAATTTAATTTGCCCAAAATAAGACCAATCAGTGAACGTTCAACAAAAAGTAACCAGGTCCTAAGTAGAATAATCCGCGCATTTGAAAAATATATCCTGGTTAAGAGAGCTCTTTTAGTCGGCGTGAAATAGCGGTCAATATTAAGATTAGAGTTAAATAAGGACATTGGGGATGTTTTGTTAAGTTTTACTTTTGAGCTTGGTATTGACGGGCACATTTTTTAGATAAATAACCCGGTATATATATCTATAGGGAACTCTGAGAAAAAAAAATAACAATTTTCTTTTCTATATACAAAACTTTTTTTTTGTGGTTTACTGGATTACTGTATTCAAATTTTTTTGTGTATTTTAACCATCTAAACTTTTTATAATTTTTTTTTTTATTTTATCATTATTATAAATTTTTTTTAGCATTTAATTTTTCTTAATTATTACATTATTCACGTTTATTATAATTTCTTTTTGTTTTTTTTATATGTTTGATAATTTGTTTTTATATATATTTTTTTTATATAAAATAAATTAATGTGAATGTTTAATAAAATAATGTGTTGGTAAGAGTTATTTTGTGCGGGTTAAGAAAGATGTCGAGGTGAGTGGAGTCTAGTGCGTGATGATAGTGGGGGTCATGAATTATGGATGGATGGAATGGTATACATCATGACTCAGGATGGGAGGGCAAAATGTGGAGGTGTTGACAGCTAAACCTCACCCAAAAATGGTCCACCGGTGTATTTGTTTTTATTTTCGTTTTGTGTATATTCTTTTGTTGTTTAGTAACAGATTTTTTTTTGCACTTCATTTTGTTTATTGGTGCTTGTCCCTTGTCTGTGGTGATGGGATGAAACCTGACCCCTGTTGTAAACCGTTGAGCTAAGCTGGGGTGATCCCCACAGACAACGTATCGGGCATGTAACAATAATGGCGCCCAAACGAAAGTCAATAACAGAAATATAAAATTTTCTGTTATGAGATAAATATTACGCTTATATGTCATCTAAATATGCGTAACAATAGTTATGGTACAGAAAATAGTTCAAATGTCGCACCCCGTTTTATGATATGTTTTCAATGATGTGAATCTCAGGATACCGGAAGGAGACATGGGTCTTATTTCGTGATCATCGGCGAAGAAAAAATTGTAAAATTGAATGGGCGATATACATACGAAATATGAGAATGATAAGGGAAACAAGACCCTACGTTAAAATTTGTGATTGTAAATTTTTACTGTGAGGGAATGTTTGTTTGTCTTTGTTCAATATTCATAAGTAAATACAGCAGTTTTTATTTATTGTAATGTTCGTTAAAGTAGTGATTGGAGAATGTCGGTTCTGAATACAGGTTCAGAGCTTTGTTGTTTATTGTCCATGTCAACTATCCTTGTTTTTTGTATATTTGTCTTAAAATAAGTGTAACGAATTCTTTTTTATTTAAATTTTTTTTTAAATACATGGAGCATTTTTGAGTCCTTAAAAAGAAGGCACAGGAATAATTTTAATACCACGCATTAAGCTCACTCGACTCAATCTATACCCGCAATTTTATGTATGAGAATAAAATTTTGTGGATTATTTTTGTTTTTTTTATTGAAACGATTATTTGAGAGCGTAATTATCAACCCAATAGGGATTATTTTTTTTATATATGGTAGTAAATTGTCTGGTTATTTGTGTTTGAGTATATTTATATAATAAAGTTCTTTTTTTTTAGGGTAAACGAAGTTGTGTTTGTTTTTATATATACATATACGATTTTTTTATTTTTTTTATTTTATTTTTTTTTCGTTTGCTTTGTAAATAATTGTATACTATTTGATTTTTGAATTTGATTGTGGTACGGCGTGAGGGAGATTGTGAATGCCTGATAATAAAGTGAAGCTGAAGAGACAAAGAGCACGAAACGTATCCTTTGACCTGAATAGATCCTCACCACAAGTTAAGGAAAAATACGCAAAAAGTAATCAGCAGGGTAGAATGCCACGTCCGATGGAGAGTAATATTATCGATATGTCTGAGACAATAAAGACGGGTAAAAGTACAGGTGCTATTCCAAAAACCCGTGAGAAAGTAGACGAACAAATGGATTATAAAGAAGAACTACCGCCTGCAGTAAAACAAATGGTGATGGAAAGTGTAGAAGACATGCGCCGAGAATTACACCATTCAATAAGGGATATAGTAAATGAGAATGTGAATATGCAATTGAATAGAGTACACCAAAGCATAGCTCTTTTGAATGAAACTATCCGGGGCCTTTCAATCGGTAATCAAGTCAGACAAAATGCATCCTTACCTGTAGAAAATGTGGCTGATGAAAGACATGGCAATCCTGAGGTCCGTCAAAATCCTGCTAGTCATGGAACAGCTAACCCACAACGTGTCGTCCCACCTAGAGAACCAAATCCACCAGTGGCGATGAATGTAAATCCATTGCAATACTATGGTAATAGAGCAAGAGTTGAAAGGTTTGGATTGAAATTTAATGGCAATGAAACTCACCTTTCAGTAGAATCCTTTGTGTTTCGATTAGAACACTGTCAGCGACAATATCAAATACCGTGGCGTGAGATATTGGATGATTTTCACCTGTTAGTAGGCGGACAAGCCCTTGATTGGTACTGGCTGCATGTGGAAACCACCCAAGTGACCAGTTGGGAGAGTCTGCGTCACGCGTTGTTAAGTAGATTTAAAACATATCGTACTAATCTGGATATTATGCACGAGCTAGTTGAGAGAAGACAGAAAATAGGAGAGATGATTTTTTTATCACATAAATGTATTAAGATCTAAATTAGAACAACCAATATCAGAATATGAGATGATAAAACTGGCAAAAAAGAACTTACGCGAGAGTATTGGTCGAATAATATACCCTATACCTGTTTCATCGCTAGAACAGCTGCGAATTAAATTCGTCGAAGCAGAGAGAAACTTTTCGAAAAGGAGGACAGGAATGGACCCTCAAATAAGATTAGAAGAAGCTTGGATGAAATAGAATTAGACCCTAGCCCAGAACAAATATTCGAAGTTAATGAAGTTAACAAAGAAGTGAAATGTTGGAACTGTCAAGAAGTCGGCCATGGTTTTATTGAATGTCCATCTGAACAGCGAGCAATATTTTGCTACAAATGCGGAAAGCCTGAGGTAATAACTCCTAAATGCCCTCACTGTAATACCCGGGGAAACAACAGACGGGGCGTGATAGCGACGTGGGATTCACGTCCTGCAAAACAGACCCCAAAAATTTAAATGCACAAAAATATATCACCAGCTACGCGAATATTCGACATTATCTTCCAGCAGATGTAAGGCAGAGTAACTATGCAGAAGTCAAACAGAGAATTTTCAGAGAGGATGAGAACCAGTATACTGATAAAATATTAAAAGAAAACAACACCTTAAAGCATAGTGAGAAAAACGAATCAAATGGAGTCAAGGAAATGAATAAAAAGTATCAGCAAATATTGAAAAGAAGAGACGATTATGCAAAGAGAAAGCAGAAAAGAAAAATGATAGCTGAGTCAATAAAAAGAAATACCACAACAGATCCGAGGCCCTACGCCAACATAACAATCGCAGGTGAAAACCATAAAGCGCTTTTAGACTCAGGTGCATCGGTGAGCGTACTTGGTAAGAATTGCCGAGAAAACGTTAATAAATGGCACGCAGATGTATTAGAACAATATGCATATGTACACACAGCCGCCGGAAAACCATGTAGAGTATTAGCAAAGAATATAAATCATATAGAATGTGCATCATGTACAAGTAAAATTTCTTATGGCGGGTCGTAATGTTAAAACCCGCAAAAAGAATTGTTACTCTCTTACTTAGCAAAGAGAATTCGTTTATTCTCTTACTTTGCACACACAACATCACAGTGTATAAGACGATAGCCACAACAAAATTTTTACTTCGTGTCTTTTTTTTTGCTTAAATACAGAAACGGTTTCATGCTAACAACAATATTCACATACAATACAATTTATGTGTGTGTGTGTCTTATTCATTGTGAGCTGTTTTCGTTTTTTAAATTTTAAAACTTAGAGAATAATGTTGTTAGTTCAAATATTTTTGTGTATTAAAGAATACAGTGCTCCGATACGACTATGTAAGCTAGTGTAGGGCAAAGCATATGTAATTTGTAGTTGCGCGACGGAAAATACATTAATCTACATCGACTATATAGCGCCCTATTTAATATCGTTATAAAAGTGTAGTTAAAATATGTTTTATTATTATTATTATTTATTTAAGATCAACAAGTATTCTTATGTTTATTTGAAATAAAAGGGTAACTAAACCAAAAAATGTAATTCCAAAAATATTAAAAAAAAACAAATATATATTCATTAATGACAAATTTTCGAATGATAAATTGATGATTTTTCAATTATAAGAAAATTGAAAAAATTTTATTTTTAATTTATGTATGTTTAAAATATATAACTGTATGTATATATTCATTTTTAGAAGAAAAGATACTTAACTTTTTTATGTTAAGAATAAATAATAAATAAATAATAATCAAAATTAAAATTATTTCTTAGTTTTTACTTTGAAGCATCAAAAAGTATATTTTGAGGATTTTCATTTCCATAAAAAGGCTAATAAGGTTACTTTTTTAAAAATTATTTATTGGATAGAATATCTATTTTTGGAACTTCCTTTTTCTGTATTCCAAGAGCAATGCTTTCGAAGGAGCAGCAAATCCAATACCTCTATTCTGTGTTGAGAACAAGTGTTGGCAAACCACTCTGGGGTGATTCGTTTACATGACTCAATAATAAAAGATTTTATACCAATTTTTTGAGGTTCAGATTTAAAGACATTATGAAATATTAAAATATGTTTTTTGCTTGCATCCATTTAGCTATCATTCTAAATTATTTTACTTCCCAAAATGGTTTATCTGCAGATTCTCTAAGTGAAATTGTTACAGTAAATGTAAATATTTTAAAAAGCATTGGTATTAATGTTTATGCCATTATATGTGATGAAGGCTCGACTAACCGAAAATCCTTTTCCAATCTTAAAGTATCTGCTAAAAAACCGTTTTTTGAATTAAGCGATCAAAATGGTTTTTGCCTTTATGATTTCCCACACTCAATTAAATCTTTGCGGAATGGGTGGCTGAAATGTGACATAAAAACCCCGGATGGGACGGCAAGCTTTCAGGTAATTAGGGAATTGTAAGAAATGGAAGCAAATGCAAAAACAAAAATGTGCCCAAAACTAACACGGCAACATATGTTTCCTAACACTTTTGAAAAATGTTTGTAGTATTTGCCACACAAATTTTCAGCAGGCTTGTTTCTGCTGCTATTAAAACAACGTCTGAAACCACAAAATTTAAGACATGTTCCGCAGAATTGGCTTTATCAACAGCTCAGTTTATGGAAAAAATGACAAAATTTTTGATTGTCTTAATAGTGGCTCCCTTTATCGAGATAATTGCTACAGATCTGCAATTCAGATTAACAATGAAGTATATTAATATATTCAGTTCTTTTTAGAATATTTAAAAAAGGTGGAGTTTGTAGGTCAAAACAAGCGTATTTTCTTTTCAAATAAAATGAAACTCACCCTAAATTCAATTCTTATGTTAACAAATGAAATTTTAAGGGAAGGTGGTGATTTATATTTCTTAATGGCAAAGTCCCTCAATCAAGACAAATTAGAACACTTTTTCTGTCTTTAAATCTGAACCGCGAAAAATTGTTACAAAATCTTTTATTATTGAGTCATGTAAACGAATGACCCCAGAGTGGTTTGCCGACACTTGTTCTCAACACAGAATAGAGGTATTGGACTTTCTATTATTGGTTCTCCTTCGGAAACACTGCTCTTGGACTACAGAAAAAGGAAGTTCCAAAAACAGAAAATTAGATATTTTATCCAATAAATAATCTTTAAAAAAATATTAACTTTATTAGCCTTTTTATGGAGATGAAAATCCTCAAAATATACATACTTTTTGATGCTTTGAAGTATAAAGTAAGAAATAATTTTAATCTTGATTATTATTTATTTATTATTTATTTTTAACATAAAAAAATTAAAGTGTTTTTTCTTTTAAAAATGTATATATACGTACACTAGCTGTCCGGCAAACGTTGTTTTGCCATATAAATTTGCTCTAGGAAACATTTTTTTATTTCAAATATATTTGATAATCTTCACCGAACTGCAAAAGTCAACCTTGATATGAGCAATCAATGTCTGCGTTACTTATAATTTTGTACTTCAGTTTGATAGTTGGCTATAAGGAGAAATATCCCCTGTATTGTCCCCTCTGAGTACCACTTAATAAACAAAAAACCTCAACCATATGTGTTCTACGGTACACAGATATATATTATCTAAAAATTTCATCAACGTCGGTACGTTATTTAGGTGAGGCATAAATTTCCCCTTGGGGCGGGTACCTTTACATTTAGGGGTATAAAAAATAGGTGTGAAAATTTACATTTGTTAATCTAAAGTTTTGTAATTTAATAATAAATAAAATTTAATCAAAATTAGTTTGTTGGTTGGGGATAGGAAAAAGTAGCCCTTGCACCGCCCCCTCTGAGTATTTAAAAAAAAACGTAAATCATATATGCTGATCTATCTAGCTTAAAATTTCAACGAAGTCAGTACGTTATTTAGGTGAGGCATAAATTTTCCCTTGGGGCGGGTCAGTTTAGCATTTACGGGTATGAAAAATAGATGTTAGCCGATTCTCAGACCTACCCGATATGCACACAAAATTTCATGAAAATCGGTCGAGTAACTTAGGAGGAGTTTGGCAACAAACACCGCGACATGAGAATTTTATATATTAGAAGAAAGATATATATAATTCATACATACATATATAAATTAAAAATAATAATAGAATTTTCTTATAAATAATTGAAAAATCATCAATTTATCATTCGAAAATTTGTCATTAATGAATATATACTTGTTTTTTTATATTTTTGGAATTACATTTTTTGGTTTAGTTAACCTTTTATTTCAAATAAATATAAAATCAATTGTTGAGCTTAAATAAATAATAATAATAAAATATATTTCTAACTACACTTTTATTACGATATTAAATAGGGCGCTATATATTCGATGTAGATTAATGTATTTTCCTTCGCGCAACTACAAATTAAATATGCTTTGCCCTACACTAGCTTACATAGTCGTATCGGAGCACTGTATTCTTTAATACACAAAAATATTTGAACCAACAACATTACTCTCTAAGTTTTAAAATTTAAAAAACGAAAACAGCTCACAATGAATAAGAAACACAAACACATAAATTGTATTGTATGTGAATATTGTTGTTAGCATGATACCGTTTCTGTACTTAAGCAAAAAAAAAACACGAAGTAAAAAATTTGTTGTGGCTATCGTCTTATACACTGTGATGTTGTGTGTGCAAAAATTTTGTTGTGGCTATCTTGCTGTGTGATGTTCTTGTTATAGTTGTTGGAATTTCGTCACTGTATGTACTGTGGCTGAACGAAAAAACCTAAACAACAATGCAAAAGAAATAAAACACACATTAGCACAGTGCATACACTGTGACATTAGTTTCTCTTTCGTTTCTCTTGTTTTGTTACGCTCTTTTCTTTTGTTTTGCCTTTTGCCCTTCCTTCCCGCGTCTGTAAAAATGTTGACAAAATATTTGGATAAGTGTTGAGATGCGCATTCTATATGATTTATATTCTTTGGTATTAGGCAGAACAACACTAGAAATAGAGTACAAAGGTGAAAAGAAAAAAATAACGTTTTATTTATGCCCTGATTTATTGCAACATATTTATCTTGGACTCGATTTTTGGCGAGAATATAATATTGCTCCCGATATATTACCAAATGAAGAAATTAGTACTGATCTGATAGAGAAAGTAAGTTGTCCCAACCCTGACAAAGAAATTCAGATGCATGATTTAAATGATGAACAACAGAAAAGATTAAGCGAAGTCATAGCAAAATTTCCGGCATATGAAACACATGGCTTAGGTTGCACGCATTTAGAAAAACACAGCATTACTTTAGTAGAGGGAACAAACCCAATAAAGGATAAACACTATCCAATATCCCCGGCAATGCAGGCCATAGTATATGAAGAAATTGATAAGATGTTAAGTTTGAATGTAATAGAGGAGAGCGAAAGCCCTTGGAATAATCGGACAACAATTGTAAGAAAACCAGAAAAAAATAGATTTTGTTTAGACGCCAGAAAGCTTAACGCAGTGACGGTAAAGGACGCGTACCTTCTACAAAATATCGATGGTATTTTAAGTCGCATCGATCAGACCCACTACATAAGCAGTGTGGACTTAAAATACGCCTTTTGGCAGATCGAGTTGAAGGAGGAGTCAAGGCCATTAACAGCGTTTACGGTTCCTGGGCGTCCGTTATACCAGTTTAGGGTGATGCCGTTCGGGCTATGCAACGCTGCACAGCGTTAGCGGCAAAGTTAAGGTCTAACGTTTTTGTGTATCTCGATGATTTGCTGATCATATCGGATTCCTTTACGAGCCATTTGAAAGTACTGGAGCAAGTAGCTGAATGTACGAGACGTGCAAACTTGACCATTGGCTTAAGTAAGTCAAAATTTTGTTTTAAGGAATTACGGTATTTAGGGTTTATTATTGGTGGTGGAGTACTCAAAACCGATCCTGAAAAGGTGGCTGCAATTCATCGGATAAACATACCCAGATCACCAAGAGAGGTGAGGAGCTTTTTAGGCACCGCAGGATGGTACCGACGTTTTGTAAAAGATTTCGCATCCTTATCGGCACCGTTAACCGACACTTTAAAAAAAGGTAAAAAGTTCAAAATGACCCCAGAGGCAATTGAAGCTTTTGAGACACTTAAACAAGCCCTTACAACTACTCCGGTTCTAAAACACCCAGATTTTACAAGAAGTTTTTATGTGCAGTGTGATGCATCGCAATATGGCGTGGGAGCGGTTTTGTTCCAGAAGAATGAGCATGGCGACGAGAATCCAATAGCCTTTTATTCTCAGAATTTTAATTCTTGTCAAAAAAATTACTCTGTAACTGAGAAAGAGTGCCTAGCGGCAGTACTAGTAGTGAAGCGTTTTAGGCCGTATATCGAAATGATGAATTTCACCATAATAACTGACCATGCTAGCCTGAAATGGCTAATGTCATTAAAAAATTTGAGCGGACGATTGGCCAGATGGTCATTGCAGCTTCAGGCCTATAACTTTTCTGTTGAACACCGAAAAGGATCTGAAAATGTGGTGGCAGACACGTTGTCAAGGATGGCGTGTGAAATGAATGAATTAACCCATGATGATTTTTTCGACTTTGAAACAAACGAATTTGAAAGCCCTGAATACATTGAAATAGCAACCCAAGTAAAGGAGAACAGCGATAAACTACCTGATTTAAAAGATGACGCGGGTAAGGTTTACAAGAAAACACCTCGCCATCAAGTGGATGAATTCGGCGAAGCCTCCTGGAAGTTGTGGGTACCTCAACAGCTGACTCAAATTTTAATAGAAAAGGCGCATGACGCAGACACATCTGCACATGGTGGCCTGTATAAGACGTTGAGTGCATTAAAGCGTTTATATTACTGGCCCAAAATGACCATCCAGGTGCGTAATTATATAGCCAAATGTCAAATTTGTAAAGAATGCAAATCATCAAACCAAACCCTTAGGCCTGAAATAGGAACGGAGGTCAGGACGGATAGACCTTTCCAGAAAATTTATATAGACTTCCTGGGCAAATACCCGAGTCCTAAAATGGGTAACGCATACATTTTTGTGGTTCTGGATCACTTTACTAAATTCACGTTCATTAAGGCTATGAAAGCAGCAACAGCTAAAAACGTCGTAGAATTTCTAGTAAGGGAAGTTTTCAACAAGTTTGGGGTCCCTGAAGTAATTCACAGCGATAACGGTCAGCAATTCTTGTCTCATAGCTTTAAAGAAATGATTGAAACATATAAAATAACTCATTTAAAAACTGCCGTGCATTCACCGCAATCAAACGCGTCTGAACGGGTGAATCAATCTATACTTAACGCCATAAGGTCCCATCTACAAAATGATCAACGTGATTGGGACATGTACTTGGACGAGATTGAATGTGCATTACGAACGACGTTGCATTCAACCATTGGTACTACACCTTTTTTCGCACTATATGGATTCCATTGGTTCTCAACTTGAGCCGATTATAAGTTTGCTCGAAAATTAAAATCTATGACTGACCATGAGTTTAAATGTTTGAATAGAAATGACCAACTCGAAATAATGCGAGAGAAAATACAAAAAAATATTCATGAGGCACACGTGAGAAGCGCAAAAAGGTACAATGAAAGGGCTCGTGTCACTAAATTTAATCCTGGTCAAGAAGTTTATCGGAGAAACTTTGCATTATCTGACTTTAAGAACAATATAAATGCTAAATTCTGCCGAAAATTTCTTAAAAGTCGAATAGTCCAACCTATAGGAAACAATATGTACGATTTAGAGGACGCGAGGGGTAATGCAATAGGAATCTATCATGCAAAAGATATTAAGGTATAAATGTGAGGAATGCAAGCTGTGATAAATTTTCGATTAAGTGCAATATTAGACTAGAAACGCAATATATTTTTAAGTCAATGTTCATTATCGTCCACATATGAGAATATGCAATATAGGGTTAAAATGTGATATGTGAGAGTCTATGCAATGTCCGGATATATCGTTTTGAGTAGTAGTGCCTGCTGTGGAATGTTAAGGTTGATCACAATGTCAGCGTATTTTAAATTTACAAATCATGCAGACAGCTATAAGTTTGAAATGCACTTACCGGTAATACATTTCATATATTATTTTCTTTTCTATTTTTTTGCCCGGCTTTAAGTCTCAGGGCATGGGTGTTCCCGACGTTGTGTCCAAGGGGACAAGCACAAATTGGATCACACGCACACCAGTCCTACTTCGAAGTCTGTGTAGCCCTGGAGTTTTGTTGCGTTGATTTGGGACTATGTTGATGTTATTGTGCCGATGTGTGTGTGTGCGGTATTTTGTTTACAAATTGTGGTGCATGTAGAAGTTTTATTATTTATGCCTGTTTGAGGTTTTATTTTCCAGCTATGAATGTGTTGCAGAGCTTTTGTTTTTATGCATGTTTTTTTTAACATTATTTAATTTAATTTTATTTATTATAAATTTATTTGTTTCCCAAAATTCTTATTTCTTAAAAAAATGTTTACATGTGAAATTTGCTCTGACAGTTCAAAATATGTATGACTTTATATATTGAACCTCCCTGGTTTTTAGTAGCCAATGTACAAGGGTTGCTGTGTCGTATAAATAATTCAATTAAAATATATATTCAGCTTGTACAGTGGGTATTGGAAAGATAGAGAAGGTAGTGCAGATAAGTTGTTGCCAAATTTATAATGTATTAAGTATATAGGCAGGTACATAAGGCTTTGGCAAAATGTTAATCCGGTATTTAAAAACAGTTGGGTAAGAGCAGTTATAAGAAAAACAAATTAATAAGCAAGCAAAAGTGGAAATAATAATTTACTTGTTCAGATAATATTTTTTTATGGTAATTTGTGAATCCTGGACAGCTTTGGTATAAAGTATTTTTGATAAGAAGTGTACATAGTGAAGAAAATATATAAGTAAAGTGGGCAAAAAAACTAAGAAACGTAAGTGAAATAAAATGAGGAAAATTAAATAATGATAGTATCTAAGTATATGTATATATTTTTTTATATTTAGCTGGAGGTTGGTGTTTCCAAAGACATCTGTAGATCGGACGGATGTCGAATTATCTGAAAAAGAAAGAAAAAAATAATTAGTATTTGAAGAGTGAACGACAGGATAAGAAACTCCCTTAAAATAACTGCCACCTCCAGGTAATAAGTTTAAGTCATAAGATTATAATTTTATGTCCATACTGGCTGCATCCAGGGTTTGAAAGCCAGAAGAGATAGTAATATCCTGTAAAAAAAAAAAGAAAAATTTAAAGATATTTTTTATTGCGGAAGGAGAAAGAAATAATATATACCATCAATAAAAGATAATTAGCTTAACATTTTAATTGGGAACAAAATACAATTAAAACACGGAGGAAGAGTAAAGTATCTCCGCAACAGTCATTGTCGTCAAGATAGAGTTTTTTTTTTTCATTTATATGCAAATAGTGAAATTTTTAAATTTAGCTATAATTAGTAATTTATATTTAAGTTCTTTTTTTTATATTTGGTGTTTAGATTTAAGTTTAACTCAAGATTTGTTTTTTTTTATTAGTGTTTGTTTTTTTTTTTTTTTTTGTACCTGGAAATCTACTATTTTTTTCTTATATATATAAACCGAGTATTATTCGAAATTTAATTTGCCCAAAATAAGACCAATCAGTGAACGTTCAACAAAAAGTAACCAGGTCCTAAGTAGAAAAATCCGCGCATTTGAAAAATATATCCTGGTTAAGAGAGCTCTTTTAGTCGGCGTGAAATAGCGGTCAATATTAAGATTAGAGTTAAATAAGGACATTGGGGATGTTTTATTAAGTTTTACTTTTGAGCTTGGTATTGACGGGCACATTTTTTAGATAAATAACCCGGTATATATATCTATAGGGAACTCTGAGAAAAAAAATAACAATTTTCTTTTCTATATACAAAACTTTTTTTTTGTGGTTTACTGGATTAGTGTATTCAAATTTTTTTGTGTATTTTAACCAGAGTAAGTAAAAACGCAGCGCAGCGCCGCTCTTTTGGCTCTTTTTTGCTCTTTACGCAAAGAGCAGAGCAAACTTTTTGTTGCTCTTGCTCTGCGCAATTTTTTTTGCTCTGCGCATTACAAGCGCTGCGCATAGAAGGCGCATTTGAATTTTGAGCTTTCTTGCGCCACTCTTTTTGTTTGCGCAATGCGCAAAAGAGCCAAAAGAGTGCGCAAATGCGCATTGCTCATTTACTGTGGTGTAAAACACCTTTAAAGTCAGTAATTTTAATATGAAAAAAGAAGAAATAATTAAATGTAAATAGAACTTAAGGTGTTTGAGGCTCTAGGTTCGAGCCCCGGGAAAGTTCTGATCAATATTTTTATAATTTAATTTTTGTTTCGTCAGAAACGCTTTATTTAAGATCAAAGTTAACGGCAATGAATATTTTTGGTAATTAAAGAAGAAATGATGTCCGTGAAGGAATAGTACACTAGCCAAACTGAACAATTGTTTTCGACTCCAGCTA
The DNA here is from genome assembly GCA_963576795.1 of Metopia argyrocephala. Taxonomy (NCBI): domain Eukaryota; kingdom Metazoa; phylum Arthropoda; class Insecta; order Diptera; family Sarcophagidae; genus Metopia; species Metopia argyrocephala. The sequence goes on from OY756211.1 coordinate 12,801,681, forward strand.
CGGTAGTCTCATCAGAGTTCTTTGTGTCCTGTGCATATTCAAGACCAAACATCAACTATTTAACTCACACTTTTTTGGAAATCGCATACTGAAATTATATTCTTTCACACGTATGTACATACACTTGTATGAGTTAGTCGAAGTAAAGTCACACAACAGTTTTTATCATATTCTCCTTTTCTTACCATCATTGCTGTTCTTGTAATTGTCATCTTATTTGGATGAAACAGAATTACAATTTTTATTTTGTTTTTGCCCTCTTATTCCATTTAATCCACATTAGTCGGCATCGACGACATGCACGACTGTAGCCGTGGTGGTTAGAGTGCAGCGCTAGAAGCAAGCGCATTATAACTTAAGGTGTTTGAGGCTCTAGGTTCGAGCCCCGGGAAAGTTCTGATCAATATTTTTATAATTTAATTTTTGTTTCGTCAGAAACGCTTTATTTAAGATCAAAGTTAACGGCAATGAATATTTTTGGTAATTAAAGAAGAAATGATGTCCGTGAAGGAATAGTACACTAGCCAAACTGAACAATTGTTTTCGACTCCAGCTACGGTAGTCTCATCAGAGTTCTTTGTGTCCTGTGCATATTCAAGACCAAACATCAACTATTTAACTCACACTTTTTTGGAAATCGCATACTGAAATTATATTCTTTCACACGTATGTACATACACTTGTATGAGTTAGTCGAAGTAAAGTCACACAACAGTTTTTATCGAATTTATATTAGTATTTGCATATACTTTAGAGTAAAATAATAAAACAATTTTTTCTTTCTTATACATATTAAACTGGGGCCTTATCCTGTATTTCTCTTAAGATAAAATGGTTAAATTTTGGGTTTTTGAAACAGGCTGGGCATTAGAATATATAAAATTAAAAAGTGTAGAGGTAATAGGCATGAAGTTTTTAAATTACAATAAGCGTTCAAGAATTCTATTCGTAGCCAAAAAGTCCTAAATCGCACATAAATTAGTACAGCAAAATTTTTTCTGAAAATTACACGCGAATATATGCATTCAAATTTTTTCTAAGTATACATACAGTCAAGAATGAGTGAAAAAAATTTTATTTTCTTCATGCAAATAAACGAGTATCATAAATCTGTTTTTTTTTTTTTCTTAAAAACATTCGCGAATGTCCCCATTCATCTTTTTTTAAGTATATTTATGATGTAAATTTCCATCAGTAATACTGTATAGTCATTTTCTGTAACGCAATGATTGGCTGCACATAAAAATTTTATCGAATGCAAATTACAAAAATTTGTTGCTGACATGACACTGTAGATATAAAAAGCGCATGCGCAATGCGCTACTCTTTTTGCTCAATGTGCAGAGCAAAGCGCCAAATAAAAAATTTAAATGCGCATAGCGCAAAGAGCAGCGCTTACAAAAAAAGAGCAAGAGCCAAAAGAGCCAACAACTGCTCTTTTTTATTGGCTCCGCTCTTTGCGCATGCGCAATTTTTCGAGGCGCAAGAAAAGAGTGCGCAATGCGCAATGAGCAAAAGAGTGAGCAAATTCTTACTCTGATTTTAACCATCTAAACTTTTTATGATTTTTTTTTTATTTTATCATTATTATAAATTTTTTTTTAGCATTTAATTTTTCTTAATTATTACATTATTCACGTTTATTATAATTTCTTTTTGTTTTTTTTTATATGTTTGATAATTTGTTTTTATATATATTTTTTTTATATAAAATAAATTAATGTGAATGTTTAATAAAATAATGTGTTGGTAAGAGTTATTTTGTGCGGGTTAAGAAAGATGTCGAGGTGAGTGGAGTCTAGTGCGTGATGATAGTGGGGGTCATGAATTATGGATGGATGGAATGGTATACATCATTACTCAGGATGGGAGGGCAAAATGTGGAGGTGTTGACAGCTAAACCTCACCCAAAAATGGTCCACCGGTGTATTTGTTTTTATTTTCGTTTTGTGTATATTCTTTTGTTGTTTAGTAACAGATTTTTTTTGCACTTCATTTTGTTTATTGGTGCTTGTCCCTTGTCTGTGATGATGGGATGAAACCTGACCCCTGTTGTAAACCGTTGAGCTAAGCTGGGGTGATCCCCACAGACAACGTATCGGGCATGTAACAATAGCAAGATGTCGGTTAGAAACTACGAAGCAACGCGTTCAATATATGGATAGTATGAAATTTAATAATCTCCCTCAAGATATTAAAAATATAAAAAGAATTTCAATTTTCAAGAAAAGGATAAAGGAATATTTGCTTCAAGACTTAGAAACTCTTTTCATATGATTTACAGCAATCGTATACAATATCCTATAAATTAATAATTAAATTTTGTGTGTATATATTACTATTTTGTAAATTATATAAATATATAGAATTAAATATCTTAAAATAAAATATTTGGGGTATTCAAATGCTCGTTTTAAAGTCATATATCATAAAACGAAAAAATATGATTGCTGTAAACAACCCGTCATAGTTTAGTATATTATTTTTAATTTTATTATTTTGTTATTTTTCAATTTATGACAAAATAGTAAACATAGGTTGAAAAGTATTATTGTTTTATGACTTTTTTATTCAAAGACCAACAACAAATTTTTTAAACTATTTTAAAATTGTATGGTATTATGACAATATGACTTGATAGGACCCCGTTTGAATATCCCAATTATATATTGTACATGTGTAATTCAAAGCTGTAAATATTTTACTAGCTCGCCTTAATAATGACTATGTGATGCTGAGGCAATCAAAATTTGATATGCTAATAATATAAAGGAATGAATAATAATAATAAAAAAAACAAAAACAAAAAAATTCTTTACGCATTAATAGTAAAACATTTAAATATTTTCAAGCTGACTATCAAAATTTATACCAATTTTAAAATATATCCACTTGTGAGCTAAAGCAAACATTTTAGGAAATTATTAAACTATAAGTAAATTGTCTTTCAGTGGGGACAATATGCTTTTTTAAATATTAAGAATCATAATGAAATGTAAATTCTTCTGCCCGTATGCAAAAAAATTAAAATAGATTTTAATTCAAAATTCTAATGGAAAATAAAGACTGCAAATTTACTTTGTTATTTTGTATATGACTGTTAAACTGCTGAATGTCTAATCGACACATAATACGTGGATACATAATCAAACTGTTAAAAGACATTCATTTTGTATCTGAAAAGGTATTTGGTTAAAATATGCTATCATTATAAGAGAAGGGAAGAGAAACATTATTATTTTTCATTAATAGAAAATTTAATTGTGTAGCATTACATTAAAAGAAAATATTTTGTTTATATCAACTGATTTTCATTATTTGCAGCTTATTTTATATGTAACATACCTTAATTTTAGGATAAATTATAAAAATATAAAATATGTCTTATCCTCTAAACTTCTTCAAAATTTAAGCGGTGCTCCCGAACTATTTCAAGTACTAGTTCTCATTAGCACTAGTATTCAACTATAAATACTTTAATATTGTTTTGGGCTGTTCCAATAGCTCTAGTAATAACTTTAAGGCTTTGTCTCCTACAGGGAAATTTATAAATACACTAATATTTATTCATATATTAAAATGATATACAAAAATAAAAAGCATTATATTCTATGTATGAAATATATTTCAGGCAATCTATAAAATTTTGTGTAATTTGTAAGTATTTCTGCGGCAACACGGCATAAATGTCAAATTATAAGAAAAACAAGCAAAAGAAAACACAAAAATTGCTGAACAACAACAAAAAGTTGGGCAACTAAACTCTTCGAGTGTGGACACGAAGACAAGTTTAAAAGAGAATTGTTGAAGAATTGACCAACTCTTCTCGCCGAGTGTGGACATAGACTTATGAGCATATTCATTTATGAAAACTTACAATTTTGACAAATACTCTTTTATGAGCATGAATATTTTTTTCACACACTTACTCGCTCATGTATACTCGCTTTGCTTTTCAAGTGACAAATTCAAATTTACAATTGTACGTATGTATGTATATACAACAACAATACTCTTCTATTTGGGATTTTTTTATGTAATTGTTGTATTGTGTGTTCACGACAGGCAGGCGTCAAAAATTAAAAAAAATTTTGAATGCATTACAACAACAACGTCATGCTTAGTCTATGTCCACACTCGGAGAGAAGAGTCGGCAACTTTTGAGTTTGTGGACGATTTCGGTGAGGGGAATAAAAGAAGAAAAATACTTGCCCGTTCTCGGCGATTCTTTATATTCCCTCATTCGTTTTTGTCTTTGTAGTTGATTATTTGACATTTCCTTTCATATTTTTTTTCGCTTTTTGGTGTACGCGTCTTTTTCATACAATCGCAGCGTTCGTTTTTCTTGTGTTTTTTCTTTTTCATAAGTGCAGCGTTGCCAGTTTGTGTGTAATTACACAAAAATGGAAGAGAACAATTTTTCTTTAACTATTTTTGGGCCATAAATTTTTTATGTGATTTTGTTTCACCATTATTTCAATCAAATTATTTATAATAATTTAATTCAATTCTTTATGTTTTTAAGTTAACCCATAATATTGGTCACCATACAATTTCATTTCATAGAAATCAAACATTATTCAATAACAGAAACAATATCAATCTTATGATACGAATAGAAACTACGAAGCAACGCATTGAATATATGGATAGTATGGAATTTAATAATCTCCCTCAAGATATTAAAACTATACAAAGAATTTAAATTTTCACGAAAAGAATAAAGGAATATTTGCTTCACGATTTAGAAACTCTTCTCATATGACTTACAGCAATCGTATAGAATATCCTATAAATTAATAATTAAATTTTGTGTGTATACCTATATTACTTTTTTTTACTTTTATTTCTCTTCTTTCTTTGTAAATTATATACATATATAGAATTAAACCTTTAGATGAATATCTTAAAATAAAATATTTGGGGGATTCCAATGGTCGTTTTAAAGTCATATATCATAAAACAATAAAACGGCAAAATATGATTGCTGTAAACAACCCGTCATAGTTTAGTATAATAAAAAAAAAATTCTTTACGCATTAATTGTAAAACATTTAAATATTTTCAAGGTGACTTTTTCAAAATTTATACCAATTTTAAAATATGTCCACTGGTGAGCTAAAGCAAACATTTTTGGAAATTATTAAACTATAAGTAAATTGCCTTTCAGTGGGGACAACGTGCTTTTTTAAGTATTAAGAATCATAATGAAACGTAAATTCTTCTGCCCGTATGCAAAAAAATTAAAATAGATTTTAATTCAAAATTCAAATGGAAAATAAAGACAGCAAATGTATATGACCGTTAAACTGGGGGGTGCGTGGTATAGTGGTTAGAGCGCTCGCACAAAAACTCAAAGGTCCCAGGTTCGAATCCCAGAAGAGGTGAAAAATGAAAAAGTTAGTTTGCGGTTTTTTCAAAATTATAATTAAAAATAAGAAGCCCCCCCCCTCCAGGAAGACCATCTACAAAGAAACCGCTCCCCGACATTCCACTCTATTCCACCTTAACCAATGTCAACAAAAAACGAATGATCAGGGAAATAAAAGCGCCACCTATTGGGAAGTAGCAAATAACAGCTTTACCTACCTAGCGAAGGCACACTCACCACACAATTAACATGCAACGATGAGACAATTGCTATCGATCATACAAGGGTGAAGGTATAGCACTGGCCTTTGAATGATCAATTCACAGCAATTTGTCTCATTCCTAAGGCGCTTAATAATAATATAATTAATTGTAATATATGTACTGTCCTTTCTAAAATTCCAATACAATGCACAGCATTTAGTAGGGGTTTTCCCCTGAGTATTGGTCTCAAAATAAAAAAAAAAAAAAACTGCTGAATGTCTAATCGACACATAATAGGTGAATACAAAATCTAGCTGTTAAAAGACAAGGGAAGAGAAACATTTTTATTTTTCATTAATAGAAAATTTAATTGTGTAGCATAACGATATTACATTAAAAGAAAATATGTTGTTTATATAAACCGATTTTCATTATTTGCAGCTTATTTTATATCTAACATACCTTAATTTTAAGATAAAATATGTCTAATCTTATAAACTTCTTCAAAATTTAAGCGGTGCTCCCGAACTACTTCAAGTACTAGTCCTCATTAGCACTAGTATTCAACTATAAATACTTTAATATTGTTTTGGGCTGTTCCAATAGCTCTAGTAATAACTTTAAGGCTTTGTCTTCTACAGGGAAATTTATAAATACACAAATATTTATTCACATATTAAAATAATTACAAAAATAAAAAGCATTATATTCTATGTATGAAATATATTTTGGGCAATCTATAAAATTTTGTGTAATTTGTAAGTATTTCTGTGGCAACACGGCATAAATGTCAAATTGTAAGAAAAAGCAAGCAAAAGAAAACACAAAAATTGCTGAACAACAACAAAAAGTTGGGCAACTAAACTCTTCGAGTGTGGACACGAAGACAAGTTTAAAAGAGAATTGATGAAAAATTGCCCGACTCTTCTCTCCGAGTGTGGACATAGACTTAGAAAAATATGAACGTTCGCGTGTGAAAATAAATTTGTGCTGCTCTTTTATGTGCATGAAGAAGATAAAAAAATTTCTTTACTCTTCATATATGGACGCTTAGAAAAAAATGAATGCACACGTTCGCGTGTGGTTTTAAGAAAATAAATTTTGCTGCTCGTTCATGTGCGTGAAGAAAATAAAAATTTTTAAAAATCGCATTCTTGATAATATTCATAAATGTTAGTTTTTGAGTATTCATAAATGGAAAAATTTGAACTCTGCAGCCTAATTCTGTAATTCTCTTAGCTAAAGCTTACGCTAAAATGCTAAAACGCTAAAATAAATTTACCGCAAATATTTTAGCAAAGTCTCTCAATTTGTATTCTGGAAGTCTAACAGCTTAGCCAAAATATAAGTTTTTCGCCGTAGCTTATTTGCTATCACTATACTATTCTCTTCTCTCATTGTTATTTCTTATTAGAGTTGCCTATGTTTAAAATTTTTTTTTCTCTAAATTGATTTTTATTTTTTTTTTTTTTGTAATATATTTTGGATTCAAACGTGAATTTTTAATGATATTTTTAAAATATTTATCTAAATTGTATTATAGTTTTGCAACATGCATATGCATATGTATATATACATAAATGATATTTAAAAATATAATCTATGTGAGGCATTTCGCCACTACAAGTGTGAATTTTTTTATTTGTTGGAAGATGGTAACACTACAAAGAATTTATTTATATTTTAAGAAAATCGAAAGACCGTTAAATTAATAAATATTGTAAAGTCTTCTTACGGTTCCATTAGAGCAAGATGGAGTGGAATCATTAAATTCTGATGTTAAAGAAAGATTTGCTGTAAGTTCTGCGTCTCTCTACACAATAAAAAAATGTATTTATTCAAAAATTAATAAAACAAATTTGGTAAAAACCTACCAGAGGTTCGCCGACTTCTGCTTGTCCCACCAAAGATTCCTTCCTCATGATGGCAATTATGCGATCATCCATTTCAGTTAACTTTAAATTTTGAGGGCCATTTATGCCACTTCACTCTAAAGAGCTTTTATGCTCTTGGAACTTTTGTTTTGCCTTGCTTCTGTTAAATGAAAAAAATTGGAATAAAATGCTTAAACTAAAAGTTTTGTACTATAACTTACCGCATATTTGTCCAAGTACTCTTCCAATCCTCTCCACTTATAAATGCACCTCCCAATAAGTTAAGCTTCTCGGCTAAATGCTCCTATTGCTCAGCAAGGCTTTTTGCTCCTGTTGAATTTACAAATCTAAAAAAAAATTAATATATTTACGTAAAAGAAATTATTATTATTATTTTTTAACTGTCATGTGCACATTTTCTATGATCCTTCAAATACTGAATAAGCATGTTTTTTTTGCTCTTTTGTCACCCTTTTAGTTGTGTCTTCCATTATTCTGCAAAAGTTAAAAAATATATAATATAATAATAATATATAATAAAGGGCAAAAAACAAAATAAATTTGTAATTCTGTTTCATCCAAATAAGATGACAATTACAAGAACAGCAATGATGGTAAGAAAAGGAGAATATGATATAAACTGTTGTGTGATTTTACTTCGACTAACTCATACAAATGTATGTACATACAGTAATAATTTCAGTATGCGATTTCCAAAAAAAAGTGTGAGTTAAATAGTTGATGTTTGGACTTGAATATGCACAGGACACAAAGAACTCTGATGAGACTACCGTAGCTGGAGTCGAAAACAATTGTTCAGTTTGGCTAGTGTACTATTCCTTCACGGACATCATTTCTTCTTTAATTACCAAAAAATAACATTGCAGTTAAATTTGATCTAATTAAAGCGTTTTCTGATAAAAAACCAAAAATTAAATTGATCACACCTCTCCTGAGATTCGAACCCGAGTCTTCGGCTCTTATAATAAAAAATATATATTTAAATACATAACAAAACATCAATTAAAACCAAATTTATATTTAGCTTACCTTTTGGCACCTAAAAATTTTCGTAGCTAAAATTTTACAATTTTTGGAGACGTTGAAGCTTATTTAACGTTAGTGAATACAAAATAATGGATTTTAGCGATGAGAGAAATACACTCTCAAATTGCGGCGAATTCAGTTTTAACGGTATGCTAAATTTAGCATTAAAAGTTGCAGAATTGAATATGTTGCCAAAAATCGCTAAATCAATTTTATGCATTTTTAGCGATGGAAATTTAGCTTTAGCGACTTACAGAATTAGGCTGCTGATCTTTACATTAATTTCAAAAAAGTCTTGTAAATGAATAATATTTTTTATTTTCGACCGTATGTACACTTACTTCCAAGTTTAACTCTTTATTTTGATTAATTTTGTGTATAAATATAAATAATAAATATATATTAGGGTGGGTCAATTTGTTCGGGACCGAAAAACATGACAAAGCGTATAGCAAGGTCGTAATCTACGAGAAATTCTAAGAACTTTTCCCAAAGAAACCATGGCTCTAAAATCAAAATCGAGCTTCCGGTTTTTTACGAGAAAATTTGGTGTTCAGGTCATCCGAAAATAATGCTATTTTTTTGGAAATATTCATTGCAATTGGTGAATAGTTGATCTGTAACGCTGGAAGAGGGCTTATTTTAAAGGAAATTTTCTCAGCTTTCTATATCTGTGCTCATTTATAGAAAATTGTTCACCCAAATAATGGTTTTGGAGGTTTATGTCGAAATAATAATAGTAAAACTGTTAAAAACCTAAAACTATTATTATTGTGACATAAAATTTCCTTTAAAATAAGCCCTCTTCCAGCGTTACAGGTCAACTATTCACCAATTGCAATGAATAATTCCAAAAAAATAGCATTATTTTCGGATGACCTGAACACCAAATTTTCTCGTAAAAAACCGGAAGCTCGATTTTGATTTAAGAACCATGGTTTCTTTGGGAAAAGTTCTTAGAATTTCTTGTAGATTACGATTTTGCTATACGCTTAGTAGGCAAAAAAATTGACCCACCCTAATATATATAAATATAAATAAAACTAAATTTGAGATTAAATCACCACATTTTTCGACAAATATATTTTTTTCCTCACCTTCATACAAAAATACCCAGTGTGCGTCGTCGTGGTCTTCTTTATTCCGTAGATCTCGGACATTTCTTTAAACACCATGGACTCAAAATTTCTGCCTTGATCGGAGTGCAGTTCAATTGGTACACAATAGCGACATACCCAGGTTTTCACAAATACGTCTACAATTGTTGTTGCTTCTTGATTGGGTATAGTGTACACCTCTGGCCACTTGCTGAAATAATAATATCCATTATCCTTGTTACTGATAGGAAAAGGACCTGCTACATCCATCGCTATCCGCTTGAATGGTGCGACTGAATTATACTGCTGTAGCTGCCCTCTGCTTCTTCTCACTGGTCCTTTTGCTGCCATAATGATTAAACAGAATTGTGGCATGACGTTTTTTCCATACAAATTGACATATAAAAACGCTGGAGAATGCAGTCGTGAAATAGAATCTATTTTATTTTGACAGCGATTTATCTAATGCTCTCATTTTAAAAAAAAAATTCTCTCAACAATGTTACCACACTTTTATTAAATTTCATACATTTTGTAAACAAACCATTTGTTTTTTGTTGTTGGCGGAAAGAAAAATAAGAACAAAAGAAAATCGAAAATTCAATTCTTTGCAAAAACTCTCATAAACTTAATTTTTAATAGCTTTACATACAAGAAATGCAAAAACAATAAATGACAGTTCGTGAAGTTGCGGCCGTCATTTTAATTTTGGGCACGTTTTCTCTGAGAGTCGTTTTTGCCTGAAGTTGCGGTCGTATTCTGTTTAATCATGTACATTGCGCAGAGTTTGTTATCCAATCGGCGGCAGCTTGTTGACAACCAATCCAGTAAAAACTTTGCTTAAGTTTTTCTAAAGTTTTAGTTACTCCAAGATGACCACCACTAGGACCATTGTGAAATTCGTATAGGACTTCTCTTATCTTGGAGGGTGGCACTACTATTAAGCCAGATGTTGTTTTACCATCTGCGCTTTAAACTACTCCACTGAGCCCAATAAGCTTATACAAGAGGGCCTTCTGCTGATATATCGTTTCGGGTTGGTCGTTGATCCTTTTCTTTAGCTGTTATAATTTTAGATAACACTGGATCATTCTTTTGCGTTGTTGCCCAGTCCTCGTCCGCCTCTATGTGAGTCAGCCGGATGTTGATGATAGATTCCTTGCCCTCAGCCTTAGTACAATGTTTACACTCTATGCTACATGGCCGCAGTGATAGAGCATCTGCATTGCCATGCTTGGCGTCTCTTCTGTGCTCTATGCTAAAATCGTAGCTTTGGAGTCATTCGATCTAGCGAGCCAGCTGTCCTTCAGGGTTCTTAAACTGTAACAGCCATCTGAGTGCAGATAATGTCAGGTTTTACGTGCGTACCCGTCCGAAGACACAAACACACGGTGTCCGAGACACGAGTCAATACCATGCGTCGACCAGCGCCCCCATGCACAGTATTGCAACCATGTGGCAAGCCACATAGCCACAACAACCTACATGAATACCGATTTCGAAGCCATGCATTTGGGCATGAACTTCACTCCTTGGTGGAGAGTCGGAGACTATCTAAACTCCTACCGATCTATGGGTCACGGCACCCGGTTGCAATGCAACTCCACACCGAGCATATGCTCTCCCCGCGATTTGGGTATAAACCACAGCCCCCGTGAGCCTCCCACAAGGGGGCCTCACCATAGTCAGGCAGGGACAAGTCCCTGGGGCTCCTGACTCCCGCGGTACCAGAATAAAGCCTCCGGTCAAGCTTTCGTAGTACAAGTACTACTGCCAGTGTAAGCTCCAAGCAGCTCCGGACTGGTGGCCCAGGAACAACATAAAAACATAAAACAACACAGACAACACAAAGACAACAGGGAACACCCTCACGGGAGAACCCCTTACAGGAAGCCAGCAACCCGGAACAAACATCCACAAGCAGCAGGGGCAACCCTCACGGGAGTACCCCTTCGAATTAGCAGCAACCAGCGACCAGGAACATAAAATAAAAAATAAACAGCAGCGACCAGGAACACACAGCAGGGGCAACGCTCACGGGAATACCCCTTCGATGTAACCAGCAACCAGCGACCAGCAACCAGGAAACATATATACACAAACAGCAACAAGGACAGAAGTATTGTGACAATCGAGCAGCCGACAGTAATTACTGCCAGCGACCCGATACCACAATGTACCCACCAGCTGGAAAAAGGCAAAAAGGCACTTCAAGGCCCACCAGCATTAGCTGTGGAGGAGGAACCTCCACTAATGTTCCGTCTTCTCCTAAACACAGCATTGGCAAAAGCAGCCAGCCCCCCAAGCGTCCGATCGTCCCGCAAAGCCCTACTGAAATCCCAACCCCCCTGGGTACGAACGATACCCATACTATCAAAATCGCGAAGGTCATCATAGTCAGAACATGTTGTCAGTACATGCTCCCAGTCTTCAGGTCCCATCCCACACCGGCAGTCCTCCGTCTCGGTCTGGCCAATCCGATGCAAAAATGCATTGAAAGAGCCATGTCCCGTCAGTATGAACCCCAGGAAGAGGCCAAAGCCAAAACCCGGGCGTTCCTGTACGAACGTCACGTCAGGTAAAAATCTAAAGGTAACCCTCCCATTGTCACTGTTCGTCCATCTTGTCTGCCACCTATCTATAAGACACTCCCATAGGAGTGCCTTATACCTACTTCTCCCATTCTCAAGGTCCGAGGCAGAAAGCCAATCACACGCAAGGAGTGGTAGTCCCTTCTTAACTTTAAAAGCAATACTGCGACGTATCACTTCTAAGTCAAGGGGAGGTACCCCAGTCAGGATCTGCAAGGCGTCGGTCGAAACCGTTCGGCATACCGGAACACACGCCAAGAGAGCAATCCTCTGACAAGTCAGAGTCCTGCGCCTACCGGCAACAGACATGGCCGTCTCATACCACACAGATGAACCAAACGCCGCACAGGCAACGAATAATCCATTGTAAAGGGTACGAACGGCACGCCTGCCGAGTCCCCAGTCATTTCTCAAAATACGTCTGACCTTTCCAACAACCGCCGTCAATTTAGTACAGACATGCGTGAGATGAGCAAGAAAGCTCATCCGCTCTCCCATAACTATTCCGAGGTACCTGACCTGAGTCACATAACGAATGCTGTTTTCACCAATTCTAATGAGCGGGGGCCGACCAGCCGACAACGTGCCCCTAAGGAGCATCATCGCCGTCTTGTTAAACGCCACCTCCACACCAACCTCTACACCCCACTCACAAGCGATTTGGATAGCCTGCACACCCTTTCTCTCCAGCTCAGCACGAGACTGGCCTTCGATAAGAATGAGCAAGTCATCCGCATACGCACATAGTTTAAAAGTTAGCCCCAGACGCCTCAGCAGTGGATCCATCATGAGGTTCCAAATAAATGGACCACATATAGAACCCTGCGGACAACCTCTGGCAACCTCCTTCCAAACTGTTTCATCGGCTCCAACAACACACGCTCTTCTATCCTCGAAATAGCTACGCCAAATGCCCATCTCACGACAACCTTCTCAACACACTATCCCATAAGAGATAGTCAAAAGCGCCTCTGAAATCGATGAAAAGACCAAGGACGTACTTAGAGTTAGACTGCTGGACAGCACTCTTAACATATGCCCAGGCATCCTCAATGCCTCTACCTTCCCTAAAACCATATTGCTGACAGGAGAAGCCCTCCCTGTAGCCCTCCACAAGCCTGGACACCATGATCCTTTCCAGCACTTTCGCAAGCACTGGCAAGAGGCTGATGCCCCGATAAGAGCGGGGATTACTCCTCACTTTATCGGGAGACTTGAGGAGCACCACAACGCGAGTAATCTTCCATGCCCTTGGGAAGTAACCATCGCTGACACACCTTGCATATATAGACTCCAGATATTCAGGGATGGCCTTCCAGATACTTTTACACATCTCTCCGGCCAATCCGTCAACACCTGGCGACTTTCTACTCTTCACTCGAGAAAAACTGTCTACAATTTCCGACCTCTCCAGGTTAGGAGGATCGGTTACCTCCCCCGGTGGAGGAGTATAACCGATCGGTTCCGCCCCTGGAAAGAACACCCCCAATAGAGCGTCCGTACAGTCTCTCCATGATGATAGCACGGTGCCATCAACATGGAGACAAGTTAAGTCAGCCTGATTCTCTCTACCCCTCCAGATACGGTAAAACCTACCCCAGGGATCATCCCTATTGTCCCGTACAAAACTACTCCATTCGTCTTCTTTAACAGCAATAATCTTGTCCTTGTAAGTCCTAAGGCTACGAAGATATTCATGTCTGCGAAGAGCAAGATCGTCAGCATTGGCACGCCTACACCTCTGGAAACGCCTCCGGAGGTGTTGAACATGCCGCCGCATCATATCCAGCTCCCGGGTCCACCATTTGACCCTCTTTGGATTCGCTCTCCGAGCTCGTCCCAGCACACTATCGTTCACTGCGGATACCGACCGCACTATCTTCGCAACCTGGTCATCTATCGTAAGTGTCATAAAGTCATCAATTGGCACCGATGACAATGCCTCCCTAATAAAACCACAATAAAGGTCCCAATCAACGTCGCGAATTCGCCATCGTAAGACGCCCACAGTCTCCCGAGTTCGTCTTTGATAAGAGATAATAATCTCAATCAGATTATGATCACTTATCCCCCAATGGTCACACACCCTCCACCTAAAGTTATAGGCAGTAATCGCTGCCCCATTTGCAGCTGTCACGTCTATGTCGCTAACGCCCATTGGCCCATCAAAAGTGTACAACTCGCTCGGCTCGTTCAGCACGCTCAAATCTTTCGAGAGCAGGTAATCAGTTAGCATCTCGCCTCGGATGAGGTTCGGATGACCAGACGACAGTCTGGCCATCTTACTGAACCACATGCGAGAAGATGCATTGGCGTCCAGACCGAGGATAACCGGAATGCTACTCGCCGCGAGTAGCACCGTATCCATGTATGCGAGGTAAGGCTCCAATGGCGCGCCATGCCTACAATAGATGCTGGCCAAGTACATCTCACCAAACCGCCCCTTAGCACGAATGCAAACCCCCAATTGGCCACGTTCTAGTACGATACATTCGATGTCGTCGTCATTCACTATTATCGCGGCCTTTCCCATATCGTCCGTAAACACGCGCATCCCCCCCGGTATCCCCCGCACACAACCATTGCTGGTATATGGCTCCTGAATTAAAGCCAGACTAGCGCCCATTCGGCGCATAGCCTGCCCCAGCTCACACATTGCGGCATAAGACCGCTGACAGTTTATCTGTATAAGTCGTAATTCCATTTTAATGTCGAGCGTTCACCCTAGCTGCCATAGCAGCATATATCGGGCAGATCTCCGTCAGCATCCTGTGATCAGCAGGAAGCCCCTTATGGGCACAATTTCTGCACCAGGGCAGAGCCTGGCATTGCCAAGACTCATGTCCCTCCTGGCTACATGACCGGCATACAGACTGCTCCATTCTACAATCACGAATGCGGTGATCAAAGCCTAAACATCTAAAGCAGTGTTGAACCTCATTTTGCAGCCTCACCATGTAATGGAACCACTGTATATACAGTGGCACAGTAAAGTTTGCATACCCCCTTAAAAAACGATGCTTTGAGCTATCTACGAACAATGCAACAGCAAAATACATTTTAAACAATTTCATACTAACAACAACAACAAAATTTTGAGAAAAAATTTGTTTTCCAAAAGCATTTATTATTAAAAATAAAAAAGGTCATTTTTTAAACACAGAAAAGTCTACATACTTTGTACAAAAAATTAATTTTACATAAAAATAAAAGCAAAAGTAAACAAAATTAATATTTCGTGGGCCCGCCTTGGCTTTGTATGACAACATTTAATCTATTTTTCAAAGAATTTACTAATATTTTTGTGTAATTATTTGAAATTAAATTCCATTTTTCAAGCAGAGCGTTTTTAAGGTCCTGTTTATTTTTAATGTTCCTTTTTCTAACCCGAAGGTCTAGTTCATCCCATAAATTCTCAATGGGGTTCAAATACGTTGACTGGGGATAAAATGAAGTTGATGAGACATGTTATAGCGTAACCATTCTTTAACAACACCAGCGGTATGCTTTGGGTCATTGTCTTGTTGAAAGTACCAACCTTCTGTAGGACACAATTTATCCGTGGGTTGCCTTGGATTATCTTTGAAAATATTCAAATATACCATGCGATCCATATTAATATCGATAAATGCTAAATTGCCCACTCCAGCCGCCGTCATGCACACCCATACCATAACGGAGCCTCGACCGTGTTTCACTGTAGGAAACAAGTTTTTGGGTAATATTGCTTCATTATTCCGACGCCATACTTTTTATTTTCAGTCTAAATCAAACAAGTTGAACTTGCTTTCGTCAGTAAATAAAACATTTGCCCAAAAACCTTCATCTTTATCAATGTATTTCTTAGCAAATTCGACAAGTTTTTGCTTATTTATTTTACTTATAAAGGGTTTCTTTCGAGATACACGGTTATGAAGTCTATTAATTTTCAATAGATGTCTCACTGTTTCTGGATGCACTGAAGCAATATCCTGGCCTTCCAAAGTATTTGCAATATCTATTGCAGTAATTTTAAGGTTTTCTTAAACATATAACAAAATTTGGCGCCTTGCACGCAGAGTCAGTTTAGGTGGGCGACCACTTCTTGGTTTGGTTGCCTCATTTTTTGTTTGTTTATACTTTCGAATTATTGTCTGAATGCTTGATTTTAGATGCCCAACTAGTTTTCCAATCTCTTTTAATGACTTATTTTCTTTATGATACTTTACAATAAGCTCACGTACTTGAACACAGATCTCTTTACCCATTTTGGTTAAATAAGAAAAAGTACAATGTTAACATCCAACACAAGAACTTCATTTCTACTTATAGTGTTTAGTAAAGACGCCTGAAGTGGTTAGTAGCACTGTTTGAGAACAGAGTTGTATTATATCTACTTTTCGACATAGCCGTATGCAGACTTTTCTGTGCTTAAAAAATGAATTTTTTTAATTTTTGTTAATAAATGTTTTTGGCATAACATTTTTTTCTCAAAATTTTATTGTTGTTGTTAGTTTGAATTTGTTTGGAATGTATTTTACTGTTGCCTTGTTCGCAGATAAATCAAAACATCGTTTTTCAAGGGGGTATGCAGACTTTACTGTGCAACTGTATATGCGGCCGACATCCTTCAAATAGTTCATTATTTTCTCGCTGCCCTCAAGTAAGGTGTGCGTCATTATAAAGTGTAACACCCATTTTTCTTAATAACTTTTTTCACCTTTAATCAAAATTACTTTTCTTAATCACCATATCTTTGAAAAATGTGTAAGATTTTAAAATGTATCAGTTTGTCAAATTTGACTTGTTAGTTAGTTCACAATGGATAATCAAAGACAAGTGCATACAAAAATTATTCAAATAATTCAAAAAAAACCATATTGGAGTTATACAAAAGTTGCTAGGGAAGTCCACGTGACCAGGCAATGTGTTTCCAGAGTGGTCAAAAAGTTCAACAAAGACCTAAAAATTGAAAGAAAGCCTGGAACAGGTAAAGCAAAACTGGTAACGAACGACGCGAAAGCCAAAAAGGTTGAGAAGCTTTTGCTGGGTCTTCCAAACATTTCTGGTCGCGAAGTGGCCCGGCGCGTGCAATGTTCGGAAAGTTTTGTGCGCCGAGTTAAAGCTAAAGCTGGCCTTAAAACATTTAAAGTCCAAAAAGTTCCGGATAGAAATGCTAAGAAGAATATTGAAGCAAAAAAAAGAGCAAAACTCCTCAAAAAAGAATTTTTTCAAAAGTTCGAATGTTTTGTAATGGATGATGAAACTTACGTTTTTGCAGACTTTGCGCAGCTTCCTGGCCAAGAGTTTTATGTAGCGGATAGTAGAGGCAATGTTTCTGAAGAGTTCCGAACTAAAAAACTATCAAAATTTCCCAAAAAGTTCCTAGTTTGGCAGGCTATTTGTAGCTGCGGCAACAGAAGTGCATCGTTTGTTACATTGGGATCAATAAACTCAGACATTTATATCAAAGAGTGTCTTCAAAAGAGGTTGCCCCCATTTCTAAGACAGCACAACATATCAACATTCTTCTGGCCAGATTTGGCAACATGTCACTACAGTAAAAGCGCAATAGACTGGTATAATAAAAATAATGTTATTTTTGTTCCAAAAGAGGCTAACCCACCAAACTGCCCAGAGCTGCGGCCTATTGAAAGATATTGGGCTCTGGTCAAAAGAGAACTAAAGAAGAGTACATCTGTTCCCAAAACCATTACTAGTTTTCGATATAAATGGACAGTTGGTACCAAAAAAATCACCGAAAACACTATAACATTGCTTATGGATGGCATAATGAGTAAAATAAAAAATATTATAAAATTAAATTAATTTTTAAATAAAATAATACAGAATATAAATCTGTAATAAAAATGCAAAATAAAACTGTTTCATTTTTAACTCTAGCTTACTCCAGTCAGTTTTTATTTGACTTTTGATGTGTTACAGTTTATAGTGACGCACACCTTATAACATTTATGCTACAAATACCATCCTTCCACGGACCTCCAACCAGGCAAACGCTCTTATTGAACTGCTTGACCGTTATCCTGTCCTTCAAGTTCTTAGAGTACAGCTCCGACATAAACTCGTCCGGCAAAATACTCTGACTAACACCACGAACCACAAGCCTAGGACCCAGTTTGTCGTTCACCGTCACTTTTAAACCAACCTCCTCAAACTTCTTGTTGGCAATAATTTTCTGCCTCTCATCTCTAGAGCGAGTCCTAATGACAGCGCCACCTCTCCTTATAGGCTTCACGTCATGAATCCTAACATCACCCATGGTAGGGCCGACCTGAGTCATAAAAGTCTTCACAACCTCCTCCGGGGTAACAGCAGGGTCACCGTGCTTGAGCACAGCAGACCAGGTCTCTACAGGCTTTTGTACTCCAACAGCGGCGGCAGCAACAACAGCAGGAACAGATAAAGTCAGGTTTTACGTGTGTACCCGTCCGAAGACACAACCACACGGTGTCCGAGACACGGGTGGATACAATGCGTCTACCAGCGCCCCCAACATGCAAGCATATTGAGTACCAATTTCGAAGCCATGCATTTGGGCATAAACTTCACTCCTTGGTTGAGAGTCGGAGACTATCTAAACTCCTACCGATCTATGGGTCACGGCACCCGGTTGCAATGCAACACCACACCGAGCTTGCGCTCTTCCCGCGATTTGGGTTTAAACCACAGCCACCGCGATGCTCCCACAAGGGGGCCTACACCATAGTCAGGCAGGGACAAGTCCCTGGGGCTCCTGACACCCGCGGTACCAGAATATAGCCTCCGGTCAAGCTTTCGTAGTACAAGTACTACTACCAGTGTAAGCTCCAAACAGCTCCGGACTGGTGGCCCAGGAACACACAAAACATAAAGGACAAGACAAACACGGACAATTTAGGACCAGGGGCAGACACTAGTGCCTGGCCATGGCCCTAGCCACCAAGGTGGCATACTGCGGGCATTCCAGCGACAACATCAAATGTCCAGAGGGTAAACCCCTGAACTTGCAGTTTCTACAGCTCAGCGGATTTTCACATCGGGAAGCCAAATGGCCACCCTTTCCGCACTTACGGCAAACAATGTCCTCGTATCTGCATTGACCGATCCTATGGTCGAAGCCAAGGCATCGGAAGCAGTGAGGAACTGCATCCTGCATCCGGGTTCTAAAGCAAAACCACTTCACGTAAACACTGCCAACTTCCAATAATCGTTTCATCACCGCTTCATCGCCTTCGAGCACAACATCAATATTACCACCTTCAGTACCGCCTAATTTTGAGACCATATGCACGCTCCTCTCAAACTTCTCAAGGCTCATCATGCTCTTCAAATTCAGCTCGTATAAGTCGGTCATGAATTCATCCGCAGTGATCTCCGAATGCACCCTGCACACAACAACCTTAGGTCCAAATTTCTCATTCACCGATACAGTCAAGCCAGCCTCCTTGAACTTCAAATTCTTCACGATCTTCTCTCTTTCGGCTGCCGATCTGGTACGAATTACCGCACCACCATCACGCATCGGCTTCATTTCATGTACACGGACTCCTAGGCTGGGTCCGACTTGTTTGTCAACCTTCTCCAATACCTCCTTCGAACTCAGACCTTTCTTGCTTCTCACAACAACCGACCAGGTCTCAACAGGCATAGCAACAGGAGGAGCGGCAGCGGTAATAACACTAGGGGAAGCAGCATGTAAAACACCAGGCAAAACAGCATTGTTAACAGCAGAGACGGTAGCAACAGGGGGAGCAGCATGTACAGCACCAAGAAAAGCAACAGGGTTGACAGCAGGAGCGGCAGCAACGGGAATAACAGCGGGCTTATCAGCAGGAGCAACAGCCTCCATAGCAGCTTTAACGGCAGCAGCGGCAATCTTCTCAACATACGTTGGTGAGGACAGCGAATCCACTCTCTCCATCAAAGTCTTCATATGACAAAACATGTCTATCACCAGGCGCTCACAGCTACGTCCCATTATTCCAGCCCTACGGATCAAGTCAGCTATATCATCTTTATCCTCAGGGGCATCATATTCTCGGGCAATAGTCAACATCTCCATCCTCCACTTCTCCACATCCATAAGGATATCATTCAGCTCACGGTCCCACACAGCCCCCCGTTTACCACCTACATTGGTGCCAAACAGGCCAACAGCAGCATCAGCCACACCAACACCAGCAACACCAGCATCAGCAACAGCTTCAACAGGAACTGCAACATTAGCCTTGTCCTTCTTTCGGCCTTTACCAGGCGGCATTTCAATCAATTTCAATCAATTCAAAAACAGCAAATTGTAACGTCTACCAAATGAGTTAGCAAGGCCAGCAACAATTATCCAATGACTTCCAAACTGCAAGTTTTCTCGTTATCCGAGACAGCAATCAGCTTTTTCACCACTCCTTATTCACCACAGGTGAATTAGTCGGAGCAACAACCCAAAACCGGATACCGGAAATGAAAAACCGGAAACCGGAAATGGAGCGCCAAACCGGAAGTCGCGCCAAACGCAATAATTTTTCGCGAGGACCAAAACCGGGAACCGGATGTGGCCTCGCCGGAAACTCCAAGTTGGCAGCACCGGGTGAGGGTGTTACCAATACACTAAAAGGGTATTGCCAGTACAAACTAGCAATACCAGCTGGTATCAGCTGTTCACAATGCAGTCAGCTGCGATCAGCTGCGGTCAGCAGCTTATAAAATTTCAAAAAGTGCACTCACCTCCAATACACTGCACGACCAGCCAAAAAGCCACGAGTCTCACCAATACACATGCACTCACACAGCACTAGCAGATAAACAAAATATACCGGCAACAAGCCGTATGCTTATGACGCCAAAAAGTATATAGGGGATTTTAATCCCACGATATCTTTCCAATCCTTTAACCGATTTTCACGATTTTTACACCAAAATAATCGGCGGAACACGCACTCTCCGTTGATATAAAAATCAGTATTTAATTCGCCGTTTTAAACACTTTTACCGCACTTTAAACTCCGATAATATATCCGCACTGATAAAAACACGTCTGTCTACTACAAAAGACAAAGTAAAAGTGCACACAACAGCAAGAACAGCGGGAACAGCAGGAACAGAAGAAGACACCCCGGCAGCACTTTTGGTAGCAGCAGGCAAAGCGGATGGCCGCAAGGCCGACAGCTGCCTTCTTAACCCAGCGTTCTCTTTCATAAGGGAAACCATAATCTCCCCAAATTCCTCAATCTTACCAATAATCTTTGCCAACACTTCATTTTTCAAATTTGCCATTACGATATCATTATACAAGCACTTTTTCATAGCAGTCATCTCCGCCACATGGTCATCAACCTTGTGAGATCTAGAACGGCGAGCTTTACTACTCCTAGGTGAGTTCGTCAAAGCAGCAGCAGCAACGTCAGCAGTGGTGTAATCTGCGGTACCACATCCAGCTGATTCTACGCCCTTTCCAGACCTCGAGTGCTTCGAACCGTCCACTGTCATTTCACTTTCAGAACACACATGCTACTGTCCGTATGCCTCAATTTCGGCTTAGACATCGGTGGCAACATTTTCTGCTCATCTTCAGCATAATCAGTCGACGAAACGTCGCCTTTCGGCTTCTTCCGCCCTTTAGTAGACATAATTAATATTTGCAAAAATTCAAATCCAGTAATTCGTAACGTATATCAATAATAAAAAATAATCCAAGACAGCAACAAACTTCCAATGACCCTCAAACTGTGGTAAATCGTAGTCCAGAATCAACAGCAATTTCGTTACCAAAGACAGGAATCTCTTTCTCACCACTCCCTATCCCTATTCCCAAAGGTGAATTAGTCGGAGCAACAACCAACAAACCGGAAACCGGAAATGAAAGACCGGAAACCGGAAATGCAGCGCCAAACCGGAAGTCGCGCCAGACGCAATAATTTTCGCGAGGACCAAAACCGGAAACCGGATATGACCTCGCCGGAAACTCCAAGTTGGCAACACCGGGTGAGGGTGTTACCAATACACTAAAAGGGTATTGCCAGTACAAACAAGCAATACCAGCTGGTATCAGCTGTTCTTAATGCAGCCAGCTGCGATCAGCTGTGGTCAGCTGCTTATAAAAATTTCAAAAGTGCACTCACCTTCAATACACTGCACGACCAGCCAAAAACCACGAGTCTCACCAATACTAATGCACTCACACAGCAAAACCACGAGTCTCACCAATACTAATGCACTCACACAGCATCAGATAATCAAACTATACCGCATACATGGGCATACTGCATTACTTTTTTACTTCAATACGTAAACCAGTATTCAGTAAAAAGTACTGATTATTGAAAAGAAAAATTAGTATTCAGTAAATTTTACTGATTACTGAAAAAAGAAATCAGTATTCAGTAAATTTTACTGTTTACTCAAAAATTAAAAAAAAAAATTCAGTTTTTCAGTTATGCCACTATTCATGTAAGTGAGCAATGCGTACATATCATTTTTAAAACACACAGTATCTACCATCAGTCATTTAATGTTTACTGAATTTTTTTACACAAATCAGTACTTTTTACTGAATACTGATTTCACTTTTCAGTAATCAGTACTTTTTACTGAATACTGATTTTTCTTTTCAGTAATCAGTACTTTTTACTGAATACTGATTTCTCTTTTCAGTAATCAGTAAAATTTACTGAATACTGATTTCTTTTTTCAGTAAACAGTACTTTTTACTGAATACTGATTTCTCTTTTCAGTAATCAGTAAAATTTACTGAATATTGATTTTTCTTTTCAATAATCAGTAAAAAAAGAAAATACTGAAAAAGTACTGGTACTGAAAAATGCCCATCTATGCTATACCGGCAACAAGACGTATGCTTATATCACCAAAAGTATATATGGATTTTTAATCCCACTATATCTTTTCAATCCTTCAACGGATTTTCACAATCCTTACACCAAAATAATCAGCGGAAGACGCACTTTCCGTTGATACAAAAATCGATATTTAATTCACTGTTTTAGACACTTTTACCGCACTTTAAACTCCGATAATTTATCCGTACTAATAAAACACGTCTGCTCACTACAAGACACAACGTAAAAGTCGCCATCTGAGTGCAGATAAAGTCAGGTTTTACGTGCGTACCCGTCCGAAGACACAAACACACGGTGTCCGAGACACGAGTGGATACAATGCGTCTACCAGCGCCCCCAACATGCAAGCACGTTGAGTACCAATTTCGAAGCCATGCATTTGGGCATTAACTTCACTCCTTGGTTGAGAGTCGGAGACTGTCTAAACTCCTACCGATCTATGGGTCACGGCACCCGGTTGCAATGCAACACCACACCGAGCTTGCGCTCTCCCCGCGATTTGGGTCTAAACCACAGCCACAGCGATGCTCCCACAAGGGGGCCTACACCATAGTCAGGCAGGGACAAGTCCCTGGGGCTCCTGACACCCGCGGTACCAGAATATAGCCTCCGGTCAAGCTTTCGTAGTACAAGTACTACTGCCAGTGTAAGCTCCAAACAGCTCCGGACTGGTGGCCCAGGAACACACAAAACATAAAGGACAAGACAATCACGAACAATTCAGGAGCAGGGGCAGACACTAGTGCCTGGCCATGGCCCTAGCCACCAAGGTGGCATACTGCGGGCATTCCAGCGACAACATCAAATGTCCAGAGGGTAAACCCCTGAACTTGCAGTTCCTGCAACTTAGCGGATTTTCACATCGGGAAGCCAAATGGCCACCCTTTCCGCACTTACGGCAAACAATGTCCTCGTATCTGCATTGACCGATCCTATGGTCGAAGCCAAGGCATCGGAAGCAGTGAGGAACTGCATCCTGCATCCGGGTTCTAAAGCAAAACCACTTCACATAAACACTGCCAACTTCCAATAATCGTTTCATCACCGCTTCATCACCTTCGAGCACAACATCAATATTACCACCTTCAGTACCGCCCAATTTTGAGACTATACGCACGCTCCTCTCAAACTTCTCAAGGCTCATCATGCTTCTCAAATTCAGCTCGTACAAGTCAGTCATGAATTCATCCGCAGTGATCTCCGAATGCACCCTGCACACAACAACCTTAGATCCAAATTTCCGATTCACCGATACAGTCAAGCCAGCCTCCTTGAACTTCAAATTCTTCACAATCTTCTCTCTTTCGGCTGCTGATCTGGTACGAATTATCGCACCACCATCACGCATCGGCTTCATCTCATGTACACGGACTCCTAGGCTGGGTCCGACTTGTTTGTCAACCTTCTCCAATACCTCCTTCGAACTCAGACCTTTCTTGCTCCTCACAACAACCGACCAGGTCTCAACAGGCATAGCAACAGGAGGAGCGGCAGCGGTAATAACACTAGGGGAAGCAGCATGTAAAACACCAGGCAAAACAGCATTGTTAACAGCAGAGACGGTAGCAACAGGGGGAGCAGCATGTACAGCACCAGGAAAAGCAACAGGGTTGACAGCAGAAGCGGCAGCAACGGGAATAACAGCGGGCTTATCAGCAGGAGCAACAGCCTCCATAGCAGCTTTAACGGCAGCAGCGGCAATCTTTTCAACATACGTTGGTGAGGACATCGAATCCACTCTCTCCATCAAAGTCTTCATATGACAAAACATGTCTATTACCAGGCGCTCACAGCTACGACCCATTATTCCAGCCCTACGGATCAAGTCAGCTATATCATCTTCATCCTCAGGGGCATCATATTCTCGGGCAATAGCCAACATCTCCATCCTCCACTTCTCCACATCCATAAGAATATCAGTCAGCTCACGGTCCCACACAGCCCCCCGTTTACCACCTACATTGGTGCCAAACAGGCCAACAGCAGCATCAGCCACACCAACACCAGCATCAGCCACACCAACACCAGCATCAGCCACACCAACACCAGCATCAGCCACACCAACACCAGCCACACCAACACCAGCATCAGCACCACCAGCATCAGCAACAGCTTCAACAGGAACTGCGACATTAGCCTTGTCCTTCTTTCGGCCTTTACCAGGCGGCATTTCAATCAATTTCAATGAAATCCAAAAACAGCAAATTATAACGTCTACCAAATGAGTTAGCAAGGCCAGCAACAATTATCCAATGACTTCCAAACTGCAAGTTTTCTCGTTATCCGAGACAGCAATCAGCTTTTCCACCACTCCCTATCCCCCAAAAGAGGATTAGTCGGAGCAAATTCCACTCAAATACGAAAAACCGGAACCGGAAATGAAAAAACAGGAGGCGGAAATGAAAACCGGAACCGGATGACAAAAACCGGGACCGGAAGTGCGGCGCCAAGCCGGAAGACGCGCCAAAGGCAATAACTTCTGCAGGAATCAGCAAAATCAGCTGCAGCCAGTCACTGACAGATGCAGTCAGCTGCCAATATAATCAAATTGACAGAAAATCCACTCAGCTTCAATTCATCCACCCAATAGGTGTGAACACCAGCAGCCAATGTAAACACGTACTGTTCAAATAGTTACTTATATAAAAGATCGCTTCCCGAGAAAAGCCAAATTAAAATACACAATCAAATTCACTAATCTCCAAACAGCCAAAGTTCAGGTGTGACAACCAAAAAATACCGTGTGAACACCAAAAGTCCAAATGTGTAATCACCATAATTTGAGGTAGCAAGTAAACAGCCACCTCAACAAAATAAACACAATTTTCAAAAAGTACTATAGGGGATTTTCATCCGCCTATATCTTCACAATCCGCTCACCGATTTCCACGAAAAAAATCACCCACGCACTCGCGACGAACCAAAGTTCAATTCTACACACAACTCAGAATTCTTCCGCACCGTTAAAACATCTAATTTTCAATCTGAAAACACCAAAACTATCCGCGATCAAATACACTACCGAACACAACGAGTAGAGTTGCCAAAGTGCCATCTGAGTGCAGAGTGGTCAGTCCTCAGGAGAAAATTTTGGCCATATAAGTACTTGTGGTAATGTTTTATGCACTCTAATACTGCCAATAATTCACGCCATGTTACACAGTAGTTCTTTTCAGGCTTTGAGAGTGTTCGACTGTAATAACCCACAACCTTTTCTGTTCCATTTACTACCTGCGAGAGTACACCACCTAGAGCATGTCCATTAGCATCACTGTCTAAGACAAATTTTTCACCCGGCACTGGATAGGATAAAACGTGTTCTGCACATAATAAATTTTTTATTGTTTGAAACGCCTTTTCTTGTGGTTCGCCCCAATGGTACTGTCTTGATTTCCTGGTCAGCTAATGTAGACTTGCTGCTACACTCGCGAAATTAGGCACAAAGCGTCTGTAATATGTGCAGAGTCCTAGAAAGCTACGTAACTCGTGAAGATTCTGTGGTCGAGGCCAGTTCTTTACTGCTCGTGTTTTGTCTTCATCTGTAATAATGCTATCTGCCGTGACAAGGTGTCCCAGATATTTTACCTCTTTTTGGAACAATGTACATTTCTTTGCGCTTAGCTTTAAGGTGGAAGTACATAACAAGCGTTCTGACCGCCATGCGTTGCATGCTTATGTCAAAAAAAGTTAAAACAGTGCATTTTCATAAAGCAAGTTACAAGCAAAGTATGCAACACTGCTAACGCGAGAAAGTTGACCAACTTTTAACTTTTACAAGCGTTGACAGCTGGATGAATGAAAAAAAAAATGAAATCACTAATACATATAAAAAACGTGTTTACGTTTTTATGTAGAAAAAAGAAGACTTTTTGAAAAATATAAAAGAATTAGTTGTGGTTTTATGATTGGCTTGTGAAGAAAACATTTAGTTTAAAAAAATATAAAATTTTTGGAAAAAATACATTAAACTTAATAATAATACATATTAAAGTGGCGCCTGTAAACTATGGTATGTAACTTGCCATTTTAAAAGCATGAAAAGTCTTAAAGCTTAAAACGCACTCAGCAGCTAACGCTTGTTATATATTTCTACCTTTAGACCGGCCGCAGATATTCGCTGTAGAACTCCTTCCAAGTTTCTGAGATGTTTGTCGAAAGTTCTACACATCACTATTATGTCATCGAGATACACCAAGCAAGTTTTCCAGTGCAATCCTTTCAATACTCGCTCCATAAGACGCTCAAATGTGGCCGGCGCATTGCAGAGCCCAAACGGCATCACCTTGAATTGCCATAAACCACCGTTCGTACTAAAGGCAGTGCCAATAGCCACTTTTGCAAGTCCAATGTGGAGAACCATTTCGTTCTTTCTAGCGTGCCCAGTGATATAATTAAGTTTTCTGTAGTCTACACAGAACCTTGTACCGCCATCTTTCTTTTTCACTAGGACTACAGGTGAGCTAAACGGACTGAATGATGGCTCTATTACACCGTTCTTTTCCATCTTTTTGACCAGGTCCTTTACTTCATTTCTCTTGGCTAAGTGTACGCTTCTGGGTGCCTGTTTAATAGGTCTCGCTTTGCCGGCATTAATTAAATGCTTAACAATCGCCGTTCTACCTTGACAATGATCTTGCACGGCGAAGACGCTGGCATGCTTCTTAAGCAGCTGTTTCGCTTTATTTTTATCCGAAGCTGCTAGTTCTTTCACCCATTTCTCCACATAGTCCTTAAACAGAGCTTGGTCCTTGGCAGGTATATTTTCAGGATCCCCCGCGGTCTCATGATTTATTACCGCTTCTACTGGAACACATCGGCCTATATCGGATCTTTCTGTGATAATTTTCTCTTGGACCGATAGGTTGAGCACTCTCACTGGAACTATGCCTTTTTTATTGGTTTTAATAAGGGCTTTTGCCTTTCGGCCTTTATTTCTTCTGGTTCTACCAGTCACAAGCGGTTGTCCACACAATCTCCTTCCGCACGCGCCCATATCAATGTTTCTGCATGTGGTGGTAATTTTTGAGTATTGTCGTCATAACCCACATCAAGCGGTATCTCGACATTATGCCAACTCGTAATCTGTTGCCCCATATTCAGGTTGATGCCATGGGCTATCATAAGATCGGCACCAATGATAACCTCATCAACAATATCGGCAACAATAAAAACATGTCTCACGCTAATGTTGGCCATAGTCACCTTAGCCTCTATCTTCCCGTGGACAGTGGCAGATTCTCCCGTAGCTGTTCGTAGTCTAACGTTTTGTAGTGGCTCACATCTTCCTTTGACTATATCAGAGTGAAGATGTGTCTTCTGCCATTTATGTACTCACTAACGGTTAAGTTGCTGTTCTTCTGCTGCATTACTGATATGGAGATCGTGGGGCACTCGCTTGTGGGAGCAAGCTATTGCCCCTTAGTGCAAGCTAGTTTTAGTTTAACGGGGACTCTTGTGATGGTTGCTGATAGTTCACCCGTTTGTTACTTCAATCTCAATGGCGAATGCCTGTTTGTTTTCTGCATCTCAACTCCATTTGGTAGAATTCTCGCTTGTGCTCATTACCGAACTTACGCTGAAACTCCACGATTAGGTCTTCGTAATTATTTCTAGACCTCGCTGGAATTGTCTGTAGGACTTCTGCGGCTGCACCTTTTAAGGCCAATATTAATTCTAGTGCATTTTCCTCGTCGTCCCATCCATTTTTGTTTGCAACAGTTTCAAATTGAAGTCTAAATACAGAAAGTGGTGGTTGCTTTAGATGTTTCTTTTACCTCTGCCAATAATGCTTGGTTTTGAGCTCTAGATGTTTCTTTTACTTCCATTATGGCAGCCAGCAGCGAACTTATGTCTAAACTGCTAGTCTTTGCAGGTTCATATACCTCTATTTCGTCATCATCAAATTCATAGGCGTCGATGTTAATGTCACCATGCTTGAATTCTTCCACTTCCAATTTATTTAATTCACGTTTAAGCCGGTCTACCTTCAAATCTTGAAATTTCATGCCCATTAATTTGTAATTTCACTTCTGACACCAATTTGTTACGTTTTTACTTTTTAAAACGTTTTATTTTAATAAACCTTTTCTATAGAAAAAATTTATTATGTGGATCCGTAATTGCAATAACAAACACTTGATTTGATTGTGTATTTACTGTTGATCTTTACTCTATCGTAGCTAAATCACAACTGACTTGATTCCCAATCTCTGCGCTGCCTTTTATTTAAATTCCAATGTGTCTAGATTTTTCTTTCAGTTTCGAGATCACTCCATATGGCAAAATGTGTCAACATGTTAATTTATTTTTGTATGTATATGCGTATGTTGTGTTGTTGAAATGATTTCGTAGTTATTTTTGCAGCACCAATATAAAGATATATGTGTGCATGTGTGTTTTTATTTTTACTGGTAACAGCACAAGACAAAATTATGTGGTTGTTGTTTTTACTTTTTTACTCTAAAATGTTACCATAATACGCGTTTTTCTTTTATTTTAGCTGTGATCTTTGGCGCTTTTTTACTTAATTTATTTTTCGTAACAATATAGAAAACATGAATTATCTCATGGGCATTTTTAACAATATATTCAATTTGGGAATATACCCAGACATATTGAAAATTCATACAATTGCATAGCAATGCAACTACAGTAGACTCGTTCCATCTTGATGAAGATCTGGCTGGTTCAGTATTCTGAACTTTTATGAGGAAGGAATTGTTCCCGGTGCACTCAAGGGCCTCATGGCAAAATACCACTATCTTACGACCAATGGATCTCTGGCTAAAGTCAACAAAGATGGCCTAACTCGTCCCTTTGGCCACCACAAACAACAACTACAGGGTTCCCACGACAATCGAATCTACGCTACGAAACGACCCAATCCCAGTGCGCCAACGATTGCAAACTCAGCGACAGCTGTAGAAACCAGAAGTTTTTTCCCCAGGTGAGCAAAATATGTCGGCACCTGTTGTACCAATTCTACAACTGCTACTACCTTCAACATCTGCCTTACTACTCTACGAAGACCAACAAGCAGTATAGTGCTGACCCCTGCGCATTCTCCTCAGCATACAACACAGACAACCCTACCATCTCAGTTACCAGGACCACCAACACAGATCTTGCCCAGATTTCCACCTCAACAGGTTTTGCACTCTGATCCTGGTAATTTATTCTAGATCATGCAGTTAAACTGTAATTGTTTAAGGAACAAAATTACAGAAATCACAAAATTCTTGTATGATAATAACCTTCTCATAGCAGCAATGCAGGAGACCAAGTTCACTAGTGGTTTCTGTATCTCATCCATTGGAAACTACATTATCGTACGAAGGGATAGAGTAAAAGACCATGGGTGAACTTGCATTCATAACAGAACGAAATGTCAGTTACAAACTGGTCATTTCACCCATCCCCCCTACTCGCGATCACTACTTAGAAGTCATGAGCATCTCGATATGTACTTGAAATATCGAATTGGAAATTGCGAATGTTTACATTTTACCTGTAAACAACATTGGATCAAGCTATCACCCAAGCAAATCCATTCTCTTGCAGTGTGATAACAACAAGATAATTCTTGCCGATTTTATTGCTCATCATTATAGTGGGTAATCCCAATTACGGAATGATCCCCGTGGTTTGTTTATAGCTGACCAGATAGACGGCGCACACTTCGCTGCAGTAAATGAAGAGTGTGACACCGGAGTCAGACAAAGATGCTCAAATTCCCCAGACATTTCCATCGTCTGGTCTTCGCTACTTGCCTACTCCTCCTGGCAAACAATAAAAATCTCGGCCGTTTGACATTTGTGGCAACCATTATAATGACTCCACGAAATGTACTTCTCAGTTCTGCCGACAGTTTGTCGAACATCCGACTTGCAGAACAAGGACAAACGGAGAATCAAAAACCTCGTTAGAGATTCCGAACCCTTTTCCTTCACTCACGATGAAGTTGAAATTACAATCTCCAACTCAAAACTCAAGGTCCTGATGGTCACGTTGAAGGAACTTGGTACAGTAGCAATTAAATATCTCACACAGATACTGAAAATATTTTGGTTGCGAGAATAATTCCTATTCTGAAAGCAGATAAACTCACTACAAATCGTTAATCTTATCGCCCGATTTCCCTACAGTTGCCCGAAGCAAACGTTTTACAATCTCTA
Source organism: Metopia argyrocephala (assembly GCA_963576795.1). Lineage (NCBI taxonomy): Eukaryota > Metazoa > Arthropoda > Insecta > Diptera > Sarcophagidae > Metopia > Metopia argyrocephala. The sequence continues at coordinate 12,832,870 of OY756211.1, forward strand.
CTATTACAATTCCTAAAAGAGCATTTCCAACTCGTCTCATACCAACATGGCTTTAGAGAATATCGTAGCACAAGTACGGCTTTAAATATATCTAACCCAAATAGCAATTGGCCTCAATAACCTTCGTCCGTGTAGCGCAGAATTCTTACTGCCTTGGAATTATCCAAATTTTGTGATAAGGTCGATCACTTTACGCTGATAAATGACATCATGAACTCAACTCAAAGATCACGTTATCGCAAGCTTAAGATTTGCGTGCGTCAATGAGAAGTATTATTACCAACAATATTTAATATTTATCTTGCCACATTTCCCGCACCTCCTCATAATGTTTAAATGGTTTCATACGCCGACGATTGTTCCATCTACTCATTGGGCGTAAATATAGATGAAATAAGTTACAGGATAAATCGTTACTTAACCACCATTTCTGGGTTTCTGCGAGAACGTAATTTAAAGTTATCCAGGGAGTCATTCCATCAGACGTTGATAGTCTCAGTATTTCATGCTCAGAAGACTGCATCAATTGGCAGTTACTGAGGCTATAAGTGGCTTCAGAAGCAACAAAGTTCTAAATGAACACCCGCTTATGATTTCGAGTAATGAGAGGTAACTCCCCAGACAGAACCGTTCCATCTTGGCACAATTAAGATTTGGCTGGTCCAGTATCCTTAATTGCTATCGGTAAAGAATTGTGTCCGATACACATAAACGTTGCCCTACTTGTCACCAAAGTCCTCATGACGTGATAAATTTGTTCAACTGCCCTGGAAAACCCACTGCCTTACGTCCAGTGGATCTCAGCACTCAGGGGATTCTAATGTAGTACTTTGTGCTGGTCTAGAAAAATATGTTATGGGAAGGAAGAAAAGGGAGTAGTGCTTCTGCTCCTTTGGTTTCATTTTTTTAGTAAATATTCATTTTAAGATAAGTAACTAACTAAACGTCGAATAATTTTTATATGTTTTTTTTTAAGATATAGTATATCAATTGAATATTAATAATACTCTTTGTCGATTTTTAAATTGGTCTTCTTCAAACAGTCTATCCGTTAACATGTCGAAAACTAAGGCTCTTGCCTCTGGTATTAGTGAGTCACTACTTTCCTCCCTCATGATTTGTATAGGCAATTCTAGGATTCAATTTGTGGATAAGATGAAATGCCTGGGTATCTTTTTGGATTTGCGCTTAAGTTTTGTGCCTCATATTGAGCATATTTGCAGTAAAATTTTGGGGATTCTTAGGAGATTTTACTCCACGAATTTATATTTACCTCTTTGCATTAGAGTAAAACTAGCGCATGCGCTTTTAGTACCACAATTTTTATATGGTCTTGAAGTTGTGTCTGGTTCGAATGCTGGCTCTCTTTCCACCCTGCGCCGTATTGTGCATAGGATAATACGTTTTGTTTATGGTGTTGGTAGACGTAACCATATATCAGGCTTTGTCCAACGCTTCTTTGGCTGCTCTTTAAATTCTTACATCGACGTACGTAACCTGTACTTTTTCTACCACACCATTAAAAATGGGTTTCCTGTCCAACTTTGCTCTAAGTTCTTGTTTTCTAATTCATCAAGAAACCCTCATATTAGAATTCCCTTAATTAATAATTCCTTATTTAAAAAATCCTTTACTGTTAGAATAGCACGTCGCTGGAATAGTTTACCACTTGAACTAAGACTTTTTTCTCATTCAAATAATGCTTTTCGGCTAAAAATTCTTTCCTATTTCAAGGGTACTAATGATACACATGACTGACCAAATTCATTCTATCATGTTGCTGATAAATTGGGATCTATTGTACTTTTGCTCTTGCTTTTGTAAATACTTTTCGTTGGGAACCACTTACATGTTCATTATAATCTTTTATATTGTACCATTGTATATATTGTATATAACTTTTTTTTTGTACTTTTTATTTTTCATCATACTTATCTTAATACAGTCATGGACATAAGTATAGGCACAAGCAGTACTTTCAAATAAAATAAAAAGTTTTACGTATTCCCAGACTTAAAATAATAATGTTATTAACTGATTATGACTACAGGATATGTACATTAACAAAATAACAAAAAAACTAAAACAAATTAGTTTCAGGAACAAAACAATAACAAAAAGTACTAAATAAACTCAGTTTTCTATAGGACAAAATTATAGGCACAGCCATTCTTGTGCAGGCAAAAAATCATACAGAAGCTTGAAATAATATTTTGTTGGCTTTCCATTTTGCTTTATAACAGCCTTTAACCTATTTGGCATGGAATGTACCAATTTTTTGTGAGCTCTTCGCCTATTTTATTCCATTCTTCGATCGACGTTGCCTTAAGATCAGCTTTGCTTAATAACTTCTTTGTTCGAATTCTTCGGTCCAATTTTTTCCACAAATGTTCGATGGAATTTAGGTCTGGGGACTGCGGAGGATGTGGCAAGCCATGTGCGGTGTTATAAACAAGTCACTACTTCACGTCGCGAGCCGAATGTTTCGAATCATTATCATGCTGTAATGTAAATGACTGACGTAAATATCATTTCTCTGCGCTTTTTTAACACTTTTTTTTCAAAATGTTAAAGCAAACAGCTTTGTCAATTATTTCCTCCATAATGATAAGTTCCACAACACCAGCAGCGGACATGCTGCCCCAGACCATTATTATTCACCCGCCATACTTTACCTTTGGTTTAAGATTTTTTCAGTATATAGTGTATTAGGCTTTCTTTACAATCTAGAATGTCCAGGTCGAAAAATATTAAACTTACTCTCATCTGAGAAGAGTTCTTGATCCCAGAATCTACAAGGTTCATTTTCGAATTGTTTTGCTTACGACATTCTCTTCTCTCGATTGGTTGCAGATATCAGTAGTTTTCGTCTAGCCACTCTTGAATTATAACCAGCTTAATACAGCAATCTCCAAACAGTTTCAGAGTGCACATTCTTACCAAAATCTTCCTTTATATTTTAAGAAAGCTGTGTTGATGTTATTTTCGGAAATTAAGGAATTAAAGCGCAGATAAATTAAATTTACCGCAGTCATTTACATTCCAGCATGATAATGATTCGAAACATTCGGCTCGCGACGTGAAGTAGTGACTTGTTTATAACATCGCACAATGCTTGCCACATCCTCCGCAGTCCCTAGACTTAAATCCAATCGAACATTTGTTGGAAGAATTGGACCGAAGAATTCGAACAGAGAAGTTATTAAGGAAAGCTGATCTTAAGGCAACGTCGATCGGAGAATGGAATAAAATAGGCGAAAAGCTCACAAAAAATTGGTACATTCCATGCCAGATAGGTTAAAGGCTGTTATAAAACAAAATGGATTGCCAACAAAATATTAATTCAAACTTCTGTATGATTTTTTGCCTGCACAAGAATGGCTGTGCCTATAATTTTGTCCTATAGAAAACTGAGTTTATTTAGTACTTTTTGTTATTGTTTTGTTCCTGAAAGTAATTTGTTTTAGTTTTTTTGTTATTTTGTTAATGTACATATCCTGTAGTCATAATCAGTTAATAACATTATTATTTTAAGTCTGGGAATACGTAAAAATTTTTATTTTATTTGAAAGTACTGCTTGTGCCTATACTTATGTCCATGACTGTATTTATATATTCAGAATTAATTTGGCTCTATAATATTATTAATTGGCCAAAGCTGGCTTTATATTACTGTATGTGAATAAATAAATAAATAAAAAAAAAGCCCTAAAAATTATGTTTGATCAAAAAATATTAAAAATAACCAAAAAATAAATGCGTTACTTTCTGATACATAATCAATTTCCATTAATGACATATTGTTAACGTAATATAATGATTTTTTTATAAGGTGACACTATCAAATAAACAAAAATGTCACTAATTTCAACAACTTCCACAAATCTTAACTGAATACTCCCATTAAAAACCGACTGAGAATTAGAGAAAGGTGTCTTAAGAATCTAGAATGACGCTTTATTAAGTTATTCCTAAATACATATATAAATATTTATTACATCAATTCAAAAGCATACAAATTATTGTCACGTGATCCCAAATAAACAAATTTATTATTTAAACAATTGGGTGTAGAAAATATTTCGGCTTTTAAATCATAAGATGCCATTAGTTCAACATTGTCGGCGTCTAATAACACTATCATACCTTTGGTTGAGCAACATAAAATATAACAATAAGAAATAGTAATAGGTGTAGAAAATATGGGGTAACTCATGAAGTATTTCCAAACTAAAGTTAAATTTCCAAGAGCCGTATTAAAATTTAAACAATAGACATTTTTATCATGACAGCCAAATATTACAAAATATTTTTCAACATTTTTTTTATGTATATTAATACCAGAAAAGATATTGCCTTCTACTTGATAAGAAGTTATCTAAAAGCATACAATAATATAAATAAGAATATAAGTTGATAGCTTTTTAAGTCTTAGTTTAAAAATAAATTAGTACCTTTTCACCATTTCTTGCTTTGCATATTGTAACTTGGCCCTTTACTTCGGCCAAAATTAAATAGATTTCTTCAGGAGTTTCAATCTTAGCTGCAGAAGAAAAGATAGGTGAATCTGTTTTTTTCTGCCATTGAATTAAGCCACTCCTAGACTCTATTAAGCCATAACTACCATCTAAGCTGCATAATAAAACCAATTTCTCAGATATAACTATAGGTGACGAAAATATACCTTTGATGCCAAACTTTATACGCCATTTCAAAGCTAATGACTGGATGAAAACAATTTATAACAATATTGCAAAAATGATTGTACCAAGGAGCATACCTTTAAGTCATACGCTACAACATTATATTTTTCAGCATAGGAAGCAACAATTACCAAATTTTGAATTACAACAGGTTTTGCTTTAATCATACCTTCGACATTAACTCGCCATGTCACAGAGCCTTTGCAATAATTAAAACCATAAACATAGCCATCATAGCAACCAACTACTGCAAGATCTAATGTAACAAACACCACTTGACACTCTATACGATCAGGTAACTCTATTCTTGATATTTCTTTACCATTTTCACTGTCTACGACCAACAGTAAATGTGAATGTGAACCAACTGCAATTACATTTTTATATATAGTAGGTGAAGCATCAATACACTTTTTAAGATCATAACGCCACATTAATTTAAATGTGAACTTCAAAGAATAAACATTATTACTTGGTAGACAAAAACATGTAAAATGATTGATTCTATTTTCACAAATTTGTAGGTATGCTAAAATTTCATTGAGGCTAATTTTATTATCAAGAAGCATTTCCAATATTCTACGTTGATCCTCAGTGTTTTCCATATTCTTTGTCATATCAGAGGCTAAACTTAAAGCTTGAAATGATGTACCACCTGCTTCAGTAAAGCTTATATCGGATATCATTTTCATTCGTTTTTTGTCATGTGTTGCTTCATTTTCGGTGGTATCAACATTGAAACCCATTACATTTACAAGGAAATTTTTAAATATTGTCGTTGGTCCCATGCGCGACATATTTTTTAACACTTCATCTAAGATTTTAAAACGATCGACTTTGCCGTTTATATTTAGAGGTAAAGGTGTCATACTGTAAATTATTTCATCTGGCTGCTCATAACTTTCCAAATTATGTTGTAATATATTTCGTATTTGTCGTTTTTGATCAGTCTGAACGGCGTTTGTGGCTGCTACGTAATAAATTAATGTCATGGTTTCCTTAAGCCATAAAGTAACACCTTTAAAAGAGATTGCTTTGCTTACAAGATTTTCTATTTTTGTGTTTAGTGAATCTGAAAATAAAGAATATTAATTGTTACAAAACAAATATACTTATGTTAACAGTTAAGCTGCGGTCACATTAGGAAAATATTTGATGAAAAAAGCGTAACCACTATTTTATGAAAGCATTTGTATTGTAATTTTCCATTGCTTCAAGTTGAATTAAATAAACATCAAACATCTTATTACAATTTATTTTTAAATATGTAATGATTTTATAAAAAGTTTTGCAGAGAACGAAATTTTTCCATAAAATCTATTAATAAAATAGTGGTTACGCTTTTTTCGTCAAATATTTTCCCAATGTGACCGTAGCTTTAGAATTGTAGAGAATTTAAAAAAAAAATTGGTATGAAACAGAGTAGGAACATAAACTGTACATTTTACGTACTGTTCACAAAAACGATATATGTTTCAAAAAACGATATCTGTATTTAGTATTTGTGTATTTTTACTAGACACCTGGGGCCTTATCGTATCGTATCGAAATTTTAACCAAATGTACATTGGAAAATGCAAATGTTTAGTGCAAAATAAACATAAGAGAAAATAATTTTTTTTTTTGGTTTATTTATTAATTTATGGTGAAAATTCAAATTCAAATCAAAATATAAAAAAAAACAATTGTTGCATTCACTTTGTTGTGCTTATCGTCTTCTGATTCTGAAGACGAGAATAATTACGGTGACCATATTTGTTACACCAAAATACAGAACTCGGGAATATATGACCAATAACAGCTATAAAACAAACAACCTTTCATACGTACATAGGCACGTACTTATTTATTATATTAATTATTTAAATTGAAAATTAACAAAATTTAAAAAAAAAAACAAAATAAATTAAATTAACCGAAAATTAAAAAATAACTAAAACTTCGTGAGATCATTAAATAAGTATATAACATACATACATACATATGTAAGTTCATAATTTTTAAATACCATAAAATAAAAACTAGTTTCTAAACTATTAGTTTCAAACCAAAAGTTAAAGTTAACTTTAAAAAAATTTTATATTTAATTTTTATAATTAAGTGAACATTCACAGAAAGGTGCATTAAAAGGATAAAATAAATTACAACTAATCTCGGTATTTTTCTGATGGATAAATTTGTTTTACCAAGTTATTTTTTACCTTTAAATATTCTTTAAACTCTATACAATTCATATCATAGTTTAATTTAGTGGCCAACATGACTTTGATGGTTTCCATTTTCATATGAGTTTTATCATTGGTGCATATAATATTTAATACCGAAAATACCCTTTCCGTTGGAGCATTTGAACCAGGTAAACACAAACTGAACTCTACAACCGTCAAAATGTTTTTAAAATTATGTTTCTTTCTCTAAAATGTACATACATGTGTATATGAAATGTATTGCTTATGGGGATAAGCATGTCTCTATGGCCATTTCTTCTCTGCTTAAGAGACTCGTCAGGAGACTTTTTCCCACGGGTGTTAATCAAAACTAGAAATGTTACTTTTCGGCATGAAAATACAGAACAAATACTGAACATTAAATAAAATACAGAACATTTTTACTAATGAATAATTTATACAGAACACGGGTTTTTCAAATACAGAATGGATGGTCACCGTAATTATATCACAGTTCGTATTAGAAGAAAAATGCGGAATAAAAGTGATCAAATGTCATTGCCGGCTAATGCGTAAATAAATTGCATTATTCGGTTGTACATATTATAAAATTTTGTATCTTATTTTAGAATTATTAAGCGATTTAGGGTTTCAATAATGCTGCAATTTGGCAATATATTTTTGGCCAAATTAGGGTGCTCTTTGGCCCTACAAAATGATTGTAGTTTTAAACTTTAAATATCTTTATATACTTACATTTTTGCGTTACTTTTTCCAATTTTAATTAAATAAATTATGTTTTCGATTGTGATAGAGCTGACGAGTCAAATATAATCAGACATACAGGCCTGTCACAGAAATCCATTCCGATCGAAAGTAGAATGAATTCCGTATTTTGCTTCTTCAGGAAACGTAAAAGGAAATTCTTTTGCGAAATTAAACCACTTTCAGTTTCCTAAGTTGAATTTATATTTTAATTAGCTTAAATTTTTAAAAATTTATTAAAACCACTTTTATTGGAAAATAAATATTGTTTTCGATTTATTTTGTGAAAAAATATTTTTTTAACGCTAATTTTGTTAAAAATTAACACATTTTTGTTATATTTCTGAAAGGCGCCATTTTTTAAACCACAAATTTTTTTCAAACTAAAACTAAAAATTTTTAAAAAGTTTATATCCTTGCAATACGAATAAAATCCGAGATAAAAAGAAAATATTTCTATTCAAGGTATTTTTCTTGTATTATTAATTATTTTAATTTGTGTAGCTGATCTTATTCACTTTGTTACAATTTTTCCAATTTGTTTTGCTCTTATTCGCTTAAAGCACATTATTTTTGTTTTGGTATACATTTTGTTGCCATATTTTAGAAGAAAAATAGAAAAATCGGAATTTGCTAAATCGATCGGAATCTGGAGAAGCTAAAACAAAACCGATCGGAATTGAAAATACAAAATGAAACCATTCCGATTGGAATCTGTGACAGGCCTGATAATCCAAAATTTCTATTGCGGTAAACTCAAAAACAAAATTTATGAAAAATTTTACCCGATCACATATGCGGTAATTCGGTCCCTGCATGAAAGCCAATAAATCACAAAAATGTGCATTCAGTCAAACAAAAAACTTTTGAAGTGCTGCAGTTTATTTATTGCTTCTGCTTTAACTTCGGAATCCACTTGAAGTTAAAGTTAGTCAAACCAAAAACTTTCGAACATGTCGAATGTTGAGGTTTTACAGTTTTTGTTTTGTTACAGTTTTTGCTACATTTTTTTACTTTTAATCACTGCGAAAAACTATAAATTTTTTTTGATAAATAAAAAAGATTTCTACAATCAAATGTATGTATGTACATATCGTCATATTAAATGCAAACGGGCGTAACTACACTTTTTGTTTTTTCACAGGAGAAGCTTACTTACTTACTTAGCTGGAGAAGCAAAAAACCTTAAATTAAAAATTTTGTAAATCCTGAAAATCATAATTTGTAGGATCGAGATATTAGAATTAGCATCCCTATATACAACAAATAAGTTTGTATGTAAGGATTTCATATTGTTACGAAAAATAAATTAAGTAAAAAAAAGCGCCAAAAATTACAGCTAAAATAAAAGAAAAACGCGTATTATGGTAACATTTTAGAGTAAAAAAGGTAACAACAACAACCACGTAATTTTGTCTTGTGCTGTTACCAGTAAAAACAAAAACACACATGCACACATATATCTTTATATTGGTGCTGCAAAAATAACTACGAAATCATTTCAACAACAACAACATAAGAGATGTTCTGTCTACAAACTTCTACATGTGCTGCAGTATAAACACGCATATACATACAAAAATAAATTAACATGTTGACACACAAGTATTTTGCCATATGCAGTGATCTCGAAACTGAAAGAAAAATCTAGACACATTGAAATTTAAATAAAAAGGCAGAGCAGAGATTGGGAATCAAGTTAGTTGTGATTTAGCTACGACAGAGTAAAGATCAACAGTGAATCCCTATGTGTGGTATTGTTTAACAGTGTATTTCTTGTAAAGTGTATTAAGTGTAAATAAAGTAAATTAGTAAATACACAATCAAATCAAGCGTTTATTATTGTAATTAAGAATCCACATAATAAAATTATTTCTATAGAAAAGGTTTATAGAAATAAAACGTTTTTAAAAGGTAAAAACGTAACAATTGGTGTTAGAAGTGAAATTACAAAATAATAAGCATGAAATTTCAAGATTTGAAAGTAGACCGGCTTAAACGTGAGTTAAATAAAATGGAATTGCCGACTACTGGTAATAAGGCGGAGCTGCAGAAGAGACTATTGGAAGAATTCAAGCATCGTTGCATTAACATTGACGCCTATGAATTTGAAGATGATAAAATAGAAATATATGAACCTGCAAAGACCAGCCGTTTAGACATAAATTAGCTGCTGGCTGCCATAATGGAAGTAAAAGAAACAACAAAGGCGAATATGGAAGCATCCAGAGCTCAAAATCAAGCATTGCTGGCTCAAGTTGAAGAAAGATCTAGAGCTCAAAACCAAGAATTAGTGGCAGAGGTAAAAGAAACATCCAGAGCCCAAAATCAAGCATTGTTGGCTCAAGTTGAAGAAAGATCTAGAGCTCAAAACCAAGCACTACTGGCAGAAGTAAAAGAAACATCTAGAGCTCAAAACCACGCATTGCTGGCCGAAGTTAAAGCAACAAACGAGAAGTTAGTGGAAATTTCTGAAACATTCGGTAAGAGGGTAGAAGGGGTGGAAGCAAGAATGGCTGACTTAGACGATAGAATGAATGAAATTGAAGAAAAGGTCAATAGTATTCAATGCCAACAAGCTGGACCAGTACGTGTTGTTCCAGAATTTACTAGCAAAATAAATACCCCTTGCTTTGATGGTAAAACATCACTTTCTGTATTTAGACTTCAGTTTGAAACCGTTGCAAGCAAAAATGGATGGGACGACGAAGAGAAGGCTCTAGAACTAATTTTGGCCTTAAAGGGTGCAGCCGCAGAAGTCCTGGAGACAATTCCAACGAGCTCCAGAAATAATTACGAAGACATAATAGCAGCATTGCAGCGTGAGTTCGGTAATGAACACAAGCGAGAATTGTACCAAATGGAGTTGAGATGCAGAACGCAAAAGCCCAATGAGTCACTACAGGCCTTCGCCATGGAGATTGAAAAATTGGTACAATTAACCCTCCATTACTAACCTCTGGGTCGAATCGACCCAGACGCGCAAATTTTTTAAACTAAAAAAAAAACATGACGATATTTTAACTCAAGATATATGTGTAATCTAAATTTGTTTATATTTAAACGTTTATAAATAATAAACATAAGGAAAATTTATGATATTATGCATATAAAATTATTTTAAAAAACAGTCTGGGTCGATTATACCCATAGTTAGTAATAATGTAACAAAGATTATGGGTCGACTAGACCTATAGTTAGCAATAATATAACAAAGATTATGGGTCGATTAGACCCAGGTTAGTTATACCGTTATACAAAAAATATATGATCATTTATTCGCATTGTAATAAATTAAAACGCAAAACCAAAACCACGTGCTCTAAATGTGGAAAATATATTTGCCAGATGCACTGTGCTCAAATTGCATTGCTTCTGCATAAGAGAAATCCATTTTTGATGATATGTTCGATGATGAAAATTCCGAATAAAAGGTAACATTTACAGTACATAACTGAAAAATGTTTGCTTTAGCCGTACCAATTTTTCTTTCTAACATTTTACTATTATATTTCAGGTTTTAAATGCACTTTATTTGACGTCAATATCTTAAAAACTCTTAATTTTATGCGCAATTCGGCTGGATAACTTTTTTTTTCACTTTTTTTAGCTATGTTGTAATGAATTCATACTTAATTTTAATTTAAATATTTTTGTTTTAATTTACACCATTGTATACTAAAATTAAACAATAAAAGACTAAAATCTACCAAAAGAAGTATACGTTGTATCAATTTATAAGTTGAGACGATTTCAATGGATAATACAATTCAGGGTCGATAAGACCCATGGTTAGTAACCATGCGACATGATTAAGGGCTAGTAATGCCGGGTTAACATACCCAGGCGAAAATCATCCATTGGTAGATCGTTTTAAAACCGAAGCGTTCGTCAATGGCATACGTGACCCTGACTTGAAGCTCGCTGTATGCAGCACTCAGAAGAACACCTTCGCTGAAACAGTAGCATTTGCATTGGGGCAGGAAACCGCTAGAGCTATATCTAGGCCACAGGTACATAAAGTGCGTGCTTTGGATGTCGAGCCAGAAGCACATGACGTGCTTAATGAACTTAAAGCTATGATGAAGGAAATCTGTGCCGGCATGCACCAGAAGACGAACGCAAAGTGGTTCAATTGTGGTAAGAGTGGCCATTTCCAAAGAAACTGTAAAGCGCCACGAAAAAGAGCAAGGTCTATCTCGCCATCCAGAAGTAACAAACGGGTGAACCACCAGCAACCATCACAAGAGTCCCTGTTAAACTAAACCGAGCCAGCACTAAGGGGCAAGAGCTAGCTCTCACAAGCGAGTGCCCCACGATTTCCATATCAGTGATGCAGCAAAAGAACAGCAACTTAACAGTAAGTGGGTACCTAAATGGCAGAAGACACATCTTCACTATAGACACTGGAGCAACGCAGTCGATCATCAGACCCGATATAGTCAACGGAAGATGTGAGTCACTACAAAACGTTAGACTACGAACAGCTACGGGAGAATCTGCCACTGTCCACGGGAGGATAGAAGCTAAGGTGTCTATGGTCAACATTAGCGTGAGACATGTTTTTATTGTTGCCGATATTGTTGATGAGGTTATCGTTGGTGCCGATTTTATGATAACCCATGGCAACAACCTGAATATGGGGCAACAGGTTATGAGTTGGCATAATGTAGAGATACCGCTTGATGTGGGTTATGAGGACAATACTCACGCTAGAAAACTAGTTGCTGTAGGACGACAAAAATTACTACCACAAGCAGAAACATTGATATGGGCGCGTGCGGAGGGAGATTGTGTGGACAACCGCTTGTCAACAGCAAAAGCCCTTATTAAAGCCAATAAAGAAGGCATAGTTCCAGTGAGAGTGCTCAACCTATCGGTCCAAGAGAAAATTATCACAGAAAGATCCGATATAGGCCGATGTGTTCCAGTAGAAGCGGTAATAAATCATGAGAGCGCGGGGGATCCTGAAAATATACCTGCCAAGGACCAAGCTCTGTTTAAGGACTATGTGGAGAAATGGGTGAAAGAACTAGCAGCTTCGGATAAAAATAAAGCGAAACAGCTGCTTAAGAAGCATGCCAGCGTCTTCGCCGTGCAAGATTATTGTCAAGGTAGAACGGCGATTGTTAAGCATTTAATTAATGCCGGCAAAGCGAGACCTATTAAACAGGCACCCAGAAGCGTACACTTAGCCAAGAGAAATGAAGTAAAGGACCTGGTCAAAAAGATGGAAAAGAACGGTGTAATAGAGCCATCATTCAGTCCGTTTAGCTCACCTGTAGTCCTAGTGAAAAAGAAAATTGGCGGTACAAGGTTCTGTGTAGACTACAGAAAACTTAATGATATCACTGGGCACGCTAGAAGGAACGAAATGGTTCTCCACATTGGACTTGCAAAAGTGGCTATTGGCACCGCCTTTAGTACGAACGGTGGTTTATGGCAATTCAAGGTGATGCCGTTTGGGCTCTGCAATGCGCCGGCCACATTTGAGCGTCTTATGGAGCGAGTATTGAAAGGACTGCACTGGAAAACTTGCTTGGTGTATCTCGATGACATAATAGTGATGTGTAGAACTTTCGACGAACATCTCAGAAACTTGGGAGAAGTTCTACAACGGCTATCTGCGGCCGGTCTAAAGTTAAGTGCAAAGAAATGTGCATTGTTCCAAAAAGAGGTAAAATATCTGGGACACCTTGTCACGGCAGATGGCATTACTACAGATGAAGATAAGACACGAGCAGTAAAGAACTGGCCTCGACCACAGAATCTTCACGAGTTACGTAGCTTTTTAGGACTCTGCACATATTACAGACGCTTTGTGCCGAATTTCGCGAGCGTAGCAGCAAGTCTACATGAGCTGACAAAGAAATCAAGACCATACCACTGGGGCGAACCACAAGAGAAGGCATTTGAAACATTGAAAAATTTATTATGTGCAGCACCCGTTTTATCCTATCCAGTGCCGGGTGAAAAATTTGTCTTAGACAGTGATGCTAATGGACATGCTCTAGGTGGTGTACTCTCGCAGGTAGTAAATGGAACAGAAAAGGTTGTGGGTTATTACAGTCGAACACTCTCAAAGCCTGAAAAGAACTATTGTGTAACAGGACGTGAATTATTAGCGGTATTAGAGTGCATAAAACATTACCACAAGTACTTATATGGTCAAAATTTTCTCCTGAGGACTGACCACTCTGCACTCAGATGGCTGTTGCAGTTTAAGAACCCTGAAGGACAGCTGGCTCGCTGGATCGAACGACTCCAAAGCTACAATTTTAGCATAGAGCACAGAAGAGGCGCCAAGCATGGTAATGCAGATGCTCTATCGCGGCGGCCGTGTAGCAGAGTGTAAACATTGTACTAAGGCTGAGGGCAAGGAATCTATCGTCGACATTCGGCTAACTCACATAGAGGCGGACATGGACTGGGCAACAGCGCAAAAGAATGATCCAGTGTTATCAAAAATTATAACAGCTAAAGAAAAGGATCACCGACCAACCCGAAACGATATATCAGAAGAAGACCCTATAGTAAAGGCTTATTGGGCTCAGTGGAATAGTTTAAAGCTGATTAATGGCTGCTTATACCGTACCTGGGAGAGTGCAGATGGCAAAACAACAACCACCATTCGAGCGGATAGCGATGGATGTGGCAGGTCCTTTTCCTATCAGTAACAAGGGTAATCGATACGTTCTCGTAGTGATGGATTATTTCAGCAAGTGGCCAGAGGTGTACACCATACCCAATCAAGAAGCAACAACAATTGTAGACGTATTTGTGAACAACTGGGTTTGTCGCTATGGTGTACCAATTGAACTGCACTCCGATCAAAGCAGAAATTTTGAGTCCATGGTGTTTAAAGAAATGTGCGAGATCTATGGAATAAAGAAGACCAGGACGACGCCACTACACCCTCGATCTGAGGGAATGGTAAAGCGATTTAATAGAACACTTGAGGAATACCTACGTAAAGTGGTGAGTGAGCATCAAAAAGATTGGGACGAGCACATACCAAACTTTCTGTTAGCATACCGACCAGCTGTGCATGATTCGACATCAAAAACACCTGCCAAGATTATTTATGGCACTGAGTTGAGATTACCTGGTGACTTGGAATTTGGCGCCAAACCAACAGCGGACGTAGATAAGAGTTATGCCGTAAAACAAGAAAACCTCAACGAATTACATGATTTTGTACGCACTCTAATAAAGATGGTCAGTGACAAAATGAAAGCGAGATACGATAAGGCAGCAAATAGTGAGTGTTACCATGAAGGACAACTGGTTCTATTTTACAACCCACAGCGGAAGAAAGGATTGTCTCCCAAATTGCAGACTAACTGGGAAGGACCTTATTAGGTAATAAAAAGGCTTAATGATGTTGTCTATAGAATTCAAAAGTACAACAACCCGAGGTCCAAGATGAAAGTCGTACACTTAGAGCGACTGGCAAACTATGGGAAAGTAGTTAAGGAACCTATTCGGGACGAACAGGCTTAAGTGGGAGGCAGTGTTACGAAAAATAAATTAAGTAAAAAAAAAGCGCCAAAAATTACAGCTAAAATAAAATAAAAACGCGTATTATGGTAACATTTTAGAGTAAAAAAAAAGTAACAACAAACACGTAATTTTGTCTTGTGCTGTTATGCTAGGAACACAATTGGGACGAACGACGAATTTTTCGGTGCGAATTTTCGTCGTCAAAGATAAAACACATTTGTGCTTATGAAAATTAACACAATACCGCCGTCAAACAAAATTCGTCGTGCGTGACAAACACTGCGATAGATTTATTTCTATTTTTAACGCCGACGAACGACGAACAAATCAGTACAGAGTTACCGTGTTTCTTTTTTATTTTCAAACATACTAGTAAAAGAAGATATATTTCAATCTATTATAATTGTTTGATTTTAAATAACACAATTTAATTTAAATATACACAATTATTTACCATAAAATTGCTTTTTAATTGTTTTTTGTTAATGCTTAATTTTTGCATTTAATTATTTTTTCCCTACGGTAACACTTTTGCCACACACTAGAAAAAAAATTCTCAATAAATTAACTTGAACTTGAATATTTATTTTTTGCCACACACAAATTTGTTTATTATAACAGCTGTTATTTTTTCGTCCTTATTGTGCGTCACACTGCGAATTTACGCAACGAACTTTTAACAACGAATTCGTCATGCTGGACGAAATTCGTCGTTCGTCCCAATTGTGTTCCTAGCATTACCAGTAAAAACCAAAAACACACACACGCACATATATCTGTATATTGGTGCTGCAAAAATAACTACGAAATCATTTCAACAACAACGACATAAGAGATGTTCTGTTCTACAAACTTCTGCATGTACTACAGATATACACACGCATATACATACAAAAATAAATTAACATGTTGACACACAAGTATTTTGCCATATGTAGTGATCTCGAAACTGAAAGAAAAATCGAGACACATTGAAATTTAAATAAAAAGGCAGAGCAGAGATTGGGAATCAAGTTAGTTGTGATTTAGCTACGACAGAGTAAAGATAAACAGTGAATCCCTACGTGTGGTATTGTTTAACAGTGTATTTCTTGTAAAGTGTATTAAGTGTAAATAAAGTAAATTAGTAAATACACAATCAAATCAAGCGTTTATTATTCTAATTAAGAATCCACATAATAAAATTATTTCTATACAAAAGGTTTATACAGGGTGTTTTTTTAGAGGTATAGAACTTCGAATTGAAATAAAACACAAGAAAATCGTTTTAATGTCCATCAATTTGGCTTTATTGGAAGGATAATTTTATGCCATTAATGTTTAAATATGATTTCGGGCATGTGGCCGCCGCGGCTAGCTCGAATAAAGCCAATTCTACAGGTCCAATTTTCAACCACTTTTTCGAGCATATGGGGCCGTATGTTGGCAATAACGCCACGAATGTTGGCTTCCAAGTCCCCTAACGTTTCTGGTTTGTTGGCGTAGACGAGCGACTTCACATATCCCCAAAGAAAATAATCCAATGGTGTCAAATCACACGATCTTGGTGGCCAATTGACAGGTGCATTCCGCGAAATTATGCGCTCATCGAATGTTTCCTTCAATAAATCGATTGTGACGTGCGCTGTGTGGCATGTAGCGCCGTCTTGTTGGAACCACAACTCATCCACATTCATGCCATCCAATTCGGGAACAAAATAGTCGGTTATCATGGCTCTATACCGGTCTCCATTAACGGTAACTGACTCTCCAGCATTATTTCGGAAGAAGTATGGCCCAATGACTCCACCAGCCCATAGAGCACACCAAACAGTCAGTTTTTGTGGATGTAATGGCGTCTCAAGGGTCTCATGTGGATTCTCTTCACTCCAAATGCGGCAATTTTGCTTGTTGACGTAGCCATTCAACCAAAAATGAGCCTCATCACTGAACAAAATTTTGCGATGAAAATCAGCATCGAGATCAATCTCATTTTCGGCCCATACACCAAAATCACGACGCATTGCATGGTCTCGCGGCTTTAATTCTTGCACAAGCTGGATCTTGTAAGGTCGCAAGCCAAGATCTTTGCGCAAAATCTTCCATAAAGTTGATGGACAAAGCTCCAATTGCTGTGCACGGTGGCGAATCGATTCATTCGGGTTCTCTTCAACACTTTGCTCTACAGCGGCAATTGTTTCTTCGGTGCGCACGTCTCTGCGGATGCGTATTATCACATAGAGTAAACGTAGTGAAAAAACGATCCATGGTTAACCGAATTAATTGCTCTGATGAACGATTATGTCGACCATAAAATGGACGGAGCTTGCGGTAAACTTCGCGAACTGAAACATTATTTTCGAAATAAATTTGCACGATTTGCAAGCGTTGTTCTTTTGTCAGCCTGTTCATGATGAAATGGCAAACCAAACTAAATATTAATCACTTGACAGCTGACAAAATGGCCGCCAGTTAAAAAAGTGATGCCAACTTAAAGTTCTATACCTCAATAAAAAACACCCTCTAGAAATAAAACGTTTTTAAAAGGTAAAAACGTAACAATATAAATATACATGTAGTTATGTCTTCTGTCATTTAGAAATACACGCACTTGTAGTAACGTCCGTTTGAATAAATACTTATTTAATGTGCTGGAGGCCCGAAGTTCGAGCCCCAGGAGAGGTCTAATCAATTTTTTTATAATTTAATTTTTGTTTTCGACTAATGTGGATAAAATGGAATAAGAGGGCAAAAACAAAAACAAAAAGATTTTAATTCTGTTTCATCCAAATAAGATGACAATTACAAGAACAGCAATGATGGTAAGAAAAGGAGAATATGATAAAAACTGTTGTGTGACTTTACTTCGACTAACTCATACAAGTGTATGTACATACATATGAAAGAATATAATTTCAGTACGCGATTTCCAGAAAAGTGTGAGTTAAATAGTTGATGTTTTGTCTCGAATATACACAGGGCACAAAGAACTCTGATGAGACTACCGTAGCTGGAGTCGAAAACAATTGTTCAGTTTGGCTAGTGTACTATTCCTTCACGGACATCATTTCTCCTTTAATTACCAAAAATATTCATTGCAGTTAACTTTGATCTAATTAAAGCGTTTCTGACGAAACAAAAATTAAATTATAAATACATACATACATAACTGGCCTTTACAACCCTGTGTCAGGATTACGGCCTAGCTTCTCGCAGCACTCATGTTGTGTGTGTCAATTTTTATCCATGAGTACCGGGACCTACAGTTTAAAGTCGACTCCGAACGACAGACTTGAGAAGCTTGTTCATGGCAATTAGTTACTCTCAGAGCTTTTGCCAGAAGACTTCTTCTTCCTATTTCTCTTTTCAAGATGTCAGAGCTGAGATTTAAACCCGGCACTATCGTCTTGGCAATCCAACACACTAACCACTAGACCACGGCGACTGCAGGAAATAATATCTTCAAGAAATTAGATGATTTTGCTTTTCAAGTTCTTTGTATACCATGGTCAAATGTAGAGTGAGTTTTAACAGTAAATTAATTAATAAGGTTATTTAATATTATTATGTTTTTAATTAACATCTTTTTTCAGACATGAAAAGTGCTGCTTTAATTATAAGATTCCAGAAAAGTTTTTAAATTTAGTATGGTGCCTCAGAAATATATTGTTCTCAAAATGATAATTTTGAATGGGTAGATATAAAATAATTATTAATTTACAAATTAGCTTTTACATAAAAAGTAAATAAAATTTAGAATCAAAAACAGAATATGTGACATTTTTACTTAGTTATTTTTCTTTTTCAAATTAGTTTTGCTGAATTAATTGGTTAATGATAATTTAGCGGTTTAAAACAGCGGTTTTATTTAAAGATTTAGTGGTTTTTGGCGGCTTTTTAAGTGCAATCTGATGGGATATTTTTTAATGTTTTGGTAACACTGGTATTTGCCAATAATGCTATAAACAAAACAAAGTCTGTCGAACACCGAACACACGACTACAAAAATCGCTGGCTACGAAAGTAGCCAAGTAGCCAGCTACTTAATTATAATAACGACTACAGCTACAAAATAAACATCTGTTTTGACACGTTGAACATAACCTAAACAAAATATAACAAACTTATTTTTTGTAAGTGAAATTGTGAGGAAATAAAAAGCAACAAATGTCTTAAGAAAACTTATAAAAATTTAAGAAACTAAAAAGGCAATTAAATAATAAATTAAAAATGAAATAAAAACTGATGTAAATAAATGAAATAAGTAAATGAAAACTAAACAAAAAATGTAAACAAATGATTATTTAAAAAAATTTAAGTTGCACCACTGAAAATAAATAACCATTTGTTTTCATTTTTTGTTTAGTTTTCATATTTGTTTAGTTTTCATTTTTTGTTTAGTTTTCATTTACATATTTCATTTATTTACATCAATTTTTATTTAATTTTTAATTTATTATTTAATTATATTTTTAGTTTTCTTCAATTTTTATTTATTATTATTTGTGTTATTAAAGTTGGTAAGTATTTATAAGAGCCATCCCTAAATAAAAGCGGCAACGTTTTGTCAAAACATTAAAAACAGGGTAATACAAAAATATATGCTTATATAACAATTCTGACTATTTTGATAATAAACTGCATTTCTCTATTAATATTTGTAACATAAACTAAATTTTATAGTACTATTTTATTTATTTATTTTATATTAATATTTACTATCTTCTATTTTGTTTAGTTTTGTTTAGGAATAAAACATGGTTATGCAAATAACATATCTTTATATCACAACCCTATTTTATTTTTTCCTATTTGTTTACATTTTAGTTGCCTTTTGCGACCAACTTTACTATTAAACGCTCTGTCAAAATTGGATTTTCCAATTGCAAAGCGTTGCCGACGCGTTATTTTAGGATGCTCCATACAAATTGTATGGGCATGAGAAATTTTGACAGCTAGAAAACGCTTGCCGCTTTTATTTAGGGATGGCAGTAAGTTTGTTGTTAGTGTGTCAAAACATATGCTATAAACACAACAAAGGCTACCGACCATCGACTACAAGCTGTCAAAATTAGAATACATGTGTGCATATGAGAATAATTATTTTGTAGGGATACATCCCACTTACAACGCTGTGGCAACACACTTCTAAAAATGGGGCAACACAGTTTTAACTTCTGACAGCTTTTCAAAATAAACGTTCATATTCTTTTTTCATTCACCAACGCCAGATATTGTAAAACACAAGAATTAAATTTTTGGCTTTTATATTTATAAAGAAATATTACAATAAATTTAATATTTAAATAAAAGCTAAAGTGGTGACCCCGACGTTAAAAATGAACCCGACGAATGGAAATACAGTTGTTTTCGGTTAATTGAGCCCCGCTTTATTGAGTTTCCCGCTTAATTGTACTAAAAATCATGAAACGAAATCATTCCGTATAACCTCCTATGCAAAAGTACCCGTTTTATTGAGTTCCGCTTAATTGTGCCTCCCGTTTAATTGATTCATAAAATGAGACCGCATTGCGAAAAACACAAACAAATGTTTCAGTTAATTGATTTCGTCTGTTTAATTTTTTTCTCCACAAAATTAATGCCATTTATGTTGCACCAAAAAAATTTTTGTCATGTTTCTGTTCACCATGTAAATGGAACGATATAGAAAAAGAATCATCGAAAGCGTCAACAAATCTAAAATTCAAATGTTGATGACTGATTTTTTTAATCATAGTTTTACTTATGTATGTATGTATGTATAATGTTTTTTTTATAACATTTAATGTACACTCGCATGCACATATGTAATGTAATTATTTTAAATTTTGATCTCTTTTTATATAGAATTTTTTAATTTTTGTTGCTTTTCAAATATTGTACGATGAACGTACCTGATTTTTGTTTTTTTTTTTTTGTTTTAATAAACTAACACTATTTTTTAACTTAATAAATAAAAAAATGAATTTCTTTTTCTCTATACACGTGGTTGTTTCGCTTTATTGCTCGTCTGGCTTAATTAAGTGATTTTCGTTTTAATTGCGTCGGCGAATCAATTAACCGAGTATCGCTTAACTGAGTTTCCCGTTTAATTGCACCAAAAATCGTGCATTTTTAGAGACTCAATTAAGCGGAAATAACTGTAATGAAATAACACCAGAGGCCGAAAATGTACAGAGAGAGGCTTCAGCACAAGTCTCTCGTGTGGCCGCAAAACCACCACCGTTTTGGAAGCCGGACCCAAAGCTCTGGTTCGCACAGGTCGAAGCACAATTTAAACGAGCTGGTATAACAACCGACGATACCAAATATTACACTATCGTGTCAGAGATCGACTCGTCGATATTAAAATGTGCATCAGACATAATTATGTCTCCGCCGGAGTCTGAGAAATACGAGACACTCAAATCCAGATTAATTGAACAATTTAGTGAGTCAGAGGACAGCCGTTTCAAGCGACTATTTGCGTGACATCAAAGACCTCTCGGGAAACGGTTTAAACCCAGAAATTTTAAAATCGCTGTGGCTACGCCAGCTACCAATACAAATTCAACAAATTTTAGCTACGGTTGAAGCAGACGTCGAGGTGCTAGCAAAAAAAGCTGACAATATGATGGAGGTACAAAATTTGCCAAAAGTCGAGTCCGTAAATAAGGAAGGTATAGAAATACACAGCGCTATCATGGAGCTTACAAGAAGATTCGACCGCTTAGAACGCGAACACTTGAACCAGAAAACAAGTAATTCCTATGAACCACGCAGATCACGACAACGCCGAACATCGCCCTACACAAGCACATCACGGTCGCCGCCATCAGAAATATGTTGGTTTCATCGAACTTTTAGAGAGAAAGCTACTAAATGCCGTGCTCCTTGTAGTTTTCACCCACGCCTTTCGGAAAACTAGTAAGCCCCCCGTTTAGGGCGACGAACGAGGGAGAACGAAAATATACCACACGTCGCCTTTACATAAAGGATAAAAACTCGAATACAAAATTTTTAATAGATACTGGAGCGGAAGTATCCGTAATTCCCAAACAACAAAATAACATAAAATCTACTTCAATGAAACTACTCGCAGCAAACGACACGGAGATAAATACCTATGGAAACAAACTGCTTTTCTTGGATATAGGCTTACGCAGACAATTTAATTGGATTTTTACCATTGCTGATGTTTCACACGCAATAATTGGAGCAGATTTTTTAGAAAACTTCAACATTTTAGTGGACATGAGAAGCAAAGCCTTGGCAGACGGAACAACCAGACTTCGACATGTTTGTCAACTTCTACGATGCCCACCAACTTATGTGACAGTACTTAAACCGAAAAACGAATTTCATGAACTTCTGGCACAGTTCATCGATCTCACAGATGACTCCATCACCTCAGTTAAGAAAGTATCCGAAGTTTACCACTATATAGAAACAAAGGGACCTCCAGTAACACAGAAGGTACGTAGATTGTCCCCCGAAAAACTCGAAATAGCGAAAAAAGAGTTTGATTACATGCTTGATCGTGGTATTTGCGTGCGTTCAAAAAGTCAATGGGCTAGCCCATTGCATTTGGCAAGAAAAGCAAACGGAACATGGTGACCATGCGGGGACTATAGGCTACTCAATGCGAAGACAGTACACGACAGCTATCCTGTACGTCACATCCAGGATTTCGCAACTGAATTAGAAGGTAAGACCATTTTTTCTGTAATTGATTGTAAAAAAGCATATCACCAAATCGCAGTCAATCCCGAGGACGTAGAAAAAACAGCGGTAATAACCCCATTCGGGTTATTCGAATTCAGGTACATGACATTTGGCTTACGAAACGCGGCCCAAACCTTCCAAAGATTTATGGACGACACTGTAAAAGGCCTCGATTTTGTTTTCCCATACTTAGATGATGTTTTAGTGGCACCAACGTCAATAAAGGAACATTTAGAGCACTTACGACAACTTTTTGAGCGATATAGAAAAAAAGGCTTAGTTATCAACTCCGAAAAATGCCAGTTGGGACAACAAGAGGTCGAATTCTTAGGGCACATCATTACGAAAGATGGTATAAAACCACACCCTAGGAAAGTGTTGGCAATTATCAATCGTAACAAGCCCATAGAGGTACAAGGGCTACGAAGTTTTTTGGGAGCCGTAAATTTTTACCGGAAGTTCATACCCCATGCCGCTGAAATTGAAATTCCGCTTCAACAGATAATGGGACCTTGTAAAAAACGCGATCGCACCAAAATAAAATGGACATCGGAAACAGAAAGCGCATACGAAAAATAAAAGAAGCGCTCGCAAAGGCAGCATTATTGGCGTTTCCACGAAAAGGGGCAACAGTAGCTCTAATGACAGATGCATCTGATAAGGCAATGGGAGCAGCCCTACAACAACAAGTAGACGGAAACTGGCAACCGTTAGGATTTTTTTCGAAAAAATTTACTGTAACTGAACAGCGCTATAGTACGTATGATAGGGAACTACTTGCGGTATACACAGCTATTCGATACTTCCGATTTTATTTAGAAGGTACACAGTTCGTAGTGTTTACGGATCACAAACCACTAATACATGCTTTTGAGCAAAAATGGGAACGCCTTTCACCACGACAAACCAGACAGCTGAATTTTATCAGCCAATTTAGCGTAATTATTCGACATATAAACGGATCGGACAACATAGTCGCTGACACACTCTCGCGTCTAGAAACCATAAATATGCCATCAGTAATTGACTATAAATTGCTGTATGATGAACAAGAAAAATGCTCAGAATTGCGACATCTTATGCATACAGATTCAACATCGCTCATCCTACAGAAATTTACGGTCCCAAACACCGACGTGGAAATTATATGTGATACATCTACAGGGAGAGTGCGTCCATATATCCCGACCACCTTACGTCAACAAATATTCAAAGCCTTACACGGCTTATCGCATCCGGGGGCCAATGCTTCGATTAAAATAATTTCTAAAAGCTTCGTCTGGAATAGAATGAATACTGAAATACGAAATTTTGTTAAGAACTGTCAACAGTGCCAGCGATGCAAGATCTCACGACACACCAGAAGCGACTTACAGACATTTGCAGTTCCAGATAGAAGGTTTAAACATATTAATATCGACTTAATTGGCCCTTTGCCAAGATCAGATAATTTTACGTACTGTCTGACGTGCGTAGACAGATATTCCCGATGGATTGAAGTTATTCCCATTTCAGACATTACAGCAGAAACGGTGGCAAATGCACTGTTAAATGGATGGTTAAGCCGATTTGGAGTACCAAAGATAATAACGACGGACCAAGGCCGGCAATTTGAAAGTAGTCTTTTTAATCATCTCTCGAAATTATTGGGCATTAAGCATATCCGGACCACGCCATTCCATCCTCAGGCAAATGGTCTGGTAGATAGGTGGCACCGCGTTTTAAAAGCAGCTTTAAAGTGCCACGAAGCTGATGCAAATTGGACAGAAGTGCTTCCCATTGTTATGTTGGGTTTGAGGACGGCCGTGAAAGAAGACTTGGGTGCATCAGTAGCAGAAATGGTATACGGTCAGGCCATCAGGTTTCCCGGTGAATTTTTATGTGACAAAACGAATTCCCAAGTTAGCGAAATTGAATTCTTGGCAAAGCTGCAACAACATTTTGAAAACCTGCGCCCAAGCTCAACAACACAACACGGAAAAAAAGCGGTGTACGTTCCGAAGGATTTACGTTTCTGCGAACACGTTTTCCTCAGAGACGATACAGTAAAAACCCCCTTAAAAGCACCATATGATGGTCCTTACAAGGTTCTAGAGCGTCATCCGAAGACTTATACCATTATGATCGGAACCAAACCGAAAACGGTGTCAATAGATAGGCTTAAACCAGCATATATTCCCATTGAAATTAACGAGGTGAACAGAAACAAATACAAACTGCGAAAAGTCAGGTTCTTGGATGAACTCCCGTTTTCAACGGACGACCATTTTGGAAAGGGGGTGGTGTAGGGATACATCCCACTTACAACGCTGTGGCAACACACTTCTAAAAATGGGGCAACACAGTTTTAACTTCTGACAGCTTTTCAAAATAAACGTTCATATTCTTTTTTCATTCACCAACGCCAGATATTGTAAAACACAAGAATTAAATTTTTGGCTTTTATATTTATAAAGAAATATTACAATAAATTTAATATTTAAATAAAAGCTAAAATTTTAACAGCAACACGACTACCGAACACACGACTACTTTTGTAGCCCGTAGCCAACTTAGGCTAATTTCTTGGCGACAATAAACAGTTTAGTGCTGCCAATACAATAGGATGCATAAAAAAGGTGTTTAAAAACGCAATATATGAAATATATGCATTAAAAATGCGAAAAAAATTTAAGTTGCACCACTGAAAATAAATAATCATTTGTTTACATTTTTTGTTTAGTTTTCATTTACTTATTTCATTTATTTACATCAGTTTTTATTTCATTTTTAATTTAATTGCCTTTTTAGTTTCTTAAATTTTTATAAGTTTTCTTCAGACATTTGTTGTTTTTTGTTTCCTCACAATTTCACTTACAAAAAATAAGTTTGTTATATTTTGTTAGGTTATGTTCAACGTGTCAAAACAGATGTTTATTTTGTAGCTGTAGTCGTTATTATAATTAAGTAGCTGGCTACTTGGCTACTTTCGTAGCCAGCGATTTTTGTAGTCGTGTGTTCGGTGTTCGATAGCCTTTGTTGTGTTTATAGCAATATGCTTATTTTATAGCTGTAGTCGTTATTATAATTAAGTAGCTGGCTACTTGGCTACTTTTGTAGCCGGCGAATTTTGTAGTCGCCGTGGTCTAGTGGTTAGTGTGTTGGCTTACTAAGACATGAGCCCTGGGTTCGACACCCAGCTCCGACATCTCAAAAAAAAAAAAAATATGAAAAAAAATATTTCTTTCGGCGACTACCTCTCAGCAGTCTTCTGCCAAAGCTATGAGAGTAATTAATTGCCATGAACAAGCTTCTCAAGTCTGCCGTTCGGAGTCGACATTAAACTGTAGGTCCCGGTACTCATGGATAGAAATTTACATACACAACATGAGTGCTGCGAGAAGCGAGACCGTAATCGTGACACAGGGTTGTAAAGGCCAGTTATATATGTATGTTTTTTTTTTTTTAAGACCAATACTCAGGGGTAAACCCCTACTCATGCAGTGCATTGTATTGGAATGTGAAGATGGTTGATAGTTTTTTTTTTTTTTTTTTCTCATAGATGTTTGAACATATTGCGCCTTTTTTGTTGTTGATGAAACAAGTTGCTGGAAATTTGTCCACTCAAGAGCCAGTGTTATACCTTCACCCTCGAATGATCAAACAGCAATTGCCTCATCTGTCGGTGGATGTTTAATGTGAATGGTGAGCGTCTTCAGTAGGTTAGCTGTTGTCTTCCCAGAAGGTGGTGCTGTACTCCTTATCATTAGTTTCTGGTGGAATGAATTAGGAATGTCAGGGGGCAATTTCTTGCAGATGGTCTTGCTGGAGGGGGGGGGAACCTCTTATTTTTCTTAAATTTAATTTTAATTTAAATTTTAATTTTTAGAAAATCGCAAATTTTTATTTTTTTTATAATTTCGTCCTTCGCTGGGATTGAACCTAGGTCGTGTGAGTTTCTGTGCGAGCGCTCTACCACTATGCCACGACCCACGGAACATCAAAAAATCATTTGCGTGTTTTGAAATCACGTGATTTTGAGAACATGCTTGTAATATAATTTTATTGGCCAATGTACTGCATATGGAAACTTAAATAAATAAATTATATACCACTTACCTAAATTGATACGTTTCCCCATACGTTTAATTGTATTATTTGTACGTCCAATATAGAAAATATTACCCAACTCATCTCTCTCAACAATATCACCGGTTTTACGATAAATAATTTCTTGCGATTGATAAATTTGATAATCCTTGTCGTATTCTGGTATAAAACAACATCTAATAGAACTACCAATTTCTAATTCACCTTTACAAGCATTAAGTAAAATATTACCAGTTTCATCTCTTATACGAAAATGTGTAAATTTATCCAAAGATTTTCCAATAGATATATTGTTTTTTTGATTTAAATACTCGCCGAGTATAATTTCAAATATACTAGACCAACATGAAATTTCTGTAATGCCATATATGTTAAATATACGTTTGTCACATTTTTTTAAATCTCGTGGTATCCACGTTTTAAGTTCAAGTAATGAAGGAAATTCTTCTCCACCTAAAACTAAACATCTTTGATAATAAAATACAAGTAAAATGTGTGTAATATTTTTGAATATCTTAATTACTTACCTTAATGAAGTGTTTACACTTAAAATCTTTTCTATAGCGTTCGTACCAAATAGACGAAAAAGGGAGGGAGTGGTTTGATAGATCGTGATACCCTTCATAGAATTATTTGTAGGAAATAATATTTGAAGTAATTTTTTAGGTTGTAAACGTATTTCTTTGTTCGTTATTAAAAGCCCAGTACCATTCATTAGAGCTATAAAGAATTCGACTACAAAAGGATCAAAGGTGGGTGGTGAGCCGAGGAAAACTATATCTTCTGATTGTACGTGTAACAAGGAACTTTAATAAATAAAATATTTAAGTACCTATATGTTTTAAAAGTAAATTATTTTAATTCAACAGTACCTTAAGGACATAATATTTGGCAGAATGCAATCATAAGGCACATGTACCATTTTAGGTTGACCGGTACTACCGGATGTAGCTATTGTATAGCATAGATTGACATTTTTCAAGTTTTTTGTGGATGACATTAAATTTACCAAAAAGTAGATTTCATTAAATATAACAATCTCCTCTGTTTGTTTTTTCAGTCTATTATAATTTTTACATTTCATGGAAGATATTATATATTTTACACCACTCAATCTTAAATAGTTATCCACATCTTTGCACTCCTCCAAGTCCAAGCAAAAAAAATAACAGGTCAAATTAAGAATCCTTTAAAAAAAATTTTTAATTACATTTATTAAGATACAAAAAAAATAAAAAATACTACTATAATGTTGAATAAAAATGATTTCCGCTCGTGACAGAAATAGTTATTTTATGAAAGTAACAAAATATGAGTTCATATTTGTGTATTCCAATCAAGGTAATACAAAGCCAGTTTTGCACCAACGTTTAGAGATCTTTTAGATTTTATAGTAAGTATACTTACGAGTTCATCAATAATTCTTACCCTAATAACAACACGCATGATGCCGCAGAGTGTTCCTTAATGTCAACAGCAATCCCCACATTTTTCTCTAATTCACATTTATGCAAACATTCCAAAAGTTTCTTTGTTTCCTTTATGATAGTTTTATAACTGATAATATTTTCTTCAGTTATATATTTACGTACATAGATAAAAGGGTTATTTTGATGCTTTTGTAAACATTCTAAGTTGTAAAACTTTTCAGACATTTTTCACAAATAAGAAATAGACTTGGCAGCACTCAACCCAATACGGCGTACTTATTAAAAGGTGCCTTTGAGATTACAACAAATAAAACAGTAGCAAAAACAAAATGACTTGTTGTTGGAGCGGGTAAAAAGCTCTCAAAAAAAAAAAAAAAAAAAAAAAAAAACAAAGAGTGTGAAAACAAAACACTGGACGTCGACTTAGAGAACAATCATGTTTACGTTGGAAGGACCAAATTGAGGAAGCCCTGTCATCAATTGGTGAAGGAGAAGGCGCGCACTTAGCAGAGACGCCTGGAGACTAGTGTTAAGGCAGGCCGAACCTCGTTAAGAGGTTGTTATGGCCATTTAAGTAAGTAATTTTATACATATAAAATTCAATTGCAATATACATACTTCCTATGATTTAAACATTAAGGATCAAAATATGCGGATTAAAAAAAACGCGAAAGACTCTTTTATAAAATTTATTGTTACGAAAAAATAATATTGTAAAATAAAATCATCCAGGGACCGTAATCATTATGAGTTTTATAATAAAAATTACACAATAATGATTATATTGTGAGTTTTAAAGATTTTCTTTAATGGTAATGATTATTTTTGAGTAATATTAATAAAAATCAGCCATAATCATTATTTTTGAGCAAAAGAAATAAAACTCAAAAATAATCATTATTTATGATTTTTATTTTTTTCGCACAAAATAAAACTCATTTTTAATTTACGACTTTATATATGATGTATGAAAAAAAATAATTATAATAATAAAAATACGAAAAAAAATTTACCGTTTTAGTCGATAGACGTATACAATACAAAAGAAAATTTATATGGTGTATACAAAAATGAACATGCAAATAATAAACAAAAATAAGCGAAAAAGTTAAAGTTTAATATAATAATATATTATGATACTCACAATTATATCATAATTATTATTTATACCGTGATTATTTTTTTTTTATAAATAGGTTCTAAAGAAATTCATAAAAAAAAAATATTTTTAAATTTTTTCTAAATTTTACATTGTAAAAACTTATAGTATACTTAACAAACTACATCTTTATGCTATAAACACAACAAAGGCTATCGAACACCGAACACACGACTACAAAAATCGCTGGCTACGAAAGTAGCCAAGTAGCCAGCTACTTAATTATAATAACGACTACAGCTACAAAATAAACATCTGTTTTGACACGTTGAACATAACCTAAACAAAATATATTTTTTGTAAGTAAAATTGTGAGGAAATAAAAAACAACAAATGTCTGAAGAAAACTTATAAAAATTTAAGAAACTAAAAAGGCAATAAAATAATAAAATAAAAATTAAATAAAAACTGATGTATATAAATGAAATATGTAAATGAAAACTAAACAAAAAATGTAAACAAATGATTATTTATTTTCAGTGGTGCAACTTAAATTTTTTTCGCATTTTTAATGCATATATTTCATATATTGCGTTTTTAAAACACCTTTTTCATGCATCTTATTGTATTGGCAGCACTAAACTGTTTATTGTCGCCAAGAAAAATAGGAATTAGCCTAAGTTGGCTACGGGCTACAAAAGTAGTCGTGTGTTCGGTAGTCGTGTTGCCGTTAAAATAATTATTCTCATATGCACACATGTATTCTATTTTTGACAGATTGTAGTCGATGGTCGGTAGCCTTTGTTGTGTTTATAGCATTATAATCAGTATTTTTAAAATAGATTATTGGAACGAAAATTGCCTATATCGGGCTATTGCCTTTATGTTTCCAAACTAATCGGAGACCTCCGACACTGATTTTCTCCTTAATCTCACTCTTGCAATCCATTTCTTTATAACCTGCTTACAAAAATAAAAAAAAAATAAAAAATCATTAAAAATTTTTTAATTTCTTTAAAATATTTCCTATATGCTTTAGCTTTTTCGCTTATGTACATTGTTACATTTTGAATGTTTATTATTATATACACCATATCTATTTTCTTTTTATTGACGAAAAATAATAAAAAGATAATAAATTACATAGTCAAAAACATAATATTTATTTGACACGATTCATGATTTAAACTAAAACTTTTTCTTTTGCAGTCGTGTGGTAAATGGTTGGTAGCTATAAATGTGTTTATAGCATTAATTTACAGCCTGTTTCTAGAACACGAATGGTTTCTGACATTCGTCTTTTTATATGTGAAACAACAACAAAAACACTCAAATTTGTTAGTGTTTCTCATATAAAAAGACGAATGTCAAATACCATTCGTGTTCTAGAAACAGGCTGTTACTCTTGTACTAACGCAGTAAGCAGAGAAAACACACAACAGTTTGTAATCGAATCATACTTATTTTTTCTCATCAGTATGCACTGAGTTAAGGAGAGTTGAAGTCAACAACATTATACGTATTATTAAGTATAAATGTGATGAGTACTTCAAACTTTTGAGAAGAGTAGAGTATCCGTCACATTAACAAGAGTATGAATGCGTATAAGTACAAGAAATTATGAATCCCCACATAATCAATAATGCATCAATAATTTTGCATTTATGTATACTTGTATATGCTTTATTCGATATGTAAATTTTAAATTTAACGACTGTGCAGATTAACTTAAAATCTTAAGAACATTCTTTTTAAACCAACCTCTTGCTAGATTGATCTATTGTACCTCAATTCTAAATAGATGTCTTGTGCCAAAGTAGGGAAAATATTCCTCTACTATAAAGTATAAGTGGAGAAGCAATTATGGTCGGACCAAAACTAAAATTAGTTTGTTTATCTACGAAAGAAGTAATTTAGCTGTAAGAAGACCCTCTAATACTTAATTCCTCCGCAATAAAAACCTTTAAAAAAGGCGGCGGGACATAATGATATGGGGATGTTATTATTTATATGAGAAAATAAATCAAACTAAAACCAAGAGCACACATTGCAAAAATTTTATATGAAAGTATGAGTCTTGAAAATTGAAATTCCTTCATCGTGTGTTTCGAATGTAAGAAGTTTATAATATATAATTAAGCAAACAAACAAATTTTAAAAATCACCGTAAACTTGTCGATCATCCCCAAAAAAATCTCCATCCCCAAATGAACTTTTTTATCCCCATTTCAGAAAAAAAATCCCCATTTTGGGGATAAATCGCCTAATCTGACTGGTTTTGCACCAACGTTTAGTGTATGTCCACACTCGGCGAGGCGAGTCGGCAACTTTTGTAGTTTGTGAACGATTACGGTGCACTGTGGAGCCAAATGCATGAAAAGTGGCGATTAATTCATAGAAGTCGTAATTTAAAAAAAAAATATTTTTTATTAATGGATATTTATAAATACATAAAAAACCAACATTTAAAAAAATGGTCTAGTGGTTAGTGTGTTGGCTTACTAAGACATGGGCCCTGGGTTCGACTCCAGGCTCTGACATCTTCAAAAAAAGAAATATGAAAAAATATTTCTTTCGGCGACTACCTCTCAGCAGTCTTCTGGCAAAAGCTCTGAGAGTAACTAATTGCCATGAACAAGCTTCTTAAGTCTGTCGTTCGGAGTCGACATTAAACTGTAGGTCCCGGTACTCATGGATAAAAATTGACACACACAACATGAGTGCTGCGAGAAGCTAGGCCGTAATCCTGACACAGGGTTGTAAAGGCCAATTATGTATGTATGTATGTTAAAAAAAAACAGAGTGAAAAAAACACATTTTTTAACCCTTTATGGGCCATTTTGTGTTCTGTAAAAAATCCTCTTTTTTCACATTTTTTGCTGTAACTTTGGAACGATGCGCTATAAATTATTCAATTAAATTGTAAGTATAAAAAAAGTAATATTTTTAAAAATAATAAGGAATAAATATTTTATATGTATTTCTATTAGAAAATTTTTAAATTAAAATCATACCTTTTTTCTCGAAATTTTAAAATTTTGCTCAAAAATGAAACATTTGAAAATCTAATTGTTTTTTTATTGATAAATAACCATAAGCACACTATTTAAAAAAAATTTAATTAAATTCGGTTATTCTATTTTTTTTTTTTTTTTTTTTTTGTTTTTTGAAAACAACAATTTTTTATTATAATCATTATTACTTTCAATGTTAGTATTTACTTCACATTCAATTTCATAATCATAAATTAATTCGTTACAATAATCTTAATCTTCATCTTCATCTCCATCTTCATCTCCATCTTCATCTCCATCTTCATCATTGCTATTTTGATTGCTGGGAAGTACAAGCAACTCCAATGCAGATTTTGGCATTAGCTCTTTTTTCTTTTTAGAACTATTGTTCATGCTTGTTATAAACGGATCTGAACTTAAGAGAAATCTATTAAAGATATCTTCCATTGTTTTTTCTCGACTGCATTTACGGGCAAAATTCTCCCTATAACTTTTAAAATCTTTATTTCTGGCTTCCTGAGACTCTTCGGTTAGCTGACCAATTGGCAATGGCGATAATGATATAATTTCAGGCCCATGAATAAAATATTTGTGAAGAGTAGGAGGCATATAGTACCATGGATATTTTTTCACAAATAGCCTGGCAGTGTTATTAGCGAAGTTTGTAAATTTTTCAATGTTGACCTCAATACCACTAGAAACTACAATTAATATTGTGTGCATATCAATATCAATAATACCCTACGGATGGATAGAAATTCTTAAAAATGTATTATCATTATATTAGTAGATTGATATCACCAGCTTAAAACAAAATTAAAACTTTACTCGTATGATGCATGTATATGACCAACAGTTATTATGTAGGACTCAAATAAATGACAATAATAAATAGGGATGGGAGCGTGACCTCCTTCAATTTTTCAAAATAGTGCACTTGTGCCATATACAATTTTCTAATAATTTAAAATTAACAAATGTTTAAGTAAAATTCATTGAAATATCATAAACACATGTAAAATAATTTAATTAGTTTTATTCATAGTAAATAAACCCAACCTACGCAATCACGTGAGCATGCGTGAATTAAAGTTACTCACGCCCCCATCTCTAATTAACAACACATTTTTTAGCTACAATAACAACTACTATAACGAAAATAATGACAAAACAAAGTAAAAACAACTTAATGTTTTGTTTTGTTTTTTTTTTTCATATTTGTGGATTTTTAGCATCTTGAGTTATTTCACAAAAACAAGCATAACTCAAAAATCGCAAAAAATCGCAAAAAAATATTTTGGGGTTTATTAGTTGAGATCTGATATTATAACACTATATAGACGATTTTACGCAAGCTCACGAACAAAGTTGTTGAAACTCCATATATAAATCAAAAATAGCCCATTTTTGGGCTAATTTTATTTTATTAATATTTAATATTTTTAAAAAATTTATTTAAACAAAAAAACATGTACTATATAGTAAGCTACCTGAAGTTGACGGTTCCATTATAAAAATTTAACTTTTAGAAGTATTAATAGAAAAAATTATCAATTGAAATATCAAAATTTTCACTTTTTTTCAATATGCACAAAAAAAAAAAAAATAACAATTATTCAACTTTAAGTGCTCACTTCAACTAAAGCAAACAACTTAAAAGTATAATTTTTGCAACTAGTGATGCAGAATTTTATCCACTTTCACCCGGTACCAAACACGATCATGAATTTTAAAGTTCATATTTTGAATTAATCGCCACTTTTCATTCATTTGGCCCCAATGTGCGGTGAGGGGAACAAAAGAAGAAAAATACTTGCCCGTTCTCGGCGATTCTTTATATTCCCTCATTCGTTTTTTTCTTTGTAGTTGATTATTTGACATTTCCTTTCATATTTTTTCGCTTTTTGGTGTACACGTCTTTTTCGTACAATCGCAGCGTTCGTTTTTCTTATGTTTTTTCTTTTTAATAAGTGCAGCGTTGCCAGTTTATGTGTAATTACACAAAAATGGAAGAGAACACTTTTACTTTAAATATTTTGAGATCATAAATTTTTTATATAACTTTGTCTCATCATTATTTCAATTAAATTATTTATAATAAATTAATTCAATTCTTAATGTTTTTAAGCAGCCCATAATATTGGCTACCATACAATTTCATTTCATAGAAATCAAAGATTATTCAATACCAGGAACAATATGAATCTTATGATAGCAAGATGTCGGTTAGAAACTACGAAGCAACGCGTTCAATATATGGATAGTATGAAATTTAATAATCTCCCTCAAGATATTAAAAATATAGAATATATAAATATATAAATATATATGCCCGTATTCATAATAAATATTTTAGGTTTATTGAGGGTATATTTGACAAGTATTGCAAAGAAATTTGTCAAATAAACCCTCAATAAACCTAAAATATTTATTATGAATACGGGCGATAGAATTTCAATTTTCAAGAAAAGGATAAAGGAATATTTGCTTCAAGACTTAGAAACTCTTTTCATATGATTTACAGCAATCGTATACAATATCCTATAAATTAATAATTAAACTTTGTGCGTATATATTTCTATTTTTTTACTTCTTTTATTTCTTTCCTTTCTTTTGTAAATTATATAAATATATATAATTAAATATGTATCTTTAAATAAAATATTTGGGGGATTCAAATTGTCGTTTTAAAGTCATATATCATAAAACAATAAAACGAAAAAATATGATTGCTGTAAACAACCCGTCATAGTTTAGTATAGTATTTTTAATTTTATTTTTTTGTTATTTTTTATTTTTCAATTTATGACAAAATGGTTAACATAGGTTGAAAAGTATTATTGTTTTATGACTTTTTTATTCAAAGACCAACAACAAATTTTTTAAACTATTTTAAAATTGTATGATATTATGACAATATGACTTGATAGGACCCCGTTTAAATACCCCAATTATATATTGTACATGTGTAATTCAAAACTGTAAATATTTTACCAGCTCGCCTCAATAATGATTAACTGATGCTGAGGCAATCAAAATTTGATATGCTAATGATATAAAGGAATGAATAATAATAACAACAAAAACAAAAAAAAATTCTTTACGCATTAATAGTAAAACATTTAAATATTTTCAAGGTGACTTTATCAAAATTTATACCAATTTTAAAATATGTCCACTGGTAAGCTAAAGCAAACATTTTTGGAAATTATTAAACTATAAGTAAATTGCCTTTCACTGGGGACAACATGCTTTTTTAAATATTAAGAATCATAATGAAATGTAAATTCTTCTGCCCGTATGCAAAAAAATTAAAAAAGATTTTAATTCAAAATTCAAATGGAAAATAAAGACTGCAAATTTACTTTGTTATTTTGTATATGACTCTTAAACTGCTGAATGTCTAATCGACACATAATACGTGAATACATAATCTAGCTGTTAAAAGACATTCATTTTGTATCTCAAAAGGTATTTGGTTAAAAGATGCTATCATTATAAGAGATGGGAAGAGAAACATTATTATTTTTCATTAATAGAAAATTTAATTGTGTAGCATTACATTAAAAGAAAATATTTTGTTTATATCAACTGATTTTCATTATTTGCAGCTTATTTTATATGTAACACCTTAATTTTAGGATAAATTATAAAAATATAAAATATGTCTTATCTTATAAACTTCTTCAAAATTTCGGTGCTCCCGAACTATTTCAAGTACTAGTCCTCATTAGCACTAGTATTCAACTATAAATACTTTAATATTGTTTTGGGCTGTTCCAATAGCTCTAGTAATAACTTTAAGGCTTTGTCTCCTACAGGGAAATTTATAAATACACAAATATTTATTCATATAATTAAATGATATACAAAAATAAAAAGCATTATATTCTATGTATGAAATATATTTTGGGCAATCTATAAAATTCTGTGTAATTTGTAAGTATTTCTGTGGCAACACGGCATAAATGTCAAATTGTAAGAAAAACAAGCAAAAGAAAACACAAAAATTGCTGAACAACAAAAAGTTGGGCAACTAAACTCTTCGAGTGTGGACACGAAGACAAGTTTAAAAGAGAATTGATGAAGAATTGCCCAACTCTTCTCTCCGAGTGTGGATATAGACTTACTGACATTGGCTTATTGCAAACTTTACAAAACAGAATTTTCCTATTAGTTTTAAAATCTCGGTATTCGCTAATATATTGACATGAATTGCTTGATTTTCTTACGAAAATAATTTATTTTAAAAATCAACTTTTAATTAAATTTTTTAAAATCATCAATTATTGCAATTTTTCTCCAATAGGTACAACGTTGAAAAATACGTGACTTATTAGGCAATTTTTTTAAACGCTAAAATTTGTATATTTTGTATTTAATTTGTTTTTTGCTTTGACGTTTCTATCAAATTGACATTAACTATTGCACAATAGTTTAAGAAGGAGCTTCATGAATCATTATCGCGAATTTTTCCAATTTCACAATGTTTAATTTTAAGCTTTTCAAGAGTACTCTTATTATTCAATAGATTTTACTTGATATATATTTAAATTCTTTGTACAAAAATTTCATATGTATATAAACTTTCGCTTATTGCTTTATTCTATTTCGTTGCCAAACTACGCGGTTTTGAAGTGACAGTTTTTTCCACTGCCTTAACATAACTCTGGCAGCCTTTGAAGTGTATTATTGACACATTTCAATTTGTTGTTATTATTTTAGTACAATCAAAAATAATTCGGAGAGACAAAAAATTATTTACATTTCATATAGAATATATAAAGAAAATAAATAATTTTAAATTAATGTTAAAAAAAGAATAAACAATTTTAAACACCACGCAAATTGTTTAGAAATCGAATAAAGTGCTTTAAAAAAGAACAGTAAATATATGCAAAATTTCTAGAAAGTTAATGTGAGACGGTCATGTTTAACAGACACTCACCACTAAAACGTAAACATAATGAGTATCATGATCCAGACTATCCACAACAGGAAGGACTACACATTGAAGACGACAATGAGAAGCCTGGTTGTAGCAAAAGTTTTGCTGCTAAAAGGAAAAAGTCTGATGAAGATTTTGAATCGAAGAAAGAAATTCATAGGGAAATCTATTATGACAAAGTTAGACAGCTTGTCGAGAGAGAATTTAAAAAAGAGATCATAATGAAACAGAAACAATTAGATGATATTGACGAAAGGCTGGAAAAAGCAAAAAATTTGTTGGAAAGACTACGTTATAGTATAGTATCTGCTTATTACAAAAAGCAAGAAATACCTTTGACAGCTGCAGATGCCTGCGCTCTTAGAGGGACGAACTGTTTGTTTGAGCGGGAAGATAAGGGTCCTCAAATGCCTTTGCATCCCTCTGTAAAGAAGTTAATTGGAAAACGACCAAAAGACATATGTGAAGTAATTAGATCTTGCCCAAAAAGAACTGCTGCTCAAAACGCTGTACAGACGATCCGAGCAAAATCTCAAATACAAAAACGAGAGGAAAGAAAGTTAAAGAAAATCATTAGGGATCAGGGAATTGTCATAGATCACTCAAAGCAAAATGTCGCAAATAACGATGTAAAAACTTTATTAGATGCTGCTGCCCAGAATACTTTAAAAAACAGTCAAACATTGGCTTCAAAGACAATAAACCAATATGAATCTTCAAATGTATTGTCAAAGACTACTTCTGGAAAGGCTTTAAATGCTTCACGTTTAAATAATAAAATAAAACACTTAATTGTGGTGGGAAATACTTCAAAATATATTGGCAACGATATTGAGAAAGACATTAAACCTCCACCCCAAAACTTAACACACAAATGGTTGGTGTATGTTCAATCAAAAGAAATTAAACTGCCCATAGAAAACTTTGTCAAAAAGGTTCGCTTCTTTTTGCATCATTCTTATCGCCCCAATGACATAGTTGATGTGGAATCTCCACCATTTCAAGTCTCTCGACGGGGTTGGGGTGAATTTCCCATAAGAGTTCAGCTTTTTTTTCATCACGAATATCATCAAAAACCAATACAACTTGTCCACAATATTATTCTAGATCAAACAATGAGTGGTATTCAAACACTAGGCTCTGAAACTTTACTAGAAATTTGGCTGAGAGATGTGAAATCCTTTAGTTCACCCATAAAAAAAGAGGAAAATAACGTAATGAAAAAGCAAGAAATATCATCGAAACCCAAAAGTAATATGATATCTCGTACTGATGAATTCGTAGATGACAATTTACTAGAATTTCTTAATAAAATAGAAGCTTCCCCTAGTTCAATTAGTGCAGATATTGAAAAAATACAACCCACAGTTGTGGTAACAGAACCTTTGCCAGTTAAACTTAAAACACCTAGTCCAGAAAAAGGTCAAATAAATTTAATGCAACAGCAATATTCTTCTGCTAAGATAAATACACCTTCAGAATTAATGAATATTACTGAGAAATCATCATTTTTGAAGTCAAAAACATCAGTTTCTGTGCAAACAAATACATCTATACCTGAATCTTCAAATTTTAAGACACCATTATTTACTCACAGTTTGACTTCAAATCCTACTACTACATCCGTAAGATTACAAACAAGCTGTGTTCAAGTGAAATTTATTAATTCTTCAACAACAGCCACGAATACGTTATCAAATATACCACCACTTAGACCAATCACTTCTATCTCTTCCTCAAATTTAATTCAGTCAAATCTATCAACTATAGAGAAACCTACTGTTGTACTTAATAAAGATTGTAAAATATTAATGCCTTCAGCATCGGTTGCTTCAACTGTGCGTAGAACTGTTTTACCAATTGTAAATACAAATACAGCAACACTAACAAGCCACATTCAACAGTTAAATCAAAATTTGTCTTTAAGCAGTAAACCCCAGCTTATTTCTGTTTCAACGACAGGAAATATGCCATCAACAGTACAAAAACAGATTTTACAAAAAAAAATAGTTCAGTTAGTCGATTCAAAGGGTAAAGTAAAATATATACAAATGTTAGTAGCTGCTAGTTCGCAATCTAGTGCACAAAATACAACTGCGACATCTGTGGCACCAACAATAATTACAATAGCTCCAAGTTCTGTAAAATGCAGTACAGGCAAGTATTAAAAAAATTTAATAACGAATTTTAAGGAATATTATTTGTGTAATCATTAATTTTATTTATTTTACTCATATCCACTTGTAGTCACAAATTCAACAAACACAATCACAACTCCTCTACTTAAATCCAATGGAGCTCATTTGACGCCGGCAATGACAATGAAACCAAATGTTTTTAAAATAGTACCTGAAAGTATGCAAACAAAACCTCAAGTTATTACTTTTAGTACGACGGCAATTGTGACACCAAATGTAAATACTCTCACAACTGTAAATAACCAAAAACAACAGCAAACAATAACAAATACTACACAAACTATTAGTCAAATAACCACCGCTGCAGCTATAAAATCAAAAAATTTGGCGTTATCGGCAGCAAATATACTACAAAGATGTAATGGTAGTGCACCTACTAAAAATTTGGTTTTTCAAAAAGAAGGTAAATTGTGTATTATAGATCCTGAACAAATGAAATACAAACAACAGCAAAAGAAGCAAGTTTCTTTGTTAAAGCCACAAATCAGTTTATTAAAGCAACAACAGCAACAAAAACAATATGCATTACAGATACCAACCACTATAAATTCTTCGTCAGTTATGAAGCCAATAGAAGAGGCTAAAACTATTGTAAAACAAACACAAAATATGTATGCTCCTCCGGTACATTATGGATTAAAACAACAACGTATTAATTCTATAAACGCTTTGCAATTGTTACAAATGAAAAGGGTACTTTTTGAAAAACATTTTTTAAGACAGGAATTTACTAATATGCAATCTGCTGTAGAATTTCTGTTAAGAAGATTAAAATTGATCGTTTCGAAAGATAGCTTGGTATCAGCTTTTCCTTTTGCATGTCATACACTTCAGGAATTCCATTCTCTTACAGCTTTTAAACAGAGAGCCTGTGAATGGTTAAGAGCCAAAAGTATTTCTCGAATGATACGCAACCACAAGAATTTACAAAGAATTAATCAAAACTTGATAGAATTATTTTGGTCTACTAAAGAAATAGCCACTTTTGCAAGGCGCTATGCGTACACGCCTCCAATTAAATCTTTGCCTAGACCTGGTGAGCAAAAATTGCACAGTGAAGATGGCACCAAAGATTTTATGGATCTTGTTAAAAGTGAAATAAAACAGGAACATAATTTACAATATGACACTTTAACTGATCAACACAAAGTAAAGAATTGGGTCGATAAGACTTGTCATACTTTAGAAGACTATGAACATTATGAAAACGAATACCAAATTATAGATGTTGATAGTATATCTAAAGATGAGACAAATGTAAATAAATGTAAGACGGAATTTCCTACCTCATTGAAACATTATCATTTACCTTCTTTGGATGTTTATTTACCGCCTCCAGCACAATTAGAACAATCATCACAATTAGTTTATGATATATGCAAAGATTTAGGTGTTAAACTACACTATGAGGAGTTGGATTCGAGAGTTTATCATCAGTCGACTCAGACAGTTTTAGCAGCATGCTTGCAATTGTTTATTGAAAAAATATTGCGTCAATCTATCGCTTTAAAAGAAGATAAAAATTCAACATTAGATACTAATACTACATATACATTATTGCCTCAGGACTTGGCTAAAGTTTTAGCTTCAAATTCAGAATTTGATTTTCTCACAAACAATAATTTTGGTTCAACAACTTTAGCAGAGACTTTGATATCCTCTATTAAACAAGAGAAACCTTGATTGTACTTCTGTGTTTTTCTTATTTAATTTCAAAACTCGTGACTTGTATTTTTATATATTCTATTTAACTTTTTATGTATGTTAACCATTTCGCTTGGTAGCAATATAAACGCATATTTCTAATACTGACGAAACATTTTTTTTACATTTGTATGATACAATTCTTCAATTAGTCTGTAGCAAATAAATTAATTTTTTTGTTGTAAATAAACTCTTAACTAGGTTGTAATTTTGTTTAAACTTAGTTTAACTAATCAATACAATAAAAATAAAATGGAAAAAAGTATAAATTGAAAAACATATGTATGTATATGGCAATAATTGTATTAAGAATAAAGTACTGCAAAACGCAAGATTTTGTGAAAAATGTAATTTTTAGAAAAACTATGCTATGTATGTCATGCTGTGTCAAACGCAGTTCCTATTGTATTAAGAACTCTGGGAATGTAAAGTAAGCAAATAATTAGAATTCATCATTAAAAACGTATGTCGCATGTGTAGACATGTTCATTTTCCACTTTAATCGGCCTTATCACGGTTGGCGTAGTCGTTGTCGTATTTCGACATTTTTGTACAAGATTAAAGAAAATTAATAATCTATCTTTAATCTTTTACAAAAATGTCGAAATCCGACTAAAAACGCCAGCCGTGATAAGGCCGAATGTGTAGAAAATGAGTATAAAAACAATGCATAGGTTTGGCTCCAACATATTTTACATTCGGCCTTATTCCAGTTGGTGACGTCGTTGTCGTCTGACGACATTTTTGTAGCAGAATAAAGAAAAAAATGTGTCTCTTTCTTTTAATCTATTACAAAAATGTTGTTACACGACAACGACGTCGCCAATTGGAATACGGCCTATTGTCTTAATATGTCGTTGTCGAACGTGTTTGAACGGCATAACATCGCAAAGTAATTGCATGATATGACACTTGTAACTATGCTACTAATTGGCCATTACAACCCTGTTTCAGGCTTACAGCCTAGCTTCTTGCAGCACCCATGTTGTCTGTGTTAATATTTTTCCATGAGTACCGGTTCCTACAGTTTAAAGGCAACTCTGAACGACAGACTTGAGAAACTTTTCATAGCAATCAGTTACTCTCACAGCTTTTGCCAGAAGACTGATAGATCAACATATGGAGGGCTTAAATTAAGAAAGTAGATTTTGATAAAAATGCTACTTGAACTGCAATACTAAATTAAATTTCAAGGGAACTTCAGAAAAATAGAATCGTTTTTCCCATAAGAATTAAAGCATAATATATAATTTCTTGCTTGTTGTTTATTGTACATATTTAAAAACAAACAAACAAAAAAAAAAGCTGCTTAATAGACAACGATCGACGCACTGTGGCGCCTTTTCCCTAAAAGCGTTGCAAAAATCAAGAATTTGACAGAAGAATTTAACAAAATTAATAATTACATCTGATAGAGAACTTCTCACTGATTAAGAATCCAAAAAAAAAAAAATTTTGAAATCGAATAAAAATTATGA
Organism: Metopia argyrocephala; assembly: GCA_963576795.1. Taxonomy (NCBI): domain Eukaryota; kingdom Metazoa; phylum Arthropoda; class Insecta; order Diptera; family Sarcophagidae; genus Metopia; species Metopia argyrocephala. The sequence continues at coordinate 12,875,652 of OY756211.1, forward strand.
ATTCTAGAGTCAATCAAAGTTGACAATTTTTCGGACTTCCAAAAAATGTTTAAATTAAAAAAATATCATCTTTTCAATTGAATTTGAGGCAAACTATGCAACCGATCATTAATTTTTTAGTGTCGGATGAAAGGTATGTTAATGAGACGATGTAAAAAAAGGGTTATTCGGTTCAATACTTTTTTTCAGGCGCAATTTTGCAAACAAATGATATTTGCGTCTTTTTCACACTTAATAGAATAGAACAAAAAAGTGTCGGTTTGTAACGGGAACTATTAAACAGAGGTTGTTAAGTATTTAATACTCTAACTTATTTTCTTGAAATTGGGTGCCCGTACTTGTCGTTTGCATGAAAAAACAATAAAACTGTAACAACTTTTACTACAAAAAGATATATTTTCAAAATATTCGAACAGATTTTGGGCAGCACTGAGATCCACTCTAATTGTATACCAAACTTAGTAGAAGTATTGGTCTTTAATTTATTATTTAGTTTTTTATGCTTTTTCATTCGCTTACAACGCCCCCTAGCGGAAAAAAATTTCGGAAAAGTTACCACTTTGATGAGCTCTATCTCCTGAACGAATTAAGATATTTTAGAAGTTTAAATTTGGGATTTTAAATGAAAAAAATGTAAAACATATGAATTGCAAAAAAAAAAAAATACTTAAGTACAAGCACGGCGCAATTATCATAAGGTGCCTTTGAGATTACAACAAGTAAAACAGTAACAAAAACAACACAGCATTTTGATGCTTGTTAGGGTAGTTAACTGTCAAAAAAACCAACAAAAAATATGAAAACAAAAACAATGTACATAAAACAAAGCAAAAATTGACAACTATATTCACAAATTGGCTGAAAAAAAAAGTAGCTCAGCTGCCATGCCAAATGAACCTTATAATTAGAGTTGTGTAGCTCATGAACGATCTAGTTCAGCTGAGCTATTCACTCAAGTGAGCTAAAAGAGCCGCTCTATTGTAATGCTCTTTTAGCTCAGTAGTTCATGTTTCTTTCTTTCTTTCTTGTGAATCAACGTTTCTTTTCGCTCACATTTCTTATTAGTTCGTTCTCTTTCTTTCTTGAATCTTTTTTATTCTTTGACAAATCATCTTGAAGGTACATACTAATTGGTAATGCCAGCAGCAAGTAATATACGTAGCTGCCAGAAACTTTACAGGACGTTACATTTTTGGAAATTTAACGATTTTTATGAGAATTGAAGAGGCAATATAAAAGGGAATTATATTTATTTTTTACTGTCGAATTTGAATAAAAATTTGAATTTTTAATAAAATATTTTAAATAATTAGATAATAACCAAACTTGCAATTACAATAATAATAAATTCGTGCATGTATGTACATACATGAGTAATTTTTAAGATCGAAAATAAAATTGTATATTAATTACAAAATTCTTTAAATTTTTCTGTAAGGCTAAAATTAATTTGTATACCTGAATTTCACTAGAGTATGATAATTGATAACCGATTCCTGTAAAACAAAATCGATTGAGTTTGAATTTAAAGGCAAACTAGTATACAAAAGCTACGTATACAATTGATGCCCACAACATGAGCAGTACCAGTGGAAAAAAAAAGTTTAATATGATTCAAATGAAAATATTGAACTAAATGAGCTTTTGAACTAAATGAGCTATTGAACTAAATGAGCGACATAGTTCATTAAAGTGAGCTGAACTAAGAAGAGCGCTCACTCAAAAGAGCTAAAAAACCCAAGACTACTTATAATCAATACGCCATGAGTACAAGTATACAGTGGTGGCCATATAATTAGAAACGATGTTTAATCAAAATGAAATCAAAGTGTAACTTCTTTTAAAACCATTACTAAAAATTACAATAACCGCTATTCGAAAAGCACACAATCCACATTATTGCCGCTGCAAAAAAATTTTGAATTTAAAGCTTGCACTTTAAAAAAATTTTGATTAATTTCTAAGTACATGGTTTTTAGCTGGCCACGTAATTAGAAACGTTCAGGTTTTCTTTAATTAATTAACTTTTTTTATTAAGTGTCCTAAAATTAGAATTCAGCAGGTCGTATTTAAATGACCTTAATACGTTTTAGTTTTCAAAACTGGAAAAAACAAGTGATGCACTCCATAAATAAGGGAGGGCTTCTACAAGGCGTATCCAATGGAAATACTGTCAATGTGGACTATCGCACAAAGGTTTTCGTAATCCAAAAAAGTGAAATTTGGTGCAGTTCACTTCTAAAATTAAACAAAAGAAGTTTGCAACCCCAGCCAGGAAGCCCAGTGCTAGAAAAACTCTTCAAGTAGAAGATAAGATTATTTGCAGCATCAGTAAAGGTAACCAATTTCTGAATTCACACAAAATTGGGATGAAACTGGGCAACAAATGAGAAAAGAAATATTTACACAGACAATAATAATGCGTTTATAAGCATTTTGGCTTTCGTAGAAGTATTGTATAAAAGCAACCGCATGTCGCAAAAAAATATTAAGAAACACTGACGCTTTGAAAGCAAAATGCTCAACAAAGATGCATGTTATCAGAAATAGAATTCTCACAAGCAACGAATTTAAGAATATATTGTTTTCACCTGACGAAAAATCTTACGTAAGATGTTCCTCATTAAAATCCATAAGACTTTAGGTATTTTGTTAAAACAGTGGTGGTGTATTATAACTTGGTATGATATTTCGTGGTGTGGTGTGAACCCATTCTAAGACTAAAGGGAAAAGTTGATTAACATCAATATAAAAACAATTTAAAAAATGTAATACAACAGTATTTCTTTTGAGAACATACTCGTTCTCAACATGATAAAGACTAAAATCGAAATTCTAAGTTAATGACTTACTAGATTTCGTATAAAAATATTGACTTTTTGTACTTATCATCATAAAATTTTTATTTAAACTCAATTGAAAACTTATAGGCAATTGTAAAAAGGAATCACCCGAACAACAGTCAAAAAAACAAAAAGTCTAATAGTTCCAAATGATGCAGCAAACCTATGGAAACATGTCTCTGTAAACATGCCAGCATTTAATACAAAATTTACAGAGAACACAAATATTAGCCAATATTGTCAAAAATAAAATATGTAAGAGAATATCCTATTAGAGGATATGTCAATTTTTGTTTACTTTTGTAGGAAAAATTTTAAGTTTTGTGAAAACATTTGTGTCGTTTCTAATTATAAGACCAACATAAAAGTGCTATATTTTGGTTAAAATTAATATTTTTTAAAAATGTTATCTCAGCTGCAAATATTTTTATTATAAAATCAATAATGATTTAATACTTTACAGTTTAGAGTATTTACTTTATGTATTGTGAACTTAATTTTTAAAATATATTAAGAAAAATGTATGCTGCTAAGTCGTTTCTAATTATATGGCCACCACTGTATGTGTCATGTTGGGATTTTTAAGAATTTTTTAAACGGACAAAGGTTTTTGTACAAAAAAAAAAATTAGCATTACATTGAAAAAAAAAAACGTTTGTAAAATTTTAGAATTTTTTTTTATTAGAGTTGAATTTTTTTTTTATACTTATAGTGCATTTACACCAAACTGAAATCAAGTAAATTTAATTTGAAATCACTTTGAAAATCTATAGTGTTTACATCGACATTTTTTGACAACTAGCAGGATTTAATTTTCATAAAAATAACACCAAACATAAAAATTAATAAATAAAACAATATTTTTTCTTATTATTTTATATTCAATAGAAGAATAAAAAAATAAAACAATTTTTCTTTTGATTATTCTACATTCAATAAAAAATAATTCAAAAATCTTGAATTTATTTCTGTTTTAGTTTTATGGGGCTGTTTTCAATTGTCAGTTTCATAGTCGGGATTTACAATGTAGAAATTGAACGACAGACAGAAATTTGTAGAAATAGTGACGAAAATGTGAAGAATGTAGTACACGAATGTTTGTACAGGACATTTTGCCTTTTGCTTTTCCACTTTTGTAGTTTTTGCTTCTTCTGTTTGTCTTCTAAGTTCTATATGGTAAAAGTTTTAGGCAAGAGCAAAAGAGAATTGAAAAATTTCTGCCCTTCAATTTCCACATTGTAAATCCCGACTTACTGTAGTTTTGTATTTTTTAGTACAACTTAGAAAAAATACAGAGTGGCATCGGAAAGTACACTAGATTTCAACTAGATTTTGTCGAAATCAAGTAACGAAGTAGATTTTGTTTTATATGGGAAATCAAGTAAAAACGACTAGATTTCAATTGAAATCTGGTAATTAGTTGATTTGAGTTTGGTGTAAATGCAGTATTAATAACTTAATATGTATAGCATTAATATTGTAGTATTTAAAAATTCCAAAATTGTGTAACAGGGTGTTTTTTTAGAGGTATAAAACTTCGAATTGAAATAAAACACAAGAAAATCGTTTTAATGTCCATCAATTTGGCTTTATTGGAAGGATAATTTTATGCCATTAATGTTTAAATATGATTTCGGGCATGTGGCCGCCGCGGCTAGCTCGAATAAAGCCAATTCTACAGGTCCAATTTTCAACCACTTTTTCGAGCATATGGGGCCGTATGTTGGCAATAACGCCACGAATGTTGGCTTCTAAGTCCCCTAACGTTTCTGGTTTGTTGGCGTAGACGAGCGACTTCACATATCCCCAAAGAAAATAATCCAATGGTGTCAAATCACACGATCTTGGTGGCCAATTGACAGGTCCATTCCGCGAAATTATGCGCTCATCGAATGTTTCCTTCAATAAATCGATTGTGACGTGCGCTGTGTGGCATGTAGCGCCGTCTTGTTGGAACCACAACTCATCCACATTCATGCCATCCAATTCGGGAACAAAATAGTCGGTTATCATGGCTCTATACCGGTCTCCATTAACGGTAACTGACTCTCCAGCATTATTTCGGAAGAAGTATGGCCCAATGACTCCACCAGCCCATAGAGCACACCAAACAGTCAGTTTTTGTGGATGTAATGGCGTCTCAAGGGTCTCATGTGGATTCTCTTCACTCCAAATGCGGCAATTTTGCTTGTTGACGTAGCCATTCAACCAAAAATGAGCCTCATCACTGAACAAAATTTTGCGATGAAAATCAGCATCGAGATCAATCTCATTTTCGGCCCATACACCAAAATCACGACGCATTGCATGGTCTCGCGGCTTTAATTCTTGCACAAGCTGGATCTTGTAAGGTCGCAAGCCAAGATCTTTGCGCAAAATCTTCCATAAAGTTGATGGACAAAGCTCCAATTGCTGTGCACTGTGGCGAATCGATTCATTCGGGTTCTCTTCAACACTTTGCTCTACAGCGGCAATTGTTTCTTCGGTGCGCACGTCTCTGCGGATGCGTATTATCACATAGAGTAAACGTAGTGAAAAAACGATCCATGGTTAACCGAATTAATTGCTCTGATGAACGATTATGTCGACCATAAAATGGACGGAGCTTGCGGTAAACTTCGCGAACTGAAACATTATTTTCGAAATAAATTTGCACGATTTGCAAGCGTTGTTCTTTTGTCAACCTGTTCATGATGAAATGGCAAACCAAACTAAATATTAATCACTTGACAGCTGACAAAATGGCCGCCAGTTAAAAAAGTGATGCCAACTTAAAGTTCTATACCTCAATAAAAAACACCCTTTATCTTCTGACGACAAGTCTATTTTTAAGCCCGTCCATAAAAAATGTACACGATTATTATCAACTAGCGATGAGTAGTACTACTCTTGTTTCTTCATTTTTTGTTTTTTTATTTTTTTGTACTTATGGATTGAATTTAAACTGTAAACTAAATTTATTTTCTTGTAATAAATATGAATTGTTTTGTTTTATTATTACTTAATGGAGTTTAATATCACCCTTTTGGAATGGTTTTTTAAGAAAATATTTATTTGAATTTTTTTTTCATTATACACGATTTTTTAAGGTTATGGAACAAATCCCCAAATTTACATATAAATCGTGTATTTTTTTATACGATTTTGATTTACACAGTTTTCTTAGGAACGTACATTCCGTGTAAAAGAAGACTTTACTGTACCTTAAAATAAAAATTTGTTTCTAGATATCAAACTAAAAGTTAAAATAAAAAAATATTTTGCTTTTATCATTAAGTAAACATTCAAAGTAGATTCACAGAAAGGTGCATTGAAAGAGTAAAATAAATTACAACCAATTTTAGTATTTTTCTGATGAATAAATTTGTTTTATCAAGTAATCATTTACCTTTAAATATTCTTTAAACCCTATGCAATTCATATCATAGTTTAATTTAGTGATTAATATCACTTGAATGGTTTCCAATTTCATTTGAATTTTTTCTATTTATTATTATATTTTCAATTTATTATTCCACCTAGGGGAATTAAATTTAGAAAACCTGGCGCACTGCATTTAGCCAGATGGATGGCCAAGGCCACTTATTGCCTAAAAATTGTTATATTTCGAAACCAATTTCCCGAAATAACAGAAACTGAAGTAAATGGTTAGATTGAAGTAGCTGGATTTGTGATTAAGTGTTATACGATTTTTTGGTTTAACGCTGATAAAGCGGACCAACTCCTGAAAATGACATCGAATTTTTAAAGAAATTAGGAAATTATATTATTAGTTAAATTATTTGAGCTTAAGGTCGAATAAATATTTATATTATTTATTTTACGATATTTCGCTACTTCCTTCCTTCCTTCCTGATGATGCTACGCAAGGAAGTAGCGAAATATCGTAAAATAAATAATATAAATATTTATTATTTATTATTATATTAATAAAAAGGTCAAGGAAAATAATACTAATATAAGAAATTATAAAATTATAAAACAATTAATAAACCTATAGCTGTAGGTTTTGCCTTATTCGACGAAAGAATCGATTTAGCAACTAAAGCCAAACTTGCTACAAAGATGCTTGCAACAATTTTGTCTGGACAAATTCAAGAAGAAGGAGAGGAATATCCAAAAATGCTAACGATCAACCAACAAAATTTAACCCATTTCCTTGCCAGAGACAATAATGTTATTTTGAAGGTATTATTTTCCAAAGACACCAACATGCTTTTACAAAGTTCTTCAGGCTGTTTAAAAAAAGACTCAAGTTGTTGGCCAATTTTAGACGACTATCGTAAAGGAAAGAACGTAATTTGAAACTTGAAAATTTTCAATGAGTGCTCCGAAAGAAGAATTAAGCTAGTACAAGAATTCCACGAGAAAATTACAAAAGAAGAGGATCGGAGGCAACATTTATTTAAAGTAATAACAACTTGTTTTATTAATTTTATTTAAAGTTTTGTATGTTAAAATTTATTGTTTTTCTTTTTGTTTCAGCTTGTACAAAATTATATTCGGAACTAATTATAATTAAAGTACATATTTATTACGTTTAAAATTTTTTGTTTTAATTAAAAAATAATTGCACATTGTAAATGAAGTGGAACAATTTTTTATACAAATTCAGGCAAAAACCTAACAACTTCTTAAAAAAATGTTTTAAAAAATCCGACCTTTGATGTCTTGGGGGCACAGTAAGTTTTGAAATTAAATTTTAAATGTAAATCGCATAAAGGAAGTGTTGGGTGGTTTAAAAAAAATTTTTTTTTTAGATTAATATACATAAATATAGTTATGAGATCAGAGGATAAATTTAAAGATTTATTAACCCTTCTAAAAGGTGAAGATTTCTTAGACATTTTTTAAGGTAAAAATTAGAGATCTCTCTAATGTTTTCAGGTAAATGGTATTTTGTTCCATTAAACATTTGATTTTAATTGATTTGGATTTAAATGTTCATAAGTTTTTAAAATATTGTTATCTTTACTTTAACAAAATACTTGTATGTAATCGATTTTAATGTATTAAAATATGTATATGGCCTCAGCTTATTGCAAAACGACTCTGCAACATCATCAAATATTTTAATCCATATACAAATAAGTGAAGAACTAGTAATTTATACATACAGTTGTTTCTATATTTTAATTGTCTTTCAAAATGGGTTCAGTAAAATATTGAAGATGTTTTTAATTTAACATTTACTGCAATATCCGTTTTATATTATTATGTGAAAAATAGGAAATTATAAGTAATTCCGAAGTTTCGCCGAATAACTGAAAGTTGCATTTCAACTCATCTTATTGAAGATAATATTAAGCCTCCTCTAAGGTATTTTAAATAACTTTCTGAATTAATTATGCAAATTTTTACAACAGAAAACAAAGTAGTAGCCTGTTCATAGAACACGAATGGTTATTTAAATTCATTTTTTTGTATTTATGAGAAATTTCAGTTTTTTGTTGTTGTTTCACGTATAAAATGATGAATGCCAAAAACTATTCGTGCTGTAAGTCTTTTATCTTAAGGTTTCGACAATTTTTTTTTTGTTTTTTAATAATAACAATGTACAAGATTTGTAATTTATAAAGAAGAATGGCAGGAAGCTATGTGGCTGCTTATACAGCAAGTAACTCTATTTTTAATCTTAGAAAAGAAGGACTTAGTTCAAGGCTTTTTGGAATATACAAGTGCCCCAAGTAGTACTGAATTAGAAATTGAAGGTATTTTTTTTTAACTGAGATTATTATTTATTTATTATTTTGTCAGTATTCATTATTATACTTACTTACATAACAACCCGTAAACGGGTTTCGGCCTGCCTTAACACTAGTCTCCAGGCGTCTTTGCTAAGCGCACGCCTTATCCAGTTGGTCACATCAATTGATGACAGGGCTTCATCAACTTGGTCCTTCCAACGCAGATATGGTCGTCCTCTCCGCCGACGCCCAGTGACCTTCACATCGATAACCTTGTTCGCTGGAGCAGATTTTTCCATCCGAATAATATACACGAGCCAGCGCAGTCGCTGGATGTTAATGCTGTGGACAATGCCCGCATCGCCGAGGAGCTCATACAGCTAGCTCCTAGTTGGTCCTAATATGAAACTCTTCGCCATGCCTTAGTGGACCAAAGATCTTGCAAAGATCTCTTTTTTCAAACATTCCCAGGTCTCAGTTTCTTAACCGCCTACCCAGGCCACAGTAGCACCTGTTGGGCAGTGTGATTATTCGCTTGATCTCCAGTCTGAGAATTTTCTTGCTGGTAATGGCGGTGGCAAGATAAAATAATTCTTTTTTCACAACGAATGTATAATTGCGGGCTGTAAACTGGAAACCTATACTTTTAACATCCCTACTCGTAGACAAAATGTACTTCATCTTGCTCTCATTTACCGCCAGACCTATTTTAGCATATTTCTGTTAGCATTAAAATCTAAAGTGACATCGCGCTTGGTATGCTACCAAACGTAACCTCGCTTATACAACTAGTGCATCAAAATACCATCTACTCGTAGCTTCAGTTGCTACAAAAGGAGGTTAGAGGAAAATCTCTCCGACGAAGATGATTAAAAGCCAGAGAAACTGTCGTAATCTTTCTTTAAAAAAGCATTAGAGTGGGCCGAAAGTGAAATGGTTGATTAACGAGATTTGAACGTATGGAAGCAGTTAACAGAGCGAGTGTTTAAAGTAGTGATTGAACCAAAGAAGCAGCAAAGATAAATTACAGGCTTTTTCACATAAGTTTGTTTTTTTTCGAAGCGAGGTTACGTTGGTGGCATAAAGATTGCACAAATACAGCCGTCGCACAGTGGCGCCTTTTGACCTTTTTCGTTGCAAAAATCATAACTTTTAAAGTAATAAAGGAATTTTAAAAATTTAAAAAGCATTTGAAGCTAGGGGAGCTTCAAAATACATGACCCTCAAGGTGATAGGCCATCCGCGGCACTGTGCGCAGTGTTGTCTTTTGACGTTTTTCGTTGTAATCATTATAACTTTTAAAGTAATAAAGATATTATTAAAATTTATAAAGTATTTGAAAGATAATCCCTTTAGCTTAAGGATAATTAACCGGCATGGCCGGCACAGTGCATCGTTTTGACTTTTTTCGTTGCAAAAATCATAACTGTTGAAATTATCAGGACATATTTAATGTTTAAAACGCACTTGAATTTTATCTCGTTTACATACATACATAACTGGCCTTTACAACCCTGTGTCAGGATTACGGCCTAGCTTCTAACAGCACTCATGTTGTGTGTGTCAATTTTTATCCATAAGTACCGGGACCTACAGTTTAATGTCGACTCCGAACGACAGACTTGAGAAGCTTGTTCATGGCAATTAGTTACTCTCAGAACTTTTGCCAGAAGACTGCTGAGAGGTAGTCGCCGAAAGAAATATTTTGTTCATATTTCTTTTTTTGAAGATGTCAGAGCCTGGTGTCGAACCCAGGGCCCATGTCTTAGTAAGCCAACACACTAACTACTAGACCACGGCGACGTTTAGCTTCAAGAAAACCGCACCCGCATTGTAAAAGGCCCACTGCGGCACTGTGCATAGTGTCACATTTTGACCTATTTTGTTGCAAAAATCCTGACTTTTGAAGTAAAGAGATTTGTGAATCTAAAAATCATTTAAAATACAACTTCTTGTGCTTCAAATTAATTGAATCCGCATACTGATATTTTCGTTAAGAGCTGTCAGCTTTTCGGTTAGACCTAGCGCTTCAATAATCACAATGCATATTAAAAGTCTAGAAAAAATAACACTCTAATAAGACAAAAAAATTATAAAATTTTACTAAATTTTTTTTCAAGATAAAGCCTGGTACTGAGTTCAACATTTCGTACGAAAAGCTGTCAAATTGCATATAAAAATGTTTCGTACGAAATGTTTGTGAAAAAATGTTTCATAAGTAGTACTCTGTTTTTGCTGCGAAAAACATGTGAAATCTACATATCAACATTTTTTCTAATTGCAACAAGTTTCTGTCAACATTTTGATTCATGTATGGAAAAACATATTCAACATTTCTTTCGAACGAAATAAAATAAATTTACACCAGCCTACAATAATTTTTTTTTATTATAATGAGCAGGATTTTATATTAGAGTTTTTACTGTTGACATAGCTTTGGTGTTGGGTTATTTAGAGTTATAATGGATATTCGAATTATTATAGGCGCTCTTTTGAAATTTCTGTATATAAAATGCATGATATATCGTTATAATTTCAACTCGCTGCACAGCAGCTAGACTATTAGGGATTGCATAAAAAGTGCAGGTCTTAAAAAGAAGAACTAAAATACATGTAGATTCTGAGCCCCAAGCGAAAGTTTAATTAGTTCTTGCCAAAGCAACAAAAAAAATTATTTTGTTGAACTGTGTTATTTGTTGTGTAAAAAGGTGATGCATGCTTTTAGGGATATATGTTGCATGTCAGATTTTTCGAATGGAAAAATAAATGTGGCTAAACTTTTTTCACCAAATTGAACTCAATACTTAAAAAATAATATTAATTAGGTATGTTCTGAAAATCACTTTTTGTAGGAGTGATTTCAAATCACGAGAAAGGTGTTCTGAGCACAAAATTTTTTGAAATTTTGTGATTTGAAATCGCCAGGTAAATTCTTGTCGATATTAAATCACTTGCCTTTTTAAACACTATTTTACTTACAATTGGGCGAAAAAAGTAAAACAAACATATAACATCATTTGTTCTTTATTTATTTTTACAAAAAAAATTATAATTTCATACAGAAAAATTCTAAAATTTGCAAATTTTAAAACACATTACAATTTTCATAAAATTTTTTGATTTGTTTATATTTTTCACAATTTGCTTCTATTTTTCAAAACGATTTTTGGAGTTGCCAGATTTACAACATGTTATTTTATTTTATGTATAATTTGACCAAATTTGTCAATTAAATTTATTATTAAAAACTAAAATTTATAAAATTTGTGCATAAAAATTAATATAATGTAAAATAGTTTACATAGATTGGTTAATTTTTGAAATATAAATGTGCGATTTTAATGCAAATGCCAGCAATGAATCTGGCAGCTCTATAAACGACACAAAAGAGCTTAAAGTTTGTGGTTTAGAACAATGAAAAACACTTCTAAAAACAAAAAAGCTCGTGATTTTCAGAACACCTAAGAATTTCTTGTGTGATTTTAAACTTACATGTGATTTGAAATCACGTGATTTTCAGAACATGCCTGAATATTAAATTTTTATTTTTATTATAATATATATATTATTTATATCTAACACAACTGTTTTGTTTTAATGCAGAATTATCTTCGTTATTAGCGGCTTCTATAGGTTTTTTTTGCTATAAAGTCTGTTAAAAGAAGTTGTTTTTTTGTTTTCTCCAGTTGTCTAGATAATTCTTGATACCCAGCAACAAAAGATTTAAGAGCAAGGAAATGTTGTTCCAAACTTGTAGGGAATTTAAAGCCCTCACGAATTAAATTAGCCGGTAAAAAACTTGACCTTAAGATTTTTTTAAGATTTTTTCTTAGTACATCGTGCTTTATTCAATATCTTCAAGAATACCATTTGGGAGGGAGTTATAAAGTTTTCAATTAATGATAATGAAATTTCGGACCAAGCTTTTTTAATTCCGCCAATTAAAGCTTCTTTTGTTTCGTATTGTCTGCCGGACTCGTAAACTTTGTGAGAAAGCAAGCCCCATACATTTTATTTAATATTTAAGTCAGGGGAATATGGTAGCAACTCCAACATATTGACATTCTGGCTTTGAATACAATACTTTACAACCCTGGCATTATGTATCGAGGCATTATATTATTGAAATATCCAGGAATTGGTTTAAAAATAGTAGAAAAACATGGAAACGCCTTTTCAAGTACTGTTTTGTAGTTATTCGCGTTAATTTTTGAAGTGGTGAATTAAAGCTCACATGTACCATAATATGAAATCGCCCCCCACACCATTACACTTCTCTCACAGTTATTGAGATGACTAATGTAGCGTTCCTCCTTACGTAGGAAGTCGAAATAGTAGTTGTATCCATCGGAACCTTCCTTTTTTCGTCTGAGAAGACAACACGATACCATTTATTTTTATCGCTCATGTGTTCTCGTGCAAACTGCGGCCGTTTCGCTTTACGAGCAGCATTAAGATACTCTGTATATACTGTATATACTATACTTCAGTTTTTTTTATTTAAAACTCGTGATAATTTTAATTATTTTTCAATTTCTTTCAACAAAACAATCGTCACAATCATCAATAAATGCAAAATCTCCGAGCATTTTTTGTCTTTCACAGACAAATGCTCTGCATTAAAGTGGGCAACTGTGTTGTTTAAAATGTTAAAAACAGGTTTTGCTTTAGAGTCGACTTTTATGTCAAAAGTATACTTTAAGTTGTTTATGAATGAGTTAGAGTCGACTTATAAAAAAGTCGGCTCTATTTATCTTAAAGACGACTTTATTTTTGACTATGAATACGGGCCTCTATCTTTAAGTTCTAAAAACGTCTCTTCTATTCCTCTATGATTCTTATTATTATGATATTTGTCTATTATATCTAACAGATTTTCCTTATCAAAAACATCTTTTACAAATCTAGAACATGATAAAAATTTAATTTCTGAAGCATTTAAGAAATAATGAACTAATGTCTGTTGCAATCCTTTAAACATTTCAAAGTTATCGCAAAAAATTGCTACTGTTCCCTTAACCCTTTTACATTTAGAGGGAATAATTTTCCCACCAACTTTTTCTTCGTTGGTAAGGTAACTTATCAATCGCAGTTAATATTTTAATTTGGTAACAATAATTGAAACGAATAAAGCATCTTTTCCTAACTTGTACATGACAGATTATAAACTATTTTTTTTCGAAACGGGTGTTGTGTAAATTGAAAACAGGTATTTTTGCAACTTTGAACGAGATCGGTATATATCTTCGAATTCTCCTGGTGATATATAGTAAGTTCTTCTACGTTTTATAGATTTATATATAAATCTTAGAAAGAAGACATATTTTTTACTTATTTTGCACATTGTTTTTCCTTCAACGATTTTTCTTGGTGGGAAAAATATTCCCAATAACCTACAGATAGTCTTAAAATGAGCAAGAAAATACTAAAAGAATATGAAATAGAGTTGGTACTGAATGAGTTATTATTATTTTCCAATAACCAAAGGCAACAATTTACAAGAACCGTCAGAATTCGCTCCGAGTAGGACAGATATTCGTTCTTTTTGAGTCTTATGTCCAGGAGCACTTTTTTCTAAAGCTGAAATATATGTCTTATCCGGTAGGCAGCGGTAATAAAGTCCAGTTTTGTCAACATTATATATTTAGGACTCACTTATACCCATTTGAGCGATTTTAGCACGAAGTCTGTGAATAAAGGGAGTAACTGAAGTAGTGTCGCTGGACAGAATCTCGCCACTGATTTTTAAAAAACGAATTCCATGCCGTTTTTTAAATTTTGTGAACCACCCATCACTTGCGCGAAAATCATTTTCATCTTTATCGGGATATTCTTGCCTGAAAATGGATTTGGCTTTCTCCTTTAATATAGCTCCATTTAGGGTCGCCTTTATTTCACGCTGGTTGAGGAACCACTCATAGAGACGACTTTCCATTTTGGGATATTCGGCACTATGTAGAGTCTTACTAGATATGTGTTGGCAACAGCATCCAATATTGATCTCCTATTCGATTTAATGTAGTAGAAGTAGTTACATTAAAATCCAGCGCTAAACGCTTTCCTTGAACGCCTTTGTCAATCTTTTCCAATATCTTCACTTTGTCTTTTAAAGTCAAAGTATTTTTCTTGCGCTTGTTAGGCATTTTAATAGTCCACTTTCTTATTTGACAAACACCAAAAGACTGACTTTCAAACTCAAACAACATCAACAAAATTCATAAAACATCTACTAAAAGGGGATTTCACTTTTTGTTTTCTTTTTGGTTATACTATATTGTCAAAATTTTAGTGTTTACAACAAAAAAAGAACAAAAGCTCGGAAACTCGAATTTTTGATTCGAATTTTAGAGCGCTAAATGCAATGAAATTACCGATCTTAATTTCTGGAAATTCGAATTACTGAGAGTTCTAATTTCTGAGCGTCTACTGTATCCGAATTCGACTGTATATAAAATTTCGGATACTATTTATAATCGACCCATTCATTTTTTTCTATCCACACAAAAGGAATGTACTTAATATCCATCATTTTGTCCAATCTAAAATTAAATTTTTACCGTAATTTAAACGTAAACCAAATGTGTTCTACGGTACGCAGATATACATATCTAGTTTAAAATTTCATCGACGTCGGTACGTTATTTACGTGAGGCATAAATCTCCCCTTGGGACGGATACCCTAACATTTAGGAGTATGAAAAATAGATGTGAAAATTTACATTTGTTAATCTAAAGTTGTGTTAAGACACCAACAAAATTTAATAAAAATCAGTTTATTAGTTGGGGGTATTGAGAAATAGCCCCCTCGGAGTACTTAATAAGAAACGTAAACCATATATGCTCTACGGTACGCAGATCTATCTAGTTTAAAATTCCTTCGAAATCGGTATGTTATTCAGATGAGGCACAAATTTCTCCTTAGGGCGTGTCACCTTAACATTTAGGGGTATGAAAAATAGATGTTGACCGATTCTCAGACCAACCCGATATCCACACAAAATTTCATGAAAATCGGTCGAGCCATTTCGGAGGAGTTGGGCAACAAACACCGCGACACGAGAATTTTATATATTAGAGAATTTAATCTTATTTTTGTGTTACTAAAATAACTAATTATTTAATAAAAAAAACAAAATCGTTTTAATAAAATGTAAAATTTCCTTAATTTTTATTTTTAACTTTTATTAATTTTTTACTTTTACGCAACATTTGTATATACATATATTTATTTGATATGTTGATAATTTAATATATGTACATTACTGCTGTCAAATTCTGTTACTTTTCATTACTCGATAGTATTGAGTACTCAATACTACTAGGTACTTTTTATGGATTTTATTTTAAGAGTAAACAATTTCATAAAGTATTGTGTTTTTACACAGAATTTTGTTTTGTCCATTATTCAATACTTTGGCAGCACCAATGTCAAATTTTTCGTATGGAAAAATAAATGTTGTTCCGTACATGAATAGCTGAATTGCGTTGGTGAAGTTGGTACCCTATGTAATGGTCGCTTTTATTTTTTTTATTTCTTTAATTTTTGTTACAGGAAGTTTTGTAAAATACTTGAATGTAGGCAATTTGTTGAAATTAACATTATGTACCAATATATTTTCATTAACCTTGGACTTGGCAACTCTAGTGGTTATTATTAATTACTTATTATTATCAACATTTAGGATTGCAACATTAAATCGTCAGCATGTTGCTGAGGACATACACAGCTAGATGTTAAGTAGATGTAATGACCCAACATACCATAAATCAATCCTTCTACAATGCAACTTGAGAATAACCTTACAAAAACAGTAAAATGCAAGCATTTCTTAAATTAATTTATAATATTATATATAAAATTTTAATTTACAAACGTTTTTTAACCATCCACAATTTAATTTAGGGGATTTCCACAAATAAATCGAGCTTTTTATACAATAATTAATATAATATTATTTTTGTAAGCTTATTCTACAATTGAAAAGTTAAGCTTTTAGTAAGCTTGAACATATAACATTACCATAAGGGTTCCGTTTTGATTTTTCTACAATTGTTACGATAATCTTTTTCAACAAATTATAAAATGTTTTTCAAACTTAAGGCTTGTGTTGGTAAGCTTATTATAATTATTATTATAATATTATTCTCAAGCCATTTAGTATGTTGGCGAGTTGATGTACATATGTTTGCGAATGTTGACAAACTTTGGAGAATTTAGAGAATTCTCATTTAATTGTAAAATGGTCGTGGCATACTGGTAGAGCGATTGCACAGAAACTCACACGACCTAGGTTCAATCCCAGCGAAGGACAAAATTATAAAAAAAAATATTTGCGGTTTTCTAAAATTACAATTTAAATTAAAAATTAAATTTAAATAAAATTAAAAATTAAATTTAAATAAAATAAGAGGTTCCCCCCCCCCCCCCCCCCCCCCCCCTCCAACAAGACCATCTGCAAGAAACCGCCCCCTGACATTTCTAATCTACTGAAGACGCTCACCATTCACATTAAACATCCACCGACAGATGAGGCAGTCGCTGTTTGAACATTCGAGGGTGAAGGTATAACACTGGCTCTTGAGTGGACAAATTTACACCAACTTGTTTCATCAACAATAAAAGGCGCAAAAATATATAAACATCTATGAAAAAAAAAAAACTATCAACCATCTTCACATTCCAATACAATGCACACTGCATGAGTAGGGGTTTACCCCTGAGTATTGGTCTTACAAAAAAAAAAAAAAATGACGATAATTAACATTATATTTCATTAAGTAAACTTTAGTCAGATGTTATACATATGTATTACTTTTCTTTTCTATTTCTTATATGCATTTCTTAAAATTTATTAATGAGATTGAGCTGTGTTTAATTCATATACATAAGGCTACGGTTTCAGTGAGGTGATGGTAATTTTAAAGTAATCGGTAGTAGCAATAAACCTCATGGGAGAGTTGGCATTTTTAATTAGGCTAACCTTCATTTCGAGAAACGTGTTTTAAACTTTCTTTTGCTTTTGAGCAGTGGTACAAGATAGTCTGATTTAGCAGAAAACAGACTAAGAGAAAATAAAGTGCTAAAAGCTGTCTTGCATATAAAAACGTGTTTAAGCCAAGGGGAGTTAAATTTTATAAAAGTTGGTCGCAAGGAAATTTAACACGAATTTTGGACAGCTAATACTGTATATATTTGTGAATTGAGCAACAATATATTTTATAACGAGAAATTGCCTAATCGAATGATCTCGGAAGTTGGTTAAAAATTGAACAGACAACTAATTGGCTGGTAAGAGAATTTTTATGCAATGTTGGAATTCCATTGAAAGTTTTTATTATTCCACTAGGTCTATCTACGACGAGTCGCTGACTGATTGTAAATGATAGCCAGCCAATAGTAGAACAAATATAACAATTTAATTCTTGCATATATCAAAGTTTACTTGCCATAAGATTCGATATACTAAATGAGAAAAATTTGGAACTTCAGTGAGTGTGTATAAACCGAACACCATAGCCTTAAAATGGAAAAACATACTTTACTATAGAACCACATTGTTTTTTATTAATTCATTACTAGTTATTATCCATCAATATCAAAATTCTCCGAAAGCCTAAATTATGACAAATTAAATTTCTATAAATCAGAAATCATAACCTTAAAATGGAAAACCATATTTTCACTATAAAATCACTATTTTTTATTAATAATTATTAAATTTCTCCTAAAGCCTAAATTGGACAAGTAAAATTAAAAGTAAAAGAACAAGTTGCTCAAAAAAGTTTAAATAAGTAAAAATATTGCATTAAATCTGGATATGCTTTCAATTATTCTAATTAGAAATTTAATTCTATTATGCATATTCTTAAATCAAAAATTTTTTTTCGTCCATGGTAAATTCAATATTATGCACCTAATTATAAATTTCTAATTAGAAATAAAATAAATTAGATCAGAGACAATGTATTCCTAACTTAATACTTATTATATATTATTAATATATATAATAAGTATATATTATATATATATATATATTAATATATTGATTTAATTTTAATTACAACTTTTGAAATTAGGCCTCTGCGAGAAGAAAAGTACACATGATATTTCTGGTGAGTGAATTACAAAAACAAACTTTATTAAGTTCTTGCATATTTCAATTATATATACATATATACTAACAACAATTAAACGAAAGAAATATCAATGAAATTGAACAGTAAGAGAGAACTTGATTTGTTTTATTAAAAATTATTTTATGCTTTCATTAATGTTTCTTTTGCTTATTTATTGAGAATATATATTAACCTCCAATAAATTTAAATAAGGCAATAAATTTTTGTTTTTTTTCGTATATTAATTATTCTTGATATTTATGAAAAATTTAAAATGTACTTAGTTAAAACAGTTTTAGTAATACCAATATCTAAGTTTGAAAATTGTTTTTAATATTCATATTTGTGCCCATAATTATGAAAGTGGTCTAAGTCATATATTTCATGTTTCGAGATATTTAATGATTTACATTTGAATAAATTAAAAAAGTTTTTACATTATATGACATTTTAATTTATAATTTTATTAGTCTTAATTAATGGAAATTTATTACGAATATGAAATTTTGTGTGAATTTCATACGATAATATTGTTTTTAAAGTTTGAATTGACTTAGACCATTTTCAAAATTAACTGAATGTCCTATAAATGACTCAAAGCAATAAAGAACTTTGAGTTTTATTTAAAACAATAATTTGACTGAACATTTATTAATTATTTTTCAACAATAATCCATTTTTATCAATATTGCGAGTATTTAAGATTCTTAAAATGTTCCTGAAAAACTGGAAGGATGTACGGTAGTAAACTCAAAATATCTTTATGTTTTTTTCCGATACTGGTTTAATGATGGTGTATAATGGAAGTAATTTAATATTTGCGTATGTTTTTGGTCTTCCTCTTATGGGAAAAAGATCCAAAACATGTTATTTAGAATCATCTAATTAAGTTGTATAAAACATTTTATAAGGTTCATTTTTTAAGAATCTTATCCATTGAATTTGTAGCCAAGAGACAGATTCACCCGCGATATTTTTAACTCTTCTTGTTATTGATTCTGATTTCGTTGAAATAAAATCCGGCTGCGAAATTCGCTTTATCGAAAATTTATTTCTTCTTCTGCACTTTTCTATCAATTCAAAATAATGCTCAGGGTTGTATAAGTAATTTGCTTTTTTATTTTAATTTCTATCAACCCAAAATCACGGTCATTAGGTAGAAAGGAATGAGCCGATACCAAACATTTGTGGTCTAAATTTTGACTTAGACCACTTTCATAATTAACACTAAATGAATTCCATATAATATTGAAATTAGAAACACTATCTAATGGTTCATTTTTGACAATTTCGTAAAAATTACATTGAATAAATTTAGTTTAAAATAATGTGGTAAGAAATAACTGATAAACTAATTTTTTTAAAATTTTGACTTAGACCACTTTCATAATTATGGGGACATTTATAAATTAAGCTGATTTAAATATCAATTGAATTGTTTCTAAATGGGTGAATAAATTGTAAGAATTTTCATTATGAATTGCTAGACTTATGAATGGTTCTTTCATGGTATATGTTATGTTAGGCTGAAAATTTAATTAAAAATTTTTTTTTGGGTTCTGCGAGAATATTTATGCGCCGGCAGAATATAAGTTGGGAGGGTAAAGAGGCGTCGATTCCTATTAACATCTTGGAAATCCTAGAGATAATACTGGTCAACTGGATTCAATAGTAGTTCATTACAGTGTGAACATACGGGGGACATTCATATTTTTTTTAGTTGTATTTATTATTATTATTTCAGTATTTAATTTTTCTATAGGGAGTCTAAAATAAATTATATGTAATTAAAGATTAGATAAGGGAAGACACGAACCCCCCACCCGACTGAAGCTAGTGCTAAATGGCTCCCTCAGTCTTTCTGAATCTAGTCTCGTTGAATATCCGGAACACCATCTTCGTGATATATTATTGGCAATGAGAATTGCAGAATATTTAAATGCAAATATTACACCTATCAAAGTAAAAAACTTAGCAGCTTATCGAGTCCTACCTCGATGTAAGAGGATGGTTCGGAAGCTTCCGATGAGCAAGCGTTTGTACTGGGTCTAATTTTCATCAATATTAAATCGGTGGCCCAAAGTGTTGGATTTTAGCACTTGCGAATTTGATAAGATGTATACTGGTGCCAAATTTAGTAAATCCAAGCCGCATGTAGTAGTGCTGGCAAAGTATTGAGTAATGGGTACCGAGTATCGAGTATTTGAACTAATTTTTGGCTATTCAATACTTAAAAGTAACTACTCAATACTTTAAGAGTTGTATTTTTTCTTCGAAATTGTATGGAAAATTTAAATTTTAACGGCCAAACAAATTTCTGTCTAAAAACACAATACTTTTTGAAATTGGTTTCTCTTAAAAATAAAATCCGTTAAAAGTATTGAGTAGTACTGAATACCCAAATGAAAGTACTCAATACTATCGAGTAATGAAAAGTAGCAGAATTTGACAGCACTAGCCTAAATGAAACATTTTTTATTAATTAAATCAAATCATTCCTTTCAATTACCGTTTATTTATCTGCCTTTTTTGTGGAATTATCTGAATTTTTAATATGGTCTAAGCAGTGTTTTGGCATTAAGTTCAGAAGTCTGCAAAACATATCGATTAGTGTGTACCCTATTAGAAGGGTTTTATAACAGTTTGCCAAAAATTTACAATGGGATTAAATTCTGTAGACTGACGCCATTATTTTGAAAAAACCTTTTACTCACTTCGATGTATGTTTCGGGTTGTTTTCTTGATGAAACACCGATTTCATAAGATATCATGATCAGTGTTGCCGTTTTGGTTATTTTTAACCAAAATTGGTTACTTTTTTCTTCAATGTGTACATGTGGACTTTTTTCTTATTTTGGTTACTTTTTGTCTCAAGGAAATTAATAAAATATTTCGAGAAATAATATTAACAAATATAAATACTATTCAACAAAAATATTTATTTCTTTAATTTTATTATTATTAGGATTTATGGTTATGTAAAATTAGAAACAATTATAAAAGTAAAAAATAAAGTAGATGTATTTACTGATTAAAGATATGTAAATATGTACGGTTTTGCGATAGTTTTTGACCAGTGTTGTATCGGTATAATCGAGTAATGAAATGAAAACTGCTTAGAAATGTAGTAGAGTAGAATGTTAATAAATAAAAATTGTTTTGTGTTCAAGAAAAGCTCACACAACTTGTTTTTATTTAACATTTTCTTAAAAAAAAATCTCCAGAAAATCGAATTGCCCGTTGAACGAAGTGGTTATATTTTGTGATATTCTACTGTATTCTGATAAAAATGGCCACTTGCTAAAAATGTACAAATTAGTGCTGTCAAATTCTGCTACTTTGCATTACTCGATAGTACTAAGTACTTACATTTGAGTACCCAATACTACTCAATACTTTTAACCGATTTCATTTTTATTGTGTTTTTAGACAGAAATTTGTTTGGCCGTTAAAATTTAAATTTTTCATACAACTTCGAAGAAAAAATACAACTCTTAAAGTATTGATTAGATACTTTTAAATATTGAGTACCCAAAAATTAGTACAAATACTCGATACTCGGTACCCATTACTCAATACTTTGCCAGTACTAATTTAGGCGCTCAAATTTGGTGAGTTTGTTTTTTTTTTGGAACATAAATGGCAACATAATTGGCAACTCTGGTGCTAGTTAGACGTGAAAATAAGATAAGTCTGTGAAATTTTTAAAAATAAAATATTTATTGGATAAAAATAGAAAAAAGACTATAAAATTCAACAGATAAATTAATTTGAAGTACAAGGAAATTGAAAATTAGAAGTTTTCTGTACATAAAAGTGGAAATATATAATAATCTCTGCGATGGCTGAATGCCACAAGTGCAAGAAAATAATCCGTGGCGAAACAGGAATATTATGTTCTGGAGTATGTGGCAGGGTGTATCATTGTGCCGATAAATGCTCAGGTCTGGATCAATATTCATCAAAGGTGTTAGAATCTAATCCTTTTCTGAGATATATGTGTGATGATTGCATACAATATATTCACAATGTAGATTTAGTTTTAAAAGAAATCCAAGATGGTTTCAACAAAAACAAAACAAATCTGGCTGAATATAAACAAGAATTTGAGATATCGTTAAAACAAAATGAAAACGAAATTAAGCAATTATTGGAAGCAATTGAGAAGAGATACGAAGAAAGGCTTAAAAAAATAGACAAAGCACAAAAAATATGCGAAAATAATGTTAATGAGGTAAAAAAATTATGTCAGGTGATAAATGATTTTGAAAATAAAAATAAGCAAATTTGTACAACATTTGAAGAAAATAATACAAGGATGTGTAATGAAATAAAAAAAACAATTAAAGATACTAATGAACAACAAAAACTGTCTTTTGCAAATACTGTTAAAAAAAATTTGGTGTTACCAGATGTTAAAAAACAAGTTCCCCTAATAATTAAACCAAAGGGAAAATAAAACCTGGAAAAAACAAAAGAGGATTTAAATAATAAGGTCGATCCCGCAAACTTAAAATTAACTAATATCGAAAATAGAAGAAACGGTACAGTTGTTATTCAAACTGAAAATGATGAAGAAAGAAATAAAATAAAAAATGCTATAGAAAATAAAATGGGTGAAACTTATGATATAAAAGCTCCAAATGAAAATCAATTGTCAATAATAATAACAGATATGTCTTTTAAATACACAGACGAAGAACTTATAAGAAAAATAAAGAGACAAAATCAACAATTACAAGAACATGAAATTAAGGTAGTAAAATCATATGAACATAAAAAATTTAATAAAGTAATATACAATACAAAAATAATAGTCGACAAAGAAACATATACAAAGATTAAGGCAGCGAAGAATTTAAACATTGGATGGGAGAAATGTAGAACATTTGATGGAACCAATGTAATTATGTGTTTCAAATGCCTAGGCTCCAATCACAAAGCCACTGAATGTACTAAAGAAGAAACTTGCTACAAATGTCATGGAAACCATAAATCAAAGGAATGCGAAAAAGAATCGATAAAAAAGTGTATTAACTGCATAAGAGCAAATAAGAATCTAAATATGGAACTCGATGAAAATCATGTCACATGGCAAAGAATGCCCAGTATATAAAAACAAGCTAAGTATAAAAAAAGAGATTGGGTTTAATGGTATAACAATCACAGAAAATATACGGTATATATACAAATATATGTGGAATAATTAACAACTACAATCAACTAGAAGTTATTGCTGATGAAAGAAAACCAGACTTTATAATACTTTCAAAAACACATTTAACAAAAGATGTAGATGAAAATGAAATACAGCTTAAGGAATATGATCATTATACAACACACTCAAATTCAAATAGGACTGGTGGAGTTCTTATCTACTTCAAAAAACAATTTAATGTGATAAAAATTGGGGAGAAATCTTCAAACTATAATTATTGGATAAGTGCGTATCTTGTGACATTCAGAAATACTCAGTTTGTAATATTGGCAGTATACAGATCACCGAGCAGCACTGAGGCAGACTTTTGCGAAGTTTTTGAAAAATTAATAGATGAAATATATGAAAATAAGTATGATATAATAATAGCTGGTGATTTCAATATAGACTGGAGTACAGAAAGTACGTACAAGAACAGACTTGAAAATGCATTCTATGATAATGGACTTAAACAGATAGTTAATGATTATACACGAATAACATCAAACACAAAAACATTGATAGACTATGTTATCACAAATAATAAAAATGTTTCTGTAATAAATAATAGCTCAAATAAAATATAAATTGATATAAATATCAAAATAATGAATAATCGGAATACAACTAATAAAAAAGAGATCGAAATATTTAGATATGATAAGACGCTATTTAATAATGATATTTATACAATTTTAAGAAACAATAAATCTGAAAATTTAAATAAGAAAGTTTATTTTGTTGACTCAGCCATTGAAGACACTATTAAGAAATATACAATTAAGAAAGTAATAAATGAAGTAAGCGACGTATACAAATGGTTTAATGCTGAACTAAGACTATTAAGGAGAGAAAAAATTCTTAAATATGAAATTGCTAAGATGGAAAATACAGAGATAGCATGGAACAATTATAAAATTATTAGAAATACATATAAAACTAAAATTGAAGTCGAAACGAATAAGTTCATTAATAGAAAAGTAAATAATGCCAAAGATCAAAAACAAATGTAGAAGCAGATTAAAAATTTAGTACTTAAGAACAATAAAGCTGTGATAAAAAATGTGATATTTAGTAATATAGAATATAAGGATAACTACGAAATCGCCACTCAATTTAATAATTATTTTGTTAATAGTATTAAATCAATTAACGAATCAATAGAAAATGTGCAATATGTAAATAATATACCAGAGATAACAAACAGATTTAGATTTCATACGATGTCGACTCAAGAAATCAAAAATATCTGCAAGAGCATAAAAAATAAACCCGATTCCAATAATGTGACAATTAAGCTAATTATTGATAACTGGAACATATTAGGGAAAGAAATTTGTTATATTATAAATGAGTCAATGAAAACAGGCGTTTTCCCTACTAACTGGAAATACTCAATAGTATCCCCAATAGAAAAGATTCCAAAAACTCATAAATGTGAAGAATTCCGCCCTATAAATACTCTGAAAACCTGTGAGAAAATTATTGAAAAAATTGTTAAAAAACAACTGGAAGCATATATGGAACAACATGACATGTTTTCAAAATACCAATCAGGATTCAGAAGAAAATTCTCATGTGAAACAACAGTTAATTATGTGATAAACAGATGGAAATTTACGGACAAAAAGAAAAAAATAATGGCAATATTCCTAGATCTCAAAAGAGCATTTGAGACCATTAACAGAGAAATACTGATTCGGAAATTGTATATGTATGGTATTAGAGATAATGAATTAAATTGGTTTAAATCCTATCTTACGAACAGAAAGCAAATCACGAAGGTCAACGGTATAAAATCTGAAGAAGTAAGCAATGAATTTGGACTACCACAAGGTTCGATTTTAGGTGCGCTATTATTTATAATATACATAAATGACATGCCAAATATACTAAAAAGAAGCGAAATAATACTTTATGCCGATGACACACTAATTTTTGCAGAAGGTGATACAGATGAGCAATGTTGGCTTAATCTGTCGCAGGATATAAATAGTATAAACAATTGGCTTAAAATGAATAAATTGAAACTTAATGAAAGTAAAACTAAATTACTTGAAATAAATATGAACAGTAATTTAATTATAAAAATAAATAATGAAACTATAGAAAAAGTTAATAAAATAAAATACCTTGGGATCATAATCGATAAAAACTTAAAAATGAACGAGCATATTGACTATATATGTAAAAAAATTGGCAAAGAAATTGGATTTCTGAAGCGAATTAGAAATAAAATATCTCAAATAACTGCAATCCACATATATAACTACGGTGACCATCCGTTCTGTATTATACAGAACAGTTCTGTATTTGAAACCCGTGTTCTGTATAAATTATTGATTACGGAAAAACTTAAAAATGTTCTGTATTTTATTTAATGTTCTGTATTTGTTCTGTATTTTCATGCCTCAAAGTAGTATTTGTAGTTTTGATTAACACCTTTGGAAAAAAGTCTCCACCGGGACCAATCGACGCGTATCTTGTTTCTGATAAAAATTATGCAAAAACCGTATTTTCGGTTTTTTGTCAGTAACAGCATTCTTTAATTCTTGCGACGATATGTATGTGCATTTTGAAGAAAGAAACATATTTTGACGGTTGTTGGGTTCAATTTGTGTTTATCTGGTTCAAATGCTCCAACAGAAAGGATATTTTCTGTATTAGATAATATATGGACCAATGAAAAAACAAAATGTAAATCAAAGCCATTTTGGTCACTAAATTAAACTATGATTTTATAGAGTTTAAATAATATTTAAAGGTAAAAGATAACTTGGTAAAACAAAAATTCAATCACAAAAATATCAAAATTTGTATTACCCTTTCAATGCATCTTTCTGTGGATCTACTTTGGATGTTAACTTAATGATAAAAACAAAATATAATTTTTTTATAGTTAACTTTAGCTTTTAGTTTGAAACTAATAGTTTTTTAATTTCTATTTTTTATTTTATGGTATTTAAAAATTATGTACATACATAAATATGTATGTACTCATGTTATGTACTTATATAGTGATCTCACGAAGTTTTATTTTTTTTTAATTTTTGGTAAATTTAATATCTTTTGTTTTTTTAATTTCGTTAATTTTGCACTTAAATAATGAATATAATAAATGTACGTGTAAAACGCGGTTTGTTTGCATTTTATAGTTGTTATTGGTCAAATATTTCTTTGTTCTGTATTTTGGTTTAATAAATATGGTCACCGTATATATAACACAATGATAAAACCTCATTTTGAATTCGGTTCCACAATTTTATACACATGCTGTTCCACAACACAAATAGAGAGACTACAAAAGTTACAAAACAAAGCTATGCGTTGCATTCTAAAATATAATATATACGCTCCAATTCAACTAATGCTAGACACACTAAAATGGCTAAATATTCATCAAAGACTGGTACTAAACACACTACAATTTATTCAGAAAATGAAGACGGGTGACGCGCCGAAGTACTTAACTGATCAACTTGGTTATGTGAGAGAAATACAGCCCTACTGTCTACGAAATTCTGAAAATTTTCGATTACCGAGAGCAACAACAACGACTATGCAAAGATCTCTTTTTTTTAAAGGCCTCAGAATACACAACATGTTACCAGAAAACATTAAAATGGAAAAAAATATTAATATATTTAAGAGAAATTTAGTACAAATTATCAGAAATAATAGAATAAATTACATTGTATAAAATTAAATTTTTGAAATTTTAGAGTATTGTAAATACTCCTATAATATTAATAAAAAAAAAAAAAAAAAAAAAAAAAAAAAAAAAAAACATTATCAAATTAGTTTTAAGATGAATTTTAAATAAACGGCAGTTTCGCTGCAACCTTCTTTCAAATCGCGTGTGTCTCATTTTAAAACAGTGGTCTTCACCTATATTACTCAGGTAACGAAATTGTTCGGACATTTTTTTTAGTTTTTCTTAAGGCGGATTCACCCATAAGTTTCTGAAACATTTTCTGTGCAAACGAATTTTTTGTTTACTGAGAGTTTTCTGCACCACGATTCACCCATTTCAGAAATTTTGTTCGTAAAATCAGTGTTGCCATATTCAATTGAAAATTACATAAATACATATGTGCATAACGAAAAAGAAAATTAATATGTGTCCAATTAAGCAAATAAAGAATTAATAATATTTATTAAAAAAGTAAATAAACAATTAATATTATCTGTGGTGAATTTTTATTTTATATTACTTTATTTATATATTATATTATTATATTTATTTATTGCCGTTTTATGGCGTCTTCGCAAGCTTTTCCAGTGTGTTTGACATTAATTTCCTTTTGTAATAAAATTAATTTTTTGTTCGTCTTTATTAATTACAAAAAAAAGCAATAAAATATTTTATTGAATTCGTCTCAAATATATATCAATGGAAGGCAAGCAACAGAGTGCACGTTAATACTATTTATATTATTAAAAATAGTAGTCGCCGTGGTCTAGTGGTTAGTGTGTTGGCTTACTAAGACATGGGCCCTGGGTTCGACTCCAGGCTCCGACATCTTCAAAAAAAGAAATATGAAAAAAAATATTTCTTTCGGCGACTACCTCTCAGCAGTCTTCTGGCAAAAGCTCTGAGAGTAACTAATTGCCATGAACAAGCTTCTCAAGTCTGTCGTTCGGAGTCGACATTAAACTGTAGGTCCCGGTACTCATGGATAAAAATTGACACACACAACATGAGTGCTGCGAGAAGCTAGGCCGTAATCCTGACACAGGGTTGTAAAGGCCAGTTATGTATGTATGTATGTATTATTAAAAATATATTCCGGTATGTGATAAAAAACGATTTCGATCAAAATTGAAATGGAATGAAATTTCAAGTTGGTTTAACTTCCAAATCTTTTCATATTCGGGATTCCTCTTTTGTTCATTACTTTACTGACCGACTATTGCCACTACATCCGTGATTATCAAAATTTTAAAATAATTAAAACATATACATATATTTAATTTGATATATTTTCTTTTTAACTCTTTTTAAATTTATTTAAATTTCTGGTTTTACTTTTACAAATTTATTGTGCTTCTACTGGATATATGTATATATGTGTGTATATTTATACTATAATTTTAATTCTGGTTTTTCGACCTTTATTATTTAATGTAAAGAATTACTCAAGCTTAAGGTCTTTTTTAAATAAAAACATACCCGTGCAGACCTTTAATTAATATATATGTTTTAATATTTCGATCGTTTTTCATCACATACCGGATTATTTAAAAAATTAAAAAAATATCGCATCACTCAAGGATGTAAATTTGTTTCTTGAATTCTATAAGCTATAAAAATAAATGCACTTACTGCCAATTCCAACTGCTTCTGCTACTTCTGCCCAAACAATTTGTTTTACATGATTGTTTTTATAAGAGCTGTTTCCCAAATCATATAAGCATTCCCTCCCCGTCCATTTTATTTCGCTAATTAATTTTAGTGCAATAGCCTCTGACAAGTCCATCTTAAATTTATTCAGAAAGGGCAAAGAAAATGTAGGTATTATACAGTAAATTTCTTCAATATTACAACTTACTTTATATAATATTTTTAAATTTTATTTTTTTTATTTTTTGCGCGAATATTTTCTTTCTAATATGTTTTTTTTTTCTTATTGGCCTTTTTATGTTTGCTTTTCTTTACATTATTCACTGTACCATACTAATTTTTTAATACGAATGCCAAGCAATATGGCATGTCTCTTGTATAAATTTTGTATGATATGGCAACCTTTTTCAGTGTGGTTCGGACCAAATTTAAAATTAATTTAAATCAAGCTGAGAGCACTTCGCACAAAATCATTTCTCTCGCTCTCTGAGAGAAACGTCAAACTACATATAAAAAAAATTTGGTCCGAACCAAGAAACTCATGGGTGAATCCGCCTTTACTCTCTTCGTGAATATTACAACCAGGGTTGCTTAATTCAACAAAAATTCTGGCAAACAGCTTCTTAAAATATACCAAAACTACCTGTATCGTAAATTTTTATTATATTAGTTTTAAATTTAATGTATTGTACTTTATTAACATATATAATTTTTAGAATTCCTGGAAACCAGTTTCTATTTTATTTTCCTATTAAAAACTTAATTAATTATAAAAAAATTTGCAATGTTAAAAATCTTTCATAAAAAGAAATCCATTCGGTTTGTTTTCATCATGCTAAACGACAACCACAATTATTATAAAAACATGTGTATGAGACAAGAATTGCGTATGTGCTTATGCTTTATTAGTTTGTCAGACACTGAGAAGTTATGATAATAAGCAACATAAACTTATTAATGTTTATATTCCTTTTAAATTAATTTCAATTTGTTTATAGCATTTACAAACAATTTATTTTATGAATAATTTTAATAAATTAGTTTAAATTTTAAAATTAAAGGTTTTTAAAACGAAAATTTGCACTAAATTCATTTAAGTTGTGAAAAACAACACAAATGAAGAAACCAAACTCATCTCTCAGTGTATTTTTGTGTGACTCTCTTTGTGTTTTTAAAAACAACATTTTGGTGACGAGTAAATGATTAAACAGAATACGACCGCAACTTCAGGCAAAAACGACTCTCAGAGAAAACGTGCCCAAAATTAAAACGACGGCCGCAACTTCACGAACTGTCATTAATTGTTTTTGCATTTCTTGTATGTAAAGCTATTAAAAATTAAATTTATGAGAGTTTTTGCAAAGAATTGAATTTATATTTTATAATTTAATCATCTTTACGCATTTATTCAATTATCTTTTCTATAATATCACTCAATTAATTTAACAAATTCCAAAATTTATTAATTTATTTAAACTTTTAAATGTTTTTTCGATTTTCTTTTGTTCTTATTTTTCTTTCCGCCAACAACAAAAAACAAATGGGTTTGTTTACAAATTGTATGAAATTTAATAAAAGTGTGGTAACATTGTTGAGAGAATTTATTTCTAAAAATGAGAGCATTAGAAAAATCGCTGTCAAAATAAAATAGATTCTATTTCACGACTGCATTCTCCGGCGTTTTTATATGTCAATTTGTATGGAAAAAAACGTCATGCCCCAATTCTGTTTAACCCTGCTACTACGTTGGGGTCATTTGATGACCCAAATTGTATTTTTCCGGCGAGAAAAGAGAAAAAGACCTTTACAGAATGCATTATTTGTAATAATTATGTCTGTCCATCGCACCGAAACACAAAACATAAGTTTATATAAAACCTACTGCAATCATCACGAGTCTTCAAAACTTTTTTCTTTTGTAAAAATTAATATTTTTATAATAAAAATATATCGGGTCATAAAATGACCCAAAACATAATATACGTAAGTTTTTTTTAACGTAGTAGCAGGGTTAATCATTAAAAGGAAAAAATAACAAACAAAAGGTAAACAAGTGTTAGTGAAAAGAAAAAAAACAAAAAGTAAAAAACGATTCTTCAGTTTGAACGCGTGTGGTTCAATTTCAAAAAATAAAATTAACAGCCAGGCCCACGATATCGAAAGAAAACTTAAGCGAAAGAAACTCAGTCACTCACTGTGAATCTAAACTGCGGCCCACTAATTGTCACTTTATCGTTCGATTTGCTTTACGTTACCAACGTAATGCAAATAAACAACAAAGCTGCCATATCTACATATTAAAAAATAATCGCGAATATACACGAAAAAAGCGCTGAAATGCTTAAATTGTACAGTAAAAAATGCAACCGTGTGCTAGTTTAACTTGACAGAAATGTAGTAAACAAACTTATTCCGATTTTGTTTATTAATGTATATGTGTGTAAAAAAATGTTGTGTTACCAATCGCATATATTTTTGACGACACAAAAATTACTGTGCTACAAATCAGCTGTTTGTCGCTTATAACTACACGATTCGATATCGTGGGCCTGGCTGTAAAGAATCAAATTGAAAGTTTTAAATAAGCAATTGCTAAATAAATAAATAAAAAATATATTAGTGGTTGTGTGCGTTGTAAAAAATATGGCGACGGACAATTTAACGTCTATAGAAATGCTTTTAAAGCAACAACAATTGTGGATTCAGGCAATGTTGGACAAAAAATCAGAAGCCTTACCAGCAGCGGAACTCAACACTGACCACCAAATGGTACCAGCGTTCAACAAATTTAATAAGGAACTACAATAGTGGGACTCTTATTTGCAGCAACTACAACAACATTTCCCAGCCTATTCTGTTTTATCAGAATTTAAACAAAAATAATTTTTTTTTATCGTGGTACGGCACGGAATTGTTTGATTTCTTAAAAAATCTATTTGGTGTAAATAGCCTTGAAGACAAAACATATGCAGAATTAACGGAAAAACTAACGGAACATTTTTCAGTGAGCGAATATATAATAGCAGCGCGGTATAATTTTTTTAAAAGTCAAATGAAAAGCACACAGTCATACAAAGAGTGGATTGCAGACCTTCGAGGTTTAGCTAGAACATGCAAGTTCGTTTGCAACTCCAACTCATGTGCAGCCAACTACATAGACGATATGATACGCGATCAGATAATAGTGAAAACACCACACGAGGCCGTCCGTTCTGCCACTTTGCAGAAGCAGAATGCAACACTCGCAGACGTTTTGTGTATAGCAGAATCTTATGAAGCAACAACAAAAACAATAGCTACATTAAAAGAAAGTCAAAGTGAAAAGACAATAGACATAAACATCGTAAAGAAAAATTCGGTAGTTGAGAAAGACAAAAAACAAAAATATAAAAAAGAAAACGAAAAATATAAACCGTGTTCAGGATGCTTTATATCACATAAAAGAGAAGAGTGTAAATTTAAAAATGCAATTTACAATAAATGTGCTAAAAAGGGACATATCGATGCCTTACTTTCTCAACCTCGTAACTTAAAAAATACGGTTTTCACATTTTCATATCAAACTTTTGCTATTTTTGTGTTCTATTAAAGCAACAACTTATTATCTCAATACGTTGTCTCAATTCTGTAAATATTAATAAAATATATTTTCGTATCTCAATCACTCCAATTTCCATAACTGCGTCAAACTCTTATCTTAATATGTGCAGTTGTTAAACAGTTAAGAATTTAAAAAAAAATCTTTTTTGCGTCTCTTTATTCTATCCTTCTTCACAATAGCATTGAAGTGAGTATGTATATTAGTTAGGAAGTAAGTGACGTATGCATGGGATTAACGTTATTTATATTTTTTTTTTATTATTTTTCTATATTTTTTTGTAGTACTATAATTGCATTTTAGTTATGATCTTCGCTTTGTAAAATGAGTGATACAATAGTTCTTGACGCTGATACAGGTTGTTTTGTTTTCAAGAATTTTTGCCAAGAACCCGAAACACAACAAACTGGAAACGTAATTTTGGATGAAGAAACAGGACATTTTGTCTCAGTGAATTCTGATCAGTGTAGCATTTCCTCCAAATCCGATTTTTCAGCATGTGAAAGCGAGTACCAGCCCAGCACTGATTCACATTTGTCTGGCAATGTATTGTTGGATGAATCCTCTGGGGTAATTACAATAAAAGAGCACGTAAAGGCCAGGGAAATAAGCAAAACTGGGATAGAAACCGTAAAAAACTCAAGAGAATGCGTGGCCAGGAGTATTCATCGATAAAGCGGAGCAAATAATGGAATGGAGTAATGGAAATTAGAAGAGAAAGAACTTTGAAGGCTCGTTGCCGTTCGGAAATATGTGCAAAAAAATTCGGTAAGCAGTGCAACGAAATTACAGAAGAAGATAGAAAGAATATTTTTAAAATAGTTTGGTCACTGTCTTGGGAAGAGAAAAAAGCGTATGTCGTTGCAATGGTGTCACATAAACCAGTCACTTTGAGAACAACTGGTACTTTTTCTCGGCGAGTAAACACATTAGTCTACACATTGAAAATTGATGTATGTTTTACTGAATAATTCAACCTTGTTTTGTATTACATAGATAATATCATAAATGGCAAGATTGTCAAATTAGTTTTAAAATGCAATGCAACCTTCCTCCAAATCGCGTGTGTCTCATTTTAAAAACATAACATTTACTTTATAATTGATATAAAATAGAAACAAACGAAAATAATAATCATGTGTTTCTAATGTTTTCCGGTCACAAAGATGCTAGATCATGGTGGATATATTCTATTGAGCACCACTCTAAGCATACATATATGTATGTATATATATGAGTACATATCGTCACCTTAAAGACCAAACAACCTATCAGCAAAAATATCAAAATTGAGTTTTTTATTTAATATAAATAAAACATATCATATCTTATATATATATATATATATATATCATAACACAAATGTGTGCAAATTTTTTAACGTCTAATATTATAAATAACCAAGCTATTGCCAAATTACCAAATACCCTATCAGCAAGTGTACAATTTTCTGAAACCAAATAACCTATCAGCACTCACGCTAAAGAAGAAATCAGAGTAACTATTTACTAAATTTAAAAACTTTGCTTACAGCAGACTGTCATTACTTTTAAGATAACATAAGAGACTGTTTTTTTAATTTAATTTAACTTTTTATTTAGTTATTAACATTAAAAAAAATTAAAAATCGATTTTTTGCAAAACCATCTATACCTTTATTTAAAAATTGAAAATTTTAGGAAAAATAAAAAATTTATACTTTAGAAGGCCATGACGCACTAAAAAGAGGAAAATAAATCATCAAAACCATCAAAACAAAACCATGACAGAATTTTAATTTTGTTCCATAGTGTAGTTTAAGCAAACAGTAGGCACTTTTTTGTTTAAGGAAATAAGAGAAACTATAACTGTTATTATTTAATGTAAATAATATTCATGTGTTCAAAGGAATTCATACTACTTAATTAGTATTGCTGATAGGTTGTTTGGTTTCAGATTTTTACAGTTCCAAATAACCTGAGCGCCATATCATAAACTGTGTTTAGAAAAACAAAGTTTTCTCAACCGATATATAATTCTGGTTTCATTTTAATCAGAATATATATTTTCGTTTCAATATTGCGTTTTTTCTCTCTCATGTAAACTTTTCAAAACTGCTGATAGGTTGTTTGGTCTTTAAGGTGACTATACGTATGTATTCTTAAATATCAAATAAACCATATCGCTCATTTACGAGAAGAGTTGCATAACTCAAAAAAAAAAAAAAAACGATTCGGCGATAAATGCATTTAAAGATTTTAATTTAGGCAAAGTGATTGGAAAAACACAACACACTTTTGGTCGCCACACAGTAAAAAAAAAGAAATAAAAAAAAAACATTTTTTCGATATGTTTTATAGCATTTTCAGTTTAAATTAAACCTTTTTCAAAATAAATGAAACCTTTTTCAAAATGTACGCAACCTTTTACAAATTGAACGAAACCTTTTTCAAATTAAACGAAACTCTTTTCAAAATAAATGAAACTTTATTCAAAATAAATAAAACTTTATTCAAATTCATTTAAACATTTTTCAAATTAAATGAAACCACTTATAGAAATTAGTAGAAAACAAAAGAAGAAAAAAATAAAACATATTAAACATATTCATTTTTAATATAATACTTGTTAAAATTAATGAAGAATTTGTCCACTGACCGCTTTAGGAATTAACATGATCATATCCATAACATAGTTCGCACAATCATTTTGATTAATGTGTCCGACACTTTCCTCAATTATATACACTTACTATGTTATGTTCTGTGGTAATGTCACTTTAATAATGATCGGGCGTGAAATTTTATCTTAGAAAATGTTTTCTCTATCAGGTTCAACATAGGAGAATAAGGTGGTAAAAATTTAAAAGTACAGTCACTATTATCCACCATATTTCGAATTTCCTGAGTTTTATGGATTCTGGCATTATCCATAATTAAAAATTATTGTTTTATTTTTTTGTTTTCTATAAAATTCTATAACTGGTTTAATTTAATTTGAAAAATGTTTAAATGAATTTGAATATAGTTTTGTTTATTTTGAATAAAGTTTCATTTATTTTGAAAAGAGTTTCGTTTAATTTGAAAAAGGTTGCGTTCATTTTGAAAAAGGTTTCATTTATTTTGAAAAAGGTTTCATTTATTTTGTAAAAGGTTTAATTTAAACTGAAAATGCTATAAATTACAGTTATTTTCATATTTCTGCATTATTAGCTCAATAAATTTGTTTTTTGAGTTATATCACTCTTTTCGCAAATGAGCGAAATCATTGATGCATTCAGGGCTTTAGAGAAAAAGTGTCGGGATATTGGTCCACTCTCGATTTCATCGATCAAACTCGGACATCTCATAACGAAAAATATTTTACCCTAATGAGAATTATAGGGTTCACCATAGTGTCAAAATCTTATTAAATCAAATGTTGATATTGTCATTAGTATTAGTTTTATTATTTTTCTTTTGTGTTCCACATTGTACAATGTCCGTAGGTTTGACCGTTTGTTTATGGTCGTAATAACTAGAGTTGTTGTTGTCTGTTTTATTTACGTTGATAATAGCAGTGTATGTGGTTGGTGTGGAGGTATATGTTGATATTTATTGGACTTTTGTAACGCCACGTTAACCCTTCGTCAGGCACATATTTTGAGCCCTTAGTTCTGGCACATGGTGTCTGGCCAGACCCCTATACATTTACATGCATTTGTATGGAAATAAGGGCTGTTTGCCGTTAAATTTTTTACTATGTTATTAGCTACCTGAGGAAGAAATAATAGACCTGAAAAAATCTTTGGAATGAAAAGGGCAACAATTTTTTTGTTCTATATATATTTCTCTTTATTATGGATAAAGTAATAAATGTTTATGACAAAATAGAAAATGATTATGAAGAATACATTGATTTTTTTATTCAGAATTTTGCGGAAGGCAACAAAAAGATAAATAATCTACTTTTGAATGTTGCTGACAAACAGGATTGTTGCATTTGCAGCAAAAAAAGCGTGTCTTACGGCGTATTTTGTCACCTTGCTGCAGGCAAATTCTGCAATCTTTTTTGGCAGCTAATGTGTCTGGACCACTGCGTGAAGCCACGTTAAGGTTTGCTATATTGAGAGGCCTCCCAAAGAATGCTTCAAATGCTATACGAGTTGTTGGTTGAGCCACAATGTGCGGATTATTGATGCGATTTTCAACGTTGGCCAGTACCAATTGCTTTGCAAGTTTATATAAAAATATGCGTCTTCTTTCTTTTCTTGTATTTTTATTTATTTAGCTTACATATAATGTAACTTGCCAATGCCATCACATCAATCATGTTGCAGAAAAACGCGTATGTCCAGCGTCTGGTTGACCGTTTTGTTGTGTAATGAGTTAGCATTTGATCCATCGTATCGACTCCGGCTTTAGTTGAATTATAAAATAAAATTGCTTCCGGTTTCATGGCTACGCCTTCAACATATTTCGTGTAATGCACGGTTGAAATTAAATTGACTGCCTTATTTTTTTTGGGCACGTAGCTGCAAAGTGCAACAAGATTTTCATGAAAACCAAACACACTTGAAAGAATTGGTCGTCTGGTGCTCTTCATAACTTCCTTAGGAAGACATCTTTTGTTTGATCGAATGGTGCCAACAAATCCCAGTCCCATAGCAGCAAGTCGTTTAGCGCCGTTCAATGAGGTGAAAAAATTATCAGAAATAATTGTTCTGCCGCTGTTTGCGTAACAATTTGCGAAATACATTAGAACGTTTTCACCTTGATTTATCTCCCGATTGTCTCCTTCCTTTCCAGTGTATAGTTTTCCTTTCAATGGAAATTTAGTCTTAGCATCGCATGCCCACCAAACTTTGATCCCATACCTTGCAGGTTTTGATGGGATATATTGGGTGAACTTTGTGCGCCCACGATACGGAAACAACTGCTCATCGATGGTGATATTTTCATAAGGATCATAATAATTTTGCAGATTTTCATTGAGAAAATTCCAAAGGTCCCGGATAGGAGCTGCTTTATCTGTTTGCTGTCGGAATGCCCGCGTACGACTATTATCGAAACGAATATATCTGGACAGAGTAATGAATCGTTTGTGCGACATAGCCGCACGGAATATGGGCAGCGAATCAGAACGCCACAATATACTGGAGTCTTGCATATTATTATGGCTGAGACCAGAAGCCAACAAAATCCCAATGAATGCATCTACCTCAGAGCTTGTCAAATCAATCCATTTTCTTTGGGTAGACTCTGGATGTTCTTCATTCCATTTTCTAATTGATTCTCGCCCATGCCGATTTGTTTCACTAATGATGACGAACGTAATATTGGTTGAGAAAAATAGCTTGAATACCTCAACTGGATTGGTGAGCCTTGTTTTTGTTCCACATTGAAAACGCATGATATTATGCTGACGCAAACGAGATGCAGGGAGTTCAGTTTCGTTCCATTTAGTACCGTCTTTACCATAAAAACAGCCTGAGTCGACTTCATTTGCTGATTCAGCATCATTTCCACTTTCTTCTTCTTCATCACTATCATAAAGTTCGTTAGGTTCAATTTCCAATTCATTTTCTATGTCTGATGCATCATCTTCTGGCACATAATCAGCAGTGTCGTCACCATCGTTTTCAAAAACATCATCATTTTCATCAGTTTCTACCTGACTTTGAAAATCACGCAATAATGCCTCTGACAATTGGGGTTGCAAATTCGCGCTACGCAAGCGTGTATTATAAATAAATTCCAGTTCATCAGCCATAATATACTAACAACGCAATAAATCTACCTGCGTAAAATTATTCACAAGTTCAAAATTACCGCACAAAAACTAGATTACTTCTTCACTGTTCAACGTTCAATGAATAACTAACTCACAAACAAAATCAGAAGAAAGAAAGAAGCATAAAGGAATAAAGTAAATACAAATTTTCAACTCGTGCCATGTGCTTTGCCTATGCGTTCATACGAAATGCATAGGGGTCTGGCCAGACACCATGTACCAAAAGTAAGGTGAAGATTTTTTATCTGGCTTTTTTGTCCTGTTCCAAGGACTTTTTTCAATTATTAATTTATGTCTTTTATTTATTATTAATTTTATTATTATTAATTTATGTCTGGCCAGAACCATGTGCCACTTCGAGGGTTAAAGAATCCAAAATTAGCTGTCAAGTAAAAGTATTAATTGGCAATTCAACTGTCCTCATAAAGGCCCAATCATACGGGAATGTGATGAAAAACGATTACGATCGAAATTGAAATCGTTTGTATTTTCAAAGTCATATACAATTTATCTGTTTTAATTATTTTAAAATTTTATTTATCAAGAATGTAGTGGCAATAGTCAGTAAGTTAATGAGTAAAAAAGGAATTCCAAATATAAAAGGGTTTGGAAGTTATAGCAACTTGAAATTTCATTCGATTTCAATTTCGATCGAAATCGTTTTTCATCACATACCAGATAATATGCATGAATTAGCTTAAGCTAACTTAAGCAATTGTGCGAATACATGTAAAACGTATGTGACTAACTATAATGTACTTAATTAAACTTTTCGTCATATGACATTTGCTTAAGCAAAGTGCGAAACTGAGAGCATATTCCGTACGGAAACAGCTGTTGTTAAATAAAAAAAATTAAAATATGTTAATTAAAGTGAAAAAAATTTAAAATGGATGAATAATCAATATTAATTTTTAGTTTAAATGAAAATTTAAAAAAGCACAACTGGCTTTATAACAAGAAGAGCCCACTTTATTTCAGCAAAAATTTCAAAGAAAAGGCTTGGAAACAAATAGCAGAAATCTGTTCATATGGATATGTTTGTTTGTTTTTTCGTTTTTATAATTTCCTAAATTAAAAGGAACGGACTGTCTTTTATGATAGGAAATTATTTGCACATAATACTTCAAGAGTATACTGCATTAGTTTTATGTATTATAATTTTCTTTCCATATTTTATTACATTTGGCCAATTTTTGTCTTATTTTTGAAAATTTTATTAAAATCCGCCAACTTTGAAATTGCTTGGGACGTCTTTTTGCTATACAAAAAACTTTGGCAACCTTGATTTTACATGACAGAAAGAGAACACCTTATTGTTTTTACTTGTCTAATTGTAAAGTTATTGGAAAGAGCACGCCTCGAGTATTGATTGTAGAAATAAAAATATTAATTTACAAAAACAATACAAAAATCGTTTTTATAATTACGACAACCAATAGCCTACAAGTATATGCAAATAAAATTTACAGCCAGGCCCACGATATCGAAAGAAAACTTAAGCGAAAGAAACTCAGTCACTCACTGTGAATCTAAACTGGGGCCCACTAATTGTCACTTTATCGTTCGCTTTGCTTTACGTTACCAACGTAATGCAAATAAACAACAAAGCTGCCATATCAACATATCAAAAAATAATCGCGAATATACACGAAAAAAGCGCTGAAATGCTTAAATTGTACAGTAAAAAATGCAACCGTGTGCTAGTTTAACTTGATAGAAATGTAGTAAACAAACTTATTCCGATTTTGTTTATTTATGTATTTGTGTGTAAAAAATTTTTGTGTTACCAATCGCATTTATTTTTGGCGACACAAAAATTAGTGTGCCGCAAATCAGCTGTTTGTCGCTTAAAACTACACGATTCGATATCGTGGGCCTGGCTGTTAATTTCCCAACTAATAGTTGTCTTTATCCATATGTATACATTTTAATGAGCAAAATGCGTAGGGATATTTGGAGGGGAAATTTTTTTTTTGACGTGTAGATAAAAATTAAATTAAGTATCTTTTCAAAATTTTTTGGGTAACACTGCTATATACAAACATACATATGTATATATGTATATAATTTTTTATTTATGTGCGATGTATATAAGAAAAGTGATTCAATAAAAGAATGCATTTAGTTAGTGATTTTTTATTTTAATTTTTATTAAAATTCATGATTAACAACAAGTTTTTTTGTGTTTGTATTGCATCAACTACATTTTTCTTTTGCTTATTTGAACTAGGGATAAAATATATGTAAATATTTCGTTTTTAGAATATATGTTGCGTTGATTTAATATTTAATTAATTCTATATTATTTTAAATATAATTCTCTATTAGTGAAAAAGACTAATTATTGTTATTTTTAGTACAAATTTAAAATAGTAAAATATTTTCATTTGTACAAGAAAATATTTTAACTTTTATTTACAAAATTTTTATACATCCATAAAAAACTAAATTATTTAATTAATTAACAAAGTTATTGCTACTAATTAGAATAAATATTTATGTGTTTTAATTTTTTATGTGTACTTATAATTGATGATCAACTAAATGTAATTGAAAACTATTTTGCACCTCAAACTTATAACGATTTATAAATTCTGAAACATTTAATTAAACATTAAACTGCTGAAAATTATACATATATAGATTTAAAGGTATTATACATTTTTAAAAACTATATTTAAAATTTTTAATAAGATTGTTTAGTAAAGTGAAAATAAATAAAATAAAAATTTATTTACATTTAAAAAAATAAAAAAATTAATGATTGTTAGCAAATAATTCTATAATCTTATAGAATAGAATATACATACATATGCATGTATATTTATTAGGGACATGAAAAATCGTAGTCTAGGGACCAAAATAAGAAACTTTGCCCAAGGAACCATTCCTCTGAAATGAATTCCGATGGTCCTTATTTTGAACCAATGGTCAAATTTTGAAAAATTTAATTAAATTAAATCGTGTCTAAATATATGATCGACCCCCGCTAATTTTAGAAGGTCGATCAGCCCATGCTAGTAGCATACCTCCTCTGGGTGTGAGGTGGGGGGGGGGTCCCCATACAAATATTAATTTTAGAGGTATGGGTCCTTAGGCAAAGTTTCTTATTCTG
Organism: Metopia argyrocephala; assembly: GCA_963576795.1. Taxonomy (NCBI): domain Eukaryota; kingdom Metazoa; phylum Arthropoda; class Insecta; order Diptera; family Sarcophagidae; genus Metopia; species Metopia argyrocephala. The sequence goes on from OY756211.1 coordinate 12,917,306, forward strand.
ATCCCTAATATACGATTTTCCTTGTCATTAGGGTGATATTTAAATCGACCCGCCCCAATGTTTTTATATATACGAGTATATATATATTATATATAAATATATTAAATTAAAAATTTTAATAGGTGCTGTAAAGTTTACAACGACGTACATTATTTTATTTAAATAAATCTGGTATAAAATGTCCCTAATAACAGACGTTTTTGAGTAATTCATAGTAATTATTGATAAAAAACTTTTGTTAAATTTTAAGGGCTTCGTATTGGTAAAATTAAAAATTGTTGCAATTAGTTATTTAGCTCTATGAACATTTGCAGAAATACATAGTAATTAGAGAAAATATTGACAAAAAATTCTAGGAATATCAAATACAAATAATTTTAGCTAAGAGTTTAATTTTAATATTTTGTTGGTTTAAAGTTAAACGAGTCTACAATCACAGCGTTTACTAAGTTTTTAATTTACTTAACAATACTTTTCATTATTGTTAAACAGTTGTTTAATATTATCTTATTTTAATAAAATGAACATATTTCGAAAATATCATTTTCGAAATAAAGCTTTACTTCTATGTTTTACTTAATAAAAAATTTTTGTTATTATTTCTAGTTTTTTTATTAATAAGAGTTTTCTTAATATAAAATAGTTTTATTGTTATTGTGTGTAGGAATTATTTTATTGATAATGCAGAAGTCATGGCATTTAATTTGAATTTAATTTAAGCAAAAAAGGAAAAATAATAATCCTCTATGTGATTGAAGTCGAAATCGAATACTTTAAATTGAAAAGATTTCCATTATAGATTTTATTATGTATTGGCCTAATAACAACGAGTATTAACACAATTTTTCTTATTATCAAGTCTTGATTTAGAATTCCATCACAAAGGGGTATTCATAAATGTTTACATTAGCGGAATTCACTTTTAGTTTTCAATTTTCTTGAAAATCCTGCAAACGTAGAAAACCTAGCATATCTGCTTACATTTTGCTGTTGCTTGATGTGATTTGCTACGTTTGCAAAACTTGAAAGAGCGTTTGCAATGAAGTGTGATTACCACTATTATAAACTTTATATCAGTCACTGTTTGGTTTGAAGTTTAAATTTATGCCTCTTAGCTTGGATTTATAATAAAAATAGGATTTGCGTATACCTATGCATGTATGTACGTATGTATGTATACTTTTTTAATCGTGATCTTTATTTTGCTATTTTAATTGTATTCTTCTGTGTAAAAGCAAGTAAAATTCAGTCCAAATATTCTACAAAACAATTTCATATATTCAATGCAAGCGATATTTTATAGTATAACTTAAGATACGTTCACATTTTTGAAATAATTAATAAAAACATGTAACCACTATTTTATACAAAATATTTGTTTTTTGTAAACATTTCTCGAAGTTTTAACTAAACATAGATAACACAAGAAATAAGGTTTAAATTCTTAACTAATTATATTTAAAGCAACAAACAACAAAACAAAATAATTGTTTCAAACAGTGGTTACGCTTTGTTCATCAAATATTTGATAAATGTGATCGTACCTTTAAGTCCATGAGATTAAAATTATTGATATTATAAAGTTCCAACAAGTTTTAAAAACATTCTTCACTACTACATAAATACATCTTGAAAGAAAATAAACATGGGCATTTCCATATACCGCACGTCTAATTTTTAATTCAATAAAAATATTTGTTCGTTATATTCAAATTCCAGCAAAGGTGAAAAATGAAAAAGTTAATAGGCGGGGAAACAATCGCTGGAGTTATTTCTAAAAGATATTCTTGTTAGCAACTCTGCGCTTATGATACAAATACGTGGAAAAATATAGCACGTCCTATTTAGTCATAAATCGGTTAAATCCAGTTTGGAGCAATCAAGGTTTATATCCTAAGGATTTTAAATATAGACTGAGGAAATACATCTTAGGAAAATAATTTTTATTTGTTTAATAGTTTTCAATTAAATGTCTAATAAAAATATACATATATTTGCAAGACATACTGAGTATCTCGAAGAAATTGAAACTCTGAAGCCAACTTCACGAATTTTCTCACTTCATCCATCAGTTTGAACATTTCCCAACAAAGTTTTGAAGCTGAAAAAACACAAGATGTTGCTTCAGAAGAAAATAAATCTCATGAAAACATAGCCGACAAAAAAAAATAGAAGAATATGATATCGGTACTCTTCAAAAAATTACGTTGTATGTTTGCCTCTACATCAGAAATAAATATTACATCACATCTTATTCTTGGATTGATGAGGTACCAACATGTGCAGTAAAGAAGCCAAGTCAAAGTTTTATAAACGAGGCGAAACAATTGGAGATAATATTTTATAAAATTAATGGGACAGAAAGCCTCCAGCTACTCCTTTTAGATCGCAGCAAAAATATTAATCTGACATATGACATCAAAAAACTTTTTTTTAAATGCAGAATATATTTACGAGTGCGTTATCTAAATAAGAGGCAAAACAAAATATTATCGGATACAAACAAATTCTGAAAATAAATCTCTAGTGAGTACTTACTTACTTTTTTTTTATTCCACAGTTTCTTTTATTTTTTTCAGACTTTTTACGAGACTTGTATCGGAGGCAATGCCGTGACAATGAGAATAGCATCCTAGATAATCTCAGGGTACTTTAGAATCTCATGCTCAATTTCTGAAATTTTCCAACGATCAAATTTCCCTACTTCACATAAAGCTGCATAAAGTCTATTTTAAATTTAGCTAATATTTTGTTGTAAAGGTATTTGTAATTAATTTTAAGCGTAAAATTTTAAATTTCATATCAAAAACCCCAAAAATGAAGAAAAATTTTGAAACCTTTTTTATTGAAAGAAATGTAATTTAGTTTTGTGATTTCAATTTCCACTTGTTATTTCTTAATTTTTTAATAAGAATGAGAGCATAATTTTCAACATTGAAAAGCAATTTTTCACAAAAAAAAAAAAAAAAAAAAACAAACAAAAAAAAAAAAAAAAGAATAGAAAAAACTTGTTTACAATTATTTCTACAAAGGTGATAATTTTTTTTTGACAATCAGCAGAAAAACCAAGTTGCAAAACCACAGGGTTGCTTGCCATTTCAAACTATGACTAACTTATAATGATAATACGAGATATAAAAATATTAAATGTGTTTATAAACATTTAAATTAAAAACTGGGATTCTCCTGTTTTTATTAACTTATAAACATCTAAGGAGCCGTTAATCGAACGGAAACTTAAATCAAAGTTATATATTATTTTAAAACGCAAATGGAAACGACGTAAATCAAGGGAATACTGTATTCTATTAATAACTAAATTGTTGTAAAGAATATAAAGGTCGTGTCAGATAAAACTTTGTTGCTTTGCGTTACATTTAAAACTTTGACAAAAAAGCGTAAAGCAAAAGGTGTATGACACAATAAAAATTTTAAGAGTAGCGTAGTTTATTTATCTCTTTTCTTAGAACTCTCAATAACTAACTTTTATATTTTTAAAACAAATCTTTAACGCAAAACTAAACAAAAAATACTTAGAACTGCAAATTTGCTATAAACTAAACTATTTAAAGAAAAATAAACAGAAGATTGTCAAAGCACGCTAAAAGATGAAAGTTGGCCAACTTTTCACTTTGCGTTGCGTTAAAAGAACTTTATGTGACAAATGGCATATAAACATGTATATTTTTATTCTTAAATGTCAAAGCGAATCTGTAACGCGACGCAAGTCAAAAGTTTTATCTGACACGGCCTTAAGCGTAGTTAAGTTAGTCTTTACATATGACAGTACTTTCATGAACATTTCAATACACTCACAATTTTTTACTAACGCATTCAAATTTTGTTAATTTTTTTTTTTTGTTTCTTTTATTTATATTACGTTATATATGGAACTTTCAATAAAGTATTTTCATGTGTAATGGCAGAATAATTAAATTATAAAAAAACCAACAATAATTACACGGTTCTTTACAAAATATAACTGAAAAAATATATTTGAAAAATAATTTTATATGAATTGTTGGTGTAGATGACAAGTTTCAAAGCTATGAAAAATAATTGTTTCTTAGTTGTAAAATGTTTTAAAAATTTGTCTGATAATATATATAATAATTTAGTTTATTTTCATATGTTTACAGTGAACTCGCGATAACGTGAATTAACTTTTGGCAAGGCAGTTCACATTTTCAAGATTGTTTACGATTTCCAATGTCAAATTTTTTATATTCTATTTATCATCATGTCAAATTAGAGAAACCCTATTAAATATACAACTCTGTTCGTAGTTGACTGAACACATCACATAAATGCCGACGGGCATTACTTTTTCTTTTTTCTTGGTTTGGCTTGGTTTTTTGAAAATCTAACGCCAAGTCAGTCGTCACCACGCCTTAAAACCAATAAGAACTTTATTAAATAAAATCATTTTTTAAATTGTTTTAAGTATAATCTGAACAAACGTTTTTTATTAATCCCAATTGGCTATCCTATTTGATATCTCAGAAGTGGGATAAAGAATTCTGACGCGTTTTTCTTATACTTTGATTTAAAATGGAAAACTTACGCTCACTCACGGTACAAAAGCTGCAAGCGAAATGTAAGGAGATGGGTATACCGAGTTCAGGTAATAAGAAGCAACTTATTGAACGCATCGAAAGTTCCTACGAGATTGAATTTCAAAAATCAACTAAATTGTCTTCTCATGGCATGCAACAACATATACTAGCATTAGAAAGTCAATTAGCCAACACTCAGTCATTGATGCAGAGGTATAGATCTTGCGAATCTGATCCAATAGATGTATCATTTCCATTGCAAGCATTCGTGACATTAAAAGTTTCGCCCCAACGTTCTCAGTTACATGATAATGCAGCAACGTCTTCAACACTACAATCTCGATATGCTCCAGCAAAGCAAAACCACCACTAACTAACCAAATACTAACGTCCGACTACGTCTATATTGTTCCGTCAACAGAAAACCCAAACGCACTCTACGTACAGCCAACGAATATTCCCGTATTTATTCCGTCGTCAACGAAAACAGTACCGTCAATTTATAACACTTCATATCCACAACAAATGAATATTCACACTCACAATATTCCATCAACTAATATTTCTTCGGAACATGTGATCCCAACATACGTTCAAGCTGGTGTAACAACCAGCAATTATACCCAACCACAAATTTATTCTCAACGCGAACCAATATGCACTCAATACCAATTTACAGCTCCTACGAGTAATGTAATGTCTGCACCGTTTTTTTCAACTTACGGCCAAGTAAGAGAGATTGTTTCGCTTTTACCAGATTTTGATTCTTCGGTGGATGAGTCTCTTAACTCGATGCAGTTCGTTAGGAGAGTTGAGCTCTTAAAATCGGCATATGGATGGGACGATCGTTCTGTTATATTTGGTGTACAACAGAAAATGAAAGGCCCTGCTAAATATTGGGTCGATTCATTACAAGAGGTATTTATGTCTTGGTCACAATTTACTTATCAGTTTCTTTTAGATTTTCCTTACGTTGATAACGCCGCCGATGTTCATATGCAGCAATGATTCGTCGTATACACGAAAATCCCCAGGAGTACTACTACAAAATGTATTGAATTGGTAAAAAGGGAAATCTGAGCGATGCAGCCATTGCACGACATATCGTCAATGGAATCAACGATTATAATATGTGGAGAAAAATATCCAACGAATATGTATCTTGCAACCAGCTTCTCAACGATATAATAAGTTATTGCAATGAAATAAAAACACCCGTAACTAAGAACAGCAAAATAAAAGGCAACACCAACGAAACCACAGCCAACGTCGCACAAACAAAGAAGGACAACGGAGCCTCCGTAAATAAAATCAAATGCTATAATTGTTCCAACTACGGTCATTATTCGATCAGGTGTCCGGAACCTCGGAAAAAGCTTCGTTGTGAAATTTGCCACCGAACTTCTCATAAAACAGCAGAGTGTCAAACGAAACAAAATAAGTCTGCAAATGTAAACAAAATTACATACGAAAGTCCTGAGTCGATGGAGAAACTTTCTAAAGCCGTCAAGATAAGCAATGTTGTCACCGAAGCGTTTATTGATTCTGGCAGTGATCGTTGTCTAATGAAAAAAGCGTTTTCTACCAAATTTTGTCCGGCTGTAGGATGTGAAATTATTTTGCGGGGATTTGCAGGTGGTGCATACGTATGTATCATTGAAAATGTTCTAATGGATGACACTAAAAGTAAAGTAGAGTTTTAAATGTGGAGGATGAGATGATACCAGCCAATGTGCTAATCGGTCGAGACCTACTGTGCCGCAAAGGAAAGCGAACAATTATAGAAGGTGACAAACGCTGGGTACAAAATATTAACGCAATTGAATCTCAGGGTATCTCTACACCCGTCGAAAGCGAACAGTTGAGAATGGTGTTAGACAAACATAAGAAAAGCTTTGCGAAAATATAAATGAATTAGGGAGATGCAATTTAGTGCATATGGAGATAAAATTAGCCACCACAGTACCGTATGCACGAAGCCATACAGGATACCATTTGCGAAACGTCCTATTGTGGGTGGCAAATACCATAAAAAACTTCTCGAAAATCGTATCATCCGCAAATCTGACTCGCCGTATGCCTCCGGAATAGTCCTTGTAGAGAAAAAAAAATGGTGAGCACCGTTTATGTGTGGACTACCATCAATTAAACAAAATAACCATCAAGACGCCATACCCTATGGATTTAAGAATGGGTTATCACCAAATTGAAATTGAAGAGTCATCCAAAAGATTCACAGCTTTCGTCACCACTGATGGGCACTATGAATATAATAGGATGCCTTTTGGTTTGGTTAATGAACCTGCTGTGTTTCAGGCCGTGATGAACCGTGTTTTAGAGCATATGAATCCGGGTGAGGTACTGGCATATTTAGATGACGTTGTCATCCCCAGCAAAACGGTAAAAGAAGGCATATATCGTCTCGATAAATTTTTAGGGGTACTGGGTCGCTGTGGACTTACTATATGTTTAGACAAGTGTAAATTTCTGGCGAAGGAGGTATCATATTTAGGTCACTTGGTAAATAAGAACGGAATCACGCCTGGAGTCGAAAAGATCAACGCTATTAAAAATTTTAAAACCCCAACAAATGACACGGAGGTGCGACGGTTTTTAGGACTGACTGGATTTTTCCGTAAATTTGTGGAACGCTATTCCATTTTCTCAAGACCACTTACGGAGCTGTTACGTAAAAGAGAATCTAAAAAATTCAAATGGGGCGATGCTCAGGATCGGTCGTTTGAAAGAATAATTTAAATTCTATGTGAAAAACCCGTACTGGCAATATATAGCTTGTCGGCGCAACACGAGGTGCATACAGTCGCAAGTAGTTTGGGGCTCGCTGGTGTTCTTCTGCAAAACACAGGTGATTGCAAGTGGCATCCAGTATTTTACTTTAGCAGACATTACTCCGACACCGAGGCTAATTATCATAGCTACGAGCTGGAAGTACTGGCCGTTGTGGAGACTTTGGAGCGTTTCCGCATTTATCTATTAGGCAAACATTTTCGAGTAGTTACAGATTGTGCAGCGATTACAAGAACTAAGGCAACTAAAGAGCTTCAACCTAAAGTGGCCCGGTGGTTGTTGAAGCTACTGGAATTTGATTGCGAGTTCGTGCATCGCGAGGGGTCCCAAATGGCTCACGTTGACGCTGTGAGTAGAGCACCTGATTTGATCTGACCAATGCCCCCAGATTAAAACGGAGTATATACTGAAGAACAACCGTTTATATCGTAAAACAGAACAGGGAGCGAAACTCGTTATTCCCAAGGTGGCGAATTGCAAAATACTGTCACGATGACGTAGGCCACTACGGATTGGAAAAGAGTTTAGAACGAGTACGGAAGAATTTTTGGTTTTCACGTATGCGAAAGTATATATATATAGCTGCATGCGTCGAGTGTTCCTACAATAAAACAAAAGGTGGTAAGCCCGAAGGCAATTTGCATTATGGTACTTGGAACCGTTGCCTTTTCGTCAAATTCATGTGAACAATTTTGCGACGACAACTGTGTTCAGCATATTAAAAATGCTGTACAAACACCCAGAGCCAACGGGCAAGTTGAACGAATCAACCAAATAATTTTGTCGTATTTACGTACTACCACAGTTGATCCAAAAGACTGGGACCTAACATTGCATAAGCTACAGTGGTCTATCAATTCCCAAAAGAACGCAACCCCGGGTTTTTGTCCAAATGAGCTGATATTTGATTCCAAGCCAATTGACGTAATACAAAATCGCCTTGTAGCAGCTATACAGAATGATGAATGTTCACAAATGGTTATACCATTAACCGAAAAGAGGCAGATGGCTATCGACAACATTGAGCGAGAAAGACAACGATGGAAGAAAATATTTGACGAGAAACATAGCCGGCCTACCATATATGACGAAGGTGATTTGGTACTCATTGAAAACGATAAACAAGCAACCGGTGAGTCGCGAAAGCTGTTACCCAAATATCGCGGTCCCTATATGGTAAAACGAGTAATTGGAAATGACCGATACCTAATTGAAGACATACCCGGTGTTCAGATTACAGCACGTAAGTTCTGTTTGGTGTTTAGTTCAAACAAAATGGAAAGATGGTGCAACGGTTCACCTGAACTTTCTGACGACGATGAGGAAGTCGAGGACGACTTGAATCCAGGAGTGTCCGAACTGTCAAATTAGAGAAACTCTATTGAATATACAACTCTGTTCGTAGTTGACTGAACACATCACATAAATGCCGACGGGCATTACTTTTTCGTTTTTTTTTTGGCTTGATTTTTTGAAAATCTAACGCCAAGTCAGTCGTCACCACGCCTTGATACCAATAAGAACTTTATTAAATAAAATCATTTTTTAAATTGTTTTAAGTATAATCTGAACAAACGTTTTTTATTAATCCAATTGGCTATCCTATTTGACAATCAGAAATAATGTTTTGGTAAAAAAAAATGTGAAACTAGTATTTCAAGCGAAAAAAAAAAAAAATTGGAGATTTCCCAATTAAAAATATGTAAAGTTTAAGAAAGTAACGAGAAAAAATGTTCACATTTTAGAGTAGTCTGTATAAAAATAATGTTAACGTTTCTGAAATTTTAAAAGCACTCATAAACAATTATAAGTTTATGTAATGTTCCACCTAAATTTAAGTACATCGTCATGAATCGAATACATGATATCATTACATTTCTGTTACGTAATATTTTGCTGGGTTATTTTAATGACAATAAATCGTTTTTTTTTTCTTTCTTGTTGACTATTGTGTAGGTAGGTAGGAGGTAAGATAAGTAAGCAATTCAAGTAGACAAGCAAATTTTTAAATATAATAATAAATTTTGTAGTCGCTGCAGTCTAGTGGTTAGTGTGTTGGCTTACTACGACATGAACCCAGGGTTCAAACCTCAACTCTGACATCTTGAAAACCAGAAATATAAAAAAAGTTATTTCTTTCGGCGACTATCTCTTAGCAGTCTTCTGACAGAAGTTCTCAGAGTAAAAAAATTAATACAAAATTGTAAATGTAACCCTGTAACAGTATTGTAATTGTCAATTATGTATCTATGTATGTATGTATGTAATAATAAATTTTTAATAGAAATTAAAAACAAAACAGTAGTTTTTTTTCAAATTAAAAGAAAACATATTACGTTCATATTGTGCATCATATTTTTTGATTTTTTAAAGTTTACATTTAACACAACGGACCAAATCGCTTCAGGGTAGAATATAGATTTGATATTGACAAATTTTCAGCGTTTTCGTTTTGCAGAATATGGCTGACAATTACTTTGACACTACTACAATTCAGTTCAATAATTTTTTCAATATATTTTTATCTATCTATTGAGGGTATTATAAGAGAACAAAAGGAATTGTTACTAGCATTATTATTGTACCAAAAAGATTAAGCGTTTATTTGGACTGAAATGAAAAGAAGCTGTAGTTTTCTAAAAGCGATATAATATACATATGTATTACATATCTGTGGACATTTGACAAAACGTCTTCTTTCTAAATCAACAACTTTTCAGTAGAGGAAAAAAACAGTTAAAAAGGCTAATACAAGTTATTGCTTAGAAAATTAAAGAAATTTTGAACTTGAATATTATACACAAATACTTAATGAACAATATGCGACTTTTTTTTCCCCTCTAGAAGCAATAGTTTTCTTTAAAACGACAAAAAATGATTTTAAGACTTTTTATTCAATAGATTTTAAAGAAAAAAATTAGCTTCCATCATACAAGTCGTTTGGCAAAATTTTTTTTATTAAATTTGAAAATTATCTTTATCGCTTAAGTCAAGACAAGTTGTTTTGTAGTAGTACCATGTAGTTTGTAAATTATCAAAGGGTAATGCAAATTAAATTAAGATGTTATCGAGGGGGGCCGTGGCATAGTGGTAGAGCACTTGCACAGAAACTCACACGACCAAGGTTCAATCGCAGCGAAGGACAAAATTATAAAAATAAAAATTTGCGGTTTTCTAAAATTACAATTTAAATTAAAAATTAAATTTAAATAAAATAAAGAGGTTCCCCCCCTCCAGCAAGACCATCTGCAAGAAACTGCCCCCTGACATTTCTAATCTATTCCACCAGAAACCAATGATCAGGAGTACAGCGCCACCTTCTGGGAAGATAACAGCTAATCTACTGAAGACGCTCACCATTCACATATAAACATCCACCGACAGATGAGGCAATTGCTGTTTGATCATTTGAGGGTGAAGGTATAACACTGGCTCTTGAGTGGGCAACTTGACAGCAACTTGTTTCATCAACAAATAAAGGCGCAAAATATACAAACATCTATGAAAAAAAAACCTTTTATCAACCATCTTCACATTCCAATACAATGCACTACATGAGTAGGGGTTTAACCCTGAGTATTGGTCTTAAAAAAAAAAGAAAAGTTGTTTCTTAGCAACTATAAAAATAAATGTTAAAATGTTAATTATTTCACGAATACATATTCAACTTACAATAAAATATTCCTCTTTAGTTTAAGTACACTTTCAACCATATTCATAAAAAATAAAATAGATTTAAAATGCGTTTTGAGCCAAATTTCCATACAATTTTTTCTAAAAATACATTATAAATTAATTTTTACAAATAAGGAGCTTACTATTAAAACAATAAACGTACATATATAAAAATATATGTATTTATGTATATACATACATATGTATGTATATAAAAATATATATGTATATAGCATTTTCAGTTTAAATGAAACCTTTTCCAAAATAAATGAAACGTTTTTCAAAATGAACGAAACCTTTTTCAAATTAAACGAGAACTTTTTCAAATTAAATTAAACCAGTTATATAATTTAATAGAAAACAAAAGAAAAGAAAAAAAAACATTCATTTTTAATTATGGATAATGCCAGAATCCATAAAACCCAAGAAATTCGAAATATGTGTGGATAATAGTGACTGTACGCTTAAATTTTTACCACATTATTCTCCTATGTTGAACCCGATAGAGAAAACATTTTCTAAGATAAACTTCCACGCCCGATCATTATTAAAGTGGCATTACCACAGAACATAACATAGTAAGTGTATATAATTGAGGAAAGTGTCGCACAAATAAATCAAAATGATTGTGCGAACTATGTTATGGATATGATCATGTTAATTCTTAAAGCGGTCAGTGGATAAATTCTTCATTAATTTTAACAAGTATGTATTATATAAAAATGAATATGTTTAATATGTTTTATTTCGTTTTTCTTTTGTTTTCTATTAAATTCTATAACTGGTTTTTAATTTGAAAAATGTTTAAATGAATTTGAATAAAGTTTCATTTATTTTGAAAAGAGTTTCGTTTAATTTGAAAAAGGTTGCGTTCATTTTGAAAAAGGCGTCATTTATTTTGAAAAAGGTTTAATTTAAACTGAAAATGCTATAATATAAATCTCTTTTTGAGCTTAAGGCTTTTTTTAATTTTAAATATTTATTTTCGATATTTTGCTACCCCACCTCTTCATGTATAGATTCGTCAGAAATTATTATTTTTTTAAATAATACCAAAAATAAAAAATACTTAAAATTAAAAAAGACATTAAGCTCAATAAGAGATTTATTATTTTTCATAAAAACAGGTCAATAAAAGTATTCTATTAAAAATATATACATCTACATACATATATGTATGTACATCATATGTAGGTATATAAAACAAAAATATCTAAATCTCTACTTTTTTATATTTTTTATTTTGTAAGCGTTAAAAACAATATTTAATTAATTTAATTATTAATTTTAAAATACATACATACATACACACCTACATAGGCTATGAGCAATAAAAAATTTTTTTTTCAGCAAAATTATTTTTAAAATATGTATGTACTGTATATTGTTACAATATTATTATATGTATACATATATATGTATATATGTATATTGTATAAGCGTAAGGCAGGATTTTATTAAAGTTTTTCTTTTCACTTCGTATTTCTTTTCAACTGTTTGTAATTAAAATTTAACAAATAAAATTAAATTATAAATACATATATAAAAATAAGAAAATCGCTGGTACAAATTGTAGAACTTAACATAATACATACGTACAGATATAATAGATTATTTTATAAGAAATACATACATACATGTACATATTATTCATTCATTGAGTTTGGGATTTAATCGAATTACCTCAATTAGATATATATGATATTAAATAATAATCAGGTAATTGATGTTATAATCTGATTCTTAGACCCATAATCGGTGATTCTGAAATAAAAATAAAGCCATAACTGTAGTTAAACTAATGCAATATAATTATTGTTTTAATTTGTTCATGCGATTTAAGTGCTTTTAAAATTACATATTTTTTAATGGTTACATTAAGAATTTTCAAAAAAAAGAAAAAAAAGTTGAAACAATTCTTTTTCAGCGACAAAAAAATAATTCGAAATCATTTGGGGATTTTTATTTTTCCATAAAAATATAACGGTTAGTTTAGGAGTTTTATTTTTGTATGAGTTATATTTTTTCTGTTATAAAATAACACTCATTTTTATAATAAAAGATGAAGAAAGAAAAGAAATGAATTTCATTTTATGACAGAAAAAATAAAACTATTTTTTAGTGATTAAATCTGACCTTTTTTTTTTGTAAAAAATAAAATTTAAAGTCTGATTTATGTTCGTTTTATCAACATCACAACAGATTGATCACTAACACGTCTCATTCGATTTATACCAACATATGTGTAATGGTGGGATCACACGATTGCCTCAAATGCTCCAATTATTGGTTCAATTGAAATATCAATATTCACCAATATTTTGTCTGTCTGCCCCATTGAAATCTCACTCTGAAGCGCTCGATATGCAACAATCCGTCAATAAATATGTAACAAATACACTAATATTGATTGCATTCTTCTATTGCCTCAAAAGAACACAATATAAACGAGGGCATGTTTTTTACTTTCATTGATTGGCTGTTGTAAATACTCGTATAAACATATCTGTGGAATTTTGAAAAAACGTCTTCTCTCGAAATAAGAAAATTTTCCCAGATTTTTATAGTAAATATAGAATTTCCTTGTCCTTCTTTTGCTCTAATCCACGTATTTCTACGATCTTTGGAACGCAAGATATGCAGTTGACTAATCGACCTCTTTCAGACTTTCCCCCAATTTCAATTTGACAAAACGACTTCTTTCAGAGAATTAAGAATAATTTGAAAAATTAACAGCCTTATGTATAATAAAAAAGTAGCAAGTCGTTGTACACAGTGGCTAAGTTTGTCATTCCAATACGTGGAAATTCTTACTTAAAGGTACAAGATATTTAATTTTACGGATTATCTGAGTAGTTATCAAATATAGGGTATGGAAAGTTTTAATAATATCGACCTATAGTGGGTGATAAACTTGCCAGTTTTTTGTCCCATATACTAACGAGTTTCTAATTTTTCATTATACATGTGGCCGTAAATGTTTATAAAAAAATTGTATTTAATTCTTATTATTATTTTTTAATTATTTGCATATTGTAGCGAAAAATCGAAGAATTTTTTTTTTAATGAAACCGAAATATTTTTTCTAGATCAACTTCTTTCATATTCCATTTTAACAAAACAACTTGTCTTGACTTAAGCGATTAATACCGTTTTCAAATTTAATCAAAAAAATTTTGACAAAACGACTTGTATGGTGGAAGCTAATCTTTTTCTTTAAAATCTATTGAACAAAAAGTCTTAAAATAACTTTTGGTCGTTTTAAAGAAAACTATTGCTTCTAGAGGGGAAAAAAGGTCGCATAATGTTCGTTAAGTATTTGTGTATAATATCCAAGTTCAAAATTTCTTTAATTTCCTAAGCAATAAGTTCTATTAGCCTTTTTAACTGTTTTTTTGCTCTACTGAAAAGTTGTTGATATTGAAAGAAGACGTTTTGTCAAATGTCCACAGATATACATACGGTGGTTGACAAAACAATGGAAACTTTCAAATATTCCATAAGTGGCCTAAAATCTGATATTTTTTAAAACAATTTTAACATTTTTGTAGTATTTTATTGGTATACTGTTCACGCGCGAATCAACTATTTTGGCTGCATTTAAATAAATGCAGCCGAGTGTGAGCTTTTTGTAGTTCTCTCTCTTTTTTCTATGTTTTTTATTTTCTTAACATACGAGTAATGTTTGAACTGATGCTCACACTCCAAACATTAAAGTTAATTATTATAATTTACACATTCAATACAAACAGGTGGTCAGCGGCAGTTGATAAATTACTAAATCTTATAAAAAGTGACACTTAGTGATCTACACATATAAAATAATTTATTCTATATAAATAACAATATTGTACAATTATATACATATAATCAAGTGTTTTTTTTTATAAAATACAAGTGCATATCCACATATGTACATAAAACGAATATTGTGGTCTTTTAATTAACAATCGAAAGTTAAGGATATCACCAGAAACTTATGGTTTCCAGAAGTGCTCCCGAGGAACATCCGAACCCCCGACTCCCCACATCAATATATACTTTTATTAACTTGAATTAACAAAAAACAAAGGACTTAATTAATTAAATTCTAAAAATGAGAAAACAAAACTAAATGAATTCATTATTACGGCATTGACAAAACAATGGGAACTTAAGTATTATTTTAACAAATATGATCTAAACTTTGCAATAACTCAATATTTTGTTGGGTATCCCTTATTTTTTATCACTGAAATATTTTGCCATTCCCTAATAACCGCCTCTGGTAAAACTTCCATCCTGGTGTAATTTTGGGTCCTTATTTTACGATCTACTATTTCCGATAGATTTTCTATGGGATTGAGATCTGGCGATTGGGCAGGCCACTTCAAAACACGTACCTCATTGGATTGTAACCAACCCTAGAAGTGTGTTTCGGGTCGTAGTCGTGTTGGAATCTCCGAACTAGGGGCATATTTTCTTCAGGATATGGATGCATAACATCGTTTAATATGGTTCTGTATCCTATACCTGTCATTGTATCTTTTATAATATGAATTGGGCCCATACCTTGCCCTGGAAAACATCCCCATACCATAATATTACCGCCGCCAAATTTTACAGTCTTACAAATGCTTTCCCATCACTGCCTCTTAAATTGTATTTGGATTCGTCGGAAAAGAGGACAGTATACCATTTCTGTATCGACCAGTTTAAATGAACTCCGGCAAATTGTAGACGAGCAGAACGGTTCTTTTTAGAAATTAGTGGTTTTTTCACAGGACATTAGCAATCAAGACCAGCTTCATTTGCCCTGCGACTAACTGTTCGAGAACTAGTTTCTAACTTTAGACTATTGACAACCTCTCGAGGAGTTATTTTTGGGAATTTCTTGAACTCTCTTGCTATTAAATTATCTTGTCTATGAGTGGTTTTACGAGGTCTTCCACCTAAATGTTGAGTTTTTACCGAACCGGTCTCACGAAATTTCTTTATAATTTTTGAAACTGCTGATTTATTTACTGAGTATTTGTCACAGATACTTTTATGTTTTAAACCAGCTTTAAAATCGTTAATTATTTTAATTCTGAAATCTTCACAAATCTTAACTTTAGCCATTTTCGTTAACTTTGAAAAAAAAAACAATTATCCGAAAAACTTTGGAAAAGAAATTGTAAAAAATTACCAGAATTTAAAAATTAAATTAAATAACTGTAAACGGGATGTTTTTTACATGGTTCTTTTATATATTCTTTTCGTTTTACTCTTCTTTCTTGCAGAAGTTTAAAAGTTTCCATTGTTTTGTCAGTAGCGAAATAATGAATATTTTTAATTTTGTTCTCTTTTTTCAGAATTTAATTAATTTTGTTGTTTATTTTTAGCTAATTTATATAAATAAGAGTTTACAAGTAAAATACTAAAAAATTTTTTTTTTTAATTTTTAAAAAATATTTTAAATTTTGCGCCACTTACGGAATATTTGTAAAAGTTTCCATTGTTTTGTCAACCACTCACTGTATATGTGATATCACCGTTGATTTTACTTTATTATTTTTTTCTCGCAAAATTATAACCAAAATTAGAATATTTTATATAAAAACAAAAAAGAAATCTGAGATTCTAATTCGTTGTTATATTTATATATTTTTTTAAATATTAATTAATTTTATGTATCAGTCAAAAGTTTGAGGATTTCTTCATTCTTTAATATAAAAATTAGTTATATTTTATGATGGAAAAAATAAAACTCTTAGAAAGAGTTTTACGAGTATTTATTTATTGATAAATAAAACTCCTAAAATAACTGTTATGTTTTGATGGAAAAAAACGCAAAATAACTGGTATGTAATGAAAATCGATTTCGATCAAATTGAAATCCAATGAAATTTTAAGTTGCTATAACTTCCAAGTCTTTTTTACTAATTAACTTAATGACTACATCCTTGATTATTACAATCTTAATATAATTAAAACTTACTTACTTACTTAGCTGGCCATAACAACCCGTTAACGGGTTTCGGCCTGCTTCAGCACTAGTCTCCAGGCGCTTCTGCTTACCGCGCGCCTTCTCCAGTTGGTCACACCAATCGATGACAGGGCTTCATCAACCTGGTCCTTCCAACGTAAACAGGGTCGTCCTCTACGCCGACGTCCAGTGACCTTCGCATCGAAAACTTTCTTCGCTGGAGCAGATTCTTCCATCCGAACAATGTGGCCGAGCCAGCGTAGCCGCTGGATGTTAATACGCTGGACAACGCCTACATCGCCGAGGAGCTCATGGTTGGTTCTAATGCGAAACTCATCGCCATGCCTTAGAGGACCAAAGATCTTACGAAGAACTTTTCTCTCGAACACCCCCAGGACCGCTGCATCGGCACAAGACGGCGTCCATGCTTCCGCACCATAGAGAAGCACCGGGAGAATAAGCGACTTGTAGAGTGTTAATTTCGTCGCACGAGAGAGGTCTCTATTACTAAACTGCCTACCGAGACCATAGTAGCACCTGTTGGCCAGTGTGATTCTTCGCCTGATCTCTAGGCTGACATCATTCTTGCTGGTAATGGCGATGCCAAGGTAGATGAACTCCTTGACCACATCGAATGTATAGTTGCCGGCTGTAACCTGGGAGCCGATACGATCAACGTCCCTACTCGTCGATAACATGTACTTCGTCTTGCTCTCATTTACCGCCAGAACCATTTTAGCAGACTCCCGTTCAATAGCATTAAAGGCTGCGGTAACATCTCGCTTGGTATGCCCAATGATGTCTATATCGTCTGCATACGCAAGGAGCTGGACACTTTTGTTAAAAATAGTGCCATTACGATGCACACCCGCCTTTCGTAGAACACTCTCCATGACGAAATTGAAGAGGTCGCAGGATAAGGGATCGCCCTGTCTGAAACCTCGCACGGTATTAAAAGGCTCGGAGAGGTCTCTTCCTACCTTGACGGAGCTGCGGGAATTACTCAACGTCATTCTGCACAGTCTTATCAATTTTGCAGGAATACCGAGCTCAGACATTGCTGCATATACGCGATCCCTTATCGGGCTATCGAACGCTGCCTTATAGTCGACAAAGAGGTGGTGTGTGTCGACTTGACTTTCATGGGTCTTCTCCAGGATTTGGCGCAGTGTGAATATCTGGTCAATGGTGGACTTACCAGGTCTGAAGCCGCACTGATAAGGTCCAATCAGTGAGATGGCGAATGGCTTCAGTCGTTCACACAATACGCTCGTAAGAACCTTATATGCAATAGGGAGAAGGCTTATACCCCTGTAGTTGGTGCATATTGTGGGGTCTCCCTTTTTCAGGATCGGACAGAGGGCACTGAGATTCCAATCATCGGACATACTTTCCTCCAGCCATATTCTGCAAATGAGCTGGTGCATGCACCTAACCAGCTCATCGCCTCCATATTTAAAGAGCTCAGCGGGCAGACCGTCAGGTCCGGCTGCTTTGTTGTTCTTCAGTCGCCATATGGCAACTTTGACCTCTTCATGGCTGGGGGGCGGGTTCACAACGTCATCATTGATTGGGTCCGGCACAGCATCTCTAGCAGCGGAATTTGTATCATCATCGCTTTGCAGTAGATTACAGAAATGCTGTCTCCATAATCTCAGTGCACCATGTGCATCTGTAACCAGATTACCATGTTCGTCTCTGCAGGAGGTTGCTCCGGGTTTAAAATCAGTAGTAAGCCTTATCTTCTTATACAAATTTCGAGCATCATGTCTACTCCTGCACATCTCGATTTTCTCACGATCACGCCTTTCTTGCTCCCTTTTCTTTCTTCTAAATAGGCGTCTCTCTTCCCTCCTCTTCTCTCTGTACACCTCCACAGTTGTTCTTGTAGTGGTGGACTGCAACGTTCTTCCGTAGGCAGCATTCTTTGCCGCAGTGGCCTCACGACACTCTTCATCGTACCATTGGTTTCTGCGGGGAGGACGCTCAAAACCAAGGACTGTTTCGGCAGCGTTGCGCAGAGAGTGAGCAATGTGAGACCACTGTCCACCAATACTTTCGAGAGAGGACGGAATGCAATGGAGCTCATTAGAAAGACGATCGGAAAACGACCTGGCTGTCTCTTGTGATCGCAGCTTTTTGATGTCCAGCTTCCCTCGAACACTAGAACGTGCCTTATTCGCTGCGCATATGCGCAGTCGCATCTTGGCTGCGACAAGATAATGGTCCGAGTCGACATTTGGACCTCTAAATGTGCGCACGTCTAGTATACTGGATACATGCCTTCCATCAATCACAATGTGATCGATCTGGTTGGTAGTTGATCGATCGGGAGAGAGCCAGGTGGCCTTATGGATATCGAGATGCTGGAACCTGGTGCTACAAGCTACCATGTTTCGCACCGCGGCGAAATCGATCAGTCTCATGCCGTTCGGGGAGGTGGAAGAATGGAGACTGAACTGCCCGACAGTGGGGCCAAAGATACCTTCACGTCCAACTTTCGCATTGAAATCACCGAGGACAATTTTGGCGTCATGTGCCGGACACTTATCGTATACATCCTCGAGCTTTGCGTAGAAAGCGCAAATGAGGCTGATGTTATACAAGTTCGCCTTCATCCGGATCGTAGCTATTCTTTCGTTTACGGGGGTGAACTCTGAGACAAGATGGCGAAGTCTCTTGTTAACTACGAATCCGCAGCCAAATTCACGTCTGTTATCATGGCATCTGTAGTAGATGTCACATGTTGTTTGGCTTGTACAACCCTGTCCTATCCATCGCATTTCCTGGATGGCGGTGATGTCAGCCCTACATTTCTTGAGAGCATCCGCCAATTGGATAGAGTCACCTTCCCTATAAAGGGTTCTTACGTTCCAGGTGCATATCCTTAAATTATAGTCCTTAAAACGTTTGCCATGGTCGTCAACATAAAAGGGGGTCCGTTTAGAGACTTTTGCTGAAGTTTTCATTGAAGAATATTTTTACGTGGTGGGTTTCAACCAAAATTTAAAGTCCAGGGGATTGGACATATATATACATATATACATACATATCTATAGAATATTCAGTCTTCAAGTAAAAAATGTAGTGTCTCAAAACTTGTTATAATGAGCCCTATCATAGTCAGAAATAAACTTCCCACGTTCCCGCAACATTCGGATTTATGCTTCGGAACGACCCAACTCCCAGTCGGCCAAGGATTGTCGTCTCAGAGAAAGCTGTACATACCGGATGTTTTTTCCCCAGAGAGAAACTTCCAACAACAGCAGCCGTTACAACAACAGCGACAAGCTAAATTTGTCTCTTCCAGAAACCTTGTCATCGAGAAATTTCACAATACCTTATGTTCTAGTGGCAGATGATGCCCTGGTGCAAATACCCTATACAACTTATTTTTAATTATCGTATATCAAGAACGGGACGTGTTATAGAAAACCCATTTGGCACTATGAAAATACGTTCTTGAAAAATTCGTTCCTCAATAAAACTTGAACTCCATAAACTAAACAAGACTCGCATGCTTCTTCACATTACAAAATTTTTAAGGAACAGTAAAAGCACAATTTATTTTAATCAATATCCTGTTGACCATTATGCCCAAGATGGTATTTTATTCCTGGCGAATGACGCAATAAAAAATAATAGTTTACAGAACCTACAACCACGTACAGTTGAAAGTTCTGTAGATGATGGTGATGAGTCATTTCAATACATACATATATAAAAATCTATTATACATCTTTCTATGCAAACATACAGTACGCGACAAAACTAAAGCACGGATTCCTTTATGATTGCAAATTATATAATAACATGAATATAGTCGCTCATATCATAACTGTTATTTGTATTTTATTTAGAATACCCAGTTTATTATTAAAAATTAGGAAGGAAGTATTTCTTGTTGTTGCTTCAAATGTGAAGGCAAAGCCATTATTAGTTTTTTAAAAAAGGATCATTTTATGTCAGGAAGGTACATACAGTGGCTCCATTAAATATTCGCTCATGTTTTATTTTTTTGAAACACGTTGCATAAAAATTTAACAAATCAAAATTATTGAATATTTTTTATTAATTAACAATTACGTATATCATGTCTAATTAGAAATACCACCAATTAATTAGTTTTTCTTCTTAGTTAAATATAACCTTCTAAAAAAATGAACAACATAATGTTTTAAAGCTCAAAAAGTATTCGCTCACAGTTATACAAATAACGATATGGTAACGTTATTAACGATATGGTAGCATTTTTTTTAAATAGCAGGCTTTGATTTTTTAAATATTCTATTAAACAAAAAAAACAACTGTAAAGTTTAAATAAATTATAGTGTAGTTATAAATAGGTCACCATGGGACGAAAACAATGTGAAACGACGGAGGAAGAGAGAAAAATAATTATAAATCTTCGTAAAGAAGGAAACTCAATTCGAGCAATAGGAAATAGTGTTAAAAGATCATATTCCATAATAAAAAGTATAATAGACAGACATTTTTCGAGCAACAACTTCAAAAATAAGGAAAGATCTGGTAGACCGCAAAAGTTAACAGAGAAAGAAAAACGTATTATAATAAATAAAATACGAAGAAATCCAGAAAAGAGTGCTGTTAAAGTAACAAATGAAGTTGTAAATGATTTTAATAAAAATGTGTCCGTTAATACCGTGCGAAATGTTCTATATAAGGCAGGGTTTCATGGAAGGGTGGCTCGCAAGAAGCCTTTCATAAATAAAGTAAACAAACAAAAGCGAAAATTGTTTGCAAAAAACTACAAAAATAGTGGTCTGGAGTTCTGGAATAAAGTAATATTCTCAGATGAGAGTAAATTTAATATATTTGGATCAGATGGACGAAAAATGGTTTGGCGTCAGAAGAACAAAGAGATGGAGGAAAAAAATTTAAAGCCAACTGTCAAACATGGTGGTGGCTCTGTTCTTGTATGGGGATGTATGAGCAGCAAAGGTGTTGGAAAACTACACTTTATTGATGGAATAATGGACCACAAGCAGTACATCGAAATTTTAAAACAAAATTTACCCAGTAGTGTGGAAAAAATGGGACTAGGTGAGGATTATATTTTTACACAAGATAATGATCCCAAACACACTGTTTGGAATACTAAGATGTGATTACTATACAATGTTCCAAAATGGGTTGAAACGCCTCCACAATCACCGGATATCAATCCGATTGAAAATTTGTGGAGTTTACTTGAGGCTAATATAAGAAACTACAACATAAGCAACAAAAATGATCTCAAAACTGCGCTTATAACGGAATGGAAAAAAATTTCGGAAGATATTACCAAAAAGCTTGTGGATTCTGTTCCAGTACGTTTAAATGAAGTCCTGAGACGTAATGGAGGTCCAACAAAATATTAATTTTTCAAAAAAAAAATTATTTTATTTAGTTATTTAATTAAGTGAGCGAATACTTTTTGAATTCCATATTGTGATATTATCATTTTTCGTTTATGTTTTTTTTTATTCTATATGAAGTTTTATAATTTTGTTATGTTTTTTTGTAAGAGAAGTCTTTATATAATATACATAAATAAATAAATTGTATGCAGAATAAAAATGTCTACTTTGTTGAGATGTTTTTTCAAAAAGTTTAACATGAGCGAATATATAATGGAGCCACTGTAGCTTCTTAATTGGCTTTAAATATTTCATCTAAAATGATTTAAAGACGAGCTGTAGAAGGTGGAATAAAATTATTTTTCCAGAAAAAAAAAAAATTGAACTTAGCATCGATTTTTAAAAAGCGCACATTAACTGGACTACCTGGACCGTGAAATTCAGCGCTTTTCTCAGGTAAATCCAGAAGCAATCTAAAAGATTCTGGTGAAATAAAGCCAGTACGAAAAAAAAAAGAGAGTGCCCTAAACCACGATACAATAGAGTTACAGTACAACAATGTAATGGTCTGAGGATGTTTTTTTGCGCATGATAACGATCTATTTCATAGAATTAATAGCACATTCGACCGTTGTCTTTACAGGAACAATTTGCAAACCGTAATGCTTCCATTCGTGGAGAAAGAAATGACCGTAAAGTGGCGATATCAATATGATAGCGACTCCAAAGGCACATCTAAATGTTTATTGAAAATAAAATCGATGTCTTTATAAAAATATTTTAAAGATGTGAAGCAAGGTTTAATTTGCAAGAATTCCGTGCTATAGTTTTGTCGCATACTGTACATATATATTATAATTTCCGAATTCACAAGCTTCTGTATCGTTGTATGCATTATTGAAAACAGTGTTTGTTTACTTGCTTTGCAACACCTAATGCATCATTGTATTCATTAGGCTATAGTATTAAGTGTATTTGAATTCAAATACAATATATTTGTTTTTTTAAAGATTCTCAGCGTAAAACCACCCAGCCAGCATTTGGATGATTGATTTTTCGATGATCATCTTTCTTACTTAATTTTGACAATTTTAGGTTAATAAAAATTGAGTTTTCATATAGTTACTCAAAAGGAATAATCAAATATGTATATTCCCTATGATTAATAATTGATCGCATTTTTTAATCATATTTCTGATTTCTTTTTCACTACTGTTGGAGACCAAAATTTGATTTTATTATTTTTTTGCATTGTTGTTTTTGTAAAAAATAGAGGGAAGTCATTTTTTAATCACTTTATGTTCGAAAGAATGATGTTAACTAATGATTAGATAATGCTAATGATTGCTAATTAACCTTCTTTTGTCAAATTTTATTTCGAATATGATGCATCAATATTTGAATGATGATGATAAAACTTCCAATATATGGTCCAAATATCCTACATTAAAGGAAATAGCACTGTTTTGCAACACATCGCTTACGTCTTCAGGCCCTGTGGAGGGACTATTTTCCTTTGCGGGCATTATTAATAGTCCAAGGCGGGGTCGCTTGACGGACTCGTATTGCTGAAAGCAAATATACCCGGTCATTCTAGTTATTAAACAGTTAGTACGTACGTTAAATAGGTTTGCATGTATTTAATATATGTATGTACATAGTACATATTATGTACATAAGTAATATATACATATATACTTATGTGTGAAATTCATATTATGAATATTTTAGTTTTTTTTTTTGTTTTTGAAAATATCAAAATAATTGATTCTAATTCGAGCTAATTGAATATCTAATTGCATTAGCAGAATTCAATTAGATTTCTAATTGTAAAGGTAAACAAATTTCTTTGCTAATGGCAACTAATTGCAATTAGTTTTACCATTGGAATAAAAATTTCAATTATCTAATGGGAATTAGTTGAACTAATTCTAATTGTTTGATGAATTAGACAATATAAACTAATTGCATCAATTGCTAATTCTAATTGGAACTTAACATGTTTGGTTCAAAATTTGTTTCTTCATTCTGAATCATGCAGTTTTTGATCTTCAATATGATTCAATTCTGATTTTGTGTTTTGAGCGTTTATTTTTATTAAAATGCAATTTGATATTCATATATTTGGTATAGCGGTTAGAGCGCTCGCACAGAAGCTCAAACGACAGAGGTTCGAATCCCAGCGAAGGAGAAAAAATAAAAAAAAAATTTTCTGTTTTTCGAAAAATTATAATAATATACGAAAATTTAATGGATTTCAATAAAAGTTTAAATTATATAGAAGTTCAAATTATATATTATTAAGAATTGACTCAAAAAAGGGTCGAATATTATCAAAAATATGATCATAAAATGCTGCAAATTAAAATAAAATCGGACTAAGAAATGAATCAGATACTACGTTTATACGTCCGACTTATTTGCAAATAAGAGTAAAAAATGTTGCCATATCATTGTTTTATTGCAACTTACTAACTCATTATAACAAGTCGTGAATAACGACACTATTTGCAAATAAAGGTGTAAAATGTTGTCACTAGTTTACATTTTAAATGTTTTTATTGTTGTCAATAATCTGTTAGGCTTATATAAATATGGCGGAAAAAACATAAAATATTGAATTTAAAGCAACAAATAAAAAAAGTTGTATAAAATAGCTTTCAAATTTAATATTTGTGATATACTTGCAAAAACAAAAAAAAAAAAAAAAAAAAATGACAAAAATTAAAGCAGACAATTTTTACACTTTTTTGTAAACAATGTTATAACTTTTTGGTATTACCATACAATTTACTGACAACAAATTTGTGTCGAAGTACTTTTACATATAAACAGTGAGTTAAGTATATTGCAAATAACTTTACTTGCGAATAGGGTGTGCGTATAAACGTAGTAAGAAATAACTATAAATATAATCATAAAATGATTGCAAATTTAAGTAAAAGGCGACTAAAAAAGGGATAACAAATGATATCAAATATACATGAAAACTGCATAAAAGAAGACATAATAAATGACTGTTTAAGGTGGTCTTACACTATCCCACTGAGCATAACGACACGTCAAAAACTCAAATAAACACCCTTATTACAAGTGTCAACAGTAGTCTCGTTGTCGCTTTCACTTTCAGTCAACATCACTTCACATCGACACTAATTTGGTATTATGTAAATAAGTTGTGTTGAGACGACTGATTATCGATATTAATAACCACATCTCTAATGTAAATAAACACATCTCTAATATACGAAGTATTTTGATTTATTAAAGTAATTTTTTTGAGGTAAAATTTTAGTGAAAATATGTTGTTTATGATGGATTCAAGTGATTATTCCAGCGATAAAGAAAACCTTAAGCTTCAAAGGAAAATCATAAGGCAAAAGTCAGATATTTTTAATTTGACAGATAATAAAAGTAAGTGAATACAAAAACTTGCCAAATACAATTTAAAAAACAAGAAAATAAATATCTTCTAGATTTATTGAATATTTTCGATTGAGCAAAGCGGCTTTCAAATTTGTTTTGGATAAAATTGAACCTCAAATGAAGAGTGGTGTTAGAAAAACATTTATTTCGAATGATTTAAAACTAGCAACGACATTACGTTTCCTGGCACAAGGCTCGTAACAATTAAGTGTTGGAAATGATTTTTGCCTTGGATTATCACAACCAGCAGTATCCTTAATTTTGGAGGAAACTTTGGAAGCAATGCAAGAAATTATCTGCCCATTTTTTATAAAATTTGAAATGTCGGAAGAGGAGAAAGCTGAATGTAAGCTGGAATTTTTTTACAAAACTAAATTTCCAGGTGTTATAGGGTGTGTAGATGGCACTCACATAAACATTTTGGCTCCTAACAAGCAAGAACAAAATATTTATTACAACAGGAAAGGATTTTTTAGCCTTAACGCGTTGATTGTAACAAATTTTGTTCATGTCAATCATAAAAATAGCGTCGACAAAATGAAAGTCACTTTAAGTCAACGGCGTCTTAATGTCGCCTTTCATAATACCAAATTGCTGTCAATAGTTATCGATACTAATCACTATTGACATAGATAATACCGTTTTTGCACCGTCGATGTGATAGGTGTCGACCTCGACATTCATAATAGGGGTGAAAATGAAAAAGTACATATAATAGTGTGAAAACAATATGAAATGAATTGTCAAAAAATACGGATAGAAATTTGACAGTCGTATGGCTCTCATCATTTTTAGAAATTTTTCTAAACCATTAGATTTTGGAATTTGGATTTTTTTTTTGGTTGGAAAACTGGAAATTATTCACCATA
Organism: Metopia argyrocephala; assembly: GCA_963576795.1. Classification (NCBI taxonomy): domain Eukaryota; kingdom Metazoa; phylum Arthropoda; class Insecta; order Diptera; family Sarcophagidae; genus Metopia; species Metopia argyrocephala. The sequence goes on from OY756211.1 coordinate 12,943,947, forward strand.
ATTTTGCTTATTCCTTTTTTATTAAATAACTACAAAAATCTATCTAAATAAATAAAAAATAATGTTGTTCGTTGGACCGATTTTTACGATTTGTTCTTTCTAATAATCGTCGTGATCCAACTTAGGTTTATACGAATAGAAAATGTGGCCCCGCCCACTTTCTTTGATTTAGCTAAAATTAGAAAATGGCTCCATCGATTTAACTTATTCTTCTTTCAAATGTTTGTAATAATCCATTTTAAGTTTTCATCAAGAAAAACATTTTCCACGCCTAATTTTACGCCCACTTTTTTCTATTTACCTCTAAATACTAATTTTTGTAAATCTTTAGAACGGTTAAAGCTAAAGTTTCGGAATTGGGTCTACATGACTTCATGAGCGAGGCAATTCATCTCATGTTTCATGTCTCTCATGTCTCCAATTCTCATTATTAACATTCAAACGACAACAACCACTTTGTATGTTTGTTTTGTTTGTTTCGCTTTTACGAATGAGAGTTGGAAGCATGGTTGAAAATGTTGGAATGTATTGAAGATCGTTTCAAACACACTCGTGCAGACCTTTAGTAAGCATGTTAATGAGTTCACTGAGTTGGCTGAAAAACTTGCTGAAACGGGCATTGTGGTACAAGATGAACTGCTAGTAATTATGTTATTATCCAGCCTTCCAAGTGAATTTCAACATTTCGTCGTTGTAATGGAGCCGCGTAATATCTTGCCATCGTTATCTACCGTTAGGTAGAAAATTCTAGAAGAAGGCAGCAGACACAAAGACCGAAATGAACGTGAAGAAGCATCAGTGAGTACACACACACAACAAGCTTTGGCTATGAAGTCTTCAATGAGAGAGAGAAACAAAACACAAAAAGAGGTAAAATCTGAGAAAAGCAAAAACAAATTCAAAGGCAAGAGTTTTAACTGTGGTGAAACGGGACACTTTGCGAGCAAGTGTAATAAGAAGAAAAAACAACCCCTGTCACTACATGCAAGAACATCAACAAACACAATCAAGCAAACTTAGTGGTGCGTCGACAGCTGTGCGACTGCGCATATGTGTTGCAGCAGAGAGGTGTTTACGAACTTCGTTGAACGCGATAAGGAGAATTCATTGGCTGGCGACAAACAAATAGGAAAACGAGATGTAATAATAGTAAATAACGTTTTGAAAATTAAATTCCAAAATGTTCTTTTTTCGCCAGAATTGAATATGAATTTCATATCAGTGAGCCGTGTGGTGGAAAAAAGTTTCATCGCCAAATTTGATCTAACGTCTGCTACTGTACAGCATTCTCAAGGTATGGCGGTATTGAAGGCTGCTAAGAAAAATAATTTATTTTTAGCAAAAAGCGAAAGTCAATAGATTTGGCCACTTTAATTTTAAATCCCTATGTGACATGGCAAACAAATCGACGGTAACTGAGATGGTAATCAGCAATGTTAGTGAAAATGGCTCGTTCAATGATGGTGCATAGTGCTGTTCCATAAAATTTGTGGGCAGAGGCGATAAATACTGCAGTCTTCTTCCGTAATTTTTAATTGGGTGTACAGATCGACAATGCGTAATAAAAGTGAAGGAACTGCTGGCTGAACATTTTCCTCTCACTGATAAGGGAAGTTTACGTTTTTATCTTGGAATAGAAATTAAACGACAAGGTGATACTGGTGCGATAACAATTTGTCAGTCCCAATACATAAGAGAATTACTAAAAAAACAAGGTATGGAGAACTGTAAACCCATAGCAACCCCCCTCGACGCAAAGCATCAAGTAAAATGTACTGAAGACAATTGCGAAGAAGTAAAGCAACATGAATACCAGTCATTAATTGGAGCACTAATGTATGTATTTAGCCATTAAAACTAGGCCAGATATTCTACATTCTGTGTCGAAACTATCGCAGCGCAATTCAAATCCTCATGTAGAAAATATGAAAGCAACTACACGTATACTACGATATCTACGAGGGTCAATTGATAAACAAATTATTTACCAGGCGAGTGAACAATCAATGGAAGATTTCGTCAACGCTGATTTTGGCGGTAATGCTTTCGACCGCTAGTCGTACACCGGCTTTATATTTTTCACCGGGAAGTGTCCGGTGTCATGGGAATCGAGAAAGCAAACATGTGTGGCCTTAAGTAGCACAGAGGCGGAATATATGACCATGTCCGATGCTGCTAAGCAGGCAATCTTTTTAAGACATCTTTTGATGGAAATTGGTTTTTCATTTGGAGAATACTTTTTACTAAATGTTGACAATCAAGGTGCAGAAAAACTTGCCACAAATCCTGTGTTTCACAAGAGAAAGAAATATATAGATAACAGATTCCATCATGTAAAAAACCAGGAGGTGACTTTGAGGTACTGCCCAAGCGAGCACATGATTGCAGATATTCTCACGAATAATCTGCCAAGGACGAAGCACATGAACTTCATGAATTTAATGAAATTAATATAATTCTTTGTAAAACGACGTTCACATTGATGTATGGTAGCTCTGTACAATGTGAATGCCGTTGTAGTAAGCTTTTTGTTTTACATCAACTTTGATTTTTTCTTTTTTAAATTTCATTCCTTCATTTTATTTGTATTTGCTAAGAGAAAGTAGCACCCGCTTGTTAACTAATGTATGCGGGGTTGACCAATCACCTGGACTTTAAATTTGGGTTGTGCGTAGGGCTTGAAACCCACCACGTAGAAACATAGTTCAATGAAAACTGATACAATAGCCTCTAAACGGACCACCTTCTATGTTGACGAACTTTGCAAACGTTTTAAGGGCTATGAATTAAGGATATGCACCTGAAACGTGAGAACCCTTTATAGGGAAGGTGCCTCTATCCAATTGGCGGATGTTCTCACGAACTGTAGGGCTGACATCACCGCCATCCAGGAAATGCGATGGATAGGGCAAGGTTGTACAAGGCAAGCAACATATGACATCTACTATAGCTGCCATGAGAAGAAGCACGAATTTGGTTGCGGATTCGTAGTTAGCAAGAGACTTCGCCACCTCGTCACGGAGTTCACCCCTGTGAACGAAAGAATTTCTACGGCCCCGATGGAAGAAAAGGATGATGTGGTCGAGGATGCTTTTTACGTAAAGCCTAAGGAACTGTACGATGGGTGTCCGGCACATGACGCCAAAATTGTCCTCGGTGATTTCAATGCGAAAGTTGGACGAGAAAGTAACTTTGGACCCACTGTCGGACAGTTCAGTCTCCATAATTCCACCTCACCGAATGGCTTCAGATTGATCGATTTCGCCGCGGCGAGAAACATTGTAGTTTCTAGCACGAAATCCCAGCATCTCGATATCCATAAGGCCATCTGACTCTCCCCTGATCGATCTACCAACAACCAGATCGATCACATTGTGATTGATGAAAGGCATGTTTCCAGTATTCTAAACGTGCGAACATTTAGAGGTCCAAACATCGACTCGGACCATCATCTTGTCGCAGCCAATGTGTGGTTACGCATATACGCATCGAATACTGCAAGCTCTAGTGTTCGGGGAAAGCTGGACATCAGAAAGCTGCGATCAAAGGAGACAGCTAGGTCATTTTCCGATCGTCTTTCTAATAAGCTCCAAGGTTTCCCATCCTCACTCGAAAGTATTTGTGGACAGTGGTCTCAGATCTCTGACTCCCTACGCACCACTGCTGAAGCAGTTATTGGTTTCAAGCGTCCTCCTCGCCGAAACCAATGGTATAATAATGAAGAGTGTCGTGAGGCAACTGCAGCAAAGAACGCTGCCTATAGAAAAACGTTGCAGTCCACTACAAGAGCAATGGTGGAGGTGTACAGAGAGAAGAGGAGGGAAGTGAGGCGCCTGTTTAGAAGAAAGAAAAGAAGAAAGAAATGCGTGATCGTAAGGAAATCGAGATGTGCAGGAGTAGGAATGATGCTCGAAATTTTTACAAAAAGATAAGGCGTCTTAATTTCGGAGCAACCTCAATTTCCGCCTCTAGAGATGCTGTGCGGGATCCAATCAATGACGACGACGTTGAAATTTCGTCAACCAGCGATAAGCTGGTTAGGTGCATGCACCAGCTCATTTGCAGAATATGGCTGGAAGAAAGTATGCCCGAAGATTGGAACTTCAGTGCTCTCTGCCCCATCCTGAAAAAGGGAGACCCCACGATATGCACCAACTACAGGGGTATAAGCCTTCTCCCTGATTGGACCTTATCAGTGGCAAGTTTACCATTGACAAGATATTCACACTGCGCCAAATCCTGAAGAAGACCCATGAAAGTCAAGTCGACACACACCACCTTTTTGTCGACTATAAGGCAGCGTTCGATAGTCCGATAAGAGATCGCGTATATGCCGCAATGTCTGAGCTCGGTATTCCTGCAAAGCTGATTAGACTGTGCAGAATGACGTTGCACATGCAGCTCCGTCATGGTAGGAAAAAACCTCTCCGAGCCTTTTAATACCGTGCGAGGTTTCAGAGAGCCCTTCTTCAATTTCGTCATGGAGAATGTTTTGCGAAAGGCGGGTGTACATCGTAATGGCACTGTATTTAACAAAAGTGTCCAGCTCCTTGCGTATGCCAACAGGTGCTACTACGGTCTCAGTAGGCAGTTTAGTAATAGAGACCTCTATCGTGCGACGAAATTAACACTCTATAAGTCGCTTATTCTCCAGTGCTTCTCTATGGTGCGGAAGCATGGACGCTGTCTTGTGCCGATGCAGCTGTCTTGGGAGTGTTGGAGAGAAAAGTTCTTCGTAAGATCATTGGTCCTCTAAGGCATGGCGATGAGTTTCGCATTAGAACCAACCATGAGCTCCTCGGTGATGTGGGCATTGTTCAGCCCATTAGCATCTAGCGGCTACGGTGGGTCGGCCATATTGTTCGGAAGGATTAATCTGCCCCAGCGAGAAAAGTTTTCGATGCGAGGGTCACTGGACGTCGGCGTAGAGGACTACCATGTTTACGTTGAAAGGTCCAAGTTGATGAAGCCCTGTCGTCAATTGGTGTGACCAACTGGAGAAGGCGCAGATGACCAACAGATACTAGTGTTAAGGCAGGCCGAAACCCGATAACGGATTGTTATGGCCATCTAAGTAAGTAAGTAAGAGAAAGTAGAATAAAACAAATTGACGAAAAAAAGGAGTGTATTTAAGTATTTGTTTTTTATACTTTTCACGAAAACGTCAAAAATCACATAAGAAGAAGAAAAGTACTACTCGTATTCAAATATTAATAAATTCATCTTTAATGTAAATTTTTATCACTTTATCAACATAAATTTAATTTCTATATGTATATATGTATGTGTACACAATTCACTATCTTTTTCTTTTAAATAAATGTGATGCTGACGAGAAATAATTTTTTTTTTTGTATTTTTATTATTTGTTTTTTCAATAACAGCATAGAAACCAATACAACTTTTTAAAAACTCATAAAAAAGTGTATGAGTTGTACAAAATTTTTATATGAAAATTACCAACAACAAGCCTATAATTATTGTATTGCCGTACAATTAAACAACGAGTGTTTTGTGAACTCGGCAAATACAGTTTTTTAATAGATTGTGCAAGAGAAAAAAGGACCCATAACTACTCCCTTCTGATATTCAAAATAGAAGAAAATAGCAACAAGAAAAAAAAAACTTTTTTTTTATTACTGCAAAGTCTGTAATACAAAGTCTGAAAACATAAATGTTCTCAAAGAAATTACCTAAATTTTATGTAATGTGACTGCAGCCTAAGAAATGTGTATGTTATTTAATGGGATTTATATTTCTTGAAAAATTTTAAATTAACAATTCTTAAGCTACGGTCACATTGGGTAAATATTTGACGAAAAAAACGTAACCACTATTGTATAAAAATATTTATTTTAAAATTTTTTATTTCATAAAGTTCAATTAATTATATATCAACAAGTTTTTTCTTATTAAAATCGCTTTAGACAAATTTTTGAAGAAATGTTTACATAAAAAGAAATACTTGCATAATATATTTACAAAAAAATAGTGGTTACGTTTTTTTCGTCAAATATTTGCCTAATGTGACCGTAGCTTTAGTGCTTTATTTTTTTTTTTTGTAAAAAAATAATTATCTTACGTATGTATGTATGTAGGTGTAAAATATATGTTAGAATATAATAACTTAAAATAAATATGAAAATTAATAAAAAAGGTAAACATGCTGCTACAACAATTAAAAGAAAATAGATCAAACAAGATATAAAATGAAAAAAAAAATGAAAAAACACACAACTAATATTACAATTATTTTGTATTGAAGAAAAAAATAGTGCAAAATTATATCTAAATATTATATTGAAAAATCATAGTTAAAAGACAAAAGAAACTAAAGGAATTCTACTTGTAAAAATTTTGCTTTTATATAGAATTATAATATAGAAAATAAAAAAAAAAAAAACAAGAAAGCTAAAGAAAAAATTCGTATGTAAGAGGATACAGCTGGCATGGCATTGCATAAAAAGGAGAAAAATAAAATATCTTTTACTTTGGAGTTTAGTTGTGTGTCCTTTACCTATAAATTGATGAAGCAGATGTTGACCTTGACCAAGTAACTAATAAACCCTCACCTCTACTGCGGTCTCGTTTACTATTTAATAAAACTTTTGTGCTGTCATCTGGAAACACGGTACTTTTCACTACGGTATATAGCAAACTGCAATTGTAAAAAAGGGAAGAAAAAAAAAAAAACACATATGTGAAAAAATAGAAGTCAAAATTAAATAAAGTTCAAGGAGAAAAACCAAAGGCGGAAAAAAACTTACCGCGGCAAAATAGCTACTACGGCAGATAAAGCAATAACCAACCAATGGACAGCAGAAGCAAAACAACGAAATATCACCCAATAACTAGAAGGAAGGCCAAAACAATTTACGCACATGGAATTGTAAAGAATTGAAAATAAATAAAATGAAGCTAAACTTAAAACCATAGAAAGCACATGTAAAATTGTCTGAAAAAATAAAAGAAAAAAAAAAAACAAAGAATTTAATTAAAATGAAACGTTATGTTATGAAACTATAAAGCATCCAAATAAGGGAAAACTTACCCAAGAACGTATTTCTATAACACCATGTAATAAGTTCGTAAATAAACACGAAGCTGTGATAGTCGCACCAAACTCCCAAATACCAACATCTGATCCAGCATAGGCACATAAAGCTATAAAAAATACTATTAGACTCTGGTATAGAGAATCTAATAGGATTATCCAAAAATCATGAGGTTTATAGGCTAAACCCAAACGTCCCTATATGACAAATTTATAAATATTGAATATTTTCGTTGTCAATTAAATGTTTTCATTGCGTACATACATATTTATAGAGATAAGGATTTTTTAGTAGTAAATCCTCAGGCACTCGTTTATCGTAGACCCCTATGGCTAAAGGAGGCAGCGAGGTAAATATTAAATTATACAGCATTAAATACATTTGATCCATCATTACGGAACCAGAAAATCCACAATACAATTGGTACCAAAATATTAGGAAAACAAAGGCCTAAAAGTATGAATATGTATATGATTTATATGTAAATATAACTAGAATTACACATATTTTCCTAATTACCCTTTTTACAAATTTTTAATCAGTAAAGCTTTGTGCTGTAACCAGAAAATTTATAATTATTATACATTTTTTCGAATTCTAAATTTTAATATTTATTGGATCTATATTATATTTATTGTATAATTTTTCCTTTAAAAGGACTTCGGATAAATGCAAAGTTATTTCGTTTAAACGAACTATTAAAAAATTATTGAATTGAACAGAAAACAAATCGACATTTTTTATATAAATTAAAATTCTGACAAATACAAAGTTAACAAACAAATTATATACATTTTTAGCAATAAATGCATATTGTTGCAATAAAAAGTACTTTTGAAAATGTGAGTATGCACAAAATTTTTTGTTGTTCATACATTTTTAATACTCGTATTTGCAATTAAGCGGAGTTCTTTTTATATAATTTTATGTTTTTTTAACGCAAAATCTGTTTCTTTAAGGGGTTTTTCTTGAAAACGGCTTTTCTTTTAAACGAAGTTCCTTTAAGAGTACTACGGATAATCGCCAAATTATATCGTTTGAACGAACTTTTAAAATATTATTGAAATAAAAATAAAGCAAATCGATATTTTTAATATAAATTCGGACTCTGACAAATACAAATTAAACAAAATTACAATTTTAGCAATAAATGCATATTTTTAAAAATGTAGATATGCACAAAATATTAAAGAAGTGAGCCAGCGCTAAAATTTTGTTGTTGTCAATACATTTTTAATACTCGTATTTGCAACTAAGCGGAGTTCTTTTCATACAATTTTGTGCTTTTTAACGTTAAATCTGTTTTTTAAAGCGATTTCCTTTAAAACGAAGTTAAATTCCTTTGAGTTTAATAGAACACAAAAGTAAATACATTTGTTTCGAAATTATTCGATTTTTTCATTTAAACGGTGCGCTTATATTTGAATTCGACTGTATACATAAAAAAAGTTGCACATCATCTTTATTAATTTTATTATTGTAATTATTTAGATTCAATTTATATCTATTGTGAATTTATGGACTGACAAAATAGAAGTAACATTAATTTTGTTCTGCAAGTTTTCGGAATAACAGTAAATTAAAATGTGTGTGTATTAAATAGATAAATTTAATGTATTAACTATAATTTGAATTTTTTGAAAACCTTAAAGCTACTTCTTTTTCAACCTCCGAGACCTTAATATATAACCAAAGTGTAAACTTAATTTGAAAATAAATACGTAAACATCGAATTGTTAAAAATAAAAAATTATTAATGTTAACTAATTAATCATTTGTCGCAACAAATCCATAAGTGAAATTAAATTTCATCAGTACATACTTCATTTTTTAATTATGGCGACTTCACTTGCCTTTTGAATTTTGTACAATAAAGGAGTTGATCTTCTAACTTAAGAAAAATAAGAATATCTCTATTTGGTCATATTCAGAGGAGATTTCATATTAAATACAAATCATCCCCGCATTTGAATTCAAGTTTTTAATAGTCTTAAGATCCCAATATGTACTGGTATTCTTATGAGAAGTATCATCCGTTAATAAATATATTGTTGTTTTGCCATATAAATTTGCTGTAGGAAACATTTTTTTAGTTCAAATATATTTGATAATCTACACCGAACTGCAAAAGTCAATATTTATATAAGCAATCAATGTTTGCATTACTAATAATTTTAATAAATGCTTATCCTCCATTTTCGGTACTTCAGTTTAATAGTTGGAGGAAGTACTTCTTAAAAAAAACGTAAACCATTTGTGTCCAACGGTACGAAGATATACATATCTAGTTTAAATTTTCACAGAAGTCGGTACGTTATTTAGGTGATGCATAAATTGTCACTTGGAGCGGGTCACCCTAACATTTAGAAGTAATAAAAATATATGTTGACCGATTCTCAGACCTACCCGATATGCCGTGAAAATCGGTCGCTCCATTTCGGAGGACGCAACAAACACCGCGACAAGAAAATTTTATATATTAGATTTAAATCACATTCTATTGGAATTAGATTATGGGAATTATGGGAATGTAATACTCGCCAATCTTTTTCCCTTTTGAACTGAAAATTTTCAAATTCAACTGTTTGTTCAATTTTTGAAGTTCAACTTAATTGTTGAAATTTTAAATTCCACATATTTTTGTCAATGTAACTGTTATTATTCTAAATAACTAGAATTACACATATGGGTTAAACCATCTCAACTCAACTTAAAATATGCCGTTTATGAAATGACTGTTTCCGAATTTGCTGATTTTTGGTATGAATAAAGTATATCATAACACTAAAGCTACGTTCACATTTGGCAAATATTTGATGAAAAAAGCGTAACCACTATTTTATGAAAACATTTTATACAAAAATGTTGTTTTGTGTAAACATTTCTTAAAAAATTATTTTAAACATGATAATAAGAAGAACTAATATTTTAATTTTTTATAGATTAAATTCGAAAAAGTAAACACTCAAAAAACTAAAAGCTCCAATTAAATAGTGGTTACGCTTTTTCCATCAAATATTTGACAAATGTGAACGTACCTTAAGACAAATATAAAATTAAGGGGCACTGACACTTCTCTATCAAAGTTATACTTAGACAGGGGTTAGGTATGATTGGAAAAAAAGTTGGGATAAAACATTAGTGAGAGCCGGTCTTACACAACTCCCTAGAGTGGAAGAATCAAAGTTTATATAAAAATGTAACTTTGTACTGGTGACCCCTTGGGGATTGGAGATAGGAGGTAGGTATGTTTGGAAAAAAAAGTTGGGGATAAAACATTAGTGAGGGTCGGTCTGACATTTTACACCTCTAGTGGCTACTCCAGGCCAGTTGTGGAGCTTTTTGTGGATTTTTATTCCTTCAACCCATCTTTTGACCCCGATGAAGAGCCATTTGCCCCCATCCCACATCCCTTCTTTTTGACTCATATGTTTTTTTAGTGAAACTCTCAAAATAAGCGGTTCTAGCTAATCGAAATCGAAAAATCGTATACTATCCCACCCCTATCAGAATAGTTTTAACCTCATTCTTTTTCGATTTGATTTTTATTGCTTGATCCAAAAAGACCTCCACTCTGAAATTTTTCACAACTATAGAGAAGGAAACAATCTTTGACATACTTTTTTTTCAAATGTTTAAAAAGGTAGCTTTCGGAGATATAGGCTTCCGAATTATAGATAAAGAAAATTGACCTTTGACTTAAAAAAAAAATTATATTGCATATTAAATTAAAGGTAATTTAATACCTTTTCAAATGCAACTTTTACGAGATACGTACCTATCATACTTTTCAAGAAAATTACAATTAAGTAAGTATAACTTTGTGAATTTTTGTATTTTTTTCCGATTTTCAAGACCTCATATTTCCGGATCCAGATGTGTCAGTGTCCCCAAACTTTGTATTTAATTTAATTCAAAGATATACTATATTTCTACAAAAAATCATTAAATTCTTGGGGGTGGGTTACACCCATTGGTTGATTTGACTTGAAATGTCCCATATACAATAAATATAATATAGATCTAATAAATATTTGAATTTAGAATTCGAAAAAATTTATAATTACAAATATTCTGGTCACAACACAAAGCTCATTATTGATTAAAAATTTGAAAAAGGGTAATTAGAAAAATATGTGTTAACTTATAATTACGGGTAAAATTTTGAATAGATAGATAGATAGATAGATAGATAGATAGATAGATAGATAGATAGATAGATAGATAGATAGATAGATAGATAGATAGATAGATAGATAGATAGATAGATAGATAGATAGATAGATAGATAGATAGATAGATAGATAGATAGATAGATAGATAGATAGATAGATAGATAGATAGATAGATAGATAGATAGATAGATAGATAGATAGATAGATAGATAGATAGATAGATAGATAGATAGATAGATAGATAGATAGATAGATAGATAGATAGATAGATAGATAGATAGATAGATAGATAGATAGATAGATAGATAGATAGATAGATAGATAGATAGATAGATAGAATAATTGCATTACTTTTTTGATTTTTTCTAATTATGTATAATCCGTAATGAATTAGTAATCATAATATTTTTACAAAGGGATTATAGTCCTATAAACATTACGATTCTTTTTAAAAAATATTTAAATTAAATACTAAACGTAACCAAAATTTAACAGGTGTGCTTTAAACATACTTGATTTTTCTACATGTATTTTGTTGTTGTAATCTTCTTATATGTATATAAAAACTAGCCTAAACCCGGCTTGCTACGCTGCACCTACCATTACCATTTGTCCACATTTTCCGACTGATAAATTTTAGTGACTACGAAGTAATTCAAACCAAATCCAGAAACATTAGTAAACGACCTCAAGCTATATAGAAGTCAATAATTGGTTTATGTGTGAGGTACCACGCCTACTCGTCCGTCCTTTTTCTACCGATAATTTTTATTGAATACAAAATTAATTACACCAAATTCTGTACCTTTAACTTCAACACTTTTCATAATACAAAGAAATCAATACAATTTAACTAGTATACTGATTTTTGTATATATTGAAAACGATTAAAGCTAAACTTACTGAATTTGATCTGCATAATTTCATGGGCAAGGCAAGTCGTCAGTATGAAAGTGGGTGAAATTGGACAAGTGGGCGTGGAAACTCAAAATTAAACTTTTTAATTAATCCAAATAGGGGTAGCGAAATACGCCAGGGTTGGCTAGTGATTTATAATTTTTATATAATTTTAAGCCTACATGTATTTTGTTATTGTAATAATTTATGTATATAACTTAACTGCTAGAATTATAACAAATATGAATATAAGGATATGTAATGTAATGTTTTACAAAATTATTTCTTCCCAACACTATTTTATCCCTTTAAAATCGCACAATAATATCCTTGTTGCATAGTAATCTGATTCTGATAATAAAATTTATGATGTTCATACCAAGAAAATATCGTCGCAAGAATTAAAGGACGCTGTAACTGACAAAACATTTAATGTTCCCCAGAGCCAAAAAACCTGTATGAAAGTAGAACAAAGACACTGGTATTTTTCAAAACGCAGACGGCGTAAGTGAATTTCTTTTCATAATAGAAATCTGGGACCGGGACCAATCGATGGGTATTTTTTTTTTCTAATAAAAAATGATGATGTCAGTTACAGCCTTCTTTAATTCTTGCGATGATATTATAAAGTATTCCACGGGTAATTGCCTCGACAAAAATGTTAAAAATTATGCGTTGAAGTTATTTAAACGAATACGCTTAATTGCCTATAAACACTGCCGTCAATACATGTGAAGAGCAAGTAACTTTACGCTTATACATAAACTTGGTAGACTTTATGTCCTGAAAACTCGAGTTCGAGCCCCAGGATTTAATCAATCTTTGTTTCGTCAGACACGCTTTAATTAGATCAAAGTTAACTCCAATGAATATTTTTGATAGACTTTAATTGTAAGGTTGTATCAAAAAAGTAGTTTGATAGTAAATTTAACGAAATTTGAGTTAAGTTGTACTTTTTAAAAAATAGTTATTTTGGGTAATTAAACGAGGGAATTTTATGAGAAATTTCACTTTGGGGAAAATATATTTGAGGTAATTAAGCGAATGACGCAATTAAGCAAAAGTTAAGTAACCGTGGAATTTTATTAAAAAATGGCAGGAAAAAATATGGGGATTTAAAAATTAAAGTAAATAAGCGTGAAAGGCAATTAAGCGTGGGAAAATTATCCGAGGAATACTGAATACCGAAAGATTATAGTCTAACTCTATTCACTTATGACTATGCTTTGCAAAGGAGTAGCGAACATGAGAATAGTTTTTATAAAAAGGAAATTATAAACAACTAAAGAGACTGTGCATGTAAATAAACACTTTTTTTAATTCATTAAGTAACAAATACTTACAGCATTTTTATAAAAAAAATATAAAATCATTCTTGACAAACGATCATAACACCAATGGCCATGTGTTATTAATAACCGTTCTAAATAGCGGAAACGTGCTACAGTAAAATCAGCTGCCATAACAGCTTGCGTACCTTCTTGGCCTGATATCCCCACACCTACATCAGCCATCTAATTTAATTTCAATATCATTATTATTATAAATTATTTGTGCTAAATTGAAAAATTGTTTTTTAAATAAAAAAAAAATACATATAAATACCTGTATCATAGACACATCATTGGCACCATCACCTATAGCCAATGTACATAAGCGTAGTTCTTCTTTGACAATTTTAACCAGATACGCTTTTTGCAAAGGAGTTGAACGACAACACAGGACAGAAGCACAGCCTTTGGCTAATTTTAAAAAGGGCCGTATTAATTTTGATCTGAAAATAATTTATTTTTATTTTTTTGAGACAATATTCTACATACAAGATTTAATGAGCCAAAAGTTTATTTATTTATTTATTTGAATAGTATTATATAAGCCCATTCAGACCAATTAATCTATTTTACAAGGCAAATATACCTTGATTATATACTTCTATTCATAATAGAAAATAACATATTGAATAAAGATAACAACGAAAAATAAAAGCTTGTATTGAAGTTAATTAAAATAAGGCAATAAAATTTACCTTAAATCCAATATAAATGTCAGTGTTTTACCATCCACTACCAGAGCTCTTGGTTTGAGACGAGGACTACCTTCAAAAGATGTTACTTTGGAAGTTTCTATTTCGTTTAGATAAAAATTAATGGCCGACTCGGCAGCGTCTCTTGAGCGGGCAGTTAATCTATTGTTACAAATAAAATAAAAATTAATTTTGACTTTGAAAAAATAAAAATAAAATAAATTGCCTAATCAATTCCATTTGCTGGGTAAATAATTTAGCTGAATAGGCTACATTAATGGCCGTTTCTGGTTTATCACCAGTTAGCACCCATATTGATATGCCAGCAGCCATTAATGATTGTATAGTCTCTGGAACCCCTTCTTGCAAACGATCTTCTATGCCAGTAGCACCTAATAACATCAAGTTGCTTTCTAATTTAGCAAAAGAATCTCTTAAACGTCTTTCACGGTTCTCCATAGACATTTCGATTTCCTGGTGTCTAGCCCACCAATCCGTATATTCAGCAGCATTTAAGTTGCGTTTAGCCATGACCAATATTCTTAAACCCTCGCGTGCATAACGATCCAACTGTTGTTGGGTTTTTTCTCTTATTAGTCCATCGGCTGAATTGGGCGCACAGGGAGCCAATACTGGCATTATAGAACTATCGGCACCTTTTGTATATAAAACAATTTCTTGAGTACCCGTGCGTCTCACCACAATAGACATGCATTTCCGGCTTGAATCGAACGGCAGTATTTTCAGAACTTCATATTCCACCAAACCCTTGTTCGGTATACTGACTAAAATATGATTAGGGCTGCGATTGATTAGGCAGCATTCATAACTATAAGCCGCATTAACTAAAGCTAATTCATCTGGACTCTCGGCCTCATATAAAGGACGACCGTCTGGTGTTTGATATGTTGGAGTATTTTTCTGTTGTCTGCAATTGTTAACAAAAAATAAATCTTTAATAAAAATTTTTATTTTTTCTCTAGCATAGAAAGAAAGAACGAAAACATACTGTAATTTATTGGCCAAACGTTTATTTTGTGTTTTCGCATTTAGAAAAGTTGTTAAACTATTAATTTTTGAATTTATAGCGGCTTTAGCTCGTCCTGTAGGCGAGATGGCTTGTGATAATGACTTTAATTTCATTGGCGGTGATTCAGAATCAGGTGTTGATTCAGCCGAACTGCTAATAGGCGACAATGAGGGTATGTGCGATTGTGTAGGAATGTTAAAGACTAAATTTGGAGGCGGTGATGGTGTCACAGAACGTGATTCAGCCAAACGTATATATCTATCAGCTGGTATTGCGGATGCTAATTTATTATTGCTTAAAGTGGAAGCTGGCGAAGATGGCAAATCGTTTTCACCCTCTATAGCTTTGACACCTACAAAAAATAATAAATAAAGCCATTTTCAAGTAAATAAAAAAGAATTCAAAAGTTTTGTTCAGTGAGTTTATTAGATTTTTTTTTTCATAATTTCTCTGTTGAGAACGCTCTTACAAGTCTTGCAAACCTAGCATATCTGCGTATATTTTATTGTACTGATAGTTTGATATTGTTTGTTAAGTTTACGACACTTGAAATGGCGTTTGTACCAATAATACAATAAAAATAGTTTATTACTTACCTTTCAAGTTCACTGAGGAATCACCCATTAAAGATGTATTAGTACTTTGTACCTCAATTATACCGCTGGCATTCATTAAATCTCGATGGGGAGCTGCACTTACTATAACAGTATTACAAATTGCTAAAACTACTAAAAACTCCTGAATGCGTTGCGAGTTTTGCGATAGAAATATACCCGAAGCACTTAAGTTTGCAATATCACTTATTAACGTTGCATTAGCTATTAAAGGTGGTGCTGGAGAGCCAGGTTTTGAGTATTTCTTTTCCAATTCTGAAGGTGGATGATTATAGTCTATACCATTAACAACACAGCGACGAAATAACATTTTATTCTCCGTAAGAGTACCAGTCTTATCCGAGAATATATGTTGTATTTGACCTAATTCTTCGGTAATATTCATAGCACGGCATTCGGTTTTCTTATTCGTGTCACGATCGAAAAGATCGACATTATTGTGTATATGGAAAACTTGTAAGATTTTACACAGCTCAATTGTAACATACAATGAGAGTGGTATCATAACTTGTAATATAATAATATAAGTCCAAAATATAAGAAGGCCCTCATAACTGGGATCTACTTCAAACGGTAGATAAGGTACAGGAAAATGCTCAAAAGAGCTAAGCCACATTTTGCAACCCACAGCACCAACAACACATAATATTAACAATATAATTACACACCTAGTTTTGGAAAAGCAAATATTTATTAGCAATAATTAAAAATAAAAAATGACTTTCAAATAATTACCATATAACATCTATATTCATTTGTTGTTCCACCTGGGAACGTTTATAACGTGGTCCACTATTATTTAACATAGACTTGGTTTCATGCCCGGCATACACTACAATACCCTCTATGAAATCGGTATTCTAGAAATGATTGTTCAGTTTTATGAAAGAAATAAAACTTTATTTTTCACTTCCTACCTTAAGTCTACTTTCTCTTAATAGTAAGCATTCTGTTGATATTGGTACTCTTTCCCCCGAAGGATGTATTAAGGCCCCATGAAAGCGATATAATTTTGTCGTAGGTGCATCAGCTTCTACACGACTTACAAACTTACTTGGTGTAAATATATTTTGCTTATCGGTAAAACCACGCACTACCTATAAATTATAAAAAAAAATAATTAGATATATATACATATATATATATATATACATATATATACATACATACATATATGTATATCGTCCCCTCAATAAAACAATAGTGTATACGCATGTACACTATTATTATTGTATTTCATAATAACAATCTAGATACATAACTGATTCTAAATGTGGTCAAAATTTGGTGAAATTCAACTTCTACAAAGTGGGTCAAAAGATCAATTCAAATATTAGCGTATAACTGCGTGTTTGAAATTTTTCATTAATAATTAAAAATTGTGTTTTAATTAGTTGTAACTGTGAATATAATTTCAAAGAAAAATAGTATATAAAAAACATACACTTTTTACAATTTTTATTATTTCATAACAAAATACAATCGAAAAATTACGTATACTGATATACACAATTTTTTGGAAATATAAATGGTATAAATAATTCAAATAAAATAGTGTATAAAGATTTTCCTACTATAAAATAAATAAAATAGCCTAAAGCCCGTATGAAACCTACTTTTTGTATTGAATTTTTAAAGAATTGATAGAAAGAAACAGCAAATGCTAGAAAGAGTGGAATATAAAAAATTGAAGCAAAATATTTATTTTTATTTTTTTATTTATACGAGGGCGGTTCGGAAACTTCTTAGCCTATCAATGAAAGAGAATAGTTAGTTTTTCAAAAATATTTTTATTTTTCAATATATGTATGTAATCTCCTGAAACTTCAATATACTTAGTCCAACGCTTTTCTAGCAATTCTATCCCTTGATTAAAATAGTTTTCCTCAAGGTCTTCAAAATAGTGGTTTACAACTGTAATTGCATCTTCATTTGAGGTAAAACGCTTGCCAGCAAGGAATTATTTAGATTTGGGAACAGGTAAAACTTACTGGAAGCTAAATTAGGAGAATAAGGTGGGTGGTCAAACTTTAATTCGTTAATTTTAGCCATTGTTAAAACACTCTTGTGCGCTGGTGCGTTGTCTTGATGAAAAATTATTTTTTTGTGTTGTAAGCCAGAACGTTTTTCTCGAATTTGTACATTTAATTGATCTAAAAGGTTGCAATAGTATTGTGTTAACCTTTTGCAGATAGTCAATCAATAAAATACCTTTGAAATCCCAAAAAAACCGTTGCCATAACCTTACTAGCCGATTGAATTGTTTTTGCCTTCTTTGGGGCACTTCCTCCAGCTTCAGTCCATTGTTTGGATTGTCCTTTTGTCTCTGGAGTATAGTGGTGGATCCATGTCTCATCAACAGTTATGAAACGACGCTTAGAATCCATTTTATTTCGCTTAAAACGATCCAAACAAGCTTGAGAAATGTTCATTCTTATGCACTTTTGGTCGACTGTTAACAATTGTGGCACCCATCATGCAGAAAGCTTTTTCATCTGTTCTTCATGCAAAATTAAATGGACTCGATCATTTGAGGTGCCTATGATATTAGCAATTTCACGCACTTTTATTCGTCGATCATTTAATATCATGCACTTTGCTACAATTTCTGTTGTTGTTGCTGTTTTTGGACGTCCACTACGTGGTTCATCTTCAATACTTTACTTGTAGGACCACGTTTAAATTCAGCAACCCAATTTTTTACTGTTGCATATGAAGGAGCACTTTCACCTAACACATTCACCATATCATTATGAATTTCTTGTCCTGATAAACCTTTTTTATGTAAATATTTAATGACAGCACGCATTTCTAATTTTTCCATTGTAAAAAAATTGCGGATGCGTCTTTTTTGAACACCTGTTTCTATATGAAGGAGTTGCCAGATCGAAACAAAATTTAACATGTGTTCATAACAGAGATGGAAGTTTTCAAAACACTTAACTTTTTTCTGTTTATACCGCGCTTTTTGTGCTAAGCTAAGAAGTTTCCGAACCGCCCTCGTATTTATTTCAATGTTGATACTTTTTATTTTGTAAAAAAAAACGCTACCTTGAAGTCATAAATACCGTAAAATCGCTTAATTGTAGAATAACACTATAAGGTTAGCAACACTATAGTACATATTTTAAATTCTAAATGTCAATTTCAATGTAAAATATTTTAACTTGTTTTTGACAAACTCCAATTTTTTATCGATAACACTTGTAAATATTTTGGCAATTCTGTATTGATGTGAATATAGTTGAACTCTTTTCACCCTTTATAATTTCTTATTATATTATATTTGCACTGTTCTCAAATCTATATTAATTCAAAAAAAGTAGGTGTCATACGGGCTTAAGTGACATTATGGTACTATCAAATCATATAGAATGCGCATCTCAACACTTATCCAAATATTTTGTCAAAATTTTTTCAGACGCGGGAAGGCAGGGCAAAAGGCATAATAAAAGAAAAGAGCGTAACAAAACAAGAGAAACCAAAGAGAAACTAATGTCACAGTGTATGCACTGTGCTAATGTGTGTTTTATTTCTTTTGCATTGTTGTTCAGTTTTTTTCGTTCAGCCACAGTACATACAGTGATGAAACTCCAACAACTATAACAAGAACATCACACAGCAAGATAGCCACAACAAAATTTTTGCACACACAACATCACAGTGTATAAGACGATAGCCACAACAAAATTTTTACTTCGTGTTTTTTTTTTTTTTTTTGCTTAAGTACAGAAACGGTTTCATGCTAACAACAATACTCACATACAATACAATTTATGTGTTTGTGTTTCTTATTCATTGTGAGCTGTTTTCGTTTTTTAAATTTTAAAACTTAGAGCAAAGACTATATATAATATAAAGATGTTGCACTCAGTACATTTTGGTTTAGCACAAATTTTGCACAGCATAAGGATGTGTGGGACAAGTGACAAGGGAAGGGAAAAAAATTTGCTCTTTTTCTAATTATTTGCAAAGATAAATTTTTTATAGATAACAAATAACGGGGGAGAGCGAAAGCACTTTTATTTTGCTCTCTTGCAAGATAAAGTATTTGATATTATTGTTGTTGTTATTCTTACTGTTTATGTTATTTTTTTTTTAAATGGTTTATTTTCGTTTATTTATTTGGTTTATTTTTTAAAAAGAGTGATTGTTCTTTTTATTAAATTTGAGATTGAAAAATAGAAAGAAACAAGATGACTTCGTAGGTGAGGTAGGGAAAATCACATTTGTTTTGTTTTTGTGAAAACGAAATTAAATTGATTCGCACCGAATTTATAAGTCCCATTGCATGAAATTTATATACCAAATTTTTAAAAAAATTCTCTTGTAGTAGAAAATTAGGTTTACAAGTAATGTTAAAAATGATAATATGTTATATTTTACTTATTTTTATTCTGCAAAAGAGAAAAGAAGTTCTTACTAAAATAAAAAATTCAAATTAACTTAGTTTTTAATAAAACTTTATTATTTAAAGTGTTATTAAGTTAATAGTGCAAAGTCATAATAATTTCATATTAATAAAAAAAAAAAAAAAATGGTAAGAAAATTATTTTTAATTACATGTGCACATTAAACGTTTCGTATACATATGTATATGTATGTATATACTGTTTGTACTCTAGGATTCAAATTCATCGGTCTCACGGAAAGCTGGCAACAAATGCAGTCTGCCCCATCGCCGCAGATCTAAAAGAAGTTCACATAACGTAAAGCAATTTCGTTTCCAAATATGGACTCACCGTTGTTTAAAAAGTGGGCAGAAAAATGCAACTTTGACGTGCAATTTATTGCAAATTCTTCTTTATTGTTTTTGTATGATAAGCACTTCTCATTAGCAGAGTTGGGTTTATTGCATTAGATTTCATTTTCCACTAAATTTAGTGGTAGTGGTAAAAATAGTGCATTATCGCCTTTTATATTTAGTGATAGTGGATATTTAATGCATAAAATAAAACGAATTTAGTGGTAGTGGAAATTTAGTGCATTGAATAAAATAAATTTTATGGTAGTGGAAATTTATTGCATTAAAAAAAAACAAATTAAGTGGTAGTGGAAATTTATTGCATTAAAAAAAACAAATTTAGTGGTAGTGGAAATTTATTGCATTAAATATATCGATTTTAGTGGTAGTGGAAATTTAGTGCACTAATTTCGAATAATTAATGGTAATGGAATATAACTCCATTGGCACTATAGTGGAATGGAAATTTAGTTCCACTATCGTTTTAATATACCTTCATATATGGATATAAAATTAATATATGCATACATAGCTTAAGTCAATGTCAAAATAAATTGTAGTGAATGTTATTTTCTTAATTTACTAAGTCCGCCTGTATAAAGTAAATAATTGTTGTTATTGTTTTAATAAGAATTTTAGTACTTTCAAATGTAATATATTATTCAGTTCACCATAGGTAAGATTTTAATGGCGCTGACTGTCAATATTGCCAGCCACTAATCATTTAGAATTAGTGCACTAAATTTCCATTACCACTAAAATCGATTAATTTAGAGCACTAAATTTCCACTACCACTAAATTTATTTTATTTAATGCATTAATTTTCCACTACCACTAAAATGGTTTTATTTAGTGGTTAATTATTTCCATCATACTTAGTCGTTTAGTGGTAGTGGAAGCGATAATGCATTATAAATTCAATGCAATAAACCCAACTCTGCTCATTAGAGCTTATTGGGAAGAAATTTTTGAGGTGAGGTGCCGTGCCAAGTTTATACTTAACTGAAAATAACGAGGACATGAGTGTAGAAGGAATCGAAGTCTATTCTGAAAATGATTTGCAACTTTTCAGATCTCCGCCACAATCGCGTAGAGGATCAAAATCGCCTTCACTTTTATGTACAAATTGTGAAAAAAATGTAAAAATGAAGCACTTTACCAAAAAAATACTACAATATAATTAAAAAGCTTAATACAAAAATGCTAACTATTCGTGATTTAGGGTAAAAAAATTAGTCTTAGAAGAAAAGAGTTATGGTTATGGAAAGAAGTTACAATTAAAGAAATCCATTGAAAGCGAAATTGATGAGTTGCATATTAACCTACTTGATAAAACGCTTTGTAAAATGTTCATAAAGCTAAACAGACAATCAAATGCTCGATGGGAAGATCAGGAGAGAAACTTGATTGAAAGTATTTATTATAGATCCCCCTCTACGTATTTTTTTTTTAAGAAATACTTTAAAACTGAACCTTCCAACCCTTTCTTCCCTAAGCAGATGGAGCGAAATTAAGAATTTGCAGCCTGGCAATAATTTATGCATATACATATCGTCACCTAAAATCCAAAAGGCCGTAACTAACATAAAATTCAAAATAGCTTTTTTGATTGATTATGATGTAGCTTACTAAAATACATCTACCCAAAAAATTTTACACGAATTCGTCCAAAAATAGCGATTTTATTAGCATAAAACCAAAGGATTTTATTATTTTCTTTAAATAATTAAATTTTTGTTGAATTGTTATAATGAATTTATCATTCTGTATTAAAAATACATAAAATAAATAGTCTAAAAAACACATGAGTTCACTAAAACTTGATTAAATACGCCTAAAAACCTATATTTTTTATCCTTATCATTTTCCCTACATACTTATACATTGTTTTGTATTGTAGTTACGGCCTTTTGGTTTCAGAAAAAAGCGATTTCAAAAGGCCGTAACTACACTCCTCTTAATCTACTTCTTTTTCTTAATCTTTTTTTTCAGAAATAAATCCGTCTTGGTTTTTTAAGCTTGATTTTAAAATTTGGGCATTTAATTCCTTATCGTTTTAGTTTTATGGTGTTTTTTGCTTCTCCTGTAAAAAAAGAAAAATGTTAGTTACGGCCTTTTGGATTTTAGGTGACGATATGTATAATGCACTGGAAGCAGCAATTCGTAAAATGCAGCATGCAGAAAAACAATGTATCCTAATTTTTGATGAAGTATCTATCCGGCGTAATTGTACATATAATAACTCTGAAGATGTTATAGAATTATTTAATAGGAAGGATTTTTTAAGCTACATACTTAAGCCAAGTTTTATATTTGGGCAGCAAAATTTTTTCCATTAATGAACCTATTCAAACCACCAGGGGTATAATGTCTCTATCAGAAGAAATGTTTCAAGAAGATGACATGCTTTTTATTTTAACCAGTCACTTTAATCAAGATCCATTAGAGAACTTATTTTCGTACCTACGCGTGGACACTGACATACCCCTCCGAAATGTACATGCGAAAAATTACAATGAAGAATCAGATTTTGGAAGTTTCTGTGGACCATCCGATTTGTTTTTTGAAATATGCAAGATACAAATAAAAGTATTTGAAAAAATATTCACAGAAGACAAAAGCATACGAAATATTAAGAAAACTATTGTCAAACAGTGCATACAATGCACCAAAAATACAACATATTCCTTTTTGTATGAGGAGAATGACGTATCCTATAAACATAGATTAGAGATGCTGAATCTTCTTGTGCTAACATTACTTCGTAAGCATTCTTCATGGCAGACTCAAAACTATAAATCATCGAGTGATGAGAAAGTCAAAATTTTAACTCATTAAAAATTAATTTAAATAACCTGTCCAAATGTAAAAACATTTTATCTTTATTTCTTTGTTAAAATTTGTATATTATAATAAATACTTGTTAAATTTTTTATGTTATTTATAAGAAATCAGCATTTCGGTGCGAGTCGATTAAGTTTTATTTTGTACACCAATAAAACACATATTCTTTACCCTATATAAATATCAACATTTATAAAATTTATTTTCTTGTTTACTACAAATGTTATGTGGTTTAAAAAGTATTAAAAAGAAACAAAACACAAAAAGAAATTATGAGTGGACTACATATCGTTGGTCTCAGGTAGAAGGGCCCTAACTCGCATTTTTTCAAAACTTACTTTTTTTCAGTAAATCCAATGCATTTTAGAAATATTCCGCTCCTCACAAAGAATGTTTACAATATTATTAAAAATAACGTTATTACAAGCAATTGTACAGCATTTAATAAAAAGTTATATATTAATAATTACAGTATCTGTTGTATTTTTACCGCCTCCTGTAAATTTTAAATTATTTGAGTTAGGGCCTTTCTACCTGAGACCAACGATATATATGCATACAAACATATCGCACACCCAATTCAAAAATGACACAACTCAAAAATTAAAACTACACGCATTAATACATAAACTCGAAAAATACAAATTTTGAGTTGTGTCACTTACGAACTGGGTGTGCGATATGCATGTGTACGTCTGCTTGTTATAGCTTATTCTCTTTTTCGTAAAATTCGTCTCCCTTTTTATCTTTCAGAGAGACTATAAATGATTTTCTCTTTCATATGGGATTTTTGATAAATCCCATGCTGGTTTTTGCTATGGAAAAAATAATGTACTGAGTGCACAATCTTTATATTATATAGTCTTTGCTTAGAGAATAATGTTGTTGGTTCAAATATTTTTGTGTAATAAAGAATACAGTGCTCCGATACGACTATATAAGCTACTGTAGGGCAAAGCATATTTAATTTGTAGTTGCGCGAAGGAAAATACATTAATCTACATCGAATATATAGCGCCCTATTTAATATCGTAATAAAAGTGTAGTTAGAAATATATTTTATTATTACTATTTATTTAAGCTCAACAATTGATTTTATATTTATTTGAATTAAAAGGTTAACTAAACCTAAAAATGTACTTCAAAAAATATAACAAAAAACAAGTATACATATATTCATTAATGACAAATTTTCGAATGATAAATTGATGATCTCTCAATTATAAGAAAATTCAATTTTTTTTTTTAATTTATATATGTATGTATGTATTATGTATGTATGTATTATGTATGTATGTATTATTTTATTCTTTATAAAAAGGCTAATAAAGTTACTTTTTTTAAAGATTATTTATTGGATAAAATATCTAATTTTCTTTTTTTGGAACTTCCTTTTTCTGTACTTCAAGATCAATGTTTTTGAAGGAGTACCAATAATAGAAAATCCAATACCTCTATTCTGTGTTAAGAACAAGTGTCGGCAAACCACTCTGGGATCAGTGGTTTACATGACTCAATAATAAAAGATTTTATACCAATTTTTTAGATTCCGAATTAAAGACATTATGAAATATTGAAATGTGTTTTTTGCTTGCATCCATTTTGCTATCATTCTAAATTATTTTACTTCCCAAAATGATTTATCTGCAGATTCTTTAAGAAAATTGTTAAAGAAAATATTAATATTTTAAAAAGCATTGGTATTAATGGGTGGTATTCTTGATTCCGTTCCGTGGCTGCGGAAAGCCATATTTTGCGCGGAAGCAAAATTTGCTATTATTCATTCCGTTGTTGCCATATCGTTCCGTTGCTGCGGTATCATATCGTTACTGCGGTATTGCCTTATTATTGATTCCGCAGTAAAGATAATTTTCTTCATTTTTCTTACGCACAAAATTTGTAACGGAAAGCTCACGGAAAGAGTTAAAGAAAAATAAAATGGGTACAAATTAAAATTTGTGTGCTTTAAATTTTAATTTATAACATATTTACATTTGTTTTTAATAACATAAAAAGTAAAATTTAATAATTTTTATTTTAATTCGCTTATTTGAACAGAAAAATGAAAAATGTAAGGCAAAATAAAATTTTGCAAAAAAAATTTTTTTAAGTTTAATTTTTTGTGTTATGTATATATAATCGAAATAAGGACATTTTTTAGAAATAAAATTAGAAAAATATACAAACAAACACCAGTTGGGAGAAATGGTAAATACGTATAATGAAATCTAAGAAAGATATTTTATGTGGTTTAAGCCAACGAGCGTGAATAAAAGATGTCGGTATTTGGAAAAAATATTCTTCATTGATCTTTGATTTTTTGTATTTTACTGTAGGTATTGACTGATTATAAAATCAGAGTGGGAAAAGAAGCTGTCAAAGAATATACAGCTTTTGACTGGAACAGGCTGTGGTCCATGTAAAAAAAATCATTTTACAAAAATTTAGGAAGAAGTAAGCATTTTCCTGAAGATTAATACCGCGGTTCATGGTATACAAAATGTAAGCAGTTTTGGTGTTTTCAAGAAGAGCATGCCGACTGAAAATATTGCAAGTAAAGAAATTAAAACAGCGGAAGAAATTCTTATATTTTATACATATCGTCGATGGAATTAAAGAACGCTGTAACTGACAAAACCTTAAATGTTCACCAGAGCCAAAAACTTATATGAAAGTAGAACAAATACACTGGTATTTTTTATTTCGCAGACGGCGTAAGTGAATTTAGTTATTTTTATCGTAGAAATCTGGAACCGGAACCAATCGACGTGTATTTTTTTTCTAATAAAAATGATGCAAAAAACGTATTGTCGATTTTTTGTCAGTTACAGCGTTCTTTAATTCTTTCGACGATATGTACATATATTTGATTTCACAAATTACAAAAATCTTTTATATTTTTTGACTAAATAAAAAAAATATCACACCAAAATATTTATGTATTATTGCCATACTGTTTGTATTTTAACAACAAATCAACTCTAAACTCATTAATACAGGAATGTTATATTAAAGTCGCGGAAAGCTCACACCGCAGGAATGAATAATTTCAATTTGCTTATCGATCGATATTTCTTTCCGTTCAGCTCTCCTTTCCATGCGGAATTAAGAATAGCACCCAATATTTGTGCCCTTATATGTGCTCGACTAACCGAAAATGCTTTTCCAATCTTAAAGTATCTGCTAAAAAAACCGTTTTTTGAATTAAGCGATCAAAAAGTTTTTTGACTTTATAGTTTTCCACACTCAATTAAACCTTTGCGGAAGGGGTGGCTAAAATGTGACATAAAAACCCCGGATGGGACGGCAAGCTTTCAGGTAATTAGGGAATTGTAAGAAATGCAAGCAAATGCAAAAACAAAAATGTGCCCAAAACTAACACGGCAACATATTTTTCCTAACACTTTTGAAAAATGCGTGTAATATTTGCCACACAAATTTTCAGCAGGCCTGTTTCGCTGCTATTAAAACAACGTCTGAAACCACAAAATTTAAGACATGTTCCGCAGAATTGGCTTTATCAACAGCTCAGTTTATGGAAAAAATGGCAAAATTTTTGATTGTCTTAATAGTGGCTCCCTTTATCGAGGTAATTGCTACAGATCTGCAATTCAGATTAACAATGAAGTATATAAATATATTCAGTTCTTTTTAGAATATTTAAAAAAGGTGGAGTTTGTAGATCAAAACAAGCGTATTTTCTTTTCAAATAAAATGAAACTCACCCTAAATTCAATTCTTATGTTAACAAATGAAATTTTAAGGGAAGGTGGTGATTAATATTTCTTAATGACAAAGTCCCTCAATCAAGACAAATTAGAAAACACTTTTTCTGTATTACGGCAAAAAGGTGGCAACAATAACAACCCTTCTGTAGCCGAATTGAATAACATTTTGGCAAAATTAATGGTAACTTAAATAATTCAGTCAAGTTCGTCCAGCAATTGTCTGCATTTAAAAGACGAGATAACGCAAGCTGATGCCAACTTTGAAGCAGATTTATATAATGAACATAAAGAACCAAGTTACAATAAAATTGATGACGTTGATTTCGACAGTAATATATATGCAGATTATTTTTTTTTCTAACAGCCCCAAGCGTACATACATATATAAATTAAAAATAAAAATTGAATTTTCTTATAATTGAAAGATCATCAATTTATCATTCGAAAATTTGTCATTAATGAATATATGTATACTTGTTTTTTGTTATATTTTTGGAAGTACATTTTTAGGTTTAGTTAACCTTTTAATTCAAATAAATATAAAATCAATTGTTGAGCTTAAATAAATAATAATAATAAAATATATTTCTAACTACACTTTTATTACGATATTAAATAGGGCGCCATATATTCGATGTAGATTAATGTATTTTCCTTCGCGCAACTACAAATTAAATATGCTTTGCCCTACACTGGCATATATAGTCGTATCGGAGCACTGTATTCTTTATTACACAAAAATACATATTTGAACCAACAACATTATTCTCTAAGTTTTAAAATTTAAAAACGAAAACAGCTCACAATGAATAAGAAACACAAACACATAAATTGTATTGTATGTGAATATTGTTGTTAGCATGAAACCAAAGACTATATAATATAAAGATGTTGCACTTAGTACATTTTGGTTAAGCACAAATTTTGCACAGCATAAGGATGTGTGGGACAAGTGACAAGGGAAGGGAAAAAATTTGCTCTTTTTCTAATTATTTGCAAAGATAAATTTTTTATAGATAACAAATAACGGGGGAGAACGAAAGCACTTTTATTTTGCTCTCTTGCAAGATAAAGTATTTTATATTATTGTTGTTGTTATTCTTACTGTTTATGTTATTTTTTTTTCAATGGTTTATTTTCGTTTATTTATTTGGTTTATTTTTTAAAAAGAGTGATTGTTCTTTCTATTAAATTTGAGATTGAAAAATAGAAAGAAACAAGATGATTTCGTAGGTGAGGTAGGAAAAATCACATTTGTTTTGTTTTTGTAAAAACGAAATTAAATTGATTCATACCGAATTTAAGATGCCCATTGCATGAAATTTATGTATATACCAAATTTTTAAAAAAAATTCTCTTGTAGTAGAAAATTAGGTTTACAAGTAATGTTAAAAATGAATAATATATTATATTTTACTTATTTGTATTCTGCAAAAGAGAAAAGAAGTTCTTACTAAAATAAAAAATTCAAATTAACTTAGTTTTTAATAAAACTTTATTATTTAAAGTGTTATTAAGTTAATAGTGCAAAGTCATAATAATTTCATATTAATAAAAAAATGGTAAGAAAATTATTTTTAACTACATGTGCACATTAAACGTTTCGTATACATATGTATATGTATGTATATACTGTTTGTACTCTAGGATTCAAATTCATCGTCTCACGGAAAGCTGGAAAAAAATGCAGTCTGCCCCATTGCCGCAGATCTAAAAGAAGTTCACATAACGTAAAGCAATTTCGTTTCCAAATATGGACTCACCGTTGTTTAAAAAGTGGGCAGAAAAATGCAACTTTGACGTGCAATTTATTGCAAATTCTTCTTTATTGTTTCTGTGTGATAAGCACTTCTCATTAGCAGAGTTGGGTTTATTGCATTAGATTTCATTTTCCACTAAATTTAGTTGTAGTGGTAAAAATAGTGCATTATCGCCTTTTATATTTAGTGATAATGGAAATTTATTGCATTAAAAAAGAACAAATTAAGTGGTAGTGGAAATTTATTGCATTAAAAAAAACAAATTTAGTGGTAGTGGAAATTTATTGCATTAAATATATCGATTTTAGTGGTAGTGGAAATTTAGTGCACTAATTTTGAATAATTAATGGTAATGGAATATAACTCCATTGGCACTATAGTGGAATGGAAATTTAGTTCCACTATCGTTTTAATATACCTTCATATATGGGTATAAAATTAATATATGCATACATAGCTTAAGTCAATGTCAAAATAAATTGTAGTGAATGTTATTTTCTTAATTTACTAAGTCCGCCTGTATAAAGTAAATAATTGTTGTTATTGTTTTAATAAGAATTTTAGTACTTTCAAATATAATAAATTATTCAATTCACCCTAGGTAAGATTTTAATGGCGCTGACTGTCAATATTGCCAGCCACTAATCATTTAGAATTAGTGCACTAAATTTCCATTACCACTAAAATCGATTAATTTAGAGCACTAAATTTCCACTACCACTAAATTTGTTTTATTCAATGCACTAAATTTCCATTACCACTAAATTTGTTTTTTTTTTTAATGCAATAAATTTCCACTACCACTAAATTTCTTTTTTTTTAATGCACTAAATTTCCACTAACACTAAATTAGTTTTTTTTAATGTAATAAATTTCCACTACCACTAAATTTGTTTTTTTTTTTTTAATGCACTAAATTTCCACTACCACTAAATTTATTTTATTTAATGCATTAATTTTCCACTACCACTAAAATGGTTTTATTTAGTGGTTAATTATTTCCATCAGCATTTAGTGGTGGCTGGAATATTGCTGCATTAATACTTAGTCGTTTAGTGGTAGTGGAAGCGATAATGCATTATAAATTCAATGCAATAAACCCAACTCTGCTCATTAGAGCTTATTGGGAAGAAATTTTTGAGGCGAGGTGCCGTGCCAAGTTTATACTTAACTGAAAATAACGAGGACATGAGTGTAGAAGGATCTCAATCGCATAGAGGATCAAAATCGCCTTCACTTTTATGTACAAATTGTGAAAAAAATGTAAAAATGAAGCACTTTACCAAAAAAATACTACAATATAATTATAAAGCTTAATACAAAAATGCTAACTATTCGTGATTTAGGGTAAAAAAATTAGTCTTAGAAGAAAAGAGTTATGGTTATGGAAAGAAGTTACAATTAAAGAAATCCATTGAAAGCGAAATTGATGACTTGCATATTAACCTACTTGATAAAACGCTTTGTAAAATGTTCATAAAGCAAAACAGAAAATCAAATGCTCGATGGGAAGATCAGGAGAGAAACTTGACTGAAAGTATTTATTATAGATCCCCCTCTACGTATTTATTTTTAAGAAATACTTTAAAACTGAATCTTCCAACCCTTTTTTCCCTAAGCAGATGGAGCGATATTAAGAATTTGCAGCCTGGCAATAATTTATGCATATATAATGTACTGGAAGCAGCAGTTCGTAAAATGCAGCATGCAGAAAAACAATGTAGCCTAATTTTTGATGAAGTATCTATCCGGCGTAATTTTACATATTATAATTCTTCAGATGTTATAGATTTAGGTTATAGATGTTATAGATTTATTGAAAAGGTAGGATTTTTTAAGCTACATACTTAAGCCAAGTTTTATATTTGGGCAGCAAAATTTTTTCCATTAATGAACCTATTCAAACCACCAGAGGTATAATGTCTCTATCAGAAGATATGTTTCAAGAAGATGACATGCTTTATATTTTAACCAGTCACTTTAATCAAGATCCATTAGGGAACTTATTTTCGTACCTTCGCGCAAAAGGCGGACACTGACATACCCCTCCGAAATGTACATGCGAAAAATTACAATGAAGAATCAGATTTTGGAAGTTTCTGTGGACCATCCGATTTGTTTTTTGAAATATGCAAGATACAAATAAAAGTATTTGAAAAAATATTCACAGAAGACAAAAGCATACGAAATATTAAGAAAACTATTGTCAAACAGTGCATACAATGCACCAAAAATACAACATATTCCTTTTTGTATGAGAAGAATGACGTATGCTATAAACATAGATTAGAGATGCTGAATCTTCTTGTGCTAACATTACTTCGTAAGCATTCTTCATGGCAGACTCAAAACTATAAATCATCGAGTGGTGAGAAAGTCAAAATTTTAACTCATTAAAAATTAATTTAAATAACCTGTCCAAATGTAAAAACATTTTATCTTTATTTCTTTGTTAAAATTTGTATATTATAATAATTGCTTGTTAAAATTTTTATGTTATTTATAAGAAATCAGCATTTCGGTGCGAGTCGATTAAGTTTTATTTTGTACACCAATAAAACACTTATTCTTTACCCTATATAAATATCAACTTTTATAAAATTTATTTTCTTGTTTACTACAAATGTTATGTGGTTTAAAAAGTATTAAAAAGAAACAAAACACAAAAAGAACTTATGAGTGGACTATATATATATGCATACAAACATATCGCACATCCAATTCAAAAGTGACACAACTCAAAAATTAAAACTACACGCATTAATACATAAACTCGAAAAATACAAATTTTGAATTGTGTCACTTACGAACTGGGTGTGCGATATGCATGTGTACATCTGCTTGTTATAGCTTATTCTCTTTTTCGTAAAATTCGTCTCCCTTTTTATCTTTCAGAGAGACTATAAATGATTTTCTCTTTCATATGGGATTTTTGATAAATCCCATGCAGGTTTTTGCTATGGAAAAAATAATATACTGAGTGCACAATCTTTATATTATATAGTCTTTGATGAAACCGTATCTGTACTTAAGCAAAAAAAAAAAGACACGAAGTACAAATTTTGTTGTGGCTATCGTCTTATACACTGTGATGTTGTGTGTGCAAAGTAAGAGAGTAAACGAATTCTCTTTGCTGAGTAAGAGAGTAACAATTCTTTTTGCGGGTTCCAACATTACGACCTTCTTTGGTACTATTTACCATAAAAAGTTGTTTTGGCAATACTTTGCAGTAGCAAAAAGTTAACGATGATCATGTCATTACCTCTAACATTGTATTCAAAGAAGTATTGTAAAAGCATTTAAACATATGTATTTATGTATGTAAATATGTATGATATATTATGATTTCTAATATTTTTATACTTTTAATAAAATGTATTGAAGCTACTAAAATTTCTATTAAGTATTTTCATTTTATGTTACAAAAATGACAACTAACGGTGCGAAATATTCGCACGGGTCATCTAGTATAATATAAAAGTATTTTTAATTAAAAGCCTTTAGGCTTTTTTCAATCGAAATACAGTAGAATCTCAGAAATTGGAAACACTTTGTGCACCGGCAATTCGAATTTCTGAAAAGTTTGGATTTCTGGACATTTTTTTTAAGACAATGATAAAATTACAACAAAACTAGTTGTGTAAGCTTTTCTTTAACACAAACATTTTTATATATTAAGAACATATTAAGTTTATAGAAATACTTTCAAACACTTTTCTAATTTCATATCGTCGTGTGGGAGTTAATGATGCCACTTTCGGTTTTCTACCCCAAATTTTTCAAATCTGTAATCCGTTTTCGGTTATCTCGTCCAGTTTCTGAGATAAAAGGTGTCTGTTTTGCTTAATATCCTTCAAACCTGAATTGTTTTTTCTTCTTTTAATATTACTTGTTCAGACTTGCTTAAGGAAGCTAAAATTTGCATATAAAAGTCGTTCTGATAACATATCGAGCTGATTTCCTATTAACCGTGCTGATGCTTTTGTGTCTCCTCTTACATTTTAAGTCAATATGTCAATCAAGTTTAGTATATTACCTGAGATTTGGACGTATTCTTTTATTATACCATTATTAAAATCTGGTAGTAAGACTGAAATCAGAACTTAGAGGGGGAATTGCCAAGCTGTGTATGATATCCAAACTTATTACTGTTCATTTATGTCATCACGTGTCATCATTACTATGTCCTAGTCAAAATGGAGTCCGTAAAGGTCCTACATCCTACATTTCACTATCTTGGTCAATTGTGCATTTTTTTTAGCAAGATTTAAATTGGATCAATCCATACCTTGGTAACAGGAAGCAAAATGTCCAATTTAAGAAGAACATATCTACATCTGGATTTTCTAAAGTCATCTTGGACCACTTCTTTCTTCATTATTTATTAATGAGTTACCATATACAGTGTACTCTCTCTTTACGGACACGTCTCTTAAGCGGACACCTCTGACAGACGGACACATTTTTTAGTCCCAATAAAATTTTTTGGGGTTTTCAAAACTTTTCTGTCTTAAACGGACAACCCCCTCATAACAGGACGAGGACACTTATCTCCACCCCAAAATTATTTGAATTTCCGCTAACCAGACAGCGTACAGCACGGCGACACAATTTTTTTTTAATTTCTTAAAATTTTTTGTTATTCATTATGTTTTTATTTAATAATATGTGCATATAAAAGGAGGAATCCCGAAACTATAAAAATTCTGTTTGTTATGTTTAATGTTGTAAATATGTATGTATGTATGTGCAAAAATTTTAAGATTCTTATTACAAATTTGAATCACGATGTCTAAAGAAATTAAAGAAAAAGTAATTGTTTTTGAAATTCATAAAAATTAAAACCGTAGTGTGCGCGAGGAGTTAGCAAAGAAATGCAAAATCAGTTAAACTTATACTGCTGACACTGATATCAAAACCAAAAGACTTAACATTGACAAATTGTTCTACGAATGGGTTGTAAAGGCTCGACATAATGGCATTTTCTCTAATGATGATATCGGTATAAGACCTAAGAAACTCTGTCCAACTCGTCTTAAGATGAGTTAGAAAGTGAGATTCTTATTAAACCATTAGAAAACTAAAAAGCTTTTTCTTTAATTCACAGTGATCTAGGAAGCGAAAGATATTGATATAAGATGTGCGTCACTATAAACTGTAACACATGAAAAGTCAAATAAAAACTGACTGGAGTAAGCTAGAGTTAAAAATAAAACAGTTTTATTTTGCATTTTTATTACAGATTTATATTCTGTATTATTTTATTTAAAAATTAATTTAATTTTATAAAATTTTTTATTTTATTCATTATGCAATGTTATAGTGTTTTCGGTGATATTTTTGGTACCAGCTGTCCATTTATATCGAAAACTAGTAATGGTTTTGGGAACAGATGTACTCTTCTTTAGTTCTCTTTTGACCAGAGCCCAATATCTTTCAATAGGCCGCAGCTCTGGGCAGTTTGGTGGGTTAGCCTCTTTTGGAACAAAAATAATATTATTTTTATTATACCAGTCTATTGCGCTTTTACTGTAGTGAGATGTTGCCAAATCTGGCCAGAAGAATGTTGATATGTTGTGCTGTCTTAGAAATGGGAGCAACCTCTTTTGAAGACACTCTTTGATATAAATATCTGAGTTTATTGATCCCAATGTAACAAACGATGCACTTCTGTTGCCGCAGCTACAAATAGCCTGCCAAACTAGGAACTTTTTGGGAAATTTTGATAGTTTTTTAGTTCGGAACTCTTCAGAAACATTGCCTCTACTATCCGCTACATAAAACTCTTGGCCAGGAAGCTGCGCAAAGTCTGCAAAAACGTAAGTTTCATCACCCATTACACAACATTCGAACTTTTAAAAAAATTCTTTTTTGAGGAGTTTTGCTCTTTTTTTTGCTTCAATATTCTTCTTAGCATTTCTATCCGGAACTTTTTGGACTTTAAATGTTTTAAGGCCAGCTTTAGCTTTAACTCGGCGCACAAAATTTTCCGAACATTGCACGCGCCGGGCCACTTCGCGACCAGAAATGTTTGGAAGAGCCAGCAAAAGCTTCTCAACCTTTTTGGCTTTCGCGTCGTTCGTTACCAGTTTTGCTTTACCTGTTCCAGGCTTTCTTTCAATTTTTAGGTCTTTGTTGAACTTTTTGACCACTCTGGAAACACATTGCCTGGTCACGTGGACTTCCCTAGCAACTTTTGTATAACTCCAATATGGTTTTTTTTTTAATTATTTGAATAATTTTTTATGCACTTGTCTTTGATTATCCATTGTGAACTAACTAACAAGTCAAATTTGACAAACTGATACATTTTAAAATCTGACACATTTTTCAAAGATATTGTGATTAAGAAAAATAATTTTGATTAAAGGTGAAAAAAGTTATTAAGAAAAATGGGTGTTACACTTTATAGTGACGCACATCTTAAATTTTCTAACTTGATCAAATCCAGTTGATATCTAATGTTATAAACTATTTTCTTTAATATTTCACAAGAATATTAAAGAAAATTTAGTTTTTGACTTATTTTTATTAGCATATTTTTGTTTTGGTAATAAAATTGTTTGAATATTGATATATTATAGATTATTAATTATTCTTTCTATGATTTTTTTCATAAGCGGACACCTCTCAAAAGCGGACAAATTTGTCAGTCCATTAGGTGTCCGTTTGAGAGAGAGTACACTGTATAGAAAATATTTCGACTATACTGATGTGTGCTTATGATTTTGAAATATATTTTAGTTACAAAGACTTTAATAGTCATAGATCTCTACAAGAAGATTCAGATTCCTTTTATTTCTGGTGTGAAGGAAATTTAATGCAGCTAAATTATTCTTCGGGCAGAATCGTTTAAATGTGAAATACATCTTAATGATTTTGAGTTGGGCATTGTTAGTACTTTCACTGATCTTGAAATATTATTTGATCCTGAATTAAATTTTATACAGAATATTTCTTTAATTGTGAGTAAAGTTTGCTTGGTTTTATAAAATGTTGGGTAAAGAATTAAATGACCCTTATAACACCAAACAACTGTTTACATCTTTTGTTTGTCCTGTTCTGGAATATGGCTCAAATTGGTGGGATCCTAAGTATAAAATTCATATTAATGTAATTAAAGCTGTGCAAAAACAATTTTTATTATTCTGTCTACGAAGACTTCAATACAGTCCACTTCCTTCGAATAAAGCACGATTTTCTCTTATCAAGCTACAATCTTTAATAAGCAGTAGAAATAATTGCTTTATATACTTACATATCCATACATACATATTTACATAAATAATGTATAAGAATTGTAAATTCATAGAATCGAAGGGCTACATTTTGAGTTTGAGATTAAACTCAAGTTTAAGATTTAGTCAACTAATCTAAGAATTAAGTTAATCCGGTAGAAATTACGTTTTGTGTTTTTGAGTACTAGTTAAAACCTATTAGTATTACCATACAGAATAAGAAAAATTGCATTTCCTTTTTTGTAAATTTCAAATAGATGTATTTATGTATGTATTTTCACAGCATTCCATTTTGACCTTCGTCAAAATTTTGAAATGACTTTACCACTCTCTATTGTGAGCAAACGTGGCATAAGTTTTCCACTAATATGCAATATACTTATTGCACAGAAAAAACTGATATCAGTAACGAAATCAACACATCGAATTAATTTTTGTTTGGAATCCCTCCGGTGGACGAAAAATTTTGAAATAATTGAAAAGTAGATTAAATTTTTTTCTCTTTTTAACTCTCAAGCGAATTGTTATTCTGACCAAAAGACTTATTGTTTCAATTAATGAAGTATATTATATATAAATAATTTTTTTTTTAATTTTTTCTACGAATGCTTTGGTTGTTGATTTTTCTTAAATAATGGAATGATTTAGAAACCTGTTGATATAGGGCTCCTTAAGTACAATTCATTATTCAAAGTCGTCTGCACCGATTCAAATGATATGGCTAAACACTAAGTGATGTTTCTAATAGACGATTTCCAAACACCATCTCTTTGACTTCCTTGACAAATAAACGTTCTCTGACTATGTTAGATAACTCATTCGCCTCAACAACCTTGTCTCCTGCCTTAAAGTCGAATGAATATCTGCAGCATTCTGAACATTTCCATAGGCGATATGCCATCCCGCAAACAAAATTTAATGCAACTTCTTTGTTAAACAAATTTAGACAGCAAAAATTGCCGATCGACTGAAAAAAACCCTAGAAGCTTAAATAAAAATTTAACTTTTCAATTAGAGTAATACAGAACTTCTTGAAATGTCTGCCATTGAACTAGTTCATGCACCTTAAGCCAAAACCCATTTTGTGAGGTTTCTTAATCGTTTCTGGTGTTGAAACCTCCATTGGTCAAACATTACGGTGTTATTCTTATCAGTTTCAACGGTTTGCTAGGCCATATTTTATAGTCGGAAACGGATGAGGACTTATATATATCGGTGTTAATATTGGTTGATGAGACGGAACATTTTTTTAATGTTATTGCTAATTTTTGAAGTCTCTCTTGGGTTACTTTTTAGCGCAATTAAGTGCCTGAACTGCCTCTCGCAAACTTGTTTGAAAGCGGTATTAGTTTTTTTTTGTTTTTAACAATTAGCAATCTAATTGAAGTTAGATTACAATCCCTATCTATTGAAATACATACATAAATGCATACATACATATTGGGGAGGGTCGATTTGTAGGGACGAAAAAATATCGCCCAAGTGACCAGAAAATCGTATTTTAGGGATTAAAATAAAAAACTTTGCCCAAGGAACCATACCTATAAAATGTATTCTGATGTTCCTTATGTTGACCCAAAGGTAAAATTTTGAAAAATCCCGCTTTGACCCATTTAAAGTGCCCCAATTGAGTCTTAATTTATGACCGACCCCGACTAACTTTGAAATATACAACATTTTAAGCGTAAAAAACAGTTAAAAAAGTCCTATCAAATTAAATATTTTGAATTATTTTTTTTTGCCAAAAGTCCGCAGAAGTTATGTTATTAACATAAAAAAATAAGAGCTATATGCTTTGTATTTATTTTATCACAAAACAAATATAGCTCATACGCATTGGTGTAATTTTGGAAATTTAGGCCCCGATTATGGTTCACAACAGTTGTAAATTTGATGTTGTATTTCTTAAATTGAGATTATGATTTACAACACCTATGTGTTGTACCATATACTTTGAATATTGTTTACAACATTTGTTTGTAGATGTTGTAGGCAATACAACACAACATTTAGATGTTGTGAACGATAATCGGGGCCTTAATACATACATACATATGTAAGTATATGCAACAATTTTTTATGTTTGGATGCTATCATAACTACATTGGGTTTTCCAAATTTCTTTTTACCTGAATTTAGTTAAAGCACCCTTACACGACATATTTTTTACGCGTATTTTTAAGTTTAAAATACATACATATCGTTGGTCTCAGGTAGAAAGGCCCTAACTCGTATTTTTTCAAAACTTTCTTTTTTTAGTGAATCCAATGCATTTTAGAAAAATGCCGCTGCTAACAAAGAATGTTTACAATATTATTAAAAATAACGGTATTACAAGCAATTGTACAGCATTTAATGAAAAGTTGTGTATTAATAATTACAGTATCTCTTGTGTTTTTAACTCCTCCTGTAAATTTTAAATTATTTGAGTTAGGGCCTTTCTACCTGAGACCAACGATATGTATGTACTTATGTTGTTGTTGTGTCTGTCAAACTATTCGATTTAAGGTTTAAAATATTTACTCACAAACGTACATGGTGCTATCTAAGGGGTATTTTAGAAAAAAAAAATCGCCAGCATAAAATAACTAATAAGCACATGCTGAAAGATGTCATTGTTGGACTTTAAAAAAGAATTTACTACATTTGAATTGGGTAAGTGTTTTTCGAATTATATTCAAATATATTTTCTGTTGTATGGGGTACGGACAATTGTTTGAGACAGTGTATATGGGCAATTTCAAAAATTTTCGACATTTTGATATTTTTTTTTCCAATTTTTTTTTTATTTTTTTTTTTTTTTTTGATGACACGAATGACGCTTTGCTCACGTGAAGGGTGATATTTTAGCATACCAAAACAGTTCGCGTTAATCATTTATTTAGTATCTATATCTGTCCTCATTTATAGAAAAGTATTTACCCAAATAATGGTTTTGGAGGTTTATGTCAAAATAATAATAGTTTTAGGTTTTTAACAGTTTGACTATTATTATTTTGACATAAACCTCCAAAACCATTATTTGGGTAAATAATTTTCTATAAATGAGGACAGATATAGAAAGCTGAGAAAATTTCCTCTAAAATAAGCCCTCTTCCAGCGTTACAGGTCAACTATTCACCAATTACAATGAATACTTCCAAAAAAATAGCATTATTTTCGGATGACCTGAGCACCAAATTTTCTCTTAAAAAACCGGAAGCTCGATTTTGATTCTAGAACCATGGTTTCTTTGGGAAAAGTTCTTAGAATTTCCCGTAGATTACGACCTTGCTATACGCTTTGTCATGTTTTTCGGTCCCGAACAAATTGACCCACCCTAATAAATACGGTTGAATTCACGAAACAAAATCATGAAATTTCGCAAAAGTTTTATTTTCTTTATAAAATTTTTGCGTTTCAAAATATTTTAACGCCTTCTTGACGTTGAGGTGCCATTTATTAAGAAGTTTAGATCACGCAATACATAAACCAGTTTTAAATATGATTGCAAATGTCAGGCGCGAAAAACTGTCATTTTTGACAAATTTACGCCAATTCTATAAAAGTTTGAGGTCATCGTTCTCAGCAACTAGCAGCCTGACATCGAAGTGATATGGCGCAAATTTTAGCAAATTACACCATCTATTAAATACTGTTGACGAAATGCAATTTTCTTGAACGGCGCAAAAACGCTATAGAAAAAACTGCGAAAATTAAAAAATCGGAAAATTTTGGTTTCAAAAATGAACCGCTGTACAACTTTTTCCCAAATAGTAGTATGGGCATAACTTTTATAGTGTAAATATCTACAAAGTCTAGTGGCTTTATTTTATATCAGTGGGCATCGGAAGTTTAAAACTAAAAGTAGAAAAGTGATGAAATATGAAAAAACTCTTGTAAATTTCAAGCCTTTTTTTTTTTTGAGTTTTTCGATATTTGAGTGCCCATAACTTTTAAAAATAAAGAACTGATGGTCTGAAATTTTGAATATCCCAGTTTTCTAGTGTGGCCTACCATTCCCTTTTGACCGTTTTTGTTAATTCGAAAAACTGGAGAAATAATAAGCATCTGAACTCAGTTTCAACAAATGTTGAAAATTATTGAAATTGCCCATATGTAAAAAAATATTGTTGTTTACAACAGCACAAAATTTATAAAAAAAGAATATTTTACACATAATTCATCGCCGACTAATGTTTGTGGGTGGCATAGATACGGTGACCATATTTGTTAAACCAAAATAAAGAACAAGGAAATATTTGACCAATAACAACTATAAAATGCAAACAAACAGCCTGTCATAGGTACGTAGGCATGTATTTATTATATTAATTATTTAAATGCAAAACTAACAAAATTAAACAAAGAAATAAAATAAATTAAATTAACCAAAAATTCAAAAATAACTAAAACTTCGTCAGATCATTAAATGAATACATAACATACATACATACAGGGACCGAAAATAACAGTTATTTTAAAAATTCAAAATCAAAAAGTCAGGTGGATATAATTTGTCTATCAGATATTTGAATACAGCATATTGATGCTGTTATGCTAAGGAATAATAAACTTAAAAGACTTTAATTTTTTTGACTTTTATTAAAAAGTCACTTTATAATAGTTATTTTATGACTTTTATTTTTTCGGTCACAAATAAAAGTTAAAATCTGACTTTTATTTTTTAAGTAAAAAATATAAGTTAAAATTTGACTTTTATTTTTTCAGTCAAAAATAAAAGTTAAAATTTGACTTTTATTTTTTAAGTCAACAATTAAAGTTAAAATTTGACTTTTATTTTTTAAGTCAGAAATAAAAGTTAACATTTAACTTTTGTTCTTATTGAAAGCAGATGTTTAAAAAGTTAAATAAAATTTTAATTAAATATTAACACAGTTTTTATTTTTAGAATTATAAGTACATGTTGTATTTGTATTAAAACAAAGAGAAAAAAAATTATAATAGAGTATCTATACAAAAAGGTTTATTGGCTAGAAAGTTAAGGAGTTGGTGTTTTGCATATTTTGCTCTGAAAATACAAATTACATTTAATTTCCTTCATTTCAATATTAAATTGTTCACTCTTTCATTGCAATGACTCAGAATTCAATTTCACCATTAATATAACTGCCAAGTTCTGTTCAGACAAATTGTAGCGCAAGTCGCTGAGAACAATCTTAAGTGCTGAAAACGCGCATTCTACACTAACTTGTGTCGCAGGTACTTGATGAATAATACATGCCAAGTCCTTTAGACGGGGATATAAAAATTTTTGGTTTCCCAATATTCCACAAGGTCGACATCAACGTCAATACGCTTCTCCTTGTATGAGTCAAGCAGACATGACATTATAACGGGTGCATTAAACTTTGTTAAAATGGAATAGCAAATTTGACTAAAGTTGGGTTGGTTAGAAATAACCAAAACAATATCACTGATTGTCATCGATCTTATATTTCCATTACATTGTTATTATTATGGCATAGTAATTTTTTTTTTCTGACCTAAAAAATAAAAGTCAAATTTTAACTTTAATTTTTGACTTAAAAAATAAAAGTCAGATTTTAACTTTTATTTTTGACTTAAAAAATAAAACTCAAATTTTAACTTTTATTTCTGACCGAAAAAATAAAAGTCAAAAAATAACTATTATAAAGTGACTTTTTTGAAAAAAGTCGTAACTGTTACGGTCCCTGCATACATATATATCGTCATATTAAATGCAAACGGACGCAACTACACAAAATTTCTAAATTGAGTTTTCTCTTATTAATTTTGGTTCGTTTTATCAAAATACAAATACAAATTTTAGACTCCTACGATCAAAAATGGCGATTTTAGTAATGAAATTCAAACGGACGTAACTACAAGGGTGACCGTTGACAAATTTCGAAAAGTAGCACTAAAAGGGGATGAAAAAAATTAAAGTAGCACAAAAACGAGGATTTTTTGGAAAAAAGGGGCAAACTATTTAAGTAACAAAAATTCAAGGTAAAAACTAAATTTTTAGTTTATTTTGTTCTTTTTATTAGACATTAAATTTTATTTAGAAGTTTAACAACATAAAACAACACACATAAAACGATAATATTCATAAAAGCATTTATAACAAAATCAAAGTTTTTATACTTTTAATAAGTATTTTTGAACATTTAGGTAAAATTTTCTAAAGTTTCAATTCTTTGGAAATGTACTTATAATTTTCTTTACAAGGTTTTCTGCCGGACTCCAATCTTGCAGATCAACTTCCAACAATTTTTTTAATGTTTGGTTGTTCATGCATGGTTTTTTTTTTTGCAAATTAGCTGCTATTTGCAAGCAATAAAAAACGGTTTTTTTTGCTTCTATATCGTATTTAAGACATTTGTGTTTTGTTTCCTAAAAATTTCCTCTTAGGTTTCTTTTTTTCTTCTGTTCCGGTGAGTCAATGTCAGTAGACGAAGACACAATTTCCTCGTCTGTAAAAACATCCGCGTTGAAATATAACTCTTGGTCACTATTTTGTTTTTCCCGCTGGGTTTTTCCGCTTGGGTTTTATTAAATACCAATAAAATAGGTATTAATGTTTGCTCATATTCTAAATGACATAAATTTTATCAAGTAAACCCAAAACACCGTAAGATACGAATACACTTAGTTGCAAAACTCTACATAGGTGTTAAGTATTATTAATCCAGAGACTAGTGTATGATTATGATATTAGCATTATCCTGTCGCATCAGGTTTTCAAGATATCTCAGCCTAAAATTTTCAGAAACTCTGTGTTTTGTCATATTCGAGACTATAAAACAGTATGAATTCACCTTTAATTATATTTCGTCTGAAAGTTTAACCTATTGGCTAACCAGCTTCTTTGAGATATCCAAAATTAAAGTTTGACTAAACCCGTGTTTTCGCTATATTCATGGTATTTTCGCTACGAATCCAAAAATGTAAATATGGCTTCTTAAATATCTAAATGGTTTAAAACAGTTTTTAATGCACAAGACGAATATACAAGCTATTAATAATTTGTACAACTTTCAAAATGAAATACAAAACATCGTATGTACATACACTTTTGCTGCCACAAAAAATATTGTACTTTAATATTTTTTTTTTCAATTAATTTTATTTAATGTAATCAATTATGCCATTTTCATTTAATTTAATTATCTTGTATATTGTCAAAAAAAAAAAAAAATTACTGAAATTTTATGCATATATTAAATTGTATGCAGAGTTTTGTGACTGAGTGTATATGTTTAAATAATTTCTCAAGCCTTTTGCTTATTCTGTTAAAAAAAAAAAAAAAAAAAAAAAACAATGTAAAAGAGTCAGTCAATGCGGATTTAAACTTACTTTTCCATCATTGAAGCAGTAAAAAATTTAAATTTTGGAATTCACTTCTAATTTTGCAACGATATACGTTTATTTTATTTATTTATTTATTTAAATATTTTCAAGTAATATAAAAAGCCCTTCAAGGCCAATAAATATATATATTACAAAAGAAAGAGGAATTCTGAATTTACAAACATGTGTAAGTATATTTACTCACTCACAATTGCAGAAAAAAGAAACTTTTGGAAAAGGTCCATTAACATTTGAAAAATAAAACGGTATTTTCCTGTATATATGTACATACATAGAAACGTAACTGCCATAAGAATTGCGAAAAAATTCAGAAAATTATGGTATTTCTAAAAAGTGGCAAAGAGGGGCAATGTTTAAAAAAATGTAGCAGATTTAGCACATTTTAGAAGAGTGGCACTAAAAGTGGCAAGTAGGTCCGAAAAGTAGCAAATTGATACTTTAGTGGC
Organism: Metopia argyrocephala; assembly: GCA_963576795.1. Lineage (NCBI taxonomy): Eukaryota > Metazoa > Arthropoda > Insecta > Diptera > Sarcophagidae > Metopia > Metopia argyrocephala. Next base: position 12,987,840 of record OY756211.1, read on the forward strand.
ACAAACGGTCACGCTGGTAACTACAACTGCGTGTATTTCTAAATGCAAGAAAACATACCTACATACATATTTATATGAAAACCTTACATTCAACTCATTTGTTGTATATAGGGATGCCAAACCTTATATCTAGATCCTGAAAATTATGATTTTCAGGATTTACAAAATTTTTGATTTTAAGGTTTTTTGCTTCTCCTGTAAAAAAAAACAAAAAGTGCATTTAATATGACGATATGTATATAATTTTTAATCAACATAAAATCAAAATAAGAAATTAAAAAACTATTAGTTTCAAATAAAAGTTAAAGTTAACAATAAAAAAATGTTAAGTAGATCCACAGAGAAGTGCATTGAAAGGGTAATACAAATTACAACTAAGTAGTTTTGGTATTTTTGCGATAAATAAATTTATTTACCAAGTTATCTTTTACCTTTAAATATTCTTTAAACTCTATAAAATCATAGTTTAATTTAGTGACCAAAATGGCTTTGATGGTTTCCATTTTCATTTGAGTTTTTTCGTTGATCCATATATTATTTAATACAGAAAATACTCTTTCTGTTAAAGCATTTGAAACAGGTAAACACAAACTAAACTCGACAACCGTCAAAATATTTTTAAAATTTATATTTCCTTCTCTAAAATGTACATACATACATATGTATATGAAATGTATTGCTGATGGTAATAAGCATGTCTCTATGGCCAATTCGTCTCTAAGAAGCTCGTCAGGAGACTTTTTTCCAAAAGCGTTAATCAAAACTACAAATACTACTTTGAGGTATGAAAATACAGAACAAATACTGAACATTAAATAAAATACAGAACATTTTTATGTTTTTCCCTAATGAATAATTTATACAGAATACGGGTTTCAAATTCAGAACTGTTCTGTATAATACAGAACGGATGGTCACCGTAGGCATAGACATCTAATATCATATTGTGCACATACAAAATTAGAGCATGCTCTAATTGAAATTTTGTCATAAAACTTTCCTTGTGTTTTTTATACAAGCAATGTTTTAGAAGTCACACACGACATGTAACTGCGTACTCATGTAAAAGTTGACATTAACAGTGTAAAAAACATGTCGTGTAAGGGTGCTATTATTTTGAATAGTTGAATGTATACTACCTAAAACCCCTATGAAAAAAGTTGTCTTTTGTACAGTCTTAAATTTTTGAATTCTATAGCAAAAAAATTGTGTGAAATACAAAACTTGATTTTGATGTTTTGCAATCCATTAAAATAGTCGTACATTTCTATTATTTTGCTAGTAAATTTACTTGATCTAGTAATGTTTTTTTTACTAGTCAAGCACTCAATTTATTGTAAATTTTGTGAAGTGATGAATTGCGGGTGAAACAATAAATAAATTATTTTTATATATTATTTTTATTATTTATTAATTTCTGTCATTTTTCTACAAAAAACAAATTTCAAAATAAAAAATAAAAATTTTTCTTTCTCCAATGCTGTTGATTGTTTATTGTTGTTTACTCTATGAAATTGCAGAAAAAATTAAGATTGAAAATGCAATCCCATACACACATCAATCTGCATATAAGTACATATGTACCCAGCCGTCAATTGTGTAGCTAGTAAAAAAAAACAACTTTAAGTTAACTTGTATAGACTAACTTAAAGCCAACTACTACGCAATGCAAAATTTACATTAACCAAAGTGTATACAAACACTGTGTAGTATATTTTAAGTAGAGAGAGCCAAGTCGATTGGCAAACAAACGGCTCCATGACCCACAAAATGTTTAATTTATTTAGGGCCATTATTACAACATACGGAGTAGAAATATATAATCGGTTATGGCCATTGCTAATATTGCTTACCAAATTTATTTTAGTTTTTATAGACCTTAGATTTTTTTAAATAATAAACGTGTGGCATTTTGACGAAACATCGTAAATCAAATTTAAAAAGTTGAAAAAATGTTGTTAAAATTAAATTTAACTAACTTATAGTAAATTAAAACAAACCAACTTAAAGCTAACTTTTAGTAGTAAGTTTATACCAAAAAGTTAACTTTATGTTAACGGCTAGGTAACTAACTCTAAAGTTAATTGAAAGTATTGCAGAGTCGGACAATTGACTACTTCCTAGGACATCGCAATGTTAAAATAGTTAGTTAATTTCATATAAAAGCAATGCAAGTGTCAACCACCACTACTTGAGAAATAGCTAGCCTTCAGTTAATTTAAAGTTAACTGAATGTCCGACAGGGTATGTACATAAAAATTTAACAATACTACTTTAATTCTGTTTCAATCTCCTTGATTGTGTATTAGCCCCTTTAGTTCATTTTCAAATGTAAAAGTTAACAACGCTGTTTTATTTATAAAAATTCACCATAGAGTAGTTCGCTATATATTATTTTCGTAAATCCATATATGAGTATACTTATGTATATGTATGTACATACTTATTTATTTTTTTTAGTTTAATAATGGGAATAATTTACAATTTTTACACATTTTATAGTTTTATTTTTTATACATCTATAAGTACATTTTTTTAACTCACCTCCCTACGTTTAAGATTTGTTTCACCATCTAAATCACAAGTGTCAATATAACAGACCCCATGGGAGTCACTGGTACGTAATAGCAGTATATCTGCAGGTACTGTTTCATTATTTGATAAATGTACAATATCCCCAACATGTATATCTTGCCATTTTACTTTTTTATAACGTTCTGTTTCACTAAAAATATAAAATGCAAAATATAGAAAAATTAAATTATTAAAATGGTTGTTAATATATTATAAATAAAATCAATATAAAAAATCTGTCTCTATTTCTACGTTTATTTGCACTTTTTATATTAAAATTCCAGACTTTTTTTTATATAAGCGTAGTAGTTTAGTTAAAGTTTTTTTAATAAGTTACTTATCTAAATAACACCTTATTAAACCAAGTATAAAAAATCTATATGAAAGCTATAGTTGTCAAATCGATTATCTCCAATTTCGAAAATTTGTTTAGATAGGAATTAAAAAAATAAAAATATTCAAACCTAACTGCATAATATTCGTAACAAAGTTCAATGATCGTATGTATTAATAAACTTTTACGGATTATTAATATAATCTGTGGTGTGGTCTCTCAGTAGTTGTTAGAACTAGTTAGAATAAATTTAAAATTAGTTATCATATAGTATATCGTCGTGCGGGAGTTTAAGTGCTCTATACACCATTTGATATTTTTTATATATCTCGAGTTAATGATACCACTTTAGGTTTTCGACTTCAAATTTATCAAATCTGTAATTCGTTTTAGGATAGCTCGTCAAGTTTCGGAGATAAATAGCCGAAAACGGATTGCAGATTTTAAAAATTTTGGTGTCAAAAACCTAAATTAGCATCATTAACTCGAGATTTAAAAAATGGCGTATAGAGCACTTAAACGCCCGCACGACGATATGTCTTTCTACGGCGACATTTTGAAAAAATTCTGCTCAGGCCACAATGCTCTTCGAACATAACCTCTTTCCCAATTCAATGACATTGACGTAATAACTTCTGAGATCTCAGAGCTCCATATGCGGCGATTTTACTTGTTTATGTATGTAACTATCGAGGGAGCTTCATCAGTGAAGTAAATTTTTTTCGAAAAATCAGTATTGAAAATTTTTGCATAGAGCCCTATCAATTTTTTATATTTACGGCGGTGAAAATGATCAGTTAGGTTTAATTGTTGCGTTAGTCTTTATAGGGATGGAGGTGCTAATCCAAATGTAAAATACACAATATAGTGCCGTAAGGTAGTCCCAGCTGCTGAGAACAATCTTTTTTACTAACACATGTAATATTTTTGGCAGTGTGTATAATACGATAATGCACAGGTCTGATCATATCTAAAACGCTTCCACTCTCACAAAATTTCTTTATAATCATGTCAATTCGTTGCATATTAGATCGATTTTAACTACCACAGTCACCTCAAAATGCTCGAAATGTTTTAAGTATCTCTGACACATCAGCTGACAGATATTTAATAGCTGACGGACTTTCCAGGCCGGGAGTTTTAAAACTTTATAATATCGAATACAAAATATATTTATGGCTCCCAGTGTCAAAGTTTTTCATACAGTCCCGTTTTTTTTACACCAATGTAGTTCTTTTTCAAATTCCGGATATCAGCTTATATTCTTGAATATGTAACTTAAATTAAAACCTTACAGCATTATTCGGCTATTGTGAAAAAACAAAGTGTGAATAACTTGTGGGTTATAAGATTTTTCTTTTTGCCATATTCAGGGGCCGAATTACCGCATACGTGAACGAGTAAGCTGTCGTATCGAATGAAATTTCGTCACGTATCGAATGGATGGATTATACACCCTTATTCTGCGTTTCGATTCGGATCGTAAATTGCTCAGTTTGGCAAATTTGGTATTCTGCGTTCCGTTCCCCGTAACAATTCAATTTGTTTTTCGATTGTATGTATTCTGCGTTACGATCGTAGCTACGTTTTTTTAAGTTGTTTATTTACTAACGGAAAGTTTTTCGATTTTTGTTTTTGTAGTTAAAAAAGTGTATAATTAAATAAAATGTGAGTATAAAATGCTATAAATTTATTTTGTAATAAATTTTGTTTTTTTTTTAACCTTAAAGCTTTATTTAATTTATTTCAGGTCAAAAAAAACAACACCTGAGCAGTATGAAAAGCTGGCGAGTTTAATGGCAACGAAGGATGATATTGCGTCTGGGTATCATAAGCGTCCCAAGGAAGAAGTACAGGCATTCTGGGAAAAAGTTGCAAGCGCACTTAACGCATTAGGTCCACCAATAAAAACTGACGCTGCATGGAGGAAAGTATGACGTTTTAGTTGCATATGTATGCATATTAAAAATATTTTTTAAGGTGTGGATTGAGTAGAAAAGTTATATAAAACGCAAGTTGACAACAAACAAAAAGGAAATGATGAGCACCGGAGAAGGCAACTGTCGCTTACAGCGCATTAGCCACCTTGAGGAAAAAGTTATTCAGCTGACGGGCTTGATAACAAGTACAAGTGGCATTAGCGGTACAGTGGATTTTGGAGTGGCCAGCGAGATGCCAGATGATACGCGACCTACCGAAATGGATATTTCCGCTCGGTCTGAAGATCTTGCTGATGTAGCTACTACTTCAAAAAGGCGTCAGCAGCTTAGTACAAAAGAAAACACTTCGTCTTTGCTGAAAGAGCAAATAACTGCCCAGAAAGAATTTCACAACGATGTCAGGAAATTCAATGTAACCATTTTGAAAAGGTATGACGAGATGTCTACGCATTTACGGCGCATAAATCGGCCTTTAGAGAAGCAGTCTGACATTGCTGCACAACAGTTAGAAGAACAGCGGCGCCACAATAAAATTAAAGAGGAATTGCTAAAAAAGAAGGTAGAAATCAAGCTGCGAATGTTAAAACTGGAGCATCCATCTAGTGATTTAGATTCAGATTAGAAGATGATGATGAGCCAACCAATCTTTCCTGTTAGCCTAAGTATATTTTATTTTAAATAAAAATGTGATAATTTTTGTTTTTTATTTGACCTTTATTAGTTGTTAAATAAAAAATTTAACGACCTAAAGCTAAAATATTTTATTTTTATTTATTTATTATTCATCAAATTTTATTTTTTATAGTTTGGCAATTACATTGTTTACAAAATTTTTTTATTTTTATGTTTCTATTTCATACGTTTCATAATAAAGCAGCTGGTTTGAACATACTCTTCTCTTCTTCTTTTTCTTTCGATTAGGTTTTTTTTTAGAATACCTATTTTCGATTCGAGCGTAACTGAATGCGGGAACGTAATCGAAACGCAGAATAAGGGTGATAGCATTTGATAGCAGACGTATCGAAATTTTTACACAATGTGTATCATTCTCAGGTGAATGACACTAAAAAGAACAAAAAGTGTGTATATGTTTAATACAAAATAAAAAAAAAAACAAAACCAATTTTTTGAAGTTATCTAAATAAATAAGTGAATTTTAATCACCCTTATTCTGCGTTTCGATTACGTTCCCGCATTCAGTTACGCTCGAATCGAAAATAGGTATTCCAAAAAAAAAAACCTAATCGAAAGAAAAAGAAGAAGAGAAGAGTATGTTCAAACCAGCTGCTTTGTTATGAAACGTATGAAATAGAAACATAAAAATAAAAAATTTTGTAAACAATGTAATTGTTAAACTATAAAAAATAAAATTTGATGAATAATAAATAAATAAAAATAAAATATTTTAGCTTTAGGTCGTTAAATTTTTTATTTAACAACTAATAAAGGTCAAATAAAAAACAAAAATTATCACATTTTTATTTAAAATAAAATATGCTTAGGCTAACAGGAAATATTGGCTGGCTCATCATCATCTTCTAATCTGAATCTAAATCACTAGATGGATGCTTCAGTTTTAACATTCGCAGCTTGATTTCTACCTTCTTTTTTAGCAATTCCTCTTTAATTTTATTGTGGCGCCGCTGTTATTCTAACTGTTGTGCAGCAATGTCAGACTGCTTCTCTAAAGAGCGATTTATGCGCCTTAAATGCGTAGACATCTCGTCATACCTTTTCAAAGTGGTTTCATTAAATTTCCTGACATCGTTGTGAAATTCTTTCTGGGCAGTTATTTGCTCTTTCAGCAAAGACGAAGTGTTTTCTTTTGCACTAAGCTGCTGACGCCTTTTTGAAGTAGTAGCTACATCACCAAGATCTTCAGACCGAGCGAAAATATCCATTTCGGTAGGTCGCGTATCATCTGGCATCTCGCTGGCCACTCCAAAATCCACTGTACCGCTAATGCCACTTGTACTTGTTACCAAGCCCGTCAGCTGAATTACTTTTTCCTCAAGGTGGCTAATGCGCTGTAACCGACAGTTGCCTCCTCCGGCGCTCATCATTTCCTTTTTGTTTGTTGTCAACTTGCGTTTTATATAACTTTTCCAGTCAATCCACACCTTAAAAAATATTTTTAATAAGCATACATATGCAACTAAAACGTCATACTTTCTTCCATGCAGCGTCAGGTTTTTATTGGTGGACCTATTGCGTTAAGTGCGTTTGCAACTTCTTCCCAGAATGCCTGTACTTCTTCCTTGGGATGCTTATGATACCCAGACGCAATATCATCCTTCGTTGCCATTAAACTCGCCAGCTTTTCACACTGCTCAGGTGTTGTGTTTTTTGACCTGAAATAAATTAAATAAAGCTGTAAGGTTAAAAAAAACAAAATTTATTACAAAATAAATTTATAGCATTTTATACTCACATTTTATTTAATTATACACTTTTTTAACTACAAAAACAAAAATCGAAAAACTTTCCGTTAGTAAATAAACAACTTGAAAAACGTAGCTACGATCGTAACGCAGAATACATACAATCGAAAAACAAATTGAATTGTTACGGGGAACGGAACGCAGAATACCAAATTTGCCAAACTGAGCAATTTACGATCCGAATCGAAACGCAGAATAAGGGTGAATATATTAAAAACCAAAAATTATAAAAGAAATGACTACACTCTTATCGCTGTGCTCATCGTCTTCGGATTCTGAAGATGATTATAACACAGTACGTATCAGAAAAGAAATGAGGTGTAAAAGCGATCCAATGTCCTTGCCGTCTAATGCGTAAGTAAATTAAATCTTCCATAAGAATTTAGCTTAAGAGCAAGTTCATCTCATACGCTTTTGGCCGTTGCTTTTTCTTGGCTACAATTTGGCAACATATTTTTGGCCAAATTAGGATGATCAACCATGTACTGCGCCATAACATCTTTTTGTTTTTTATTTATTTTGTTGATGTTAGTATTATAAACAATTATAATTTTCTTTGATTGTTTTAAAATTTAAATATTAAATAATAATATTATTATTAAATATAAATCTAATAATAATATTATTAAATAATACTTTAAATATTATAATAAACTTACATTTTATTTTTTTTTTTTTTTTGCACATACGTTTTTTGCACACAAAATGTTTTCGATCAGTCTTAAGCAAACGAGTAAAATGTAAACAGCTGGCACTCGATTATACCCTCGTTAACGTATGCTATCATCTCAAATTTCGATAGTACTTGTTCGATAGCGAGTGGTGTAATCTCAAAAAGAAAAATTACGAACGATTTTGCTCGTTCACGTATGCGGTAATTCGGCCCCAGCTTTAAAACACTTAATATTTTTGGAATTGGCAAGAATTTATAAAAACATTTTCCTATTGTTGACTTGTGTTAATTATTATAGAGTATATTCAGTAATATTCATTAAGTGCTAACTTTTTTATTCACATACCTAGCTACTTTCAGCACAAAAAGTTTACATTCAATGATGTGTAAAGCTGTAACTAATTCCCAACTCACTAACACATTCAAAGAACAGCTGACTGATTCCATTTTATATTTTATATTTCACTTTTTTTAAAATGATAGCAAAAATATGTAGAAACAGTTATAAGACATTTACAAAAGGACAATTTGTATATTATAATTTGAAAATACTATTAAAAAAATATTAAACTTATAAAATAAAAAAAATACAATATTTATAAGAAATAAATAAATTCTAACGAAGGTAATAAAATATCGAGCTAAAAAAGAACGAAAAACCTCAAGTACTAAAAGGTGAAATAAAATTGTTCGTTACTGTCGTATTCACAGGCGTTTAGGAAAATAATAAATTAATTTAACTACCTATATTTAAAAATTAAAATTTTTACTTCGAGACAATATTGTTTAACTTTAAAAAGTTCCCATACTAACACCACTTAATAACATATAAGTATAAGAAAAACAAAATCGATTTTAATGTAACGTAAGAGGTTAAAACTTTTACTGCCAACGACAATGTTTGCAGGTGTCAAAAAGAACACATGCTTGTCCCTAAACTTTGTCGTAAGAATTTTGTTAAAGAGACTAAGGAGAACACATTAAATTGTCTTCTAATTTTTTGCCATATGGAAATTTTCATAGACAGAAAAAAGTTAATTGCTTTTCTTTTGTTTTCCATAAAAATAATCATTATTGCTTGTCACCTACTATTTGGCGTTCTATGTGATATTCAACATTGCGTACATACAATACAAAACAATTACTTGTAATATGTATATTAGTATGTCCCAAAAAAAAATTTTTTTTTGGGATCAAGCTTATTTTGGACCATTATGAGGCAAAGTATTTTTGAGAATTTTTTCAGATTTTTTGGAAGTGGTTTAGAGGTCGCGATAATTGATTTTTAATCAAAAATCGAGCGTTTTGAGCTCTATTTAAATTTTGGTTATGAATTGGTAAAAAATCGATATTTTCTCGACTTCTGAGTCAATATTGTCAAAGAAAATATACCGATCTTTAATTTTATGTGCATAAATAATAAGTTTCGGCAATGATTTTGCACATTTTGATACATTATATAACAGTTTTTCCTAAATTTTCAACAAATATCGAAAACAATGGTTTATAACTTTTAAAATTTGTGTAAAGACTAAAAAAACTAATGATGAAGTTTAAAAGATTATTAACCCTTATCGGACGCGACTTTTCACACGTTTGATTCTCACCAGGTTGTAGTTATTTTTAACAATTATGAAAAAAAAACAATAGTATGTTATTATACATTTTTATTCATTTCTTTTCAGTTTTGTTACAAATTATTTATTTTTTTGTACAACTACTACATGTCTGAGTTTCTGAGTTATCAACTTCTGATTCTGTATCACTTTCTTCTTCACTTGAGTATTGTATAGGAACTATAACTCTTCTTTTCTTAGAAAATAACGAAGCGTTATTGCTAAACTCATCACTAGAGCTAAAATCACTTTCAGAAATTTCTTTGATATTTATAATATTTTCTTTATTCATTTTATGGGCAAAAAATAAATTCAGACATTAAAAAAAAAGAATTGAAAGTTTATTGCACAAGTTAAATGCTCTGCTGATAACGACAAACTGAAAAGATCCTTATGCTCAAACGGTAACGATAAATTGAAAGTAACGGTAAATACGTATTTTCAAATGGTAACGGTAAATTGAAGAAATGAATGCATTTTAAAAACAAATCTCATCAATAGACAGTATGTTTCGACATAATTCGCCTTGTCACTTCACACGTGCCATACGACCGTTGCAGAAAAGTACTGTTGTCACGTCAGAGGTGACTTACGACCGATAAGGGTTAAGTTTTAAATAAGTTAGCAGAAAAAAAAAATAAATTTTCTTTTATCGTTCTCGCGTTGTACCCTTTTGTACCCACTGCATGAAATTTTTAATACTATAAAGTGTGAACTAGGTTATACAACAATTATATAAACAATAAAAAAATTAGATTTGTTATAAATCATTTATTGGGATTCTTGTGATGCTGCCCTATGCCATGCAGTAAATTCTGAATATTTGTTTCAGAAGGCATCAATTTCTGAATTTTGAATGAAAGGTTGTAGCTGCTTTTAAAAAATACATATTTTTAGAGAGCATATAATATATAAATAAATCATCCAGCGAGCTCGGTTAATAGCTCCAGGAGATTTTATTGTTGGATGGTGCACAGGTCCATCACCCAAAAAAATAAGGCTCAGTTGTGCATTTCTTTATAATCTTTCCTCAGTTGCATATTCTCCAGCTGCCCTTTTACAAAAATTATTAGATCTTTTCGTATCAATAATAATTAATTGGGATAATTTTTCAAACAATTTCGTGGTTCGTACAATCCCAAAAGTTGTTTTTAGCCCACCTTTGCTGAAGAGTGACGAAAATTTTAATTTGTGGAAATGTAATTTGATCCTCAATATTAAGGGCCCTAAACGCTGATCCAGCAATTAGTTCCAACATATAGTGGCGACATGCCAAAAATATGACGTCTTTTTTGAATTTTTGGAGAAGTAAAACGCATGCCCCGATCCGCCGTCCTGTATTGGAGCTTGTCGTGTCCGCACACATAAATTGGACATTTTCAGTTAGATTCCAGCATAAAACCTTTTATCTCAAGCCGTAAAATTTATCTCAAGCACTAATCAAAAACCGCTATTTTACTGTCCTGCACTTATTTTGTTTTCTAAGGCATTCCAGGAAGCAAAACACAAAGTTCAATAATTGCAAATTGCAAATGATGTCGCAGAACTTGGTGTGGCCTTGGCTAGTAGTTATTTTAATATCACAACTTCTGAAACAGACTTTTAGAATTTGCTGCAGGGCATAGAGCAGCATTGCAAGAACCCCAATAAATTATTTATAGCAAATCAAATTTTTATGTTGTTGTTTATAAAATTGTTGTATATTTAATTCCGATGCCAACCTAGTTCACACCTTATAGTATTAAAAATCGGTACAAAGCTTTAAAAGGGTATAACTCGAGAACGGTAAAAGAAAATTTAACTTATTTAAAACTTAATAATCTTTTAAATTGCATCATTAGTTTTTTTAGTCTTTATACAAATTTTAAAAGTTATAAACCATTGTTTTTGATATTTGTTGAAAATTTAGGAAAAACTGTTATATAATGTATCAAAATGTGCAAAATCATTGCCGAAACTTATTATTTATGCACATAAAATTAAAGATCGGAATATTTTCTTTGACAATATTGACTTAGAAGTTGAGAAAATATCGATTTTTTACCAATTCATAACCAAAATTTAAATAGAGCTCAAAAAGCTCGATTTATGATTAAAAACCAATTTGCGCAACCTCTAAACCACTTCCGAAAAATCTGAAAAAATTCCCAAAAATACTTTACCTTATGAGTATCCAAACTAAGAATGATCGTCCGATAAATTCCAATTTTAAGTCTTATTTGGGACACCCTAATGTATATAGTTGGTGGCAGAAAAATTAAATTCCTTGTTAAATTTTAGAAAAATGCAACATATGGTGGAAAGGTTGGTTGACAGTGATGCTAACAAGAAAAATTCTTAAATAAGGAACATTTTTAAGATCTCTCTTTTGTACCTAATTCTTGTTGATACCACAAGATGTGTATGTTTTGGGTATGTTTGATGGAAGTCATTTAAGAGCTAAACGGCAGAATCGATTTTTTTGTATTTCTACTGTGTGACTGCTTTCCTAAACGCAAGTTGTTTTGCAGTCTGACAAACGCAACAATATAAACCATACGCATACGTAAGCAACTTAGGCGCAATTTAAATTGAGCATGCTTTTTATACACAATGCATTTGATTTACAACATAATTGTAATTTAATTTAAACACTGCTTTGACATTGCATGCAGACGTTTGAGAAGTCAGCCTATCTCCCTGAATATCTGAAAAGAACTATAGGCGACATAAATATCAAAAATTCCAACTAGGCGGTGCCTTGCTCATACAAAGTAAATATATGTATGTCTATATTTTAAAAATGATAACAGCGGGAGTCTCTAGATTTGGTCCAAAAAGTGAACGGAATCGGATAAGTGGGAATGCTCCCATACAAAGTAAATATTGATTTTTGTATATTTTCGGTACGGTTAAAGTTAACGATTTGGAATCCGGACCGAATAGCTTCATAATTAATATAACTCACTGTTCAAAGAACGGGAAGAACTGTACACGTGGGGTTGGTACCTCCCATATAAAATTAATATTGACTTTTGTATATCTTGAGAACGGCAATAGTAGAAATTTTTAAATTTTTTTCCACTTTTATTCTAATGTTTATTAATGACTTTCCTGAAGCCATTAAGTATAGTAACAGTTGATGTATGCTGATAATGTTAATGAATACTACTAAATATACTGATAATCACCACTTCCACTTTTTGAACTAGCATATGGACTTTTTTGAAAATCAGTTGCCAACGGAATCTGAACGTTTTCATCTGGTATGTCTTCCTATTGAAGAACAATATAAAGGCAAGAGCATTTTATCTCTGATAACAGATTTGTGCTGGACATTGCTTGATAATGATGTCAAATTGGCAAGAGCGAAAAAGAAAATAATTTGAAAACAAATAAACTTATGTATTTACTTAGTATTTCGTTTTGTACAAATAATATACATAATCTATGAAATGTATGGGTTAAACCATATCAACTCAACTTAAAATATGCCGTTTTTGAAATGACTGTCTACGAATTTGCTAATTTTTGGTATGAATAAAGTATATCATAACACTAAGACAAATATAAAATTTAAGGGCACTGACACTTCTGGATCCGGAAATATGAGGTCTTGAAAATCGGAAAACAGTACAAAAATGCACAAAGTTACACTTACTTAATTGTAATTTTCTTGAAAAGTATTATAGCTGCGCATCTCGTAAAAATCGCATTTGAAAGGGTAATAAATTACCTTTGATTTAACATATAATATGATTTTTTTTTCTAAAAGTCAAAGGTCAATTTTCTTTATCTCTAAATCGGAAGCCTATATCTCCGAAATCGACCTTTTTAAAAATTTGAAAAAAAATTATGCCAAAGATAGTTTCGTTCTCTACAGTTGTGAAAAATTTCAGAGTGGAGGTATTTTTGGATCAAGAAATAAAAATCAAATCGCAAAAGAATGAGATTAAAACTATTCTGATAGGGGTGGAATAGTACACGATTTTTCGATTTCGATTAACTAGAATCGCTTATTTTGTGAGTTTCAACAAAAAAATACATAAGTCAAAAAGAAGGGATGTGGGATGGTGGCAAATGGCTCTTCATCGGGGTCAAAGGTTGGGTTGAAGGAGTAAAAGTCCACAAAAAGCTCCACAACTGCCCTGGAGTAGCCCCTAGAGGGATAAAATGTAAGACCGACCCTTACTAATATTTTACCCTCCAACTTTTTTCCGAACATACCTACCCCCTATTCCCACTCCCTAAGGGGGCTTCAGTACAAAGCTTATAAAATGTGCCCTTACCACTCTAGGGAGTGGGGATAGGGGTTAGGTATGTTCGAAAAAAAAGTTGGGGGTAAATACCCCTACCTAACCCCTATCTACATACCTACCCCCTATCACCTTTCCCTAATGGGGCTCCAGTTCAAAGTTTATAGAATTTGCTCCTACCGCTCTAGGCAGTGGGGATAGAGGTTAGGTATGTTCGGAAAAAAAGTTGGGGGTAAATACCTACCCCTACCTAACCCCTACTTACATACCTACCCCCTATCACCACTCCCTAAGGGGCTCCAGTACAAAGTTTATAAAATTTGCTCCTACCACTCTAGGGAGTGGGAATAGGGAGAAAATATTAGTGAGGAGGCAAAATATTAGTGAGGGTCGGTCTTACATTTTATCCCTCTAGGGGCTACCCCAGGGCAGTTGTGGAGTTTTTTGTGGAATTTTATTTCTTCAACCCAACCTTTGACCCCGATGAAGAGCCATTTGCCGCCATCCCACATCCCCCGTTTTTGTTTCATGTTTTTTTGTGGAAACTTACAAAACAAGCGGTTCCAGCTAATCGAAATCGAAAAATCGTCTACCATTCCACCACTATTATACTAGTTTTAATCTCATTCTTTTGCGATTTGATTCTTATTTCTTGACCTAAAAATACCACCACTCTGAAATTTTTCACAACTGTAGAGAACGAAATTATCTTTGGCATAATTTTTTTTTAAATTTTTAAAAAGGTCGCTTTCTGAGATATAGGCTTCCGACTTATAGATAAAGAAAATTGACCTTTGACTTTTTCAAAGAAAAAATCATGTTGCATATTAAATCAAAGGTAATTTAATACCCTTCCAAATGCGACTTTTAGGAGATGCGTAGCTATAATACTTTTCCAGAAAATTACAATTAAGTAAGTGTAACTTTGTTCATTTTTGTACTGTTTTCCGATTTTCAAGACCTCATATTTCCGGATCCAGATGTATCAGTGCTTCCAAACTTATACTATATTTCTACAAAAAATCATAAAATTCGGAGGGGGTAGGTTAAAACCATTGGTTGATTTGACTTGGAATATCCCGTATTGCTTTGGGGATAAGATATGTCTCTATAGCCATTTCGTCTCTGCTTAAGAGACTCGTCAGGAGATTTTTCCCAAAGGTGGTAAGCAAAAATACAAATACTTATATTCAAATAGTTATAAACTAAATGCGAATCACATTTAGTATATAAAAACCAAACAAAAGTATTTACAAAGTAATACATTTCTGTTTTTTTTTTCAATTGAAATTCTATTTTTCCTATATGGCTAAAAATATTTTTTGTTTTGTACAAATGTTATTAAAATAGTTTTTTTTCTCTACCCTAAAATATCAATTTTTCCAATGCTTTCTTATACTAATTCTAAATTATAACTAAAATAACCCTAAATGGGCAATTATTAATTTGATTGTTATTAGGTGATTCCGTTAAGTTTTAGGTTTTGGTGTGTTCTGACATACACTGCCGATCACTTGAATAGGTTTATTAATTTTTGCTCTTATATTTTAATTTTTCTTCATATAAACTTTAGGAGAATAATTTTTTTTTTCACTTAAATTAAGAGATATTATGAATAATCATATTTTAGGGAGAAAAGAATAACGGTACAATAAATAAAAATTTATTATTTTTTGATTTTAGTTCAAAATGCTGCGAAAATTTTGGGTCACTTGAATAGGTTTACTAGGAATAAAATTAGTTTGCTTTTGACCATCGACAGTGTAATTAAAATTTTAAATATTTGTGAGTTACTGCAATAATTTTTTAAATTTTTTATGTAAAATGAGGAGCAGCAAGCGATTAACTGAAGAAAGAAGAGGTAAAATTAAAGCATTCAATGAAACTGGCTTAAGTCATAGGAATATTGACAAAAAAATTGGTCGCAGATAGAATGTTGTAAGTAATTTTTTAAGAAATCAGTCCGATTATGGAAAAAACATTAAAGGTCGGAAGAAAAAAGCCGCAACAGAAGCGGACAGAAGAGCTATTATAAGAGCTGCCTCAAATTCGAGCGATTCTGCTGCAAAAATTAAACAAAAATTGGGTATTACAGCTATCATAAACACTATAAGACATGTTATTCGAAGTCCTAAACATTTAAGGAGATTGAAAATTAAAAAAAAACCATCTCTTATTGCTGCTCGTAAAGCGACACGGTCTTATTTTGCACGAGAACACATGAATGATAAAAATGAATGGTATCGTGTTGCCTTCTCAGACGAAAAAAAGTTTAATTTGGAAGGTCCGGATGGATACAACTACTATTTCCACGACCTACATAAGAAGGAACGCCACCTTAGACGTCTCGTCTCTGTGAGAGAAGTATAATGGTGTGGGGGCGATTTCATATTATGGTACATTTGGCTTCAATTCCTCACATCAAACATGAACGCGAATAACTACAAAACAGTATTTGAAAAGGTGTTTCCATATTTTTCTACTATTTTTAGACCAATTCTCTGGATATTTAAACAAAATAATGCCCCGATACCTAATCCCAGGGTTGTAAAAGTGTGGATTCAAAGCTAAAATGTCAATAATATGGAGTGGCCACCATATTCCCCTGACTTAAATATTATAGAAAATGTATGGGGCTTGCTTTCTCGCAAAGTCTACGAGTTCGGCAGACAAAACGAAACCAAATAGGCTTTCATTGGAGGAATTAAAAAAGCTTGGTCCAAAAATTTCATCATCATTAATTGAAAACCTTTATAGCTCCTTCCCAAATGGTATTCTTGAAGTTATATCGAATAAAGGATGATATGTTCATCATTAAATCATTAATACATTGTAAGATATCTTAAAAAATAAAAAAAGTTTTACAAAAAAATCATTTTCTTCTTTAATTTTTTAAATGAATGATAGTGAACCTATTCAAATGACCAAAAAAATTGTGCTGAAAATCATATTCGTTTTGGGGAAAAAAATTACTAAAATTCATTTATTAATTACAGTTATTTCCGCTTAATTGAGTCTCTAAAAATGCACGACTTTTGGTGCAATTAAACGGGAAACTCAATTAAGCGATACTCGGTTAATTGATTCGCCGATGCAATTAAAACGAAAATCACTTAATTAAGCCAGACGAGCAATAAAGCGAAACATCCACGTGTATAGAGAAAATGAAATTCATTTTTTTATTTATTAAAAAATAGTGTTAGTTTATTGAGACAAACCAAAAAAAAATCAGGTACGTTCATCGTACAATATTTGAAAAGCAACAAAAATTACAAAATTCTATATAAAAAGAGATCAAAATTTAAAATAATTACATTACATAAGTGCATTAGGGTGTCCCAAATAAAATTAAAAATTGGAATTCTTGGGAAGATCATTCTTAATTTGGATACTCACAAGGTAAAGTATTTTTGGGAATTTTTTCAGATTTTTCGGAAGTGGTTTAGAGGTCGCGCAAATTGATCTTTAATCAAAAATCGAGCTTTTTGTCAATATTGTCGAAGCAAATATTCCGATCTTTAATTTTATGTGCGTAAATAATAAGCTTCGTCAATAATTTCGCACATTTTGATACATTATATAACAGTTTTTCCTAAATTTTCAACAAATATCGAAAACAATGTTTTATAACTTTTAAAATTTGTATAAAGACTAAAAAAACTAATGATGCAATTTAAAAGATTATTAAGTTTTAAATAAGTTACCAGAAAAAAATACATTTTCTTTTACCGTTCTCGAGTTATATATATATATACTATATAATAATATACTAATATAATAATCCCAATTAATTATTATTGATACGAAAAGATCTAATAATTTTTGTAAAAGGGGAGCTA
The DNA here is from genome assembly GCA_963576795.1 of Metopia argyrocephala. NCBI lineage: Eukaryota > Metazoa > Arthropoda > Insecta > Diptera > Sarcophagidae > Metopia > Metopia argyrocephala. The sequence goes on from OY756211.1 coordinate 13,005,492, forward strand.
AAGAATATACAACTAATGGAAGATTATAAAGAAATAACAACTGAGCCTTATTTTTTGGGTGATAGACTTGAGCACCATCCAACAATCAAGTCTCCTGGAGCTATTAACCGAGCTCGCTGGATGATGAAAATTATATACTCTTAAAAAATATGTATTTTTCGAAAGCAGCTACAACCTTTCATTCAAAATTCAGAAATTGATGCCTTCTGAAACAGACTTTCAGAATTTACTGCAGGGCATAGATCAGCATCACAAGAATCTTAATAAATGATTTATAATAAATCTAGTTTTTTTATTGTTTAGATAATTGTTGTATAACCTAGTTCTCACTTTATAGTATTAAAAATTTCATACAGTGGGTACAAAGCTTTAAAAGGGTACAACTCGAGAACGGTAAAAGAAAATTTATTTTTGTTCTTATTTAAAACTTAATAATCTTTGAAACTTCATCATTAGTTTTTTTAGTCTTTACACAAATTTTAAAAGTTATAAACCATTGTTTTCGATATTTGTTGAAAATTTAGGAAAAACTGTTATATAATGTATCAAAATGTGCAAAATTATTGCCGAAACTTACTATTTATGCACATAAAATTAAAGATCGGAATATTTTCTTTAACAATATTGACTCAGAAGTCGAGAAAATATCGATTTTTTACCAATTCATAACCATAATTTAAATAGAGCCCAAAAAGCTCGATTTTTGGGTAAAAATCAATTTGAGCGACCTCTAAACCACTTCCAAAAAATCTGAAAAAATTCTCAAAAATACTTTGCCTCATAGTGGTCCAAAATAACCTTGATCCCCAAAGAAAAATTTTTTTTGGGACACACTAATGTGCATGCAAGTGTACATTAAATGTTATAAAAAATATTATACATACATAAGTAAAACTATGATTAAAAAAATCAGTCATCAACATTTGAATTTTAGATTTGTTAAGGCTTTCGATGATTCGTTTTTCTATATCGTCCATGACAAAAATTTTTTTGGCGCAACATAAATGGTTTTACGTTAGTGGAGAAAAAAATTAAGCAGACGAAATCAATTAACTAAAACATTTGTTTGTGTTTTTCGCAATGCGGTCTCATTTTATGAATCAATTAAACGGGAGGCGCAATTAAGCGGAACTCAATTAAACGGGTACTTTTACATAGGAGGTTATACAGAATGATTTCGATTCATGATTTTTAGTACAATTAAGCGGGAAACTCAATAAAGCGGGGCTCAATTAACCGAAAACAACTGTATTGAAACAATTTTTCTTATTATAACCTCACATAATCCAATATTTTACCATTTTAGAAAATAATATAACTAAAAACTTAATTACTTTTAGAAAAAAATTAATTTGAATGTAATGAAAATAGTGAACCTATTCAAGTGATCGGCAGTGTATGTATATAGTAGAGGTGAGCACAAGACGTTAAAATTGTACAGTATTGTATTTTACTCATGAGCAAATACTGATTGTAGTTGAAAATATAAATAAGAGTAAAGCAAAAACAGAGAACAGAAAACAAAAACACACAAAAGCCATTGTACAACATTTTAAAATATAGTTGGTTCGGAGTACAATAAAAATATTGTACTCTTCATAGTGTGACAACTGCATTTCTTTTTAGTAGCTAATGGGAAACAGTGTTGCCACGACTTTTGAATTTTTGTAGCCAAATTTCAGCAAAAATCTTACCGAATTTTTAAGTCTTAATTCTAATAGAATTAATTAAGAAAATTATGTTAAATCAATTATAACTATTTAGTTTTTTGCAATTTAATAAAGTCTTTTTCTATCTGTTTGATTTTCAAATAGCATCAGTCATCTATTTTGGTAGATACACCCATATTGGAAATATTGCTATGACTTTTAGAAGAATGCCAAACTTGGAATTATGAGCAACAAAAGCGCCAACCTAGACTACAGAGCTTTATTTAATTAAAATGTTCGTTAATGGAGGTTTTTTTTTCTATACTTAAGGTAGAAGTTTACAAAAATAATAAACAACTCACACGTGTGTCATATTATTGTTTACAAATTATAAAGTTATTATTTTAAATTCAAACCGTTGAAATAAGAGTGGCTTTCTTTTGCCTCACGGGAAAAAGTAACCAAGGAGAAAAAAAACTTCTCATGTACACACTGCAGAAAAAAGTAACCAATTTTGGTTAGAAATAACCAAAAAGGGCAATGCTGAATCATGAAACAAAGACATAAAGATAGTGCTTTGCGCAGGTCCGTTATAAATGTTCTCTCTTTGTGATGTCATGGTAACCAAAATCTAAAATGTAAACAAAATTCTTCCATATCAAATACAAGTGGCTGTGTGATTGTGTTTTTGTTTATGGTTGGTGTGACGTAGAGATGCGCAGAAAAAATATATTTATTATTTATTTTATTTATTTATTAATTTAATTATTGCAACAAATTTAAAAGTTATACTTCATTAAAGATACTTTTCTGAATTCTATCAGAATTTGGAGTGAAAAATTTGATTATTTTAATTCCATTTTGGTTAAATTTTTGCTGAAATTTGGTTACAAAAAATTAAAAGTCATGGCACCGTCTTTACGAGCCATAGATTTGGTATATCATGAACAAATTTTTGGTCTATCATCGATTTGGCTCGTGTAGACTCTCTAAATCATTGTCATGTTCTTTGTCTACCATCGTTGGTAAAACAATTGTTCGAACAACTATGTGCTACCATCAACTATCATTTTTAGTTTGACGCCATCTTTTTTACATTCTCAACCGCAGAAATAAACGAAATGCACTTGATGAAAAATTATAAATTATGATTTGGTAAACCATACTTAGTCACCACATACACAACAAAATTTTGTTCAAATCTATGATTCGTATAGACGGGATGTTATATGTGTAAAAATTCTCCAATGTCAACACTACAGAAAATCATCTGACACTACTGTAAATTAAGTGACACTAGTGAAATATGCTCTGACAATGACTGCAGTTGTACACTTTGAATAAAAGTAAAATACATATTTCAGTGTTCTCTTAAAATCAGGAACAACAGAAAAGAGAACAATTCAGTACTGCACTTTATGAAGAGTAAGCAACAAGACGTCTTGTGCTCACCTCTAGTATATAGTAAAATCTTATGGCCAACATTTTTGTTGACGATTTCATCCCCGCCCCCTCCAAATTTTCGTGGTGTTTTTTACGATTTGTTAGAACAAAGCCGCAAAACGCAGTTATGCGGGGGAGTTGGAGGGTTAATATGTTCTACGAAAATATTTTCCGTGATATTTTCTACACCGATATGCTGCAAGAGTTGGCCAGAAATGGAAAATTTTAACCGCTTCTAAAATAAAATTCCGATGTGATCTGTCAAAACGCCGACACACGTATATATTTATTTTTAGTCTCCTCTACCAGGATCACTCGTCAGAACCACGTAATTTTGCAAAAAGTTGTTTGCATGAACAAAACGATTGTTAATGCAGTGTATTGAAACAATAGAAGTGCTTATGGAAGATGAAGAACACATACTGGACCCAATAAGTGTGTCTGTTTCTCGAAACGTTTGGATGATTGTAAGTTAAAATACAATCAATTTTACATATATATTTATTTATTTAACAAATGCGTACTATACGCTGTATGTATGTATGTATATAACTACACAAAAGGTCATATTTATTGTTATCATCATAAATTTTTTTAAATCTATATACTTAAATAAAAATTAATGTTGTTCGTTGGTCATCGTATCAGTTGAGAACGGCTCTACCGATTTTGACGAATTTTTCTTTCTATTAATCGTCGTGCTCCAACTTAGGTTTTTACGGAAAGAAAATTTTGCCCGGCCCACTTACATTTTTGATTTATCTAAAATCAGGAAACGGCTCCATCAATTTGAATAAATTTTTTTTAATGTTTGTACTAATCCATTTTAACTTTTCATCGAGAGAAAAATTTGCCACGCCTACTTTTGCTCACTTTTTTCTATTTATCTCTAAAATGTTTGTATATCTTCATACATAACTGGCCTTTACAACCCTGTGTCAGGATTACGGCCTAGCTTCTCGCAGAACCCAGGTTGTGTGTGTAAATTATTATTCGTGAGTACCGGGACCTACAGTTTAATGTCGACTCCGAACGACAGATTTTAGAAGCTTATTCATGGCAATTAATTACTCTCAGAGCTTTTGCCAGAAGACTGCTGAGAGGTAGTCGCCGAAAGAAATATTTTTTTCATATTTTTTTTATTATTAGTAATAACACAAAAAAAATCGATAGTATTTGTCATTTATCTAGTGATGACAATAAAACTATCGAAAGATGTAAGATAGAACAAAATGAGAAATATACATCTTAAAAAGATATATATATATATATATATCTTAAAAAGATGTATATTTCTTATGGGAAGATATTAACATCTTTGCAAATTAATGGTAGATGTTAGATGTGCTCCAGTGTAAAATGGTTATTATTGTAGGTTGAATAAATGAATAAAATTAGACAAATACAGAGTACATAAATATGGATTTTTGTATATATGGAGAACGGTTAAGCTTAAACTTTCTGAATTTGCTGTGAATGATTTCATAGTGAATGCAAATTTTCAATAAAAGAGTAGGCAGAATCGAAATAGTGAGCATTGCAAATTCCAAACAAAATAAATATTGACTTTTATATTTATTTATATCATGAGAATGGTAATAAAAAAGGGGTTTATAAATTTGATCCAAATAGCTTCATGTTCAACAAACAGAATTGGGCAGAATTACATAAGTGAGTAGAATACCTTGGAGACAAACAATATACATCCAACATATAGAACACAAAAATATAGTACATGAAAAAACATCAAAGAAATACTAGACAAGATGGATATGGATATCGGTATTGGTGGACGGTTTGTATTACAAACAAGATTAAGAGCGTTATACCACAACTCTACACTATTTGTATAAAAAGACTTTAAACAAAACATTAATTCATGTAAGATGTGCGTCACTATAAACTGTAACACATGAAAAGTCAAATAAAAACTGACTGGAGTAAGCTAGAGTTAAAAATAAAACAGTTTTATTTTGCATTTTTATTACAGATTTATATTCTGTATTATTTTATTTAAAAATTAATTTAATTTTATAAAATTTTTTATTTTATTCATTATGCCATCCATAAGCAATGTTATAGTGTTTTCGGTGATTTTTTTGGTACCAGCTGTCCATTTATATCGAAAACTAGTAATGGTTTTGGGAACAGATGTACTCTTCTTTAGTTCTCTTTTGACCAGAACCCAATATCTTTCAATAGGCCGCAGCTCTGGGCAGTTTGGTGGGTTAGCCTCTTTTGGAACAAAAATAACATTATTTTTATTATACCAGTCTATTGCGCTTTTACTGTAGTGTCATGTTGCCAAATCTGGCCAGAAGAATGTTGATATGTTGTGCTGTCTTAGAAATGGGAGCAACCTCTTTTGAAGACACTCTTTGATATAAATATCTGAGTTTATTGATCCCAATGTAACAAACGATGCACTTCTGTTGCTGCAGCTACAAATAGCCTGCCAAACTAGGAACTTTTTGGGAAATTTTGATAGTTTTTTAGTTCGGAACTCTTCAGAAACATTGCCTCTACTATCCGCTACATAAAACTCTTGGCCAGGAAGCTGCCCAAAGTCTGCAAAAACGTAAGTTTCATCATCCATTACACAATATTCGAACTTTTGAAAAAATTCTTTTTTGAGGAGTTTTGCTCTTTTTTTTGCTTCAATATTCTTCTTAGCATTTCTATCCGGAACTTTTTGGACTTTAAATGTTTTAAGGCCAGCTTTAGCTTTAACTCGGCGCACAAAACTTTCCGAACATTGCACGCTCCGGGCCACTTCGCGACCAGAAATGTTTGGAAGAGCCAGCAAAAGCTTCTCAACCTTTTTGGCTTTCGCGTCGTTCGTTACCAGTTTTGCTTTACCTGTTCCAGGCTTTCTTTCAATTTTTAGGTCTTTGTTGAACTTTTTGACCACTCTGGAAACACATTGCCTGGTCACGTGGACTTCCCAAGCAACTTTTGTATAACTCCAATATGGTTTTTTTGAATTATTTGAATAATTTTTGTATGCACTTGTCTTTGATTATCCATTGTGAACTAACTAACAAGTCAAATTTGACAAACTGATACATTTTAAAATCTGACACATTTTTCAAAGATATTGTGATTAAGAAAAATAATTTTGATTAAAGGTGAAAAAAGTTATTAAGAAAAATGGGTGTTACACTTTATAGTGACGCACATTTTACATATAATTATCAACATATTTTAAAAGCAAAAGCAGAAAATAATGTTCTATATAACAATAATAAAAAATTAATTTCTATTGCCCTTTTTCTTTAAAAAAATACACGCAATTTTTCTAAGACCAATACTCAGGGCAGAAAATCCCCTGCAGTCAATTCAGTTAACTTTCAATTTAAAACCAACTATTTCTCAAGTAGTGGTGGTTGACACTTGGATTACTTTTATATGAAAACAACTAACTATGTATTTTAACATTGCGACGTCCTAGGAAGTAGTCAATTGTCCGACTCTGCATTACTTTCAATTAACTTTAAAGTTAGTTACCCAGCCGTTAACTTAAAGTTAACTTTTTGTAGCTAGCTATAACACTTTAATTTTTGTATGTTCTGGTTTACAATGTAGTTAGCTTATAGTCAGCCCATAAAAGTGAATTATAGTTAGCTTTATTTGTAGTCGACTACCAATTTGCTGGCAGGGTCAATACTCATTGTATTAGAATAGAAGATAGATTAAGTATTTTTTCCTATTAAGCGCCTTACGTTACAGTATGGCAATAAGACAAGTTGCAGTCAATTGAATGATTAACAGCAATTGATCCATTTGTCATTGGATAGAGGCCACACACTCTGGCCGATCTCATTGGCCAAAAATTTAGAAATTCAAAATAAAAAAAAAAGGATTTTAAAATTAATACTTGTTTTTGTTTTATTCCAACTGTACTCTTTAATCCCCCCCGGGGATACATTTATGGCTGCTGGCTAGTGTCCCAGTCAGTAGCCTGTTTTCCAGGGGGAATATTGGGTTCGACCTAGCCCTGAGTGGTCTGGCGCTCAATATAGGCAGAGAACGCCATTTATGGCGATTGTGTTTGGTGCATAGTCGTTTGTCACGCGTACTTAGTATCTTTCATCTACTACTTCCCAGCAGGTGGCGTTTTCATTTTGATACCAATGCCAAAGGTGGATTGAGTGGAATATCATGAGGCGGCGTCTTATAAATGGAGCTCTTGGTGTAGGGAGCGGGATGGGAAGGGACCTTTTTTTTTTAAACCTCGAAATACCGCCAATTTTTGTTCTTCATTTTCTTTTTTGTACTCTTTTTTCATTTTGATTTTCTTCCTAATATGAAAATCTAGTGATAATAATTTATTTTAACATTGACAGTTTAGACATGTTAATAACGTACACAGTAAACACCACGACAACGTATTGATACAGTTGGTATTAAATTTAAAGCCACCTATAAAATAATTTACAAGAGAGCGACCCTTATTTTCTTGTTAGAAAAAATTACGTATTTATACTCGAAATCCAATTCAAAACTTATATAATGAATTAAAACGATGTAAATATTTATTTAATAAGACCTATTCTCAACAGTTTTAAAGACATATGTATGTATACATAAATATGTAAATTATTAATTCATAATATGTACAATATAAAAATTTTAATGATTAATTTTGTTACTGATATTCTTAGTGGAACCAATGTTCAGTTGACCTTTTATCTATTTGTACGAGTATTTATTATTATATTTTTAGAAGTCTTGAAGAAGATATCCGAAGGATATCGAAATATTGATTATTAATTTGAAAATAAACTTGATCGTTATCATACGTCATAGCGGTCTTAACCCAATACTGCATAAAGATTTAAGTTTTAAGTAAAGTTTTTTTTTTTTTTTTTTTTTTTTAACGAATATCAAATTAGAAATGCTACGTGTGGTTTATGTTTAAAGGGATAATTTAAATTTTTTCTACTTTTAAATGTACTAAAGTTTTGTTTTATTTAATTATTAAGATGATACTGAAAGCTTAAGCAAATTGTTTTTAGTTCTCATAAATTCTAAAGCTTTTAATTTGTTTTTAGATTTAAGAGTCGTATATGGATAATTTATTGTATGTCAACTTAATGAGTGTTTAATATTTATTCTTTTACTACTTCTTTTTCTTTTATCGAAAATTAGGTCATTGCTATAATAACCGACCATGTAATTTTCTTAATTATGTTTGCACTACAAAGTTTTACTACTTTTTTTTTCATAGATTTTTTTCACTGTTTAACCACCATTTCCTGCGTATACTTCACCGTAACTCAAAACACAACAATGTAAAGGGGTAAATACACTATCATATTGTTTTAACTGAATTGTAGTAGTGTTCCTAAAATTTTTATGTATGAGTAACACCGACAATTTTGGAAGCAAAATCAAAAAATTCAGATTTTTTTCTATGCTGACAGTAACTGATTGACATGTGTATAGCGTTGCTTGTGCAATCTTCATTTTTTTGCGATTTCATGTCTCGGAAAAGAATTTTTTTTGATTGCTTTTGATTTTTGTAACAAATTTTTTTTAAAAATGATAAATGATGATGATAAATATAAAAATGTTTGCTAATTAATATGAGTTTTTATGATGAATTTGCACCTCTCAGAAGGTTTTAATATAAAAATACACATGTCGTCTTTTTTATTGTTTCTTCCAACACTTTACTTCTAAAAATTCAACGCAAATTGAATGCTTGAATAATATGTATGCGAAAAGCTTCATGCACACTAGGGTGTCCCAAATAAAATTAAAAATTATAATTCGTCGGAAGATCATTCTTAATTTGGATACTCATAAGGTAAAGTATTTTTGGGAATATTTTCAGATTTTTCGGAAGTGGTTTAGAGGTCGCGCAAATTGATTTCTAATCAAAAATCGAGCTTTTTGAGCTCTATTTAATTTTTGGTTATGAATTGGTAAAAAATCGATATTTTCTCGACTTCTGAGTCAATATTGTCAAAGAAAATATTCCGATCTTTAATTTCATGTGCATAAATAATAAGTTACGGCAATGATTTTGCACATTTTGATACATTATATAACAGTTTTTCCTAAATTTTCAACAAATATCGAAAACAATGGTTTATAACTTTTAAAATTTGTATAAAGACTAAAAAAACTAATGATGCAGTTTAAAAGATTATTTGGTTTTAAATAAGTTAGCAGAAAAAAAAATAAATTTTCTTTTATCGTTCTCGCGTTGTACCCTTTTAAAGCTTTGTACCCACTGCATGAAATTTTTAATACTATAAAGTGTGAACTAGGTTATACAACAATTATATAAACAATAAAAAAATTAGATTTGTTATAAATCATATATTGGGATTCTTGCAATGCTGCTCTATGCCCTGCAGTAAATTCTGAAAGTCTGTTTCAGAAGTTGTGATATTAAAATAACTACTAGCCAAGGCCACACCACGTTCTGCGACATCATTTACAACTTGCAATTATTGAACTTTGTGTTTTGCTTCCTGGAATGCCTTAAAAAACAGATAAGTGCAGGACAGTAAAACAGCGGTTTTTGATTAGTGCTTGAGATAAATTTTACGGCTTGAGATAAAAGGTTCTATGCTGGAATCTAACTGAAAATATCCAATTTATGTGTGCGGACACGACAAGCTCCAATACAGGACGGCGGATTGGGGCATGCGTTTTACTTCTCCAAAAATTAAAAAAAAAGACGTCATATTTTTGGCATCTCGCCACTATATGTTGGAACTAATTGCTGGATCAGCGTTTAGGGCCCTTAATATTGAGGATCAAATTACATCCCCACAAATTAAAATTTTCGTCACTCTTCAGCAAAGGTGGGCTAAAAACAATTTTTGGGATTGTACGAACCACGAAATTGTTGGAAAAATTATCTCAATTAATTATTATTGATACGAAAAGATCTAATAATTTTTGTAAAAGGGCAGCTGGAGAATATGCTACTAAGGGAAGATTATAAAGAAATGCACAACTGAGCCTTATTTTTTTGGGTGATGGACCTGTGCACCATCCAACAATAAAATCTCCTGGAGCTATTAACCGAGTTCGCTGGATGATGAAAATTATATACTCTCTAAAAATATGTATTTTTCAAAAGCAGCTACAACCATTCATTCAAAATTCAGAAATTGATGCCTTCTGAAACAGACTTTCAGAATTTACTGCAAGGCATAGAGCAGCATCACAAGAATCCCAATATATGATTTATAACAAATCTAATTTTTTTATTGTTTATATAATTGTTGTATAACCTAGTTCACACTTTATAGTATTAAAAATTTCATGCAGTGGGTACAAAGCTTTAAAAGGGTACAACGCGAGAACGATAAAAGAAAATTTATTTTTTTTTCTGCTAACTTATTTAAAACCAAATAATCTTTTAAACTGCATCATTAGTTTTTTTAGTCTTTATACAAATTTTAAAAGTTATAAACCATTGTTTTCGATATTTGTTGAAAATTTAGGAAAAATAGTTATATAATGTATCAAAATGTGCAAAATCATTGCCGTAACTTATTATTTATGCACATAGAATTAAAGATAGGAATGTTTTCTTTGACAATATTGACTCAGAAGTCGAGAAAATATCGATTTTTTACCAATCTATAACCAAAATTTAGATAGAGCTCAAAAAGCTCTATTTTTGATTAAAAATCAATTTGCGCGACCTCTAAACCACTTCCAAAAAATCTGAAAAAATTCTCAAAAATACTTTGACTCATAATGGTCCAAAATAAGCTTGATCCCAAAAAAAAATTTTTTTTTGGGACACACTAATGCACACGTACACATGCTTGATTTCAAACAATTTGGTGGTGTACTTATATATACCGCTTAATGAGTAGTTTATTATTCAATGATTCCTTTAAACAGGGTATTTTGTTTAATAATAGATTAATTAAAAAAACTACAGTTTATTCAGTCGAATTTATATCAGACTATTTTCGTTATTTTTATTGGGCCTTAGATTTATCTTGTTCTATATCATTCTTTTAGAGAATTGTATTTTCTATAAATTTATTATTGTTCTTCTTAGCTAAATTACATTTGGAAATGCCAACGCCGAAAACTCGATTCCAAAAATTCTCGGGATTTACCGGATTTGCCATATCCCGAATTTTTTTTCTGGGATCCCGAATACCCGAAAATATGTACTATATGTATGTATTCTAATTTTTTAGTTAAATATTTGGTATAAAATATGGTTTACAACATCTTTTTGAAAACCATAGCTCTGAGTCATCCTTAGATGATGTAATAAATTACAGCTATTATGTTGGTTGGTTGGTTTTCGTGGTTATCCAAAAACTAATTAGCACTCTCGCGTTGTTTTGATGCCACATCCTCGCTACAACCTTGTTAAAAAAATAATTTATGCACTACTTAATGCCACCACCCTAATGTCATCAAACAGCGTTTTACCTAAAGTTGACACTCTCTCCCCCATTGGGAACAGCATTTGCAAAGTTAATGAAATATCGTCTCACTTTACTCCGGTTGTTAATAATTGTGGCAGTTTTAGACTCCATGTAACCGCAATACTACTTGTTTAATATAAATAGTTTAACAACAGACCAACACTTTGTAATTGCGAAACTTTACTTTGAAAAAAATCCATTCACAAAGTTCTTAGAGCACTCGGTCCATTTTACGGTCAAAATATCGACTAAATGAGCAAGCAATTGATGCAATTATTGATCGTTTTTGCACTAATTTTACTCTTCTCGTTTCAAAATCATCAATAAGACAGTGATAAAAAAATTGTTACTGTAACGAGAAGTCTGTAACAAAACGATGAAATTTCGATTTGCCGTCGTTTTCAACTTATTGGCTTTTGTCCTCAGACTATGTGTACAAAACAACTTGTGCAGGAATTTCAGACAAACCATCAAAGAATTGTATTTAGTGATAAATCTAATTTCTGGCTGAATGGCTACATCAATAAACAAAATTTCCGTATATGGAACGACGAGAATACTTAGGTATTTAACAAATCGCTATTATTTACTTATTTATTTATTTAAGTCAATGGATAAAAATCCTTACTGACCATTACATATAAAATTAACATTAAATTAAAATAATTTCATTTACAAATATAGATAATTTTGACAATACAAATGATACAATTACGTATTAAGAAAAACAATAATTTTTCGTTTAATAGAACGAGAATTTAAAGAAAAATCAACAAGATCTGACAAATAATTATATTGTCGACATAGCCTAGTAAAAGGATCAGCAAGAGCGTAATTAGATCTACATAAATGAACATAAATAGGGTTATAATAACGTGAATTACGACAAGGAATGTTGAATCTAACAGAATTTAAAAGAAATTCACAGCATATATCCCCACTGATCAGATTAATCATAATTGATATATTTAACATAGTACGTCGACTCTGAAGGGTAGGAAGCTTTATTAATGCCAGTCTGCTCGCATATGAAGGCAAATCAATATAGTTCCATCCAAGTCCACGCAAACAAAACAATAGGAATTGTTTTTGCACAGATTCGATATGGTCACTATGAGCGTTGTAATAGGGATCCCAAATGATTGATCCATACTCCAAAATAGGTCTGACGAGTGAAACAAACAACTGTTTAGTCATTTACGGATCAGAAAACTCTTTTGCCCACCGCTTAATAAAGCCAAGAGCACATCTAGCCTTATTTACAGCCATAGTAATATGGTCATTAAAGTTCAATTTTCTATCCAGTAATATACAAAAGTCAATAAATGAATCCACCAACTCCAATTGATGACCACCAATTGAATAATTAATATCAATAAAATTACCTCTTGAAAATTGCATGCATTTACACTTTTTAATATTCAGCTCCATCAGTTATGCTTGTACCATAAAAAGAAGTTGTTGAGATCACTCTGAAGATAAGCATGCTCTTTGGAATTTTTATAGGAAAGAAAAATTTGTACGTCTTCAGCATACATTAATACAGTAGACGCTTGTAAATTAGAACTCGCTGAAATTCGAATCCTTCGGAAATTAGAATCAACGTTTTTAATACATTACATGCTCTGAAATTAGAACTGTCGGTTCTAATTATTGAGCGTTTATATTTTAAGCTTAGGTTTTATCTTAAACTTAGGTTTGGTAATTAAAAATTTTGACAAATAATTTATGGTTTTGTTTACCAGGTCATTCGTTTTTCTAGAGAAAATAATTTACCTCCAAAAGCACTTTTACTTATTGACAACTGTTCCACTCATATGCCAATTGAAAGTCTTCGGTCCGACGATGGGAACATAGTTGCATACCTTTTTCCACCAAATGTGACAGCAGCTGTGCAACCAATGGATCAAAATCCCATAAAATTAACAAAACTTATTTACAGAAGTAAGTTACTTAGCAATTAATAGCTGAAAATGGTGAACTGAATAATCTTCTAAAATCCTTCTCAATATGTGATGCAATAATATTACTCAAGCAAGCTTGGGACGAGTTGCCTCAAAGAGTGTTAAAGAGTTCCTGGTCTAAATTGAAAAACTGGGATTCGGACCAATACGACAAATTTAATAAAGTCAAAAAAGCAAACAAAAATTTCTGATTATATTATAAAAGATTAGTAATTTTTAAATTTGACTCACTGAGCACTAAGAAATTTAAATAATCTAACAACTCTTTCAACTTTAGACATATATACACTCCGGTTCACTTATTTAAAGCCACAAAAAATCCCATATTCAGGAGCCGGTATCTTTTGCAATTTTTAACCAATTCCCGAATTTTATAATAGAAATGGAAGCTAGACATCTTGAGATATAAACAAAATCATGACAATGGTGGTTTTTTAATTAAGGAACCTTTTTTTGAGGAATTTATAAAAAAAATCTAAAAATGTGGTATTTTTTTTTTTTTTGGTTCACTTGAATAAATGCTCTTTGTTTTTTTTTGTATTATTTTTAAAGAAAGCGGTGATTTTTTGTTGGGGGCGTTTGTTTATTGCAATTTATTACATCTTAGTCGATTTACGAGTCAAAATGGCAAAACAAAAAATTTGAAATCTATCGAAAAGGGCTAAAATCGATTTTTACCGTTCTGAAGGATATTCTAACCGCGCAATAGCTAAAAAAATTGGACGGAGCCCAACAGTTGCCGACAATTACATCAAGGACCCCGAGGGGTATAGAAAAAATTTTTAAGGAAGGGTTTCGTTGTCTTTATCTACTTATGAGAAAAGAAAAATCATCAGAATTGCTTCTAATTCTGCCTTATCCTTGTCAAAAATAAGAGCTCAAGCTGGACTGCAAGCGAGCAAGTCATCAGTATGCGCAGTGGCCTGATGGCTACAACTATTATTTCCATGACCTGCGTAAAGAAAAGCGATTTGTGAACCGACATCACAGCCGTGAGGGCGGCGTTATGGTGTGGGGTGCTATTACCTACTATGGCACCATCGATCTTGAATTTCAAAGTGCAAAAATGACTGGTGCAACCTATAGAACGTTAATGGAGTCGGTTTATGATGATGAGGGTTACCCAGATTAATCTTCATCACTCTAAGGCAGCGTCAGCTGCCCTTATTCTCCGACTGTCTAAGGACACGGATATTATATGCATCCAAGAACCTTTGTTGTATAAAGACAGGGTTTGCGGACTACATCGAGATGGCTATCGCACTCTATATGCAGCCGGTCCAGGTAAGACCAGGTCTTGTATCATGGTCAAAAACTCTATTAAAGCCTCTATCCTATCTGATTTTAGTGATAAGGATACCTGTGCTATCGCCATCGAAGGCAAGAGGCGTATAGTCTGGATCATGAGCTGCTATATGGCACATGACCAAGGGGACGAACCACCAAACTCCATGACTAGGAAGGCGATATCCTATGCAAACAATAGGAATATCCCCCTTGTAATATGTGCAGACGCAAATGCACACCATACTATCTGGGGCAGCACGGACATCAACCTAAGAGGTGAGTCACTTTTCAACTTTATAGTTCAGAACAAACTAACAGTTATTAATAGGGGTAATGATCCCACCTTTATTGTTACTAACAGAAGGGAGGTTCTTGATATCACTTTAATAAATGATAGACATAGGAATTTGATCAGCAACTGGAATGTTTCGAAGGATTGTTCCTTTTCTGATCACATGTATATAGATTTTGACCTATTGTTTGAATCAAACCAAGTGGATGTCTTTTTGAATAGGAAAAGGACGAATTGGTCCACTTACGCCAGGGTACTGGAAGACGAATTACCGTCGTGTCCACCCTCCATTGAAAATAGATCTGAGTTAAACTCCAAAACGGAGCTACTTACCAAAGTCTTGACTAAGGCAACTGAAAAATCCTGTAGGGAAACTGTCAGGAAAGGTAAATCGAAACCCACATGGTGGAATGCAGAGATTGCGGAAAAGCGCAAAATCTGCAGGAAACTGTTTAACGAGGCAAAGAAAAGTGGACAATGGACCACATATAAGACTTCATACAACGGATTTAAGAATCTAATCAGAAAGGCGAAAAGAGAGTCATGGAGAAGCTTCTGCAGTAATGTGGAAAATTCCTCTGAGACAGGTCGCCTGAGGAAAATTCTATCGACCAATCCCCCAATACCATCTTACATTCAGAGATCTGATGGTTCCTGGACTGATAACAGTAGAGACACTCTGGAACTACTCCTGGAGACGCATTTCCCTGGTTGTCAGGAGTGCACGTCTACAGTTTTTGTGGATCCAGCTGACGGTGCTTACGATATATCAAATATACCAATTTCAGAGCATCGCATAAGATGGGCAGTGAAAAGCTTCCATCCATTCAAATCCCCAGGTCCTGATGGAATCATACCAGCGGATTTACAGATGAACATAGACACTCTCATGCCATGGCTTTTGACAATTTACAGAGCTTGTCTGCGGTTATCTCATGTTCCTTCAATATGGACAGTTTATAAGATTGTTTTTATTCCTAAGGGTGGCAAGACATCTCATACTAAGGCGAAGGATTTCAGACCCATCAGCCTATCCTCATTTCTACTTAAGACACTTGAGAGGATTATCGATGTTTACATTAGGTCATCCCTCGAACCAGAGGCTCTATCGGGAGCGCAACATGCTTACACGAAAGGTAGGTCTACCGAAACTGCACTACACTCACTAGTTGGTTATATAGAGAGGTCCCTTCAATACAGGGAATACACTTTGATAGCATTCCTAGATATAGAGGGTGCTTTTAACAATGTTAAACCGGAGTCGGTTATGAACGCAATGAGACGAATGGATATAAATCCTGCGATCATCGCTTTTGCAGAGAAGCTGCTCAGATACAGGCGCATAGAGTCTACATTAGGCGCCTCAAATGTTTCCAGAGTGGCAGTACGCGGTACACCACAAGGTGGTGTACTCTCACCTTTGCTATGGAACCTCAACCTAAACATATTACTGAGAGCCTTGGAGAGCACATGCTGCACAACAATCGCTTATGCGGATGACGTCGCAGTGGCAGCTACTGGCAAGGACCCTAAAATGCTTTCAGAACTTCTTGAATCGGCCTTGAAAGTATTATCTAAATGGTGCAACGAGTGTGGGCTGGGAGTTAATCCGGCCAAGACAGAGTTGGTACTATTCACAAGGAGATACAAAATTCCCAAATTCTCTACCCCTAAGATTAATGGGGTAGCTCTCACTTTATCCGATACTGCAAGATACCTTGGAATTATATTGGATAGCAAGTTAAACTGGAACGCGAATACACAGTCCAGAATCACTAAGGCGGCAAACGCTCTATACTGCTGTAAGAAGGCAATAGGTACTAACTGGGGTTTAAACCCTAGGAACGTTTACTGGCTGTACGATTTTGTAGTCAAACCAACTCTCTTCTATGGAGCTGCGGTTTGGTGGTTGGCTCTACGGAAGGAAAACCATCGAATCCGGTTCGAACGCATTATGAGAATGGTGGCTATTATGATCACGGGTGCCCTAAGAACCACCCCAACTAAGGCATTATTTGCCATCCTGAACTGGCTACCGCCGGACCTGTTAGCGGAACAAACGGCTGCAAATACGGCGATGAGACTTCACGCCACCGAAGCATGGAAGTATAGAAACTATGGACATGCGAATATCTCGGATATAGTTAATCGACAGCAACCTGTTGACTACACGATACCTGAACCTACTTTCGACCCTGGTTTCACAACGGAAATACCGGAGCGATCCTTTTATGAAAATGGTCTATATCTCCCAGGGGATATTGTCCAGGTTTTTACCGATGGATCCAGATCACGCGATAGAGTCGGATGTGGCATCTTTTCGGAACAGATGAATCTTAGATTGTCGCTTAGGCTACCAGATTATTGTAGCATCATTCAGGCTGAAATAATGGCCATCAGAATAGCCACTGCTCAGATCCAGTATCGGGGTATATCGGATAGGAATATACATATTATTACTGATAGTAAAGCGGCCATTAAGACCCTTGAGGGTGTCTACACCACATCCAAGCTTGTCCGCGAATGCCGGGCATCTCTGGAGGAGATTGCAAGGCATTCAAGGGTCACCCTCATGTGGGTCCCTGGACACGGGGGTATTGAGGGAAATGAAATAGCCGATGCACTTGCTGGGGCTAGTTCCACCACTGATTCGAGCGAATTCAGTTGCGAGATCGGCATCCCCCTTTTGAGGGGAAAACAGTTAATCTCGCACAAACTCCACTTGTCCGCGGAGGAAAGATGGAAGAATGAACCTACCTGCTTAATGACCAGACAAATCTGGCCCAACATGGATACGAGTAGAACGAAATTCGTGCTAAATCTGAACAGAGTCCATCTCAGAAATCTTATATCAGTGATAACGGGCCATTGGCCCATAGGCACTCATGCCCGCAGGTTAAAGATACCTCACAATGACTTCTGTAGAAGCTGTAATGACGAAGAGGAAGAGGAAACAACGGAACATTTTCTCTGTCATTGTCCCGCACTGGGGGACCTGAGAATGAAAATCTTTGGACGCCCCGAATTTATCGACAGATCCTGTTTAACTGGAGGTGATTTGAACAAAATTCACACCTTCGTAAGATTATCGGGTTGGTTGGAGAATGGCCAACGGTCATAGACATGTTTTTGGTGGATATAATGGTATCACAACGGGACCTTATTGGACCCAAGTGTGCTTTGCCTAGGGGCGGCTGCCAATTTTAACCTAACCTAACCTAATGCCCCTATACACAACGCCAGAGTAGTAAAGCAGTACATTGCAAGCCAAAATGTTAATATTCTTGACTGGCCACCCTATTCGCCAGATCTAAACATTATCGAAAATATGTGGGGTTGGTTATCTCGTAAGGTCTATGAAGGAGGTAGACAATTTGATGACAAGCTTAAGGATGCTTGGAATGAAATTTCGTTGGATTACATCAATTCTCTTTATCTGTCAATGAAAACCCGTATATTTAAAGTAATTAAAAACAAAGGGGGTTGTACCCATTACTAAAAGTTCTTTAATAAAGCAAATAAAGTAATAATAACTTAAAAAACAAGAAAAGCTGTTTTTCATTAAAGTTAGTTAAAGTGCCTTTATTCAAGTGAACCAAAAAAAAAAAAAAAAATACCACATTTTTAGATTTTTTTTATAAATTCCTCAAAAAAAGGTTCCTTAGTTAAGAAACCACCATTGTCATGATTTTGTTTATATCTCAAGATGTCTAGCTTCCATTTCTATTTTAAAATTCTGGAATCGGTTAAAAATTGCAAAAGATACCGGCTCCTGAATATGGGATTTTTTGTGCCTTTAAATAAGTGAACCGGAGTGTACATATTAGAGCTGCAAAACTATCGATAGTCGGCCCCATCGATAGTTTCGATAGTTTAAAAAAAACTATCGATACTATCGATACTATCGGTTTTCTATTTTTCTGAGAAAATTAGAATCGCAATAAGAATTTTTTGATATATTTTTACCAGGTTCTTCTAAAATCTAGTGGATAAGTAGAATTCAATTTGTATCGGAAGTCCAGTAAGTTAAACTCTATTAAAATATAGCAAGTACTATGTATATATGTATATGGGTTATTATTCGCTTTTAACTGTCTTTCATAATAAATGTATTAATTTAAATAAAAGACATACGTATATATACTATTGTAACATAAATTTCAATTTTATTACAAAATAACAGAAAAACGCAAATTATTTGCCAAAAAAAAAAAAAAATTAATTGAAGCTGTTAACTTGAGATAATATTTTAAATTAACGTTAACCGTAAAAGGCTTTGACGTAAAACATAAAACATACATTCTACATAAGGAAATATCAAAATTCTAATTAAAAGGGATTATAAAAAACAATTCATAAATAAAATTAGATACAGAAGCGTTAAATTTAGGTATTTATAAGTTATACCACGTTTACCCAATAATTTTTGTTAATGAACAAGAGTTTATAGACCGTTTTTGGTCGATGGTCTTAATTGACTTTTCCGCTTCTCTGAAACTATGGTGCGAACGTTTAAGATGATCTAATAAATTTGTAGTATTGCAGCTAGTTTTATAATATTTGCCACATAAATGGCATTTAGCACAATTTTTATTTTTGGTTATTTCAAAATAAGTCTAAACATCTAAATACGTCCTACGTATCTTTTTTGGAATACCCTCTTCATCATCGTTGTCTACCTCAATGTTTTCGTTGCCGTTTTATATTAAACACAGACAGACATACACACTTCTATGGATGTGTCCAATGGACACATATGTACATACATTTAAATCTCTCCATTTTTTAAAATTGTTTTTTATTTAAATATTCTTTATTCTTTTAGAAATATAATTTATAATACCAGAAACTTTTACTTTAAAACTTCTTTGTATTATTTTTGTGTTTATGCACTTCTATAAATTGCAGCGTCTTGTATATAAGAAAAAAAAAAGCCAGCTACGTTGCGGTCAATTATTCGCCGATGTCGTTATATTAAGGTAGCCGTTACCGCTGAATAAAAATAATTAAGTTTAAATGAAATTAATTACCCTAAGGAGTTTAATAGGATAACACTTTTTTGAAATATTGACTCTATTTTATTTTACATTAAATAAATGCAAATATATTATTTTTATTGAAAAATTAGAACATACATACGAAAATTTACCGGCATCAAAAAACCTGCGGTGAAAAAGTTTACTTTTAAAATTTTCCGATAGTATCGCTACCGATAGTCAAACCATCGATAGTCGGCCAAAAATAAAACTATCGATACTATCGATAGTACTATCGATTGTTTTGCAGCTCTAGTACATATGTGTGTATATTTTTCTTAAATTAGCTGTAATATATTTTAATGAAATAATATGTTTTATGCTCGCTTTATATAAATAAAATTAAAATATCTACGCAGAAGAGTTTTTTTATTATATTTTCTAAACGAAGATACATTTTTATGTTGCTTTATGTTAAAAAAAACCGTTGGAAATTAGAACTTCTCGAAAATTAGAATCACCCCAGAAACAAAGCGGTTCTAATTTACGACCGTCTACTGTATATCAGAAAAATTAATAACGTTAGGAAGATCATTAATAAATAGCGAACATAGAAGGGGGCCAAGATGGATACCTTGAGGAGCACCAGATGGAACGTAAAAATATTATGATATACAATTATTCACCCGTACAGACTGCATTCTACCACTCAAATACGAACTTAGCCAGCTTATGCTTCTTTGGGTTACTCCCAGTAGGTCCAATTTTTTTAAAAGAAGTCTGTGATTCACTCTATCAAATGCTTTGCTAAAATCAGTATAAATTACATCTGTTTGCTTTCCCTGAGTAAATGCAGCATTAATCATGGATGTTAATTGAAGAACATTAGTTACCGTTGAACAGCCCTTTCTAAAACCATGTTGATAAGGTGTTAATAACGATGAAGAATGATGAACAATAAAATCAGCTACTAATTTCTCAAATATTTTTGGGATAGCATACAGTTTAGCAATACCTCTATAATTTGTAACATCAGACTTATTACCAGATTTAAAAAGGGGTATAATGTAAGAATTTTTCCAATCCTTCGGAAAATATCCATGCTTAATCGAAGCATCAAACAAGATACCTAAAGGTATGACGAATGATTCCCCACAACGCACACTTGGAACGCTATCAGGACCAGAACTAAAAGACATCTTAAGTTTCAAGTACACCAAAATATCACCACCATTAAGAGTAGGAAAATGTATTAAATGACTGGAAGCAGGACAATAAGGATACATATTTTTATCATTGTAAACAGCATCAGAATAAGTGCTGGCAAAGAAATCTGCAAACATATCACATTTGTTCTTAAGATTTTTTAGTCGTGACAATTGCTTTGAATTCCATGGTGGACCAACCAAAGGATAAGTAGACTTTCTCGGAATACAAATTTCAAAAAACGAGTAGACAATCTTGTCAAAATTTGAAATTATTACATCAATGTCAGAATTATTGTTAATGGGAGTGGATAAAATTTAATTCCAACGCGTCTTTATCATCAATTCATTAAATAAATTAAAATTGGTACGATTGAAACAAAAACTTTAATTTAATATTGGAAGGTTTGAGGTCAGCTTCAGTTTGAAATGAAAACTCAATTTTTAACGTTGGACGACAGCGATCCTCAGGCAAAGTAGCAGGTTCAGAACCTACAATAGTGCAATTATTAACATCATTAACAAATACCAAGTCAAGTATTTTTCCAAAGTCTTTAAACAGACAATTGATTTGATACAGGGATGATCCAAACAAGACATTTAAGAATTCATCATGGCTATTTTTATTCTTTATCGGAATTAAATAAGGTATATCGACCGTATGTGTCCATGAAATCGATGATAGATTAAAATCACCAACAACAAAAACCGTATCATTTACCTCTGCAAGTGATGAGCCCGACTTGATAGCATTAACATGATTAGAGTAAACAGAAGAGTCAGAGTCTGAAGGAATATAGGAACATGTAAGGTACAATTTTGACCTTCTTAATTTAACAACAACAGCAACAAATTCAATATCAGAAGAATAAGTTTCAATAACTTCATATGTATATAACAGGGATGGCGAACCTATGGCACGCGTGCCCAAAGTGGCACGCAGATAAATTTTCGCTGGCACATATAATATTTTTCATATTCATACGTATGTGCTGGGTAATCCAAATGCATTTTTAATATTGAAAAAATTGTGAACTCAATTCAAATTTAATGTATAAATTTTGATATTTAAACACAAACTTCCAGATTTCTGGCGCCTTTATTCATAACATTATTGTATTTTTCTCATCAGCAAATACTGATTGTAGTTGCAAATATAAATAAGTGTAAAGCAAAAACAGAGAACAAAAAACAACAGCACACAAAAGCCATTGTACAACATTTTAAAATACAGTTGGTTCAGAGTACAATAAAAATATTGTACTCTTCATAGTGTGACAACTGCATTTCTTTTTAGTAGCTAATGGGAAACAGTGTTGCCACGACTTTTAAATTTTTGTAACCAAATTGCATCAAAAATCTTACCAAATTTTTAAGACCTAATTATAATAAAAATAATTAAGAAAATTATGTTAAATCAGTTATAACTATTTAATTTTTTACAATATAATGTAAGATATACATATAGTTTGATTAATCTGTCAAGATATAATTTGACTTTCTGGTAATATGACAGAAAAGGCAAAATATATAAAACCTCTATTCGCATTCACATTAATCAAGCTCATGAGTATATTAAATTAACGCATAATAGTACAAAAGATAGGCTTAATTTTATTAAAATTGATGTTTTTAACGGATATTTCCAACCATTTAAATGCATTAAATAATAAATTGCAAGGTCCTGGAAAATAAATTGGTGTATTGTTCGATATTATTAAAGGTTTTGAGTCCAAATTAGTAATATTTAAACGCGATATTGACAACAATATTTTTAAGTATTTTTCTTCGTTGAAAGATCACCTTCAAAAATTTTCTATTCATGGAGTCTATGAAATTAATATAAATTTTTATAGCCAAGTTATAAGTGACATACAAGACAATTTTGTTAAGAGATTTCAAGATTTCAACAATTAATTAACCTTATTAAATATCCAGACAAGTTTGATTTGGAAACTGCTAAAATGGATCAATTAGAATGGTTAAAGTTGGTGAATTTAGAAATGCAGTTGGCAAAGTTTCATTCAAGTTCTATTTGGAAGCAAAAATTTATAATGTTGAGGCAAGAAATAAAAAACAATAAAAAAAGATTAAATGAAGAAGAATACGAAAACATGAATAATATGGTGTTCGCTCCCAGAAGCATTTAATGCGATGAAGAAATTGTCTTTAGCTATTCTAACAATATTTTCATCAACGTATAGCTGTGAAAGTCTATTTTCGATTATCAATAATATAAAATCAGGGGGCAAATTATGGCATTCGATATCGAACGAAATTTCTATGTAAATTGTTTTAAAATTCTATGAAATTTCGTTCGATATCGACTGCCGTATTGCATTATTGAACTATAAAAGAATTATATTCTTAAGGTTCTTAATGAGGAATATACTTAAATAAATAAATAAATAAATAAATAAAAAATTTGCCCCCTGATGTACGAAACAGACTTACCGATGAATGTGGGGAGGCTTGTATTTCATTAAAATTATCAAATTATGATCCCGATATTGATGGATTATCGAGAAATATTCAGCAACAAAAATCCTATTAAAAAATATGTCAGCATATTATAGAAATTAATCTTTATATAATTTTTAAAATGCATGTATTTTCATTTAATGAAAAAAATTTTTATTGGCACGCATGTATTTTCATTTTATAAAAATAAAATTTATTGGCACGCAGTCAAAAAAACGTTCGCCATCCCTGGTATATAATGAGGATACTGCAATAAGAACACCACCTCCTCTACGCAAACTACGATTATATCTATATTAGGGTGGGTCAATTTGTTCGGGACCGAAAAACATGACAAAGCGTATAGCAAGGTCGCAATCTACGGAAAATTCTAAAAACTTTTCCCAAAGAAACCATGGTTCTAAAATCAAAATCGAGCTTCCGGTTTTTTAAGAGAAAATTTGGTGCTCAGGTCATCCGAAAATAATGCTATTTTTTTGGAAGTATTCATTGCAATTGGTGAATAGTTGACCTGTAACGCTGGAAAAGGGCTTATTTTATAGGAAATTTTCTCAGCTTTCTATATCTATCCTCATTTATAGAAAATTATTTACCCAAAGAATGGTTTTGGAGGTTTATGTCAAAATAATAATGGTTTTAGGTTTTTAACAGTTTGACTATTATTATATACTATATGTATGTATATATAAGCGCGCAACATAAAAAACATTATTATTATTATTAGAAATATTAATCCTTTTTGAGAAAACTTGTTTAGTCATGCTGAAAAATCAAAAGTAAACTTTATTTAAATAAATAATTTTTTTAACAATAAAAAGAGAATATCTAACAATTAGAAAAAGTGGACTACTAGCGTATTGAAGTTATTTTATGGTTGTTGGCTGTTGGTTGCTTTTTTTTCCTTTGCCGGCCGTTCGTATATTGCTGTATCGTTGTTACTGCTGTTGTGTATGGTGACGCAAGTGTGTAAGGCCAGTAAGATTTGAGGTTGAACGCTGGGTTATTGCTGTGGTACTACGTGGTTGTGGCAAGTAGCTTGGGTTGCTGAATACAGACAGTTATTGTGTTGCTGTACGGACGGTTTTGTGGTGCTGTACATACATAGTAAGTTGTTGCTGTTGTGGGGAGGCATAATACTGGTAAGAAAGAAAATTGTTGATACTAATTTAATAACTGAAACGGTCAGTAAAATGAATACAAGCGGGCACAGTATTAAGGATCGGTTCGATACAACACAGAATGGGATGTCGGGCGATTTGGTGGCAAAATTGTTGGAACGGAATGCAGAATTGATAAAAATGATTAGCGCTAGTAATAGCTTAGCTGAAGCACGTAACCAGCATCCAAATTTTAACGTTGTGCCAGACTTGCATAAATCAATTAAAAAATTTACCGGAAAGGGGTCAGAAGAAGACGCCAATGAGTGGTTAGAATGTGTGAAGGGTATGAGTGAATTACATAATTGGTCTGACTCTTTTCGGCTTGAGTTGGTACTTTCAAATTTAGTAGATGGCGCTATCGACTGGTTTTATTCTTTAAATATAAGAACTTGGCAAGAGTTTGAAACAGAATTTACTAATACATTTATAGGCAAGGCCAGCATCGCCGAGCAGTGGTCACTATTGTTGAAATATATGCAAGGAAAAAATGAAAATGTTTTTGAGTATTATTTTAAAAAGAAGAGATTGTGTGATAATCTAAAGTTATCATTCCCGGAAGCAAAAGTGCAGATAATGCAAGTGCTGTACGACCGAGAATTGAGAACATTTTTACTATGCAAAAACAACACAGACTCCAATGCATTGTTAGCTGATATTCGAGATTTCTACAGAACCATGGGCACACGGACAGCTAACCAAAAAGATTTTGGCGTAATCCATACTCGAATACAAACACAGGAAAAAGACGCTCATGAAATTGTACCAAAAAAAGTTGATGTTGTTTGTTTTTGCTGCAATATGAAAGGTCATTTAAAACAAAATTGTAATTCGCCTGTAATTTGTTTTAAATGTAATAATAATGCAAATAATGAAGCCACTAACTCAAGTAAACAGCTGCGCGTTTGTTAATAAGCAACTTGATAGAATTTGTCTGAACCAAAAATATTTCTTTGACGCTATACTAAATGGTAAGACAGTAAACTCGTATGTTGATTTTGACAGCCAATGTATAATGATAAGAAAGTCTACGGCAGATGAGCTTGGTTTTAAATATGATAGCGACCCTTCAAAAAGTTTAATGGTAAGAGGTGTTGGTGGTGGTATGGCTCGTACATTGGGTGTATTCGATGCAACATTAAAAGTCGGTCAGGCTACCGCTGATGTTGTAGTATTTGTAGTGGATGATAGCGTTATGGAAATACCAAATCTACCAAAACTGAAGACAAGCTTATGGGCCAAAGAGGCTACGGTTTTACCACCTAATCACGTCGGATTTGTTTCTGTTACGGCTGGTGAAAATTTAGAAGAGAAACAGGATATTTTTATAGATTCGAGAATTAATCGAAATGGATGTATTATTCCTGCCTGTGTCATAAATTGTAATTCAGATGGCTTAGCTGTACCCGAATTGTGTATACTAGATGACTTTAAAACTGATAACGTTAAATCCAATGAGGCCGAAAAAGATTGGTTAACGTTAATTGATATTAACACAGAGATTGCTTTGCAATGAATATCAAGGAGCTTGGTTGTGGAACTAACACCGAATTCTCAATTGCAGTAACTGACGAAACCCCCATTACTTACAAACCGTATAGGTAAAGCGAATCTGAGAGAGCTTTTGTTCGAGAAGAAATGAAACAGCTGAAGGAAGCAGATTTTATTATTGACTCCGATTCTGAATATGCTAGCCCAATTTTAATAGTGCGCAAAAAGAATGGCGATAAACGAATTTGCGTAGATTACCGAGCTTTAAATCGGGTTACGAAAAAAATGATATATCCACTACCAATTTCTGATCAAATTAACCGTCTGCATGGTATGAAATATTTTAATGTACTTGATATGCGTAGTGGCTATTACCAGGTTAAAGTGGCAGAAAAGTTTCGCCATGTAACTGCTTTTGTGACTCCAGATGGACATTATGAGTTTTTAAGGATTTTAATACCGACAGTGTCTATTGATGAATGTATAGAAAATTTAAAAATTGTTTTGGATTCCTTAAGAAGAGCAGATTTAAAACTTAACGTTCTTAAATGTAAATTTTTGATGACAAAAATTTAATATTGGGGATATGAGATTTCTAATGGTGTCTCCGCCCCAAGTCAAAAAAAAAAAAACAGAAGCTGTCGTTAATTTTAAACGCCCAACTAATGTACACGAGGTTCGCCAATTTTTTGGCTTAACTAGCTATTTTCGTAATTTCATAGAAGGATACGCTATTTTTGCAAGACCACTTATACAATTAACAAAAAAAGTTGTTTGGAAAAGGACTGAAACAGAGGAAAATGCTTTTGAAAATTTAAGAAAGAAGTTAATTGAAAAACCGGTATTGTGTTCTACTACAGAAACAAATTAATGTCAAATTCCACCCAATTGCTTACTCCAGCCGTCAAACAACAAAGGAAGAATCTCGTTATCACTCTACTGAATTAGAAGCATTGGCAGTTGTATGGGTGTTAGAACGTTTTCGTGTCTATTTAATTGCAATTTCATTCACCATTAAGACTGATTGTACTGCTGTAAGAAGCGCTATGACGAAAATAGATATTTTGCCAAGAATTGGAAGATAATGGTTGAAGCTTTCCGAGTACAATTTCGAAATACAACACACTCCGCGAACACAAAACATGCATGCTGATGCACTTAGTCGAAATCCAAACAGTCCGCCAGAAAATACCAACTCTGTAAAAAGTATTTGTGTTCTTCACTCAAATTTAGAAACATCAGATTGGGTAAAATTACTGCAAGAAACTGACCCAAAAATTAACTATATTAAGGAGGTTCTACAAAAGAAGTCTGAGCTGTCTAATGATGATAACAGAATTCAGAAAGAGTATGCACTCGAAAATGGTCGTGTTGTTAAATTAGAAAGCGAAAGAAAACTATTATATATTCCAGATGGAGCTAGATACAAAATTGTACAGTCTCGCCATGATGAATTAGGTCATATTGGTGTGGACAAAGTTATATCTAAAATTAAAGAAAAATACTGGTTTCCAAGATTGAGGAACTACGTCAAAAGATTCGTTGGTGCTTGTATTGAATGTCTATACCATAAACAAACCGCAGGAAGAAAACAAGGATTTTTACATCCAATTGATAAGATTGGATTACCATTTCACACTATTAATGTCGACCACTTAGGCCCATTTGTCAGAGGTAAATACGGAAATATGTATATTTTGGTCCTGATCGACGGCTTTACTAAGTTTTGCATTTTAAAACCTGTTCGTAACGTCCGAAGCGAAACTACTGTGCGTGCACTGAACGAAGTTATTTTCATATTTGGAGCCCCAACCCGCATTATATCAGATAGAGGTACAGCTTTTACTGGTAGCGCTTTTCGAAAATTTTGTAGCGACAAGGATATCCTCCACATCCTAAATGCCACTGCAACCCCGAGAGCAAATGGTCAATGTGAAAGGTTAAACCGTACTATAACTCCCATGTTGGCGACTTTATGTAGAAAATCAAATGGCAGCGATTGGGACCAGCACGTTGGACTTGTTCAGTGGAGCATGAACAATACAGTCCACAGCGTCCTAAAAACAACCCCGTTCAAATTGCTATTCAACTATAACCCAAGAAGGCTAACACCAAACAAATTAGATGATGAAATTGTCAATATTGACGAGCAAGACATAGATAAATTGCGTCATGAAGCTATTGATCGCATAAGAAAAGACCAGGAAAGACAAAGAATACAATTCAACAAGAAATGGTGTGCTGGTGCCGATTATGTACCTGGTGATACCGTGATGATACGCCGAAGTACTGTTAATCCAGGAGAATCAACAAAACTATTACCCCTCTATAAAGGCCTTTATGTAGTGACTGAAGTATTACCCTGCGATCGTTATCGTGTTGCTGAATTTCCTGATACCCAACGATGTCAACGATTTTATGAAGGTGTTGTACCTGTAGAAGACATGAAGCGATTTGTGCCCCCTCCTGACGATCTAAATGTTGAATCCTCAAATTCAAACAACGACCCAAAACCTAGCAGACCAGACCGTTAGAACGAGAACAACCCCCAAGTAGTTGAAAGACTATTTGCTGTAGCCGATTGAGGACGATCCTATGATAGGATGGCCGAATGTTAACTACGCGTACAAATATGGAAAAGTATGGTAACACTTGGAACATTCTAGAAGCTTATATTTAACGGGAAAATTTAACTAAACGAATATATACATATATAAGCGCGCAACATAAAAACATTATTATTATTATTAGCAATATTAATCCTTTTTGAGAAAACTTGTTTAGTCATACTGAAAAATCAAAAGTAAACTTTATTTAAATAAATAATTTTTTTTAACAATAAAAAGAGAATATCTAACAACTATATGATAATAATATCTAATGCAGACTTTGTGAAGACCCCAAATTATTTAAAGAGACATAAATCAAAAATTATCAAGTTACAGTTTTGAAAACTTAAGCATTAAACACATAGGCAACAGTAAGCAGCATGACAGCAAATGTAGCCGACAGTATTTGCTGCCATGTGTGGCCCACATAACTATTTTGAAGGCATCAACGACAAAACAATAGAAAATAAATAAAATATTGAACAGCTGTTTGTTTCAGTGATACAACCTTCACGTGTAGGGAATTGCAAATATAAAATCGCTTGCTTCAAATATACTTATATACACTACGCGTCATCAGGTTAGCGCCCCTCTTTACACTCTCCGTTAATGTTAAATACTACCTAAACTACTTGTGCTATGGACTTGCAATTTTTATGTATTTGATTCCTATCAATTCTTCTTAAAATGAAACAATAATGGCTACTGTAATGTTGAAGTTACTACATATTTTATTTTTAATTTTTGGAAAAAGTATATTAAAAAAAGTAATCAAAAATTGGTCATCAGGATAGCGCTATTTGCGATAATTTCAATATATTTAGTTTTTTAAGCAAAAAGAATGCTTTTTATTGCCAGTTTATGATATTTTGAAAACTTTAAAATAAAATTAGTAATGTGTGGTTCCGCCCTTATTTGAAATCACCTCGACAATTCGATTGGGAATGGAATTGTACAGACTTTCAATGTAATTCAACGAAATGGTGGACCAAGCGTGTTTGATGCCTTCAATTGATTCTGTTTTTGAGCTGTATTGCTTTCCGGACTCGTATACTTTCGTAGCCAACCATCCCCAGACGTTCTCGATTATATTAAGGTCGGGCGAGTATGGTGGCCACTTAAGGACGTCAACTTTTTGGGTTTGAATCCATGATTTTACGGATCTGGCAGTGTGAATTGGGGCATTGTCGTGTTTGAAATGCCACTCTAGACCCCGAAACATGTTTTGAAAGTGAGGAAAAGCTATTTCTAAAACGTTTTCAAAGTTTTCCGCATTCATACGTGACGTTAAAAACTGCAATTCGCAGGTGCCATAGTAGGATATAGCTCCCCACACCATCGCACCTCCCTCTCGGCTGTGCAAGCGGTCCAAGTGATGTTCCTCTTTACGTAGATCGTGAAAGTAATAGTTATATTATCGGGCCCCTCTAAATTGAATTTCTTTTCATCTGAAAAAACTACGTACTTCCACTCGGCAGACCATGTCATGTGTATTCGAGCAAAATCTAAGCGCATTTCTTTTCTTAGCGCATTAAGTGGTGGTTTTTTTTTCAATTTCTATCTACGTAAATGTCTTGCCTTTCTAATAACTCTTTGCACCGTTGATAAGCTTGCTTTAACACCAGTTTTTTTCCTTAATTTTGGTAGACGAGTCATGCGAATTTGATGCTTCCCTCAGTAAGGCTCTCCTATCTGCTTCAGAACCACTTGATTGTTACCGCCTTTAAAGTTTTTTCCATAGTTTTCCTTATTTTTAAGAAAATTGACTATTGTTTTCCTGTGCCTTCCAGTTTTTTCTGCAACTATTGGAAGAATTCAAGCATCGTGGCATTAACATCGACGCCTATGAATTTGATGATGACGAAATAGAGGTATATGAACCTGCAAAGACTAGCAGTTTAGACATAAGTACGCTGCTGGCTGCCATAATGGAAGTAAAAGAAACATCTAGAGCTCAAAACCAAGCACTACTGGCAGAAGTAAAAGAAACATCTAGAGCTCAAAACCAAGCATTATTAGCAGAGGTAAAAGAAACATCTAGAGCTCAAAACCACGCATTGCTGGCCGAAGTTAAAGCAACAAACGAGAAGTTAGTGGAAATTTCTGAAACATTCGGTAAGAGGGTAGAAGGGGTGGAAGCAAGAATGGCTGACTTAGACGATAGAATGAATGAAATGGAAGAAAAGTTCAACAGCATTCAATACCAACAAGCTGGACCAGTACGTGTTGTTCCAGAATATACCAGCAAAATAAAAACCCCGTGCTTTGATGGTAACACTCCACTTTCTGTATTTAAATTGCAATTTGAAACTGTTGCAAGCCAAAACGGATGGGACGACGAAGAGAAGGCTCTAGAACTAATTTTGGCCTTAAAGGGTGCAGCCGCAGAAGTCCTGGAGACAATTCCAGCGAGCTCCAGAAATAATTACGAAGACATAATGGTAGCATTGCAGCGTAAGTTCGGTAATGAGCACAAGCGCGAGTTGTACCAAATGGAATTGAGATGTAGAACACAAAAGTCTAATGAGTCATTACAGGCCTTCCCAATGGAGATTGAAAAATTGGTACAACTAACATACCCAGGCGAAAATCATCCATTGGTAGATCGTTTTAAAACTGAAGCGTTCGTCAATGGCATACGTAACCCTGACTTGAAACTTGCGGTATACAGCACTCAGAAAAACACCTTCGCTGAAACAGTAGCATTTTCATTGGGGCAGGAAACCGCTAGAGCTATATCTAGGCCACAGGTACACAAAGTGCGTGCTTTAGAGGTCGAGCCAGAAGCACATGACGTGCTCAATGACCTTAAAGCGATGATGGAGAAAATTTGTGCCGGCATACAGCAGAAGACGAACTCAAAGTGCTTCAATTGTGGTAAGAGTGGCCACATCCAAAGAAACTGCAAAGTGCCACGAAAAAGAGCAAGGTCTATCTCGCCATCCAGAAGTAACAAACGGGTGAACCACCATCAACCATCACAAGAGTCTCCGTTAAACTAAAACGAGCTAGCACTAAGGGGCAAGAGCTAGCTCCCACAAGCGAGTGCCCCACGATCTCCATATCAGTGATGCAGCAAAAGAACAGCAAGTTAACAGTTAGTGGGTACATAAATGGCAGAAGACACATCTTCACTATAGACACTGGGGCAACACAGTCGATTATCAGGCCCGATATAGTCAACGGAAGATGTGAGTCACTACAAAACGTTAGAGTACGAACAGCTACGGGAGAATCTGCCACTGTCCACGGGAAGATAGAGGCTAAGGTGACTATGACCAACATTAGCGTGAGACATGTGTTTATTGTTGCCGATATTGTTGATGAGGTTATCATTGGTGCCGATTTTATGATAACCCATGGCATCAACCTGAATATGGGGCAACAGATTATGAGTTGGCATAATGTCGAGATACCGCTTGATGTGGGTTATGACGACAATACTCACGCTAGAAAACTAGTTGCTGTTGGACGACAAAAATTACCACCACAATCAGAAACATTGATATGGGCGCGTGCGGAAGGAGATTGTGTGGACAACCGCTTGTGGGTAGTAGAACCAGAAGAAATAAAGGCCGAAATAATAACAGCAAAAGCCCTTATTAAAGCCAATAAAGAAGGCATAGTACCAGTGAGAGTGCTCAACCTATCGGCCCAAGAGAAAGTCATCACAGTAAGATCCGGTGTCGGCCGATGTGTTCCAGAGAGGACGGGGGAATCCTAAAAATATACCTGCCAAGGACCAAGCCCTGTTTAAGGACTATGTGGAGAAATGGGTGACAGACTTAGCAGCTTCAGATAAAAACAAAGCAAAACAGATGCTTAAGAAGCATGCCAGCGTCTTCGCCGTACAAGATCACTGTCAAGGTAGAACGGCCATTGTTAAGCACGTAATCAATACCGGCGAAGCGAGACCTATTAAACAGGCACACCAGAATCGTACCCTTGGCCAAGAGAAATGAGGTAAAGGACCTGGTCAAAGAAATGGAAAAGAACGGTGTAATAGAGCCATCATTCAGTCCGTGGAGTTAACCTGTAGTCCTAGTAAAAAAGAAAGATGGCGGTACAAGATTCTGTGTGGACTACAGAAAACTTAATGATGTCACTATAAAAGATAGTTACCCGCTACCAAGGATTGACGATACGCTGGACACGCTAGCAGGAACAAAATGGTTCTCCACATTAGACTTGCAAAGTGGCTATTGGCAGGAAGGTAATGCCGTTTGGGCTCTGCAATGCGCCGGCCACATTTTAGCGTCTTATGGAGCGAGTATTGAAAGGACTGCACTGGAAAACTTGCTTGGTGTATCTCGATGACATAATAGTGATGGGTAGAACTTTCGACGAACATCTCAGAAACTTGGGAGAAGTTCTACAGCGAATATCTACGGCCAGTCTAAAGTTAAGTACAAAGAAATGTGCATTGTTCCAAAAAGAGGTAAAATATCTGGGACACCTTGTAACGGCAGATGGCATTACTACAAATGAAGATAAAACACGAGCAGTAAAGAACTGGCCTCGACCACAGAATCTTCACGAGTTACGTAGCCTTTTAGGACTCTGCACATATTACAGACGCTTTGTGCCGAATTTCGCGGGCGTAGAAGCAAGTCTACATGAGCTGACAAAGAAATCAAGACCATACCACTGGGGCGAAGCGCAAGAGAAGGCATTTGAAACATTGAAAAATTTATTATGTGCAGCACCCGTTTTATCCTATCCAGTGTTTTAGACAGTGATGCTAGTGGACATGCTATAGGTGGCGTACTCTCGCAGGTAGTCAATGGAACAGAAAAGGTTGTGGGCTATTACAGTCGAACACTCTCAAAGCCTGAAAAGAACTATTGTGTAACACGACGTGAATTATTAGCGGTATTAGAGTGCATAAAACATTACCACAAGTACTTATTAAATTTTCTCCTGAGGACTGACCACTCTGCACTCAGATGGCTGTTGCAGTTTAAGAACCCTGAAGGACAGCTGGCTCGCTGGATCGAACGACTCCAAAGCTACGATTTTAGCATAGAGCACAGAAGAGGCGCCAAGCATGGTAATGCAGATGCTCTATCGCGGCGGCCGTGTAGCATAGAGTGTAAACATTGTACTAAGGCTGAGGGCAAGGAATCTATCGTCGACATTCGGCTAACTCACATAGAGGCGAACAAGGACTGGGCAACAACGCAAAGGAATGATCCAGTGTTATCAAAAATTATAACAGCTAAAGAAAAGGATTAACGACCAACCCGAAACGATATATCAGCAGAAGGCCCTATATTAAAGGATTATTGGGCTCAGTGGAATAGTTTAAAGCTGATTAATGGCTGCTTATATCGTACCTGGGAGAGTGCAGATGGCAAAACAACAACCGACTTAATAGTAGTGCCATCCTCCAAGATAAGTGAAATCCTAAATGAATTTTATAAAGGTCCTAGTGGAGGTCATCTTGGAGTAACTAAAACTTTAGAAAAACTTAAGCAAAGGTTTTACTGGATTGGTTGTCAACAAGCTGTCGCCGATTGGATAGCAAACTGTGCGCAATGTATGGCAGCAAAAGGACCAGTGAGAAGAAGCCGAGTGCAGCTACAGCAGTATAATTCAGGTGCACCATTCGAGCGGATAGCGATGGATGTGGCAGGTCCTTTTCCTATCAGTAACAAGGGTAATTGATACGTTCTCGTAGTGATGGATTATTTCAGCAAGTGGCCAGAGGTGTACACCATATCCAATCAAGAAGCAACCACAATTATAGACGCATTTGTGAACAACTGGGTTTGTCGCTATGGTGTACCAATTAAACTGCACTCCGATCAAGGCAGAAATTTTGAGTCCATTGTGTTTAAAGAAATATGCGAGATCTATGGAATAAAGAAGACCAGGACGACGCCACTACACCCCCAATCTGATGGAATGGTAGAGCGATTTAATAGAACACTTGAGGAATACCTACGTAAAGTGGTGAGTGAGCATCAAAAAGATTGGGACGAGCACATACCAAAATTTCTGTTAGCATACCGATCAGCTGTGCATGATTCGACATCAAAAACACCTGCCAAGATTATTTATGGCACTGAGTTGAGATTACCTGGTGACTTGGAATTTGGCGCCAAACCAACAGTAGGCGAAGATGAGAGTTATGCCGTAAAACAAGAAAACCTCAACGAATTACATGATTTTGTACGCACTCGAATAAAGATGGTCAGTGACAAAATGAAAGCGAGATACGATAAGGCAGCAAATAGTGAAGGCTACCATGAAGGTCAACTGGTTCTACTTTACAACCCACAGCGGAAGAAAGGATTGTTTCCTAAATTGCAGACTAACTGGGAAGGACCTTATAAGGTAATCAAAAGGCTTAATGATGTTGTCTACAGAATTCAAAAGTACAACAGTCCGCGGTTCAAGATGAAAGTCGTACACTTAGAGCGACTGGCAAACTATGGGAAGTAGTTAAGGAGCCTATTCGGGACGAACAGGCTTAAGTGGGAGGCAGTGTTACGAAAAATAAATTAAGTAAAAAAGCGCCAAAGATTACAGCTATAATAAAAGAAAAACGCGTATTATGGTAACATTTTAGAGTAAAAAAAAAGTAACAACAAACACGTAATTTTGTCTTGTGCTGTTACCAGTAAAAAACAAAAACACACACACTCAAATATATCTGTACATTGGTGCTGCAAAAATAACTACGAAATCATTTCAACAACAACGACATAAGAGATGTTCTGTTCTGCAAACTTCTGCATGTACTACAGATATACACACACATATACATACAAAAATAAATTAACATGTTGACACACAAGTATTTTGCCATATGCAGTGATCTCGAAACTGAAAGAAGAATCTAGACACATTGAAATTTAAATAAAAGGGCAGAGCAGAGATTGGGAATCAAGTTAATTGTGAGTTAGCTAAGACAGAGTAAAGATCATCAGTGAATCCCTACGTGTGGTATTGTTCGACAGTGTATATCTTGTAAAGTGTATTAAGTGTAAATAAAGTAAATTTGTAAATACACAATCAAATCAAGTGTTTATTATTGTAATTAAGAATCCACATAATAAAAATATTTCTATAGAAAAGGTTTATAGAAATAAAACGTTTTTAAAAGGTAAAAACGTAACAATATTTTTTTTATATACAGTGGTGGCCATATAATTAGAAACGACTTAGCAGCACACATTTTTCTTAATATATTTTTAAAATTAAGTTTACTATACCAAAACTAAATACTATAAATTGTAAAGTATTCAATCATTATTGAATTTATAATAAAAATATTTACAGCTGAGATAGCATTTAAAAAAAATTAACTTTAAACAAAATATGTCACTTTTATGTTGGTCTTATAATTAGAAACGACACAAATGTTTTCACAAAACTTAAAATTTTTTCCACTAAAGTAAACAAAAATTGACATATCCTCTAATAGGATATTCTCTTACATATTTTATTTTTGAAAATATTGGTTTATATTTGTCTTCTTTGTAAATTTTGTATTAAATGCTAATGTGTTTACAGAGACATGTTTCCCTAGGTTTGCTGCATCATTTGGAACTCTAAGACTTTTTATTTTTGGACTGTTGTTCGTGTGATTCCTTTTTACAATTGCCTATAAGTTTTCAATTGGGTTTAGATAAAAATTTTACGATGATAAGTACAAAATTTCAATATTTTTATACGAAATCCAGTATGTCAATAACTTAGAATTTTGATTTGAGACGTTATCATGTTGAGAATGAGCATTTTCTCAAAAGAAATATTGTTCTATTACATTTTTTAAATTGTTTTTATATTGATGTTAATTAACTTTTCCCTTTATTCTAAGAATGGCTTCACACCACACCACGAAATTGCATCCCAAGTTATAATACACCACCACTGTTTTAACAAAGTACCTAAAGTCTTAAGGATTTTACTGAGGAACATCTTACGTAAGATTTTTCGTCAGGTGAAAACAATATATTCTTAAATTCATTGCTTGTAAGAATTCTATTTCAGATAACAGGCATCTTTGTTGAGCATTTTGCTTGCAAAGCGTCAGTGTTTTTTAATATTTTTTTGCCACATGTGGTTTTTTTTATACAATACATTTACGAAAGCCAAAATGCTTATAAACGCATTGTTATTGTCCGTGTAAATATTTCTTCTCTCATTTGTTGCCCAGTTTCACCCCAATTTTGTGTGAATTCAGAAATTGGTTACTGGTGCTGCAAATAATCTTATCTTCTACTTGAGGAGTTTTTCTAGCACTGGGCTTCCTGGCTGGGGTTACAAACTTCTTTTGTTTAATTTTAGAAGTGAACTGCACCAAACTTCACTTGTTTGGATTATGAAAACCTTTGTTCGATAGCCCACATTGACAGTAATTCCATTGGTTACGCCTTGAAGATGCCCTCCCTTATTTATGGAGGGCATCACTTGTTTTTTCCAGTCTTGAAAACTAAAACGTATTAAGGTTATTTAAATACGATCTACTGAATTTTAAATTTAGGTCTCATAATAAAAAAAGTTAATTAATTAAAGAAAACCTGAACGTTTCTAATTACGTGGCCAGCTAAAAACCAAGTACTTAGAAATTAAGCAAAATTTTTTTAAGTGCAAGCTTTAAATTTAAAGTTTTTTTTCAGCGGCAATAATGTGGACTGTGGGCTGTTCGAATAGAGGTGCTTATAATTTTGAGTAATGGTTTTAAAAGCAGTTACACTCTGATTTCATTTTGATTAAACATCGTTTCTAATTATATGACCACCACTGTATGTACATATTATTAGTACGAGCATTAAAAATACTTTATAAAACTTATTAAAAAAATATATTTCTTACAAATTTTGCACATTCTCTTAAAAAAAAATTGAAATTTACCTCAAATTTCAAAATAATTGGCAATGTGTTAAATAATATTAAACCCTTAAAAATAATATTGATATTGTCTGTTGAATTCAAAAATACTGATTACAAAGATATTTCGGTTCATCCCCCTTTTGCATCTTTCTTATAAACCTTATTTATTCTTAATTTTTGTTTTACATTCAGCTATTGCATCACTTTTCGCATCACATTAATATACATACATATGTATATCGCCTATATTTTAAAACGATACGCATGCCTTATTCTGCAACTTTTGCATTCTCTCACTCTACGATTCTAAACAGCAGAATTAAAGAATTGTTGACCCATACCTAAAATGTGGTTTCGCCATCGTGTATAATATATAGTTTAAGTTTATTTCTGTTATTAACGATAGTCTATTTGTAATTTTTTTCGATAAAATCAATATGTTTGTTGACGCCGGCAAGAATAGTCTGCGTCAACGGTTTAGTGTTTTTATTTTTTATGGATGGCAATGCCGTTGTTGTAGTATCAGACTTTTTTTTCGACTTTTCTTTACTTACTTGTGATTGTGTGGCCGCTTAAAGAAGTTTATAAATTTATAATTTTTTTCTCGTGCTTACGGACAACCATTTTAACAAACTTTTATTCTTTTATAAAAATAAATTTGGGAAATAAACGTGTCAGAATAAATACTCAAATACACTAATACCCCGATTTGCGTCGCTTCATTTTGCGTCGCTTCGAAGTTGCGTCTTTTTTTAAAATTCTGGAATTTCAATGTTGAGTCGTTTTTGTTTCAGTTTGCGTTGCATGGCTTCGAAGTTGCGTCGTAAATGCTTCGATTTGCGTGGTTAATATGAAAATGTTTTTACAAAGTTAAAGCAAAAAAGGGGATTTCCCGTTTAGTAGAGAACAAATTTGCAGGTGTGCGTTGTTTACATGTTAAGCGTAGTTATTAGTTTCGAATTATAAAATCTGTTATTCAAAAAATAATAAGAAAATATATTGATTGAAAAACCCATTTTCTAAGCTAAAATGTTTAAAACCTGTATTGACTGAGCGAAAATCAAATACGTAAACAATTGAAAATTCTGCTTCAGTTTGCGTCGTTTCAGTTTGCGTCTCATTTTTTCAGTCCCAATTAGCGACGCAAACTGGGGTATTGGTGTACTCATAAATAAATACTCAAATAAATTGAATTGAACCACATTGCATTTTATTTTAAATCGGCACGCTTTTTTTGCGTATCTCAACTGCAGCAGGGGTGGTAACCGGCATAAAAACCTATATAACATCAAACGGAGTAGTCCTACATCCCCAATCAAACAATGTTGTTTGAATTTCAATTCCTTATCAATCATAAAGAATCGGAAAAATGTTTTCAGATGATGAGACTAGCTCCGAAAGCGACGACTAACTAAAGTTCAATATATATTTAAAAATATTTGAAATATATTTATATTTTAATATATTTAAAAATATAAGTATATATTTTCCATCATCAACAATAAATCAAAATCTATGACGAAATTTTACGTTTTTTGAAAGTTTTGCTATTTTGAGTAAAATATTGTTGTTTTTTTATTTTATCTCAAGGCAAAATTTTTAGATCTAATTAAGAGGTAAAAATTTGCTGAAGAGAGAAGATATAGACTTAAGGTACTGCTTCTTAATGTTTTTTGAAAATTG
Source organism: Metopia argyrocephala (assembly GCA_963576795.1). Taxonomy (NCBI): domain Eukaryota; kingdom Metazoa; phylum Arthropoda; class Insecta; order Diptera; family Sarcophagidae; genus Metopia; species Metopia argyrocephala. The sequence continues at coordinate 13,044,996 of OY756211.1, forward strand.
TACTAAAATCCACCACCTAGTCGAAAACTTTCGCTACTCCTGCGTGTAGCGTCTTCAGGATATATTTATTTATAAATTATTTTCAAATTTTAAATACAGAAAATGTGTATTTATAAATTAAAAAATTTTTTTTTTTTGTCAAAAGATAAAATTTTTTAAAAAATCAAAAAGTGTTCTACCCAACAAACATAATAACGGTAATGATAGTGAAATTTGTGATAAAGTATATGTAGGTACGACCAAGAATAAGTTAAAAACTAGAATAGCTGGACATAAATCGGACCAGAAACGAAGGGATATTAATTCACAAAAGACGGTTTTATCAGCACATTGTTCAAAATTCAATCACTATCCAAATTTTGAAAATGTTTCTATCTTGAATGTAGAAAATAATTATAAAAAACGTTTAATGTTAGAAATGTTACAAATTATTAATGTACCAACAACACACAGAATTAACTTTAAGGCTGACACAGATAACATAGCACAAGTATACAGACATTTAATAAACAGAAAATAAATTGTTAATTTCTTGTTAATTTGATTTATTATTTAATATTTCATGTAATATTTTTAATTAATTTGTTACATATTTACACTAATATTACCTTATTTCATGATTTTGTAAACATGTTTATATTATTGATTTTATTATGTTTGTTGGGTAGAACACCTTTTGATTTTCTAAAAAAATTTTTTCTTTTGACAAAAAAAATTTTTTTTTTTGAATTTATAAATACACATTTTCTGTATTTAAAATTTGAAAATAATTTATAAATAAATATATCCTGAAGACGCTACACGCAGGAGTAGCGAAATATTGATAAATAAATAAACGATTTTTATTTAAAAAAGACCTTAAGCTTGAGTAATTGTTTACATTAAAAAAAAACCTTAGCTAATAATTCAAAACCCAGCTAGGGTTGTTATTCTACCATCATATGCATTCAGATTTTGGGGGTCTCAATTTGTTCAAGAATTTAGTGCTAAACTGTATTTATATACAAATACTTATGTTTACCTGTAAATTATAATTATTGTCACAAGTGTATGATGAAATAATATATCGAGGGCTTATATTCAATACCGTCTATCTACATTTGGACGAAATTTTTTTTCTTATGCCAAACTCATCTCTGACCCCATCTGCATGTACTGTAAAAATTTCAGTGGAAAAGAACTGTTTTTAGTACTATATATCCTATATTTTATCATATGTCTATCTACAAAGATACTTATTTATGAATTTTATGACGGCAATACCGTCTATCTACATCATAGAATTTTGTCGTTTTATTTAATTTCAGGCTATTTCTCTCTTTGATATCTATTTATTCACTGTTCGTTTTTCGGATACATACTTCTCTTGTCGAACGATCAATACATATCATAATAATAATTTACTCCGATGGTTGCGGTTACCAAAACCGTAATCACTTTTTGTCGAATGCTTTGTCCAATTTATCAATAGAAAATAACAAAATCATAGAACAAGAATACTTGCAGAAAGGACACACCCAGATGGAGTGTGACAGTGCCCATGCAAAAATAGGGGCTAAGTTGAAAAATCAAACCATATATTTGCCAAATGACTACGTCAGGGTAACCAAAGATGCCCGCAAAACAGTAAAATCAAGAACAAAATTATTAAAATGCTATTTAATGCATTACATTTAAATTATGATTTTTTTCAAAACTATAAGGATACGAAAGTTATTCGATTTTCCAGTATTAGACCTGGTCGAGCAAAAAGTGATCCGACAGTATCCCAACTAAGATCTCTATTATATTCCCCAAGTGGTACCATTAAGTTTAAAGTGAATTTTGATCATAATTACACTGAACTACCTATTAGAATAAAACAATATGAAGGTAACATAGAACCAACATAATTGTATACCGGTCGACTACCAATTCAGCAAAACAAATGAAAACATTTACAGGAGTTAAAGGCGGTAATTATAGAGGAGTATCACAACTTCTATGATAATCTTAGATACGCGCAATAAAAATTATAATAAATTATAATAAAAAAAATTATAGAAAACATTGTCTTTGATTTCAAACTGGTTAAACAATTCTTCTGAACACACCTACCCTCTATCTGACACCCTTTTGAGACACCCATGCCAAAAACAAAAACTAGTCAAAAACAACCCCTAGCTCTCTGAAGGGTTCAAATGTTAGAACAGGTCCTACTAGTTTTCTATCCCCAATATTTCTTGTGAGCATATCTACCCCCTATCTCCCACCTTTTTCGGGGTCCCCATACAAAAACCGTAATATAAACTTAATTTTAAAATTAGGCAATACCGTCTATCTACATATTATTTTCCTACACAATGATTTTATTTTTAAGGCAATACCGTCTTTCTATCATAGAAGCTCAAATAACGCGAATTTCAGGAAACTTTTTAGTTAGAACGTTTGTTAGACACATTCTGTTAATATTGTAGAAGATGAGTTCATCAAAATTGTTGCTTATTTGGGAATAAAACAGTTTTTTGGCTCTCCTGAAAAATTATGTTTTTGTAGATAGACGGTATTGAATATAAGCCCTCGATATTTTAACTAAAAAATCTCTCGATGTGGTGAGAGTTTCATTCAACGAAACCATTTAATGTGAAGTGTGTAATTATGTTAACTTTTAATATTCTAGTTAGTCACTCAGTATACTAATAATAATTCAAGGTATTGTAAACCTCATTTATTAAATTTAATTAATTTTAATTATTAACCCGAATTTTCTATTCTTTAATATCCTTGTTTTTTCACTTTGGATACCAAACACCGCCTTACCCCAACAGCAAGCGCAACTTTATTTCACTGTTTGTTCACACTGCACATACTGTAACAAAATGACAATTTTAAATGTCATTTAATTTTAATAGAAAAATATGAAACCCCTCAATTATAATCCCCGATGCCTAAAAAATATGCAAGTAAACTTTACAAACTTTATAGTTAATAAAATAGTGTTACCTTTACGCAGCGAATAAAGTGTCATACCGTGACACATAAAATTCAAACTTTCCAATGAATAAAAGTCAAGGTAGACAAACATATTAAAAGTTAAATAAATACGGACAAGTAAATAGACAAAGAGCAAGACGTTAAAAACAGATGTCTAATAATGAAATTCCAACAAACATATCACAAAAACATAAATGACTACCCACCCACCACACACTTATTGAAAATGAAAAAAGAAAAAAATGTTTACATGTTTTAAACGTGACATTATTTTGAATAGTCACATTTACACAAACAATGAAATCTATATACAGTGCTGTGCAATAAAATAGACTCAACCTGTTCTAACATCTCTAACATCCCCGTACCATTAAGCATAAGTGGAGAAGTATTTTGTGTTTGGACGAAACTAAAATTAGTCTGTTCAAATACGAAATAAGTAACTTCACTGTAAGAAGACCCTCTAATACTGATTTTTTTCCGAAATATGTATAAAAAACGATTTAAAAATTGTAACGGAAACATAATATTTATCTTTATTTAGAGTAAAAGCTACAATTGATACCGTATAATATACAAATAGTTTAAATAACATCATGACATTTTGTGCTGAATATGAAATGCCACTTTGATTAATGTTTCAACAGGATAAAGATACGAAACACACATCAAAACGAGCAAAAGGTTGGCTTGAAAGTAATGGCGACAAGGTTTTAAGCTGGCCTACACATCCTATTAAAATTTTGTGGAAAATTGTTAAAGCTTTCCCTCGAAGATAAAATCCTTCCGATAAGAAACAGTTTTTGGAATTTTTTAAAGATGCCTGGAAGAACTTTCCATTCGAAACTTGTTAAGGAATTATGGACTCAATTCCAAAACGCTGCTTGAATAAATTAAATGTAAGAGTTCAAAGTTTTGCTTTGTTAGAATGGTAAAACACTGAGCTACAAATTTTAAGTTCTCGTTTTGGTAAATGTTTCTTAACGTCAAGGACATTTTCACTTTATAATTAGCATTCCTAAGAGCAATTGTATAATACTAATATTGCAAAACTATCATATATAATAAATATATATGTATGTACCGATATATACATAAATGTATATGTATACATAAATAACAAATGTAGTTTTTTATATAATTTTCTAATATTTATATCTTTTTCGTATTTTTTAACAAAATAAATATTAAGTGGAAATTTTTGTAACGCAACGGCAGTAACGTAACGCCAGATCTTGTTTCGTAGAAGAAAAAAAAAAACGAAAAAAGGTTTTTTTAATTTTATAACTTGGAAAATAAACGTATATTAGTCCAAATCCTACCAAAAAAGTTTTGATTAAAAAGACTTGCCCAATTCGCATAGTTAAACATCATGATTATTGGAGTGGAGATAGGGGGTAGGTATGTTCGAAAAAAAAGTTGGAGGTAAAATATTAGTAAGGGTCGGTCTTACATTTTATCCCTTTAGGGGCTACTTCAGAGCAGTTGTGAAGCTCTTTGTAGATTTTTATTCCTTCAACCCAACCTTTGACCCCTATGAAGAGCCATTTGCCCCCATCCCACATCCCACGTTTTTGACTCATGAATTTTTTGTAGAAACTTACAACCATCCAACCACTATTAGACTAGTTTTAATCTCATTTTTTTGCGATTTGATTTTTATTTCTTGATCCAAAAAGACCTCCACTCTGAAATTTTTCACAACTGTAGAGAACGAAACTATGTATCTTTGGCATAATTTTTTTTTCAAATTTTTAAAAAGGTCGCTTTCGGAGATATAGGCTTTCGACTTATAGGTAAAGAAATTGACCTATGACTTTTTTAAAAAAAAATCATGTTGCATATTAAATCAAAGGTAATTTAAATACTCTTTCAAATGCGGCTTTTACGAGATGCATACCTGTAATACTTTTTAAGAAAATTACAATTAAGTAAGTGTAACTTTGTGCATTTTTGTACTGTTTTCCGATTTTCAAAACCTCATATTTCCGGATCCAGAAGTGTCAGCGCCCTTTAATTTTGTATTTGTCTTAGTGTTATGATATACTTTATTCGTACCAAAAATCAGCCAATTCGGAAACAGTCATTTCAAAAACGGCATATTTTAAGTTGAGTTAAGGTGGTTTAACCCATATATATATATACATATATATGTATATATATACTAGCTGAACCCGGTGTGCTTCGCTACCCCCTCGTTATATAATATAATTTAAAGTATTTATATATTTTGGAGACAGTAATGGGAGAAAGAGAGTGAGGCTACCTCACTATTTTAATTCAAATGTATTTTAAATTTGAGGTAAAGTCGTTAATAAACGTAGTAAAAAAACACCAAATTTGTATATAGAACAAAAAGTTTAAAATTTTCAAATAAAATTTGGCGTGAAAAGGGGCGTGGCGTAACAAATTTTTATTTCTACCTCGCCTGGAGTATAATGTGTATACAATTTGAAGTATATCTTTTAAAAACTATACAACATTTTAAAAAGTGGGCGTGGTCGAAAAAAGTAAGTACCCTATTAATCATGCCAGAGTCACAGTTAAATGCTGTGAAAATTTCAGAAAGATCGGTCTAGAGGTTTGGTCTCCTATAAGGTACAAACAAACAAACATACAAACAAACAAACAAATAAACAAACACACATTCAATTTTATATATTTAGATTTTTTTTTTTGATACTCAGGGTTTTCATTCGTCCTGATATACACCAAGTCGCGCATAGTTAAGCTGATTTTATTGAACCTTCCGTTTTCCTCCCCAATGCCTTCTGATATGCTAAGTGGTTGTGGCGTGTTAAATTTTCTTTAATGTAAATGGGTTCTTCGCTATCAAACCCGGATATATTTTGTTGTTTTTAATATAAAGTTTCTTTGATATGGAGGATACATTTTCACAACGATTACTCCATCTTTCTGAGAGTAAGATACGTTGTCTTCATAGATCTTATTAAGTCTATAACTACTCGTGCTATTAACTTGAGGAGTTTTAGCATTAAGATTATTGCAAATACCTTGAATACCTATTGTTTAATCTTTTTCCAATAAGGATTCTTCGAAAGCCATTTGGAATTTTTAATTTTGTTCTGTCTAACACTACGATCTCTGGAATAACACCATAATCTCCTGAGTTCTCCGAAACTGTGTGGCTGATTTCATTATCGTTTTCATCGCCTAAAATATCTTCTACGTTATTATTTTTTTTTTTTTTTTATTAACTGAATGAACTTTGGCTCTGGCAGTTCTTCTTTTCGTGTCATTATTTTAGTTTTTAGTAAAAGCGTGTAGTAGACTAGACAGGGTACAATTTTATTTCTTATAGGCCACTCTTGCCATTAAATTGATTAACTTTAAATCAAGAATAGAGATACATATCTATTCAAGTAGACAATAAGACTTATAAATATATATTCGATTACAACTGTACAATAAATGCACTTTTTTAAGATATTGTGCATAGAATACTATTTCCTTAACAGGGGGCGAATTACGGCATTCGATATCGATCGAAATTTCATACAATTTAAAAGTAGTTTTCATATAAATTTCGTTCAATATCGAATGCCGTAATTTGCCCCCAGATTCTAAAAATGTTCCAGCATGCGCTTTAGAAGCTGCCGGATAACTAAAAAATTATTAATGATTTAAAAAACGACATTTCCAGCAGCCTGCACAAATAATTGGCTATACATTGTTAAAGCTTTACAAGCTTAAAAAAATAAATTAAGACAATGTCCAGCCGGCTGCACGCCAGGTCCAAATACATTAAAGAATTAATTAATGCGGTAAATGTTTTTAATTACGGGTAAAATTGGTAAAAGCAAGACTTCTTGATATATGATTTTAAATTTAATTAAAATATTTTAAATTATTACAATAACACCTTATACTTATTGAAATGCGCGATACTACAATTACTAAATAAAAAAACTATAAAACGTTTTTTCTCTTTAATATTCTTAAAATGTTTGCTTTCTTGGAAATTAAAACAAGAAAATTACTGACCTATTTTCCCTTTTACTTACTTTTAATTTCCCTACACCTGTCTCAGCAAGTTCAAATTCATATTAAAACAATCAAATGTGATTTCATCAATTATTTCCTTCTACTTTGTAAAAGATTTTCTAGTGTCCTTAAAAATTATCCATTATTATTGGAAAAATTTTAGTCCGGTTGAATAATTTATGATGTTTTTGTTAGGAAAGGTAAGTAATCCTCCTTAACAATTACTACAACGATATTAACAAGAATAACAATAACAAAATGCTGACGAAACCATGAAATATTTCATTTAAAATGTGGGAGTAGTAAAGAATTGTGGATAAGGCATTCATTATAAAAGAGATTCGTAAGTGTGGCTTAATAATGATTTCTTTTAAAACCACCTATAATAATATGTATATTATAAAAGGTTCCACCTATGCTGCATTACAATTAAACTGAACCCACATCAACTGCGTACAAGTGAGAAATCAGTTCCATAGAAAATTAATCATATTTAGATCTACTATAAACTAAAATGTTGTCTAACAGAAATTCATTTACTCAAGTTGTCCAATAGGGACCTTTACAATTTTATAGATAACGAGAATAATGTTGAAGCTACATCTGTGGAATAGGCTACATGGAAATTATTATTTTTTTTTCAAGACCAATACTCAGGGGTAAACTTCTACTAATGCAGTGCATTGTATTGGAATTTTAAAGATACATTGATAGATTTTATTTAATTCTGTTATTATTCGCCTTTTTTGTTGATGAGAGAAGTACTCCTGATCATTCGTTTATGGTGGAATAGACTGAAAATGTCAGGGAGAACTTTCTTGAAGGTGGACTTTGTCATATTACCATGACTAGCATTGTTTTCCTAGTATATTTTTATTTTATTATTTATTGTTATTATTATGGTACAGTTAACAAATGTTAAAAAGCTAAATTTATGTGATTATAAGATATTTCAGAATATCTATCATAAGTAAAACTTAAAATACAAAAGAGTTAAAAATAATTACAAATAATTTAAAAGGAAAAATTATAGAAACACATTTGTTTGTTATCTGAAATTGATTTGTACCAGAGATACGGTACGTTTAACGTAGACACTGTACTAGTTCACTAAAGGAAACTAAGAAGTGTCTTCAAATAGTGTTCTGAATAAAAATAGTCAGAATTCCTGCATATGTTAATAAATGCGAGATTCAGGGTATCTATTATATCCCTTATTGTCTGATGTGAGTATTTTAGGTAAAGAGTTCGGCATGAGCGGGGAAGTCCGTGGATTATTTTTAATGCCTTGTTTTGTGCCAGTTAGAATTTTCTGATATGCGTTTTTGCCTAACAATTTTCCTAGTGTAGATGTTTTGTTCTGCTACCAAATAATACAATTCTGATCCCAGACGAGAACTTCTAATACATCAAGAAAAAGTCACTGTTTTATGGAAATTTTAGACTGACAGTTTCATCGCTTGGTATTTCCTTGTGAGCGAAGTTGAATAGGCCAACGTCTTCAACGGTGAGTTCTAAAAGTAACTACTAACGATGTAAGCTACTCGGGAAATACTCAGGGGAATATAGATTAATATTATCATCCCTGACCCTGTTGAGTGGAAGTGACGTGTGAATAATCGACCCAAAATGCTTACTGTGATAAACAGATCATTCAAAAATCGAGAGTTTTCCAGGCGAAGATCTACGCACAGAGGTGCTTCGAACAATGTGTGCTCTGATAGTCAAGCAGGAATGATGGCACTTTCTTCATATTATATAGATTCGAAACTGGTATATGAATGTCCATATGCTAACATTGAAGAATAGAGCAAAACTTTGTTGGATTCCTAGACACAGAGGTGTTATATGAAATGTGACCGCTCACGAACTGACAATTTACTGCACTTCTGTTGCCAAAGTCATGCAGTGGTATAAACTGATACACATCCAAGTAAAATATTGATAAGTGACAACATAAATAGTTCTCGTTGTTTCAGGCACAAAGCCCTGATGAAACCATGGCTTCTTGACAGGCCACTATTATATTCAATACCCGTTCTATCATATCATCGTATGAATTCATAAATGCTTTAAGTTATATTGAAAAAAATTCACAAGGGAAGCTAAAAACTTTTCAATATGTAATTCTTTTATATCGAAACTTGCAACAACTTCGTTTTTACGACTATTTTTCATTTGTCAAATTACCCCTAATAAAAAAGGAAAAAATTACTCTAAAAGACTAGCAAAATGGCTCGAATATTGTTTGTTGTTGAATTTTATTAAAAATTTTTGGGGTTTTTTTTAAGACATTTTTTTAACAAGGAGTTTAAAAATATTACATTTGATAAATTACACACAATTTATTAGTATTGTTTTTTTTTATTATAAGTCTGTTTCTTTACTCTACATTGGGCGCCCGCGGGATCCCAATTTTACCAAAAAGCGTTCCCGTACACAAAATTTGGGTAAATGAGAGATAATTTGAGAGAGTAACATTCTTCATGCCCGAAATAGCCCGTACTTTTTCTTCGGGCTAGTTTGTGCAAGTAAACAAATAATCAGCTGTTTAAAAAAATAATAGAAAAATGAAAAGTTCAGAAAACTAAAAAAATTTCAAAAGTTGAATTAAAAAATATTTATAAACCTGCAGTGAAAGGCTTATAGTATAATTTAATTCAATATTTATATAAAAAAGTTTATCTTTGCCTTAGTTAACATGTATAAGTCGAATTATTGTCGTTTATTTTTGCAAAAGTACATGTTCGATATGTGTGTGTGTGTGACATAAAGTTGTGTTTTTTTATATTTTTATGCGAATGGGTAAAATATTTGGTTTTTTGCGTTCCCGTACTTTTGGGTAAATTTGTCTCTTATTGAGAGAAATTATTGCTTACTCTCTATTTACCGAACTTTACCCAAAAAGTAAAAAAACACACCTTATAATAACATAATAACGCACCAGGGATCTCCAAATTGATTTTAGACAATAATAACCAACTGAAAAATTTAATACCAAGGGTAAACTTTTTCAATTACCACCAATCTGGCAGCACTTAATTGCATTTTTTTAACATCTTACTGATAGAAATTGAAAGTAATTAATTGAGAGTAAAATTGACGAAAACTATCCAATAAAAGCAGATATGCTTTCATTTCAACATATACATTTATGTACATATTAATACATGTACGTTTAAAGTATTTACTCACTTTATTTTAACCCTCCATTACTAACCTATGGGTCGAATCGACCCAGACACGCAAATTTTTTAAATTAAAAAAAAACATGA